>CM053783.1:175870500-177340500 GCA_028749045.1 Cupressus sempervirens | reverse complement strand
ATTTTAGAGAATAACCCAAGCATGCAAGAATGAAACCTTATAGACCAATGAACATCCCTCTCATTTCAAGGTGGAACTATATGGAAACTCTAATCTACTATTCAATGGCTAAAAGAATGAGAAAAAAATTCAACATTATTTTACCAAATTAATTTGAAATGTAGAAGCATAAACTATATTATATCTCTTTCCTTTAATAATGGTGTGGTGGTCATAGAAAAGGAGGATATCAATGCTGAGATTATCAACTTATTCATTCAAACATGAGATAAAGACCTTGGTGTGGATGGATGACCGTTAGGACCTCCTTGGGTGTATCTCCCTACTAGTCACAAAAGAATACAATGATATCTTGAATTCCTTGGTAAAAAGAGATGAGGCTAAAGTTGTGGTTTTCTCCTTCCAAGCTTTTAGGTACTTGGGTCTTGATGTGTTCCCCCTTGATTTTTTTCAATAGTATTAGGAGATAATTGGGGAAGATGTCTCTAAGGCAGTTTGTCACTTCTATAGAACTAGTATTATGGTGGATATTACCAACTAAACTTATATAGCCCTTATTCCTAATTATTTTTACCCTACTTGCATGAATACCTATTTCCCCATTAGTCTGTTCAATACTATCTAGAAGATAATTGCGAAAGTTATGTTTAATAGATTGAAACATATCTTGGATAAACTAGTATCAATGAACCTAAAAGAATTTGTTGGAGCAAGAAAAATTCTTGATGTTTTTATTACTACCAATGAGCTCATTTTTTTCAGTAATGCAAATGATAAGGCTACCATGACCCTTAAACTTGAGATTTATAAGGCTTATGACCGTGTGAAATGGTCCTTCTAAGAAAAATTTCTATCTAGATTTGGGTTTAAAGAAAATTTTGAAAAAATTATTATGAGTTGTGTGACCACTAAAAAATATGTTGTCCTTTTTAATTAACAACCTATTGGGTTTTTGTCCGTTGGCTTGGGTCTTAAACAAGAAGATTCCCTTTTTCCTTATCATTTCATCATGTTAGCAGAGATTCTTGGGAGGAAAATATCTATACTTTGCCTTACTTTTTCTATTTCTAGTATTTAACCTTCTTCAAGCCTCTCCTCATCTACTCACCTATAGTTTGTGGATGACACTATTCTTTTTTGAGTGGTGCTAACATGGGAAGTGGATTCTTGGAAATCTCTTCTCTTTGACTATGCCATTATTTTTGGTCAAAAAAATAACTCTAAAAAATGTAAGCTCTTCTTCTTTAGACTAATTTAGAAATTCAATAGAGTAGTTGTTTAGTGCAAGGATGTGATACTTTTGTTATCCCAAATACCTATCTTGGTATCAATTTCTCCTTTTCAAAGTGTTGCTAGTCCTATTGGAATGGTATTGGGTATGTGCAAGATCATGGTCAACCAAACTATGCTCTTAAGTGGCAATAAAAATCAGAAAATCAAGGTTATGTCAACTTAACATGCAATTTTCTACTTTTTATTAACTTTATGTGAAAAATTTGAGAGAAAAGAATCTCTCACAAATTGGATCTAGTTTCTAAACTACTAGGACTTATCTCAAAAAAATAAAAATTGATTGGTCAAAATTTCAAATTTTAATGCAATAAAACAAAAAATTCAGAACAAAAATAAGAAGTAGATGTATGTCTGACTACCTTAATCAAAATAAAATGATAATATTTTTTAATAATATTATAGATATAAGTACTAGACTCATGCTTGGATGTGACACATATTTTTTGGTATTTTGATTCTAAATTAATAATTAATTTTTTACTTTGGTATTTTTGGAATCAAAAAACTCTCATGTCTGACCACCTTAACTAATTTAAAATTCTGTAAAATTCAATTTTTCATTTTTTTTCCTTATAGTAGAAGAAACATAGAATGTGATGCATCTTTTGAATTTAAAAAATGTTGTACCATTTGAAAGTTATAGTTGTTTTTTAAGTAGTGTGTCAGTCAGCACTTTATATGTAACTCCATTAGAAAATAAGTAATAATTACTCACTAAATTCATAATGTGACTAACCTTACATTTATGGAAAGATAAAAGCATTCTTAAGAAACCCTTTTCATTTCATCAAGTTTTGGTGAAAAAAAAACTCGTTAGCTACATGTTTGAAGTAAAACTCACATAAAAATAAGCCAAAAGCACTTTTTAAAGTTGACCATATAGGTTTGGTATCAAAAGATATAGTAGACCTTATAAAGATATTAATTGTTTTCACTTAGTATTAGGTTGGGTGGAAAAAATGTTGGAATAGATTTTGAAATGGTTTGAGATATTTCAAAACTACATATTTTGTAGATTGCCTCTTTTTGGCACACCATGATCCTGCATATACCCTATTATTATGAAACTCTAAAGGAAGTTGGTAGGTCATTGTTCTAAATTTTTACCTTTCTTTGAATCCTAAAAACTTGGTGTGAAAATATAGTTTTCTTCTAAGCAATTAGGGTTTGAAAATTTGATGTGCAAAGTTATCTTGGAAAAAAACCCTAGTTCATAATCTAGTTTTATCATGCTTTTAAAAGACATCAAAAATTTCAAAAGGTGTGACCATGTGACCAAGGTGATCACATGGTCGTTACATGTCTTGGCTCTTAACATTTTTATGGTGTGACTATGTGAAATAGTTAGAAAGTTCTTTGATCCCTTGGTCATCATGGTTTGTGGTAAAAGTTCATACTAAAAAGTGAATAAGTCACACAACTAAGAAAACAACAGCTATGTGGTCACATAGTTAAATTTGAGGTTAAATTTTCAATCCACGACTACGCAAAATGAGGTTATTACTTAGTCATAACCCTCTTGTATTTCAAAGGATTTGATATGTGGAAACATCTAATAAGACCTATGGATTATAATAGTGAAGTTATAGTGTGCATGTTTGACCAACGTTAAAAGGTTCCAATTGTTGTTTTACTGCCTAAAATTGAAAAGGTTTCTAAAATAATGGAGTGACTCAATGGCTAGTTGTAGCCACACAATTAGAGACCTAGAGATACAATGTTTTGAGATACAAACGATTGCACAAAACTATTAGTGTAGATGATAAAATCCTTGATCACGTGATCATAAGGCTTGAAAGATAACAAGAGTTATAAGCTACAACTAGGACACATAGTTAAGAGCATGTTAAATATTGTTCAATCATGTGGTTGCACAGTAAGAAAGTACATGATAAACTTAAGCTAGGATATGGGGAAGCTATTAAGAAGAAAAAGAAAAGGTTCATTGTCATTTCATCATGTAATTAAGAGGTAAATGGTTAAAGTAAGCTACAACTTGGTTGAAGGGGTTGTAATTTCTGAAGGATCCTTTGATTGCATAGTCACACACTTGAAGTTTTAAGTTGAATAAAAGGTTGTGACTAAGTGAAGTAGTTAAAAACTAAAAACTTGTTAAGTAATTGCATGGTCATTTCTATAAAGTAATAAAATGTATTAACAACATGGACCTGGCAATCATTCCAGCTTAAAAGGTTTTGCATGGTTGCAAGCCTTAAGAATTTAAAATAAATGATCTATAGTCATGCAACAAAATCAAGAGAATGTTGAGATTTAGATGGTCACTCAGTCATATCATTAACTGCACAAAGAAGATAAGAAGCTACAAAGTATCAATAAGGATTTTAAAGTAGTGATCATTGGGTTGCAAGTTTAAGAATTTAAACAAGAAGATAGATCGTGAAGCCATGATCCAGGATCCACACTATTGCATGAAAAACCATAAGAGGATAAATGAGCCTTGTAAAGCCACAAATAGCCAAGCAGACTATAATGTTTACATGGCCGCAACATAGGATTTTAATGGTATTAGAGTGATTATGGAGCTTGATCATTACAAAAAAGGATAGTTACTATTTTAAAAAGCATAAACATGATTTTGAAAGCTAGTAGTACAAACATGTAAACAAAAATTGTGACACTTTAGGACATTTTAAGAATTTCCATGCATGCTAACTTAAGGATAGCATCAATGGTATTATTTTTCTTAATTTCTATTAAAGAGTTTATAAAATAGATTTCTAATTACAACATTCATGAAATTCAGAGAAAAGAAGATCGAGTGTAAAGTTCCTTTTAGAGTTGTTAGAGTTTTTAGTTGCGGAGAGAGTATTTGAAGAAGTTGAATTCAAAGAAGATGGTGTAGAAAGAGGGAAGGATGATTGATCAAGCTAATGTAGAAAATGACACTTAGGGTGTTGAGAAACCTAAAACCAAATGATCCATCTTGTATGTTGTGGAATGGGTATATTTCTCCTAGGATCACGCCATGTGCAAACGATGAATTTTCAAATTTTAAAGGATATAGTTGAAGAGAAGTTGTACCAAATATACAACATATCTATTGATGCAAGAAATAAATATGAGGAGGATCTCAAGAAGAAATATGCATTAGAATAGAGAATGGCTTCCCTTGAGGACGAGGTGAGGAATCTTAAAAATGTAACCAGGCCTATTAAAGAGGTCATAGTTTAAGGGACCCAACCTAAAGCTGATGCAGTAGATGTTGCTCTGAATCTATTAGCATGAATTTTGATGATACTACTTTTGGGGAGTATCCTAAGCATTGGAGAGTAGTGATATGTTTCAAACATGACTATGTTTTTCATTAATGTGAACATAGTATGGTTTATGTAAAGAATGGTTGAGTGGCAGACAAAGATCTTAGTCATAAAGATAAAAGTTTAATTGTCTCGTGAAGTGTGGTCATTGACATGTTTAGCATAGTATCCTAATGTGAGATTTAGTGCACATAGTGTAAGTTGGTCATTCACTTATAGTGCAAATATATGTTGGTCATTCACTTATTGTAATAGCTTTTGAGTCTGTAGTTAGCTGCTATAATTCAATAGTTGATTTCAATTCCAAGATAATTAGAAGATGAAATCTTCTTTAAGGGATGTGTAGTGTGAAAATATGAAAAGATGTAGAAATCCCTAGCTAAACTCACCATGGTTAGTAGATCCTAAATTTTAGGAAGCATTGTTGCTTCTTTAGTTGGACAAAATCTTGTTAGGTTTTGTTGCAAATGTGAAGTAGCTAATCACTAGGTATATCCTTTATTGTTTTATGGTATTGTCTTAAATATGAAAAATAAAACACCAACAAAATGGTGACTCTATTGGGGTGTATGTGAAGAAACTCATCACTTAAAATACTCAAGTTTTTGGTATCAATTTTATAGTTTTTTTCATATTTTTAGTTGTGTCTTGCCTATGCTTGTATTGGTCTCTTTTAAGTGAAAAACAATGATAATGTAAAAGTTTCCAATACAATAGGAAGTACATGATGTGGGTTGTTCTTGAATAGTGCCTTGTTTGTAATATAGAGTTCATATTTCCCAAGTGCATCGTATTGAAGTCTTTCTATGTTGGGCCCTTGTGTTAGATATGTTTGCAAGTATTTTTTTTCCATGATTTTTTCATGTCTTCTAGACATATTAATTATTTTTCCTTTATAGGGTAGCGGCTTGGTCAAAGTTTTTATAGTTGATGCTATATATTTTCAGTGATTGTTTCAAATGATGAACAAAAGGAAAAATACAAGAGCATACACAAAAGCTAATCTAGAAGTACCTCTATACACAAAGGTACATCATCTAAGTAGGAAGAACAAGACAAAGAGAAAAGTTGATCTTAACCACACATATAAGCCTAGAGATAGTGTTTTTATTCTTTAACAATATCAACTATTAATAGAAAGAGAATCTTCAACTCTAAAATCTAAATCAAACAACACTAGACTCTTAGGTGAAATGTTTAATACCCCATTACCTAAAGAGGGAATATACTAGGACAAAAATATATCTTCTATAGGAGACATCTCGTTCAGGCTTAATGTTTCAAAAGAAGTGAACCAAAGGTGGGGATATAAAAGTGCTATGAATAATAGACCAAATTCTAGAAAAATCCCATACATTGAGAAAAAACTCATAGATTTAGATGATTAGTAGATTCAGAGGCCATCTCCACAGAACTTGAAGAATTATTGTCAGAAATTGAGACCCTTAAGAAGAAGGTTGTTGAGGAAGATTCCAAACACATTCATTTGGAAATAGAAAAAGGAAGAAATTACCATGAATGATCTCATAGAGAGAGAGAGAGAGAGAGAGAGAGAGAGAGAGAGAGAGAGAGAGAGAGAGAGAGAGAGAGAGAGAGAGAGAGAGAGAGAGAGAGAGAGAGAGAGATTATTTTCCTAGAAGGATGGAAGCTTTGAAAGAGAATAACAAAAAGTTGGAAGAAAAATATTTCTCTCTACATTTAAATGTATTTAGAGATGTTGGAGAGATAAGGTCAAAAATACAAGACCAAGAACACCTTCTAAGAGAGAAGGAAGGATTTGTTATTTCCCAAATCTGTCCCTACAAACCTATTGAAGAAAATATCATAGATCTAACTATTAAGAACCTTGATAAAGGAAAACAAAAAGTTATTGGAATATAGATCAATAAGCCCAAATTTGCCTCTAACAAATCTGTCATGTCAAAATTTGAGTTAGAGTTAGAGAATTGGAAGATCTAGCTAAAGAGATGGAGAAAGTTGACAATGATATCGAATCTATAGAGACAAGGAGGAAGATGCATTTTCTCAAATCCACCTTTGGTTTAACACCTTGGCCAAACTAACCTTCACATGTCATGCCTTTTATTCTAGTTTGTGAACCTACAGTAAATAGCCAATTTTTTTCCTAGTCAATATCAACTCCCTTCTCCATACCTATTGTCCAAATAGAAGCTACTCAACAAGCTCAAATTTCTACACATACGCATTGAGTTAGACCTAGTAATACAAATATTTTAAGTTTCCATAAGAGGACTATTTATATGGAAAGATACAAGAAAATGACCTTTGTAGGTCTTCCTGGCTTTTCCCATCCAATTTCCATTGACCTAAGAGATAAGGTCACTAAATTCTTCGAAAAAATACTATAATTGGTGAGGAAATCTCAGAAATTTCACTGATATGCTAAATTTCTATGAATTAGAGCATGAGGATGTGGTCATGAAATTATTTGTGTTGTCACTTACTTAGGATGCAAGGGATTAGTTTAGAATATTTCCTAATGATACTGTTAGTTCTTGGAATGATTTAGAAAAGTTGTTCAAGGAGAAATATGGTGATAACACTAATGCAAGTTTCATGTTGAGTGGTTTCAATAATATTAATAAAATTAAGAATGGGTCAACATTTCATTTTAATATAAGATTTTAGAATGGAATGTATAAATTATAAATTTCAAGTTATCAAACTGGGTAGGAATGTGTGTCTCACTACTTATTGTATTGACTATGATATAAATATGGCCTCTATTATATTAGATCAGCATCCCATAACATTAAGGGATGCTTTCAAGATAGCTATCAAGATTGAAAACAATTGAAAAGAATTGGGTAAGCTTGGAAGGAGAGATGATCCAAAATTGGTCAATACTAGAGGAAATAGGATAGAATGTGATAAGTTTTTTACAACTAAGAAACCCAAGGGCACAAGATGGATCAGGTCCTAAATATTCTTAAGAGTTCAAATCCCTTACCAAACCATACAAACATGCCTAATCCTAGTGAGAAGCCACAATTCAATAACAACTTTAATAAGTAGACTAGATTGTATAACTACAAGGGTAGAATGGGAAGCCAATTCCTAACCTTGTCCAAGGCCCTGTTGCCCAAGTTTCAGTTCATATCTTTTAGATCTAGGGCTTGAGTCAAGTCAAGTTTTGATGTCTTGAGTCTCAGTCAAGATTGCCCATAGGATGGCCTTTTTTTCTCATCATTCCTTTGAGAACTTGATGTAGGAAATCATATGAGCAATGCACTAGTCCAATGGCTAGGTGATTAGGTTTTGGAAGTTTTTTTATGTGCTTCCCTGATGAGAATAAGGTCTATATATCTTAATTATCCATATTTCTTTATTCTTAATCATGTTGGAGACAAGGATTCATGCTATGTTGCAATTTTCATGAAAGACATTGCAGATGATCGAGATAAAATGCAGGAGAAGAAAATAAATCATTAGAAATAATGAAAGAACCTATTCAAAAGTCTCTACCTAATTGAAGGATACATTTAAAAGAGATCACAAACATATTTAGAGAAAATGATAGTGGAGTACATCAAATATTGAAGCTAGAAGATGATATGCAGATCATGGTGTTGGAATTACAAGTGGGAAGAGAGTAAACTTTTGAGAGGGGGAGGGCAAATTAGGATTTTAAACTTGAACCCATAAAAATTTCACCATTTATACATCACATGCATTAATTTACTAAAATAACATTTAAATCATATGCATCAATCATGTAAAAATGTAATCAAACAGACAAATAACACCAGATATGATTACCCATAAACCCTGCAAGGGAGAAGGTAAAACAGGGGTAGGGATGACCCCCAAAAATCTTCACCAATGCAACAATAAAGTGTATCCAATTAAGGTTATAATTATTTGACCATGAATCATGATCTCCCCTATAAAATGTGTGTCTTGTTAAAGGCTTACAAAGACCATTAAGTCCCACCTTGTTAGAGTATTACAACACCCTATTAGAAGTGTTCCTAGTTAGAGGACTTCAACTTACAGTTAAGTATGCACCTATTAAAGGATTTTAGATAGCCTGATAGGACTACTCTATTAAGAGATTTAACTAAAATCACCTATCAAAATGTCTTAACATAGATCCTATAGTTGGCACTTGCTTGCTTGACAACAAGTCACCTCTGTAAAATCTTTGATTGATCCTTCATGATCTGATGTATCAATGTTGTATCCTTCTCTATCTTATCTTTTTCTCTAAATTATTTTGCAATTTTCTCTTACTTCTAAGTCACCTTGAGTGGTCTACAAACTGTCATGTTTGCTCTTCCGATTTGATCATTCACCGCTTGTTCACTTTTAGCTCATTGTTAAGAGTTTACAGCTTTGTCCTCCTAAGGAAGACTCTAGTGGCTTAGGGTTAGGTATGAGTCTATAGCTAAGATTCATCCATTATACCACTTAAATGTTCCCATTTTCTAATTGGCTACATGTAATTACATAGGGAATCCACATATAGATTTTTCCTTATCTCCAAAAGAACAAAATCTATCATTAAGTCGGCTCAGAAATGGTTTACATAGTTGTTTGTGCCATTATAAACAAATATATCCAAATTGTGTCACTCAGCATATGAAGTGTCTAATGCTTGACATACATTATATTTATGCTTATAACTTGGCACCTAAACTACTCAACATCATTGTTTACTTGGCACTTGAATTACTTGGCATGGTCTATCTACTTTCCACTAGAACTTGACTTTGTACATGAGTGACTTAGCACTCATTGCAACTTGGCATGGTCTAACATTTACATGTTGTGCTCTACATGTATTACTAGTTTGGCATAAACTAAGAAAATGTCTTAAGTGTGTTGGCACTCACTTGTAAAAACCAATCTGACATCAATAATCTCCCCCTTTGATATGAGTGTCAAAAACTCTTAGTATACGTAATCAAGTTTAGTCTTGTCGAGCATAACATATCCATGACTCGGCTTATATACAAAACTTGAAAAAAATTAATTTTTTTTTTAATAACCTATATAACTCAAAATTGATAACTCCCCCTAAGTTAACGTGTCTATTTTGTATGCAAAATCTATGCCCCTTTTTAACTTCAATGTGTTGTATTTGATACTCTTTCATCTGATATGCTCTATCATAGCTGATTTTGTATCTGTTTACTACTTTTCTCAAAAATATGTCTCCAAAAATGTGTATGTATATCACCCCAATGATATAACCTTACTACTAGGTTGCCCCTTTGTTATTTCTTTCTTTCCTTCATTCTTTTCTCCCCCTTTGTTGATACACTATGCTCCTTTGCTTTATCTCCCTTTCTATATTTCTCCCCTTTTCTTTATCTCTCCCCCTTTTTGACACTTATGTCAAATGGGCTATACACATATAGTGTGTTTATCAAAAAAGCATTTATGGACCTCAATTATGATTTTAAGAGCTACATCCTAGTTGTCACTTGCAACATCCAATGACTTGATCTGGATAGCGAGATTGGAAACAAGATGTACTAGGCCATCTAAGGTGGAAAGATTGGGGTCTTTCTTCAGTAGAGTCTCTACATAATCTAGTTGATTGTGTAGTATTTCCATGTCTAGAGTGAGGGATTCCTATATACATATCCATTTGGCTCTTATGATAGCCTCTTTTTCTATTAACATAGCTAATTGACTTTGTGACTGAAGCAATATATGAAAATGCTTCTCACTATGAGAAATTTTGAGGTAACCTTGTGTTCGAAATATTATGAAAAGGCTATGTTATTGAGAGGGGAAGGGTGAATCAATAACTTTGCAAACTTCTAAAACTTTAATCCAGTTAACACTTAATACAAAATGAAACTTCTGATATAACTGCATGCATGAGAAATTGAAAACATAAAAGGATACATAACACTTTGATACATAGATTTGATGACCCATAAACCTTCCAAATAGAAAGTCAAACTAGGGTGGGGATGATACCCACAACATTTAGTCCTATAGCATAAATTTGGTTTGTTAAGGCTTACATTGATCACTTCTGATGATCTACCCTATTAGGAGCAATAAGGACTACTAGGTCCACCTTGTTAAAGGATTTACAAACATATAATGAAGTATGCACTCAGTAAAGAGATTTACATAAGACTATTAGGTCTATCTTGTTAAAGGATTTGACTGATCCATCTATTAGGATGAAACAATAGCTGATCTTTGATCTGCAACTTGGTTTATTGAATGAGATTCATTTAAGTTTATAAATCACCTCGCTGTAATAGATGAATCTTTGTTGCTCGTTATACTATTGTAGCCTTTTTAATTTTCACTTTTATTCTTCTATGATGATTACATTACTTCCTTATTGATTCCATACATACATTGAATGTGAAACAATACATTATATATATACCAGTCCAATTATACAATTACAAGGTGGGCCACAATACAAGTTTACAAAAATATTACAAAGTTGGCTCAAATGTAGACACTCAGGTTCTGAAGACTGACATGGTGAGGTTTTGATACTTGAAATCCACTATCAATGCTCAACATCATTATGTCCTTGATAGATGTAGAAGCTTAGTCCATACTGATCACTTCCATGTAGTCTTGAACTCAGTCTGCACTAGTGACTTGATAAATACTATAAAACTCATTGTATAAATTGGGTGTCTTGGTTACCACTACATAGCTCGATAAACACTATCACCTCGAGCTTGGTATAAATAGAGTCTAGTGGTTAACACTGTGTAGCTCAGTTAACACTAGACTCACATTATATCAATTACAAACTCGATAAGCAGTACATAACTCAGTTTACACTGGTAAACTTGGCATACACTAAGATGCTTAGTTTACACTGCTAATCTTCACAATATTTTTAACTACTTAGCATACACTGGACTTTGTCCAAAGGAATTGGTAGGAACTATAGAACTCAATGACAACTAAAATGCTTGGTTAACATTTTTAAGTATACAATAAGTTCGATAGATAGTTACAATATGAATAAGTTTATGTCACTAATAAAAAACTTGGCTGATATGTCAACAATCTCCCCCTTTGGCATTAGTGACAAAAGCATTTATCATCCAAAATTGAATTCAAAAAGTTTCCTAAATACATTTATCCATCACCTTGTGATTCTAGCTCGGTACAGTATACTATTTTTGAGATTTTTCAAAATTGGTTTTGTAAGATATATTTTGTTACACGATAGGGATCCTATATAGTATATTGTACATCTGAATATATCTCCTTTCTATATACAATATACACTTGCTATAAATTCTTCTTTGAATTATTATTTATATTTATCTCCCATCTATCTCCCCCATTTTTGTTTTAGCTTATGTATCAATTCTTACATCTTTCTCCCCCATAACTCATCATTCCCATATCTTCTCCCCCTTTTTGACAATAATGCCAAAGATTTATTCTATATATTTACATATTGATGCCAAAATGAGATAAAAAGTCTAAATGTACCTTGAGTATGATAGCCAAAGTTTTATCCCAATTGTCTTGCAAGACCTTACATGTGTGTAGTGCAATCTGCACTTTTGTTGACAACTCCACCGTATGGTCTGCTATGGTGAAATTATTGTCATAGATGAGGTTTTTGCATGTGCAATATACTTCTATAGTACATCCATGTTGGGAAGAATTATATTTTGAATTTCTACAAATGTAGATCTAATTCTTGCTTCTTCTATAACTAATTCTACCTACATATCTGTTATAAATCTAATCTTCTTGAAAGGAGTAGAGCTTGAATTGGGGTCAAGTTACAACTATTGAGCACTTGCCTTGAGATCTTCATCAATCTTAGAAAAATTGTCCTTTACTTCCTTAGTGAAATTTGAAACATCACACAATTTACCAAAAAGTAATGATACATTTGTACAAGAGGTTTCTAGAGAGCCCAAAATGGTAGAGAGTTCTACTTGGTAGATGGAAATTTGTTGAGAAATGTATTCTAACACTTTATTCTCAAATTTCTTCTCTACTTTTTGTATTAACTTGTTCTATCCATATACATCTTCATTAAATACTTGTACATTACCTCTGCTAGTTGATATAAAATTGGTTGAGAGGAATGAACCTCTGTACCTATAGCCTCTACCAAAATATTCTTGGCATCCTCAATGATTTTGAATTCTCTATCTCTTTCTTCTCTTAGCCTTTGATGCTTGGCTTTCTTTTGGAGAATTTCACCAAATGTTTGCATTTGATCTAGATTGAGCTTTGATATGTCCCAATTTGGGATCACTATTTCCTCATCAAGGTCTATTTACTCCCTTCCTTCTCCTTTACCCAAAAAATTTGTGCTTGGTTGAGGCTTAGTCTCAATTGTCTTTGTACTTATTTCTTGCTTACTAGGAATGGGAAAAATAGTAGACATAATAGGACTAGCCACAAAAATTGATACTACACTTATTGTAGAAATACTAGTAGAAATACTTGTAGTAGCCAAAATTGATACATCCAAAATTGATGTGTCCAAAACTATTGTATCCAACATGGTAGAAAATGGAAGAGTCTATAGCTTAGATAGATGAAGTACTTGATACTTCAGTCAATGATGTGCTAAGTTGAATTGGTACAAAGATTGATTGGATGTTTGTGTTGTTAGTGGTAGTCACAATAAATCCTACTGAGTTTTTCTCTATGCTTGATGTTGTCAAAAATTTTCTTGGAGAATGAGGAAGTGAAGCTATAACCAGTATAGTGATCTCAACTGTGTTAGTTTCCTCTATATCCTAAGTTTCTTCCTCGGTACCCTCTTGCTTCTGATCCTCTTCATTATCAATGTTATCAAAATATGTTGTTTATTCATCATTTCCTTCTTTGTCTTTCTCTTCTTTATCATCGTCATTATCATCTTTCACATCAACAAAAAAATCACTTGGTTTATGAAGATGATATACATTCTTCCATGTATTTGTTGTGTTTCTTACAACATGCTCAATGCCTTTCATCAGTACTAGACAAGTGCTGAATTTTAGAGTTAATTTCTCCTCATTTTTATTTAGAGATTCCTTAACCTCCTTGTCTGTTAAGCTTGGTCTAAGCTACCTCAAGGTTTTCACATAGATTTATTTTATATTTTGCATGGAAAATTTCCATCTTGGCTTAATCTTGTGCATCAAAATATTAGGAATTTAAGAAGTAAGTTGGTCCAGTGAGTATTTCCACTTACCCATTTTGTCCATCGCTAGATCTTAAATTTTCTTTTGTTCTTCCTTGGTCCTAATTTCATACTTTAATGCTTTAAAATTTTTTATACTATCCCTAACCTCTAGATCTTTTAATCTATTTGGGAAGGTGGTTGGAGGTTTTCTAAATATTATATCTCCTCCTTCCTTATCAACTTTCTTCCTTGAGGATCTCTTAGTAAATATATTAGTGGATGGCTTGGTAGGCTTGGTAATGATTACCTTGCCCTTCTTCTTCAATGGTTCCTCTTCCCCTAACTCTTCATCATCCTCTACTTCTTCATCCTTTCCTTTTCCCTCGGTCAACAAAGGAGTAGACCTAGTTTTCAATATGGCAATTCTTTTCTTTCCTTTGTTTACTAGTTGAGGGAGTTTGATCACCAATTCTATCTTGGCCTTAGATTCATCATATGTACCAAAATATGCAGCCTTAGGATCACCTAGTTCAATTAAAAGTGCTTCAACTATATCCTTAGTTTCATCTATATTAACCTCATATCCAAGAGGTTTCACCATGCAATTCTAGGCCTAACTACCTAAATGTATACCCTATCACTATCTACCATGAAACATATATCATCCTTGTAATCCTAAACTAGTTTCCTTGGAATCTTGAATCTATTATTCATTTTCCCTTTAAATGCATCAAAATAGTTATACATAATACCATTATAATTCTTACCCATCTTAGCAACGTACTCATTAATCTGGTAGAGTATTGACACATATTTTCTCCATACAACTGAACCTTTTGAAGGGAAGAATAAACATGTCAACAAAGAGCCAAACTTACATGGGTTGCTCTTTTATTTTATGATGCTTTCCATATTCTTGTTTAATTGAATCAAGAGTAGCTTGGAAAGGTCAAGAGAAAGATTATTCTTGACTACTTTTTATGCTATGTCAACTGCTTTGAATGACACATTATTCAACCTACTTAAACTATACATCTTATGTGCAATGATATTAATACTAAACTTTAATTCCATGTCAGTGACACTACTTATCTTCATGCCTCTACCATCTCATTCTACTAGGGTTTTCTTCTCTAGCTCATCTTGACCTAGGGTTTTGGTCATCTTAGCTTTAACCAACATTGGGAGACTATTGAATCTATAAATCATCTTCCTCATGATCAATATTTTCTATTCCAACCATAACTATCCATTTCACTTGGAATTCATGGAGCATGTGAGGAATATGTGTTATTCCTTTTGTTTCAAGGTGTTGATACTTGGGTTTCAAGATTCCATTTACACAACTTTTCTAGGGCTTCATCGATTTCCAAAGTACCAATATCTTGAATCATGCATTTAAAATGAGAATGAATGTCTTTAATCAACAATACCTTTGGAAGGATTTGCGACTATGCTCCACTAAAATCTAGGGTTTTAGTCATTGTAGGAGTGAGCTTGAATTCTAGATGTTTCCATTCTACACCACAAATCAACATGTCTAATCCTCATTTTTTCTTGCTACTACTGGATGCCATCTTCACTTGGTAGGGTTTGAGAGAATTCAAAATCTTCTAGTAATGATTCACTTGAATCACTTAGATTCTCTTGAAGATCACTCTACACAATTGTTCTCAATAATTCATGGTAATTTTTTTGCCATAAATGCCTAGTATAAATGTTAGATCAAATTGAAAAACAATCATCCACTTCCTTTTATTGATTACTTGGTAGAGTATTCCATCATTCAGTAACCACATAAAATTTAGTTACTCTAACCTTGCTTGGTAGAGTCTTTGACTAGACCTCACTTGGTAAGGAAAGTAACTCAATAGCAATCGGTACCCTTTTATTCAGTGATCCCTTTGTATTTTGAATATATATATGAATCTATTTTCCTTTCAACTTGAACAAATTTGGATGTCTTCTATTGTAGCCTAGTTCCAATTCTCCTTTGAGAAATTAGGTAGAAATTATGGAACCATCCAATTCTTAAGTGACTTGTTCATCATTGTTTGGACTTTCATTCTTGGTAGAATTTGGAACCCATTGTTGTCTCATCTAGTTTCTCATGTTATCATCCTTTGTCTTCTTTTCATCTTCAATACTTCTAGTATTCATACAGTTCTTGGCAAGATGACTAGGTTTAGTGCAACTAAAACATCTTTTAGTTGTATCTCTTTTCCTCATATGATTCTTTACACAATTCATTATAATATGTCCAAATTATCCATAGTAATGACATCTACACTAGGTGTTGTAGTCCCAACCAAATATGGCTTTTATAATTTGTTCTGCTAGATTCAATATCTTGGTCTTGCATTCTGATGACTTGTGTCCATGTTTCTTATATTTGTGACATTTGCCTTCAAATTTTGTTTCCTCTTTACATTCATTAGCTTTATGACCATGTCTATTGCAATTGTAGCACCCTCTATTGAATTTTTCTTTCCCATTGCTCCAACATTTATTTGATGTATGACCTATCTTACCACAATGACTGCAAGTAGATTTTTTATTCTTTTGAGCTCCTTGCTTGGAAGATTTACCTTCTTTTGTATATCCAATACCTACTTTTCCTTTCTATCTATGATTATTTTTTTCATTCAATTGATTCATGACTACTTTATATTTCATCATTCTTTCATTGATTTTCTTTTCAGAGTTTAGATCATTCTAAAATATTTCATTTTCTGCCATTAGATTCATTATTTCTTCATTTGCATTTTTGAGTTGATTAATAAAGTCAGTCTGCTAGAGGGGTAGATGTCGAATCTCATTATCCTTTCTTCCCATTTATTTTTTTATCCTATTTTTCTCTTCCATGACTTCACATAGCCTTATTAACTTAATTTCTTATTCTCTTGGTTTTCTTACTTCTTCTTGCAGTGAACCCTTCTTTTCCAAGAGTTCTTTGATTTCTTCATTTGCTTCATTTGAGCTGCTTGTTGAATGAAGGTCTTTAATTCTTTCTTCAATGTAGAGATGATCATTCATTTCAATTGCAAGATCTTTCCTTCTTTTTAGGGATTGAGAGATTTTCTCCTTTTCTTTCTTGAGTTGGGCAATAGCCATTTCCAAATCTAGCTTCTCATTGTCAATAGCTTTGTTAAGTCTAAATATCTCCATGGTCTTTGATCTTTGCTCAAGCTATTAAACTTTCTCTTGAGAACCAAAAAGCTCTGATACTGATTGTTTGAAATATTATGAAAAGGCTAAGTTATTAAGAGGGGAGGGGTGAATCAGTAACTTTGCAAACTTCTAAAACTTTAATCCAATTAGCACTTAATCTAATATGAAACTTTTGACCTAACTGCATACATGAGAAACTAAAAACATGAATGCATATATAACTCTTTGACACATAGATTTGGTGACTCAAAAACCTTCCAAATAGAAAGTCGCACTAGGGTGGGGATGATACCCACAAGTTTTAGTACTATAGTATAAAGTTGGTCTGTTAACACTTACATTGATCACTTCTAATGATCTGCCTTATTAGGAGCAATAAGGACTACGAGATCCACCTTGTTAAAGGATTTACAAACATATAATGAACTATGCACTTGGTAAATATATTTGGATAAGACTATTAGGTCTACCTTGTTAAAGGATTTGACTAATCCACCTATTAGGATGAAATAGTAGCTGATCTTTGATCTACAACTTGGTTTGTTGAATGAGATTCTTTTAAGTGCATAAATCACCTTGCCATGATAGATGAATCTTTTTTGCTCCTTATACTATTGTAGCCTTTGTAATTCACACTTGTACTCTTCTATGATGATTACGTTACTTCCTTATTAATTCCATACATACATTTGATATGATACAATGCATTAAATATATACCAATCCAATTATACAATTATAAAGTTGGTCACAATAAAGTTTACACAAATATTACAAAGTCAATGTTGTCACTTAGGTTTGCACCCTTGTCCAAGGCCTATGCATGAGGACAACCTAGTGAAACATGGAAACAACCTCCAAGTTGTGGGACTTGAATTGCGAGGTTGAGTCTCTGGAGAAGGCTGGCCTCCTCTTACTATCAGGGTGCACCTAACTACTCTCAGAAGGAAAAGGGGAAGAAGGTCATGCAAAAAACAACTCTACCCTACCTAAACTATAGAGGTGATGCACCAAAATAGAGTATTCAGACCCATTTCTGCCCATATATGCACTACTGAACCAGAACGAAACTAAGCATATATGCATACAGACTTGTTTTGATCTAATAACCACATGCAGATCAGGAAACCAAATTGAATAACACAAGGAAAGAGGAATCTCACTTATATATTATCCAATAGGAAAAAATAGATACAGTATGTAGGCTACAGATCTCAGCAATACACCAATGAGAGACAAGAAGGATGCACATACACATTAATGGTTGACGGAGATAAAACAGAAAATCATACAGTTTAGAGGCATAGGGAATTTTATACTGAGAATTGTAGAGCAATATCAAAGAACAATAGAGAAGGGTCCCCCTTTAGAAATGTACAAAATTTGCCTTTATAGTTCAGGCATAACTGAGGAAATTGGCTCTGCATTAACTGCTCAACTACTACCATCAAGCTCCCATACAAAAATATCCGATCAAAGATCACACTCGAGCATGGTTCTAAGGTACAAAATTAGGTATTTGATTGAAGAAATGCCTCGAGTAGACAAAAGCGGTGCCAATGAATGATCCTGACATAGTAGATAGATCTGCACAGTGATGGAAGGTCCTTCTGCACCCTGTATTCATTTTGAGTTGGTGGCAATTGATTGCAAAATCAAATCCATGGTGAAGACTCCTAATTTTATTATTTTTGGTTCATGAAATAGCAAATCAAACAAATCAACTCAACTTTATATGCTAGCTAGGCCACGCAGGCCAATCATCTCTCTTTATTCTACCACCTGGGGAGTCATCCCATGGTTGACCACCTTCATTGAACTAACAGCGCCACCCTTCAAATATTAATGCTAAGTGTGATGGTTACACTAACTGCCAGTCAACCATCAATTGTGACCGGGCCAGTGAGATACATGTCATCAGGGTGCTATGTCGCCAATGTATACATCATGCAGCTTCTTCATAGCGCGATGGCACCTGCCATCGATTGTCTTGATCTGATGGCCAAAAAAGATCTGTCCCTCTTTACTGCACTGGCTGCATGGAAATATGGCCCCACCAGGACACGTGGTGCCAGGGCACTATGTTGCCATCATAAATCTTGGGCAACTTCCCCATAGTGCGATGGCACCATCCATTGATCTTCCTTGATCTGACGGCAGAGAACTTGCGGGCCGCATAACATATGTTATAATGTTTAGAACTTGGTATTTAATATTCCCATGGGTATTAAAATATTACTAATTGGGGAGGTAACTGTTGGGTGGGGTAACATTTGACTTTTGAAATTTGGCGGGGCAAACAAAATGTGGTAACATTCTGGTGACTCATAGGGGATGCAAGCCTGCTATGCATCAGACGAGTGCCTACAAAAAATCCATTGGGCTATGGAGTCAAAAAATATGAACCTGAGAACTGTAAAACCCTAACCTGTCTATGAGGAGATCAAAACATTGAAAACCCTAGCTCTGAAACTACAACTAGAAACAAAAAACAAAACATCCTTTGCAACCTGAGACACCTTAAAAATTGCTACCTCATAGGGAGATGACTGTGCCCACGCACTTCTTGAAAAGCAGGAAATAATAGAAAAGAAACTAAACTACTTATGTACATGGATTCATAAATTTTTAGAAACAGGGCTTCAGATAGATCCCATTGACTGGAATGGGCAAAATCTCTCCATTTGGCCTGCTCAACTGAAATGCATTAGCCTGTTTGCAACTGGCAATCAAATAGGGGCCACTCCATAGTGGGTCAAACTTGGAATGTCTTCCTAGTTTTTCTCTGTCTGAATCCCACTTTAGAACTAAATCTCCTTCTTTGAAGGTCCTAACCCTAGCCTTCTTATCAAAATTCCTCTTCATCTATTGCTGATGTATCTCTAGGGTTTGCATAGCGTTATTTCTCTTTTCTTCTAGTTCAATCAGCTCTGCCATTCTTACTGACATGGCATTATCTTAAATCAATTCTAGCTGATGAGCCAATTCCAAGGATGGGAATTCTAATGAAATTGGGAGTCTAGCCTCCCTACCATATACCAGCACAAAAGGCAAATTCCCAAGAGAGCTCTTGGGTGTTATCCTATCAGCCCACAGAGTAGTCCTTAGTTTCTTATGTCAGACCCTCTGATTGTCTCCTATTGTCCTCTTCATGATTCTGATTAGATTCTTGTTGGAAGACTCAGCCAAACCATTACCCTGGAGATAGTAATTTGATGATGTGCTTAGGTAGATATTGTGACTCATTGCCCATGCACAAATCTGGGTTCCAACAAAAGACCTAGCATTGTCCGAGATGATAGTAGAAGGAGCACCAAACCTAGATACAATTCCATCAAGGAATTCAACAACTGATGGTTCTGTGGCATCCTTCAAGGCAACTTCCTCTGTCCATCTAGTGAAATAATCAGTAGCAGCAAAAATCCATTTATGACCTACACTAGATGGAGGATTAATGGGCCCTACAAAATCCAACCCCCACTGGGTAAAGGGCTGATCCACCTGAATAGGATGAACAGGGAGAGCTGCAAGCCTCTGTTTGCCTGAAAAGAAAGCACATTTCTCAAATTTTCTCACATATCCATAACAATCATGGAACAGAGATGGCCAATAATAACCAGCTCTCATAATCTTTATGGTAGTTGTTCTTGCAGAGAAATGGCCACCATCAGGGCCATCATGAAGTTCCTTAATCATCCTCTCAGCTTGATCCTCTTCAATGCATCTTAGCAGCATCCCATTAAAATCCTTCCTGAATAGGATACCATCAATCACAACATAGGGAATGGACTGCAGTCTATATTGTCTTCTTTTAGCTCTGTCCAATCCCCGAGGGTATCCATTCCCTAATAAGAAGCTCTTCATATCATTTATCCAGCTCCTTGGACCATTAACATTTCCTTCCTCATGCTGCTCTGTTATTACCATAGCAACCTCTTCATCTGAATCCTGGCTTGATAACATTCCTTTGCACAATCCTCTCCCTCTTACCAGCTTGGTAATCTGAATATCAACATCATATTCCATTACCCTAATGATTCATCCAACTCTCTTTTCACTGCTATCTTTGCTTAACAGGAAGTCTTTTACACTGGCATGGGGTACCAACAAATGGATCCTATTGTGGGATAAGAGGTGCTTGAATTTCTTCAAGACTCTGATGACTACAAGGGCTTGCTTCTCAACATAACTATACTTATCCTCATATTCCTTGAGCCCTTCACTAAAGAAGGCTATGGGCTGCTCCTCATCCATGCCATTTGTTTGAGTCAAGACAACAGAGATACTTGACTCAACACCTAGAGTGTAGAGGATGAAATCTTTCTCAAAATTTGGGTTCATGAGAGTAGGGGTTGAGGCTATGGCTGTCTTGATTTCTTCAAAACTCTCCTTCCCTTCCTTGGTCCATGAGAAGACCATACCTTTCTTAATCATAGCTGTAAGAGGTTTCACCATGGTAGCAAGATTAGGAATAAACCTTCTCACAAAATTTATTCTACCAAGGAAACTTTGCAGCCCCTTCTTGTGTTTAGGAGGAGGAAGGGCAAGTATTGCCTTTGTTCTTTCTGGATCAATGGTTAGCCCATCCTCAGATACAATGTGTCCCAATAATTTTCCTTGGCTTGTAGCAAAGACACACTTGGCTAGGTTGAGGGAAACCCCAAACTCTCTACATCTTAGAAATACATGCCTTATATGATCAAAATGATCTTCTATATTTTTTGAATATACAGTTATATCATCAAGGTATACTAAGAAAAACTTGTCAATTAATTATTTGAAGGCCATCCCTATTGCCTTCTAAAATGTGGCACCTACATTTTTTAGCCCAAATGGCATCTTGCAATAAGCATAGGTGCCCCATTTAGTAGTGAATGATGTCTTGTATCTATCAGATTCTTTAACCAATACTTGGTTATAACCAGAGAATCCATCAAGAAAAGAGAATCTCCTTGACCCACTGACCTTGGATAGAATCTGCTCCATGGAAGGGAGAGGATGGTGATCTTTAAGAGAAGCCTGATTAAGATCCCTAAAGTCTACACACAGTCTAATTTCTCCATTCTTCTTCCTTATAGGGACAAGGTTAGCTACCAATGATGAGTGTTTGATAGGAAATATTATATTAGCCTCTATCAACTTGGATAGTTCTTTTCTCATTAGGGGCTCAATCTTAGGATTCACTGGCCTCTATTTTTGCCTTACTGGTTTGGCCTTATCAGTTAAATCTATGGTATGCTGAAACAAACTAGGGTCAAACCCTTTTAAATCATCATATGTCCAAGAAAATACATCATTAAATTCTTGACATAACTGAATGAATTTTTCTTGCTCAGTTTCAGAACATACCTTCCCCATATTCAGAGATTTTCCATCAGCAATTGTAACTAGGGCATAATCCTCCCTTTCTGTAGCTAGGTTCATCCCTTTGCCTCTTGTCTAATCATTAGGATTAAAGACACTCTCCAAGGTTATGAGACCCTTGGGAAACTTTTTAGAACTAAGATGAATGATCTGATCACCATACTAATCTTGAATTCTTGACTAATTTCTATCTGAGAAATCTGCCTCATTCTGCAAGAAGCTCACAATTTTCTCATCAGAATCAAACACCTACCAATGAGTGTTTTTGTTAGGGATGGTAGGCCTTACTACCACCCTTATTTGTTGCTTCTTTTTTTCCTCAAGATTCCCTAGTACATCATAAGCTACACCCACTGCTGCAAGTCTATCAACATGTCTATTTTCTTTCCTAGGAATGCTCTGAATATTAAATGCATTGAAGCCATCAAGAAAATCCTAGACTCTATTTTTGTAAGACTTGAGCAAGCCATTTTTGGTGATATTCTAGTTTCTCACTTGGTTAACTACCAACTCACTATTGCCATATACTCTCAAGGCTTGAATTCCTCTCTTTTGGGCAAGTAATAGACCTTGAATCAAAGATTCATACTCGGCCACATTATTGGTGCAACTGAATTGGAGCCTAAAGGAGAAGTAGTATCTTATCTGTGCAGGAGAGATCAGCATAACACCAGCCCCTAACCCATTTCTATTCCTTGAGCCATCAAAGTACATACTCCATATTCCATTTATATCATCATTAGTCTTAATAAGATCATGAACTTGAGCATCTTTCTCTATTATGCAATATGTACTAAGGCCCGTCTCATGGGTCTCTAACATAGGCTCAAATTGATATGCATTTTCCCACTCATCCAAGAAGAAATCAAGAATCTTTTCTATGGAAGTGGCAGGCTCATTTACTATGTCATTTTCATCCATCCCTAGAATAGGACAATTCATGTTGATGAAATTGGGTGTGTAAGATTCAGTGTGATGAAGGGCTTGAGGTTCTGCTCTAATTGAGGCATTGGCTCCATATCTGGTCTTAAATGACATATATGACCAATCAACAGATATGAATCCACCAATTTGAGCAGTGAAGTCTCTTGAAAGATAGATAGCAAAATAGGGCTTGACTTCAGCAACAGATATGTCCTGAATCACAGTGCAACTAGGGCATGCATGTAGGGCCATCTCCACATTCTTAAGGATACCTACAGTTTTGATAGCACTACCATCTAATTGTAACATGTCCCTAAAAATGGGCTCATATTTCATTCCTAAAGCATCAACAACACACCTAGGCATTACTGAGCTACTAGCCCCTGAATCTATCATGCAATTGTGGACTAATTTGCCCCCTATAATCAGAGAAACATAGAATGGAGGAGGTCTAACCTTTTTATTTGTCTCCACATCTCCTGCTGGTTGTACTAGACTTGTGGCACTCTCCATGGTAGATGGCTGATCCTTGGGTTCAATCTTCTCTAATTCTTGCTACTGCATCCTCTTCTGCATTGGTATGGTAGCAATAGCATCCCACATAGAAATATTCACATTGGTCTTCTTCATTTTCTCTTCCACACTGAAAGGTGTATTAGGGACTTTGGGAGAAACTTTGGGAGCTGCACTTATAAGAGGTTGAGATGGAGTAGCATAAGGATCACCTGCACCTTTCTTTCTAGAATCTTGCTTTTGCTGTTGTGAAGTACTTGTTTGTTCATTTTCTGCATGTGCATGAGGTCCAACACTTGAAGTTGAGGCCTACTTAGGAGAAGGAGGGGCAACATGTTCCATAGCTCTCTTCTTACTTCTTGTGTTATGAGCAATGGAATCTTGGTTTACATTACAATGCTCTCCAATTTGATGATTCATGAAAGAGAAATCATCACGTCCTTGAATATATGAGGCCTCCTTGGGATGATCTTCCTTGTATGGTTTCTCTGTTGTAGGTTCTTGGTCAGGCAGGGCCAAATAAGATTCTGCCTTCTGGTACATGCAATAGGTATAAGAATAGTTGCAGGAAGGATAGAAATCTTGATCTTGGGCCAAGTTATTTTGAGAGACTATAGCTCTGTTCTGATTTGAGCTTGAAGCAAAAGCATGACTATTTTGCCTACCCTGATCAAAAGAGCTATTCCACTAATTAGGAGACCTACCACCATTTGGAGCTTGATATTGCAATTGGGGAGGCTTGCCACCTTGAGCTTGCTGCCTTTCTAAGGCCACCACCTTGTTACTCATTTTTTGTATTATAGAAAAACTATCCTCTAATCTCTTCCCTTGGTCCTTCAACTCCCTCCCCTGCTCTTGCAATTTTTTATCCAGGGTCTTCTCTCTTTTATCTATATTCAACACTAGACCTTGCAGCATCTCTTTGAGTTCATCTATCCCATTTGAGGATGTGGAAGCTTGAGGAACTGGAGGAAGGGCTTGTGATGGAGAAGTTGTAGGAAGAGGGGCCATTGCTGGTTGGTGGTTGGGAACATCAGGAAAGAAAGGTATAGGGGGCCTTGGAGCCAATTTTCCTCCTTGTATCAAGATGTTCTCAGCTTTTATGGCTATCTCATAAGCATTAGGCAAACTATCTCCTCCCATAGTTTGGATTGTAGTGGCAATATCACTATTAAAAGCTCTAAGGTAATGCAAGAAGGCATTACCAGGGGTAGGTTTCACTGTAGTGGGTATTCTATCCCATGTCTTTTGAAATATATAATTAAAATCAGTCATACATTCATGGGGGGCTCTTTTTATTATAGTCAACTACTCTAAAAGTGACAAATGGTCACTCTTATCCTCAAAATGTTTACATAATCCTGCTCCTAGTCCATCCCAATCAGTTATAGAACCATGAGCTAAGCCTCTATACCACTGTAATGCTTTTCCTTTTAAAGATGAGGCTAGAAGTCTGACAACAACATCATCCTTTGTAATACCATGAATATTACAGACATTTTCTACCTCCTGGATATGCTCTAAAGGGGAGATGGAAGTTTCACCAGTAAAATCGGGTATACTTTTTAGTGCAGATACTGGTATATCATGTCTTTGGGCTAATAATAGAAGACTTCCACCATTAAAGGTGGCAAAAGCATGAACTCTTGGTTGTGCCATGTAAACAAGTGTTCTATTGATGAGTGTTGATGGCAATCTAGGCTGAGTTCGAGCAATAGGAGGAGTAGAGATAGATCTTATAGGTATATTAACTATTTTTACACCCCTAACTGGTGATAATGAAGTTCTTGTCCTCCTTCTTCTAGGATTTGAAAGAGAAAGCTCTTGATATTTAAATTTACCTCTAGAAGACATCCTTGTTTCAGCTTTGGGCATGAATTTTTGCAACTTTGGCCTGGAACCAGATTTGTTGATGTTCAGAGTTGCCAAGTACTTTGAAGGATCAGCCTCTTAAAGGCTTGAATACTGAAGCCAACACTACCTCTTCAACATTAATCTCTGAAACTCTTTCTTCTTGACACCAGTAGACTTTAAATTTTGTTTGAAAAAGTGTCCTACCAGGTGTGCCAAAAACTATTGTCACTTAGGTTTGCACCCTTGTCCAAGGCCTATGCATGAGGACAACCTAGTGAAACATGGAAACAACCTCCAAGCTGTGGGACTTGAACTGTAAGGTTGAGTCTCCAGAGAAGGCCGGCTTCCTCTTATTATCAGGGCACACCTAACTACTCTTGAAAGTTAAAGGGGAAGAAGGAGATGTAGAAAAAAACTCTACCCTACCTAAACTACGGAGGTGATGCACCAAAATAGAGTATTCAAACCCATTTTTGCCCATATATGCACTACTGAACTAGAACGAAACTAAGGATATACCCATACAGACTTGTTTTGATCTAATAACCACATGCAGATCAGGAAACCAAACTGAGTAACACAAGGAAAGATGAATCTCACTTATATATTATCCAATAGGAAAAAATAGATACATTATGTAGGCTACAGATCTCAACAATACACCAATGAGAGGCAAGAAGGATGCACATACACATTAATGGATGAAGGAGATAAAATAGAAAATCATATAGTTTAGAGGCACAAGGAATTTTACACTGAGAATTGCAGAGCAATATCAAAGAACAACAGAGAAGGGTCCCCCTTTAGAAATGTACAAAATTTTCCTTTATAGTTCAGGCATAACTAAGGAAATTGGCTCTGCATTAACTGCTCAACTACTGCCATCAAGCTCCCATACAAAAATATCCGATCAAAGATCACACTCGAGCATGGTTGTGAGGTACAAAATTAGGTATTCGACTGAAGAAATTCCTCGAGTAAATAGAAGCGGAACCAATGAATGATCTTGACATAGTAGATAGATCTGCACAGTGATGGAAGGTCCTTCTGTACCCTGTATTCATTCTGAGTTGGTGGCAATTGATTGCGAAATCGAATCCATGGTGAAGACTCCTAATTTTATCATTTTTGGTTCATGAAATAGTGAATCAAACAAATCAACTCAACTCTATATGCTAGCTGGGCCATGCGGGCCAATCATCTCTCTTTATTCTGCCACCTGGGGAGTCCTCCCGTGGTTGACCACCTTCATTGAACTAACAGCACCACCCTTCGAATATTAATGCTAACTGTGATGGTTACACTAACTACCAGTCGACCGTCAATCCTGATTGGGCCAGTGAGACATGTGTCATCAGGGTGCTATGTCACCAACGTATACATCGTGCAACTTCTTCATAGCGTGATGGCGCCTGCCATTGATCATCTTGATCTAACGGCCATGAAAGATCTGTCCCTCTTTACTACGCTGGCTGTATGGAAATATCACCCCACTAGGACACATGGCACTAGGGCACTATGTCACCATCGTAAATCTTGCAGAGCTTCCCCATAGTGCGATGGCACCATCCGTTGATCTGCCTTGATCTGATGGTAGACAACTTATGGGCCACAAAACATATTTTATAATGTTTGAAACTTGGTATTTAATATTCCCATGGGTATTAAAATATTACTAATTAGGGAGGTGATCATTGGTCGGGGTAACATTTGAATTTTGAAATTTGGTGGTGCAAACAAAATGTGGTAACAGTCAGCTCAAATGTAGACACTTGGGTTTTGAAGACTGACTCAGTGAGGTTCTGATACTCGGCATCCGCTATTAATGTTCGACATCATCATGCACTTAGTAGACATAGAAGCTTAGTCCATACTAATCACTTCCAAGTAGTTTTGAACTTGGTCTACGCTGGTCACTCAGTGAATATTATGAAACATGTCATATAAAATGAGTCTCGTGGTTACCACTACATAGCTCGATAAACACTATCACCTTGAGCTTGGTAAAAATAGGGTCTCTTCATTAACACTGAGTAGCTTGGTAAAAAATGGACTCACATTATATCAATTGTTAACTTGGTAAGTATTTCACAACTCGATTTGCATTGGTAAACTCAGCATACACTGAGATGCTCAGTTTACACTACTGATCTTAGCAATAGTTGTAACTACTTGGCACACAGTAGAGTTTATCCAAAGGACTCAGTTTTAACTATAGAACTCAATGAAAAGTAAAATTCTTGCTTAACAATGTTAACTATAAAATAAGCTTGGTAGATATGTACAATCTGAATAATTGTATGTCACTAATAACAAACTTGACTTATATACCAACACCTTGTACCTAATATATTGAGATTTCTCTCTAGGCTTAGAATATGATGTTTGGTCTCTTGGGTGAAGAGTGTAGGGTCACACAATTTTGTGCACAATGAAAAAATATTCTCAAGTACCTTCTCCACATCCTCAAGCTTTTTTGCTAATGCAAATTGAGTGAGTGCTATATCACCAGATATCTTTTCATTAACCTTGCTCTAGAATTTTTTTTAGACCATTCTAAGAGTTTAGCATTAGTATTAGTGTCTTTATTATTGACCCTTTCCACTATATTTGAAATTTTTCCTAGTAGTGGCTTGGTCTCTTTAGGAGTTTCTAGAATAAATGCATCCAAAAAGATGTCTTGAAGTGCTTGCTTCTGCCTATATTCTCTCCTAACCATTTCTTGATGTTTTTTCTTCTCTAAGGTTTGTTGCAAAATGCCCATTTGATCTAATATAAATGTATCATAATCAAACTTAGGTATAACTATCTCTTCATCAAGAGTGTTATATCCATAGTGAATTACCTTTTCAAATTTTGAAGAGCTAGAGCTTGGCACTGGGATTTACAATGGTATAGCTTCCATGCTTGGCTTTTGATGAAATTTTGTAGGAAAAGTGCTAGATGTTGGTAGAGTTACCAATGCTTCAATGGGTTCTTGCTCCTTTACCTTAGGTGTTTTCTCATGTTCTTCATATTTTCTCTTGTCTATCATAATGAAATGAATAGAACCTTATCCTTTTTCTTCAAGTGCAAATGAATCTATCTATCTTGCTTCCTACTATCCAGTAGTAGTGCCTTCTTTCCTTCTGTAGTTTGCTTCTACTCAACTATGTCAACTTTAACAAATGTATCAACCTTAGTAAATGTATCTAATGTTACTTGGGTCAAAGGTTTTACTTGACTAACTAAAGGGATGATAGAAGATGGTTCTTATGGATTCACCTTATCCCTTATAAATTATTACCTTTTGGAGATCATCTATACTAACCAAAATGGATTTCCGCATAGCCTGGCTTGTAGTGTAGATTGGTCCAATATCTTCCTCAACTCTTCTGCAACCAAGGGATTGATGTTCTAAGTTGAAAAATCAAATACATCCTTAACAATACTAGTTTCAATAGACTTGAATATGTTATGTGGGGGATTGACACTCAACACTTGTGTGTCTTGCACACTCTATTCATCTTGTTATTATTTAGCTATTGCCTTGCCATCAATTTTATTTTTTTAGTTTCCTCCCCAACTGTATAATCTTTCTTATCATCTTCATTCTTTTCATCATGATCCTTATCATCACCTTTACCCTCAAAAGGGTCCACTTCTCATTGTTTAATAGTGGTCAACCCATGGATAAGTTTCCATATTTGGGTTGATTTTTTTACCATATCTTCAATAATATTTTGAAGAATGTTGAAGGCTCTATATTTAGGTGTAAACCTAACTCTATTTTTCTTAGTAGCCTTACCAATCTACCCTTTTTTTAGTTCATGCATTACTTGGGCTAAAGTAGTTTCCCTTTTTTTCTTTTTCAAATCTAAACAATAATGCCATTTTTCCTCAACTAAGTCATATAGTTTCTTGGGTATTGAGTTGGAAAATTCTATTGGAGTTTTCTTAAATTTTGACATCATTGCATAAAGGGCTTCTTCTACTATCTTTTTCTCTTCTTTTCCCAAAACATCAAAATTTACATTTCTAAAACTAGATCAATCTACATTATTCTTGACATTTTCATATAAATTTTCAGTATCAAAGAGTGGGTTTTTACTTACCACTTTGAATTGGATTGTATCATCTTATCTAGTCCTTTCTTCATCTGAATCAAGCTCTACAACATATTTTCTTCTATGTTTCTTTTGCACTTGGCCACCTTCCTCCATTTGCTAGGATTTCTCCTCAGCCTTCTATGTTGTGGCCCATGTGCTTGCTCTAGTGGTAGGTGCACTCGGCTTGGCTTGCCTAGCCTTTACAATTTTCTTTGGCTCAGCATGAGTAGATGCTTCCTTGAATTCTTCTCCCCCAAAACCTTCTATTTTCTCTTCTTCCTTATATTCTCCCATGCCTTGAGTCAATGAAGAGGTTCTTGTGCTTGTGCTTGTTCTTTCTCTTCATCCTATTCTTCTTCTTCCTTATCTCCACCTTCTCCAAATTTGGCCTTTAGCTTCTTGACCAACTTACTTTCTTTTTAAGTGTAGAGCCAATTTTCAACTCCATGGTAATCTTGACTTTACCATTTCATAGTTTCCAAATATCTTTGTACTTTTATTAATCTCCTCTACTAGGAGTGTAGTGATGGCTACTAAAGTTTCATCTACATTGATTTCTTACCCAAGTGGACTTAACCATTTGACCCTTGTTGTGGTAGCTTGTACAAAAGTGTAACCGGCATCAACCAGAAAGCATATATCATATAATGTTACTGCACCAATGAAACATGTATCCTCATTCTTTCCTTCATTGATTTCTTAAAGTGTTCAAAATTACTTATCATCATTGATTCAAAATTTTCTCCCATTTGTTCAATAAACTCATTAATCTACAATTCTATTGACCTATTTTTTTTCCAACTTATAGTGCCAAAGGAGGCAAATGAATTCTGCACACAAAAGAATATACAAACAAGAATTGAACTAAATTTCCATTAAACACTCTTGGTCTTCCTGATTGCTTCAAGATCTTCCATTAGTTGTTGTAGTTGAAGCTTGGCTAGATCATAAGTATGATCTTTGTTTACCATTTAGTAACCAACATCTATAGCTATGTAGGGTACACTATTCAATCTACTAGATTGATTGAATTTATGAGAAATTACCTTGATAGAAAAATTCAACAATGGATCAGTAATAGTATCTATTGTCATGCCTCTTTTATTTCATTTTGCTCAAGTTTTTTTCTCTATTACTTTCTTTGAATCACTACTCAGAGTCTTGGGCCGATCTAAGGTTGGGTAGCTAGTAATCCTATGAATTATTCTTTTGGTAATCTTAATTGGTCCACCCTCCAACCATAAGGATTCATTATGTATTCAACTCAGCACAATTCTAATCCATTCAGTTTTAAATATAGTAGGAAAATCTAGGGCACACATTAAACCCTTCTTCTCAATGATTTTATACTCTTCCTTTAGAACACCATTTTCACATAACCTATAAGATGCTTCTCTAATTTCTAAGCCCCCAATGCTACAATTTTATAATTATAACATCTCCTTACATCTTGTACCTTTATAACATTAAGTGGGAACATGGATAAAGTACCTAAAGGATCTTATTTGTAGATTATGTTAGGAATGGCCTTAAATATAGGTTCTTTGACTTCATTACTAACAAGTTGAACATTTAAAATTTCTTTCCCTTCTACATTCTTCGAGCTAGATGCCATTTGTCAAAAAAGGGTTTATGCAAAGTAAAACTGCATAGCTTGGCTTATGATAAATACCTTGTAAAATCCACAAAATTGGTGTGATATCATTATCAAGTTATCTATAAATGCCCTAAACAAGTTTTTGAATCACCTATTGCTTTGCTCACTCTTTCTTGAATTCAAAATGATGAATAATGAATAGAAATTAATCATATATCCTTAAAAAAATTGCACTTAATGCTTGTTCAGCTGTAAGCTTGACATTAACCATTTTTAGAATCACTTAGAATCTATTGATATTACCATCACTCGAGTAGCTACTACAGGCTTCGCATCAACTAGCTAGTCTGGCAGCTCGATCTCAACTATCATTCCACTCAGAATACACATAAATATTTCATGCTTGAAAACAACATTAAAAAATTAAATATTTTTCTTGAATTTTTAACATCTTGCATCTTTATTCATGCTAATATAGTCTTTTCAGTACTGTCTCCTTTTAGAACTAATGTATGATATTGCACTTGAATATCAGTCCTCATATCTTTTGTTTGTTAAGTTTAATGAGGTGTGATCACTTGATCCATTGGGTGAAGTGATATCTTCCCCATTTAATGTGCTACAAACATCTTTCCTTTTCCATGTCTTGTTCATCTCATCTCTGATGTACTCAACATCTGCCTTGCCTTTACCTATATTAAATTCACAACTTGGTTCATTTGACCTAGTTGGACAATGCTTGCTAATGTGACAAGTCTTAAAATAGAGAAAACATGTATTTTGACTCAACCACCTTTTTTAGTTACCACTAAAGTGTGTTCTAATACAATTGTTAGGAATATGTCCATATTCTTGACAATAGTGATAGCTATATCTTATAATGTAATCCCAATTACAAAGGTTTCCATAACTTCTTACCTTCGTTGGCTTGTTTGATGACCATATGGATTTGGATCTACACTTAAAGGCTCTATGTCCATACTTCTTACAGTTGTAGAAATATTGTTCAAATCTTTGCTTTTGCATGGTCCTGATTCTACATTCATGTGTGTGATGGCCTTAATTGTTGCACTTATGACAATGAGTCATGTTATTAGGCGTGACATTATGATTTGTATTGTTGCTTTTCATATATTAGTAGTATGTCATCTCTTACCATAGTTATGACAAGTAGGTTTTGAGTTCCTACCTTTGATGTTCCTCTTTTCAGTAGCTTTGGATGATTCTCCTTCTTCAGTTCTTATGTAGCCCAATCTTGATGTATCCTTTTTGGATTTAGGGGATTTCAATAATTTCTCAAAGTATTTGATGGCTTCATTTGGCTTGTTGAGACTTTCAATAAATTCCTTTTCTCTTTTCAGGTCACTCTGCAATTGTTTATTCTATAACTTCAATGTAGATCTCAATCTCTTTGACATTCAGTTCATAGTTGGCATTCATCATTTGACTTAGAGTATCCAATTGCATTTTGGAGATCTTGGTTAACTCTATTGACTTATCTTCCAATCTATTTTATAGAATTATTTTATCTTCTTCAATCATGGCTTTGTCTTCCATGGATTTCTTCTTTTGTTTAATGACCTAACATAGTAGTATTGCTTGTGATTCTTTCTCTATCTTGAGATTTTTTATTTCCTTAGCTTGGATTCTATTCATTTCCATTAGATCTACAAATACTACATCAAATTTGTTGGTGTTACCATCTGCAAATAGCTTGGTAGTGTCTATTCCATTGTATAGCATGTCATTCTCTACAACAACATTCTTTAGTTCCTCTCTTTCCTCATTTAGTTGATGTAGTATGAGATGTATTTCAATTTGTTGGTTCTTAGTAGTCTTTCCTAGCTTGTAGACTTCCATTTCAAGATCTTTCCTCAAAGCTACAAAGCTTTTGTTTTAGAGAACTAGGCTGTGATAGCAATTGTTGGAATTACAAGTGGGAAGAGAGTAAACTTTTGGAGGGGTGAATGAGGATTTTAAACTTGAACCTGTTGTGACCACTAGTCACCATCACCCCAGCCGGGGGCCCCCTTTCTATTTTTTAAAAAAAACTTTTGCCAGCTTTTGCAGAGGGCAAGACTGAAGGAGACAAGGATTTAATCCCATTTAGGAAATATGCTTGTTGTTCCTGAAAATGTGGAGCGCAATTTTTAGGAAATGAAGAATTTTATCCTTCATTCCTTAAAAAGCTCGCTCCCTAAAATTTTGGAGCGCAATTTTTAGGAAATGAAGGAAGGAAATGAAGGAAAGAAATGAAGGATTTTATCCTTCATTCCTTAAAAAGCCCGCTCCCTAAAATTTTGGAGTGCAATTTTCAGGAAATGAAGGAAGGCTTTGATGAAGGATTTTATCCTTCATTCCTTACAAAGCTCGCTCCCTAAAATTTTAGAGTGCAATTTTTAAGAAATGAAGGAAATAAATGAAGGATTTTATCCTTCATTCCTTAAAAAGTTCGCTCCCTAAAATTTTGGAGCGTAGTTTTCAGGAAATGGAGGAATGTTTTGATGAAGGATTCTATCCTTTATTCCATTCCTTGAAAATCCTACTTTCATAAAACAACAAGCGCAAGTCAGTAGGAGTGAAGGAAATATTATGCAAAGGAAAAATCCACAATTCTAAAAAAAGCCCACTCTTGTAAATTGGTTAAAAAATTATGAAAAGTGGAAAATTGAAAATTTTGCAAAAAAATCAGAAAATTTAGAGGAAGGATGAATTTTCTTATGAAGTGAAAGTTGGATTCAAACAGGAAAAGCGAAAAAATGATTTTCCTTTAAAAGATTTTTTTTGGATTTATATTAAAAAATTAAATATTAGTTTACTAATATTTAATTTGATTTTTTTTGAATAATAATCCAAAAAAAATAAAAATGGAGAAAAGGTTGCAAATAAATTTGATTTTTCATTTAAAAATGGAAGTTAATTAAATATTGATATTTTTTAAATTGATATTTAATTAATAAAGCTAAAAAAAACATCAAAATAGAAATACTTAGCTTCATCATGAAGTTAAGAGCATTAAAGATAGCAAATTTTTGAATCAAGTAGCAAAAAGGCAACAAGTGGCACAAAAAATGGAAACCTTAATGGTTAAGTAAAGTAGCTGCCTAATTTTAGTTTGCAGGTTTAAAAGAATCTTTTTGAAGAATCATTTATATAAGATACCCTCTCATTCATTCAGGCTCACACAAAAATTTGAAGAGTAGATCGAGAATAGGACTAAGATTTGAGGAATTCAAGGAAGCAGATTTTTTTTGAGAAATTTTCTGAAATTGTTGAACTGTTTTCTGGGAATTCATGACAGGAGATTTTGAATCCTATTAGTAAGGAATTTTTTTTGTAGTGAGTTGTGGAATTTCATATTTTTCGTGAAAGTGTTGAAAAGTGAATCTTGAAAGGAGTATGGAAATTTTGGCAAAAATCCAAAATCTTTGTCTTATGGACAAGTCATATCTGTTGTTTTTAATGCTTTCCTTGCATAGTCTTATGCATGTACGTTTTCTATTTTGTAGGAAAGGAAAATGGAAGAGCGCAGGGGAACAGGAGAAATGCGAGGACAATTGATAAAGAATGAAAGGAGAGGATTCTATCCTGAATCCAAAATCATCTCAAAGTGGACAAAAAATGGAGATACAAGTCTTAGCGGCCTTGATTTGAAAGATTTTAACTGGAGAATGCTCGAGATATAATGACTATCACCCAACACACCTGGTTAACAAAATTGTGAGAAGTGGAATTTTTGTTGCAGCTGGTTTCCCTCCTTTTCAGCATCCAGAGTTAATCATGGAATGCACCAAGCATTACAGTCCTAGAGATAGAACCATTAGGGATTTTGAACGAAATATTCTGGCAGATTTTTCTCTGACATCCATTTCTGAAGCATTTGGAATTCTTTCAAATCCAAGGATGGTCACAAAAACACAAGAGCAAGCACTGAGAATCTATACATCTGGAATCAATTTTTGTGAAGAAATAATCAACAAAAGATGGTTGAAAAAGAATAGACCACATCATTCCAAGATTCCTAAAGAAATAGTATGGCTCAACTTGCAGAGGGAATATAGTGATATGGTCATGATGTTGAGTAACATATTTGGCATGCCTTATTCTTATAGGTTTGAATCTTGGATGTGGTATTTTGTTGAGTAGGTAATGGAGGAAGGTGACAGAATAGATTGGGTTGGGCTCATAAGTGATAACCAAAATGAGCAGTTGATGAATCTAGAGCATACAAGGAGATTTTACATGAGCTCCTATGTCATCTACATCTACATGCTAGCACAAAGGACAAATTATGATGGACTATGATGCAAAGGACCAATTGGAAGCGGAAGCCAACACCTCAAAGTCCACGAATGTTACCCGCAGTTGCATTTGTATTCAAAGGATGATTACATGAGGGTTAATGATATATTTTCCATGCACATAGTAAGAACACTACAAAAGAGGCCACATATAAGAATGTCAATGGGTGCAATGAAGTTGGTTGTAGAATATGGCACCTGGTTCATTTAGTTTCCTACCTTTTCATAGCTCTGAGTTCAAGGATTCTCCATGGAGCCATACAAACTTCCTAGGTATCCAACAGATAATATGGTCTTGTTAGAGCTTACTCGAGAACTTAGTGCCTATGACAAGATTGAGAAAGGGAAGCAGAAGTTGGGATTGCACTTTCCAATTTCCATAGGAGAAGGGAAAATTGAGGTATGCCCATGTCTAAAAGCTGTAGAGAAATCATCAGATAAGCTCCACTTCTTTTTCCTTTCGCTTTATCCAAAGAGGAATTATTCTGATCCTTTCAACAAGATCTCATCAGTAGGAGGGTCAAAGTACCAACACAAGGTTCACCTTGAAGACTTTTGGGCAAATGCAGCAGATGAGAATGAGATTAGAAAAAAATTGCATTCAAGATTACCATTGAACATTATTAGAACATGCAACATATTCAAGGTTCTTGATCAAATGGAGGAGGACCCAAATGTGATGCAAAAAGGATTCAATCCAGAAATGATAGCTCAACCATTTGATTAGAAGAAGAAAAAAATTACAGATCTCGAAGCCCTTTCAAAACTAGTCTTAGATTTTGCAAAGTGGTGGATTGAGTGTAAGCTTGAAAAATTAGTTGCACTAGCTAATGGATTTAGATATAGGTTGCTTGGCCATAGACCACTTAGGGATGAAAGATCAAGTCAAATATCTGAAGGGACTATTGAAGAAAGGGGAACTCCATCCGAAGATGTAGGATCCGAGAAAGGGAAGGAGGTACCTTGAGAAAAGCATCCTAGGATTGAGGAAGTCATCAAGGAACCTTGAAATAAGAAGCAAAAATAGGGAGATGCTCCCTCTTCTCCAAGTTGTACTCCAAGTGTCCAAGAGATAGAAACTTTTGAAAGGCAGAATGTAGGGATAAGTATAAGAAGATTTGAGCAAGAAGAGAATTTGGATAGGCCAATTCATGATAGGTTGAGTATAAATGCTTATGAAAAATCCATGCAAGAAAGAGGGAGAGATCAAGATATTGCTACAGAAGAAAGTCTTGCTATGATCTTAGAGCAAGAAATGATTAATGATGGAGATGGTCCACTAGAGGAAGAAACTCCAGGGGTAGCAATACATCTTCCAAGTGTCGAAGCTATAGTTCCTGAGGTTACAATGGATAGTCTAGGAGGTGAAGAGGAGATTGACATTTGAGCGGTCCAAAGGAAAGAACAATTGGTAATTTTGGGGGACCAAAGTATACCCATTCTGGAATGGTTGAGGCAACGAATTCAATTGCATCAACAAAAGGAGGTTGATCCAGCAATTGAATTATAGGAAATTTTGGACCGATCAAACCGATCAGAAGAACAAGGGAAAGCAAAAAGATATACTAAATTCATCATATGAGAATCAAGATCCAGAATCTTGCAGATTGTGACTCACATAGTTGACAAAGGGAAAAATCAGATTGCTCCAGATGAATATCATGTTACAGAAGTAAATCTTGGTCGGGGCTCCCGAGAGAAAATATTGGAAGAATTTGATGACTCCACATAGGCTTTGAAGGATAGGCTAAAGAAAGTATAAGAAGGGTATGGAAAGAAGAAAAGAGAAATTTGGGCCTTATGTCAGTACATCAATAACTTGCCTCATCCAGTAAGAGAGGAAGGTCCATCATTTGTCCCTCCAACAAGTGTTTCTAGTGAACTGGTAGGTGATATTGACATAATCAAGCAAATTGCTCAAGGTGCAAAGATTTGGATTGAAGGAATTGAAGAGGTAGCTTTCAAACATGCAAAAGAATTAGTGCAAGTGCAATAGGGCATTGGCTATAGTCTCTAGGATCCGGTGCATGGAGGAATCATGGGTGGATGAGCATATTTACCAAGAAGAGGTGTTTGCTGACATTCAGAGTCTAATGGATACCCCAAAGCAAGAATTGATTGATGGTCGAGTTATCAGTGAGGGGGATTTCTATGATTTTGTTTGATGGTATAGTGCAATGATCATGGCTAAGGAAATGTTTGAGAGCTTTACCAGGGAATCTAGTCGATGGAAAAATAATGTTGATAACATCAAGAAAGGAATATCAAAAATTTAAAGTTGAGCTGACTTCAGTACCATCAGTTCCTAGCAACATCACAAATTTTCAAGTGTTTGAAGATGACAAGCATATTCTTGATTTTTTGACAAGCTCGAGGGTATTTGAAGCACAAGTCATAGATGAAGGAGAACAACAACAAGATCAATTTGAAATCGATGAGATTATGAATTTAAGGACAAATACCATTCCAAAAGGAATGATTGAACTAGACAGAATTTTTGATGCCGACAGACTAAGTTCCCTCAAGTACAAAAGTACTGAAGGAGGGGAATATGAAAAGGTGAACTTGGGAACAAGAGAAAATGTCAAGAATGTATTTATTGGGAAAGTTTGTAACCCCATAGGAAAGGAAGAAATATTGAAGCTTATGAAGGAATTCCCTAACGTGATTGCTTGGGGATATGACGATCTAAAGACATATGATATGTCTCTCATTACACATACTATTCCACTAAAGCCAAATAGTAAATCATTTAGACAAAGGCAGAGACCAATAAATCCATTGTTAGAACCACTAATACATCAAGAAGTGAAGAAGTTATTATCAACAAGGATTATATTCCCAATTCGACACTCAACGTGGGTCGCCAACCTTGTACCTGTTAGAAAGAAGAATGGAGAGATAAGGTTGTGTGTGGATTTTAGAAATCTCAATTGAGCTTCAGAGAAGGATAATTATCCAGTACCATCATTAGATGAAGTGATACAAGTTGTTAATGGTTCTAAAATGATGTCATTTTTAGATGGTTATTCTAGATATAACCAGGTGATGGTAGAAGAAGAAGATAGACTAATGATGGCATTCACAACAAAATGGGGTACATTTGCTTATAGAAGAATGCATTTTTGTTTGATCAATGCAAGAGCCACTTTTCAAAGGGCCATGGATTATGCTTTTAGAGACTTGGTAAAGAAGTGCATCATCATTTACATGGATGATCTGACAGTATTCTCTCGATGTAGGGAAGATCACATCAGTGATTTGAGGAGAATCTTCCAAAGATGTAGAAGATATGGGATTTCCTTGAATCCAAAGAAATGTATGTTTGTTGTCACTGAAGGAAAATTGTTAGGACATGTAATATCAGAAAGAGGAATCTCAATTGATCCTGAGTGCATTGAGGCAATATCAAAGATAGGATTGCCAGCTAGTTAGAAAGAACTAAAGTCATTCTTTGATAAAATTAATTTCGTAAGGAAGTTCATAACTCAATTTGTAGAGATAGTAAGGCCATTAAATGACATGTTAAAAAAGGGAGCAAGAATATATTGGACACATACAACAAAAAGGGCATTCGAAGAAATCAAGCAAGCAATCATGGATGCTCCTGTTTTATTGAGTCCTGACTACACCAAGCCTTTTTATATATATTCTTTTGCCTCATAACACACTTGTGCAGCTATCCTTACCCAGAAGGTAGATGATCAGGATGAACATCCATGAGTTCACCCATGAAAGATGCAAAATTGAGATATCTGAATGTTGAAAAACAAGCTTATGCTTTGGTGAAAGCAATAAAGAAATTTTGACATTACATCCTAAGAAGCAAGGTTTATGCAATAGTTCCCGATGCAGCAGTAAAGACTTTGGTAATGCAGAATGAATTGGGAGAAAGAAGAGGAAAGTGGATGGCAATTATTCAAGAATATGACATGGAGATACAACCAATGAAGTTGGTACGAGGACAAGCTCTAGCCCAAACCCTGTCTACAACTGGTCTTGGGTTAGTACAACAAGTATATGTGTTAGAAGAAGTATCCCCAGATGAATGGTATGATGACATTGTTCATTATTTGCTAAACCATAAGTCTCCATCACACTTGAATTCTATTCAAAGGCATTCATTGAGAATGAAGAGTCAAAATTTTATGCTTCAAGGATCTGTGCTATATAGAGAGAATCATGATGGGTTTTATTTGAGATGTGTTGGAAAGGAAGAGGCTGGACACATCATTGAGCATTTTCATAGTAAATATGGAACCAGTCATGGAAGCAGTTTGGCTATGGCTCATCAAATATCAAGAGTAGGGTATTATTGGCCAACCTTGTTTAAAGACACGTATGAACACGTGAAGACTTGTCACACATGTCAGATAGCTACGACACGTGAAAGAAATCCTACTATGCCATTACAACCTGTTATTGAAGTAAAACCGTTCACAAAATGGGGGTTAGATTTCATCGGTCCCATCAATCCACCATCATCAAGACACCACCAGTATATCCTGACTACTACAAACTATTGCACCAAATGGGCCGAGGCTCAATCACTAAAAAATTGTACGACGGAGGTTGTTATCAAATTTCTTGAAGAAAATATCATTACCAGGTTTGGATGTCCCCATGCATTTGTATGTGATAATGAGCCAGCATTTAGATCATTGAAGTTCTCAAACTCAGCGTTTAACTATGGGATCATACTAAACTTTTCATCAAACCACTATCCACAAGGGAATTGATTGGCATAATCAACAAACAAAAATCTATTGAGTGCAATGAAGAAGTTATTAGACAATAACCCTAGAGATTGGCATACATAGCTGATGTTCGCACTTTGGGAGGATAGGATCAGAATAAAGAGTTCTTTGGGGACATCTCCATATCATTTGGTCTACGGACAAGATCCAGTTTTTCCTATCCAATTGAGGATTCCAACACTACGATTCATCCAAGATTTTATGGAAGGAGAAGATAGAGTGTAGAAACATTTGACCCAATTTTTGCACTTGGAAGAGAAGAGGGATGAAGCATTGGAAAAGTTTTCTAAACATCAAGGAGTTGTTAAGAGATGGTTTGACAAAATGGAAAAGGTTAAAGAATTTTGAATTTCAGATCTAGTATTTCGCTGGGATAAGGTACATGAAAAGAAAGGTGGACATGACAAGTTTGATAATCTATGGAGAGGTCCTTATCAGATTTCTGAAATTTTGGGAGATAATGCATTCAAGCTCAAGACTCTAACAGGAAAGGAAGTTTAGTTGCCCGTTAATGGGCAATTCCTCAAGCATTATTTCTGCCCTTAGGTTTTCTTTGTGAAGCCTAACTTGTACATAGTTGGTTTAGGTTTTCCTTTGTGGTGTGTTTTTTTTTTGTTTTTCCTTTTTCTTAGTTAGGTGGGCATTTTGGTTTGTCTCCCCTCTCTTGGTTAGGAGTTTTGGCTTTGCGTAGTTTAGGTTTCTTTCCCTTCTTTGTTTTGTTTTCTTTTTCCCTAGGTTGTCTTCCTTGGGTGGTTCAGTTTTCTCTCTTCTTTTGGTTTGGCTTTGGTTTTGGCTTTTGCTAGCTGGCTCATAGCTCTGAGAATCTCCTTTTCTACAAGTGGAGTGGTGTCATGATTTGGTTACTTCATCTGAAGACTTCACTGAGTTATTTTTATTTCATTTCTTGGATAATTGTTATGAAGAGCATTAAAATCTTGGCTATCCTTCATATATTTTCAATAGGTTAGAAAACATACTTGACTCAGAAGGTTAATCATACTTTGTGTCTTGATGCATGAACTCTGAGGTTGCCACATATTTCACACTCTTAACTATTGCTATAAGTCCATTTATGTGTCTTTGGAAAGGTCATGACTTGTGAAAATTTTAAAATCTTGCTTCAGCGCCACTGTAACTCCTAAACCCATGGTAAGCTTCATTGCTTACAAGCCAAGAGAAAAGAAATAAATGAAATACAAATTCAAAAAAAAAAGAAGAAGAGAAAAATGATGAAATAATGAGATTGGCTTTAGTGGTACACGGAAATCTCCATAGGTGTTCTAAAGAATAATTTGTCGGAAGTGGAGCAATCTCCATTGGTTTTATAGTGACAACTCCGTCGAGGCTATGGACACCTGACTGGCAGTGGGGCAATGTCCAGGATGCTTTTGAGGTCAAGAGGAATCAATAACTTGTCATGATTAATCCTAGGATTTCTGAGTGGTCTTGTTGAGATGGAATTAATATAAATTGCACACACTCAGGTTGTTGCAGAGTAAATGTGTTTTTGATCCAATATATGATTATTCTCCCCTTTTGAGCTTGTTTTCACTCTTATTGATTACGTAACATAGAGAAACCAGAGATTTTGAGTTCAAATTAAGTCTTATCCTTGAAATGCTTGTAACATTTCACTCGTGGATTCACCAGATGTTGTGACCGCCAGTCATCATCGCCCAAGCCGGGGGCCCCCTTTCTATTTTTAAAAAAAAACTCTTCCCAGCTTTTGCGAAGCACAAGACTGAAGAAGACAAGGATTTAATCCCATTTAGGAAATATGCCTGTTGTTCTTGAAAATGTGAAGTGCAGTTTTCAAGAAATGAAGGAAAGAAATGAAGTATTTTATCCTTCATTGCTTAAAAAGCTCGGTCCCTAAAATTTTGGAGCACAATTTTTAGGAAATGAAGGAAAGAAATGAAGGATTTTATCCTTCATTCCTTAAAAAGCCCGCTCCCTAAAATTTTGAAGCGCAATTTTCAGGAAATGAAGGAAGGTTTTGATGAAGGATTTTATCCTTCATTCCTTAAAAAGCCTGCTCCCTAAAATTTCGTAGCGCAATTTTTAAGAAATGAAGGAAAGAAATGAAGGATTTTATCCTTCATTCCTTAAAAAGCTCGCTCCCTAAAATTTTGGAGTGCAGTTTTCAGGAAATGGAGGAATGTTTTGATGAAGGATTCTATCCTTCATTCCTTCAAAATCCTCCTTTCATAAAACAACAAGCACAAGTTAGTAGGAGTGAAGGAAATATTATGCAAAGGAAAATTCCTCAATTCTGAAAAGGCCTGCTCTTGGAATTTCATATTTTTCGCGGAAGTGTTGAAAAGTGAATCTTGAAAGGAGTATGGAAATTTTGGCGAAAATCCAAAATCTTTATTTTATGGACAAGTCATATCTGTTGTTTTTAATGCTTTCCTTGCATAGTCTTATGTATGGACGTTTTCTATTTTGCAGGAAAGGAAAATGGAAGAGCCTAGGGGAACAGGAGAAATGCGAGGACAATTGATAAAGAATGAAAGCAGAGGATTCTATCCTGAATCCAAAATCGTGTCAATGTGGACAGAAATTGGAGATACAAGTCTTGGCGGCCTTGATTTGAAAGATTTTAACTGGAGAATGCTCGGATATAATGACTATCACCCAACACACCTGGCTACAAAAATTGTGAGAAGTGGAATTTTTGCTGCAGCTGGTTTCCCTCCTTCTTTTTAGCATCCAGAGTTAATCATGGAATGTACCAAGCATTACTTTCCTAGAGACAACTATCTAGGATTCTGAATGAAATATTTTGGCAGATTTTTCTCAGACATCCATTTCTGAAGCATTTGGAATTCCTTCAAATCCAAGGATGGTCACAAAAACACAAGAGCAAGCACTGAGAATCTATACATCTGGAATCAATTTTTGTGAAGAAATAATCAACAAAAGATGGTTGAAAAAGAATAGACCACATCATTCCAAGATTCCTAAAGAAATAGTATGGCTCGACTTGTAGAGGGAATATAGTGATATGGTCATGATGTTGAGTAGCATATTTGGCATGCCTTATGCTTATAGGTTTGAATCTTGGATGTGGTATTTTTTTGAGAAGGTAATGGAGGAAGGTGACAGAATAGATTGGGCTGGGCTCATAAGTGATAACCTAAATGAGCAGTTGATGAATCTAGAGCATACAAGGAGATTTTACATGAGCTCCTATGTCATCTACATGCTAGCACAGAGGACAAATTATGATGGACTATGATGCAAAGGACCAATTGGAAGTGGAAGCCAACACCTCAAAGTCCACGAATGTTACCCACAGTTGCATTTGTATTCAAAGGATGATTACATGAGGGTTAATGATATATGTGCCATGCACATAGTAAGAACACTACAAAAGAGGCCACATATAAGAATGTCAATGGGTGCAATGAAGTTGGTTGAAGAATATGGTGCCTAGTTCATTCAGTTTCCTACCTTTTCATAGATTCGAGTTCAAGGATTCTCCACAGAGCCACACAAACTTCCCAGGTATCCAACGGATAAGATGGTCTTGTTAGAGCTTACTCAACAACTTAGTACCTATGACAAGATTCAGAAAGGCAAGAAGAAGTTTGGATTGTAGTTTCCAATTTCCATAGGAGAAGGGAAAACTGAGGTATGCCCACATCTAAAAGCTACAGAGAAATCATCAGATGAGTTCCACTTCTTTCACCTGTCGCTTTATCCAAAGAGGAATGATTTTGATCCTTTCAACAAGATCTCATCAGTAGGAGGGTCAAAGTACCAACACAAGGTTCACCTTGAAGACTTTTGGGCAAATGCAGTAGATGATAATGAGATTAGAAAAAAATTTCATTCGAGACTACCATTGAACATTATTAGAACATGCAACATATTCAAGGTTCCTGATCAAATGGAGGAGGACCCAAATGTGATGTGAAAAGGATTCAATCCAGAAATGACAGCTCAACCATTTGATTGGAAGAAGAAAGAAATTACAAATCTCGAAGCCCTTTCAAAACTAGTCTTAGATTTTACAAAGTGGTGGATCGAGCATAAGCTTGAAAAATTAGTTGCACCAGCTAATGGATTCACATATAGTTTTCTTGGCCATAGACCACTTAGGGATGAAACATCAAGACAAATATCTGAAGAGACTATTGAAGAGAGGGGAACTCCATCCGAATATGTAGGAACCAAGAAAGGGAAGGAGGTACCTCGAGAAAAGTGTCCTAGGATTGAGGAAGTTATCTAGGAACCTCGAAATAAGAAGCAAAAACATGGAGATGCTCCCTCTTCTCCAAGTCGAACTCCAAGTGTCCAAGAGATAGAAACTTTTGAAAGGTAGGATGTAGGGACAAGTATAAGAAGATTTGAGCAAGAAGAGAATTTGGATAGGCCAATTCATGATAGGTTGAGTCTAAATGCTTATGAAAAATCCATGCAAGAAAGAGGGAGAGATCAAAATATTGCTACAGAAGAAAGTCTTGCTATGATCTTAGAGCGAGAAATGATTAATGATGGAGATGGTCCACTAGAGGAAGAAACTCCAAGTGTAGCAATACATCTTCCAAGTGTCAAAGCTATAGTTCCCGAAGCTACAATGGAGAGTCTAGGAGGTGAAGAGGAGATTGACATTCAAGCGGTCCAAAGGAAAGAACAATTGGTACTTCCAAGGGACCAAAGTATACCCATTTCAGAATGGTTGAGGAAACGAATTCAATTGCATCAACAAAAGGAGGTTGATTCAGCAATTGAACTACACGAAGTTTTGGACCGATCAAACCGATCAGAAGAACAAGGGAAAGCAAAAAGATATACTAAATTCATCAGAGGAGAATTAGGATCCAAAATCTTGCAGATTGCACCTCCCATAGTTGACAAATGGAAAAATCAAATTGCTCCAAATGAATATCATGTTACAGAAGTAAATCTTGGTCAGGCCTCTCGAGAGAAAATATTGGAAGAATTTGATGACTCCACAGAGGCTTTGAAGGATAGGCTGAAGAAAGTAGAAGAAGGGTATGAAAAGTAGAAAAGTGAAATTCGAGCCTTATGTCAGTACATCAATAACTTGCCTCATCTAGTAAGACAGGAAGGTCCATCATTTGTCCCTCCAACAGGTGTTTCTAGTGAAGTGGTAGGTGATATTGAACGAATCAAGTGGATTGCTTAGGGTGCAAAGATTTGGATCAAAGGAATTCAGGAGGTAGCCTTCAAACATGCAGAAGAATTAGTGCAAGTGCACAATAGGGTATTGGCTGCAGTCTCTAGGATCCAGTGCATGGAGGAATCATGGGTGGATGAGCATATTTACCAAGAAGAGGTGTTTGCTGACATTCAGAATCTGATGGATACCCAAAAGCAAGAATTGATTGATGGTCAAGTTATTAGTGAGGGGGATTTCTATGATTTTATTCGATGGTATAGTGCAGTGATCATGGCTAAGGAAATGTTCGAGAGCTTTACCAGGGAATGTAGTCGATGGAAAAACATTGTTGATAACATCAAGCCAGGAATATCAAATTTAGTTGCATCCTTCTTATCACAAAGATTAGGGGAAAAGGAAATGACGACTGATAATCTAAAAGTCAAGTTAGAGGAATTCTTTTAGCTAAACATATATGGAAGAGATGATTTTGAGAACTTCTCCCTCTTCTCAAATACAATGCACACTACTAAGGACTTACTACCAGATTGGGATGAAAGCTTGGAAAAAGTAGTAAGAGCAATTGTAGTTCTAGAATTCAAGCAATAATTTTCACCAAGCATCAGTACAGAGGAGTTGGAAATAGTATTAGATCGATTTCAATCTTTCAGGCGAAGAAATCAAGGATAGATGCATTAAATGCAGAGTGGGTGTGCATATGGATCATTTATTACACCCCACTCCTTAAATTAGCATGCATGGTGGGCATTTATTACCCACTACAGTAGTGGATTCCTTATGGCATTAATGTAGATTCCTTTCCATTGCCCTAACCCTAATTGGGGCTAATGTGGCATGATCTTGACCATCAATTATTGTGATCATCCAGGCCACCCATTGTAATCAAGGACCTATATAAAGGCCTCATTTCTCATTTGTAAAGGAAGATTTTTATGAGATTGTTGCTATGAGCTACTGAGATAATAAATTTTTCATTGGATTTTGGTGAATACTTGACATGTCTTAGTGCTTGCTTGTTCTCCTAAATTTCTTCAAGTAGATTAAGTTTAGCATAGTCAATGTGTGGTGACAATGGAGAATATGATGGTGTATTCATGAATTCCTTTGGTTCATACTTTTGACATTTTAGTGATTCTAACTCATTGTGTAAAGTTAGCCTAAACCCCTTTCATGCATATGCTCAACTTCTATCATTTGTATACATTGTTCTTTATGATGGTGTATGCGGTGATATGAATATCTTTGGCATAACCCTTGAAGATTGCATTGGTTCATGCTTAGTTGTACTATAACTTGGCGAAGAGGAATTTAGTAAATTGAGGAATTTGTCCACTAGAATACTATTTGTTGTTATCACTACCCTTAGGATTAGAATAGAATTCTTGAACCCCATCCTATTTAATTTCTACATATTCTGTGAAAAATCTAAAAAAAGAAGCGCTTCATTGCAAAACTTTAAGATAGCTCCCACATCCAGTATGGATTGAAATGAATATGAATAAACACGTAAGGCCCCTTGTGATCATCAGAAAATCACATCAACCACCGATCTTATCCACAGTCAGGACGTAGCATTAAAGGAACCTTGAAGTCATTGTATGATCTTCTAGCAATCTTTTCATACACAAGACTTTATTCAAGAGAGGATAAGATATTTTGGTATTTTTTTCTACTATTTGGTGAGTCATAAAACACACATCAACATAACCCATAATAGTTTCACCATTCATACATCACATGCATACTGAAATAACGTATAAAGCATATGCATCAATCATATAAACAGGTAATCAAGCACACACATAACACAAGATATGATTACCCAAAAAACCTCCAAGTGAGAAGTTAAAATTCAGGTGGGGATGACACCCACAAATCTTCACTATTGCAGAAATAAAGTGTATCCAATTAAGGTTACAATGATTTGACCTTGAATCATTATCTATCCTATGAAAGGCTTATAAAGACCATTAAGTGCCACCTTGTTAGAGGATTTGAACACCTTGTTAGAAATGTGTCTGGTTAGAGGACTTCAACTTACAATTAAGAAAGCACCCTATTAAAATATTTCATATAGCCTGTTAGGACTACTTTGTTAAGATATTTAATTGAAATAGCTAGTCAAAATGTACTAGCATAGATCCTGCAATTGGCACTTTCTTGCTTGATAATAGATCACTTCTGCATAATCTTTGATTGATCCTTCACAATCTGATGTATCAATGTTGTATCCTTCTCTATCCTCTATCTTTTTCTAACTAATCTTGCAATTAACTCCTACATCTAAATCACCTTGAATGCTTTACAAATTTTCTTGTTTTCTCTTCAAATTTTATCATTCACCCCTTGTTCACTTTTTGTTCACTATTAAGAGTTAAGGGCTTCATCCTCCTTAAGAAGACTCTGGGGGTTTAGGGTTAGGTATGAATCTATGGCTCAGATTCATCGATTTCGTTGCTTAAACCTTCCCATTTTCTAATTGGTTGTATGTAATTACATATGGAATCTTCATATAGATTCATCCTTATCTCCAAAAGATCAAAATCTATCCTTAATTTGGCTCAAAAATGGTTTACATTGTTGTTCATGCCATTATAAAAAAATATGTCCAAACTTTGTCACTCAACATATGAAGTCTCTAATACTTGGCATACATTGTATTTCTACTTTTGGCTTGGCACCTGAACTACTCAACAACTATTGTTTATTTAGTACTTGAATCACTCATCATGGTCTATCTACTCGGCACTAGAGTGACTTGGCATATGAGTGACTTGGCACATGAGTGACTTGACACTCATTGCAACTCAACATGGCCTAGCATTTACATGTTGTTCTTAGCATGTATTACTAGTTCAACATGAACTAAGTAAATGGCTTAAGTGTGTTTAAACTCACTTGTCAATAACATTTTGAGATCAATACATGAGACCCAAGCAAAAATAATATCATTTGTATTCGATGTACAAATGGAAAAGAGAATGGTCAAAGGTGGTGAAATCTAAGTTTAAATCGAATTGATGATTCAAAACACATTTGAACATCCATGTCATTGAATTTATTAGTCAAGTCACCTTGGACATAAGACCTTTTCCATAGTGGTTAGATCTTAAAAGATCTATGCTTGTCCTTATGTCACTATGGAGAGTTCAAAAAAGAATAATGAAAGTGACATAACAATGATTGGACAAGTGGAATAGATAGACCCAAACTGAAAATGAAATTAGTGAGTTAAGATCTTTAAATTTTAGTTGTCAGATCAAGAGAACATCAACAATCGTCATTGTATCATTATAAAAAATTTCTCTATTTATAATAATGGTTACACAGTGACAAGTTGACATCAGTGGGACCTAATTGAGGGTAACATCGCCAGAAGAATCATCACTACAGATCAAACTTGAAATCTATGGTTGTCACTTTGTCATTATGGAAAGATGGAAATATTTTAGGAAAGATGGAGAAGTTTTAGTCTATGCAAAATAATGATGAAATAGTGCATGTTCCTATGGGCCATTTTCTTTTTGTATCTCATACAATGTCAGATGTGGTGACAAGTATCTTTATTTGATTGGTTTTGTATCAGACAGAGTCAAGATTCGTAAGAATTTCTTTTCATTATTGATCTCTGAATCAATTGATGGTTGTCGCTATATCGTTATAAAAAGTTTCTCAATCACTAATCATAGCAACATAGTGACAAAGCAACACATGTCCTACTAGGCCGATCACATTCATTGACATAATCAGAACCTAGTCACAAAGTGCCATGAGGAAAATAATGTAAATGTGAAATTCTCCAAGAAATGAAATTGTAATGCCTATTTTCAATGGTATGCATAGCTAGAAACTAGACCCATAGTGTAGAGAAAAATAAAAACTTAATATCTTTCATCATCACCGTCAAATAAAAAATAGATCAATGCTTGGCATTATGTCTCTTACAAAAGATGCAACTAAAATAATCTTAGTGAGATAATGATGATTTGACATGTGTACCAAAGTTGACCCACTAAGAAAGTTAGAAAGGGAAATAGCTACATTTTAATCATGATCATTGGCTTAAGATAGACGACCAAAATTCAAAATTGTTGTGACCAGTGAGATACAAATTATACAAGTTTGGCATGAAACACTAGAAGATGAAGAAAATAACAAGTTTTTGTAGTATTTCATGAAGATCATAGGAAGTTGAAAAACCATTGCATATTTTTAGAAGTGCCATAGATTTAGATCATTGATAGAAAAGGTGCCACATGGATAATTTTTATTTTATTTCCTTTTCTATTTTGTGAGTGTTGCTCTGCTAAAATGAGAGATGTTAGAATACTATAAATGTGATCTTATTTGACAATACAAAGGTCAAAAAATTTGATGGTGAATTGCTCTATAAATTTTTTTACCTTATTTTCTTCTCATGTTTTGCGGCCCATTCCTAGAGGAGTTTTGCATTAATATTTGAGATACAATCATTTATGATTCTATAAATAATCAGATGAATTCCATTTCACTTTCATGTTTATGGTATAGTGATACCATTTACTTTCTTCATATATGGTTTTTTTTCTTCTCTTGTTAGTTTCATAACATATTATATAGTTTGATTGGGAAATGAAAGATATATATGTATGAATATATTAGTAATTGGTTTGATTCATTTTTATTCAAGGCTAATAGTGAAAGCAATTTGCTTTTGCCTCATATGTATATATCTTCATTCATCTCCTACATTTAGACGGTTAATCTACATTTAGAATAGAATTAAAGGTTAGAAATATGAAGATAATCTACTACATCCATTCCATTGAATGTGATAGGTTATTCAAATACATTTTTCTTGAATTGTTTCTGCCTACAAACAATTTGGTAATCCTTCAGTACTCTGATTTTAAGAGCTTATAATGTCAAAAAAATTTCTCTTATGAAAACATATTCATTACAAATCATAGGGAGTTGTACCTAATCATTCAAAGGGAAGTGTTGGGATACATGCACTGACCCATTTGTTGGTTAACATCATTTGTTCTCTCCAAACATTGGGTATCAAAGATTCAAGTGATAGAATCTAATAGGAGTACAAGCTGTTAACCAATAGGTTTTGGTGACTCGACTAGAGAGAATTCAAGTGAAAGATCTAAAGAATCTTGCTTCATATTAGTTTTGCAATATAATTCCATATTTTTGAGTTGTAAGAAATGACTTGTGGTAGTGAGATGTTTGCCATAAGAACTTGATAATAGTTTTATAGCCTCCACCTACTGTAAAAAAGAAGAAAATTCAAAGTTGAAGAATAGTAAAGTAAATTCAAAACACCATTTTTTTAATAGTTGATATATCATGGATTCCAAATATACCAAGAGTGCCAAGGAAAAAGGAAAGATCACCCCAATATATGAAGAACTCAAGAAAGCCAATTTTCCTATCCTAGAAGACCTTGCAAAAGAGAAAGAGCTCATGGAAGGGAACTTGTGACCAAGAAACTCCAAGATACTACAATTGTTCTTCCTTATAGAACATAGATAATTAAATCTTCTTCTCCTCCTATTTCTAGGAATTCCATTCATCCTTCTTTTGACACTTTGTTGTTAATTGGTTCAACACTCCCACCTTTTGTTACTTTTTAGACAAACTAGAATATTATACTAGTTGCTATGGCACAACCATGGAGAAATGTTATTGGTACTCTTTCCCTTGCAACTAATAATGATCTGCCAAGAGCATCAAGGAATAACTTTCCAAAATTTAATTGTGATAGTACCACCTCTATAGAAGAACACTTAAGCTCTTTCCATAAGGCTCTTGGTGTAGTAAATCCTCAACATGAGGATGTTGTTGTCAGAATGTTTATTGGTACACTTGTAGATAATGATGTTGACTAGTTTCAAGACCTACCTATAGGATGCATCATAGATTGGGATAATATGAAACAAAGGTTTTAGGAGCATTATAAAAGTATAGAAGATGCACAAGTATTTTTGTTGCAATTAGCAATGATAAAAAAAGAACCATCAGTTTCCATGAGAGATTTTAATGCAAACTACAATAAACTCATCAAAAGAATACCTACTACAAGTACAAATACAAATGATAATAAGAAGAATTTCTATATTAGCTATATGCCTCTTAATCTAAGATATCAAATTAGAAGAGAAAATGTAGCCACTTGCACGCTGCCCAAACACTAGTTGTGGAGATGGAGGATGAAATGATAGGCTTTGGTAAGTGGAAAAGAGAATTCTAATCTAGAACCATGGGTAATACAACTAGTACTTCTAATAATACAAAGGCTATGCTTCAAAAATTATCTAATGAGCTCATTTCATTAAAGAAACAAATCAATATGTCGGCTCATTTTTTTTTATCAACCTCATCAAGAAAGTTAAAGAATCCCAAATGGAGGTAAAGCATTCCAAATAACACTTATTCAACAAATATTGGCAATTGAACATGCCACAAAAATACAAAATATGTATTTTTTTTCTTCTAAGGTAAGATCATGATCTAGATACTTGTGATGATATGATCAAATATGGGTAGATGATTGATAACAAAGAACAAATAATTGAATATCCTAAAATTTAGGATAATCATACTCCTTGTGGAGATTGAAAATTATTTCTTAGAGTATGAATCAAATTCAGAAGCATGAGGTGATTGTTTTGCTACTCTAGAAGGACATTAGTTAATAGTAATGACTAGAGGTAAGAAGAATAGAAATTAGACTAACAATTTAGTTCTTATAAAAAGTAGTGCATCGTCAAACAAAGTTGATAAAGATAGTGGCCTAGTAACTTCAACTTCACTAAAGGAGCACAAAGGTAAATCAACTAATTCTTTTGAAATCATACATTACTGTGAAGAGGTAAGAATCCAAATATCTCCATTGGGTTACTTAAAGTCTAATCCTAATCAACTGAAAAGATTAGTTGATCATTGTAGGAGTGAAGATGCAAGTCATGTTAATATTAATGCTTATGTTGATCACCACAATAAAATTAGCACTAGTGAAACTACTATGACTGATGAAGATTTTGCATTCCCTGAGTTTTTTAAAGAAGAAGAACCTCTATTCTTCGCTCTAAATAAAAAACTAGACCCCTTCTATATTTCCTTGTTCATCAACAGAAATAGATTGAGTAATTGTATCATAGATTTAGGAGCCTCTAATAATGTAATGCCTGTTTCTATAGAAAAATATTTAGGACTTCCATTGACCAAAACTTTTGGTAGATTTTACTAAATGGATGTAAAAGATGTTCCCTTACTTAGATAGATAAAAATTGCTCAAGTTGCCCTTGCCACTTATCCTTCCAAAAGACTTAAAACTCACTATTCTAGTGGTAGACATACCTACAAGCTATGGAATACTCCTAAGTATAAGTTTCTACAAAGACATGGGGGGAGGGATAAAACTATATTAGTCTTGTGCCACTATCCAAGTTGGAGATAAAAAGGTGAGCTAGAACTAGAAGAAAAGACAAAATTCACTATCCTGAAATCAAATGATCCTAGGTCTCAAATCTTGTATCATGAAATGTAGTTTGGTAATTAAACAATTTTCTCTAAAAGCCATGATATTTTAGAAGAATTATAGAAAAATCAAGGTGATTGGTTGTGGACTCTGAAATTTGATGGCAGTTCTGTTGATGGTGGTTCAGGTGTAGGAGTAGTCTTGACATCACCTACTGGGGAAATGACTTGCTTATCTTATATGTTAGATTTCAAAAATAATAATAATACTTCAAAGTATGAAGCCCTTCTCCTTGGTATTATGGTAGAAAAACAAAAAAGAGCAAGGATACTTAAAGCTCAAGGAGATGCAGAATTGGTCATGAGACAAGTCAAAAACCAATATGTAGTAAAGAACTTAAGATTGAGGAACTATTTTAATAAGGTGTGGATGAAATTGAGAGTTTTGATACCTTATTAATTAATTTAGTACTAAGGGAATTCAATTGAAGAGCTTATTCTTTAGCTGTTTTTGTATCTTTACTCCTACCACATCCCAATTTAAGAGATCGGATCTATAAAGTAGAAGTTATATTCATGCCCAATGTCCTTGATAATGAATATTTTTGGAATATTATAAACACATACTAAAATTCATTGAAGGGGATGATCTTTTTGAATGCTTGTATTTTAAAGGAAGCACTAATGCAAATGGTGATGATTCAGTGACAAATGATAAAAATATAATAGAGCCTAATATGATTCAATTGAAAGGTAATAAGATTCTACCCCATATAATCTCTTTAGAAATTTTTTTGATAGGCATGATGCATACATAAAGAGGCAAAGATATAAGAAAGGAAAAACCTATAGTGAATATGATGGAATCAATATAGGGAAAAAATTCAATCTAGAGATGATAAACATAGGCAAGTGTTGCACATCAGAGGAGATGAGAAATCAAGAAATTAATCATTGAATTTCAAGACATATTTTCTTGGAGCAATGAAAATCTAAAGAATTTTATGGGTGAGAAGTTTAACCATGAATTCCCTCTTAATCCAAGAGCAACACCATTTAGACAGAAACAAATGAATTAAAATTCTATAGTTGAAAGGGCAATCTTCAAGGACATTGATAAAATGTTGTAGGCTAGGATTATATATCCTATTCAGCAGTCTACTTAGGCTGCTAATATTGTGTCATTGAGGAAGAAGAATGGAGAGATAATGATTTGTGTAGATTTTAGAAATCTAAATCAAACCTCACTCAAAGATAATTTTTCTCTTTATAATATGGATCATCTATTACAAACTATTGCTAGATTAGAAATGATGTCCATTTAAGATGGTTTTTCAGAATATAATCAAATTCAAGTAGATGAAGTGGATCAATTCAAAGTTGCATTTACCACACCATGGGGTACTTTTACATACAATAGAATAGCTTTTGGCTTAATCAATGCAAATGAAACCTTTCAACGTGGCATGGACTTGTGTTTTGGTGACTTGAAAGATAGAATAATTGTAGTATACCTTGGTGATTTGATAGTCTTTTATAATAAGAGAAAAGATCTAGAAAAATTTCTACAAATATGTACAGATCATGTTGTCTCATTGAATCCAAAGAAGTCATTATTTTGTGTGATAGAAGGCAAGCTTCTTGGGCATATTCTATCCCAAGAAGGAGTGAAGATTAATCCAGATAGAGTTAAATATATACAATAATTAAGTCTTCCATTAAGTAAAACTAGATTGAAGTCCTTCTTTTCCCATGTAAATTTCTTGAGGAGATTTTTTCTTCACTTTTGTGAAATAGTTAAATGTATAGTTGTTGTGATCAAAGGAAATAAAAAATTAAAATGGAGTGATATTGGGAAAAATGGTTTTGAAGATATCAAAGGTGTCATTGCCATAGCCCCTTTCCTTGTCCATCATGATTACACTAAAGAGTTCATCATTTTTTTTCTATACCTTAGAGCATACTATGTTAGCTATATCGATGCAAGAAAATAAAGAGATAATACAAGGTCTAATTGCTTCCATGAGTATATCATTGAACAATCAAGAACTGAGATACTCACAGATGGAAAACATACATATGTAGTGCTGAGAGCCCTTAAATTTTTTAGGTTATTCCCATTTAGTGATATATGTGTCAGATCATGCAATAAAAACTATTTTGACACAAAAAAAGGTTGGTTCTATTAATAGGGGAGTTTGGATAGAAAAAGTCCAAGAATATGATATTGAAATTAAGATAACCAAACTTGTAAGAGGTAATTCACTCTATAAAGCCTTAATAGAAGATAAATAATTCAAAGAAGAAGATACTCCAAAAGTTCTTATGGTAAGCCTTAAGGATCCTTGGTTCTCAAATATTTCTTATTTTATGACATGTGGTGAATTCCCTGATGGGTTGACTACTAAGAAAGGAACTGATCTATAAACAAAAGCCTTGAAGTATATGATTCATGATGATGTCTTGTACAAGAGAGAAATTGATGGAACATTTTTGAGATGTGTGGATAAAGAATAGAAGGTAAAATTGCTAACATCTTTCCATAATGAGGCATGTGAAGGACACTTTACTTCTATTGTCATTGATTTCAAAATTTTGAGGCAATGCTATTATTGGCATGGAATGTTTAAAGATGCATATAAGTGGGTGGCTAGTTGTGAGAAATGAGATATGTTTACTGGTAATCCTCAGCTTGTTTCCTTACCTCTTAGGCTAGTGATAATTGAATCTCCTTTTCACCAATGGGGTTTAGATTTTATAGGCCCAATCAGTCCTCCTTCTAGTTAAGGACACCCTTACATACTAACTACCATAGATTATATTAATAAATGGGTTAAAGCAAAGCCAATGAAGAAGACTACATTAGATGTAGTATGTGAATTTCTCAAAGAGAAAATATTGATTAGGTTCAGATTTCCTATGAAATTTATAATGGATAATGTATCTTATTTATCTTCTTCATAAATTATTGAGTTTTTTTTATGATAATGGTATTCGAGTTGATCATTCCTCTAACTATTTTCCTCAAGAAAATGGGAAGGAAGAGTGTAGTGATAAGAATCTGATTAATATTTTGAAGGAATTGGTTTTAGATAATCAAAAGAGTAGGTATAAGAAGATTCGTGATGCTTTATTAGATGACAAAACCACGCTTGAAAGAGCTATAGGTATCCCACCTTCTGAATTAGTCTATGGAGTGGAAGCCAATTTGACATTGCATTTAGAGCTTGTTTCTTGTAAATTAAAGACTGTGATTGAAGAGGATGATTTCAAAGATGGATTAGAGAAGAGGATCTTATATCTTACCAAACTAAAAGAAGAAAGAGAAAAGATGGTTGATAAAATCACTGAACACTAGGGAAGATTCAAAAGGTTGTTTGATAGAAGAGAAAAGCTAAGAAAATTCATGGAAGGTGATTTGGTATTGCTTTGGTATAAGAGACATGAGCCAAGGGGCATGCATTGCAAATTTCAATCTATGTGGAAAGGACCATTCCAGATCATAGAATTGAATAAAAATAATTCTTTCAAGTTTCAATATCCCACTAGAGAAACCCTACCATGCTCTTATAATGGGCAATATTTGAAGTTGTATCAAATGTAAAATTGAAAGTAGGTAACCCTGACATAGTAGTTAGATACGTATGTTTTCCTTTCATGCAGTTTTCTTTAGCTCAGTTGCTTTCTTTCCAGGCAGTTTGTTGTTGTTTTCCTAGTTGACCTTGTTCTTTTTTTATTCCAAGTTGTCACCTTTTGTGTGAAACTAGAGATTGCTAGAGTTCTTTCAACCATTATCATGCTTTAAACAAATAGATAAAGCTAGTTGTTACCCAGGTTTGAATTCATATCTTTTAGATCTAGGTTTTGAGTCAAGTCAAGTGTCAATGACTTGATTTTGAGTCAAGATTTCTCATAAGATGACCATTCTTCTCATCATTCCTTTGAGCTAACCTAATGTAGGAAATGATATGAGCAATGCACTAGTCCAATGACTAGGTGATTAGGCTTTAGAGGTTTTTTTTATGTTTTTCTTATGAGAATAATGTTTGGATATCTTAATGATTCATCTTTCTTTATTCTTAATCACGTTGGAGACAAAGATTCATGCTTTGTTGTAGTTTTCATGAAATACATTGTAGATGATCAAGATAGAATGTAGGAGAAGAAAATAAATCATTAGAAATGATGAAAGAACTTGGTCAAAGGTCTCTATCTAAAGGAAAGATACATTTAAAAGATATAACAGGCATATTTAGAGAAAACCATAGTAGAGAACATTGAAGATCAAAGCAAAATGATTATATATAGATCATAAAAACCAACCAAAAATAATATTAGTTGAATTTGATGTAGAAATGGCAAAAAACATGGTCAAAGGTGGGATAAAATAACTTTAGATCAAATTGACAGTCTAAAACACATCTGAATTTCCATGTCATGGAGTTAAATAGTCAAGTCACCTTGGACATAAGACGTTTTCCATAGACATCAAATCTTAAGAGATCTATGCTTGTCATTATGTTGCTCTGTAAAGTTGCACGAAGAATAACTAAAGAGACATAATGATGACTAGACAAGTAGAATAGATGATTTCCACTACAAAGGAAACTAGTGAGTTAAGTTCTCTAAATTATAGTTGTTAGATCTAAAGAACATCCATGGTAGTTTCTATATTGCTATAAAAAGTTTATCAATAATCATGGAAATATAGCAACAAGTTGAAATCTATCTCTGGGACCTCAAGAAGGGTAAGATTACCAAAAGAATCATCACTATATATCTGACTTGAAATCTATGACTGTCACTTTGTCATTATGGAAAGATGGGGATGTTTTAAATGATGCAACATAATGATGAAATGATGCATGTCCTTGTGGGTTATTTTCCTTTTGTGGCTCATACTATGTAAGACAAGGTGACAAGTTTCTTTATTTGATTGGTTCTATATGACATAGAGTCAAGATTCTTGAGAATTTCTTTTCACCATTGATCTCCAGATTAATAATAGTTGTCACTATATTATGATTAAAAGTTTCTCGATCACTAATCATGGTGACATAGCAACAAAGTAACACATGTCCTACTAGGCCCATCACATTCCTTGACACAGTCAAAACTTAGTCATGAAGTGCTATGAAGCAAAGAAGGTCAATCTTGAATTCTCCAAGAAATGAAATTGTGCCACCTATTTTCCATGGTGTGCCTAGCTAGAAAGTGGATCCATAGTACAGAGCAGAACAAAGACTTAATATCTTGTATCACCACCATCTGATCAAAAATAGATTAACACTTGTCATTAGATCTCTTACAAAATATACCAAAAAAAAATCTTAGCGACATAATGATAATTTGATACATATATCAAGGTGGACCCTCTAAGAAATACATAAAGGGAAATGGCTACATTTTAAGTGTGGTCATTGGTTTAAGATTGACAACCAAAATTCAAAATCATTGTGACCATTGAGATACAAATTATATAGGTTTTGCATGAAATAGGAGAAGATGAAGAAAAAACTATTTTTTACAAGATTCAATGAAGATTGTAGGAAGTTGAACAACCATTGCATATTTTTAGAAGTGCCATAGATTCAGATCATAATTAGGAAAGATGTCACATGGATAATTTCTATTTTATTTCCTTTTCTATTTTGTAATTTTTGCTCTACTAAACTGAGGGATTACAAAAAACTATAAATGTAATCTTATTTGACAATACAAAGGTCAGCAAACTTGATGGTGAATTGGTCTATAATTCCATTTACCCTATTTGCTTGTCATGTTTTGTAGCCCATGCATAGAGTAGTTTTGCATTAAGAGTTGAAAGACAATCATGTATGATTATGTAAATAATTAGATGAATTCCATTTCACTTTGATGTTTGCAGTATAGTGATTCCATTTACTTTCTTCATATATGGTTTTTTTTCTTGTCTTGTTAGTTTCATAACATGTTAGATAGTTTCATTGGGAAAATGAAAGATAGATGTGTATGAATATATTAGTAATTGGTTTGATTCTATTTCATTCAAGGTTGATAGTGAAAGAAATTCCATTTTCCCTCATGTTCATACATCTTCATTCCTCTTCTGCATTTAGATGGTTAATCTACATTTAGAATAGAACTAAGGGTTAGAAATATCAATATAATCTACTATAGTCATTCCATTGAGTGTGATAGTTTATTCAAATCCATCTTGCCTTAATTGTTTTTACCTACAAACAATTTGGTTATCCTTCACTAATCTAAGGTTAAGAGCTTATAATGTCAAATCATTGCATATTCTTTGCATATCACTGCAAATCATAGGCAGATGTACCTAATCATTTAGAAGGAAGTGATAGAACACATACACTAACCTATTCTTTGGTAAACATCCTTTTATCTATCCAAACATTGGGTATCAAAGAGTTAGGTTATAAAATATAAAAGGAGGACAAATTGTTAAACAAAAGGCCTAAAGGATAAAGATACACAAGATCCACTACAAAGAAATTATGTTAATACGATGGAGAACATGGCTTGGTGCATTATTTTCCAATCCCCTCACTCTTCTTACAATTTTTTTATTGCCCAACAATTTTTTGCAAATCAAAAAACACAACTTGAAGAAGGAGAGAGAGAAAATCCATGAGGATATATCATGTAATATGATCAATTTATGTGACAATGGTGAAGAATCTTATCTAGAGGAATCTAAGATTGATGTTAGTAATTATAAAATCATGTATCAACGAAATCATTAGCAAGTATTTTTGGATGATGATGATCAAAATAATTATAGGATGTGCAACATTATATTAAATGTTGAAAATATGAATTTAAGGAAACCATTCAAAGAAGAAATTGATAGAATAACTACAAAGATGGTGACCCAAGTCCGTAGTACATATAACCTTAGAAATAGGATAGTAAACAATGGTGTTAGAAAAGCCTTTGGTAATTTTAATGAGAATATAACGCATATGATGCATGAAAAAAATAAACAAAAAGAGAACCTAGTAATAGTCAAGATCAAAGACAATAAGGAAAAAAAGTGGCAACCTAAGAAGAAGGTGCAATTTGAAGGTGTAGAGGCAGTCAAGATGAACATAGAAGAAAATAAGTCAAGTCTTGATACTAACAAACAAGTGGAGGAGTTTGTGGGTGAAGTACAAGAAAAAAAGAGGTAATCTATATAAATATTTTAGTTATGATCCTGTTGACATGATTTCTATATTATCACAAAATACTATTAAATTTCCTTTATAAAAAATGTTTAGGATAGTGGAACATGAGTAAAGCCCTTTCTTGGTTATAAGGGATTGGAAACAATAATGTTACTAATAGAATTTCATTAGTAGAGAAAGAAATACCACTTATAGTAAAAAAGAAGGAAGAAAAAGGATTCATGTCCCAAATACCTTAGATATATTGGGATAATTCTTCTATAGCCTATATAGAAAACATATACCCTTTCTTCCTTAGCCTAAATATAAATGGAAAAACCTTGAAAAAATGCATGACTAATTTAGGAGTCTTAAATAATATCATGCCATTTAAAATCATTGACTCTCTTGGTTTGAAAGTGGATAAAAAATAGGGTAGATATAGAGCTATGGATGCTAGAGAAATTTATGTCATCGATACAATTAATACCTTTCCTTTTAGACAAACTAGTTATCCTAATGTTGACCTAATAGTTGATATTCCTCCACAGTATGGAATGTTGCTCTTGAGAAAATGGAGCATTGCAATGGGAGTTATCCTACAATGTGACTTTTCCTTTTCCACATTTCACATAGGAGATAAGTCTTTCAAGGTTGACAAAGTTCCAAGGGTTATGGACATGCTTGAGGATAATATTGATATAAATTCCACTTGATTTCTAGACATAGAAGTGAATTATTTTAGATCTTAGATCACATCTAAAAGCATTCACATCATGTGACCATCAAAAGACATGCTTAAAATTTCTTAACATGTCAATTAGGGACTTTTTTATTGAAGGACGAAGAGTCTTTCCTATATATACCTTTTTGGGAGACTCAGTAGTCTCAAAATTTATTTCTTCTAGTTCTTGTGTTTTTTTCTCCTTGAGATTTAAGTGAACTCTATCCTAATTACTAAAGACACTCTCTAAAATCACTAGTCCTTTGGGCATTTTGTTTGTTTTCAATTATAGAAATTATTGACCGAAAATTGTGTCCTTCCCATCTATGTTCTCAACTAAAGTGCTACAATCTAGTTCCTAGCCATGGTATTTATCTTAATTAAGGAGAATTCAAAATGTGTTTATCATCCTCAAATACTTGCCAATTCTCTCTATTATCAAGAATGGATGGTTTATTCTACATTTCAATCTTGGAAACATCATCAAATGATATATCATAAGGCTTAATGGCTGCATTAGCCAACAGATCAACCATTTTGTTGTTAATTCTATCCATCCAAGATATCCTAAAAGCATCAAATGCTTTAGTCTAATCCCAAAGAATATTCTGGTATTGTTTCAACCTCTTCTCCTTAGATGCATATGTCTCTCTAATCTAAGACATAACTAATTATGAATCACTAGTAACATGCAACTTCTTTATATAATGGTTTACAACAACTTTTAATCCAAGTAAAAGTGCTTCATACTCTACTAATTTATTAGTACAAGTAAAGTTCAGGGTGAGTGAGTATCTAAATCTATTTTTTTCTAGAGATATGAAAACTACTCTAGCCCCTGACCATCCTTAGAGCTAGTCACATCAAAGAATTCACTTGTTTTATAGACACAAAAGTGAATTCTTTTAGAGCTATAAATTTTATTAATAGAGTTAAATAATTTTTAAAAAATTATTGGGGAAATCACAATTGGTCCAAAATAAAATGAAGACAATAGCCACAAGAATCCCAAATTTTGTGACAAGTACCATTGATGAAAGTGGGAATGTAGAGGAGTGACAAGAATGGTCTTCCTCTTTTGATGGCATTTTGAGACATACAAGGTTTTTTTCATATTGCAATAATGAGATAGATGTCATGACAATGTATGATATGATTGATCTATTATATAAGATTGAAACAAAAATGAGAAAGGTTACTACTAAGGTAAAGGAAATAATAGATGTGAAATGGATAAATTGCCTTGATAAGATAAATACAATCATAGATGCCACCTGGCTAGATATTGATACTGATATTTATAAGGAAACTTTCAACAAAGAATATAATTGTTTTCACATAACCCATAATAGATCTGAAATAAATATGGAATTAAAATCCACATGCAAGAGAATAGACAACATACCCACAAAAATGTGACACAAGATATACCCTAGGAAACCTTCATTGAGGGAAAAACCTAGCTTCCAAAAGCATCCACCGCCATGTATTATTTAGAAAAATACCATTGCAATACAACCATGGAAGCCTTCAAAGCCATAGCCACAATCGAGAAAACTATGTGAACAAGCTTGAATCCACACATCCCATGACATCCTTCCAACCTTCACAAATGCTCCCTTGGCTAACCTATCAAGCCTTGTAGCTCTCGACTCTTTCACTTTTTCCCTTCTCACTTTCTTACACCAAAAACTACCCTTTTGGTTGCTTATATAGTAGCAAGTCCCACAAAACTACCAAGTGGTATTACATAAACAATGTGCTACCTAACCTATTTACCCCACATTTAATATTGAAATTTAAATTATTTTCTCCAATATTAAATAATTACATGAAATTTTATCACAATGTTAGAATACATCTCATCAAGTATATCCCATGGGAATCTTTACATGTTGCATGTCGATCTATGTGCTCCTAGATACAAAATTACATAATAAAATAAAATAATACAATATAAAAATATTATGCAATGTGTGCAACAGCCATAATCTCAACAATATTTCCATCTTGGAAGTTAGAGCTCGAATTAAACCCTTACAATCTAGAGATAGCGAATGCATATGCAAAGAAATAAAAAAAAAATCAATAGGGGAAAAAACTACGTAATAAAGACACATTATCTTTGCAGTTCATCTACTATGGGTGTACACCAATTAAAAATTATAGAGTTGATCCTAAATATTAGAACTGATAATTGCTTAAATTTTGGCTATCTCCTTTGTTTGTAACTATTTTTTCTCATGTGGAAAAGTTTTTTAACAAGATTTTAAACACGTGTTCTCCCATCTAAATCTTGTTACAATCCTTATTTCTATAAAAGGATTTCCAGGATATGGAGTGAGGGTCCAAATTTTGGTTTTATTTTAGTCAAAATGTTATCTTGTAATTAGTCCAATGTTGTCTATTTCAAGGACATGGTGAATGAATGAATGGAATACTTGTCAAATCTTGAGTTATATTTTGAGTCTTGTATTAGATACCTGTATTATCCTTGAGAAGATTAATACAAAAGGGAAATTATTGAATATGTGTGTCCTTAATTTTTGTCTCCACTTTCATATATTTGTCATTCCGAGATTAAATGAACAAAGTTCATTTCATTTAGTGCAACTTGGATAGGTTGTATATCAGGTCATTGTTTCTTTTAACTCAACCAATTAAGTAAATGCTTCTATGAGTTGATAAGGTTTCTAAGTATATAAAACAGATATCTTAAGAATAGGATTTAGGGTTAATAGTTGATTTATTTTATTGAAATTCAATTAATAGATGAAGATTTACTGATATGACTCTATGTAACAATGGATAAGGCACTAATCATCAATTAGGGTACAATTGAAGCAATCATATAGTAACACGAATCCATTTAAATTGAATAAATATCTAATATTTTTGAAAATATATATATATAGGTTGGTCATTCACTTATTCTAATATCTTTTGAGTTTGTAGTTAGCTACTATAATTCAATAATTGATTTTAATTGCAAGAAGATTAGGAGACTAAATATTCTTTAAGGGATGTGCAGTGTGAAAATATGCAGAGATGTACATATGTAGAGAGCCTAAAGTATAGGAAGAACTGTTTCTTCATTAGTTGGTCTAGATCTAATTAGGTTTTGCTGCAAATGGTAAGTAGCTAATCCATAGGCATATCCTTTGTTGTATTATGGTATTGTTTTAAATCATGGAATAAAACACCAATAGGCTGGAAGGGCAAGTTCCTAAACTTATGGGTGAAAAACTTCTTCTTCTTAAATATTTTTGTAAAAGTATCCCAATGTACTTTATGTTTTCTTCGCTTGGGAAAGAAAATATCCAATAATCTTCATTTGGCCTAGAATGAAAGAAAAGAGGAAAATGCCCCTTGCTAACTTGAATACAGTATCAAAACCAAAGAAGGAACAGAGTTTATGGATTAGAAGTTCTACAGCTATGAATAGAGCTTCAGTTTGTAAAATGGGATGGTCTATTTGGGAGGGATCTAAGAAATCGATGAAGATAATTAGAGCTAAATATATTTTGTATTACCATTCTTCCCTCTTCTTAACTACTGACAGTGTTAAATTTAATTCTTCTCTATGGGAGAACTTATTAAAAATTAAAGGTATGGTTATAATAGGAAGTAGAAAGAAAATTGGTAATAGTAGAAATATTTTCTTCTAGACTAACACTTGTCTTGGTGACTCCCTCTCCAAGATTTTTTACCCAATAAAAGTATTAAGGAATGAATCTTTGCTAATATTGGTATCAAAGTGGAACACTATGTTGTTTGGAAAAATGGAAATGTTGAATTGCTAGATTTGGAAAATATCTAGCAGAGACATAGGGAGAATAGAAAGATTGCTAGTATTAGAAGAGAGAAGGTTCTAACTCTAAGAGATATATTATTAGATCCTTCTTTGTTTAATAATTTGTAAGAGGATGGATAGAATTGAAAATATAAAATAAATGGTCTCTTCTGAGTACATTTAAGCTATATATCCTAAGATCCCATGGGAGAAGCTAATCAACTATATAAAGAGGCCTGGATTGCTAACCTATCCCCTAAGATTAACTTCTTCTCATGATTAGTCTCCCATGAGACAATTTTTACTTTAGATAACCTCAATAAGAGAATTTTTTTTTTTAATAGATGTGTTATATGTGAGATAGAAGCAGAGACAATCAACAACTTATTTATCTATTTATCCTTCTCTAGATAACTTTGGAGTCTAATTTTGCAGAAAACTCGAGCCAATATGGTGATGCATTCCTCTATCAAATTGTTTATTTCATAATGAAAAGATACCACTCTTCTTCACTCAATTCTAAAAAACCTATGGCTTCTTATCCTTCCTACAATGGCTTGGTTTATATGGAAGGAAAAAAACAACATAATCTTACAAAAGAAAGGAAGGAAATTTTACCTATATTCATCATTACTAAGAAAATGATTAGGAAAAATATCAATAATGCAAGCTTCCCTAAAGTGTTTTCTTTTTTGAGATTAAATGATTTAAGAATTTTTTTTTTTTTTAAAGTTACTCAGAGCTTGATAGAAAATGATTTGGAAAAGTAAAATTGAAATAGAAGACATTGTAAATGAATACCCCCAAAGGAAAAATGCATTAAGTGTAATGTGGACGGTTATTCTATGGGAAATCCAGGAGTAGCTATGGTAGAAGGTCATATCAAAAAATAATAAAGGATTCCTTATTCTAGGATTTTCAAAGAACTCGAGAATTAACTCTAACACCTATGATAAAAGTATTACTATGTGTTATGTGGTGAAAATGTTATAGTATTATGGAGTAGTTAACATTGAAGTAGAAGGCTACTCGAAGATTATTATATATACTCTTCTACATAAGGATAGGTTCCTATGGAAAATTCAAAGTCTTATGCCAAATTGTAAAATATTCCTATCATCCTTCCACAAGGTTAGAATCTATAGAGGGAAACAAAACCACTCATTTCCTCACTCAATCGGGATTGAAATTTTAGATATGGGACCATGTCTTAGTTTTGGAATACCCAAAAGACTTAAAAGACATTATTTTAAATGAAGAAGGAAATGGTCAAGTATGGGGATAGGAAATCAAGGAGGAGGATTCCCAATTATGACATTATTTTTAACCCTGCCCACTATGAAAAAAAATGAAAAATACTATTGACAATTTGATCAAGATTTTAAGGGATATTGATTATTTTTACACTCTCAATCGGTATCAAGATAACTTTACTAATTTTACTAAAGTCACCTTTTTCTTCTTAGTAATTAAACTTTTAGTCGATTGGGAAATGATGTCAATTTTTAAGACACACAATGTTATAATTAATTCCATAGTTAAAAAAATCTACATGAATCATTTCAAATAAACCCTCAATTTATGGGATTAGGAGTATGACTTATCTTGTAATAATGACTCTTGTCCTAACAAATACTAGAAAATTTCTAGTTATAAAGTTGAGGGTTTTTGGAGAAAAGTGGAATCTTATTTAAGTAGTACTATCTTCGTTATAAGTTTCCAAAGTATCATTATTCAAAATATTGTATCTAAAGTAAGTCATTGGCTCTTTGGTAGTCTCCACCTTATTAGTTTGTTTAACTTGGGTGGTTTGAGTTGTGATTTTTTAATTTATAAAGATATTTCTAAACAAGTTTTTGTGAGGGTTAACACTAATATTAATGAAGGAGCTCATATTTTTATAAGAATTATACTATGGGAGAACCTATGAAGCATATGGAACTAAGAAGGTGTAGGGAATTACTATAGAACAAGGATATAGTGTGTTAATTCAAGAGGGTTCATCTAGACAAATAAATTGAGCCTATGAGAAGTTAGAACTTGATGTTTTTGGCAAAATTTTCCATTTTCTGTTATAGAGGTCAAGTGATCATCAAAAGCATTGAAGTTTTGGTGACTCCTCATTTGTTATGTGAAGCAACTAGTTTTCTCTTTGAAGGGGTGAAGGTTGAGAGGAAGGGCATGGTAGATTAAAGTAAATTAAAAAATAAATTATTAAGGGCATAGAGAACCCCATCAGGATAAATTAGTGTAAAGTGTGTGAATGCCTATCCCTTTCTAGTTCCTTTTCCATTTTCTTCTTGTGGGTCATGAGATATTTGACCCTAGAAGGGCAGTTTACCACTTACCATGGCTACCACTTTCTTCTCCTTAATAGGCAGAGACATGGAAAAAAAAATAATATGCCATTTTGTCTATACTCCTCCCTAGTTAACAATATTAAGAATGGTGATAAACCCCCCATTCATCAATGATCAATTTTTTTTGTTTATCATCATCTGTTCTTCCACCTCCAAGGTCTTTGTATCTATTTGACTGATAAGGAAAGACCTCATCCTTGGCTTAGGACCTCTATTGTTATAGAATAAATTGAGCTAGATAAAGACCCTAAAATACACCCTTGTACAAGTAGATAATCTAGTAATCCAAAGCCTAAAACTAAAATCTCTAAAATTAAGAACCAATCATTTGAAGAATCTTTGTTGTTTGAAATGCTTCCTACACACAAGAATTTTTCTATAGAAACTAGTCTACTTAGTACCTCAAAAAAAAATCAATATTTTGAAAGAAATTATAGAGGTAGTCAAGTGAGATTCATAAGGTTATTTTGAAGGTAATAAGAAACCTAGGGTTCAATGTTATAGAGTTCCCTCTAACACTAGGGAGGGGATGTCATAAAGTTGAAACCTACAATAATCATGATGAAGAGGCTTATGAAACTTATGTTGAGGAAACTTCATAAAATGGTGAAAATAATTCCACTAAGGAGAAATTTGTTTTGAAGAAAGAGGAGTTCAAGAAGGAAGAATGAGGTTTTTGGGAGGTTAATATCAAGGTTGATCTTGGCATCCAAGATGAGGTCCCCTTTTATAAAACCCTTGTGCTTGAGGAAAGGAAATATTCAGTCAACAACCTACTCTTTTTTGATGTTAGTATTGATATGGTTAAAAAAAAAGATTGAAGCCCAATTTATGGACCTTAATCTTAAGGTGAAGTTATTGGTATCCTTAAGTTTCTTTATCTGTTAGTGTCAAACACTTAGTCATATATAAGGTAGAGTCAATTAGTCATTATTGTGATTGATTTACTCTATAAAGGTTGAATCATGCAAAGATTTGTAAATGATCATGTATATTTGAGCTCTATAGGACCCAAGAAAGTCTTTGGTAACTGAGTACTTTTAGTTTAAGCCAATCATAGTGAATACTGAGAAAATAGAGAAGATAGATGTCAATTTATACAAAAGGATCCAAGTAAGTTAAGGTCAATAAACAACAAGAAGAATAGTTATGAATAAGAATCAAAGATAGTATGTGTTGAGTAACTTAGAGAGAATTTAAATATTTGGAATGGTGCAATATTTGAGGTAAACCATTTTAAGCCAACATGAAAACCATATATAGTAATTTTGGAGTTTGTTACAAAGTTTGTTACATGTTTTCACATAGATCATCCATCTATAGAGAGATAAAAAACACTAAACAGATGAAGAGGAAAAAAGGGAAGCATCTAGAAGACTCTCCACATGTCTTTAAATAGGCATATCCAAACCATATTTTCATATGTATGGAGCATAGAGAGAGTGGATGGGAATGCGAAGTCTGTGAAAGAGTTAAGTTATTGATGCTAAATGCAAAAGTTTTGAAGAAAAGCGTTACCAACGCAATGAAATAGTGAAGGATAGGGTAAGGATATATTAGATTGGAGATCAAACTAGAGATTGGGAGGAGGAAATCTATAATCAGCAATGACAAGTGTTTACCAAAGGATCAGGTACTGAACCAATTTTGATAGACTAAATTAGGGAAAATCTCTTAACAAGATGGTTTTAATAGACCTTTTTTAGATCTCCAAATAGATTCCTTAATTCATTGTTAGTGTAAAATTCTTTAATCAAGGTAAGACCTAACATTCTTAATTTTTTTTAATAGAGTAGACCCCTCATAGTGTAGATCATTAGAAGTGCTCAAAATTATATCCTTAGTAGGTTGGGTATGTGGAAGAGCATGGTGTGCCAAAAAGTGACGATCTGAAAAATCTGTAGTTCTGAAATATCTCAAACCATTTCAAAATCTATTCCAACTTTTTTCCCACCCACCTTGATATTAAATGAAAACAATTAATATCTTTATAAGGTCTACTATGTCTTTTGATACCAAACCTATATGGTCAACTTTAAAAAATCCAAAAAATGTGCTTTTAGCCTATTTTTATGTGATTTTTACTTCAAACATGTAGCTGACAATTTATTTTTCACCAAAATTTGATGAAATGAAAAAGGTTTGTTAAGAATATTCTTATCTTTCCACAAATGTAAGGCTTGTCAAATTATGAAATTTTTAAGTAATTATTACTTATTTTCTAATGGAGTTATGTATAAAGTGTTGACTGACAAACTACTTGAAAACCAACTATAACTTTCAAATGGTACAACATTTTTGTAATCCAAAAGATGCATCACATTCTATGTTTCTTCTATTGTAAGGAAAATAAATGAAAAATTGAATTTTTTAGAGTTTTGAATTAGTTACGGCGGTCAAACACGAGAGTTTTTTTATTCCAAAAATACTAAAGTCAAAAATAAATTATTTATTATTTATTTAGAATAAAAATACCCAAAAATATGTGTCACATCTAGGCATGAGTCTACTACTTATATTTAGAATATTATTAAAATATATTATCATTTTATTTTGAATAAGGTGGTTAGACATACGTCTACTTCTTATTTTTGTCTTGAAATTTTTGTAATATTGCATTAAAATTCAAAATTTTGATGAATCAATTTTTATTTTTTTGAGATAAGTCCTAGTAGTTTAGAAACTAGATTCAATTTGCTAGAGATTATTTTCTCTCAACTTTTTGATATGAAGTAAATAATAGTAGAAAATTGCACGTCAAGTTGACATAACCCTGATTTTCTAATTTTTATTGCCACTTAAGAGCATAGTTTAGTAGAACATGATCCTACACATACCAAGCTAGCTTTATTGCTGCAATAGTAAAGATTTGTTGGTGTCATCCCTATCCTACTTACCCTGGAGGGTTTCTGGGTTACCAATTTTTTTTTTTTATGTCTTTACATGTTATGGATGTGCTACACAGTTAGATTTTCTTTAACGTTTGATATTTTCAAATTATGTTATATGTAAAGTAAATATGAAATGTTTAATGTGATGAGTGTAGTAAAGTTATATTAAAGACTAAATTTTTTATAGATCTTGATTCACCCCCCTCTCGACTCTCTTAGTATCTTAGTTTCCAAATTAAATTCCAAAAATTGGTGTTAGAGATTTGGTTCTGTTGAAAGAAGTCTAACATGTTGTGAGTTTATACCTTGGAAATAGAGGCTTGTAAATTGGGAAAGGTTATTGACAGTCAAGTGATTGAAATCAAGCTTATAGTGCAACAACTTGATGTAGAAGGAGAGGAACTAAGAAAATCCTTAAGAAAGAGAAAGGATATATATATTCAAAAAAATGACACACTTAATGAAGAAGTTGATATACAAGGATTGTTTAACACGGGGGATTCCAATAAAAGTGATGTAGCCACTGTATATCTATTGGAGAAAAATAGTATTTAGAATGAAGAATTTAGAGGATTGAAAAGAGAACATGAAATCTGGTCAATAAGGCTATGTGAAGTAACCAAACAAAAGAAGAAATATGAAGAAGGCAAAGTTTTGTATGAGGATGAAAAAGGACAAAAGGGTATTAGACTTCAAGAAAGGTCATCTGATGTATAAAATCTTACAAACACTTAGCTAGACATGATTAATTAATTGATGCCTATAAATTAGGGATTGAATAGAAAAGATATGGAGATATAAAATTTGAGATCATAGAGTGACCTTATAAGGAATGAACTAAGATTTGAGAAAGAACTTGCAGAAAGAATGAATAAGCCTGGTGAAGTAATAAAATACTTTGAAGAACTAAAGACATCACCTTGGTCATCTAGCATCACTTCTGGACAAGGACATATAAAGAAGAATTCATCTACTAAAAAATGACAATCATCCAAGAATGGAGAGCTAAGTAATGCAAAGTCAAAAGGAAGACCTACTTGTTATTATTGTGGTAAACTGTTACATATTGCAAACATTTGCAAAGGAAATATTATTATGCAAAACCATAAACCTAAGTTTACTAGTAACTATTTATATTGCAAGAAGAAAAGACACCAAATACATGAGTGTACATCAAGAATAAATGCAATTTCCAAATGTTTGGACATAGACCATATGAATGCAGATCGTAGGCAAAACCTAACTAGAGAAATATAAGGTATAATAATGCACCTAAGAAAGTTTTTTCTAATTGTCACAAGGTTGGACATGTTAGAAAAATTCTAGGACCTAGGTACCAATATAAAATACTAAACACATCAAGGGTAAATGAAAAGTATATGTTGAAGAAAAAAAGAAAGAGATGAATCAAAGCTAGGAGAAAAAAATGAAAGTTGGAAATAGTACAACTAATGAAGTTGAGATCACCTAATCCAATAAAGAAGGTGATCATGCAACCTCAAACTGATCAGGAATGGCATGTAAGGAACTATATACTTAATGATTTATTTTACATCAATTCCTCACATAAATAGTGTAAAATTCAATATCGACATAAGAAAAGATGTATTAGAATAGATCTACTAAAAGATTGTGCAAAAGGATCATTTACAAGTTGCATTTCAAGCATCTGTAAAATTATCTATATTGACCGAGCATTGCAATATGGAACAAGTACCCAAAATTTCAAAAGTGATGTGAGCATTGCAATATGGAAAAAGTAACCCAAATGTCAAAGTGATGTATAAGCCAAGTTAGATGGAATCGATCGAGTTGTGTAGTGAAGATCAAGTTCAAAAGTCCTATATCGACTAAGACAATTGGATTCCACCTAATAGAAGACACAACATTAATGGAGACCCTAACTCTAAAGAATGAAGTTATATATTAAGAATTTGAATAAATTATACATGCCTTGTATTCATATTTTGTGAGCATGAGAAATTTGCAAAGCAATTTCAAGGTGATTAGAAGTAATTTAGTAGTGGAAGAGTGATTGAGTATTAATTTTCTATTGTACTGAGTTGTTTAGAAAGAAAAGTTTCAAAATCCTAACATAGGAAAATACAATCTTCATCATCTACAACAAAGAATGAAGGAGAAGAGGTAAGAAATGTTCAATTGGTGAAGAGTGAGACCTGTCCTCTACCTAAGTTTCATGCTATTACCAAGATTGGAATGAAAGGAGATTCAATGGGTGTGTTATCATCAATACCAACTAAGGTTATTATTATCCATGATGTATGGAGTTTTTATATGTACAAAATTGGTGAAGTTGGAGGCTATGAGATTTGTGTGTCTTATGAAAAATTGTGTGATGAAGGAATATAAAAGGATGAGTTTAAAATTTTTGAGAGGAAAGGGTTAAATCATGCCCTAGATTTTATGAAAAAACATTAAGATTGAATGGATTAAGGTGATTCTGAGAAGAATTCATTATATGGAGTTGTGGTTAGAGAATGGACTAGTTAAGATTACAAAAAAAATAATTCATGTTGTTACTAGTTACCCTACATTTGACAAGAAGAACAAAATGTGGTGCCAAAGCAAAGAATTTGTCAAGGAAAATACCAAAGACAAGTGGAATGGATGTGCATGTCTATTTATAACATCACTAATCTATTAATCAAGTTTTTTGTGAGATTTATCTCTCATAAGTTCTATTAGTCAAGTCGACTAAATAGTATTTCATGTATGATAGTTGATCATGCATGGAAGATTATGATGAAGGATCATGAATATGATCTTGTAGAGTTGCAACACTTACAACTAGCAGAGAACCTACCATCAATCAAAAAAGAAAAGAACTCAATATGTAATTTTGGATCATTGATTATGAGTAATTTATTTTACACTCAAAATTACATTTTGTGTATTGAAAATGTTCGATGGGAACAAGGAAAACCCATTACAACACATATAAGTGAGTACATAACATAGTTGTGAGAAAATTTTGAAGATATCCTAGATGGATATTTTGAATAATTCAAACATAAAATGAGAAACAGATTAAGGATCCATATATACTTAGTTAAGAAACACTATAATGATGTATGTTTTCTAGTTGATACGAACAACACATTTGAAAACACAGTTAATCCAAGGATAGTCTGGCTTAAACATTTTTGCTCTGAAGTTGAGATTGATGATGTGAGTGTAGCCATCACTACACTACTAAAGGAAAAATTGATACAAAGGTTGAGCCCTTTGGAAATTTTGAAGAAGTTTAAAAGCTAGAATGAAAATGAACATCAAGATTGCTTCTATAGATAAGAAGAGGAAGAAAATGATTGGAGACCTAAAAGTTAAACTAGGAAAAGAGGAAAAAGGAAATAAACCTTTGATTCTAACACAAGGTCTTAGATAAGATAAATAAAATTACAATGAGGAAGAGGAAGAGGAAGAGAGTACAGAAAAACATGGTAAAGCCCTAGAACTTTTCACCCCAGCTATCAAGAATGCTAAAATAGTGAATACTACTAAGCCTAAGGTGACGAAGAATGCAAGGAAGGTAAAACCTAATCCCCTCTCTCCTTTTTTACCACAAAGATGAAGGACCAAGGTAGAAAAAAAAGAAAGTGCCAAACCACTAGTCAAGAAAGGAGTAGTAAAGATCAAAAATCCTAGTGGCACAAGTGCAAAGAAGAGGAAAATGTTAGCCACTATAGGTTAGAAAAAGAGAAGAAGGCTAGTGAAGTAGAAAGACATTTAAGAGATAGATGTAGAGAAGAATGATTCTAAAGAACCTCTTTTTCACTGAGTCATTTTGTCTACAAATTGAATAACTATTGGCAATGTATGTGCCAACATTAGAAACTTTGGAGGCCTATTAGGATTTAAATATGTTAAGTATGATACATTGAGTAATGCTGATAAATCTAAGGTAGAGAAAGCCATGTAAGAAATGATGGCCAAGAAAAAGCTAGCACCTATAGTGGTGGATAATAAGATTCCAAATGATTTGTATAGTAGACTTCATGGAAAGAGGCCACATGCAACATAAATTGAGAAGAAAATAAGAGATGGCACATTAGCCAATATTAAATGCCTCAACTGAAAAATTAAAAAAAGGAAATATTTTTGTAGAAATATGGGAACCAATTTATTCCTAAATTCAATACATTTATGATTTTATAAAATAAAATTGAGGTTGTTTTAAAACATAATGAATTGTTATGGAAGAGTGTTTTTTGGATTAATTGCAAAAGGAATTGAATAGGAGAAAGAAGTAGACACTGTAACCATTAAAGATGATCAAAGTGATAAAGAAAGTTTTGGTATGTCAAGCCCACAAGGCAATGTATCACCCATTCATGACACTATACCTGACACTCTTGTATTGCCACAAGTAATGGACAATCCTAAGAAAGGACAAACTCAGGTCTAAGTTATTGATTTCAATGAAAAAATAATATATATAGAGAAACCACAATAGGTCACACAAATAAAAACATTGGTAGTAGAGGCTGAGGAATGAGAAAAGGAGGAAGAAAAAAAGGACCAAGAAAAAGACTCAAATGTAGACCAATATACTACATGTCAAACAAGACCACATATCTTAGGAGCTTAGGATGAGAAAGGTAAGGATATTGGACACAAAGAAGAAGAAGAAATAAAAAAAATGTAGTTTCAATTACTAGTATTGTTGTTCCCAACACTAAAATTCAAGCAAGACCAATTGGCGACACCCTCTCACTTACTCTAACTCTAGTAGTATCAAGAAGTAGCACTCCAAAGGAAATAAAATGAAATAAGAAAATTGATAAATCTCTAGATAAAAATTTTACTCTAGATGAAGTAATTGAAATTCCAAAATGGGATTTGAGCAATCTTAAAATCAAACAAACTATCATCTTGTAGGGTATTTTAGTGAGAAAGAAAAGACAAGAAGAGATGAGGCAAGAACAACAACAAAAATAGGTGTTGTGTGATATCAATGACATATTTTTTGATTTCTTTTATATTTACACCATTGATAAACATGCCCCCATTATCTATCAATAGGTACAAATTTTTGAAAAATTCAACACTGAGGTTATTGTGACAAATTAAAAACTTAGGGCCTAGTTTGAAAAGAAATTTGAAAAAAAGTTCATGGAAAAGATTTCTAGTATCATTGCAATGAGAAAATTAGAGTTTTAGGCACTTATATAGAATTTAGAAGAGCTTGTAAAGGAAGTACAAGATATTTACAATATAATATTTTGATGTGCCAAGGTTTATTGGTGACTTTCAGGAGAACATTCAGAGGAATCAAGATGACATGAATCCATTAGGATGTTTTATGTCTCATTCATTTGAATCAAGCTTGATACATTATAATAGATTTTTATTTGTACAAAGGAGGTTGGTTGATCTCTAAAAAAATAGATAGAAGAATAAAGGCTAAATGTATGTCTATCCAATCAATATTGATACCTCACTTGGAGGTTGTGGAACATGAGCTAACTTCAGGAAAAGATGTAGTTCAAAGAGATCACAATCTTTCTATTGTTGATAGCTTAATTGAATTGGAAACTAATCTAAAGCTAAAAATTTATGTTTTGGAATCAGTAAGAACCACATTGAATCATTCTCTTTCCATGATCAATCAAATACACAAACCATTCATTTATACATATGGGTTGATTCCACCAAATCAATTCCTATAGTACACATAAGTGTTAAAAAAAGGGGGGATATATGATTGATAAATATAAGGGGGAATGATGAGTTACAAAGGGGATATAATGGTCAAGACATTGAGATTACAATCTTAGAAAGGAAGAAATCAGACAAGGTATGAAAAAGCTACAATTAGACCATTGTGAGTCATGTAGAGTATGTATTGTATATTGTATTGAAATTTTTGAAGTTCTATAAGAACTAAGTCATAGGCTTGGGGGGGTACTATTATTTTTGTACTATAAAGTTGTAATGATGACAAAAAAATTTCTACTAATGTCAAAGGGTGTCATTTTTGACATATCTAGGTTTTGTTGTCTATTAGTGTCAGCCACTTAGTCATATATAAGGTAGAGTCAGTCGGTTATCACTGCAATTGAGTTACTCTATTAAGACCAAGTCATGTAAAGACTTGTAAATAATCATGTCTATAGTAATCTTTGTATAGGAGTCAAGAAAGTTTTTGGTCATTGAGTACTTTCAATTTAAGTTGACCATAGTGAATATCAAGAAGATAGTCTAGCACATTGATGTCGAGTTATATAGAAGGAGTAGAGTAAGTTAAGGCCAAGAAATAATAGGAAAAACAATAATGAATGAACACTAGAGAAATTGTGGTCTAAGTCACATAGAGAGAAAATAAATATCTAGAATAGTACAAACTTTGAGGTAAACTATTTCAATTCAAGATGAACATGACATTTAGAGATCAACAACCAATTAGATGAGGAGGCAAAAAGGGAAGGGTCTAAAAGATTTATAGATGTTTTTAAATAGGAAGATCTAGACCCTATTTTTATACGTATGGAGCATAGAGAGAGTGGATAAGAATGCAAAGTATGTGAAGTGTGTTAAGGAGTTAAGCTCTTGATGCTACATGAATTTTTTTTGAAGAAAACAAGTAGTGACCTAATAAAGTAGATAAGGCTAAAGTAAAGACATATCAAATTAGAGATCAGATTAGAGATTGGAAGGAGGAGATCTGTAATCAACAATTATAAGTGCAAACTAAAGGATTAGGTACTGAATAAGTTTTGACAGACTAAATGAAGGAAACTCTCTTAATATAGTGATTTTAATAGACCTTTTGTAAATCTCCTAATATAGTCCTTACTTCATTGTAAGTATAAGATCCTTTAATCAAGATAAGACCTAACAGTCTTAAAATATTTTGACAAAGAATTCCCCTCATATGGTAGATCATTAAATCTGGACAAAATTTTATCCCTAACATGCTAACTATGTTACTTTAGTATTGAAGATTTATGGGTGTCATCCCCACCATAGTTTTACCTTCACTTTGAGGGTTTCTAGGTTAGCAAATATTTTGTGTTATGTGATTGCATTTTATCGATGTGATGCATAGATAGATTTACTTTAGAATTTAATATTTTTATGTTCTGTTATGCATAAACTAGATATGAGATGGTTAAAATGGTAAATGCAGTAAAGTTATTTTGAAGGATAAAGCTTTTATAGATCTTGATTCAGCCCCCTCCCCTTCCTCTCAGTATCTTAGTTTTCTAATTAACTTCCAAAAAAAGTATCTTAATAAAAATTTTAATAATGTTATTATTGGTATTGAGCTAGGTGTGATCATATCCACTATTCATAGGGTTCAAAAAGAGATGATGACGAAGGTTAGTGTTGAGAATATCATGAGCTAGAGAAAAATTAAGAGATAAAGGATGTTGAAGGATAATGTATGGGTGGAGATGAATATTGTTAATGGTGTAAACTATTAGACTGAATATCTCAAGGACCTTTTTGAAGACTAGGAAAACATCAAATGTGTCTAGTGTCTCTAGGCCTTTGTTTTCCTTTTTGTTCATGTTTTTTCTTCATAGTCAATAGTTTATGGATAAACATAGTTACTGTGGTCCTTCTTGTAATTTAAGGACATATTTTATATACTATTATAAATAATATGCCTATTATAAATGGTCATTACTCTAAGACTTGGTTAAAATTTAGTATTATTAACCTTGTTTTGTTTGATAAGTTAGACTCTAAATCTCAATGTAATTTTCTTTATTTTTTTAAAGCATTTTTCTTTTTTGGTTCTCTAGTTGTTTGAGTAAGAGATTATCTTTTAGATTGCTTGGTTGTAATGGCCTAAGGTAGAAAAGTTCTTCACTCTTTTTTTTTTTTTTTCAGCTTTAGGACCATTTTCCTGCTTTCTTTAATCAAAAAACATTAGGGTTGACTTGATGAAAACTAGAAAAAGGACAAACTAAATTAAACTACAAAAATTACCTGGAAGAAAGGATAAAAAACTATTCCTTGTTCTTAAGATTCTCAAAGAACTCCACTTCCACCTAACTCATGTTCAATGTTATCTTTTACATTCCTTCATCTTTGAAGGGAAACCCATGACCTCTCTTTTCAAAAAAGTTCTTGTTCTCTTAATAGACCCATGGACCTCTCTCACCTTTATCTTTTCAAAAATACAACTCTACAATCCACTTCTCTTGGCATGGGTTGTCTGAATAATTAATTATTCTATTCATGTTCCTTGTTTTGTTCTTAATGTTAATGTTATTTTTTCATAAAATTCTATTGAATATCCTTAGTGCAATTTAATTTTTTCTCAACATGAGAGAATTTTTCCTCATGTCACTCATTAATATTTCAAATAACATCCAACATTTTATCAAGGTAATCAATAATTTTTTTCTCCTCTTCTAACACAAATAATTCAAAATATCTTATCAAGTATATTAACATTAGTAGTAGCCTCCCTAATATCTTCACCCTAAATTTTACCTAAGTTAGAAGAATCTAGAACTTATACTTTTCTTCTATCCTTGTTATATTCATCTATATTCATTTTATTTCATGAAATGATCACTTCACTATCCTTTTTGGGGGAGTTTTTATCCCAAGACATCTATTAGGATTGCACTATCTAGCTTAAAGTAGTGAAAATTACCTTTGAGATCCATAGAGGGTGTAGTATTATCTGTATTATGGGGATAAGACTCAGGTGAAGGTAACCTCTCAAAATAGAGGAAAGAATGTTTGAATTATTCTCTAGGATATAAGAATGGAGATCCATAACCATCTCATTAACTTCCTCTTTACTAATATTGATCTTCTTTCTACTAGTTGTAGCACTATTAACAATGGTGGGAACTTGGAAATAAAATCTACCTCTACAAATGATGTTATGAGAGATAGAGTTGGGAGAAATAGAACACTTCCACTTGCCCTTACTTTTAACCCTAGTAATATGTTTCAATTTAAGGGTTCTATAAGTATCAATATAGAGGACATAATGTTCTTCTTCCATTTTAGTATCCTAATCATCTTTCATCCACATTAGTCATATAAATAATCATGCCTATAAACCTATAAAAAAATGGATATTGGGAGGAGTTAGAAATGATTTAAAATAATCACAAATCATGATAGGTTAACCTGTTTCCAATACTTTTTTTTAAAATGTTTGTTTTCTATGATATTTTTACTAGCAATAAGAGAAGATGGATAATATATAGGAAACAAAACCCTAACTTGATGTTGAAAGTGAATAAAAAATTAATGTGAGTATAAAATATCAAAGTAGAATATCCATAAGGGTAATATAGTCCATAATTAGTACATATGAATTTTTTTCAAGACTGACTTGATCATTGAAGGTTCATAAATGGGTTTCTTCCTCCTCCCCAGATCCTTGTGTTGCATTTCTATTTTCGGAAATATTTTAATATCTAGGATCTAATATTTTTTGTCCCTAAAAATTTCAAACATTTTATTTTATTTTATCAAACAAAATGCCAAGGCCTATACAAATACTATTAAATAAGAGATAACATAATAAAATGCATATGAATTTCCTAGATAAAGAAATCAAGAGAAAAATGGACATATTAATAATCCTAATGGGAAGCCAACTATTCCTTCTCTGAACTAATCCAGATAGTTCATAAGAAATAGCCCATAAAAAAAGAGAAAATTTGGACAATATTACAAGAAGATAATTGTAGAAAATAGGAAGGTAGAAACTCATAGCCCACAAGAATAATATAAAAACTTTTAAAAAATCCTCCAAATTTTTTGACATAGAGTTAAGAAACATATGTTGGTATATGATATCATGACACCCACAAGCATGTTCATTAAAAGCTTGAGACTCATGTAACATAGTTGTAAGCACTAGAGGGCTATTATCCAAAGAAGATGTATTAGCATCAATTGTGAAATCTACCAACTCATTGTAACAAGGATAAACCATGGAATTGCTTTCTATAATTATTAAAGTTGGTTGAGTAAGAATATGGTTACTGTCATGGTGGAAAAGCACACAAAATATTGAACCAAGGAGAGCCTTTTGTTAAAAAATAAAAAAATAAAAAAGGAGAGCCTTTTGTTGATTGTTCTTAAAAATGAATCCCACGTTAAACAAGAATTCTTAGTCTCAAATGCAAATTTGACATTTTAGAAAGTAGAGGTATAAGCTGATTTTTCTAAAATAAAATCATGTTTGAACATGCCTTCCACAAAGTCGTATCCTTTCATGAAACTATGTGTAAGTAATTCCATACTCAAAAAAACTTTTGAGATAACACCCAATAATAAGAACATCTCACAAATTGAAACCATGATCATTGATTGTGTAAGATCAAAAATATTAAAAATAAAGATGGAAGCTACATTCCATGGATGAGTGAATATCTTGATGAGAAATAGGAGAAATAAATTCTCACCAATAATGCAATGAACAACTATTTTACATTATGGATAATGGAAATTAAAATTATTCTCCAAGACCCTTTCTAGAATATGTTGAATGAAAGGTTGGGCATTGTTCCATATAATCCATCAATATATAGATTAAAAGGCATATAATCCATCAATATATAGATATGGAAAGAAATTCATCATAATTTGAAATTCGAAACTAAAGAAATCCTGGCAATGAAGAAGTTGAACTCATTTTTCAGTAGAAGTGGATGAATAATCAAATGAAAATACAAGACTCGGATCAATTAACCAATATATACGTCATTGGTATGCAGTTGACTTTAACAGGGAAAAACATGAGATAAAAGAAAATATTAAATGATGTATTCCTTGTATAGACGTGGCAATGACACATAATTAAAACAACTAGAAAATAACAACTAAATTGAAAAAAATCTAAATAGAAAGAATCCAACATAAATATAATCTAGCGTTAAGACATAGAAACTTCCTTTTGAAACTAATTCAAATCTAAGTAACCTTTGGAAATAAAAGAGAATAAACTCTAGCTTTTTCATGATAAGAAGAGATTTGAAAAAGGAATACAAGCACGCCAAAAGTTAACCAAATCAATATGGAAAAAAAATATTGGTGCACTAGAAAATAGGGTAAACATTCAATTATCAATGTTGGTGTGGAAAAACTTCCAAGAAAATTGGACCACCAAATAGAAAAAACAAATGAAAACTATTAATGAGGAACCATAGCATATCACCATCAAAAAATATAATTCAACCCCTTTGATAGAATGGTGTTAATAAAATAATTTCACAAAATGTTATCCCATTTGTTAAAAAATAGTAATTTAAGCTCATATGAATAATTGTACACCTCATCTCATATATACTTGTGTGCACCTCCAAAAAACCTATGATATGGGAACTTCATCTCATGTTTAATTATCTTTTGCATTTTTTAGATAACACATAGAGATGGACCATATAATAATAAACATCTTATGACACCAATTCATGACCTTTTTTTCTTGTCCTGATCAACAACATAGAAAAAGTGATAAATGATATGTTCAGAATAGTTAAGAGGATATATGGAATAATGAAAAGTGGGGGCATCCTTAGTGTAAGAGCAATCCTGAATCACCCAAAAATATTCCCTTTCAGTTTTTTTAATAAGGCTTGTCTTAATGCAAAGTTTGTGTCTGTGGAGGCTTGTTACTTAGTAAGTTAGTCATATGAGATTGAAATGTTCTAGTTTTAGTGCCAAAGGTTCATTTTAGCTATATAAATTTGTCTGTGGAGTTTCATGGCTAGATTATATGTATTTGTAAAATTATTACAAATTTTCAATGTGTAATTTTGGTATAAAAATTTAGGTTCAATTTTGAAGCCCCTAGAGGTCCCACATGAGTCCTAAAAACTGGATGGACGGGCACTTGTGCAAATTCAAGTTAGTAAATCAGGAGCTATGATTTATTAAAAGTGGTTATAATAGCCAATTGGAGCAATGGTTCAAGACTTATGGTGTTCCAAAGTTGGGGTACCCAAAATTTCTAAAATAAATGTCAAAAGTGTATTTGGTTGAATCTATATGTATTGTTTGGCTCTGTCGGCCCTAGGTATTAAGTTTGAGTCTCTAGAACCTTCCCAGGCAACATGAAAATAACTATTTAAGAAAGGCTCAAATATTATCTAGGACAACTCTGGGCAATAGTTGGAAGCTTTGTCTTGCAGATTATTGTAATGAAGGCGGTCATGTGGGTTAGCATATTCTAATTTTGAATTATGTACTTTCACATTTATGGTGATAATTAGAAGCCCATATTTTTTTCCATTGATTCTTTGTTCCTATTATGTGTTTATGGTTTTAAGGGGAGCACCCTTCATTAAGTGCGTGGATAGATCATCAATTGTGAGGTAGTTTGCACCAAGATCATGGTTTTAGTTGTGCATGTAGACAAACCAATGACTATGTGGTAGTTTTCACTAGGGTTTTAGCAGAAGAGAAACAATGACTCCTTGAAGAGAGTGTCATGGAAGAGTTGAAGGTGATACACTTGAGGATTTTAGAACCCTCTAGAGGAAAATGCAAGCATTGCAAGAATAGATGTGTAGAGGAATGAATCATGTCATACGAGATGATGAAAGTGAAGATGAAAGAGAAGAAGAAGGAAATGTAGACCAAGCCATACTAGAGGAAGTTCGTAACCCAAAGGAGGTGAATTTTTTAAGGTCATTTCTAGTATTAGAAAATGATAACTTCGATGTTCCCACATTTTTGGAAAACTGGAACCCAAAGGGATTAATCCATTGGATTAATGAATTTGAAAAGTAGTTTGAATAAGATGATATTGAAGATCTAGATAGGGTCAAGTTTGTAAAGGCCAAACTGAAGGGTCATGCAAAGATTTGGTAGAAGGAGATCCAGTTGGATCGAATTAAATGAGGAAAGGAAAATTTTCACTTGATGGGATTAGATGGTAGCTAAAATGAAGGGATAGTTTATTCCTATGGATTATGAGCTTGATCTATTGAAGAGAATGCAAGGGTTGAAGCAAGTGAGAAAATCTTTTCAAGAGTATATCGAAGAGTTCTACCGAGTTCTTATTCAAACTAATCATGTAGAATTTGATAAGGAGAAAGTGGTTGATTATCTTAATGGGTTAAGGCCAATCATTCAAAAAGAGCTATGTCTTGTTTGAGTGACCAATATTGAGGAGGTGCACTAGTTTGCCTCAAGGCTTGAGGAGAACCTAAGGCAAAATTTTGATAACAAAAATAGTGGTGGATGTCGTGGTGGATGATCTAGAGGACAAACTTATGGAGGTTAAACTGATGACTAGAAGAATAAGGATGAGGCTAGAAGTGGTAGTTAGAACTAGAGGGGGAATGATTTCACCCATTTCCATGAACAAAACATAGAGATCAGAGAGGAAGAGGCAAACAAAAATGATCTTGAAGAGGAGGCTTCTATGAGAAATGTTTTCACTATGGAGAAGAAGGGTGTAGAGCTTCCAAATATTTTGAGCACCAAGGAAGGATCAATGAAAGAACAAAAGGCTAGGCTAGAGCTATGCATGTTGATGAAGATTTTGGATCATCACATTCTAAAGATTCTAAAAGAGGAGAAGTTCTAGTTAACATAAGTGTCCTATTGACTGGTGAGAATGAACCTGATCAAAGAAGGAGCTTGTTTTGTACAAGGTGCAAATGTGAAGATGAGTGTTGTGATGTGATCATTGATGATGGAAGTACTAAAAATCTGGTGTTAGAAATGATGGTCATAAATTTGAATTTGAAGAGGCAAAAACACCCATATCCATACCTTATTTATTGCGTACAAAATGACCACAAGGTCATGGTCAGTGAGTAATGCTCAATTAAGCTAAAGATTGGAAGCTACCAGGATGAGTTGCTTTATGATATCATACCTATGAACATATGTCATATGTTGTTGGGTAGGCCATCATAGTTTGAAAGGAATTTTGTATATGATGGGCAAGTAAATACCTACAATCTAACAAAGGATGGAGTGAAGCATAATTTGAACTCATCGAAGGAGAAATAAGAAAAGGTATGTAGTGCTACTATAATATGTTTTGTTGATGGAAAAGAGTTTCTCAAAGCTATGAAGTGTGAGCTTATGTGTTTTGCTATAATTCCAAAAGATGATAAAGAAGAAGTGGATGAGGTACATGCTAAAGTTGTAGACATATTGGGAGAGCTTTTCGATATTGTGTTAAGTAATGTACCTGATAGATTACCCCTAGTGAGGAAGATAAGTCAGCAAATGGATTTGATTTTAGAAGCTAGTTTTCCAAACAAGTTCATAAGTTATTACAAAGGGGATTGATTTAAGAGAGTCTGAGTCCATGTGTTGTACCAATAGTATGACAACCAAAGAATAATGGAAAATGGAAAATGTGCATAAATTCTCATGCTATTAACAAGATCACATCCAAGTATAGTTTTCCATTGCCAAGCATGGATGATATTATCGACTATTTGAGTGGAGCTGAGTATTTCACAAAGATAGATCTAAAGAGTGGATACCATGAGATTTTCATGAGAGAAGGTGATGAGTGGAAGACTAATTTCAAGACAATAGAAGGACTCTATGAGTGTTTAGTCATGCCTTTTGGGCTAACCAATGGACTAAAAACTTTCATGTAGCTCATGAATGGAGTACTAAAGTAGTTTCTAGGTAAGTTTGCCATTTTTTACCTAGATCATATTTTGATCTTTAGTAAGACATTGGTGGATTGTTCAATGCATATCGGAAAGGTGTTTGATAAGTTGAGGGAAGAAAATTTGCTAATAAACCTGGAAGAATTGTAGTTCTATGAGGAAGGAGTTATCATACTTAGGATTTGTAGCCTTAGCAAAAGTTCTAAAAATAGACTCAGAGAAAGTGAAGGCTATCCTTGAATGACCTATTCCAAAGAGTTCTATAGAGGTAAGATATTTTCATAGAATGCCTAGTTTTTACAAAGGGATCATATGAGGTTTTATCAATATTTGTGGTCATCGTTGGTCTTGCTTCAAGGGCTAACAATATGAAAATTCTTGATGTTCGTCATGTTAGTCACTAATAAAATTTGGAGATATTGGAAAGAAAAGGAGGAACTAAAACAATCAATCAATTTGTTGGCAAAATATTGTTGATTTTAGATTCATTTTGTGTAATGCCCCGCCAAGGGATGCAAAAGAAATGACCTAAAGTTTTACTAAGTTTGGTAACAATTTTTTTTTTTTTTAAGTAAGAAAGTGTAACATACACATCAAACACATAGTAGCGGAAGCAATAACATACAATCAACTAAAATATACATAGCAAGTTACATTCCTTAAGGATCCCATGATGTTGAATTGCATTTAAATTTAATTAACACCAAGTCTAACAACTACCACATCCACATGAAAGAATAAAAGAAAGTCCAATGTCCATATTATACATTTGTTTCGAATGCCTCTTGGCAAATAAATTGGGAATGCTCAATCATCCAATGTACATGTCATAAGGTATGAAAGGATAAAACAATATACATATGTAGAAATAGAAATAAAGATAGATTATCCTTCTTGGATCCATAATACAAATACAATGAAATAAATAAAATCAATAACATACATGATACATCCATCTATCATAAAAGATATAACATCCAACATGAATTACAACTATCCATCATAAAACATAACTAACTAAGTGCATGGTTCCTCCCAACTGTCAATAGCATCATTAGACCATCATGGGCCCTAGCCATCCCCTATGTGTAACATCCCCATCCCCTATGTGTAACATCCCAATTCATTGATAAAATTTTCAGTACTATAGTAATAGGGACGTCACTACTAAACATACTACAACATAACCATAAAGAAATCTAACATACAATAATATAGCATAAGATGATCCTATAAGAAGATAACATCACCTATCAGATGCTAATCATCAATATGAGGAAATGCATCAATAAATAACATTACCTAATCATGATAAACGAGAATCCCAAGAAGCTCTATCCATAGTGACTATAGATGGACCTCAATGGTGAGAGTAAAAAAACACTACCACCTGACCATGTGGTACCTAAATGGCCTACTCCCACCATGCTAAGGTGATAGTCTCAAGTCCCAAATAGGATATCAAATCACAAATACATAATACAATTACTCTCTAAGTCCAAGAAATCCTAAAAGCAATCTAACTCAAAGGTTCTAAGACAGATTGACATCTAGTTTCCAAAGGCACACAAGACACATAGGAAACCTACTTTGTAAGCAGGCAAGTGTCATCGCATGAATCATGTAGACATTACCCTAGCAGTTAGCTTGGGACTCTAGGGTCCCTAGTGATCCCTATGTGGCCACTAGTATCCTCTCATACTGACAAGATACTACAGAATGCAAGGTCGCAACCAAGCTCTCTCTCTATTCCCATCCTAGTCTATACTAGCACTCGAGGCATCGGCGAGAACATACAATTATCTTATTAGGTTCATTTTAATCCCCATTTAGTGTAATGTTTTCACTTATTAAAACAACTTACAATGAGTTACCCTGGTAGCCACTTTAATGCCCCAGCCCCCATTGCAAGCCTCTTCCTAACATTACAAGTAGATAACCTACCCTAGGCTCATAAAAGCACAAATCCGTAATCACATAAAATCACCTCAATGCTATACAAGAAACTAGAAATTATCATAAAGATAATCATAATAATCGCACTAGTTCTCCACGAGCAACTGGAAAGCATCAAATGATAAGTCACAATATCCATCGGTTCTCAATGAGCAACTGGAAAGTATCCCATAATAATCACAATATCCATTGGTTCTCAATGAGAAACTAGAAAGCATCCCAAAATAATACTAACCGAAGACTCCAAAATGTTCAAGTCAAACATGTCACAACATGACATCATCAAGATCAAGCAAACACTTCAATCCCATCAGGCAACTGGAAAGTAACCCAAGTATAACTGATTGAGGATTCAAAAATGGTTAAGTCAGATATCTCATAAACATACACCTCAACTTCACACAATGAAACTAGAAAGCAATAATGAACAATAAACATATCATAGAGCATACCACCACATACCAAGGTTGGGTATAAAAATAATAGAAACCAAATTAGCATGACATCACAATCACATAACCCCCGAGCCTCTGGTAACAACCTAAGACTAGTCAATGCTAGGAAAAACCCAAAACCTAAAACATAGACAAGACATAGAAAGAAAAATAATCTCACAATTGATTTGAATTCACATGGTTGAGTTAAACATAAAGATTTCAGTTTTCATTTTCAAGGTACGTTTCAAGTAATGGATTTCTAGATAACCCTATAGGTTGACCCATTGACTCTTTAAATAACATATAAATTTACCCCATTTATATATTTGAACAAAATGTACAATTACCCTACTTTTGATTTAAGTCAATTAATCAATATAACCTAAAGGGTAATTATTTATTTAATTATTAAAATGATGCCTAATGATTTTTTGTTTTTTTTAAAACAAGATAATTTACAATTTTTATTAAAATCAGAATTATCAATAATTAAATAAATCTACGCCTCTATTTTTAATTAATTTCCATTATTTAAATAAGTCAATTACATCAAATTAATAAATAGTTATTTATAAAATAACTAAATAATTAAGATTTACTTAATCATTAAAATTTAAAACTATTGATAAATTTAATTATAATCAACAACTATATTAATACATTAATAATTATTAATTACTTCATAATTAAAAAAACTATTTAATAAAGTTTATTAATAACTATATAAAATAAACTATATTAAAATTCATTAACTATTAATTAAATTAATAATTATTAACATAGCTATTAATAAAATCAATATTAATAATTTAAATTTAATATATATCACATCGATACAATTTTTATTAAATAATATAATAAAGCAAAATTATAATTATAAATTAATCACTATCCGATGTGTTTAGGGCCCGCCAGCCATATAAAGCCGTATAGCCCCTTTTTCAAATGCTGGTACACTACGTACGTACTATAGGAAATACGTGTAGGCCGTTGACAGACTTAAAAAAACGTAAGTGGGGTAGTTTATTATTATGATTATTATTATTAATTTTTTAATTAAAAAATTTATAAAATGTTTTCTCAATATATATTATTTTTAAAAAAAAGTAAAAATGAAGGGTTTTTGTTTAATTAAATAAACAATCCAAACCCCTCCCCATAATTTAGTTTTTTAATTTTTAATTAAATTAAGTTTTGCTTATTTATTTATGGTTTGTTTCAATATTATATTTTATTTTAAATTTTAAACCTCTCCGAATTAAAATTTAATATAATTAAGTTTTAGTATCATCTCATTGTTTAATATATTTAAATTTAAATTTTATTAAAAGTTAATAAAATTAAATCTAAACATATTATTATTATTATTTAAAAATTATTTTCAACATTACTTTGATAGAGAAAATATTATTAACCATTTGAATTTTCAATCTAAAATTTTCATTTTCCAAATCAAACCCTCTCAAATTCAATTTCTCAAATTCCATTTTAATTCAACCCCAAATCCTGATTCAATTCTAATTTCTTTCAATTGTAGAACAAGATTTCCTACAGAGTTTTTCAATCTAGATTCACAGATGAAATCAAATAGAAAAAGATTCAGAACGAAGGGTGGCAAGAGTCATGCAATAAGATTTGAGAAAAAAAAATTCTTACAAGCACGAAGTAGACAAAACATATTGAATTTCATAAAACATTTAGTGGTCAAAATACAAGACCCTACCTGAGCCTGATGCTAATGCACAACCACCCAAAAATTGTGAGAGAATTCGCTTCTATCGAGAAATCTCTCTCTCTGAAACTTTCCCAGAAATTCCCTTCCAAAATTTTCTTGTAATTTTTGCTCCCAAAATTTGCATCCAAAATTTGCTTCAACATAGTTATCTGTATTGGCACAAACTACTATGTAAGCCATTTTTGAGCTGACCTAGGTCATTGTTTTACAATTTTTTTTTCATAAGGATGAATCTTAATTGTGAATCCCTATGCATGACATGCATCCAATCAAAAAAAGGGAAGGTTTAAGTGGAAATATGGGTGAATTAGTATTGTTGATTCATACCTTACCATAAATCACCTAGGCCTTCTTAAGGAAGATGAACTCTAAACTTTATAAAGATGGAAAAATGAATACCTAGGAGAATTGAAGAGAGTTTGCATGTGCAAACAAAGAATTCATGGTGATTAATGTGTTATGAATTGAGTTACATTGTAGAATCAATCATAAGGAGAACAAAGGAAATGAAACAAAGGACAATAGAGGTACATTTGATCATAAATGATCAAGTATAGATCAGTATAAAGGTGATCTAACATCAAGAAATAGAGTGCTAACTAAAGGATCATTGTTAAGAAATTTTAATAGGTGAATCAATTAATCTCTTAACAGATTAGTGCTAACATGCTCTTGTAAATCTCTTAAGAAAAGGATTTGTAGAAAGAAAATTATGGGATGCGAGAGTGGAGGGAGGGGAGGGAGCAGGAGCTTTCAAATTTCAAATTCTTGCAAGGGCAGGATCTCCTCAGATGGTCAGATTTAGATCCCTGGGTAGGAACACAGATAGCAAGATGGAGGCAGATTGGCTGATTTTGGCATAGGAGATCAGTCAAAAAACGTGGAGGGGGGCCTAGCTGTCCATCCTAAGGAAGCGGCTAAGATTCCATTGGTTCCCATACCAAACAAGCTAGGAACTACAAAATGGTCTTCATTATTCGGGGTAAAACCCTCAAGTAAGTCCTCTTTCCTACCTATTAAAACAATCTAGGACTTTGAGAAAGGTTCTTGTGTGATAGCCATTCTGGATGAGAAAGTGGATCACAACATTCAGGCCATCGCTTCTACTTTGGTTGGGAGATTCTTGGGTCCTAGACTGAATATTGATGACGTCAGGTTGTTCATCAAACAAAAATGGGCTCTCAAAGGTTAGGTCTCAGTAACGATAATGGTGAAAGGCCTCATGTCTTTTGAATTTTCATGCTTGGAAGACCTTGAAAGCATTCTATGTGAAGGGCAATGGGCCTTTGGATGCTCTACCCTTGTGCTTCAGAAGTGGTCATCTAGAATGAGCTTGAATGATTCTTTCTTTGTCCAAGCCCCTGTGTGGGTCAGACTGCCTGAACTACCATTAGAATACTAGAATGAGGATGTCTTTATGGGGGTTGTGAGGAACTTCGGGGAACTCCTCTCGACGGATATGGTCTCTGCCTCTAAATGTCATCTCAATTACGCTTGCATGTGCATTGGGGTGAGTGAAGGAACATACATGCCTAAGTTCATTGCTCTTCACTCTAAACTTGGGGTGCACAACCAAACAATCATTTACGAAACTATCCTCTTTGCTTGGTTCCTTTGCTTGAAGGCTGGTCATAAGGCCCACCAGTGCCCATGTGTAGCAAAGAAGTTGCCCACGGAACCATTCAACTCTGATCAAGTCAAGAAGCAATCATCCCACCCTTTAGGTAAGGGTAAGATCAAGTTGCTATGGAGATGCAAACTTTCTGCGGTGTAGGGGAGGAAGGCCGTCAGCCATAAGGACAAAGTCTTGAAGGATACTCCTAAGAAGGACACCCCCAAGGAGCAGGCTAGTGCCACCCCCCTTGTGAAGGGTCATGCCTTGGAGATGCCAGACTCAGCCTTGATGGAGGCTCCTAAGAAGTAGGCTAATCCCAATCCCAAGCCTTGGATGCCACAGAGCAGCTTATACCTACAAAGGAGCAAGCTCCACTTTTGGAAGAAAAATAGTAGCTTATTTTGGGGAAGGAAGCCCTGGCTCGGATTTCTCTAGAAGCTAAGGAGAGCTAGGATAAGCTTCTTTCCCATAACCTCATTGATGCCCAGACCCCTTTAGGGTCGAAGGGGAAGTACCTTCTACTCCCAAAGGGCTGGAGGCCAAGCTCCATTTTCTCATTAAAAACATGGACCTAGACCAGATCGCCTAGTGGGAAGGTCAGTTAGAAAGTAGTGCGACGATAAGCCTTGATGATTGGTGCATGGTAAAGAAGAAAAAGAAGAACTAGAAGAACCAATACAATGTCCTCCCTCCTTCATCTCCAATGTCTACCAGAAGTAGGGTCAAAGCTGATGTTAGGATAACCCCTAAGGGAGTAGGAAGAAAGAACTCAAATCAGCTTCTTCAAGAAGAAACAAAAAGGAACCTGGTAGATGGGAGCCAAAGAACTATTAAGGATTTCTCAAGAAGTAAGAAATCAAAGTCATTTCATGGAATATAAGGGGCCTAAATGGGGTTCATAAATAGGATCTAGTTAGCAATATGATTAGAGACCATAGACCTAACTTTCTAATGATACAGGAGACTAAAATGAAAAGGGACCTGGTTAAGAGGATATCCTTCAATAAAGCTTTTAGTTGTGAAGCCTCAAATTTGGAAGGTGCTTCTGGAGGAGTACTAATCCTATACAATTCCAGGGCCTTCAAGTTATCTACTCTTTTCAGATCTTACAATGCTCTTCTGTGTGAGGTATCTCACATCCATAGCAATGATTCCTGGCTTATCCTTAACCTGTACACCTCCAACACCAAGAAGGAAAGGAACTATTTTTGGGTCAAGCTCCTCGACATCCTCTCCAATTACAATGTTAACAAAGGGATTATCATGGGGGACTTCAACTTGCCTCTCTCTGATGTTGACAAATTGGGGGGTCTTGCCCTAGATTAGGACAGTAAGCATGACCTCGCTTTGTTCATTCAAAATCTTTCCTTTTTTGATATGGACCTTCAAGGGGGAAGTTTCACTTGGTCTAACAGGAGAGTTGGAGGAGATAGTATTTAGGTTTACCTCAACAGAGCCCTCATATCTCCAAAATGGCTTCTTTCCCATTCTTGCAAATTATACCTCCTCCCTAGGGTGGGTTTTGACCACTCCCGAATCTCTCTCTCTCTCTGTCACCCCCCTATCTAGTAAAAGAGTCTTCCCTTTTTGCTTTGAGAAAATGTGGCTTTCCTATCCAATGCTAGAAGGAAAAATCTCTTCTTGGTGGAACTTTGAGGTTGATGGTACTGCTATGTTTAGAGTTGCCTAGAAGCTGAAAAATGTGAAAAGGAACATTAAATCTTGGAATAAAACTGACTTTGGCCACATTTTTCAGGAGAAAGATGAGAAAACTGATCAACTCAATTCTATCCAAGAAGAAATCTAGCTCTTCGGATACGATGATCACAACAGGCAAGAGGAAAAGGATATCCTCTCAGATCTGCATAACATCATATCTAAGGAAGAGCTTTATTGGAAACAAAGATCTAGAGTCACCTAATTGAAAGAAGGAGATCGTACCAGCAGATTTTTTCACCTGACCACCCTTAAACATCGGGCTAACAATAGGATATCTATTATCAAAAAGGGCCAGGTTCTGGTTTCAAAGGAAGAAGATATAGTGAAGGAAGTTGTTTTCTTCTTCTCCTCTCTTCTCACAGCTAATCCTTCCCTCTCTACGTCTGATCAAGAGGATATTTTGGCAGCTATTCCCCCCCTATTGCAAGATCATCATAACTCCTTTTGAAAAGTTATCCCCTCCCTGGATGAAATTCACCAGGCCCTCTTTTCCCTCCTAAGGGATAAATATCAGGGCCTAGATGGCTTCTCTACTTTCTTCTTTCAGACTTATTGGAATGTGGTTAAGAAGGATGTGGTAAAGGCAGTCCAAGAATTCTTTGGGGCTAGGAATCTGCTCAAAGAACTTAATGCTTCTTTTCTTGTCCTCATCCCCAAGATTCTGGGAGTTGACTCTTTGGACAAATTCAGGCCCATTAGCCTCTGCAATTCTTTCTACAAGATTATTTCCAAGGTTCTCACTTCTAGACTCCTCAGCATTCTCCCCCTTATCATCTCACCCTAGCAAATTGGCTTTGTCCCTGGCAGGCAGATCCTTGGTTCCATCGTCTTGGTTCACAAAGTCATCCACTCTCTAGAGGCGAGTAAAAAGGAAGGGTTCCTTCTCAAACTAGACTTGTCTAAAGCTTATGATAGGGTCGACTCAAATTTCCTCTTTGTTGTCCTTCGGGCCTTTGGTCTTGATGCTCAAGTATGCAAACTCATCTCTCAGCTCATATCTTCTCCCTCTTTATCTATTCTAGTTAATGGTCTCCCCACTCCTTTTTTCTCCCCCTCAAGGGGTTTGAGGTAGGGTGACCCTATTTCTCCTATCCTTTTTGTTATCTTGGTAGAATGCTTGGGAAAACTCATCTAGTTGAAGATCTAGGACAGGAGTTTGAAAGGTCTAAGGCCTTCTTCAGGACCCTCTCCTTTCACCCACCAGCAATTTGTGGATGACACTATCTTGGGGGGTGAAGCCTCTATCCAGGAGGCTAGGACTTTCAAAAGCATTCTGAACTCCTACACCAGAGGCTCAGGACAGGCTATCAATTTGGATAAGAGTTTAGTTTTCTTCCTCAACACCCCCTTGGAGAGGCAGAGGAAAATTGCTCACATCCTGGGTTGTGGCATCGGGTCCCTGCCTGCAACTTATCTTGGGCTACCTCTTGGTACGAAACCTCTGGATTCCTTTTGGATCAACATTATAGAAAACTTCAATAGGAAACTTGTAGGTTGGAAAGGGGCCACCCTCAGTCAAGTAGGAAAATGCTCTCTGGTGAACTCTGTTCTCTAGAACCTCCCAACCTATGCCTTCAGTCTTTTTAGGATTCTGGTTAAGTTTGCGAAAAGAATGGAGAGGATTCAGAGGGATTTTCTCTGGACAGGGACTGATGACAACAAGAGATACCACCTGGTTGCTTGGGACCTTGTCTGCTAGCCCAAAAGCCAGGGAGGTCTTGTTATTAGAAAAAATTCTCACCTTAATCAATCTCTTTTGGCTAAACATACTTGGTGCATCTTCCAAAGCACAGGTGTTTGGAGGGATATTTTGGCTAAGAAATATCTGGATAGACAATCTCTTATCTCCATATTTCAAGGGGCCAAGCTGCCAATGGGATCCCACATTTGGAATGGGATCTTGGAGGCCCTCCCCCTTGCAAAATCTAGGGCTAAATGGAAAGTTGGAATGGGAGATAAAATTCTTTTTTGGCAAGATAGCTAGCTGTTTTAGGAACCCCTCATTAATCACCCCATTTTTGAGAGGTGGGCTGATCAATGTATTGGCATATATGATTTGATGGTTAGGAACTATAGAAATGGTAATGAATGGCACAATTTGGTTGATCTTTCATAACACCTCCAGCCTTTAATGTCCTCTCTAAATTCCATCTTCACCAACCAAAATGGTGACTCTTTAGTTTGGGGAGATTCTTTAGGGGGACTTTACTCTATGGCCTCTAGCTATCTATCCCTAGTGAGCAAAGAGGAGAAACCTATTTGAGCCAAAGCTTGGATACCTGGGCTTATGCCTATGATAAAAAAAAATTCAAGCTCCTCTTACAAGATAAAATCCTCACCTAGGATAATTTAGCCAAGAGTGGCCAGATCATACCTAATAGATGTTGCCTTTGTAAGCAAGATCAGGAAATGGTTAATCATATGTTCATCCACTGCCCCTTCTCCTCTAGGGTGTGGAGCCATTTGACTACTAACCTGGACTTCAATTGGTGCCCTCTAGCTTGCATCCAGGATTTCTTTAGTCAGTGGAGAAGCCACCACCAAAGATTGAAATCATAGCTATTGAGCTCCTAGACCCTCCCACACTTCTGTTGGGGAATTTGGAAGGAGCGCAACAATAGGAATTTTAGAGAGAAGGAAGCTCCTGAGGTTATTATAGCTGAGAAAATTGAAGGCCTAATGATAGAGAACTATGCCATAACCAGAGAAGGAGACATTAATGTTGGAGGGAATAGTAAAGCCAGGAAAGAAGACTTACATGAGGCTATTTGGTCTTTTCCCCCTAAGAACTAGAATACAACCAATTTTGATGGGGCAGCCAAGGGGAATCCAGGGCCAGCTGGATGTAGAGGAATCATAATAAATAGTTCAGGAGGTGGCATTGCTACTATCTCTTCCCCTATTGGCCACCAAACCAATCATCTAGTTGACACCAGTGTTGTTAGGTTCATTGTTAAGTTGGCCCTAGCCTTAGGGGTTGAGCAGCTATGGCTTGAAGGTGACATCTTAAATATAATAAATTACATTCTAGGATCCACTAAACCCTCCTGGACCATTGAAAGCATTATTGAGGATCTAAAATCAGACCTAAGAAAATTTAAAAACTTCCACATTGTTAGGAATAAGGTGTCTCAACCTTGTATAATTCTTATTCTTATTATTTGTTTTGTAAAATGTATTTCTTGCAAATAATGTTGATGTGTTGACATCTTGAATTTTGTGTAAGGAGATCATGACTAAAACGGTTATGGCAGATTCTTATGACACGTAAGAGCTATGTTAGGAAGATTCAATGACAGGTGAAGACATGTGGCAACTAAGATATTTGACAACTGTACACTCTACCCCAATAGTGGGGGTTCCTATTTTCTTAGAGAATGGTAAAACCCTAATATGATTTACCTTTTGGGAGTAGCCCTAAAGTGAAGTGCACATTATAAGCATGTTTAGGGTTGCAAAGAGATGTGATGCGAAAAAGGTGTATTGTTGATATTGCGAGTAGATACTAGAGTCTTCTGTTGTTGATGTTGAACTTGCATTGCAAGTGTATTATAACCTTGTGTTGAAGATAATACATTGTGCAGGTTCTGAAGGGGTGGGGTTGTTTTACTAAAAGGTTTTTCCCCACTGGAAAATCCTTGTGTTATGTGTTCCTTTCTCTGTCTATTTTCTGTATGCATGTTTGGCTGCAATATTGTTGTTTACATCATATTGAATCTGTAAGTGTAGAAGATTTTAATAGGATTTGCATCATACTTTCCTTATGAGATTAGTGTAGGAAGTTGTTTGCGCACCTGAGTTTCCTTACACATGTCAGCCACGTTTATCGTGAAGCTAACATGATTGCCGACTGGTTCACTAATGAAGCAGTTGTAAGTAACTCGGTGATGACGTGTAGAAGCAATAATGTTTTTCTGGCGGCGGCGACTGAGCTAATCCAAAAGGAGAAAATCCACAACACCAACATAACATCTCTTTAATGATGATAGGATTTGTGTAATCGTACTTTGAAAGGGGAATTATTTGGAGTTATGCAGAACCCCCTCCATTTCATAATCACGTGTACGAAAGACATGAGCATAAGGAAGCCAAAAATAAACCCATTAACTAGCACAAAATCATTTCTACTCTCAGCGCCTTCTGCTACTCTGAATTTGGCAAAACTGCTAGTGGATTAGGGTTAGTTGAGCTGAAATTAGCAATGGTGGGAGAAAGGATCAGAAGAGAGCCATCGGGCAAAGTGGAGAGGTGGAAAGAGAAGAGGAAGGTCTGGAGAAAGCTCCAGAAGGGTGGTATACCTAAATACATGGAGAAGCTCCATGGTTTTGATGCGGGGGTTACTAAAGCTATGGTTGATTCTTGGAAAAATGGTAGGGTCAAAATTGATGGAGTTTCCCACCAAATCACTGATGGTCTTATTGTAGAGGTAACTGGCCTTTCTCAAGATGGCTTGAACTTCTACAGGGACAAGAAGATGTTCGCCAATGCTGTCAACCACTTTGTCAAGGATGATAAGGAGAAAAGTAAACTGGTCAAGGTTGACACCTTCTATGACATTGAGTCCATCAAAAAGTTCTTGAGGTATGTTCTCAGGATTATCATTGAATATGTCACTCTTGACACGAGGTTTGATAGAATCAGGACTCATCTTTTTGTTCTATTAAATCATTTTAGACACAAAGTGAAAATTTCTCTTCCGTTTTACATTTTCACCTCCATGGCCAAGAATATAGAGGGGTTCAAGAAATGCGCTGTTAAAAAACCTACCCTCCATGAGGGTCTCCTGCTTCTGGTTTATGAGTTCTTGAAAACCCTCACTATTGGTAAAACCATTGGGGTTTCGGGCAATGCTTCGGAGGACACCGCTAGTTTTGATTTTGGAGATAAGCTTGAAGTGAAATTAGAGAAAATTGACATCCCTTGCAAAGTTAGCCCTGCTACTCGTGATCCCTGCATCCCTAGCAAGAAGAGCCCCATATGTCTTCCCCCAATCCCCCCCTCTCCTCTTCTCAAGGAGGTGAAAGAGGCCAGTGATGATGAAGTGGAGTCTGTTACAGAGTTTGAGGAGAAGGATTCAGAGATGGGGAAAGATAATGAGATGGAAGAAGATAAGGGGAGAGAAAATGACAAGGAAGTGATGACCCCTATGGACCCCAAGGATAACCCCAAGAAAAGAAAAGTAAACTAGGTCCTGCCCCAGGAACATCCCAGCGACCTTGTTGACGTGCCCCCCAATCCCACCTAGCCCAATTTGCCTCACAAGATTCCCATTTCGCCCCCAAAGGAGATGATTGAAATCATGGTTGAAAAAGGGGGCCAGTTTATCAAAAAGAATAAGAGGAGGGCCTGGAGGAACTTTTATGGGGACAAAGTCAGTTTGGGTATTTATAGAGAACCTGCCAAAATCTAGATGTTGGAGGACCTTGACAAAAGCACCCAATATGATGAGCTCGTTGACCCTACTCTTTTGGTTCTCTCTGACAATGTGCGTGAAACTAGCTTCAACTTTTTGAACAATGCTAAGCACAATCTAATTGACAACTTTTGGTCCATCAAGTGGCTTTTTTAGGAAATTGAGGCTCTGAAGGATAGGAGTAACCAACCCAAGAACAAGGGAACTGACAAGGACCAGGATGCCAGAGGAAGAAATGACCAGGTGGGTAGCTAGGAGAAAGATAGAGGGCAGCTCTCCAGAGACCATCACGATGACAAGCTCACCCAGCTTGAGTAGAAGGTCCAAAGGCTGGATTATGTCCACCAGATAATCACCAAATAGATAGTGGACACCCTTCATACCTTGAATGAGAACATTGTCAATATGGGGGACTATATAACTACCACTAGCCTTGAAAGGGATGCAGAGTAGAACATAGAGCAAGGATTCAACTAGGATGTTCTTCAGAAAGAGGCCAGTGGCCAAGCGAATCAGGGGAACCAGATGAAGACTCCTACTAGGATTTAGGAGGGCATGGCTAGTTAGAAGGACAATGATGCTACAAAAATCTTACAAGCCATGGACACGGATGACCACTAGCTTGCTAGCCTATCCTTTCCTCTCTAGCCTTTGGTCACTAGCCTTTTGAGGCATTATTTTTTTTTTTAGATTGTTTTGCTTAGCTCTTTTTGCTATAAAAATTTGGGTTTCAAGATGCCTGTAAAATCTATTTTACCTAATCAAAAACATGCTCTTGTAAATCCTTTAACAGGGTTCTTACTTCATTGTAAGTTAAAGTCCTCTTACTAGGCACACTTTTAGCAGGGTATTCTAAATCCTTTAATAGGGTAAGATCTAACAATCTTGTAAGCCTTTAACATGGAAAACCTTTCACAAGGTAGATCATATTTCATGGTCAAATATTGTAATATTCATTGGATACACTTTATTACTATAGTAGTGAAGATTTATGGTTGTCATCCCAATCCTAGTTTTATCTTCTCCTTGGAGGGTTTTTGGGTAACCAAATATCTTGTATCATACATGTGTTGAATATTTATTTTCATATTATGAATGTATATGCTTAAATTTGGTATTTCAGTTTATATGCATAGACTATGAGATGGATGTGTGATGAATAGTTTTAGAGGTTGAAAGTTTTTAGTGTTGATTCACACCCCACCCCTAGATTTTACTTTCCTATTGTATTTCCAACAATTGGTATTAGAACCTTGTTCTCAAAAAGAAAAGCTTTTTATCTTGGAGGAAAGATCTTAGAGATGGAAGTCTACAAATTGGGAAAAACTATTGAGAACTAGACAATTGAAATACAACGTGCCCTACATCAGTTGAATGAAGTAAGAGATGAGTTAAAGAGATCATTGAGGAGAATGAAGGAAAATTCTATTAAAGAGAATGACAAAAAATAAAAAGAGATTAACACTACTAAGTTATTTTCAAATAGAAACTCTAACAAATTTGATGGAAAAGAATGTTACCCTAATTGAAGAGGTTAGCAATTTGAAGAGAGAACAAGAGATTCAATCAGTATTTCTATGTGAAGTGACCGAGTAGAAAAAGAAATCTTAAGAGGATAAAGTCATGATTGAAGATGACAAAATAAATTTTGCCAACAAGCTGGATGAGAAAATATTAGAGGTATCTAGGATTAATAACATGTAATTGGAAACCCTAAGTCAAATGATGACTACAAATCATGATCTAAATGCAAACAATGTTGAGATTAGAACATTGAAGTTGTGGAATGAACAATTGAGAAATTACTTGAAAAGAGAAAAGGAGTTTTTTCATAGTTTCAACAAACTTGGAAAAGCCATCAAATACTTTGAACAATTGATGAGATTCCCTAGATCCAATAGTAATACTTCTAGATTGGGACACACTAGTACTAAAGAAGGAGAAACATCCAAAAGTGGTGAAGAGAGATAACAAAGGTAAGAACTCCTAACCTACTTGTCATAATTGTGGTAAGATAGGTCATACTGCTAATGTTTGTAGGAGCAAAGATTGCAAATCAAAATCCTAAAAAAAAATTCACATATCATTGCCATAAATGTAACAAATAAGGACATTAGGCACATGAATGCAGAACCAAGATCACAAGCTCAAAAATATTTGAAGGATACTACTATAACTATTGGAAGTATGGGCATAGTGACAAGCCTAAATGGTCGTCAAAAAAGTAGACAAAGGTAAGGGATAATGGAAACTCTTATAATTGGGATTATAGTACAAGTTAAGTTGTCATTATTGTCAAGAATATGGAGATGTTGCTGAAGTTTGCATAAGAACACATTTTAGAAGTGATTATAGTAGATGGTTGAATCAAACCATATATTTTAGCTATTTGAAGATTGGTCACATAAGCATAAATTGTCCAAAAAATCAAAGGCACCAAATAGTTATTTTAACATAGGAAAATAAAATGGAGATGTTGAGAATATCATAGATGAAATGAACAAGACATGGAAGAGAAAAGGATATTGCAACATGTCAAGTGTAGAAGGGATCACTTCACCAAATGGGTCAAGTGATCATACCTCCTCCAATTAAGCAAGCAAGACATAAGTGGTACTATTATCTAAAAGGATATACTTTACATCATTTCCAAGGATTTAGTGCTGAAAAGATTACATATGCATGAAGTCATATGTAAATTGTTGTTAAGAATCAAGAAGAAATCTTTTAGTTTTGTTAGTTTCCATGTTGTTGCCAAGCATGAAAAGTTGTGCTATGCTTGCCAAGTGAAATATTAGTTAATGTTGAGTTATCACAATTATTAGTGGTTACCGAGCTCATAGTGGTTGTAGAGAGGTAAGAAAACTTCATGGAAGCTCAGTGAGTTGAAATCTTTATTGAAGCCAAACTTATAGTTGTGTAAGCACTAAGCATTAATTGCAAGGTTTTGAGGTCTATATGATTGTTTTCTACTCATTTGACATTATTAAAATTTAAAGGAGAGCACGATGAGGTAAAGATGAACTAGAGAAATTGTTTTGAGCTTTTTCAAATGGATTGAATACTCACTCGACATCATCACTATAGAATCAGAAATGTATTTATCAAGTGCTGAGTTATGCAGTTTGAATTTTTGCAAAACCTAGTTTTATGAAATGGCATCTAGTTCTTTAGCAACCAAGCTTATAGAGGGAAAGAAAGTTTTGAATTTATATTTTATAAGTAATGAGATTAAACAAACTAATTTTAGAGCTATTCCAAATATATCTTGTAAACAAGATCCATCTAGTGCATTGATACTGATACTACTAAAAGTCTTAATGATCCAAGATGTTAGATGTTGCTTACATGTAAGATTGGAAGTGTAGGAGACATGGAAATTAGGGATACATGTTGGAAATTGTGTGAAAATAGACTGTTGAAGGAGGAATTCAAAAAAAATTAGAAGAAAGGGTTAACCCATGCCCTAGATTTCCCCAATGTCTTCAAGATAGAATGGATAAAGATAGTTTTGAGTAGGATACATGATAATTCAATAAGGTTAGAGAATGGGCTGGTGATAATCACCAAGAAAATTGTGCATAGAGTTATAGGGTATCCAACCCTAGATAAGTCAAAGATATTGACGAGTGAAGCAAAAGAGCTAATTTAAAAGAACATAGGGGCTATATGAAATAAATGAGGGATGACAATAGACACAATTATAGATTCCATTATTTATTTTGTAGTGACGATTATAGCACATAAGTTCTATCAATCTAGTAGGCTTAACAATGTTCCATGTATTGTAGTGGATGTGGGATACAAAATATTGAAGAAAGATCATACTTATGATCTTTTCAGGTTGCAATTGCAACAATTGACTGAGAATTTGGGAAACATGAGGAAGACCAAAAGTGAATGTAATGCAAATTGGGATCTATTCTTGTATGTATATTCTTTTATGTACATAATAAATTTCCTACTTTTGGTAAATTTGCATGGAAGGTAAACAAATATATTGCAGTGCAAATAAGTGAATTCATTGAGCAACTAGGTGATAATTTTGAGTTAGTCATGACAAGGTACTTTGAAGAATTCAAGTAGATAACGAAGATACTAAGGATACCAATTTCACTAGTGGAAATTTTTTTTGATGATGTTTACTTCCTAGTTGACACTAGCTATACATATGTCTAAGTAGCAAGTCCTAGAGTTATATGGTTAAGACCATTGGGATATGAAATCAACATTGATGAAGCCTTTGTAGCAATAACAAAATTATTTGTAGAAGAAGTGGACAAAGAGGCTATAGGTTTTTGGAACTATGATATGGCCAACTCAAAATTCACAATGTACTTGAAGATTGCTTCAGTCATAAAAAAGAAGAATAACATGGTAAAGAAACTAAAAGAGAAATTCGGCAAAGGGGTAGAAGAAGAAGATGATGATGATGATGATGATGATGAGAATGCACCTGCCCAAGTACCACATGCCATCACCCAAGGTGAAGGAGAGGACTAATAAGAAGAAGAAGTAGAAATTCTAGAAGGTGTTGAGGGAGAAGAAGCTAGTAAAGCACCTATAGCTACTAAATAGAAGACATGAAAATCTAAAGCACATGTAGTAAACAAACCAAGGAGGGTTGCAAAACCTACTTGTATATAGCACCTACAACTAGGGCTAGCACAAAGGCCATTGCAAAAAAGCCTGAGGAAGGAGCTATAACACCCTGCCAAGGGATCAAAAAAAATTAACCTAGAGTTTTACTAAGTCTTCCTTTAAAAAAAAACTATAGATAACATATAACAATAATTATAAAGTAGTGAAAGCAATACAATACAATCATTCATAAGTAAACATAAAAGATTACATTTCTTAAGGATCCCAAAATGTTGAATCACATTTAAATTCAAATAATACTAAGTCTAATAAATAACGCATTCACATAAAAGAATAACTACAATTCTAGTCCATTTAAATAATATGCATATCTTTTGAATGCCACTTGGCAATAAATTCAATATGCAAAATCATCCATAGTACATGTCATAGGGTATTAAATGCTGAAAGAATATACATTTATAAAATAGATTACATCATCCCTTTTAGATACATGAAACAAGATACAGTACAATAAGTAAAATCATCCATTAAATAGTTACGACCATCCATCATAATACACAAAGATAGAATGAAAGGGAATATAGAACAAGGAACTCCAACCATGACATTAATAGACGAATCTTAATGGTAGAAGTAAAAAGCATGACCATTGACATTGTGGTAACCTAAAAAGGTTCACTCCCACTGCACTAAGGAGATAGTCTCAAGTCCCAAATAGGATATCAATCCCAAAAATCAATGTAATATCCAGGTCAAGGAAAACCCTAAAAATAATGCAACTCAAAGGTTCCAAGATAAATCGACATTTAGACCCAGAAGAAAACAAAGATACATAGGGAATCTACTATGCAAGCGAGCAAGTGTCATTGCATGAATCAACTCTAAAGTTACCTTAGCAATCTAACTTGACCAGAACAACCTAGTGACTTTATGTGGCAATAGTATCCTTTCGTATTGATAAGGCATACTAAGGATGCATGGTCACAACCAAGTGTCCTCTCTACTCCCATCCTAGTTTGTACTAGCACTTGAGGCATGGGCAAGGAAAGACAAAGACTCTTATTAAGATGACTTTAAAATAATAATCTTCAATAAATTATTAGAATATTAATAATTTATCATTAATTAAAATTAGTATGATTTTATTGCCTTTAAAAATTATTAAATAATTATATATAAAAAACTTAAATGTTATTAAATAATATTTCATTATTAATTAATAACTTAATTAAACTAAAATTAATTAAATTAAATTAAAAGTTATTTATAACAAACTATATTAAAAATTAATTTAAACATTACTTAACTAACAAATAATAATAAAAACTATTGAAATTATTAATAATTTTATTAAAATTAAAAATTTAATAAAAATGAAAAACACAGACAAACTTTATTACAACCACGCCTGTAACTTTTAATCTAAGTCGCGAGAAGGCACATAGCAGTATCTTTGTTGGCATAAAAGTAGGGCTTTCCATGTGACTCTTTTAAAAAGGCCACCGAGATGGGGAGGAAAGGGAGGTGGGGGTTTGGTGACCCCACCTCCTTTTTGAATTTATTTATTATAATTTTTTATTTTAGTTACAATTTAATAATAGAAAAGCCCTCCATCCTCTCTCTCTCTCTCTCTCTCTCTCTCTCTCTCTCTCTCTCTCTCTATATATATATATATATATATATATATATATATATATATATAAGGCTAGATAAGCTAATTGAATTTTTAATTTTAGAACTATTCCTTATTGAAATAACAACTATTCAATTTATAAAATGAGGGTTTCCTAATCTTACAATCCTCATATTTAGATAGAATTCGGTCTGAATACCAATATATTCACAATGAAAGATTGAAAGACTCGTCACAAATGTTGTTTGGAAAAATAATTCAACAAACATGATGTAGACAGGAATTTTGAAGAAACATAATTCTTTGTGTGAATAAAACACAAGGCTCTACCTAGTTCTTATGCTAATATGCAACCACTCAAAGATTGTGATAGAATTCTCGTTTCTCTCAAAACCTTCTCTTTGAAAAATCCCTTATCCAAAAATCATGGTCCCCACGAAATGAACTATCAATCTCTAATATGGAGTTCTCCCCTGAATTTGGGGCACTGATTGTGCGATCACACGAGGGAACACATTGATCAATATTCATGCACACTTTTTGTAAATTAAAATATCTTTAATAAATTTAATTTCTTTTTCTCTCTTTATTTAATTTTTGAAGTATTTTTTGATAAAATATTTATTAGCTTAAGTAATAATAATATTTAGCATTTATTTAAAAATGATCTCTTAAATATATTAGTATTAAATTAAATAAATATTAGTATGCTCTAAAATTAGAACTATAATTTTCTCTATAAATTTAATTTTTTTATTTAATTAATTTCCTAATTAATTAAATATAATTATATATGGAAATTATCTTAATAATTTTCCATTAAATTAAATCATTAAGTAATCTTTTAATTTGACTTAATTAATAAAAAAATCACTGAAGACCTACAAGATGAAAAATGAAAACCCATCATAAAACACCACATACAAGATTAAACTCAAGCATTATAATAAAAAAATTATGTCATGCGACAAATTTGAAAGGGAAATCATGTCAGATACTTGTCATAATTTTCTAGGACAATTAGTTTAAAGGTCAGGATTTAGACTCAATAATTTATCTCCCCTATCTTACCATTGAGATATTGCGATAAGGTACGCTTATCCAAGCAATTCAAGGAAGTCGATACTTGATACCTACAATCTACATAAAATCTATGCATGTACAAACACATATATTCTAAACTAAATAGGCAATGGCAGGAAGTGGTACATAGTGTAGATCATGACTAGCAGATGACTATGAATCCCTTCCTTTACCACACCAGAAATGTCATACATAAAGAAAAAATACACGCACACCATACACATGCAAGTATGGGGTAAGTATCCATACAAAACACATACAAATAATCCATCTAACTAACATCATCAAATAACTAAAATCATTGTAAATCATCATCATCAAAGTATAATCATGCATACATGAAGTAACTAGTACCAAAGTAGTCTCATCATAAAATCAACTGAGTATGAAAACAATATCCAATAATCTAGAAAATAATGCTAGTAATCATCAAGCATAAACATAAATTGGCCTAAAAGAGTTCAACAATAATAACTGAATGTAAACTAGGAGTAAGCACTACATCCACCCCCCCTAGACTTAGGCTTACTCTTGGAAGCCTATAAACAAGTAGGGATATAAATCCCATAAACTAGATGCATCATCCTATGTAGTTGATGACTCATCAGTAGGGTCCCATTGGACCCTTACTTGCTCTATGGTTCAACTCTTGAGGGTGGAATCCTATTACTGCAGAATGTGAACCGACTCCAAAGCTAGTTGCATTTCCTCTACCTATAGCACATTCCAATCAAGAAGATGTGTCACATCAGTAATATACTAAGTATAGAAACATGGAAAATATCATGAACATGAGCTAGGCTAGGTAGAAATGCAAGATGGTAGGCAACTAGACCTATCCTCTTAAGAATCTCAAATGGTCCTACAAAGCAAGGTGCTAGCTTTGAAACCTTTCCACAAAGGATTGGACTATTTCATCAATGCACTCTCAAGAAAACTTTCTCACCCACTGGAAACTTCTTATTTGCCCTATGAGCATCAACATACTTCTTCTATCTATCCTGTGTTGTAGAGATGTGCTCATGGATGCATACTACCTATTGCTCCATATCTTGAAGCATCTCAGGACCCAATAGGATGCAATCCTTAAGAATGTCCTAACCTAAAGGTGTATGGAAAGGATGACCATTCAAAGCTTAGAAAGGTTCCATCCTAATAGAACTGTGATACTTGTTGTTATAAGAAAACTCAACTAGGTAAAGATAATCCCCCTAAAGAGTTTGTATGTTCATCAATACATGCTCAACATATCCTCTAGAACTTGATTCACTCTCTCGATCTGACTATCCATCTCTAGATGATAAGCTAAGCTGAAGTTTAACTGTGCTCCAAGATCATGTTGCACTAATGTCTAAATTGTGGAAGTGAATAGATGATCCCTATCCAAAATGATCTTCCAAGGAATACTGTGTAATCTCACAATATCATGCATGAATACATTGGCTACAAAAATTTTAGTGTAGGATGACTTTATCAATGAAAAATGTGCCACCTTAGTCAACCAGTCAATAGTGACCATGATAGTGTCATGTCGATGAGAAGTCATAGGTAATCCCATAATGAAATCCATAGAGATGATATCCCACTTCCATGAAGGAATGAGATTTGGCTATAAAAGCCCTACTAGATGTTGGTGTTCTACCTTGACTCTCTGACACTCAAGACACCTAGCCACAAAATCAGCAATATAATGCTTCATCCCTATGCAATAGTATAGATGTCGCAAGTCTACATGCATCTTCTTGACACCTAGATGTGTTGAATATGGTGTATGATGAGCCTCTGATAGGATCAATGTACAAAGCTCATCTGGTAGTGGTACATAGATCCTTCATGAATTTTGCAAAAGGCCATCTAACTCCAAAACATAAACAAAGAATCTACCCTCCAATAATCTCCCTCAATCTATCTCTCTGCTCACTTCTTGATACCAAATATTTGTAGAAAGTGCTTGAAGTATATGACTCCTCAAATCCACACTAAGAGTCAAAGATAGTGTCACATTTCTCTTATGAGTCAAATTTTTAGCTACCACATTCTCCTTTCCCTGAATATAATTTACCTTGAAGTCATATTGACAAAGAAACTCCATCCAATGTCTTTTCTTTGCATTCAGATTAAGTTTTGTGAATATGTACTGTAGACTACAATGATCACTATGAAGTTCAAATTTGTGTCCTAGGTAGAAGTGTCTCCATCTCACTAAGGCATGAACTACCACAACTAACTCAAGATCATGTGTAGGATAATTCAACTAGTGATCTTTGAGTTTGTTTGATTCAAATGCAATCACCCACCCATCCTGCATAGGGTGTTTTTAGTGGTGAATATTCATCATTTTGTGAATTTTTGAAATTTTTTAGTAGTAATTTGGCTAATAATTTAAGATTTAATTAAAGCTAAATCGACACATTTTTATTAAATTTAGTTATAAAATATTTTAAATCACTCAATAATTTATTTTACTAAAAAATTTAAAATCAAAGATTCACTGTCATATTCAATACATGATTAGATTTGATTCACCTAAATATTATATATTATCAAAGAAAAAATTAATTCACTGATAATTATCATAGTTATTAGTTACTTTAGGGATATATTACCGATATTTAGTTTTCACAATTGATTTAGAATATAATGTAATTATCCTTATAATTTCTATGAGATAAACCATGTTCAATTTAATTTGTAATATTCTATGACAATTAGCAAGCTTCCTATTATTATTGAGATTCACCAATATTTTATACTAAAAAATTATGATTTCAAATTAATTTCCAATGCAAATAACATTTAAAATAAAAAAATTGAGAGATTCACTGATAAAAATAATTTGGTTTTTCAAAATAATGAAATATTTGTAAACAATTTATATCTTTTTCTGGAGGGGGGTTCCTTAAAGTTTACCATGATCCTATGTAAATATTGCTTCAATCCCCTCAAGGGAAGTATTTTTACACACCATGAAGTCACCTACTAGATCAGGCACTGATAAGATAGGTGCATTGATCAAAAGCTCCTTAAGCTTCCAAAATGCTTTCTCACATTTCTTTGTCCATAAAAAATTATTTCCTTTCCTCTGAAGGGAAGTGATAAGATGTGCTATTCTAGAGAAGTTTTTGACGAACCTATGATAATAACTAGCTAGAACCATGAAACTACAAATTTTTGACATGGTAGTGGGTGTGGACCAATCTACCATTGCCTGAATCTTCATAGGGTCTATAGAGTTACCTTCATCTGATATGATATGCCCTAAGTATTGTATCTCTAATTGAAAGAACACACACTTTTCCAAGTTGGCATAAAGTTGATTACCTCTCAAGCACAAAAAAAATAAATGCATATGTACCTCATGCTCCTTCTAGAATCTAAAACATATCAACATATCATCTAGGAAAACAAGTACAAATTGATCAAGATAGGAACAAAACACTCCATTCATTAGACACATGAAAATTAATGGAGCATTCATCAATCCAAATGGGACTACTATGAACTCATAGTGCCCATAGCAAGTTTAGAAGGTGGTCTTATGAATGTCAACATCCCAAATGTAAAGCTGATGGTATCCTAACTTAAGATCAATTTTGGAGAACATTGTAGCTCCCTTAATCTGATCAAATAAATCATTAATCCTTGGTAAACAATATCTGTTCTTCATTTTCACCTTGTTCACCTATCTATAATCAATACATGTGTGCAATAAACCATCCTTGTTCTTCACAAAGAGCACTAGAGCTCCCCATGGTGATACACTTGGCCAGATACTACTCTTGGCCAGAAGTTCCTCAATTTAGGTGTAACTCTCTCAATTCTTGAGTGTTCATATGATAAGGAGCCCAAGCAATAGGCTCCACTCCTAGAATGAGATCAATGCTAAAATAAATATATCTCTTTTGGGGCATGCCCAAAATCTCACTAGGAAATACATCTACATATTGCTATAGAATAGGGTTGTCTATAGTCTTTCCTATAGGGTGAAATCTTCTTCAACTTCTCATACTGTAATAGAAAATACCTGATATCCCTTATGAAAGCTCCACTTTAATTTCATAGTAGATATCATCTATAGACATATAGGTCTTTGGATACCCAAAATCTTTGCATCCTTTCCTTGATCATCATAACACATAATAGTCTTTTTTCTGCAATCTATACTAGCTCTATGAAAGCCAAGTCAATCCATACCTAAGACTACTGTTATGTACTAGAACTTGTATCTTGTACTAAACTGAAAGAGTGAAGTATTTTTGGCATAACATGGGGATCACTTCTTGGTGATAGATGCTGATCTAGTGGATAATTTCAGTGAAAATTGAAGTATCTTCAAATCTCCATATTTTTACACCATCAAAAAGATCTCAGCATCCTGATTCCAATGCAAATTGAATGAAGCAAAAAGGAGTCCATTCGTGCAAGTTACGCTCGATCAAAGTTCTAGTCAACAAGTAGACCAGAGGGCTAGATAAGGGGCAAAATCAAACCATCTAGAAAGTGGTCAACAATGGATTTCAAAATAAAAGACCTGATGAGAGCTTTCCAATGGCATTCGTTTCATCAAAAATGAACTTCATATGTGAAAGTTATGGCCATTTAAATTTTGGAGGCAAAATGTAATAGTGATGACATCATCATGATATCAATAGCTTAGGTGATGACACATGTCAAAAATATGAGCAAATAAAATAGTGCCACATGGCACCTCAAGCTCAAATTTGGTGGTTTAAAAATTTGTTGAAGAGGTTTGAACCTTCAACCTCTCATTCCCTAATTTCCCTCCTTGCCACTAGACCACATGGAGCATTTAACAACTTTGTAACAGATTTTTTATTTAGCCTATGGATACCACCAAAGCACTTGATGAGGTTTGAACCCATGACCTTGTGAGTATGGGAAAATTATGATTACCACTATGCCATGCGTTGGACTTGAAGAGCATGTGGCAAAGTTTCTATTTAACTTTAGAAACAAACAAACTGCCCACTCTTCAAATAGGGCTTATTTGTTATTTTATTAATAACTAAACCCCAAAATTGTATAAATGCCAAAATGTAAAAATGGTTAAGGGGGTTATTCGAAGGGGGTGTTTTGTTTTATAACCTAATTGATTTTGAGCCAATTTAAGAAAATTATTTTGTATAAAAAGGGGGCTAGGATGTCATTTTGAAGGCAATCAAAGTTGGAGAATTATTGTACTTCTTGAAGGAGACTTGTAGAGAAAATGGTTTTGGTGAAGTTTTGAAAGAATAGAGAGGTCTTGTAAGGAGATTTTTGAGCCATTCTTGTATGTTAGAGTTTTGTTTCTATCAAAGTGCTCGATGGAATGGACTTGGTGCATTTGTAATTGATTTTTGGAGATTAATCAGATCGGTCATACTCTATTGGAGCCGACCCAGAGACGTAGGCACATTTGTGGTGAACTCTGAAATCAAACTTTGTTTGCACTTTCTATCTTCTTCTTTCTCTAAATTTTGTTTATTTCACCTCAAGCTTTTGAGTTTGTAATGCTTAATTTCATTTATCTTAAATGTATTAAGACTTCAGCTAAGTTGTGTTTTTAATTAAGCATTCAATACTACATTTAGTCTAGATCCGTCCATCAGATCAAGTGGTATCAGAGCCTAGTTGAGTATTATTGTAGTTGTTTTCTTGAATGCTAACAAGATCCAGGATTTAGAAGGGCAAAGGTAAGCTTGAAGAATTTAATCCTGAGATCAGGAAGTGTAGAACATTTCCAAAGATGTCTATTTCTGGAATAGAGGTTCCTAATGAGATCAATGAGCAAGAATTTCAAAGAGAGTTCCTCAAGATGAAGGCTAAGGTGGAAATTCTTCTCCAAGAGAGACACGAACAACAATTGAGAAACGAAAATAAGGCTAAGAAGAAGGAGGAAGAAAAATCCTCGTTAAAGGATGACAAAGCCAAAGGAGTAGGAGGTGGTAGTGACCCTTTTGAACCTCCGTCCACATCTTCATCATCTTCTTCATCTTCTCCTTCTTCTCCATCTTCTCCTCATTCTACTTCTTCTAATACTTTCAAGATTTGGTATAAGCCTAAGATCAAACTGGATGTAAAATTTGGCTTGCCTAAGTATTATGGTGAACTTAATGCTGAAAAATTGGATGATTGGATTCAGCAAGTAGAAGTCTACTATAGAGTCTAGAACCTACTAGATGATGTTGATAGGATTCAATTAGCTACTCTTTGGTTAGGAGGTATGGCTTTAACTTGGTGGGAGAGTAAGACTAAGGTAGAAGTTTAACAACATGGTAGAGTCAGTTTAACTTGGGCAGAGTTTGTTAATGCTCTTAAGAAGCAATTTTATCCCCTAGGACATATGCAATAGTTAATGATGGACTGGAAAATGTTTAGGCAAGGGAAGGATCAAACTATCTAAGAGTACACCCATAAATTTAGGAAAAGGGTTATTGCTTTGAATGTTCCTTTGTACACCCAAGATACTTTGTTGAAGTACATAGGAGGTCTTCATTCCTACCTTAGGCATTCTATTTTGGTATTGAACCCTTTTAATTTGGATGAAGTCTCTGTTCAAGCTACACACTTAGAGTCAAGGGGTAAAGGATCATTTATTGATAGGTTTGATAATGATGTAAAGAAATCTTCTAAGAATGCAGAGATAGAGAAAGGAAAGAAGGTAGCTACAGTCCAAAAGGATGAGAAACTATCTTGCACTCATTGTGACAAGAAGGGTCATGATGAAGAACATTGTTGGAAGTTGCATCCTGAATTGAAGCCTAAGTGGGCTCAAAAATGTGATCAGAAATAGAAAGGTAAGGAGAAAGCCACAAATGTTGTTATGGATCTTGGTTGAGATTCAGATGATGGGACTAAGATAATAGATAGGGGTTTGAAAGGTAAAGCTCCTATTTCTAGTGTTTTTGTTCATAGTTGCACTTCTTCATCTATAGTTAATGAATTCCTTGAAGATAAGAAAAGGAATGAGCTGTTTCATTTAAGGGTTGTTGCCAAGAACACTAAGATTGATGCACTCAAAGATAGTGGTTCTCAAGTGAACTTGATTTCTAGAAGTATTGTAAGAAACTTGGGATTGAAAACTACATTACATAAGAAACCTTATCCATTAGGTTGGATTTGTGAAAATGATAAGTTGCAAGTAACAAGACAATGCACCTCTAGATTCACCATCACTAGTAAATTTGTGGATGAAGTACATTTTGATGTGGTTCCACTGGATATCTGTGGGATAGTGCTTGGTAGCCCTTATCTTTATGATAGAAAAGTAATTTTCTACAAGGAGAAGAATCATTATCACTTGTTTAAAGATGGCATTCAATATATTGTACATTCTCACAAGATTAAAACTGGTCATTCTTTTGCAAACATAGGGTAGTTAAAGAGGGTAATTAATGCAAGTAAAGAGTTAACTCTTATGTCTATCAGTACAGGTGGTTCTACACTTGAACTTGGAGTAGCTAACCAGGGTTAGATATTGCAAGATGCACCCACAGTACAACATGAGGGAATGATGATTGAAAGCATTGATGGTTTCTTGGGTAAAAATGTTGTCGTTATGAAGGATCGATATGTTGTTGATTTGTTCTCTTTCATTTGTACATTATTGTTTAGCTTGATGCTAGTCAATGTTTGTTGGTTAGTGGCTACAACAATTGATGTAGATGCTTATGGAAGTGATAGAATAATGTTTATGATCAAAAATGTTGTTCCAGTCTTCATTGTTCTTGTGAGTCAGATATTCAGATGTATAGATGATACAGGACAAGTGGGGAGGCCTAGTCCTCACTTTATGTCAAAGTAAATTTCACTTTTAGAGGTCTAAAAGGTCTTCAGTGCGGAGGCCTAATCCAGTGGATAATTTCATTGAAAATTGAAGTGTCTTCAAATCTCCATATTTTTGCACCATCAAAAAGATCTTAGCATCCTGATTCCAACACAACTTGAACAGAGCAAAAAGGAGTCTGTTTGTGCAAGTTACGCTCGATCAAAGTTTTGGTCAATAGGTAGACCAAAGGGCTAAATAAGGGGGAAAATAAAACCATCTAGAAAGTGGTCAACAATGGATTTCAAAATGAAGGGCCTGATGAGAGCTTTCCAATGGCATTCGTTTCATCAAAAACGGACTTCATATGTGAAAGTTATGGCCATTTTAATTTTGGAGGCAAAATGTAATAATGATGACATCATCATGATATCAGTAGCTATGGTGATGACACATGTCAAACATATGAGCAAATAAAATAGTGCCACATGGCACCTCAAGCTCAAATTTGGTGGTTTAAAATTTTTTTGAAGAGGTTTGAACCTTCAACCTCTCATTCCCTACTTTCCCTCCTTGTCACTAGACCACGTGGAGCATTTAACAACTTTGTAATAGATTTGTTATTTAACCTATGGATGTCACCAAAGAACTTGATGAGGTTTGAACCCGTGACCATGCGGGTATGGAAAAATTAGGATTACCACTGCGCCATGCGTTGGACTTGAAGAGGATGTGGCAAAGTTTCTATTTAACTTTAGAAACAAACAAACCGCCCACTCTTCAAATAGGGCTTATTTGTTATTTTATTAATAACTAAACCCCAAAATTGTATAAATGCCAAAATGTAAAAATGGCTAAGGGGGTTATTCGAAGGGGGTGTTTTTTTTTATACCCTAATTGGTTTGAAGCCAATTTAGGCAAATTGTTTTGTATAAAAAGTGGGGTAGAATGTCATTTTGAAGGCAATCAAAGTTGGAGAATTATTGTAATTCTTCAAGGAGACTTCTAGAGAAAATGGTTTTGGTGAAGTTTTGAAAGAATAGAGAGGTTTTGCAAGGAGATTTTTGAGCCATTCTTGTATGTCAGAGTTTTGTTGCTGCCGAAGTGCTCAAAGGAATGGACTTGGTGCATTTGTAATTGATTTTTGGAGATTAATCGGATTGGTCATACTCTATTGGAGCCGACCTAGAGATGTAGTCATGTTTGTGGCGAACTCCAAAATCAAACTTTGTTTGCACTTTCTATCTTCTTCTCTCTCTCAATTCTATTTATTTCACCTCAAGCTTTTGAGTTTGTAATGCTTAATTTCATTTATGTTAAATGTATTAAGAGTTCGGCTGAGTTGTGTTTTTAATTAAGCATTCAATACTGCATTTAGTCTAGATCCGTCCATCAAATTAGATCCACTCAAAGTGAAACCTCTAGTTTCTAGGCTAGCTCATCTTGAATGATAAGTGAAATTTCCATGAATTTAATCTAAATTTGTGGGAAAAAGGATAGAGATTACTAAAACTAATCCTAAAAACCTATAGTTTAAACTAAAAAGATAGGTAATACACCAAAAGTGATATCAAACTTTGGATATAAATAATATAGAAGGATTATTCAATTACTTTAGCATATATAGAACACTCCTTTCCTATAAAGACTTGCATAAATAATTTGTAATAAAGTATGAAGAATGAACTTGTGAATGGAGGAATAGAAATGTCTCTCTCCCATCAATTTCACCTTCTAAAACATGGATTACAACCTACAAATAAACTTACTCCTCTACAACCTGGTGTTTGACTAAGACAAAACAATAAGAAATAATAACAATTTACTAATTTTTCTTATCAAATCACTTTGAAAATACACATAGAATTGTAGAAAGAAAAGAAGGTTCAAAATGGACTCAAATAACATAGACTCAATTGCAAAAAGTAGGGCAATGGACAAAGAGTTGTATGCCAACTTGAGGAATATGACAAAATTAAAAGCCAAGATGAGCAATCTAGAAAAATTGGTCAAACAAATTGCTAAGAATGTGAGTAGTCTACTAAAGAAAGTGGATATTGAGAAAATTCAGGACTCCCCTCAAGTTGTGGAGAGTTAGGGTCCCAAAATGCATACTCAAGCTCACTCAAAGATGATTGAGGACACGGGAAAAAATGATGAGGTGAACGCAGTGGTTGAAAACATGCACATCCTTGCGGACAAGGCACTTGACCTAATCAAGTCTTCTTAGCTGGCTTTTTGTTGTTTCTTTTTCTATCCTTTTGTTGTCTTTCTCAGCAATTCTCTCAATGACCTCTCTAGTGTTCTTTTTGGAGGTTTGTTTCATGTATGCTCTAGGTTTCTCTCTATAGTGCTTTATTCTCTATTTCTCTCTAGACTTTATGTAAGAAGGTTTCAGGTCCTTTAAACTTTCTTTTACTTAATCAAAACATAGACTCAACTATTGTCACCTGTATTTAACATTAAAAAATGAATTACAAATTTCTACAAATAAAAAGCTAAGGAATCAAAAGTCATAAAAACCTCTCTTTGCATAATTAGAACTCCCAAATAATGAGCTCAAAACTTACTAAATACAATACCCAAATCTTGGGTCAAATCTAGAAAATATCCTAGAAATAAGAACTTAATAACTCATGAAATAAAGTCCTATCTCTAAAAAAGCTCCACTAACTTATTATGAAACCTATGACTCACTCAAAATTGTCCATAAAATGCTCTAACAGTCAATGGATACCCCTTAACTGCCATGAAAGAGTCAAATTCAACTCATAAGTCGTATATTTGCTCCATATGTTTCCCAACTAATCATAAGTTTAGTCAAACATGACGCCAATAATAAGTCCAAAAATATAACTCCCTAAGACTTAATATTTATCAACTATCAAAAATTTAACCTATTAATCATTAGACACAAATAACCCTTTTATTTGCATTTAAAATAACAAAAAATATTAAAATGATTTGTAATTATCATTTAATATTTATGTTTTAACAATAATAACTATGCAAATAATAACAAAAGTGAGACCTATCCCCTTTAAAAAGTCATGACATGGTTAAAACAAAAATAAAGAAAAGAGGAAAAAATATTGGACTTCAAAAAATTATGAAAAATAAAATAGGGCATGATATGTTTGTTAACCCTAAAAATTCTTCATTTTTACATTTGTCGGTGAAGAGATTAGAGAGGAAAGAAAAGGGTTTGTTGTGTTTTCTGTGACTGTTGTGTGCCCATCATTGTGTTATTTGCTGGTATCTAGAGCTTCGATGATGAAAAACATTAAAACCCTTGAAGCCATCATGCATGGATATGAAAAGGTATCTTCAAATTTAAAACATCTGTCATTTTTGCTTAAAATGTTTTGTTGAGGACTGGGTTTCTTGCTTTACTGTATTTTCACATTATTCATCCTACATATTGAAAATCCACTATTATATACCTACAACTAATTTGATTTGAGGCATTTTGAGTTTTGAGATGTCAATGTGACCTTTACAAATTTGCATTTGTGACTAGTAAGTCTTCTTTCGAGAACTAAAATTTGTGGTTTTGAATTGTGTTTCAATTATCGTGATTTTACACTTCCTCGATATCGGGTCTTCTACATGCACCATCAAATATTGGTCCCCATTGTTGACCCAACTTGTTTATGTAGTCTCACCTCCTTTCAGCCTATAGAAAAATGATGTTTGTTTATCCAGTTTCATGGCACCCCGATTTGTTTGAAATAAGGTGGAGGGTTTCATTGCTGTGAAATTTTTCATTGTTTACTATTTATTTAAAAGTATATGATGATCTTGCTACAACTTTGAGACTCTTGAAGCAGTTTTCTTGCATTTTTAATGGAAATTCTCTATAGAGCGTTATTTTTTAAGATTCAAATTTTACAAATGCCTCGTCATTAGATAGAGGCCTTTTTCATCTAGTCACTTTTACAAGTATAGGAGGTTTCCCTGTCAACTTATGTCATCATCTTTGCCAGAGATGGGTGATTCTCTTTCTTTACCTTCTTGCAAACTCTCTTTTCTGCTAACTCATTGAAGTTTCTCCATGCGATCCATCAACTTGCCCCATTAGTAAATTGTGGGATTGAACTCAAATCTGGATACTCAAAATCAAAGTGAGCTACCTAATTATTGACCACTTCCATCTAAATTGCTGAAATTTTACCATCTTTCTGAAAAGAAACCTTATACTTGCAAAAATATGGAATTTGACCACCAACTAGCTACATATTTTTATTTAGACCAAGCAAGAGATGAACAGGTTTCTAAAGTTTATCAGGAGCCATTGCACATGCCATTGCAATTGGTGGTGACCTATTTAACTTGGCACCATAAGATCCTCCAACATGCGATTTACTTTGTGTTGGAGTCTATTCAAGGCTACTACAACACATTGTTGTACTTGTGAAGGGTTCTAAGTCAATAAGAAAATTGTCATATAACCCTCCTCACCAGTTATGTATAAGGACCTTTTTATTTCCAAATAAAAATGGTATTGATGACCTAAACTAACCTCTCCTTCAACAATAACATCATCAGATTTAAATGAAGAAGCTACATCTCCTTTTTTTTTGCTACAATTAATCCTGTAGCTTTGCCATAGTCATCAACCCATTTTGATGCAGGAGCATCTTGCATGGGAAATTTTATTATTAAAAAGAAAAAGAAAAAAAAATCTAGAGGAGAGAGAAAGTAACAAAAAATAGAAGAAAAATAAAATAAAATAAAAAATAATAAGGTAAAAAGGAGAAAAGATGAATTTCTATTTTTGAGGTGCAAAGGTGGCATAAATAGAGAAATAAGAAAAATAGTTGTCGTTCCATTAATCGAAGCATGTAGGTGGCATCTTAGAAGTTGTTGGAAAGTTCTTTAAATCATGCATTTAATATTTTTTGTGATCCATAAAGGAAATTTAATTTTCTAATTGGGCCACATGGTGGTGCTTAGTTGTAATTCTAGAAGGTTGTGGATAATGTGGAAGGATGTGGATATTATGTAGGAGGAATTCTAGAAGGTTGTGGATAAGTCATGGATTGGGTGGTAAGTGCCTATTTAACCAAGGCATATGAGCATTTCTAATCAAGCTCAAGAAGTAGAAGCTTTAGAAGGTGAAAGCTTCAAGGTGTGAAAGAGAAGAAGGAAGTGAAGAGTGAGTTTTCCTGAGTCTGTGACAGAGCACTGAATGTGAGGCAGTTTATAGTAGGATTATGATGGAGTTGTGAGTGTAGATAGAGTGCCAAATGTGAGGTAGTTTACACTTAGATCTTGGATTAAGTTGGAGAAGAGCTAGTGACTATGGTTTAGGAACAAGGAGGTTACTTGGTGGCTTTTGAGCACAAGTTGAGATCTCGAAGGTTTCTACTAGAGTGTGGATCTAGACTAGCTCGGGCTTGGATTGGATCTTGAGGGATCTTATAGAAATGTTATTATAATTGCTATTGGATTTTCAAGTATAATAAAATTTCTTGGGAAGTATTTTGTCATCTCTTTATCTTCATATTGTGGCATTTTTGGTTGTGAGTTGGTAAGGGTGCTGTGGCCCTTCATCAAGTGTTATCAGAGTGTACCTTCATCAAGTGGTATCAAAGCATACCTTCATCATGTTTAGATGCAAAAAAAAGCTCATAATGACTAACAAGATTACAATAGCCATCTGTAGCAATTGTATTAGCATTGAAAAGTGCAACAACACCTTTCTTTGAGCGAGCTTTTAAAGGGTCTATCTCCTTAATAGTTCCATTTTCTATTTTTGAAGGAACAAAAAGTGCATGTAATCCATTTCCAAGTTTTAAATCATCTAAGTACTCTACTTCCCCTGTGGCTAGTTGATCCACTAAATATGTGGGTCAACTCCAATGGCTGGTGTATCAAACAAATTTGTTGTTTTTCTTTTGACATCAGGCTACAATTCATAAAATTCTTTACTTGATGAAATTTTTGTCACCATACATTTTTCTATTGCTCAGGGCTACCTATTGTTTCTTTTAACTTGATGCCAATATTGGAAGTTTGTTTTCTCTTTACAATTATTGCAATAATATAGAACATGTATCATTTATAAGGAAATATCATGCCCTCACATTATTCACTTCTGCACCTTGTTATAGTAACCTAATACTTGAATGTTAATGCTTCTCACTAATTGCATAGAGGAATGATATTGCCATACTATTATTCTCATTCTGAATCATGTTGTTTACTTTTTAAACATCTTTCATTGTAGACTTTCTCCCTCTATCTAGTTCATAGCTTCCAACCCTATGATTACTCTTTTGCTAATAGTGTGACTATGTTGTTCTATCAACAATAGTTTACTATTTTTATTATTTCAGCATGAACATATTGTTGTTGTTCAATTGTTTCTGATGCAAATTTGAAGCTTGCTCTTTTTTTATAGAACTAAAAGCTCTTTATTGGTTTTTACTATTATTGCTATATTACCCTCCATTTTTGTGATATTTGAAAGAGTATTTCGTGAGGTTCAAGTATAGGCTTGTGACACTCATAAACTATTCTTCTATGATTTGCACCCATTCCTTGTGAAATCAACATGCTTGTTCTTGATTATAATGAAAGGTTTCATATTAGAATTAAAATGTCCCTATAACATTATATTTTCTACTTTTTGTCATTTGAGCACTTAGAATACACTTTACTATTTTTGATATGTATTCAAAATAGGAAGAATATTGCATGTGTGGGTACATAGTTATAGATATTCAGTCATTGCTTAGATCTTTCAAGATCTAACCCTACTTTTTCCTATGCAACAGGATGAAGATCTGAAACTATCAGACTAAGAGCTAGATCAAAGAATATCTAACCAGTAAAATGCTAAAATGGCAATGACTAGTCACCTCTAACTCTAGCTTCCTATGTTATATTTTTCTTCATTCTCAATATGTATGAAAGATAGTAGTTAGACTCATCTCTTCTATGAAATTCTTCATTTCCAATATTTTCTATTCATTTCATACTTTGTAAAACTAAAAATTGTACATATTAATTAATGATTTATACAATGAACATTGCATTTCCTTTTGCTCATGATTTCTATATGATTGAAAAATTATGAAATGTAGATGAATAGAAAATAAAATATTTGAATGATTTCTTCAGCAATATTTTTATTAAGGTAAAATTCTAGCATGTGTAGAATTGTAGTAATAACCACATTGTAAGAGGCAAGTGGAAATACCCAAATGTCAACTAATGTCACAAATCCTCCTAAGCTTAGTTCATAGTTCTATACTATGAAATCTATGGAAATGCTAGCGCCTAAGGCTAGTTCCACTTTCCATTCAAGATCTTTCTTTACCACTTCCAGCTTACATTTAGCAACTAAGGATGGTGAATAAAAGAGTCTATGGCACCTAAATCAAACAATATAGAGAGAGGTGTACCTAATATAGCTATCATAGTCTCAACCACAGTCCCCTAATGATCTTCCTAATGGTGATCCACTACCACAAATACCCTATGAGCTCTACCTACATCTCTAACTGTGGGCTTGAATGTTGCTAGCCTAGAACTTGAATATTGAGATGCACCCTGTGGGAATTGGCCAACAACATGTCCAAACTATCCACAAGAATAACATCATGTGCCTCTACTAGAGGTGCACTCAACTACTAGTGGCTTTCCCTACTAGAAAAAGATTGGTTTCTCTATGCAAGCTAAGTGTTCTAATTTCACCTATTGCATTGTGTGTTGTGATAGTTCTTAGAGTTATAACCACTACCACCACTATATGCCTTATGGTATGATCCATTCTATTTTTATTGTTGTTAAGGTTGTTTTTGGTCCTTATTCCCCTTAGGAAAAGGAGGTTTCCTATTCCCACATGAGTTGTTACCTTTAGATCATGATACTATAGGTGCTCCCACAAAACCCCCATGTCATATGTTAACACTCTACTCTAGAAGTATGGCTTGATGTAATATATCTTTGAGGGTTTTAGGTTCAAATACCTTAACACCCCCAACTAGATGGATTTTCAAGACTCTAATGAAATGTTGTGCTAACTATGTTCGGTTATCACTAATTTCTGCATAGGACATAAGCTCATAGAATTTATGCTCATATTCTACTACAGTCATAGTGAATGGTCACTGGTTGTGGATTTCGTCTGATCTTTACTAGTTCTATTCCTTTGGTAGGAATCACTCATGAAATTTTTCCAAGAATAATTCCTATGTGACATTATTCATGTTTATACCCAATTTCTTCTCTTTGATAGTCCACCACGTGGCTCCAAAGAGTTCTAGGTTGGTGATAGCAAACCTCACTTTGACATTAGTAGCAAAGTCCTTAATAGCAAAAACCCTATCAAGAGTAATGACCCACTGCTCAGCTACATAAATTGAACCCAACCCATTAAAGGGTTTAACCTTGGACCTCTAAAGGTCCTTCATCAGAGTAGCTACAACTAATCATTTTCGGTCCCTCTGAGGACTTCTAGACCTAGGTCTATGCTCATATCTTGCCTGGTGTGCTCTATCCCAACCAACACCCTGAATGTGAGGTATGCAATCAATGATGGCCCTCATCATTTGCCTTAGGTCAACCTCCTCTAAGTCTATCTAGTGCTCTCTATGGTTCTCTTTCTGATGCTCACTGAGATGCTCTTCCCTACCCTCTTCCTTATTAAGGCCTTCATGAACAAACTCATGTACACTAATATTTTTTCCTCATCCATAGCCTCTACCATGGCCTAGGCTATTGCCTCTAATTGAAGATCTCATCCTAGATACCATCCTATAATAATATTTAGGATACAAGATGCTATAATAATCATAAAACATACTACTATAAGGTATACATAAAAGACACATGTTTTGAAAATAGTGTAAGTTCAATTTTTAGTTTTGCCTATTTTAGGTTTAAGTATATTTTAGTGTTCAAGTTTTGGTGTTCAAGTTTGAGAATATACAACTAATAGTTTAAGTTATGTTTCAGTTCAACTAGTTCAAGTTTTTTGTTTGAAATAATTATACATAATAGTTTAAATTTTTGTTTTAGATCAACTAGTTAACAACTAGTGGCATTCCAATATGCCTAGAGCTCCCAATATAGAAACTTTGGCTCTAATACTAGATGTAACACCCCACAAAGGGATCAAAAAGAATTAATCTAAAGTTTTACTAAGTTTTCCAATCAATTTTTTTTTAGATAACATATAACAACAATTATAAAGTAGTGGAAGCAATAACATACAATCATACATAAGAAAACATAAAAGATTACAATCCTTAAGGATCCCAAGATGTAAAATCACATTTAAATTTAAATAATACTATGTCTAATAAATAACACATCCACATGAAAGTATAACTACAAGTCTAGACCATTTAAATAATATACATTTGTTCCAAATGCCACTTGGTAATAAATTCAAAATGCATAATCATCCATCGTACATGTCAAAGGCTATGAAAGGCTGAAAGAATATACATTTATAAAATAGATTACATCATCCCTTTCGGACACATGGAACAAGATACAATACAATAAGTAAAATCATCCATCAAGTAGATATAACTATCCATCATAATAAACAAATATAGAATGAAAGGAAATGCAGAACAAGGAACTCTAGCCATGACATCAACAGATGGATCTCAATTGTAAAAGTAAAAAAGCACTACCACTTGACCTCATGGTAACCTAAAAAGGTCCACTCCCATCACGCTGAGGAGATAGTCTCAAGTCCCAAATAGGATATCAATCCCAAAAATAAATGTAATATCTAGGTCAAAGAAAACTCCAAAAGTAATCTACCTCTAAGGTTCTAAGATAAATCGACATCTAGACCCAGAGGCAAACAAAGACATTTAGGGAATCTCCTATGCAAGTGGGCAATTTTCATCACATGAATCAACTCAAGAATTACTTTGGCAGTCTAAGTTGACCTCAGCCCCCTAGTGACTCTATGTGGCACTAGTATCCTTTCATATTGACAAGGCATACTAATGATGCATGGTTGCAACCAAGCGTCCTCTTTGCTCCCATTCTAGTTTGTACTAGCACTCAAGGCATGGGCAAGAAAAGCCAAAGATTCTTATTAGGTTCATTTTACTCTCATTTAGTGTTGTGTTTTCACTTATTAAATAACCTACAATGGGTTACCTTGGTAGCCACTTTGGGCTCTGACCTCCATTGCAAGCCACTTCCTGACATTACATATAGATAACCTACCCAAAGCTCATAAAAGTACAAATCAAAGAATCATAGTTTTCACCTATCTCCTATACAAGTGACTAGAGAGCATCAAAAGAAAATTCACAATAACACCTCATTCCTTTAAAAGCAACTGGAAAGCATCCAAAAATAATTGATCAAAGACTCAAAGGTTAAGTCAATTATGTCATACAACCCATCTTGTTATCACACAAGAACATTGAAAGCAATAACAAACAATAGATCCAAACTCATCATAGATCATACTAGACACATTACCATGGTTGATTTTAAAAGATCAACATCAAATCATCATCGTGACATCATAAACATAGAACTCATGGGCCTCTAGTAAACATCCTAACACTAGTTAACACTCTAGTCAACCCAAACTGAAAACATAAGACAACATATAGTTAACAATGTAGTTTCATACTTTTGTTTTATTTTAAAGACATACAGTTTAAGTTGATAGTAAGGTTCAAGCTTTTGTTTCAATGTAAGTTTTTGAGTACATAAGATTTACATTTTAAAACTTACAACTTAACCCATTTCTTGTATTTGAATATATTGCACAATTACCCTTATTTCAAAGTTGACTATTAAATCTCATAAGATGACTTTAAAATAATAATCTCTAATAAAGTATTAAAATAATAATAATTGATCAAATTAATTAATATCACCATGATTTTATTGTCAATCAAAAATATTAAATAATTATATATAAAAAAACTTAAATTTTATTAAATAATATTTCATTATTAATTAGTAACTTAATTAAACTAAAAATTAAATTAAATTAAATTAAAATTTATTTATAGAAAACTATATTAAAATTTAATTATAACATCACTTAATTAAATAATAATAATAATAAATATTAATAATTAATAATAAATATTAATAATTAATAATAATTAATAATTAAATTTTTTTTTAAATTATTATAACCACACATGTGACATTCAATATAAGTCATAGGTTGGTACACTACCACAGCAGCTCTATTGTCATGACAGTAGAGTACTACCATGATAGTACCTCTATTGGCATGGCAAGAGGGCCTACCATGGAGCTCTTTTAAAAAGGCCACTAAGACAAGGAGGAAAGGGAGGTGGGAATTTTGTGACCCCACCTCCTTTTCAAATTTATTTATTATAATATTTTTTCTTATTTACAATTTATTAATAAACAAATAGCCCCCCACCCCCTCCTATATATATATATATATATATATTTATAAACCTTGCAAATTTAGTCTGATAAGGAGACCTAGATAAACTAATCAAAATTTTCATTCTAAATTTTTTATTTTGTTTCAGAATGATTCCTGATTGAAATAACAACTATTCAATTTATAAAATGAGGGTTTCCTAATCTTACAATCCTCATATTTAGATAGAATTCGATATGAATACCAATAAATTAACAATGAAATATTGAAAGATTTATCACAAATGAAATTTGGAAAAATAATTCAATAGACAAAATGTAGATAGGAATTTCGAAGAAACATGATTCATTGAGTGAATAAAACATGAGGCTCTACTTGGTTCTAATGCTAATACACAACCACACAAAGATTGTGATAGAATTCTCTTTTCTCTCAAAACCTTTTCTCAAAAAAATCCCTTCTCCAAAAATCCTAGTCCCTGAGAAATGAACTCTCAATCTTTGATATGGAGTTCTCATAATTTAGGGCACTAATTGTGTGATCACACAAGGAAACTTGTTGATCATGATCTTTTAACTCTTTATTTACTTTTTTAAATATTCATGCACAATTTTTGCAAATTAAAATATCTTTAATAAATTAATTTCTCTTTCTCAATTTACTTAATTTTTGAAGCATTTTTTTGATAAAATTTTTATTAAGTAATAATAATATTTAGCATTTGTTTAAAAAAGATCTCCTAAATATTTATTATTAAATTAAATAAATATTAGTATGCTCTAAAATTAGAAATATAATTTTCTCTTTAAATATAATCATGAATTTATGTCATATGATGAATTAGATTCTTGTCCTAATTTTCTAGGACAATTGGTTTAAAAGTTAGGATTTGGACTCAATAATTTATCTCCCCTCTCTTACCATAGATATATTGTGATAGGGTATGCTCATCTAGGCAATTTAGGGAAGTCAATACCTAGTACCTACAATCTGCATAAAATTCATGCATGTACAAACACATATATTCTAAACTAAATAGGCAATGGCGGGAAGTGGTACATCATGTAGATCCCAACGAGCAAGTGACTATGAATCCCTTCCTTAAACACATCAGAAACATCATACATAAAGAAAACACACACACACACACACACACACACACAGAGTACACATGCAAGTATGGGGTAAGTATCCATAGAAAACACATAAATATAATTCATCTAACTAACATCATCAAATAACTAAAATCATTGTAAATCATCATCATCAAAGTATAATCATGCATACATGAAGTAACTAGTACCAAATTAGTCTCATCGTAAAATGAATTGAGTATAAAAACAATATCCAATAATCTAAAAAATAATGCTACTAATCATCAAGCATAAACATAAACTAACCTAAAAGAGTTTGGCAAAAATAACTGAATGTAAACTAGGGGTAGGCACTACAGTAGCCAAGCCAAAGGAGAAAAGAGCTAGTCAAGCTAGCAAGGATGAAGAATCTCAAAAGAGACCAAGGAGAAAATATGTTTCTCTATCTGAATCTAATGAAAAGAAGACTAAATCTAATGACAACAACTAGTTTCAAATGGTAAGTCATAGTTCTTCTTCAGATTTAGATAATCTATGTGAGAATATAAGAAATCATGCTAATTTATCTAGATTCTCTGACATTGAGTTTGACAATCTTGGGAAGATTGAAAAGAATCAAGTTGAAGAGGAAATATATGCCATGATGGCATTATTTAAAAGGGCTCCTCTTGAACTTGCCAACTCCATACCCAAGAGTTTTTATGAGAGAGTTGAGAAGAAGTGGCACAATTGTTTGAATACAAAGAAACAAATAAGAGAAACAACACTTGCCCAGGTAATGCCAGACCTAAATAAGGTTATAATGGAAAAATCCATTAAGAAAAATATTAGAAAATTTGCACCAAAATATAAGGCATTCAGAGTATTGCAGAATAACATTGAGGATGTGGTACAAAAGTCTACTTTAATGTGCAAATCACTATATGGTTTGAAAATATCCCATACAATATTGAAGGAACCTATTGAGGTAGATGAAGAAAAAGAAGATGGCATTGAAAAAGATATAGTTGAGAGAGGCATGAACATGGACATAGAAATACAAGCAATAGCTAAGGATGAGAAGCCAACAGAATAGAGTGTAGTAGATTTGCTTGTACTGAGTGTTAGTCCTTCACATGAGGTGAACAAAGAAGATGAAACTGTAAAGATAAAGGATGTTTTTTATACTGCCACTCAAAAAACCAATCCCCTCATAGAGGATGACTTGAAAAAGATACTAGTGGAATCCACCACCTAGGCTAAACTTTGTGAGAATCCTATACTAGTAAGTATTGATGAGATTGGGAAGGTATATAAGGTATCTGTGGGGGAGGTATTATAGAAATAAATTACACCCCCAGCCCCTCCTCAACTCACAATGGTACAAGTAACATTACCCCTTGTGGTATATCAAGGGAAAGAGACAACTACTACTATCATAAGTACAATGGCACAAAGTACTCCAGTCTCAATCACTATAGAGGAAAGTGTACATGGAAAAGGTGATATAGATGGAGAGCAAAAAGATGAGATAGAAAAGAATGAAGAAACTCAAATTCAAACAAGTCAAGTAGATACTATTGGAAATAATCAAGACTAACTAGGTTAATAAGAGGGGAGGGGTGAATCAGTAACCTCAAAAACTTTAAATTAATTTAGTAGTTAACCATATATATCATTCACCATTCATTCATCTAATCTACTACATGCATGATAAGATAAACATTCATAACACATGAACACAGTATTTTGGTGACCCGAAAACCTTCCAAATAGAAAGTAAAACTAGGGTGGGGATGATACCCACAAAACTTCACTACTACAGGATAAAGTTGGCCTGTTAGGGCTTACATTGACCACTTCTAATGATTTCCCTTATTAAGAGAAATTTTGACTGCAAGGTCCACCTCGTTAGAGGTTTTATAAACATACAATGAAGTATGCACTATGTTAGGAGATTTTGAAAACTGATTCAGCTATCATGATGAAACAATAGATCTAACTTACAACTTTATTGTTGAGTAGATCTTAATGTACATATCACCTCTTGTGACTGATATGTCTTTGTTGCTCCTTAATGACCTTGTTGAATACTTTATTCTACTGCTAATTCACATTCACTCTTCTCAAACATTAGATTTCCATTCCTTAACATACTCATTATCATCATATTGCAAATGATACAATAAATTACATATATACCATTTTAATAATTACAATTGCAAGGTCGGCTGAAACACAAGTAAACAAAATATTACTAAGTCAACCAAATAGTAGAAAATTCGGGCTCTTCAAGTTGACTTGGTGACCTTCTGATACTTGGTGTCCGCTACATTACTCAACATCGTCATGCACTCGGTAGAAGTAGAAGCTCAATCCATACTAATCACACAACGTAGCTTGGAAATTAGTAACCATTGGAGACTTGGTAGATATAGTGTCACTCGGTAAATACTGAAACCTTTTCTTACCTTACTGTCACTCGGTAAACACTGCACATCCATCACTCGGTAGAAACTAACTTCATATCACGCAAACTAATAACTTAGTAGACACTATGAAGTAGGGTAAACTTTAAGAAAGGTGTCTCCAAAAAAAGATATAAAATATTGGTCAATCTTTCATTATTTTGAAAAAAAAAAATTATTTATATTGGCGAAACTCTCAATTTTTTATTCTAAATATGATTAATTTTGGCGATTATTTTTGAATCATAATTTTTTTGTATAAAATATTGACCAATCTCAATAATAATAGGAATTTCATTAATCACCATGGAATATTACAAATCAAAATTGAACATTTTTTGACCTTCTGGAATGTTATGAGAATCATTACATATACTTTAAATCACTAGTGAATAATAAATATTGGTGATATATCCCTAAATTAACTAATAATTATGATAAGTATTGGTCAATTCAATTTAATTTCTCCAATAATATATTATATTTAGGTAACTAAAATCTATTCATGTAATGAATATTGTGGCGAATATTTGAGTTTAAATTTTTCAATAAAATAAATTATTGAGCGATTTCAAATATTCTAGAACAGAATTTTATAAAACTATGGCGATTTAGGTTGTATCAAATCTTAAATTATTAGCCAAATTACTAGCCAAAAAATTCTAAAATTAGTCAATTTACGAATATTAGCCACTAAATTATACCCTACTATGAAGCTTGGTGACCATTTCCTATTTGGTGAACACTGTAAGCTCAGTATACACTACTGAACTGCCCATTCACTTGGTAGCTTTAGAAATACTCGGTGAGAATTACTTAATTGTTGAACTTACAAGGTAACCACTGAATGCTCCTTATAAATTGTAGACTAAGTGATGATCTTTGTAAGCATTTAGAATCTAATAAGTGTGTTAATGACAAATAAAATATAATGCCAACAATCTCCCACTTTGGCATTAGTGACAAAAACACTTATGTGCCAAAATTTATGTACACTGACATACTAATTTTTTATTTTTCAAAATTAATCTTTGTAAAGCTGTTGTATATACATATCTTACATATGTCCTCCATACATATCGCATAATGTATACATAGCTTTTATCTGTACATATATCAATTTATTTTCTCCCTTGATTTCTCCATAAGTCTCTTACTATCTCTTTATCCCCCCTATTCTTATTATCTCATACTCCCCCTTTTTGACAATAATGTCAAAGAGATATGCAAAATATTCAAATAGAAACATCAAAATATGAGAGAAATTTGGAGTGTACCTTAAGAATAAGAGCCAATGTCTTATCCCAATTATCTTGCAAAATTTTATAGGTGGAGAGGGCCACTTGAACTTCTGTAAAAAGTTTGATCATATGATTTGCTACTAAAAAATTATTATCTTGGACCAATTCTTTTGAATATGCAAGATGTTTCTACATTGGGTCCATGACTGGAAGGATCATATTTTGGATGTCAATCAGTGTAGACCTGATCCTAGCTTCCTCTCTAAGTTACTCTGCCTACATTTTTGACAAAAATTTCACCTTCATGTGATGTGATCAGCTTGAACTTAGGTCAAGTTGTAACCTTTGAGCACTAGCCTTCATGTCCACATCAATCTTATTCAATTTCTCCTTTATATCCTTAGTGTACTCGGTAACATCACAAAGCTTGCCAAAAAGTGATATTTTATTAGTGAAGGATTGTTCAAGGTTGCTCAAAATTGTAGATAATTCTACCTGATTTATTGCAATGTGTTGAGCAATGTGCTCAAGAACCTTATTGTCAAATTTCTTCTCTGCTTTTTCAATTAGCTTCTCTTGGCCAAAAGTGTCCTCGTTGAACTTATTCACAACCTCTTCTAATTGTAACAAAATTTTTTGAGATGAATCAACTTCAATATCTATGGTCTCAGCAATTATGCTTTTTGCATTCTCAATTATTGTAAATTCTCTATCTCTCTCATCTCTAAGCTATTTTTGCCTTTCTTTTTGCTCTAAAAGCTGACTAACCAATATCATCTCATTTGGTATGGCATTATCCAGATCTATCTTGGGAATAACTATTTCTTTGTCGAAGTCTATGTCTTCATAAATTGCTTTCCTAGTAAGTAGAAGTTTTAGAGGAGTCTTTGGTTTTACTTATGTGCTTAATTCTTTCGACTTAGAAATAGAAACAATAGTTGAAGTAGCTAGACTAGCAAAGAAAACTTGAATTGGTCCAACTAAAGGAAAACTGAAAGAAGTACTAACTGTATCCAAAATTGATGTACTTCCCAAAAATGAAGCACCAATAGGTAATGTACAAACTAGAATATTTACAACTAAAGAAGAACTAACTAGAACAAAAACTAGTAGTTAAAACTATAGCAGACAAAATTGTGGAACAAACTAGCAAACTTATTGAAAAAGTTGTAGTAGAAGTTGACATAATTTGAGAACTGGCAGTTGTGCATACAACTGAAGTAGATTGCTTGAGTATTGATGAAGAGGGCCGGAGCTTGGTAGATGAAGTGACTGACACTTCCATTGAAGATACCTGGAGCTGTGAGGTAGTAGGTGCAAATGATATTTCTAATATAGTTTTAATCATTCTTGTTGAAGCTAACTCCAACCCTAATGATGTTGGTGGCTTAGGTGGAGAGTGAGGAAGGGAAGCAATGACTTCTGCTGCAATTTTCATTGGATCATCTTCTTCATTTTCTTCCTTGTCTTCCTCATCAGCTTCTTCCTCTTTCTCTTCATCATCAACCCTTAGTGCTTGATAGTCTTCAACATTAACAATAGCATATGGAGTGTTATCATCTTCTTCTTCATCACTATCACCATCATCATCCTTGATCTCAACTAGATCATCACTAGGCTTATGTAGATGATAGATGTTTCTCCACATGTTTGTTACATCTCTTACAACATGCTCAATATCTTTGATTAAAATCAAACATGTGTGGAATCTGATCATCATTTTACCTTCATTATTTTTCATGGTTGCCTTCACTTTTGCATCACTAAGATTTGGCAATAATTTCCTCAAGGATTGTTCATAAATATCCTTAGTTCTCTGTATAACTGACTCCCACCTTGGCTGTAATCTCACTAACATTCTTTAGACATTTGTGGAGCAATCTGGTCTAGGGAATGCTTCCACTTTCCTATTTCTAGGGCCCATTTACCATTGCACCAAAAGCCATGACTGTTAGTGAACATGGAACACTACATAATTAACCACCTATGGACAGGGGAGCGCATTGCATCACCCAAAAATCTCCCCCTCGATGTGCATACCAGGTGCTTATGCAGGTCAAGAAGGCATCGGGGAGATTTGAACGCATGACCAGGCCAAAACCAGGCTCTGATACCAATTGTAGGGCCCATTTACCATTGCACCAAAATCCATGACTGTTAGTGAACATCGAACACTATATAATTAACCACCTGTAGGCAGGGGAGCACATCGCATCACCCAACACTATTTTGGTGTGTACTAGTTCCTCAATTTTCATCTTCTCGGCATCAGTCCTTGTTTCAAACTTTAGGGCCTTGAAGTTTGTGATGCTAGCTCCTTCTTCCATATGTTTTAGCCTTTCCTAGAAGGTAAGTGTGGGTTTACTGAGCACAACTTTACCTTTACCTTTCCCTTTTCCTCTCCTGGTGAAAATAGCTATGGAGGCCTTTGGAGGTTTTGTAATGATTACCCTCCCTTTCTTCTTAGCTGACTCTACCTCCTTCTCTGATTCTTTCTCTTCTCCTTCTTCTTCTCCTTCTTCTTCTTCATCATCATCCTCTCCTTTTCCCTTGGTAAGCATTAGAGGGCCAGTGGCAGTTTTCATCTTTGCTATTTTCCTCTTTCCTTTGTTGATTGCTTGAGGTGGCTTGATTTCTAGTTCAATTCTAGCTTTTTCCTTATCATAAGTGCCAAAAATTGGTTTCTTAGGGTCTACAGGCTCATTTACCAATGCTTCAATGATGTCCCTAGTTTCATCAATATTGACCTCATAAGGGAGAGGTTTCACCCATGCAACTCAAGGCCAGATTGCCTAAATGTATACTCTATCATAGTCAACCATGAAACACACATCATCTTTATAATCCTCAACAAGTTTAGGAGGAATCCTGAACCTATTGTTCATCTTTTCCTTAAATCTTCAAAATAATTGTCCATTATGCTATCAAAGTTTACACCCATTTTTGCAATAAACTCATTTATCTGATATAAAATGGGAACTTCCTTTATCCACACAACATAAACTTTAGATGGAAAGAATTTTTTGCACATATAAGAAAAAACACATCAACAAAGAACAAAATTTGCAAGGGTTGTTCTTTGATGTTCAGATGCTATCCATATTTTTGTTTAATTATTTGAGTAGTAACTCTGATAGGTCAAATTCCATCTTTTTTTTCACAAATTTAAATGATATGTCCACTGCCTCACATGTCATGTTGTTCAAATGACTAGAGCTATAAATCTTGTGGGCAATTACATGAATAGAAAGTCTTAACTCCACATTAGAAACGATGCTAATTTTCAAACCTCTACCATCCCACTCAGCTAGGGTTTTCTTCTGAGTTCATCCTAACCTAGGGTTTTGGTAGATTTTTCTTTGTTTAGCATGGGAATACCAATAATCTTTTGAATCATCTTTTTGGTAATCAACATGGGCTACTCTAACCATAATTTTCCATTGTGCATGTGACTAAGAATATACCTAATCTATTTTATCTAGAAACTCCTTGATAAGTGTGTGATATGGGTCAACCTTTTGTTTCAAGATGCTTATGTTTGAGTTTCAATGATTCATCAACACATATTTCCTCTAAAGCACTATCCATTTCTAGGGTTCCTATCTCCTAAATAGAACACTAAAAATGAGTGCAGATATCGTTAATTAATAGTACCTTTGGTAGAATTTGAGATTGTGCACCATTAGGGTCAAGTGCCTCTGCCACTGCTCAAACTAGCTTGAAATTCAGTGCTTTCCACTCCACACCCTTAACCAACATCTCTGAACCCCTCTTTGCCTTGCTACTGCTAGTGCTTCTAGATGCCATTCCTACTCAATAAGTCAAGGAAAATTTTAAACAAACTCTTCACTAGAAAATCACTCGAAATCACTTGGAATCGCTTGAGTGCACTTGGAAATCTCTTAGCTCTATGAATATTGAAGATGCAGTGAAAATGGAGTCAAATTCTACCCTTTTTGATGAAAATTCACAATTAATGCTAGGTACCATACTGACGTAGTGCATGAAAAACTATCATCCACTCACTAGCTCGATAAAAACTTGTGAATCGGTGATCAAACAAAACTTTACTTCTCCTGACATAGCTTGGTTGAGTCTATGGCTAACCTTGCTCGATATGAACTAAACTCATGTGATACTTTTGTATCTAATATACTAATTTGGGTCTTCTACTTTCTTCTATTTGGAACTACTCGAGATTTAGCTTGAAGATGCAGTTCCTATCCCTCCTTAAAGAGTCTAATTTGAAATGGTGGAGTCACCCACTTCTTGAGTGATGTTTCCATCATTTGAATTGTTCTGCTTGATAGATTTAGGAATCCACTACTATCTCATCTACTTCCTGATATTATTAGCTTTAGCTTTCTTTTCATCTTCAACTCTTCCTATGTTAATGTAGTTTTTAGCTATGTGACCAATTTCAGTGGATGTATAACATCTTACTATTGAATCTCTATTTGTCAAGTGATGCCTTGTGTAGTCTATGCCAACGTGTCCATGTTCTTCACGATAGTGACATCTACACCAAGTATTGTAATGCCAACCAAATATTGCTTTAAAATTTTCTTCAGCTGGATTGAATGGTTTGAATCTACATTTAGATGCCTTGTAGCCTTGTTTCTTGCATTTGTGACATTTACCTTCAAATTTTGGTTTCTTCTTGCACTCATTAGCTTTATAGCCATGTTTACTGCAATTATAGCATTTTTCATTGAATTTTGCTTTTTCGTCGCTCCAACATTTGTTTGATGTATGACCTAACTTACCATAGTGATTGCAAGTAGGTCTTTGATTCCTTTGGGCACCTTTTTTGGAAGATTCACCTTCTTATTTGTAACCAAGTCCTACTTTACCTTTTTGCCTATGAAGATTCTGCTCACTTTGTTGAGTCAGTTGATCCATGTTTGCTTGGGATTTCATCATCCTTTCATTGACTTGCTTTTCAGAGATTAGATCAGCTTTCAATCTTTCATTGATCTATCTTTCAGTGATTAGATCATTCCTTAAGTTTTCATTTTCAGATCTTAGATTCATGATTTCCTCGTCTGCATTGGAGAGTTGATTGATAAGACTTTCTTGCTAAAGAGATTGGTTATGATTTGCATTGTTCCTTGCCTCCAAGTCTTCACTTGCCTTATTCATTTGTTCCAATATTTCAAACATTCTTATTGACTAAACTTGTTGTTCTCTTTTCAATTTTCTTACCTCTTCTTGCAAAGAGTCATTCTTTGCTAGGAGTTCTTTGATTGCCTCATTAGCTTCATTTGAACTGCTTGATGGGAAAATGTCTTCAATATTTTCTTCAACATACTGATGATCATTCATTTGTCTTCCAAGTTCCTTCCTTCTTTTTAGGGATTGGGAAAGATGCTTTTTTCTTCCTTGAGTTGAGCTACGGCCATTTCTAGATCTAGCTTCTCATTCTCCATAGCTTTGTCAAGTCTGAATATCTCCATTGTCCTTGATCTTTTCTCAAGCTATCAAACTTTATCCTAAGAAACAAAATGCTCTAATACCAATTGTTGGAAATGATCAAGACCAGCTAGGTTACTGAGAGGGGAGGCGTGAATCAGTAACCTTTAAAAAATTAAATTAATTCAGCACTTAACCATATATATCATTCACCATTAATTCATCTAATCTACTACATGCATGAGAAGATAAACATTCATAACACATGAGCATAGTATTTTTTTGACCCAGAAACCTTTCAAATAGAAAGTAAAACTAGGGTGGGGATGATACCCACAAAAATTCACTACTACAGTATAAAGTTGGCCCATTAGGGCTTACATTGACCACTTTTGATGATCTACCCTGTTAAGAGTAATTTGGACTAGTAGGTTCACCTTGTTAGAAGTTTTACAAACATACAATGAAGTATGCACTCTGTTAAGAGATTTATACAAAGACTATTAAGTCTACCCTATTAAAGGATTTGGAAAACTGATTCACCTATCAGGATGAAATAGCATATCTGACTTACAACTTGATTGCTAAATAGATCTTGAAGTATAGATCACCTCTTGTGACTGATATGTCTTTTTTGCTCCATAATGACCTTGTTGAATACTCTATTCTGCTACTGATTCGCATTCGCTCTTCTCAAACATTACATATCCATTCCTTAACATACTCATTATCATCATATTGCAAATGATACAATAAATTACATATATACCATTTCAATAATTACAACTACAAGGTCAACTAAAGCACAAGTAAAAAAAATATTAGTGAGTCAGCCAAATAGAAGAAAACTTAGGCTCTTCAAGCTGACTTGGTGACCTTTTGATACTCAACATCCACTGCATCACTTGGCATCATCATGCACTTAGTAGAAGTAGAAGATTGGTCCATACTAATCACACAATGTAGCTTGGAACTCGATAACCATTAGAGACTTGGTAGATATAGTGTCTCTCAATAAATACTGTAACATTTGTTTACCTTACTGTCACTTGAAAAACACTACACATCCATCACTTAGTAGAAACTAACTTCATATCACACAAACTGATAACTCAGTAGACACTGTGAAGCTTGGTGACCACTGCCTTTTTGGTGAACACTGTAAGCTCAATATACGCTATTGAACTGCCCATTCACTCGATGGCTTTAGGAATACTTGGTGAGAATTGATTAACTCCTAAACTTACAAGGTAACCAGTGAATGCTCAGTATAAATTGTAGACTGAGTGATGAGCTCGGTAAGCATTCAGAATCGAATAAGTGCTATCACTAATGAGAAATACAATATAATGCAAATAGATACTCCTATGCCTCCAACACATAATCAAGGTGCTACTAATAATACAAAGGAAGTGAAGGACACCCCTAAAGATTCAAGTTTGACAATAAATCCAGAGGAGAAAATAGTAATACAAACATTGGTAACATTACAATCCTCAAGGTCAAGTCCAAGTACATCCAAGGGAGCTGAAGTTACATCACTTGTTGATGTAAACTTGGATGAATTAATTGAGTTACCCAAATTTGATTATGCAACTATTATTATAGAGAAGATGGGTATACTTCAGAAAGCTCTAGCAAAGAAGAAGCATCAAGAATTACTTAGACAGGAGCATAGGTAGAAGCAAGCTTTGATTGATGTCAAAGACATTTGTATTGATGCATTTAGTTTGTCAGATCTAGAGGAAAATTAGCCAATAATTTAATAGCTAACTAGCATAATGGAAAAGCTAAATTAAATAGACCTAGATTCTAATGTCAAATTACTTGAATGGTCTAAGAGAAAGTTCCAACATAACCTATTGATGAAAACATATCAAGTTCTATTGCACTTACACAAGTTGAATTAGAAACCAAAATAGAAAGTGTGAAGAAGATACTAGGGAATATTTTCTCTTTGTATACCAAATTGAATAATACTACACTCTTTACAAGGGAAGTTAGGAGTCATATCCTAAACTTGGGGAGCATTATGTACACATCTAGTATAACTCTACTGAAGTCTCCAGCCCAAAGTGAGAAGCATTTCAACATCCTCCTACATTCCCAAAGTTAGTTAGAAACATTACATGTAGATGAAGCCAACATCAGGGCTAAACTGATATGCATCTAGTCCACATTGACTCCACACATGGAGATACTACTAAAGGAAGTAGGCTATGCTAAAACTCTCATGAAGAAATACTCTAATCTTTCTAGACATAAAGGCTTAGTTCACCTTGCTACTAAGTTTTCCATCCAAATCAAGTCATTAGAGGTAGCTTGTGATAATCAAGATGTAGATCTAAAGATTATACTTGAGATCCAAAAACCATTTTTGGACAAAACACACTAGTGTATAACCCATTGACCTAAGTGTCAAAATAGGGGAGTAAGGATAAAGGGGGAGTAAGGACATAGGGGGAGTAATAATGAGAAAGAGTATGGGGGAGATAGAGATAGAGCTAAACAGACAAACAATCTACTCATAAGGAGAAATATTTTGTAATAGATACAAAGTATAGCACAAAACAATCAACTTAGAGGGAGTTATGAAATTTTGAGGTATGACTAATAAGTCATGTATTGCCAAATTTTAATATTTTTAAATTTTTGTATAGAAGTTGAATAGATACTAGTTATCTATATTATGCTCGTAAGGATAAGATCATTAATGCATGACCAAGTTTTTTTGACACTCATGTCAAAGGGGGAGATTGTTGATCTCAGATTGCTTTTGATTAATAAGTGTCTATACACTTAAGTCATCTACTTAATTAATACCAAACAAGTAACATATCTCAAGCATAACGTATAAGATAGTGCATGTCAAGTAAATAGTGAGTGTCGAGCCACTCAAGTGTTGAGTCACTTAGATGTTGAGCAGATAGTATATGTCAAGTGATTTGAGTACCAAGCAAGTAGTGCATATCGAGTCATTTAGATGTCAAGTGATAGCATTGAAGCTACAGTTAGTGTTGAGCACCAGGTACTTCAGATTTTGAGTAATATAGTTTTGACATAGTTGTTTGTATTGGCACAAACTACAATGTAAAACATTTTTGAGCCAACTTAAGTATTATTTTACATTTTTTGTTGATAAGGGTGAATCTTAATTTTGAATCCCTATGAATGACATGCATCTAATCATAAAAAGGGAAGGTTTAAGTGGTAATATGGGTGAATCACTACCATTGATTCATACCTAACCCTAAATCACCTAGGTCTTCTTAAGGAAGATGAACCCTAAACTTTATAGAGATGAAAAAAGGAATACTAAGGAGAATTGAAGAGATTTTGCATGTGCAAATAGAGCATTCATGGTGATTAAAGTGTTATAAATTGAGTTACATTATATAATCAGTTAGAAGGAGAATAGAGGAAAGGAAACAAAAGATAGTAGAGCTACATATGATCAGAAAGGATCAAGTACACATCAGTATGGAGGTGATCTGACATCAAGCAACAAAGTGCTAACTAAAGGATCATTGCTGAGACATTTTAACAAGTGAATTAGTTAAATCTCTTAATAGAGTAGTCCTAATAGGCTCTTGTAAATCCTTTAATAGGGTGCTTACTTCATTATTAGTTAAGGTCCTCTTACCAGGCACACTTTAGCAAGGTGTTTTAAATACTTTAATAGCGTAAGATCTAACACTCTTTTAAGCCTTTAATAGGGTAGACCTTTCACAGGGTAGGTCATGTTTCATGGTCAAATATTGTAACTTACATTGGATACATTTTATTACTATAGTACTGAAGATTTGTGGGTGTCATCCCCACCCCAGTTTTACCTTCTTCTTAGGGAGTTTCTAGGTAACCAAATATTTTGTGTCATACATGTGTTGAATATTTATTTTAATGCTATGAATGTATATCCTTAAATTTGGTATTTCAGTTTGTATGCATACGTTGTGAGATGGATGTGTGGTGAATATTTTTATAGGTTGAAAGTTTTAAGTGTTGATTCACCTCGCTCCCCCTCTCAGAGTTTACTTTCCTATTGCATTTCTAACAAATACATCCATACATTGCATAATGTTGAGGCTAAAGTTCAACCTTAGGCTATTTCTATGGTCAATGTATCTTCCCCTTCCAAATCAACACTTTATTGATTAGATTGAAAGGGATAGATCAGTTTCCTGTACTTTGGATAAGTGGATTGAATTTCTTATTTCTCAAGAAGTCAATTACATAGCTTGCCTAGCACAAACAAGGGTGAAAGCTAACCAAATGATGGAAGGTATGAAATCAAAGTTGAACACCTAGGAAGTAGAAAATGAGGAATGGAATGAAGTGATCTACCATATAACTAAAGTCCAATAAAAAAAAGTGGATTAGTTCCTGGTAGAGAAACCCAGTCCTAGCATAGATGTCAGCTTCCTTTATGTGTCTAGAAATAATCTAAAGTTGAGTTGCATGGTGATTGAACAATGTCTGGAAGAGTGGTAAGAATTATATAAGGAACTAGAATATTTAAAACAAATTATGGACAATGACATAAAATCCATTGACATTGAAATAATGGGAAAAGAAGACAAGCCAAATAAAGATCTGAAAGATATAGGTGTCACTTACTAGAGAAGGAAGCCATAGAAGTTTTTGTTGCAAACTTCATCATCATAGCTTAGGAAGACCCCATGATTATCATTTGCGATAATCAGCTGATGGTTCAAGACAAGAAGTTGGAGTGCGCCCACAAAGAAATTGTCATTTGGAAACTAAGGAGAGATGTGTTGGGAATTCCTTGACATAAGAAAATTGTAGAGCTTGAAGTTAGTTGCAAACAGTGGATAGGGGCAACTGGGAACATGCTCACAGATCAAGGCCAACAAATCAACCTAATCAGCTCACCTAGTAGTTAAATAAAAATTAGGGGCCTTGGCCATTATATGCTTTTATTTTAATTAGTTGTACCTTGGTTTCTAGTTAGAACTTTTGGTAATTCCTTCTAGAATTAGGTTTTAAAATCCTCTTGCAAGCCCTATGTGGCTATAAGTACTATTTTATTTGATAATGCAAAGCTCAATACTTTGGAAAAATTTCTTTTGGTAGTAATTAGATATTAGAATTTCTCAGAAAGATATTTTGTGGTGCTACTTTATACTCAAATTAATAGAAAATGATGGCGAATCCATTGGTTCTTGTCATGATATCATCTTAGTCTTGAAATCTTATAGTTTTAGATAATATGGATTCGTTTCATATGGAATGCAATCTTGATTGTGATGATTAAGTGTCTATTATTTCTATGAATGGCTCCTCAAGTGGTAATATTTAGTAAAATTGATTAGTTCATTTGATTCTTTCTCTTTCTTGTTGTACAAGTCTTAAGGCTTATTTCTAAATCATCTAGTGCTTTGTAATACTCTTGCATGTTTATGGAAAACTATTCTGGATTGCCTTTAGTTCTTTCTGGCTCTTATATTTTTAAAATAAACAAAGTTATTGCCAAACTTATTTATGAGGGAGTTGTTCCTATAAACACAGAGAGTTATAGATGAGGAACCTATTTTTTCTAAAGTAGTTTTTCCAATTCACTAACAATATGTATTTTGGTCTAGCCCATGTTGAATAATATGTTGTTGAATCCGATTTAAATCATTTTTGACAAGTTCATTTTGAACAAAGAAATTTTTAAACAACTTATTTTGTTTAGAATTTTTTTCTTGAGAAACCTTTGTTTCATGTGAAATTGGAACATCTTGGTTTCTTCTACAAATGGTGCAAATACCCACCATTGATTTAACAAGTGGATGAAATGGAGTGTCTAGATCATTTCATCTCGAACTTTAATGAAGGATGTCTATGAGGAGAATAGGAGTTTTTGTAGATATCACAATGCAATTCCAAAGTGATTTGAACTAGTAATTTGGGGGGGGAGTCTTTGAAGCAATAACATGAAAAGAAGGCCAAGAGTAAGATAACAGAAAGTGATCCATTCTTTCTAGAATTTGAAGAAAGTCTTTTCTATGATGTGTCCAAGTAAAAACACCATTTTGAAGGATGATATCTATAAAGAAATTATTGTCAATGAAATGCACAAACTCTGGCATAACCCTAATAACCCTAATTAGAAGGAAAATACCCCCAATTTATCTTGAGGAGAAACAATGACATTAAAGTCCCCAACACATATACATTTATCTACTTAAATAGAATAATATATGTTAGAGAAGTCTAGAGAGCTTGCTTTTCACATGTGACTGATGGACCATATAAGTTGAAGAGAACTAATTGAGGAACAAAATGTTTCACCATGGACTTTTTCCAATTTGCAGCATTTGGAACAGGAGTAATTATAACTAAATGTCAATTCCAGAGAGTTATAAGAACCCCAAAAACACCCTGCGAAGGAACATGAAGAGAGCTCCAATTTGACCATGTAGAAATGGAATGTTCATAAACTTAGTGGAAATTTTATATTCTTGAATCAAAATAATATCCGCTCCACAAAAATCAAGTTGCTTTCTGATCGTGCACCTTACGTTCCAAGAAAGAATCTTCATATTTTTATGGTTGGCACTCCTCGTATGCTTTTTAATAGACGTGTTTATTGCTAAAGTGGTCGCAACACCCGACGAAATTTCTTCTTTTGTCTTCACCAATTTCAATTTTCTACCCCTAATTTATGGAGTCTTAATTATCTCTTTTTGCTTCAAAGGAGTTTGGGCAATAGAGAAAGAGTGGGAGAAATCAAAAGCGTTCTTATCCTGAATCTCTTTTGCATCCTGATTACTCCGTTGAACTGGCAAATTAATGGGATCAACACCCAGTTCTTTGCTGAATAAGTCTACCACTAAAACCCTCTCATACTCTACATTGTGATCCAAATTATCTCCAACATTTACCAAATAATAATTGTCCACAGCACAAAAAAGATCTTTATCTGAAATTTCCATATTATGTACTGCTAGCATCTACTCCTCTTCATGCTCATACTGCGATAAACTCTGTCTCTTATCATGGTGACTTAGCAAATCCCCGCTTTTATCTCTATTTGGCTCCTTAGAATGAAATAGTATTGACAAAGGGACTTGTACTGCGAAATGTGCAACTTACATACCAGATAAGGACTTGGGCAATAAATTTTGATGTTGATCAATACAAGAAAATACACTTAAATGTGAAGCCTTGGAAGATGGATACTCGCCAAAAGAATTTAAATGATACATTAAAAAAAGATATAAATTGTTTCCTCCTCTTTCCGGTGATTGGAGTTTTAGCAGGCTTGGGGGATCAAGAATCCCATCCTAGCACCAAATTATTGTAACCAAAAATTTCCCTATTCTGTGGAGGAGAAAAGCCACATGTCCTCAGAATAATGATGTTTAAATTAGGTAACATACTTGGTTGAGACTTACCTTTTGTTTTGTGAATCTCTATTTAGCGTAAATTTGGATCCCTATTTGTAGAAGAAAAATCAGGCAAGGGATAATGATCTATTCTAGGACAAAAGTTTTGTTAGGTTTATTACATTAATTAGGTTAGTTTTTGTGTTTAGATTAGATAAATGAAATTAGTTCAATATATAATTGCTGGGAAGTTATTCCCGTAAGCAGTTGTTGTGAGGGAAAATGAAACTATATAAACATGCCCAGACATCAATGTAATGATTTAGTATTATTCATAGTATTATTCATATCAGTCCAGTATATTATTCAGTATTGTTTCAATATAATTTTTAGTATCAAGTTTGTGAATGATCTGAATCAATAGTTTTAGCATTTTATATTTTTGCTCTTTCATTTTATATTTTTAGTTTCACATTCTTTGAGCCTATTACAGTGGTATTAGAGCAAGTTAATCAATGGGGAGAAGAGAGCCTTTCATGGATTTTGGATGATCAGAGTCTAAAACAATAGGAGGCTGGAGGAAATGGAGGTTGGAGGATTTTTATCATCTCAAGCTAGCTTCTCGCTTAGAGATGATTACTACATGAGAAGCACCTATTTGTGTCCCTGTAAAGTTGGGGCTTGGCCAATACCTCCTTGAAGATAAGAAGGGAATTGATAGATTTGTGTCCCTGAAGAAAAGAGGGGGCTTGGCTACATGATTGTCCTTCTATTGAGTAAGTGGGGGCAGGATTTCAACAATGGTGTTTGAGACACTCAGAGGAGATGTCAACTTTCAGAGGAAAGACGTCTAGACATATTAGTGGTGATTGTTTCTATGGCAGTTGAGGAGGTGTTAGACACACTCAGAGGAGATGTGGACTTTCAGAGGAAAGGCGTCTCATGTGCAGCACAAAGGAGGCATCAGGCACACTCCATGGAGATGTGAAATTATGGAATAACTATGTCTCATTGTGTAAAAAGGGTAGAAACAATGTTTTCATGAGGCCAACTTCAGGATTAAGATTTGCAATCTGAAGTTGCAGACTATTTTCAAAGATTGGTGAAAGAGCTCAACTTCAGAATTAAGATTTGCGATCTGAAGTTGCAGACTACTCTCAAAGATTGGTGAAGGAGCTCAACTTCAAGATTAGGATTTGCAATCTGAAGTTGCATACTACTTTCAAAGTTTGGTGAAGGAGTTTCATCAAAGTTTATCATCTTGGTGAAGGCTTTTCAATTTTATTGGATTAATGTAATAAGGGGGGAATATTGAACTTATTACATTAATTAGGTTAGGAATGTTGAACTTATTACATTAATTAGGCTAGTTTCTAAATAAGTGAAAATGATTGTTGAATTAATCTAATAAGGGGGGAATGTTAGGTTTATTACATTAATTAGGTTAGTTTTTGTGTTTAGATTAGATAAATGAAATTAGTTCAATATATCGTTGCTGGGAAGTTATTCCCATAAGAAGTTGTTGTAAGGGAAAATAAAACTATATAGACATGCCCAGACATCAATGTAATGATTTAGTATTATTCAATATTATTCATATCAATATTCATATCATTCTAGTATATTATTTAGTATTTTTTCAATATTATTTTTCAGTATAAGTCTGTGTATATCCGAATGATCTGAATTAGTAGTTTCAGCATTTTAAATTTTTAGATACAGATCCTTTAATTAATGTAATCAACCTAATCAATGTATCAAAGAAGGTTAATCAGTGGGGAGAAGAGTACTTTTAATGGATTTTGGATGATCAAATCCTATTTGTTGTGAATAAAATAGGAGGATGGGGGCAATGGAGGTTGGAGGATTTCTATCATCTCAAGCTAGCTTCTCGCTTAGACATGATTACTGCATGAGAAGCCACTATTTGTGTCCCTGTAAAGTTGGGGCTTGGCCAATTCCTCCCTAAAGATAAGAGGGGAATTGATAGATTTGTATCCCTAAAGAAAAGAGGGGGCTTGGGTATGTGATTGTCCTTCTATTAAGTGGGGGGGGGGGGGGGGGGGGCAGGATTTCCAAAATGGCGTTTAAGACACTCGAAGGAGATGTCAAATTTTGAAGGAAAGACATCCAAACATATTAGTGGTGATTGTTTCTACAGCACTTGAGGAGGCATTAGACACACTCGGAGGATATGTGGACTTTCAAAGGAAAGGCCTCTTATGTGCAACACCAAAGGAGGCATCAGGCACACTCCATGGAGATGTGAAATTGTGGAGGAGCTATGTCTCATTGTGTAAAAGAGGTAGAAACAATGTTTTTATGAGGCCAACTTTAGGATTTGCAATCTGAAGTTGGGATATGAGGGCAACTTTAGGATTAAGATTTGCAATTTGAAGTTGCAGACTTTGGTGAAGGAGCTCAACTTCAAGATTAGGATTTGCAATCTGAAGTTGCTGACTACTTTCAAAGTTTTGTGAGGGAGCTTCAACAAAGTTTATCATCTTGGTGAAGGCTTTTCAATTTTATTGGATTAATGTAATAAGGGGGGGAATGTTGAACTTATTACATTAATTAGGTTAGGAATTTTGGACTTATTACATTAATTAGGTTAGTTTCTAAATAAGAAAGAATGATTGTTGAATTAATGTAATAAGGGGGGAATGTCGGGTTTATTACATTAATTAGGTTAGTTTTTGTGTTTAGATTAGGTAAATGAAATCAGTTCAATATATAGTTGCTAGCAAGTTATTCCCAATTGTTGTAAGGGAAAATAAAACTATATAAACATGCCCAGACATCAATGTAATTATTTAGTATTATTCATGGTATTATTCATATCATTCTGGTATATTATTCAGTATTGTTTCAATATAATTTTTAGTATCAAGTTTGTGAATGATCTGAATCAATAGTTTCAAAATTTTATATTTTTAGTTTCACATTCTTTGGGCCTGTTACAAGTTTTTAACATGTCCAGGTAAATGGAAGTTATGACAAACATTACCAAGCCATTCAATATAAATTGGTTGTTTCCCAACCTTAAACTTAGAAATTAATCTAATTTGACTCAGAATACTAGCTATTTTATTTACCATGACAAATACTCTTACTAGAAGGGATAGATCCTTATAGAAAGATTAACCCCAATTTTAATTAAATACCAATTTAATTAGCAATTAGTTCGATCACCTCAAGCTCTTTGTATTCCAAAGAAAGATTAGACAGTTGTAACCAGAAGGGAACAAATCTATCATCAAACAGAGATACTCAAAAGTTGGGAGACCCAGGTTGTATACATTGACCCGAACCATTTAAGACATAATTTTTACAGTGGAACACTGTTAGGTTTATTACATTAATTAGGTTAGTTTTTGTGTTTAGAATAGATAAATAAAATCAGTTTAGTATATAGTTGCTAGGAAGTTATTCCCATAAGCAGTTGTTGTAAGGAGAAATAAAACTATATAAAGATGCTCAAAGATCACTGTAAATTAATTCATATCATTTAAATATCATTGCAGTATATTATTCAATATTATTCGTATTATTCTAGTATCATTTCAATGTCATTTTCATTATCAATTCTTTATGTTTACAAATGTATCCTAAAAATCTAAATCAACAGTTTCTCTTTCATTTCATATTTTCAGTTTCACATTCTTTGGGCCTATTACAGTGGTATCAGAGCAGGTTAATCAATGGGGAGAAGAGTACCTTTGATGGATTTTGGATGATCTTAGTCTAAAACAATAGGAGGATGGATCCAATGGAGGTTGGAGGATTTCTATCATCTCAAGCTAGCTTCTCGCTTAGAGACGATTACTGCATGAGAGGCCACTATTTGTGTCCCTGTAAAGTTGGGGCTTGGCCAATTCCTCCCTAAAGATAAGAGGGGAATTGATAGATTTATGTCCCTGAAGAAAAGAGAGGGCTTGGCTACATGATTGTCCTTCTATTGAGTAAGGGGGGGTAGGATTTAAACAATGGTGTTTGAGACACTCAGAGGAGATGTCGAATTTCAGAGGAAAGATGTCAAGACATAATAGTGGTGATTGTTTCTATGAAACTTTAGGAGGTGTTAGACACACTCGAAGGAGATGTGGACTTTCGAAGGAAAGGCGTCTCATGTGTAGCACCAAAGGAGGCATTAGTCACACTCCATGGAGATGTGAAATTATGGAGGAACTATGTCTTATTGTGTAAAAGAGGTCGAAACAATGTTTTTATGAGGCCAACTTTAGGATTTGCAATCTGAAGCTGGGATATGAGGGCAACTTTAGGATTAAGATTTGCAATCTGAAGTTGCAGACAATTTTCAAAGATTGGTGAAGGAGCTCAACTTCAGGATTAGGATATGCAATCTGAAGTTGTAGACTACTATCAAAGATTGGTGAAGGAGCTCAACTTCAGGAGTAGGATTTGCAATCTGAAGTTGCAGACTATTTACAAAGATTCGTGAAAGAGCTCAACTTCAAGATTAAGATTTGCAATCTGAAGTTGCAAACTACTTTCAAAGATTGGTGAAGGAGCTCAACTTCAGGATTAGGATTTGCAATCTAAAGTTGCAAACTACTTTCAAGGTTTGGTGAAGGAGCTTCATCAATGTTTATCATCTTGGTGAAGGCTTTTCAATTTTATTGGATTAATGTAATAAGGGGGGCAATGCTGAAATTATTACATTAATTAGGTTAGGAATGTTGGACTTATTACAGTAATTAGGTTAGTTTCTAAATAAGCGAGAATGATTGTTGAATTAATGTAATAAGGGGGGAATGTTAGGTTTATTACATTAATTAGGTTAGTTTTTGTGTTTAGATTAGATAAATAAAATCAGTTCAGTATATAGTTGCTAGGAAGTTATTCCCATAAGCAATTGTTGTAAGGGAAAATAAAATTATATAAAGATGCTCAAAGATCAATGTAAATTAATTCATATCATTTCAATATCATTCCAGTATATTATTCAATATTATTCGTATTATTCTAGTATCATTTCAATGTCATTTTCATTATCAATTCTTTATGTTTCCGAATGTATCCTGAAAATCTAAATCAATAGTTTCTCTTTCATTTCATATTTTTAGTTTCATATTCTTTGGGCCTGTTACAAACACCACATCCCTTTAATGAGGAGAATATAAAGAAACATAAAAAAATCTCCATATTTTTATCAAGATAAAACATTTATAAATGTCGAATCATATCTTAAGAAACAATTAATGTAAAGAAACAATATCTAATATCTGCATCCACAATTAACAAATTAACATTCTAGTTCTAAGATCATGCACTTGGGGATTAAGGAGCTGCTCTGAGAAAGTAATTTTAGCTACACCTTACCAAAAGAGAGAGGTTACTGGATCCTGATTAGTGAAATCCCCATTCACCTATTTTCTTGAAGATGCATGTAATTTTGGTACCCAAACAAGATTTTGGCCAAATCGCCCTATACGTACCTAGATGTTTTGCAATGAAGGGGGCTCATTCATTCGATAAGCTTTATGGAATCTATTTGGATGAAACCATCGAATGGTAGCAAGGATGTCCTCTCTTTTGTTTATGTTATCCTGGACCCCTTCATGGTCTTACTGATGATTACTGTACAACCTTGGATCAACATTAGCACCATTCTTTGTTTCGTCCCTTTGATCAAGTTGTTTTGCTTACTTAGAAATATTACCTTTATGATTGCACTAGGTCATTGGGTCAGCATTGACATCTTTCTCTATTTCATTTATTTGTACTTGTGGTTTTGTCTATTTATTAAAAAAAATCTTTCTTATTGAAGCCCTTCTTCTGATAATGAATATGCCCCTGTGTGGAATCATCATCTGACAATGGAGGTGTATCATCGAAGCAAATATCAAACCATTGTTGCTTCAGTTTCCTAACATGGTTTGATCCGTAATCCGATCTCTTATTAGGGGAATCTCAAGCATTTAAAGGAATTATTGAATGAAATGTAAAGTAGGGAATAACCACATGAACATATTCCCTTCCACTACAAAAGCCTAATAGGTGACGATCTGAAGAGAAAAAATCAAGCTTCTCTCCATGCTAGACCTTTCTAATTGGAGCCCTACTCTGTACTAGTTAGATGATGGGGTTGATCAAAAAGCTGATGAATCCTATCATGTGTTGCTTGGACAATGGGGGTCAAAGAAAAGATCTTCTTTAAACTGATCTTTTGGTCTAGCCTCCTTCCCAAAATCTCAGGCTCTTGATCAAAACCAGTGCTTACTGCTACAACAAACCCATGATGTACGGACCTCTGAGACAATCCATATAAAATTTAATATTTCGCATAGACAATCCTATAAATTTAGAGATAATATTGTCATCAATGATAATAATTTTACCAAACATAATTATTTTCCTTTATCCCAACCCTTAGGTAGCTACACATATTATATTAAGGTACAACCGTGAAGCTTCTGCAAATAAGGAGTAATCCATCCCTATTCAAAAGTATCTTTATAAAAGGTTTATTTATAACCCTATTACAATCTATAGACTCGAACCAACATCCAACACTAACCACCTTCCATTTCAATAATAATAAATCTCAGTGCTATAACCAAAACAAATACCAAGCAAAACTCAAAAAAATACCATATAATGTGCGAGGAATTATAAATTGATCGTGCGCAAAGTCATCTCACATGAGTGAAATTATTACTAATAACATATTCATTTAGGGAATGATTACCTGTCAAATAATGAATGTTAAGACCATCATTAAACTTAAATATTTGAAATACTCCTTCCATGTGTTGTATGATATTGAATCAATTTAATGACATTAACTTGCATTCTATCCTTTCGATGCCATGTCATTCAGAAGTTAAAAAAATCTCATTTATTAGCAAAGAAATCTATGACTAGGTTGGTATCACCATAAGAATGAAAGACAATAATTTTTTTTAATGATGCTATGATTTTGCTAGACTTATTAATCTCATTATTAATGTTCTATGACCTACAGGGTTCATTAAGATATTGGATTATAGTATTTGATTCCCCTTTAATGTAGACATATTTCTAGTTAAGCTTTTTAGTAAGGCAAATATAGGTTTTCAATGGGCCCCAAAATCCTTAGCTATCTCTAAAGAATACAAATATTCAAAGAAGCATCACAAAAAAATAGTGGTTAAACTAGACAAAATATACCAAAATAGAGGAGAAAAAATAAACTATAGCCTAATAAATTTATATTAGTTATAGACACTAACCACTAGTTCCTTAAACACGAGAAAACAACCCAATAGACTAGTAGGAGCATCTTTCCATTTGCATTCTCAAAGGAAATCAATATCCTTCTTAATACTCTCCATCTACTAGAATATATTTGTAATGATGTTCTTCTCTTTAAAATTATGAGAAGACTTCTCTTTCAAGCTAGATCTTGTTCTCTTCCTTGAACCAACAACAAGCTCCTTCTTAGGCTTAGTGTAGTTATCCAAACTTATCATTTTTTTGTTAATGAACATAACATGAAATATTTTTAAATTGACTAGAGAAGCTTTCAAGCCCTTTTGGTTAATTTCATCAAAATACTTTTAACCACCTAGATTCATTCTTCTCCAGACTACTCTAAATTTTTCCCATCCCTTGAACACCATTTTCAATTTCTCTTGTTAGAGTATGATGCCTCTAATGTTGGTAGTTTCAATATAGGGTTTTCTTTGCATTCTCATTATTGGGATTAGTCAAATATTCAATAGTATATGCTAGCACCTGCATCCTCTCATTTAGAATTTTTATTTCCTTGAAAATCTATTTTTCAATATAGAAGGAATAACTATATCTCAACTTAATAGTCTCTAGTACACCCATTTTTCTATCCTTGTCATTCTCAAAATCTATAGAGTTCAACTAATCCAAAAACATAAGTCTCTTGGCTTCTAATTATTCAAGGGAAATATTTGCATTATTATTCAATTCCTTGTTGTTAGAATTGTTTAGCTCAATGCTAACATCTAACTTGATAGAATTGACCATTTTTCCTTGCTTCATGTAGCCATATTCTGGTCTTTGGATACGTTCAGCTCTCTCTCCCCCCATTTTTCTTTCTTCCATTCTCATTATCCTAATTCTCCTCCCCAATTTTATATAGGATCTCCTTAGCTTCTTCCCCAAGGTTATCTCTTCTTCCTTATCAATAAGGTTACTTTTTTCATCATCACTCTTATATTTCTCTAAGAGGAGTTTTCTTTAGTATCATCCTTAGAAGACTTTAAATCCTCCTCACTACTTTCTTCATGCCACTTATTTTTACATTTTTTTTAAAAAAAATTTCTTTTATTATTACAGCCAATTGAATCATCACGCAAGCTCAAAGAAGAGGCAATTTCCATGCTACCTTAATTTTTAAAATTTGTCTACTCATTCTAATTTTCCTTATCTTTTGCATTGTTGGTCTTAGAGGCAGAGTCCTCATTTTTAACCTTGTTCTTAGAGTAAGGTGATGTGTTATAAGTTTCCCCCTCCTCGTGACCTTTTATTTTCTTCCTCTAATTATTTTCTTTACTCGATCCTATTAGGCCTTCATGGAGCATGAGTTTAGTTGTTTCCTCTTGATTTTTACATAGGTTTCTAGTTAGGGATCTGTGCAAATAGAATGGAATAGTGATGTTGGCATTATGGTTGAAGTGGTTAAGAAAAATGAAATGCAAACTATGGGCATGACCAAAACTACCATCAATAGTAATAAATTCCATGATAAATGTTATTAAGCAAAGACCAAATAAGCACAAATTCAACAAAATGTTTTTTTGTATTCAAGCTATTGCAAATGATGTTAGTGTCATGAAGAGTAATCTACAAAAAAGATTCAAATGTTGGATGTTACAATTGCATAAGTGCATAAAAAAATCAACATAGTTATAGCTATTAGTTGGTTACTCTTGTAAGGTAGCACTATAGGAATTAAGATGCTCAATGAGGAATCTCAAGTCTATAGAGATGGTGTTGCAAAGAAGCACAAAGATATTTAGATGATATTTGCAATAAAGGTACATAGGTTCAAATCCTCTACAATGACCTTCTTTCAGGACTAGCATTGTACATAAATATATTGTTGATTAGTTCCAAATTATCCATGATATCATAGATAAGGACGAAAAAGTTATAGATAAGAACTCAAAGTTGCAAAATATCTTTAAAATGTCCTTTTATGTTCTTGTATATGTGACCTTGTTTCTAATATTTTTCTTGTTGACATGCTATTAGATTTAGTTGGTGTATCTTTTCCTTATTACATTTCTTAGGTAAGTGACATCCAAATTACTTCATAACTCATTTCAGTTTAATCAAATTTAGACAAAATTATTTTTTATCAAAATAGATATACTCCAGTCTTACTATATGTCCATACCATCAGCCTAGGTAAATGACTCTTTTAAGTCCCAATACTAGAAATAACCATAACTTCACCCTAGATAAATGACACTTCAAGTCTCATAAGCACAAATAAGAAGTATAAGAGGTGAAGGGACAATAGTCTGACCTTAAAACACATAGATAACGATAATCAATAATTCTTTTTGTAGATAGACTCACTAAATTTATTAATCAAACGAGATTAAAAGAAAAACGATTTTTAAATTTTTAAATAATGAATAGAACAGTCCATGGGACTTTTAAATTCTTCATAGGCATTTTGTAGAATAGAGGTCCAGGAATTCCATGTTACCCGTAAGAAAGAATCTCTCTCGTCGTTGGGCCCCAATTACGTAACTACAGACGCTCCAATCGACGTCGGAATCCCAGACTTCAATGAACTAGCTAACCTATGAATAAAACAACGGTTCAGATATGAATACCAGCTTCGTAATCTCCACATTGAACATACTGGGCGGTTATACACAACACTTTTCCCCAATCGTGTAAGATGGTATAACGGTCAATATACGTCACGAAATGAACTTCTCCATAGAATTTCTTGCGTGGAACACTGTCTTTCAACCTTTTGAAATATTGCTATATTTTAATATCTACCAAATCACAGTTGGCCCAGTAGAGCGGCGAAATGAACTCAAATATGACAAAGATTTCACGTGGTTAAGCAGTGCTCTTTTGTATTTTCGTTACTTTGGAGATCCCAAACATAAAATCTAGAGAAACATCAGTCACGAGATTGCTTTCCAACGGTGAGAAATGCGTTGAGTATATAGGCAAAACCCTTATCTCCGTACTTACTTTTGATCCGTCTTCTGATTTGCCTAGATCAAGTGCATCTTGATAATATGCCGTTGGAAACATCATGGTCGAAGACAGACCTAAATAACCGGAGCCGCACATATATCTTCATTATTCGGACAAGGATAGCAACTGGAAAGAAAAAACCCATATATAAACGAATCGTAATCGCTTGGGCTACTACCAACTGAAAATTTGGGCCCATTCTATCGTCCTCGACAGTAGCAGCCATTTTCGCAACCATATATTTGTTATATACAAATAGGACGCATGATCTCTTAGATTCACAAGTAATGTTGACAGATTCATTTCTTCTATCAACAAAACTTATTATATCGATGCATCTGGCCTTGAGTTCTCGTGATTCGATAGAAATAATATGTTTTTTCCAAAGTTGAGGTTACTATTCACAGATTTATTGCTTCGAATCCACTCAACCGCCCGTGCTTTTGTTGGATTTTCCTAGTTGCCATCTCGTGAGAGAAGGATGTTTAAGCATTTATTTATATCGACAGATTGTGCTAAGTTTTATTGAAAATTAAAACTATAAAGAAACATGGTGATAGCAGATAACAAAATTATTTCATTGATCTGGCTGCACACATAAAACCAAATTACATAGCCTCTATAAATAGAGGACTTCCAACTGTTTAGAGCGTACATGTGGATCATCTAATGTGACAACACTAACACTTAACTTAGGCCCCGTTTGGTTGCTGGCATAGGAATAGAAAATTAGAATAGAAAAATGGAATGGGAATGGAAATGAGGAATGGGAATAGAAATAGGCCATTCCAATTATGTTTGGTGCACTTGGAATTCAACTAGGAATATGTTAATCTATTGTTTGGTTGTACAAAAATAGAATAGGAATAAGGTTAAGTTTTGTATTTTTAAAAACATTTTTCTTAAAAAAAATTTTAATTTATTATTTTTTTAGGTAATTCATTTTCATTTTCTTTTTTTTAAAAAATAGATATAATTTAAAGAAATGTTATTAAAAATAAATTTTAAAAAAATTGAACAAAAAAATTCAAAAAGTAAAAGTAAAAAAAAAAAATTTCAAAAAAAAAAAAATTCGAAAAAAAAAAAATTTCAAAAAAAAAAAATTAAAACAAAAAATTAAAAAAAAATTAAAAATATTTTTAAATGGAAAATTGGAATGGGAATGGAAATGGCCTATTCCAATAACAGATATTTTTTGGCATAGACATATGCTCATTTTAGGGGCAAAATTGGAATATGTCTTCCTATTCCCAATTCCGATTGAGCTTACCAAACAGCGAATATAAAACATATTCTAATTTCGTTTTCCTATTCCAATCATATTCCAGCAAACAAATGGAGCCTTAACAACCTTGCTATGTGTTTAGAGACAAATTCAATTGTGCATACATGTGGTGGAGTTAACTACAGTCCTACAAAACTGATGGCTAGAGAATAGGGAGCAGCAGTCAACTGTTAAACAGAATAGCAGATTTAGTGCAACAAACTAGTGACTTATTCCAACAAGTTTTACATCTAACTGTTTACTCTTCGTCGAGATGCAATGTGTTGCAGTGTACTCTCCATGTGGGCGTTCGGATTAAATAGAAATGTAACAGTGATGAGTAAATAAGCGACCGTAAAGTCCTAATTGTGCACTTGCACATGGTATGGTAAAATATTTACAGCTTTTCAAACACGTAAAGTTGGAAGTGTTGAAGAAGTGTGAGCCATGAAAGGTACCGGTGATGAGAATGGTTCTTAGTCTTGTCCAATCATGAATATTTGATGTCATTCGTCCATTGAACACCCGTGACTGGATCCTCTCCAGGCATATAAAATGTGTGTTTCCAAAACCTTTTTACATCTAAGTACCCTTGTGAGGATCGATAACTTGGAGGAGGAAAAGAAGAACATATAAGATGGGTTCAAGTTTGATGGTTTCAGTTATAATTGTACTTGCGTTTGTCCTAAGATTTCAGCTGTGCTTTGCTTCAAGGGCAGCCCTCAAATCTCTATTTGCATCCCCAATTTCTTACGAGGACTCCAACATTGTTGATGTTAGATCTTTGGGTGCCAAGGGTGATGGAATCAGCGATGATACCAAGGTCATTATGCTTCTATTAATCATGTTCCGTATTGGAAGAAGGTGTACTTATTGCTATATATTTGATATAGAATTCTAACGCAACATTTTACATGCAGGCGTTTGAGGCAGCGTGGGAAGCAGTCTGTACCAAGCAATCCTATACATTACTCATTCCAGCTGATTACCGCTTTCTTATTGGCCCTGTCACTTTTTCAGGACCCTGCCAATCAAACATCATCCTGAAGGTATTGCAGAACAAAGTGTTAAGCAAGCAAACTGATAAGTCCTTAGCATTTATTACTAGAATTTAAAATCAGTTCAATAGTTAAGCACGTTGATCTCTGGCAGGTTGATGGAACTATAATTGCACACACCAATCCACGAGCTTGGGCTTCCAATTTGTTGCAATGGATTAATTTCTCTAAGCTCAATGGGCTTTCCATTGTCGGTGGAGGGGTAATAGATGGACAGGGAGCAGCTTGGTGGAAGCTTTCAGGATACACTTATGAGGTACCCATTCATTTGTGCTTCACATTTTGTTTTCTTGCTGACGAGGCAATCAAATAAATAGAAATTAATGGAGAAAGATCATATTTTATGTGGGTCAGGGTGTTAGCATAATGGGTAACAGCTTGCCAAGCGTCAGGCCCACGGTGAGTCTTGTGAAACAGCACCTTTTATAAAATTACATCAATATTATTAAGAAAGACATAGCGTTGTGCTATTCCAATTATATTTATTTTCTTTTTAACTCAAGATATCTATCTCCTATAATTAGTAACTACAATGGCTATATGAACAGGCATTGCGATTCTATGGTAGCTATGACGTGAGCGTGCAAGACATAACCATACAAAACAGTCCCCAATGTCATCTCAAATTCGACAGTTGCACTTCTGTTAAAGTCGTTGGCGTGACAATCTCCTCCCCTGCAGAGAGCCCAAACACAGACGGAATTCATCTCCAGAACTCTCGTGATGTTGAAATTCACCATTCTTCAATGGCATGCGGTATAAGAGCTAAAAATTCAAGATATTTGCAATAATTAACGTGTAAATAGTCTCTGTTAACCACTTACACGGCTAACTGTGAGTTAATGATTGAACGAGCAGGAGACGATTGTGTTTCCATTCAAACAGGGTGCTCTGGCATCCGCGTGCACAATATAAACTGCGGCCCTGGCCATGGTGTCAGGTATTTATAATCACTAGGCATTTTTCGTAGTAATCTGTTATTTTTCTTCGCTACAAATCCATCGATTTGATCAATATACATCGGAATTGCAGTATTGGAGGACTGGGAAAAGATGGAATGAAGGCCTGCGTTTCCAATATCAGCATTTATGATAGTAAAATCAAAGATACTTTAAATGGCGTTCGAATCAAAACATGGCAGGTCAGTGAAAAATGCCTTCTATTCTATAACCCTAGATTTTCATCTTAGTAAATTGGGTTGGAGTCTTGATCTTGTTTCCCACTAATGCTTGCTCTTACTACAGGGGGGAATAGGATCAGTGAAAGGAGTTTCCTTCTCCAACATACAAGTTTCTAACGTGAGGGTTCCCATAGATATTGATCAATATTACTGTGACAAGAAGTCGTGCCCTAATCGAACATCTGCAGTATTTATAACGGACGTGACATTTGAGAAAATAATTGGGACATACATAGACAAGCCACTTTATATGGCCTGTAGTAATGATGTTCCATGCACTGATTTGAAGTTGCTGGGCATTCAACTCCAGCCAGCCGTAGCATATCACAAGGATCCCTTCTGCTGGAACACGTATGGCCAACAGCAATACACTGTCGATTGTCTACTCTCCGGAAGGCCCATTAACGACCCGGCCCGCACTCAGTCAGGAGCACATGCATGCTAAAATGTTTAAAATATCCTTCGGATCGACGAGGAACTCCGGTACTTGTAAATCAAGGCCTGTTTTGTCATTTGTCTCAATCTCACTGTTTGTGTCTTTTTGTCTGTTGAAGAGAACCTTACCACAACGTCATATACCATGTACAATTGTTTATATTTTTGTTGAGAATTTGCATTTTGCTTCTTAGTAGGTAGAGAAACCTGTGTTTCATCCTTGAATACATCGGAATCTTGACCAATCATATTGATTAGACTTGGCGTAATCTATACTAGCAAAATAGTTATTTACTTGACACGTGACTAGTAATATTATTTTTTATTTGTATCACATATATGTAACAAGTCTATAGCACATATTTCAATATGATGAAATTTTGTGGAAACTTGAATAGATTAGATTAGATTTTGTTTCAGTCTCTACTCTACAAGACTATTTCATTGAATCAAATTATGTGACATTGTTGTGAAAAATCAAACTATTGCAGTGACTGATTATTAATCTCCTATCACAAATGATTATTAAACTACTGAAAATAAATTCTCAACTAATATCGAAGAATAACACAACTGCAACTTCACTTATAAAATACGGAAAGAAATGCACAACACAATGAACACAATATTTTCGGACAAATTGTCCCTGAAAAAACCCCTAAGGGAAAACCAGTTCTACAGATAAGGAATTATATTAAACTTCAGAAAATCAAGAGATACAAAATTCCTTGCCTCTCACTGGTAGAACTCCGACAACCTCCTAATTTCTCCCGTTGATATTCCCCACTGTTATCCCCATGCTAACACTGCACCCTTGCTAACACTGCAAGACTATTTGCTAACACTGCAAACTGGTTCACAAAAGCTTCTTTCTGTGCCCTTGCTAACACTGCAAGACTGTTTGTTAACACTGCGAACTGCTTCACAAAAGCTTCTTTCTGTGCCCTTGCTAACACTGCAAGACTATTTGCTAACACTGCAAACTGCTTCACCAAAGCTTCTCATATCCAAATGACCCAATGACCCCTTTCTATACTACTCATGTTGGTAAACCAACGACCGAGATTAAATCTAATCAACGGCTGAGATTAAGACAACTCGACAGCCAATAATAGAATTGGTTGCAAAGTGTCCAAAATGAATCACTAAAATTAGTAAATAATAACCATTTACTAATTTTTAGCAAGTGGACAAACAGCTGTCCAAACCACCCATAAATACAACCGCTATTCATAGATAAGGACGAACAGCTGTCCAAGCTACCCATAAAAAGTGCTGCTATTTTCGGGTCAAAAATAACAGTTGTCCAACTAACAATAATTAACGCTCCCTCTTAGCGAGGAAGTTGTTCTGCATGACACCCATCTTATCTCTGAAGAAGATAAATTTGGCCTTTCCCAAAGCCTTCGTCAGAATGTGTGCTACCTGCTCATCTGTAGGTATGTATTGTAGTCAAACAACTTTCTTCAATCTGCACACGTGGGTCTCTTTGCTGTGTGCTACAAAGCCTTCTGGTTGTTCTATGTATACCTCCTCCTTCAACTCATCATTGAGGAATGCTGTCTTGACATCCATTTGATGGATCTGCCATCCCATCTGTGCTACAAGTGAGATTACAGCTCATATAGAAGTATACCTAGCAACTGGAGCAAAAGTCTCCTCATAGTCTATTCCCTCCTTCTGAGAGAACCCCTTTGCCACAAACCTAGCCTTGTATTTCTCAATGCTACCATCTGCACCGTGCTTTATCTTATAGATCCAGCGTGATCCAACTACAGCCCTATCTGTTGGTCTAGGTACTACCTCCCACACATCATTCTGCATTATTGAAGAATATTCCTCAACCATAGCATCTCGCCATACCTGATGTTCTACAGCTTCCTGATAGCTAGAAGGCTCACTATCTACCAACTAACTAACTAATGCCACATAGTCATTGAACTTGGCTGGTTGTCTTCGCTGTCTAGTACTCTTCCTAGGAGCTCCCACAAACTCCTGAGTATCCCTTTGTGTATCTGGAACCACATGGTTCCTGCTGCCAACTATAGAGGATGAAATGTCAACCTCTAAGTCTTCCAGATGCATTTCCTGTTGCACCTGTTGCTCCATACTCTGTGAATCTTCACTAACTGAGTCTACACTCGTACTGGTAACTGTACTTGAGCTTTGATGCCCTTGACTTGGTCTTGGAGCTTCTGTTGGCTGCTCACTCTGATCATCTGCTGGCAAATCTCTGGATCTCTTGAATGCCTTGTCCTCCATGAACTTGACATCCTGTCTAACAATAACTCTTTTAGTCCTCAGAATGAAAACCCTGTATGCCTTTGAGGTCTCACTGTACCCAACAAAGTACCCCCTCTCTGTAGTCTAATCTAACTTTGTACGTGTATCTCCAGGAATATGACAATATGCCAAACTACCGAATATCCTGAAGTGACTAACATCTGGCTTCTTCTCTATGAAAGCCTCCTCTGGTGTCATCTTCCCTAGCACCTTGTGTGGAACTCTATTCTAAATGTAGACTGCTATATTACACGCCTCTGCCCATAAGTAACAGGGCATGTCCTGGTCATGTAGCATAGCTCTTGCTGCCTCCGATATAGAATGGTTCTTCCTCTCAGCAACTCCATTCTACTGTGGATTGTAAGGAACGGTCCATTCTCTCTTGATTCCTTCTCTGGTGCAGAACTCCTGGAAGACATTTCCTTTGTACTCGCCTCCATTTTCTGACCGAAGAACCTTTATCTTCTGTCCTATCAAGTTCTCCACAAGAGCCTTGAACTCTTGGAATCGACTGAAAACCTCATCTTTAGTCTTCAAGAAGTATATCCAGGTCTTTCTAGAGAAGTCATCAATAAAAGTAACATAGTACTCATATCCTCTGAGAGATTTCGTTGACATTGGTCCACAAACATCTGAATGTACTAGATCAAGAACACCCTTAGATCTGGTGTCACTCCTTGGAAAAGATGCTTTCGCAAACTTCTCCAACACACATCCCTTACATACATCGTCATGCTCTGTGCTCACCTCTGGAACACCTATCACGGTCTCACAAAGCAATCTAAGTGCTCCATGATGAATATGGCCCAACCTCCTATGCCATAGCTCTCCAAGATCTCTAGGATTATTGTTGCTCATAAGTGCCTTAGGAGTATCAAACTGCAATCTATAAAGGTGACCACTCATAACTCCAATAGTTATGGGTGATTTCCAATCCTTGTGCTTAATCAACACATGTGTCCCTCTAAAGAGTACATTATACCCCCTATCCTGAAGAACAGATACAGAAATCAAATTCATACCTAAGCCCGGCACATATAACACATCATGAAGAGGAATTATCTTTCCATTCTCCCTCTGAAACTGAATAGTCCCTTTCCCAACAGGGTTGAGTTTGGACAAGTTTCCCATAGAAATCTGGATGTTGGTGTCCTCCTCCTTGTAACTGGAGAAGTACTCTCTAACTCCTGTCATATGAAATGATGCCACACTATCTATATACCAAACACACTGTGAGGTTGAGCTAACCATACAAGTTATGAGTGCAAACTCATCTTCCATTCTGCTAGAGAGTTCTTCTGCACTTGCTGAAGCTGCCACCTGCTTCTTACCCTTTTTCCTCTCTGGGCAATCACTGACTTAGTGGCCAAACTCGTGACATCCAAAGCACTTGACCTTAGAAAGGCCCTTCTTCTTCTTTTCACTTTGTGAATTTGATCCTTTGCTAGATCCCTTCTTTGCTTTCCCTTTACCCGCTAGGGCAATGTTCTCTTGTTCCACCTCATTTTTCTGACTCTTGTTGGCCCTATTGACAAGACTTAGTCTAAACTCCTCCTGAGTGAAATCAGTCCATAGTCGATCCCAACTCAGTAAAGTATCTCGTCCACTAACAACTTGAACAAAGAACTCCATTGTTTAGTAAACCCATTTAGGGCTATTCTCACTAGCTCATCATCACTAGGGCTATCTCCAACAGCTGCTAACTCATCCTTGACAAGTCTGAGCCTAGTGAGGTAACTTGTGACGTCTTCTCCCTGATTCATCCGGGTATTCTTTAGCTTCTCTCTGAGAATCAACTTCCTGTTAGTGGTAGCATTCTGGTACAAATTTAGAATGGCGTCCCACATCTTCTTTGCTGTATCTAGCTTCGAGATATGTGGAACAATATGATCCTTGACACCATCAAGGATAATCCTCCTCACTTTGGCATCGTCCTTCCTATATGCTGCAAGCTGTGTTGCATTCGTTGGTACAGGTACACCATTGGTAGCATAATCCTTGATACCATTCTCTTTCAAGAATAAAGAAATTCTGGCCTTCCAGACACCAAAATTTGAGGCACCATCCAATCTATCCTGATCTCTCAAACCAGCTGAAGCCATCTCAAGGGTTTAAAGCAATAATAAATCTAAAGAGATCAAAATTTCTTTCCTAGGGCAAAACTCTTCTACCCTTAACAATGCTCTGATACCATGTGAAAAATCAAACTATTGCAGTCACTGATTATTAATCTCCTATCACAAATGATTATTAAACTGCTGAAAATAAATTCCCAGCTAATATCGAAGAATAACACAACTGCAACTTCACTTATAAAATACAGAAAGAAATGCGCAACACAATGAACACAATATTTTCGGACAAATTGTCCCTGGAAAAACCGCTAAGGGAAAACCAGTTCTACAGATGAGGAATTATATTAAACTTCAGCAAATCAAGAGATACAAAATTCCTTGCCTCTCACTGGAAGAACTCCGACAACCTCCTAATTTCTCCCGCTAATATTCCCCACTGCTATCCCCACGCTAACACTGCGCCCTTGCTAACACTGCAAGACTGTTTGCTAACACTGCAAACTGCTTCACAAAAGCTTCTTTCTGTGCCCTTGCTAACACTGCAAGACTGTTTGCTAACACTGCAAACTGCTTCACAAAAGCTTCTTTTTGTGCCCTTGCTAACACTGCAAGACTGTTTGCTAACACTGCAAACTGCTTCACCAAAGCTTCTCATATCCAAATGACCCAATGACCCCTTTCTATACTACTCCTATTGGTAAACCAACGACCGAGATTAAATCTAACCAACGGCTGAGATTAAGACAACTCGATAGCCAATAATAGAATTGGTTGCAAAGTGTCCAAATGGAATCACTAAAATTAGTAAATAATAACCATTTACTAATTTTTAGCAAGTGGAAAAACAGCTGTCCAAACCACCCATAAATACAACCGCTATTCATAGATAAGGATGAACAGCTGTCCAAGCTGCCCATAAATAGTGTTGCTATTTTAGGGTCAGAAATAACAGCTGTCCAACTAACAATAATTAACAATTGTATCATATTGATTTTCTTGTCACATTTGATCTTCTTATCGAAAACTATATGATGTTCATAGGTATTATAGTACAACAAATAGAGATAATCAAATCGCCTATTATTTGATGGAGGTAGACCAAGATCTTAAATCTATTCTAATACCAATCAGATGAGGGTGGATGGATTGGATCCACAATAATAATTAAACACAGAATAAACACTACATGCACTTATAGAAATTATAGAACCATTTCATTACCTAATCATAGAAAACATTACATTGTGCCTCTTTTATAGAGGTCTTTGATTGTTTCCATAAACATCTAAATTAACCAACATAGAACAAATAGACTTTTCTAGAAATATCTAAACAAAAATGACTTCTAGAACTTTACAAACTTAAATACTAATTTGACCTAACCCTATTCAGTAATCCAGATGGAGTTTCTAGAATTCTCTAGTATTTCATTTGAGGGAGAAATTACACATTCCAACACTCCCCCCTAATTTCAATCTCAAATGTTGTCACATACATATTCCAATGTTCAATGATTATTATTTATTTTTCTTTGCCTATTTTTCATGTCCACATCCATGCTTGTAGACATTGAAACCTTTTGCCTCTTTGATGCCTTTCTCTAATCTATTTTCCAATGTTGTTGCATTCCTTCTTACACTTGAACATTTGTACTTGAATAAACCTCTGATCATTCCTTCAATTTTTTGTCAATTTGATCCATAGCTCTATCCACAGTCCATTTTGATGTAACCTACCATAAGATCTTTATTGCACTCTCTATTCCAACATGTCTTATCACAATGGTTTCTCAAACCACAAATATTATATGGATTTAAATCCCAACATCTATCCTTTTTATGACCTTTCCTATTATAGTGTGAACATTGCACAATCTTTATGCCTTCAATTAATTCTCTTGAACCTTTATTTATCTTTCCACTGCCTGTATCATATCCAAGACCTGCATATTTTGGCTTGACTATAGTTTCAATCGGATTCCTTAATCCCTATTCATCCTTTCCTAGACCTTTACCTTTGAAACACATTCTTTCCATAATCTTCAAACCAATACTATTATTATCATAACAAACAAAATATGCAAACTTCTTGTCATTTTCATTTTTACACTTTTCATAAACACTTTCTACTTCAGCAAAATTACACTTCTTAATTGTATAATCACTCAACTCATTTGTGTCACATGATACATCACATACAAATGGTTTCACATTAAAACATTATTTCTCTTGTTTCAAAGTAGACAATTCCTTCTTTAACATACCATTTTCCTCTTCCAATTTCTTCACACTAAAACTTTGTTCTTTTTCTTAGCATCATCAAACAGCTTTAATTTTTCTTCTAATTCTAATTTTTATCTCTAAGCTTGCATGTTTCCTTCACCTGCTAATTATTTATTTCTTCCACAAATTTTAGCCTATCCTCTAGCTCTTCCATTCTCTCTTTATATTCACTAATTTCACTTAAAAGTCTACATTTTTCTTATGACATCTTTCTAATCATTATAAAGTCTTTTTTCTCTAGTTTCAATAATTTTTCTTTTAAACAATTCATCTCAAGTGTCAAATTTATATTTTCTTTTAACACTCTTTTACCTTGTTTTCCCATTTTAATAAACTCAAATCTATCAAATGAAAATCCAAGCTCCCTCTTAAAACACAAGTTTGAAAACCTTTCTCACCATCAACTATTAACATAAAATATTATACTTACCATGATTCATATCGACACTCCTTAGTGACAATGACTGTGATCTCTTTTCATAGACTCAATGTGCTATGCAAACACTTCAATGATTTCTTCACAACAATAGTATCTTTCATGGAAATAATAGAAATCCTCCACAAATAGGTGCCTTCAATAAAATGCTCACTCTTTCTTTCAACAAGAGCAATGATTTTCTTCTTCTCGAAATAAATTTTTACACAACCAAAATTCTAAAGAACTTCACACGATTTGACTCATTGGCTGGACAACAACAATCATATACTTCTCTATTTCAGAATATATCATCTTCACCATATGAACTTCACAGCCTGACTTTGATATCAAACTGATGGAGGTGGACCAAGATCTTAAATCTACTCTGATACCAATCTAATGGGGGTGGATGGATTGGATCTGCAATGATAATTTAACAAAAAATACACAATACAAGAACTTATAGAAATTATAGAACCATTTCATTGCCTAATAATAGAAAACATTATATCATGTCTCTTTTATAGAGGTCTTTGATTATTTTTAGAGACATCTAAATTAACTAACATTAAAAAAATAGACTTTTCTAGAAATATCTAAATAGAAATGACTTCTAGAACTTTACAAACTTAAATATTAATTTGACCTAACCCTATTCAGTAATCCAACTGGAGTTTCTAAAATCCTCTAGTCTTTCATTTGAGGGGAAAATTACAAATTCCAATATTATTAAGTTCTCTTATCTATGGAGGTATATTCTTAGTGAATGTTAATCAATGTATACTTGAGGAGTCCAAAATTCTATACTTCTTTTGTATTTTTTCTCTCTTTCATAAAAAATTTGATGTTTATTTTTCAATTATTTTGGTAGGTCCATTTTATCCCTTGTAGTTGCCTTTACCCTATTAGGTAGGTAGAGCTCATTTTCAAGAAACATATTTAAACACTACTTTTGAATTATCCACATGCAACTTTTGTGTCCCATTATTTTTTAGCATGTTTTTTCTAGACACCAAGTGCATCATTTAGACATCAATGTTCCATGCATGCATGTTGCAACATACTAAAACCAAAATACTAATTTTGAGTATTTATAGACTTGCAACCTCTCTAGACTAGTGAACATCTCTCTCTCTCTCTCTCTCTCTCTCTCTCTCTCACACACACACACACACACACACACACACAAACACACACACACACACACACACACACACACACACACACACACACACACAATTTAATCTTTTACAAAACTCTTGAACTTTCAATATACTCTATGCACATCTACTGACTTTCTCAAGACTATATAGTAATGTATTTATATCTATCTTGATTATCAAAGCATATTATATATTTATCACAACAATTATATCTCAAAAAAATTATCATTTAATTATTTATCCATATTTTTATCTATATATATGTGTGGTTATTGTGGAGGTCGAAACACCAAAACAAGGACTTAACTAAAGTAAGTTTCCAAATAGCCTTCAACATTTTTTCGCTTTGTTTAGTTCTTTTCATTCATCTATGTTATATAATAAATTTCATTATATTTATTGCTTTTGGGATTTTCAAGTTATTAGAAGAAAAAAACAATTCTTCTTAAGCTCTAAGTATTCTATATCACTCTTCATGGAAGACAACAGTGCATTGTGCACATATGTATGCATTGCATTAGTGTCATTTGTTGAGGCAACCACATTTAGGTAGATAACCCCGTACTATCTCCAATATCTATTTCTTATAATCAAGATATGTATCTTCTCTATTGTTTAGTTAGATATGCTCACTAGGATATCTAGTTGTAGTTGTCTAAATATATATTGTAAATCAAATTCAAAAGGGAGGTTATTTTATTTTTATATGGTTAGATTTATTCTATTGTAGAATTGAAAAAAATGTTAAATCAAATATGATGTATTTAAGAATTTGAATTGTTTACTCGAAAGGTGATTTTTATATCAAAACTTGTATAGAAAATAGGTAATTTTTTAATTTAAGATATAAATTAAATAAATATAGCTCAGTATACAAATACTCCTATCATTATACTAATAATTTTAGCCTTCTAAAATGAAAGAGCCTACAACACCACAATAAATTGTGATCCTCTTATCTAAGAGGTCTTGGGTTTGAGATTACTCAAGCTTAACTAATAATAACTAATCATAATAAATAATGATAATTAATTATGCATTCAACCCATTATCTATAAAAATAAAATTTTCCTCTTAAAAGAATTTTCTTTTATATTCTATTATGAAATTCTTAGTTTCTATTGAATACACTTTTGACAATAATTTCTTGATTTATCTAGATATTGTATGGTTTTACTGTTAGAATCTGAAAAGATTAATAACCCAAAAAACTAGTGCAAAGAGTAAATATCTAAACTATGAATGCAAATGATAGAAAATCAAAATAGCATCATAGAGTTAGTCTCCAAGAGAGTAATGCAAATGTTGGAAGCAAAATAGCATTAAGAGGATGCAAAAATAAGAGATGAAAATACAAGCCAGGTAGCATGCTTATATAGGCTAGGAAGAGGGAGGAGGTGGCAACACCAACCAATGAGGAGCAACCATCTATCGGACTAAAGATAGCAAAGTATCTTCCCAAGATAGGTAATGGATGCTCACATGTAGGAAGGTGACACCTCACAACCATTCACCTAATAAGACATGCTTTATTAACCTAAGCGAGATTATTAAAAGTGTAAGAAAAACCTAGCAAAATAGGAAAAGTAAAATACTACACTAACACCCCCCCATAAGCGAAGCTTAGGTGGATGTAGAAATGGGTCCCGACAAGTCAAGCCTAATGAGGTACCCATGCACATAAAACTCCCCCAAAAGAGAGAGAAAAAAGACTCCCCAAAGAAAATTAGGACTCCAAGTGAGAGGAAGAGGCCCCCCCAAAAGATGAAGCATCCCACACCCCCAGCAAAGCTTGCAAATTTTGTCCGGTAGATCCACTTACATCGAACAAGTTTTCTTCCCTTAGGAAAATGGACAACCTCCCAAGTTTGGTTCCTCATCAAGGAACTATACTCTTCCTGCATAGCTATATCCCACTCAGAAATACCAGAAGCCTCATGAACAGATTGTGGATTTGAGGTAGTAGCAATGAAGATATGTAGAGCATCCTTGAATTGTGAACGAGTCTGCTTGGTGTCTGATGGATCCCCAACCCAATCACCTGCAAACTGCAAGGTCTGTCTAGCCCAAAGTGGACCAGAAGATGGAGAATCTAGAGGAGAATCATCAACCTGTAAATGATGACTAGGAGAGGAAGGAGGTGAGTCCTCTGAATCACTCTCTGCATCAAAAGTGGAGGTAGAAGACTGCTCAAGTGAATTTGACCCATCAGAAGATCTATCATGTATTCCAAGTGACTCCAATGTCAAAGTAGAAGGCAACCCTGTGACCATGCTCTGCTGGTTAAGTTGATGCAAGTAGTGGAAGTTAAGATGGCCAAACTACTCATGCCATAATCTGCTCACATCATTAAAGTGAGTGAGTGAAATAGTCAAAGGAGGATCAGGAACAAAGTGAGAAAACATATAGAGTTGTGACTGATGATCTGCTCTCTCAACTGCAACTGTAGAATCATTGTGCAACTCACATATCTCCACTAAAGTAGGAGTGAACCAATCTGCTTGCCTAAACCTGTGTGAGTGATCTGGTATACCGATTGGAGATTGGTTGACAATGAGGGTACATAAGGAACATCATGGAATGTACCATCCCCCACATCAACAGAACCTCTCCCACACACCTCAACAAGAGTGTTATCACCCATCAAAATAGAAGGCATAGTACACGGCTCCAAGGATGGAAGTTCTTCCTTAGATGAAGCCATGTGGTGCGAAGTACCTGAATCAAGAACCCAAGTGGATGGTGAGGAAGCAACTAAAAAAAGAGCCTTGCCCTTTCCTTTCCCCTTGCTATTTTCTTTTTCTTTGTTAGACCCTTCAGTAGAACTTTGTTTGATAGACTCAGGAACACTGATATTATTCTTCTCAAGAATGTATTTCAAGTGATCAAGTTGTTTCTGCAAACATTTATGTTCATCATGACCAGGTCTTTCACAATAGGCACATTTGACCTTTTCTTTCTTAGGCTTATCGCCCTTGGAAGATGGTGTATCAATAGTTTCTTTTGAAGAAATCGATATCTGATCCTTCTTCTCCTCGCTATTCTTTTGTTTCTTATCCTTACTATTATTTTTACTACTTTGTCCTTGTTGTTCTTTTGTGCCTTGGTTGGCAGCCAAGGCATGTGACTTAGAGGACTTAAGAATGCCCATCTGGATTAGGTTGTCCTGTTCTCGAGTGAGATTGACAACAAAATCATCTAAAGATGGCATGGTGAATTGAGTACCAAGTGCACCCTTAGTAGCATAGAAGGCAGAGAAAAACATAGAATATTCTAAACTTAGCTTAGAGAGAATACTAAGAATCAATTGTTCATCTTTCTTTTCAATTCCACATTGTTTTAACTGCAGCCTTAGTGATTTCAATTTGGTAAAGAAATCTTGGATTGTGTTGAAATTGCCTGGACTCAAACTAATTAATTCATTTTCCAACATATGACCCCTCATTGAATCTTGTGTGCCAAATAGTGTTTCTAGCTTTGTCCATACTTCATTTGGTGTATCCAAAGACTCAATGTGAAATAGCAATTCAGGAGAAACAGACAAACACAATGTTCCAAATGCCTCATCACATTTGTTAAACCACTTAGGCTTATCTTCATCTTTAGCAGGTTCATTTTCAAGTTTCATAGTTATCCTATTTAATCCAACTTTCCTTAAGTGAATTGTCATGCATGAATTCTTCAAAAATTGCAGATTCTCAGCCGTGACTATGCACAGTTCTCGTTTTGAAAACTTTGGAGGATCATAACTTTCTCATACGACCTCGTATCGAGACGATTCTTTTTTTGAAAGTGCATGATTTTTTGAGTAGATCAGAGTGGCGCTATTTGTTTCCTTGATTATTGTGTCCAAGTTTCACTTTCAGCATATGCTCTTCATGAGGGTTTGTAATGCAATAAAATCAAGACCACAAATGTGATGAGGCATTTGCAACATTGTGTTTGTCTGTTTCTCCTGAATTGCTATTTCACATTGAGTCTTTGGATACACCAAATGAAGTATGGACAAAGCTAGAAACACTATTTGGCATACAAGATTCAATGAGGGGTCATATGTTGGAAAATGAATTAATTAGTTTGAGTCCAGGCAATTTCAACACAATCTAAGATTTCTTCATCTTTAGCAGGTTTAGTTTCAAGTCCCATAGTTATCCTATTTAATCCATCTTTCCTTAAGTGAATTGTCATGCGTGATTTCCACTCAAAATAATTGTATGAGGTTAGGATGGGCATATTTGTTTGATCCATGATGAAGAAATGCAGAGAAGAAATGCTAGAAAGAAGAGAACCCAGCCACGACAATGCCCCCCCCCCCCCCCCCCTTTTTACTCAATCAAAGAACCCCAAAGAAATATGATTTGGCACTTTATTTTAGTGTGTTCACAACTACCACTAGAAAGAAATACTTAGTGGTCTTGATTTCATTGCATTACAAACCCTCATGAAGAACATATGCTGAAAGTGAAACTTGGATACAATAATCAAGGAAACAAATAGCACCGCTCTGATACTATGTTAGAATTTAAAAAGATTAATAACCCAGAAAACTAGTGCAAAGAGTAAATATCTAAACTATGAATGCAAATTATACAAAATCAAAATAGCATCATAGAGTTATTCTCCAAGAGAGTAATACAAATGCTAGAAGCAAAATAGCATTAAGAGGATGCAAAAACAAGAGATGAAAATACAAGCCAGGTAGCATGCTTATACAGGCTAGGAAGAGGGAGGAGGTGGAAACACCAACCAATGAGGAGCAACCATCTATCGGACTAAAGATAGAAAAGTATCTTCCCAAGATAGGTAATGGATGCTCACATGTAAGAAGGTGACACCTCACAACCATTCACCTAATAAGACATGCTTAATTAACCTAAGCGAGATTATTAAAAGTGTAAGAAAAACCTAGCAAAATAGGAAAAATAAAAAACTACACTAACATTTACTTTACTTTGATAAATTATGATTGCACACAATCACATATAAAAATGATTCCAAACAATTTATAATTTCTTTAGATTTAGCTAGTAGTATATAAATGGTCTAGTAAAATAATAATACTTGTATAAAGTTATTTAGGGAGATGTCTAACTAACTAAAATAATGCTTTTGATGAGAATTTTATTTATCACTTTAATTTTATATTTAAAATGCACAATAGAACTATCTTGTGAATTTTATTTTTAATTAATAATTAATAAAGAGTATCCATTCTATTAGATAAACAACCATTCCAGACATTCAGAGCTTTTATTATGACACTCATAACACTACACTTGCTTACAATATTACTAATGAAAGAGTTTTGAAATTGGGGACACACACACACACACACACACACACACACACACACACACACACATATACATACATACATACATACATATATATATATATATATATATATATATATATATATATATATATATATATATATATATATATATATATATATATATATATATATATTTACATACATACATACATACATACATACATACATACATACATACATATATATATATATATATATATATATATATAGAGAGAGAGAGAGAGAGAGAGAGAGAGAGAGAGAGAGAGATGTATATGTATATGTATCTATATATCTATGTGTGTGTGTGTTTGTGTGTGTGTACATATATATTCAAACATACATATGTCACCCACACAAAATATGGGATGGATCTAATGGAAAACTATATTACAATTATTTAATTCATTACCATTAGTCATAAATTTAGGACACAATTAAGGGAAAAAAATGCACACTATCAAAGGACCCATAATAGGCCACTCTTAATGTGTATACAATGTATATTACATTTATTGAGATTATGAAAAAATTGAAACCAAGTCCACTACTTCATCTGGAAAATAACTAAAATGAAAACATTTCCACCCAAGTTATCTAGACCCACTTGTGGGTGAAACAAGATATAATATGTCCTAAATCCAATATGACAACTATCTAATTAAAAACACTATTGTTAAAATATAAAAAAAAAATTGAGGGATCACTGAAAGTGTAAATAGACAACTTCATACAAGACTAATTAGTAAGAGAATTCAAGTATGGAAGATCATGTATGTCATGAGTTCAACTAAGTCTAGAAACTATGGAAGACCAACATGCTTTGTGTATAATTAACAATTTTAATTCATAACTAATAGCCAATATATACATAACCAAAATTGTCATCAACTAATTGATACCACTAGAGTGATGGCATTAAGGATTTGAAATCAATGATAATCAATCAAAGCAACCACTAAATAGTTATAACAACTTCCCATATGAAATTTTTGGAAAAAAAAATGCCAAAAATTATAGAAAAATGCTCTAATCTTTAAAAATTGAAAATTTCCCCTAAAGTGTGTACACAATTTTCTTTCTTTTTATCTCCCCCTTTTGAGCATAATGGTGAGAAATCCAAAAAATCATAAATAAATTTAAATAAGTAAATAAATTTTGACAAAAAAATCACCTTGTACCTTTTCTCTAAAACTAGAAGCTCGTAGACCATTTAGAAATAGAATCTCCCATTTAGACATAGATGTTATAACATTGAATGAGTTTGTCAAAATATCTACTCTCATGTAAGAAATAAAAGTGACACTCATAATCCTATGTGTGACTTATAATTCCAACAACATGTTTAAACCAAATCTTTATCATGTTCTTCACCAACACCAATTTTTTTTTGGTCTATCTTATGTTTTTGTAGAAGCAACAATTCTTCCTTAAGTTCATGTTTTTGTATTTTCTATCTTTTTTCTTTAGATATCATATGTATTTCCATGTCAATCCATATCATTCTCTACAATTTTCAGAAGCTACAGGCTACCAAAATTGATGTAGATGTAATTTTTTCTGATTAACTTCAAACAATCTCATTTTGCTAATAATTTTTAAATTTTTTTATTTCAGTTTAATATTTATTCATTAAAAAAATTTGTACCAAATATTTATCTAGGCCTTGTAGTGAAAAAACTCAATCTCAATATGCATCACTAATCTAGTTGGTAGCATACCAAACACACTAGATATTGTGATCCTCTTACTGAACAAGTTTTTAGTCAATAATTTAATCACCAATTTCTTATGCACTAATAAATTGTTTGACCATAGACCAAATCCTCTAGAAATGTTTTCACCACATCATCTTCATCTACATATTTGATTTCCTCTTTTACTCTCCATTCCTTGACTTCTCAATTTTTTCAAGTGCTAACTATTTATTTTCCATTGTCATCCATCTTCATCTTCTTTGGTTTCTAAGAGGAAGCATACATAGAAAATTCCAAATTGTTTCTTTCAAATCGTCATTATGTCCCCATTATTACATCTTAAAGTATTTATAACCATATCCATAATAGTATCAAATCCCTCCAACTAATAATTTTACAAGTTCCAGTTTAATTTGGTTTAGGCTTAAAATTAGGGTTGGAATTTCTTTTCTCAATTTACTTCAAGGTGACACTTGATAAGGTACTCATAAGGATTTTAATTAGATTGGGTAATGGTTTCAATATGGTTAGCTAAATGATATTGGAATTTTAAGAAAATGGAGTCTTTTATTTAATATATGTCTATATATGATATGATATATTTATTCGTATTTAGTCTACTAATAATTTAAAAATAATTGTTGGGGTTAGTTTTAGAACATTAAGTATTTGAATGCCAAAAAAGTAACACAAAATTTGTTTATATCATGATTTTAGTCTTCAAATATCTTAATGGATTTAATAATTATATAGATGATAGTATAAATGAATTTAATAATTTAATTAGATTCAAGCTTAGCGTTAGAATACTTTGGTTTATCCTTTTGGTTGGCATTTGATTTGGTTAAGTTTTAGTGTAGGATAATTTAGTTTTATTTCTAACATACATCAAGATGCATTAGAGTGAACTTAATATAAAATATCATCTAAAATGGGAGTAAATTTTTGAAGCAAAATTACTAAGCATGATTATTCAAATAGACTAATATTAAATAAGCTTAGTGTGATAATTATGATAAAAATTCAATGAGGACTTAAATTCTTTTTGTTTCTTTTCAAATGGTTTAGTAAATATTATTGTTATGATTATGTTGTAGTCAAAATTAGAATTATAGTTTAGAATTGAGATAACAATTTGGTTAGAATTGATGTCAACATTTTTTCTCATTAAAATTAATTTGTATCATTCAATTTTCCCAAGATTAATAGTTGGATACAATTTATAGTCAAAATTAGTATTCAATAAAAAAATAAAATTTAATTATGGTTTTTGTATATTGACCAAGTATAATAGTTGTATTATTAATCTATTAATATTAGATTAAAAATTTAGCATTAATGGAAAATGTGTTAAAGAAAAATTAAGTATTTGAATCACATTTTTAGAGTTGTGGATAATGTATGATGCAAATAATAGAAATTTAAAAAAAATATCTCGAAAATAATATAATTTATAGTGGTGCATAGAAATTTATAGTGTTTGTTTCAACATGTAATATTGATATCTCTATGTAAGCAAGAACCTACAACACAATCATAGATTGTGAGCATTCCTCTAGGGTTTCTTGGGTTTGAGTCTATTCAAAGTTAGTACATAATAATAATTAGTCATAACAAATAATAATGATAAAATATTAAATAATCTACACTTTGGCCAATTAGATATCAAAATTAAAATACAAGTTATTGATATGTCTATGTAGATAAAAATAATAATTAAAATATAATAAAAAACAATTAGTTCATGACTTGTATGTTGTCCTTTGTTGTAAATTAGCTTTAAAAATCATAAAGTATTTATTTCAATGTAAATAAATTATATTATATAATAATAAAACAAATATAATATAGCAATTATTAAAATATAATACTAGAATTTTCCATTAAGGGTTAAAATAGGGTTAAGACATCAAATATAATATTTAAACCCCAAAAATAATCAGTCCCTAGAAAAACTAGACAACCACTAGAAAACTAGCAAGAAAAATCCCACAACTAAACCATTGAAACTAGTAAAGAAAAAGAAAAAGAAAATAATAAACCAAAAAAAATAAGAACTACTAGTGTTCCTGAAGTCATACCAATTTATTCAACATCTTCTTGAACTATTTGGTTCTACCATTGGCTTCTTTAATCTCTTCTTGAATAGGAACAAGTCTAGCTAACTTCATCTTTCTTTTTCCTTCTCTAGTATGTTTTCTTAAACCTATTGTGTTCCCAAAAATATGAGATGCCTCTAGGTCAATAACTAACATCTTTTCAAAATTTTGATCTGCCTTTCCCACTAGCCTATTTATGAAATCCACAACTACCTCTATTAACACCTAACAATGCCTAATATAATTCCTCAGTTACATTTTTGTAACACTATTACACTTTAATTAGATTTGTTTGTGTTAATTGCATGTACATTTTATTTAGATATTGCATACTTCTAAAATTGACCATTTTAAAGTTTTTTAAATTAATGTTTTCTTTCTTATTTAAAATATAATAATATATATAGAATATATCATCTATTAATTTTTATAAATATTTATTATGAAGTGAATAAAGGTTTTAAAGGGGCCTTGCATCCCTATGATTAAAATATGACTACAAGATAATTTATGTAGCATAACTAAACAAAGCTATGCCACAAAACAAGATAGATCAACCAAAAAATATAGCCATGTGAAACAAATAGCACAAACAAAATTCATTGAAAGACACCACACACAAAAAAAATAAAAAGCACCAAAATATAGAAGACATAGCCTAGAGGTAGAGCACACTAGACCAAACTTCTAAGAAGCTTAACAACCTCTTTCCAAAAATTCTCCATATACAGAGATGTCCTCTCTTTTTTTTTCTAAAAGTTATTAGTCACAAATTGGGCCTTCTTTCTAGTATTGGCTCTGGTTATTTTGATGAGGCAAGAATTGACCTCCAAGGGACTATCTTTCTCCTCCACAGTCTAAACAATGGCCCTATTAGTACACCAATATTCTAAGATGATCAATTGACACTTTCACAATTTTGAGTCTTTCATCCCCAATGCTCCTATGGGAAGTCTCAATATTGGTGCTCCTATCTTGTAGGGATATAATCCTACCCTTACTAACTTTGATTCTAGAGGCATCACTCTCTATTAATTTTCTTACTCTTCTCCTCCTTACCTAGACCCATACATTCCATAATGTATTTTCCATGGTTGCAACCTCCAAGAGTTTGTGCTTACTTTCCATCACCTTGAGCTTCAAGTGGATAATTTTAGTCTCATGGATAGACCATTTAATAACTTTTTCCAAATCTAGCACCCTATTCCTCACATCTTGGATAACATCAATGCCATGTTCACAACTTGAATCACTATGATTGATGATAGTTGGGCGAATAAGGGACTCAAGTTTCCCTTTAGCCCATTTTCCTATAGCATCATCCACAAAGACCATTCTTTGTCTAAGAACCTGTATGCTATAGGAGAGCCAAATTAATTGGGCCCTTAGCTTTCTCTATAGAGAGAGGGCATCTACATTTTGTTCATCATTATCCTCCATGTCTTTGTAAATAGTGTACATAGCCCTACGTGGCAATAAGGGAGAAAAATGTTTAGTAATCACTTCAAGACTACGAGTCTTATCAGGGAGCCTTGAAGTCTTCTACTTAATTTTACCCTAATCCTCCCTATCAATATCTATATCCTCCTTGTTTTCATTATATTATTCTTCCAAAGAGACAACTCCTTTCTTAGCTTTCCAAATCTTCTATCCTTGTTTGTGGATTTGATAATCATTTTTCCTCTTCTAAAAGGAAAAATAGATTTCCCTTTTTATGCTTAGGTTTAACATCTTTCTCATCTAATTTAGGGTACCTATTGAGCTCAATATTGAGAAATCCTCTTTATTAAGAAATTTTTATAAGTGTTAAAGATACTTGAAAATTGATATTTCGTGTAAACTTGAATTTTATTTATCAAATATAAATATTTTAGTTTATATTAATCAATATATAATATATAATAAGTGGCGATTGGTGGTTTTCTTATTTAGATCCTTTAGAGAAATATGCAAGTTAAATAGTTTGACCAAACACTAAAGTGATTTCCAAATAGACTATTTGAGATAAGAACTCATTTGATTTGTTATAAATTTGAAAATGGTCCATTATCCCTGGAGCCGCATGCCCACCTACCTTGTCAAGATAGTTGTGTCAATAGCTGAGTTTGAAAATCCAAGAAAGAGGGAAAATCTTTTGAGACAAGACAAAAAGGAATGAAGCCTCATTCATTCATAGATAGATAGGAAGAAGATAATTAGGTCGGAGTAGAGGAGGAAGGAATAATCAGAGTAGAGTTCAGAGGATAGAAGGAAGGTTTAGTTTCAAAGAAGGCAGCAACATGTGTTGAATCGCCCTGTCATTTTGTTAGTTCATTTTGTTTGTCTTGTGAAGTAGTGATTGCTCCAAGAATTAGTGTATGAAGTCTTGAAGTGCTACAAGTTTATATTTCAAGTAGAAGTTTTATGTTAAAGTATTTTTTTTCTAGTTGAAGCTCTATACTCCCATATTTGTGTTTATTCGAATTAGTTTATAAATAGAAAGCAAGAAAGTAGGCATATTAGTTGACCCAATTGTTTTGGCTCATTGTTGTCTCCTTTTTATTCATTATGCATGGTGCTTAATATTTGAGGAGTTTATAGTTTTATATTCTCTATTATCATTTCTTGTGGTTTAATAATGGAAAAAGTCTAGACAACAAGTTTGTTATTAACTTGCTCACTTCCCTTCTTTAATTAATCTCTCCTGGGGTTAACTTGGTCGACACCATTTGGTGTTGAGTTTTTTGAGTTACAATTGAGTATATTGAGTTTCTACCTTGTGCCCACTAAGCTCACTTGATCTCTTCCTTGTTGAGTCAACTAAGCTCACTCGGTTCTTTAGTAAACCAAGCTCACTTGATCACTATGTTAACCGAGCATTGTTGATGAGTTCCATCTTTCTTTATTGTTTGAGCTTACTCGAGTCCCATTGTTTTCATATCACTCTGCATCCACTACTACCAAGAAATATTCACTCAACTCCTAAATCCATTTTCTGAGTTCTAAAGTTATATTTATTACATGGTATCAGAGCATTGGGGCCCCACATCCTCATGAGTTTGGGCACTTCTTTTGGGTATTTGACATGATAGGAGATACTGGAAAGATATCAAAGTAGCCATAATCCTTTAATGGATATAATTATGATACATCATGGGTAAAGAAAAAAAAACCATCATGGTTGTTAATGGCTTGTGGGAGTTTGTGATGAATGGGTTCAATGATGTTATCAACCTAGTACAGTATGCTACCCTCACAAACCCATAGTAGACTCAATTGAAAGAGTCAAGAAGGAAGGATGCAAAAGCATTAAGTTTGATTGAGGCAACAGAGACTATTTTTCCCAAGATTGTAGCAGAAAATTACTCAAAGGAAGCATGGGATATCCTTGAAACAAAATTTAAGGGAACTAATAAGGTTAGAGTAGTGAAGCTATAGATGATCAAAAGGGAGTTTAAGAACCTTCAAATGAAGGATAATGAACTTATTGTAGAATTCAACTCAAGAATCTCTACTTTGATAAGGTTAGCTCAAATCAAATGGAGAAGAGTATAAAGAGAAAAGGATAGTGGAGAAGATATTGAGGAGTTTACATCATAAATATGACAACCTTGTGATGATCGTTGAGGAAGCAAAGGACCTCACTGCATTGACCATGGATGAGTTGATGGGAACTCTTCAAACCCACAAGCACCAAATTAATAAGTCAACCACATCTTTGAAAGAGAAATCTTTCAAGGCTCAAGAGGATTCAAGAGGTAGTGGGAGAGGAAGAAATGACTCTGATGGAGGCTCAAGAAGTAGAGGTCATGGAAGAAATGGTAAAAGGAATTCTAGTGCAGTAAGCTCAAGACAAGCAAGCAATCAAGAGTGAACAAGCACCTCTCAGAATAGCTCTAGAGGAGGTAAAAAGAATTAAAACTCAAACAAGAGCAACATAGAGTGCTACTACTATCATCACAAGTTTGGGAATTATGCAAATGAATGCTGGAAGAAGCAGGGTGATTAGTCAAAACAAAATGTAAATGTGGTTGATGTGAACATGGGAAATACAAAAAATCCCACAACCTTCATCATGTGTAACATTGGTGAAGAAGGAAGCCCTAACATATGCTACTTGGACAATGGCTATAGTAACTACATGAGTGGTAATGAAATTTTATTTTCTTTCATCGACAAAAATTACAAGTCTAAAATTAAGATGAGAAAACAATGGAATCATTCCCATAGTTGGAAAATGATCTATTATGGTCAGGACCAAGCAAGGTGAGAAAAAAGACACACAAAATGTATATTTTTCTCCAGGCATGAAGCACAATTTGATGATTGTTGGACAACTCATTCAAAATGGTTACACGATGCTGATGGAAAATGACAAGTGTGTCATTCATGAAAAGGATGGGAGTAAAAGAATACTTGCAATAGTACAAAGGGAAAAGAACCAGATGTTCCCTTTGAAGTTAGAGGCATGCTTCTCTACTCAAGTCAATGCCACACCTCTGAAGTATGCATGTACAATAGTGCATCAGCAATAAGCTCTTAGGAGCATGATTGAAGACCCCTCCAAGCTAAGGTATCTTAGGTATGGACATCTTGGCTTTGCTAGTTTAAATTTCTTGTTCAAGAAAAGAATGGCGGATGGTTTTTCAAGCATTGTACATTCATGTGACAAGTGTTACGTTTGTATTTTGGGTAAGCAACATAGGGTTTCCTTTAATTCTAGTAATTCTAGAAGGGGAAGGGCACAATTAGAATTGTTGCATTCTGATTTAGTTGGCCCTGTACAAACCACTTCATCTATGGGGAGTACTTATTTTATGACATTAATAGATGATTTTAGTCATAGGACATTGGTTTATTTCTTCAAAATAAATTATAAAGTGTTTGATAAATTTGCTGAATTTAAAGCCCTGGTTGAAAAAGAATGTCGACATTATGTCAAGATCCTTGGGTTAGAAGGGGAGTATACCTCCAATTTGTTTGTAAATTTTTGTAGGAAGAATGAAATTAAGAAGGATCCTATAGCCAATTATACTCCGCAACAAAATGGATTGTTTGAGAGGAAGAACAAGACCATTATTGAAATGGCAAGGAGAATGATGAAAGAAAAGGGACTCCCAATTGAGTATTGGGGGAGGTTGTAGCAACAACAATATATAATTTGATAAACATGTGTCCTACAAAGTTATTTTGTTACAAGATTCCTCTTGATTCATGGTTAAGGAATAGATGGATAGTAGAGCACATGGGAGTATTCAAATGTGTAGCATATGCACATGTACCAAAGGAACAAAGGATAAAGATGGATGACAAAGGTGTGAAGTGTATCTTCACTAGTTACAACTCAAAATCAAAGGCTTATAATTTGTATGATCCAATCACCAAAAAGATCATCATTTTAAGAGATGTGGAGTTTCTTGAAAATCAATCATGGGATGGCTTAATAGATGAATCTTCAAGAAGTTTAAGAAAAGTGTTGACCATTGAAGAAGAAGAAGAAGAAGACATTGGTGATTAGCAAGATGAAGGAGCAGAAAACATGGATAGTTATAGACAAAAGCAAAAAGGAAAGCAAGCTCAAACATGTCAAGTTTCTACTCTTAGTAGTTCAACATAGCCCCAACCTAGCATGCAGAATAGTATCAATAGCAATACTAAAATTTTAGATCTCACTCTTGCCTCCTTATTGCCAAGAAAGATTAACAAGTCTAAGGTAGATATACCGAGAAGAAAGCTATAATGAAGAGTTTGATGAAAGTGTCAATTTTGTATTAGTTTCTCATAGTGATCCAATGTACTTTGAAGAAGCTATGAAATAAGAGAAATGATGTAATCCCATGGATGGGAAATGGATGCTATTGAAAGAAATGAGAGATGGGAGTTAACTATTTTGTCTCCTATGAAACAAGTAATTAGAGTGAAATGGGTATACAAAACCAAGTGCAATGCTAAAATAAAAATAGATAGGCATAAGGCACGATTAGTGGTCAATGGGTAGAAGCAGCAGTATGACAAAGAGCATGATGAGACATATGCCCCAATTATAAGAATGAAAATTGTGCATACTATCAGAGCAATTCCACCCTAGCACAAATGGAAGGTATATCAAATGGATGTGAAGTTTGCCTTCTTGAATGGTTTATTCAAAGAAGAAATATATGTGGAGCAACCACTTGGTTGTGAAGTTGCAGGTGAACAACACATTGTGTATAGATTCAAGAGAGCTCTATATGGGCTCAAGCAAGCTCCAACGGCATGGTACATTAATATTGACTCATAACTTATGAGCAATGGCTTTAGCAAAGCGATGGTGAGCCCACACTTTACATCAAGGCTGAAAATAGTAAGGTATTGATTGTTATCTTGTATGTAGATAAGTTAATCTTTCACTAGAAATGATAATTTCATAATTGGTGATTTCAAAGAGGCCATGAAAAATAAATTTGAAATAAAAAACCTAGGTCTCTTGAAGTATTTTCTAGGCATATAAGTAAAAAAAATGCATGATGCATTTTTGATCTCTTAAGAAAAGTATGCAAATCAGATCTTGGAGAGATTTAAAATGCAGAATAGTAAGGCAGCCCAAACACCAACAATAGTAGGTTTGGAGTTGAGCAAGGAAGATTACAGTAAAAGTAAGAATCCAATATTATACAAGAGTATGGTTGGAAGCTTGATGTATTTGATAGTAACTTGGCCTAACATGATGCATGTAGTACATTTAATTTCTAGATTTATGGAAACGCCAAAGGATTCCCATTGGCAAGTGGGAAAAAGGATCCTTAGGTATGTAAATGGCACCAAGGGATTTGAGATTTTGTATACTATAGATAATGATTTCAAGTTGGTTGGTTATATTGATAGCAATTTGGCTGGAAGCCTAGAAGATAGGAAGATTACTTCTAGAGACATGTTTCAAATGGGGTCAGGCACAATTTTATGGGCATCCAAGAAGAAACCTATTATTACTCAATCTATAGAAAATGTTGGTTACATAACAACATATACAATAGGATGTTAATCTATCTATTTAAGAAGAATCTTGGCAGATTTGAATGAAAGGCAAGAGGATGGAACCATAGTCTCTTGTGAAAATATTTCCTCAATTGTGTTATCAAAGAATCTAGTCTTCCATAGGAGAAGCAAACACATGGAAATCATATATCACTTCATCAGAGAGTTGGTGGAGAATGGAGACATCAAATGGAATTTTGTAAGTCTGAGTAGCAGCTAGTAGACATTTTCACTAAGCCTTTAGGCATAGAAAATTTTGCACACCTAAGAAAGAGTCTTGGTGTAGTTGATTTGGATCAAGAATGATCCTTATTCGTATGGTTCAAGACAAAGGGGGAACATTAGAAATTTGAAAATGGTTGGTTGTCCCTAGAGCCACATGCCCACCTACCCTATCAGGAAAATTATGTCGATAGGTGAGTTTGAAAATCCAAAAGAGAGGGAAAATATTTTGAGACAAGACAAAATGGATTGAAGCCTCATTCATTTGTAGATAGACATGACAAAGATCAATAGATCAATGCAGAGGAGAAAGGAATAATCAGAGTAGAGTTCAAAGGATAGAAGGAAGGTTCAATTTCAGAGTATACAACATGTGTTGAATCTCCCTGTCATTTTGTAAGTTCATTTTTTTGTCCTATGAAGTAGTGATTTCTTTAAGCATTATTGTATGCAGACATGAAGTGTTGCAAGTTTATATTTTAAGTAGAAATTGTAGGTTAAAGTAATTTGCTTCTAGTTGAAGCCCTATGCTCCTAGATTTGTATTTAGTTGAATCATTTTATGAATAGAAAGTAAGCAAGCAGGCATATTAGTTAATCCAATTCTTTTGGCTTATTATTGTCTCCTTTCTATTCAATATGCATGGTTCTTATTATTTGAGAAGTTTATAGTTTCGTATTCTCTGTTATCATTTCTTGTGGTTTAATGGTAGAAAACACCAGACAACAAATATGTTATTAACTTGCTTGGTCTCCTTGTTTAACTGAGCCCTCATGGTGTTAACCTAGTCAACACCTATCTATGTTGAGCCTACCAAGTTATAGTTGAATTTACCAAGTTTCCACCTTGTGCCTGCCGAGCTCACTTGGTCTCTTCCTTGTTGAGTCAATTGAGCTCACTCGCTTCCTTAGTCGATCGAGGTCACTCGGTCTCTATGTTGACTAAGAATTGTTGACAAGCTCCAACTTCCTTTGGTGAATGAGCTTACTTAGGTCCCATTGTTGCCAAGTCACTCACCATCCACTACTATTGAGTAACTTGCACTCAACTCCATAACATGTTGAGCTCTCTCGACACACACTGCCTATCACTCTGCAAACACTATTTGTTGAGTAAAAAATTTGAATTGTGAAGTTATACTTCTTACACAATAAGCCCATGTTTCCACAAAATTTCAAAAAAAAATTCCAAACTCGTACTTAGTTTCTTATAAGTGATCCATCATAGGAAAAAGTAAGTGCGAAATAACTATCAGGTAATATAGATTGTAACAAGCCTAATAGATCTTGTATTAGTTTTTTCAATTTGTTTCTCTCCTACTGACCAACGTAATTGCCATTCTAAAAAGAATCTAATCAATTAGATATTATATCTCATCTCATGATATAGGTATTTTTTTAAAAAGACACAAAATATCCCCTTGTGGTTACAATTTTCTCATCAAACTGTCAATTTCTCCAAACCCAAAATTGTAGAAGATTCATGCAAAATTGTAGAATATCACTAGCGAGTTGAATGTTCTTTGTAAGAAACAAAATTGCATTTCGCTAGTCAAGGTAGGCAAGAAGCTAGAATTCATTTACAACTAGGTAGAGTTCCTCTACTAATGCAAGGATATTCAGTAATATTAGCATGCTTGTGTGCCCGACTGAGTGCAGCTGGGGCCTTGAGGGTCCTTCCAGAGAGTAGGCAATCGATAGTGTACTCTTATTGGCCATAGGTATTCCTACAGATCAGATCTTTGTGATATGCTACAATAGGCTAGAGTTGAATACAAAAAAACTTCAAATCAGTGCATGGAACATCATTACTATAGGCCATATAAAGTGGCTTGTCTATTTATGTCCCAATTATTTTCTCATATCACGTCCATCATAAATACTGTTGATGTTCGATTGGAGTGAAAGGATTTAAATAGAGAATAAAAAATGTTGCAATAAGAAGAAATACACAACACCAGATTTATCCTGGTTCACCACAATAGTGGCTATGTCCAGACTGTAGAGTACTAGATTAATGTGTAAAAAGTACATTTCAAATGAGCAAGAGTAGCATATAAAAGGGCTCCAATAATATTACAAATGAAGAGTCTTTGGAAACCAAGAGACTTAATTATTGGAGGTAACAATGACTTCACTGTTGGCCTTCACAATATCAACAAACTCTCACCTGAAGGACAACCAATGCTGCAATTGATCACCCAATACCCTACTCAAAGAATGATCTATCTTTTCTTCACAAGCCCAAGAGAAGTTCTAGCACATTCAAACTTCTCTTTGGCAACAACATTCGTGAATATATCAGCCAGATTGATCTTGGTATCAATCTTGACAACATTCAACTTGCCCTCTTCGACTGCATGATGAACAAAGTGAGCATGTGCATCAAGATTCTTGGAGCGACATTGTGATGACTGATTATGTACCATGAAGATCGCACTATGGCTGTCAAAAAATAGATTATATTCATTTTGATGAACTTTCAATTCACCAAGTAACTGTTGAAGCCAAATCATTTCCCTTGTAGCTTTAAAAAGAACTAAGTATTTAGCTTTAGCTGAAGAAAGAGCAATGCAATGTTGCAACCGTGAAGCCCAACTGATCGTAACTCCAGCAAATGTGAAGGTGTAACCAGTAGTAGACCTTTGTTTGTCCAAGTCTCTAGCAAGATCAGAATCAGTGTAACCTGGCAGCTAAACTTTGTTTCTGCCAAAACATAAAACATGATCTTGTTGGGCCCATTTGCCATTGCACCAAAAGCCATGACTATTAGTGAACATGGAACACCACATAATTAACCACTTGTGGGTAGGGAGTGCGTCGCATCACCCAATAATCTCCCCCTCGATGTGCCTACCAGGTGCTTACGTGGGTCGAGAAGGCACTAGGGAGATTTGAACCCATGACTAGGCCAAAACCAAGCTCCGATACCAATTGTAGGGCCCATTTGTCGTTGCACCAAAAGCCATGACTGTTAGTGAACATGGAACACCACATAATTAACCACCTATGGGCAAGGGAGCATGTCGCATCACCTAACAAATCTGAAGTACCTTTTAGATACATTAGTATCCATTTGACGGCTTCCTAATGAGCTTTGCTGAGATTGCTCATGAACCTGCTCACAACTCCCACCGCATGAGCAATGTCAAGGCGAGTAGAAACCATAGCATACATAATGCTACCAATGGCTGATTTGTAGGGAATTTTCTTCATAAATTCCTTTTCTTCTTGTGTTTTAGGACATAATTCAGAACTTAATTGAAAGTGACTAGCAAGAGGAATAGAAGTTACTTTTGCATTAGCCATGCCAAATCTTTCAACAACTTTGTCAATGTATTGTTTTTGAGACAAAGTGATTTCCCTCTTTTTCCTATCCCTTGTGATTGTCATGCCAAGAATCTTTTTAACCACCCCTAAGTCTTTCATTGCAAACTTGCTTGACAATTTTTGCTTCAACTCATTAACTATTCTTTTGTTTGTGCCAGCTACTAAAATATCATCGACATAAAGAAGAAGGATGACAAACTCACCACTTGGAAGTTTCTTGAAGTAAACATATGGGTTTGATTCACATCTTGTGAAATTATGCTCAGTCATGAAGCGATCAAATTTTACATACCACTATCTTGGGGCTTGTTTCAAGCCATACAAGCTCTGATTTAATCTGCAATAAAGATGTCCATGTCCCTTCTTTATGAACCCTTGAGGCTGCTCCATGTAAAGTTCTTCTTCTACATCACCATGTAGGAATGTGGTTTTCACATCAAGCTATTCTAACTCAAGATCCCACACTGCTGCTAATCCCAAAACAGTTCGAATAGTTGTCATCTTGACAACCAGTGAGAAGATTTCATTGAAATCTATCCCTTTTTCTTGATCAAATCCCTTTACCACCAATCTGGCTTTGAAGCGTTTATTGCCTTCCACTTCATCTTTCACATGATATATCAACTTTTTCCTAAGTGGTCTTCGATTAGGTGGAAGAGAGACCAGATCCCAAGTTTGATTCTTGAGTAAAGAATCTATTTCTTCACAGATCGATGTTTTCCATTTATCACTATTGACATCTTTGAGAGTTGCTTTGTATGTAGACGGTTCTAAAAATTTTGAAACTAGAATTGAAGACTCTACTTCTTCAGCATACAATAATTCATAATCTGAGAGTTTAGCAGGCATTCTCCTTTCTCTAGTGGATCTTCTCATTTGGGGTTCTCTGTTCTCTAGTTGAACCAATTCAAATGGAGAACTAGTTACTCTAGTTCATTGATTTAAATTTGAATGCCCTCTCTACTACTGGAGAACCAATTATCATAAGATTCATGCATAGGACTTTGGCCCTTGATGGCCGTTAAATTTATGGGCTCTGTATTTCCTCTTTCATTCAAGGAGCATGGACTTTCACCCTTCCAATTACGAGTGGTCAAGAAAACTTTTGTCACCTGCGGATTAACATGCTCGTGCCCAAAATGGGTGTTATTATGACTGTTAAAATGATTTTCTTCTACAACTTTGATTGGTTCCTGTGTATGAACTTGTGCAACCTTCGAATTAACATGTGGAACCTACGGATTGATATGTGTAACCTACATATTGATATGCGTAATCTGCGGATTGAAAGGATTTATATCATGCGGTCTTTGTTCCAATGTTCCCTATAGATTATCTTGCCATGGGTTGGCCTTGTTGGATAGAGCACCATGTGGTCTTCCTTCTACGGCTTCCAATGTTTCCTACAAATCCACTTCCGCAAGCCCAAAGTGGATATTAAACTCAGAGAAGTCCTACAGGTTTTCAATGTTATTAAGAGGTGCATGATTATAATTGCCTTGTGTTTGGTATTGTCTTTTGTTAGCCATGTTGTCTTGGCTATGCTTGTCCACTAGTTCTGCAGTAACACAAGGCCTGCCCATGTAATTAGGAACATTTTTTTCAAAAAATGTTGAATTTATTGTTGGTTGTGAAGGTCTGCGGGAATGAGCAGAGTCTTCAGTTTTGTGATGGATAAAGTGCTCGGTCCCATGCCTATACTCCAACAATTTATCTTTGTCTATGCCATCGTGCCTTATTCCTTGGCAATTATTCTTGGCAATGAAAGTGTTCTGTTTCACAGACCTGAGGTTGTGAATATATAGTCTGAGTATTTGATTTATTTATGTTAGTAAACCTTTCTGAGTTTACACTTTTATTGTCATAATTTCCTGAGTTGAATAGGGAATCTTCTGCCTTAGTATGCCATGTATCCTCTGAGGAAGAGATAGGGGTAGGAGCAAGAACTGATGTAGGAGAAAGATTATTGGTGGGATACAGCAACTGGGTATTGCCATGCTAAGAGTATGTACCATTACTCATCATATCGAGTAAAGGAATAAATTCTCTATTAGGAGTCTCATCTTTAGAATGAGGAAACACCTTCTCATTAAAGATGACATCTCTGCTCCTAATGATCTTCTTTTCAATTAAACTCCAAAGCCTAAAGCCAAACCAATCTTCTCCATAGGGTAAGTGCACCAAGTTGTGGTGCCAAAAGAGGGGTATAAGTGGACACCTTTTTCCTGAAATCAGCAATTTCTGAACTTCAACAAGAATTTGAAGATAGTTACGCTCAAAATTTTAAGATATGACAAAAACAAAAGTCATAGTCCTCTAAATCTAGTTTCTAAACTACTATTTTTTTTTCAAAATGGTTTAGTTTTAGGTCCTCAAAAAAGGGAGCCACAAAAAGTGGTGCTGGTTTTTCCAGAAAAACATAACATAGTACAAAGTGTGGTCCCCCTAAAATTTTAACTTTTTTTTTGAAATTCTTTAATCGCTCCAGTCAAAATTTACCTAACACTATGTAGTTTATCCCAGATTTTTTGGGTAATTTTATAATATGTATTTTTTTTTTTATGAATTTTTTAATTGGACACATTCGAAAAATGTGAAATATCTATGTGCTCCCCCCTATAAATGATTGAAAACTAATCTAAAATCAAAACTTCTTTTTTTCAAAGTGTGTAGAATGGAGTCTAGTTTCTAAAAAATTAAGTTTTTTCAAAATTTGATGAACGAGCTCAAATCTATAGCCCAATTAGTACATGTTGGTTTTTGACAAAAAATGGACATACATTCTAAAGAAATTATAGATGAAAGGCTTAAAATAGTTCAAATTAAAAATAAATTATATGGTTGTGTAGCTAACAAGGAGACCTACAATGTTATGTAACCTAATTTTATTGATGTTCAACCACAAAGAAACTAGACAGAGAGCACACAAGAAAAATCAATCATTTTTTGTATGTTTGCAGCAAAACACATCTCAGACCAGTTTATGGACTCCAAAGCTTTGGTTTGGATTCCCAAAGCAATACGAAATGTTAGGCTTGGTAGTATTTAAAGCTTGTTAAATTTACTTTCAAATAGCGCGTACGTGCTTTGTAAATTTTTTTTTTTCAAAAAATGCGCACACGCTATGGTGCGTACCCACTATAGTGCGTATGCACTATTTAAATATACTTTTAAATAGCATGTACGTGCTTTGAAAAATTAAATTTTTTTTAAAATAGCACGTACGCACTATGGCTTGGCACACCCAAGCCATAGTGTGTGCGCACTATAGCGCACACGCACTATAGTGCGTGCGCACTTATTGAAAATAGAAAGGAAAAAAAGGGTGTCATCTTTTTGGCACCACAACTCGGTGCACTTACCCCATATCCAACAAATATGCAAGGCTCGGATTTAGGATCCAGCTTGCTTCTTTTTTCTTTGGGCACATGTGCAAAGGCCTGACAACCAAAAACTTTAAGATGAGAGTAAGAAATTCTTCTACCATGCCATTCCTCTTCTGGAATTCTGAATTTCAACCTTCAAGAAGGACTCTGATTAATGAGATATATGATTGTATTACATGCCTCAGCCCAGAATTCTTTGCCCAATCCTACATTTGAAAGCATACACCGAGCTTTCTCCATTATTGTCCTATTGAGTCTTTTCGCTGCCCCATTTTCTTAAGGGGTGTAGGGTACAACTTTCACCCTACGAATACCATTATTTGCACAATAATTGTCCAACTCCAGTGAACAGAACTCACCTCCATTATCCATTTTTAAACATTTGATCTTATAGCCCCTTTGGTTTTCAATAAGAGCTTTGAAAACTTTAAACTTAGAAAAAACATCAAATTTATTTGCCATCATATATATCCATACTTTCCTAGTATAGTCATCAAGGAAAGTAACAAATTTTTTTGAACCTCCTAAAGAGCTTACCTCAACCGGACCAAAGACATCCGAGTGTACAAGTTCCAATGGTTTCTCCTTGAGATTATGTCCATCTTTCAAGAAGCTGACCCGCTTTTGTTTTCCGTAAAGGCAATGTTCACAAAATTCTAAATTTTCTGATTGGAGATCTAGTAGTTGATCCCTTTTGAGCATTATCTCAAGGCCCTTTTTTCTCATTTGGCCTAATCTTTGATGCCAAAGTGTTGCATCGCTACCCATGACTATCATAGCAGCCCCTATTTCAGTAGGCTTCTCAAGAAGATAAAGATTACCAACTTTGTTTCCCTTGGTAATTATTCTCGAACCCTTGGTAACTTTCCAAGTATCCAAATATAAGAATGGATAATATCCTTGTGCAAAGAGCTGACTGACCAAAATTAGATTTTGCTTTAATTTGTGAACATGGCGAACATCTTTTAACAACCATCTCCCTCCATCTTCCAGCTGTAACAAAATGTCACCTTTGCCAACTATTTCGCAGGAATTTTTGTCTCCAAGAAATACCTCTCCAAATTGACCTTCATGGTAGTTTGTGAAACAATTCGTACATGAAGTAACATGGAAAGAAGCTCCGAAATCTATCACCCAAGAATCTAATTTTGTGTCACTTGTAGAAAGAACTAAAGCACTTTCATCTTTCTCATAGGCTGTATTTGCTTCCATGTTTCTCACATTTTCTTGTGCTTTCTTGTAAGCCCAACAATTTCTCTTTATTTGGCTAGGCTTACCACAAAAACAACATTCACCATTCCTACCTCTTGACCTTGAACGATTGGGTGACTTTGATCTTCATTGATTGTAATTATTATTTCCTCTATGATGGCTTCTTCCTCTTCTCTCAGTGCTGACCATAGTGAGAGCATCACTGGATGAGGAGTCTTTGTTACTTCTTCTCATGTCTTCACTTAATAAAGTGGCAACAACTTCATCGTAGGCCAACTTTGACTTCGTAGAGTATAAAGTACTTATAGTTGTAACTACGGGATCCCAACTATCAGGTAAAGAACATAAAAAGATGATTGTTTTGGATTTGTCATCTTGAGTCATACCAACCGAGCTTGCTTGACATAATAGAGTGTTCAAATCATTTATATGATTTGACATTGCAGTCCCTTCCTTCATTTTTAGTTTGTAGAGTTTCTTCATAATGAAGATTTTGTTTGTAGCCGATGCCGTTTGATACATGTTCTGAAGTTTGTCCCAAACCTCTTTCGTTGACTTCTCGTTTGAGAGATTGACCAAGACATCTTTCGCTAGTGAGAGAAAAATGGATGCCATCGCCTTCTCATCCATATTTTCCCAATCTTCATCAATCGTTGTAGATAGTTTCTTAGACTTCAATTACAAGAGCCAAGTCTTGCTTAACTAGCAAGGAGCGCATTTGCACTTTCCACAAGCTGTAATTATTGCTTGTAAATTTCTCTATTTTCAAATCCTCCATCTTTTTGGAAAATTCAACACCGATTTCCCAATCCACACACATCATGCTCTGATACCAATTGTATAAGGAAGCAAAGGTGCGCGGACTCACTTCCTACGCTAATCTTTGAGAGGACGATTATGCAAATCAAAGTAACTATTGCAAAGATCTCAAGAAATGCATAATAACATAATCAAAATAACAAAGAACACACAACATAGTGATTACCGTGGGAAACCCTTCCGAGAGAAAAACCATACCCTCCAAAACTCGCACAATGTATTATCAAACCAGGATGATTACAATACACTTGCAATGCAAGTTCTTATAGGAGCGCATCACCACAACTCAAACTTGGATAGACTCCTTCTAGCACCAGTCTTGCAAACTATACTCAATTACACAAACACCTCCCCAAGCCCTCCTTTTATAGTGATTTTACAACCTGGAAACCAATTATGGTTTTAAAAAACCATGGGCAAAACTACCATGCCACATGTTACCCATTTTTGACATTTACATTTCCAATATGGAAAAAACAACTAGGTTAAAATAGTAATCCCATCCACAATTTTGTCTCTTAGTCTAGACCCACATAAAATTCACAAAATGAGTCAACAAGGCTCTAAAAATGACCTATCTATATTCTACTATGGACAAGACTCATTTTAACAACTCACAAACCATTTTCCAATGCATAAACAAGTGGAAAACTTCCACAAACAAATTCTAGAATTTTCCAAGAAAGGATTGCAAGGTTGAGACACATGTTTCTCAACATTCTCCCACTTTTCGAACACCTTGCAAGAGTCAGGGGTTCTGAAATATCATGGACTTGATTGCTAGGGGCCGAGAGGCACATAGACTCTAAACACCATCTAAATTTCTCTGTGCTCAAGGGCATAGTTAATGCATCAACAAAATTCACCAAAGTCTCTACCTTTTCCAGCTTCACCTTGCCGTCCTCGATCATATCTCTCAAAAAATGATATTGTACATCAATGTGCTTGGTCCTCGCATGAAAATTTGAGTTCTTCGCTAGGTAGATTGCACTTTGGTTGTCACTATAAATTGTCACTGTACCTTGTTTGAACTCTATATTTGAATATAATCTCTTTAGCCAGATGGCTTCTTTGCAGGCATGAGTAGCTACCACATACTCTACCTCAGTAGTGGACAAAGTGACCATAGCCTGTCGCTTACTCATCCAACTGATTGCACCACCAAATAATGTAAACACATATGCACTAGTGGATCTTCTTCTATCAACATCACCAGCCCAGTCTAAATCCACATAGCCTCGAATATCCAAGGAATGCTCACTTCTTGTTCCATGAAAACATATTCAGTACTTTGAGGTACCTTGCAAGTATCTGAAACCTCTTTTTACTGCATCCTAATGTGCTCTTCCTGGATTAGACATATAATGGGAAAGTACTCCCAATGCTTGGACAATGTCTGGTCTTGTACAAACCATAGCATACATCAAACTTCCAATAGCACTCTAATATGGTACTCGACTCATCTCTTCCATCTCCAATGGGGATGTAGGACACTGTGAGCTAGAAAGCTTTGTTCCCATAGTAACAGGAACACTCAATGGTCTTTCATCCTGCATATTGAATCTTTTCAAAATAGTACCAACATACTTACTTTGGCCTAGCAAAAGCTTTCTATTCTGTCTATCTCGTATAATCTCCATTCGTAGAATGCGCCTAGCTGCACCAAGATCTTTCATTTCAAACTTTATTGAGAGTTGAGATTTTAACTCTACAATCAAACCTTTTCCTTTGCCAATAAACAACATGCCATCGACATACAAGGCAATAACCAAGAAACCATCACCATCAGATTTGAAATATATACAGTGATTAGATTTAGATTGCACAAATCCCAAACTCAACACATATGTATCAAACTTCTGGTAGCACATCCTAGGACTCTATTTTAAACCATACAAGGATTTCTTCAATTTGTAGACCAAATGACTTTTACCTTTCACCACATAGCGCTTTGGCTGTGACATGTAAATTTCTTTCTCCAAATCTCCATGAAGAAAAGTAGTTTTCACATCCATTTGTTTGATCTCTAGATCATAAGCTGCTGCAATAGAAAGCAAAAATCTAATGGATGTCATTTTGGCTACTGGAGAAAAAATCTCACCATAATATACTCCCTCAACTTGAGAGTAACCTTTTGCAACCAAGCATGCTTTATACTTCTCAATGCTTCCATTTGAAGCCATCTTCCTTTTGAACACCCATTTACAACCAACAGGCTTTCATCCTTCAGGCAATGGTACAAGGTCCCATGTTTGATTCCTCTTAAGAGCTGCCATTTCTTCATCCATGGCTATTTTCCAAGACTCTGAATCATTCATCCCAAGAGCCTCTTCTACAGATCTTGGTTCATCAATGTTAGTATTCGATGCAAATATGCATCTCCAATCATCAGGAGAATACCCATACCTTTCAAGTGGTTTCCTTTGTCTAGTAGATCTTCGAACAAGATCTGGTTTAGGTTTAGGAGGTTCAAGTTCATGATTAGGTTCTCCCTCTTCCTCTGATGATTCAAAACTCGTAGAGCTTTCTTCAACATCTCATCTTTCTAAGGGCCTTGATTCAACTTTCTCAAGTGTAGCAGGAAGTTGAATCACATCTTTCTTTTCTTTAATTTGTTTTGGCTGCACTGTAACAGAAGAAGGCTTAGTTTCTCTAAAAATAACACTTCTGGAATAAAATACCTTTTGTGCAATAGGATCCCAAATCTTGTATCCTTTCACACCATAAATATATATGATGAAGATACATTTGATAACTTTGTTGTCCAATTTTGTTCGCTTCTCCTTTGGCACATGAGCATATGCCTCACAACCAAACACTCTCAGATGTCTAAGTGAAGGCTTGTGGTTTGACCATGCTTCCATTGGCGTCTTGTCAACAAGAGCTGATGTAGGAGACCTGTTTATCAAGTAGCAAGCAATGGCTATAGCTTCAGCCCAGAACTTTTGTTCTAGTCTAGCACCACTCAGCATACTCCTAGCCTTCTCCATTAGGGTCATGTTCATTCTTTTTCCAACTCCATTCTGCTGTGGAGAATATGGAGTTGTCTTCTCTCTTTTAATACCACAATCTTTACAAAATGTGTCAAACATATTGGAGCAAAATTCACCACCATTATCAGTTCTCAAGAATTTTATTTCCTTTCCAGTCTTCAATTCAACCATTGCTTTAACTTCTTTGAAACGACTGAAAACTTTAGCTTTACTCCTAAGGAAATAAACCCATATTCTTCTACTAAAATCATCAATGAAAGAAACATAATAAACTGATCTACCAATAGAAGGAACATCAACTGAACCAAATACATCCAAATGAATTAGATCCAAAATACATGAAGACTTATGAGAACTCGAGTAAAATTGAATGCGGTTTTGTTTACGATAGATACAATGCTCACAAAAATCAAACTCAAGATTGTAGTCATTCAACCCATCAACAAGGTTCTTATTTTTCAAGGTCCGTAGGCCCTTCTCACCTATGTGGCCATGTCTCTAGTGCCATAACATAGTCTTCTCTGCAGGCAACTTTGATTCAGTAGACATAGAACCCTTGGGTACCCAAAAACCACGACCATCTATTGAAAGAGAAACTCTCTCCTTCTCCAACTGAGTAGTCTTTTTCACAATCTTATCAGAAGTACTATTGCACTCGACTGTGCATGCATCAAGTTGGTACATTGTACCCAATCTAATTTCTCTTGCTATTACCATAGCACCTCTCACCATTTTTACACCTGCTTCAGAAAATTGTACATGCACACCTACATCTATTAGCTTACTAACAGATAAAAAATTCCTTGCTAGTCCAGGGATATGCAAGACACCATCAAATCTTCTAATTCTACCATCAAAAAATTTCACACGAATACTTCCACGACCAACAATATCAAGTACTGAATTATCACCCAAATACACCTTACCAGCATCAAAATTTTCATACTTACTAAACTAGTTCCTATTAGGAGTCATGTGGAAAGATGCACCTGAATCTATTAACCATGCATTTTCACCTACATGAGTGGGCAATGCTGTAATGAAAGCATCTCCATCTTCCTTCTCAGACTCAAAATCATAATCTTGCTTTTTCTTCTTCTTATTTTTCTTCTCCTCTTTGCAGTCCTTTCAAAAGTGTCCAGGTTTGCCACAATTCCAGCAGATTGCCTTGGACTTACTAGAGGATTTCGATCTCCCCTTATTTTTGGACTTAGAATGGCCATGCTGCTTTTCATTCTTGCCTCTTTCTTTTGGTCTTCCGTGAACACTCAAAGCCTCTTTGGCATTCAGAGAGACCTTCCTTCTCATCTCTTTAGAAACTACAGAACCAACAATGTCCTCCATCTTCAAGACAACTGAAGTGCTCCCTATAGCCATAACAAGACTATCCCATGAGTCTGGCAACGAACATAACAAGATTTGACACCTTTCTTCTTCATCCATTGGCACCCCTACTGAGGTCAACTGAGTCACCAACATATTAAACCTTTCCAGATGCTCAGAAATTTGTCCACCTTCTTCCATTCTCAAGGAATACAACTTCTTCCTCAAGAAAATCTTATTCACAAGTGATTTCGCTTGATAGATCTCACTAAGCTTTGTCCAAAGCTTCTTCGTGGTAGGTTCTTCATGGACATTAATCAGAACCGAGTCTGCAAGACACAATTTGATGAGACCTTTAGCTTTTCTATCAGTCACATCATATTGTGCGGCTAATGTCGGATCTGTGGGTCTCAGCTTGTTCTCATCAATTGCATCCCATAGATCCCGATCAGACAACAAATCTTCCATCTTCAGCTTCCACATCTCAAAGTTTGTGCCAAAAAACTTTTCAACATCAATTCTCCCTGACATGCTTGCCATCTTTTCAATCCTACAAGACAGAAATGAAATGCTCTGCACAAGCTCCCACTCAAACCTTGATTAGCTCAAAAAACCCTGTACCCAACAAATAGAACCAAAACTGGCTAGGCTCTGATACCACTTGTAAGGAAGCAAAGGTGTGGGGAATCGCTTCCTACGCTAATCTTTGAGAGGACGATTATGCAAATCAAAGTAACTATTGCAAAGATCTCAAGAAATGCATAATAACATAATCAAAATAACAAAGAACACACAACACAGTGATTACCATGGGAAACCCTTCCGGGAGAAAAACCCCACCCTCCAAAACTCGCACAATGTATTGTCAAACCAAGATGATTACAATACACTGGCAATGCAAGTTCTTACAGGAGCACATCACCACAACTTGAACTTGCAGAGACTCCTTCTAGCACCAGTCTTGCAAACTAAACTCAATTGCACAAACACCTTCCCAAGCCCTCCTTTTATAGTGATTTTACAACCTGGAAACCACTTATGGTTTTACAAAACCATGGGCAAAACTACCATGCCACATGTTACCCATTTTTGACATTTACATTTCCAATATGGAAAAAACAACCAGGTTAAAATAGTAATCCCGTCCACAATTTTGTCTCTTAGTCTAGAGCCCCATAAAAGTCACAAAATGAGTCATCAAGGCTCTAAAAATGACCTACCTATATTCTACTATGGACAAGACTCATTTTAACAACTCACTAACCATTTTTCAATGCATAAACAAGTGGAAAACTTCCACAAACAAATTCTGGAATTTTCCAAGAAAGGATTGCAAGGTTGAGACACGTGTTTCTCAAAAATTGAAAGGATTTAAACAGAGAATAAAAAATGTCGCAATAAGAAGAAATACACAACACCAGATTTATCCTAGTTCACCACAATAGTGGCTATGTCCAGAGTGTAGAGTATTAGATTAATGTGTAAAAAGTACATTTCAAATGAGCAGTAGCAGCATATAAAAGGGCTCCAATAATATTACAAATGAAGAGTCTTTGGAAACCAAAAGACTCGATTATTAGAGGGAACAATGACTTGACTTTTGACCTTCACAATATCAACATGGAGCACGACTTCTTATTATCACAGTAATATTGATCAATATTTATGGGCACTCTCACGTTAGAAAGTTGTATGTTTCCTATTCCCCACTGTATTAAGAGTAAGCAATAAGTGGAATCAGGAAAAACTCTGGTATATTTACGTTGTAGGATAGCTGGGTTTTTTGACAGAGCTGCCATGTTTTGAGTCGAACGTCATTTAAAGCATCTTTGATATTACTATCATAAATGCTGACATTGGAAACACAGGCCTTCGTTCCATCCTTTCCCAGTCCTCCAATGCTACCGTTCACAATTATAGGTGAAATAGATGGAATTTAAATGAAGATAAATAACATATCACAACGAAAATAAAATGCCTGGTGATTATAAATACCCGACACCATGGCCAGGGCCGCAGTTTATATTGTGCACGCGGATGCCGGAACAACCCGTTTGAATCGAAACACAGTCGTCTCCTGCTCGTTCCAACATCAACCCACAGTTTGCTGTCTAAATGATGACTAATGGACGTTTGCATTGCTTTTAGAACAATCTATCATGCCAAAAATGAAAGATATTTTAATACTGCATGCCATTGACGAATGGTGGATTTCAACATCACGAGAGTTCTGGAGATGAATTTCCTCTGCGTTTGGGCTCTCTGCAGGGGAGTAGATTGTCACGCCAACGACTTTAACAGAAGTGCAACTGTCGAACTTGAGATGACATTGGGGACTGTTTCGTATGTTTATGTCTTGCACGCTCACGTCATAGCTTCCATAGAATCGCAATGCCTGTACATATATAGCTATTACTGTTACCAATTGGATATTTGAAATAGAAAACTTAATTTTAACAGGAAAGATACATTATAGGAAAACAAGTTAAGCTTCTTTTTTATTGGTATTCAAAAAGCTTTAGAAAAGGTACTTGTTTCACACTACTCACCGTGGGCCTGACGCTTGGTAAGGTTTTCCCCATTGTGCTAACATCCTGACCCACATAGAATTTGATCTTTCTCCGTTAATTTGTACTTAATAGATTACCGTGTTAACAATAAAACAATGTATGAAGTACGTACGAATGAATAGGTACCTCATATGTGTATTCTGAAAGCTTCCAACAAGCTGCACCCTGTCCGTCTATTACTCCGCTACCGACAATAGAAATCCCATTGAGCTTAGAGAAATTTATCCATTGCAAAAAGTTTGATGTCCAAGCTCCGCCATTGATTGGTGGAATGATAGTTCCATCAACCTGCCAAAGTTCAAAGGATTCTTAGATTTACTCTGGCTTGACTATTGAACTCGTTTTCAGTTCCATTAATGACTAATCAACAGTTATCATTCCCCTATAATACCTTAAAGACAATGTTTGATTGGCAGGGTCCAGAAAAAGTAATGGGGCCAGCAAGAAAGCGGTAATCAGCTGGAATTAGTAGTGTAGAGGATTCTTTGGCACAGACTTCTTGCCACGCCTCCTCAAATGCCTCCATGTTTTGATCATATATTACAATTGTATATCAAATATAAAACAAAAAGCACAACTCCTGCCAATATTAGATCATGAATAATAATAAGAGAATAATGACCTTGGTATCATCGCTGATTCCATCACCTTTCGCACCCAGTGATGTAACATCAACAATAGTGGAGTCATCGTAAGAAGTCGGGGATGCAAAAAGAGATGTGAAGGCGGCCCTCGAAGCAAAGCACAGCCAAATCCCTAGGACAAACGCAAGTATAACTACAACTGAAAGCCTCAAACTTGGACCCATCTCATGTTGCTTTTCATTCTCTAAATTGCCTATTTTATTACTCGCCTTATATAAGCCTGTAAAGATTCCAGTCACGGGTGTTCAATGGAGAAAACATCAAACATGCATGATTGACGAACCCGGGAAACACTCGTATCACCTGTTCTATTCAAGGTTCACACTATTTTAGATATTCAAACTTCGCATGTGACTCCCCTTCAATTGGTCTAGTTTTACACTAACATGTTTGAAAGGGACTAAATTATTACACCACATGCAATTGTATAACTAGCGGATTACATTCTCTTCTTTCCTTATCGTCCTTGCACCCGTATTTAATATAAAATACCGTGTCGTGATCTAAAGAGCCCAAGATTGAAACATATATCACCATATATCATCTCAAATGTGGCTAATCAGTAAAAGGTGGTGTAATGTTTGGTCAGCAGAAGAAACTAAAGTATTTTGTTCGGGTCGGCAAGTATGAAAATCCTTCAATAGCACGGGCCATTGTTTGGATTGCAAGTGACTGATCTATGTTGATATCTTCGACATTGAAAAACGGAATAATTTATATCACATCAAGAGTACCGTAGGCCACATGCATTCACATAATGATTTTGTCGACAGAACAAGTGAATCCAAGTTCGTGTCTTGTAGTGCATAGACCAAATATATGGTTGCAAAATCGGTTGGTATTGTCGATGACGTTAAAATTAGCTCGCCTATTGAGTCATTAGAAACACAAGCTACAATCCGTCTATTTTTCATTGAGTTTATCAATATTAGTCCATATTATGAAGAAGTGTGTGGGGCTCACGTTGTGTAGTTTTGTGTTCGACCATGAGCTTTCAAACTGCATTGAACCACTTAATTGGAGCTGGGGAGATGAAGCTTTTCCGTCTTTACTTTGAACGCATTTATCACAGTTGGAATGCAATCTCTTGACTTATTCTAGATTTTAAATATGGCAATTCTACGCTAACAAACGTACAAAAAGGGAACTGTTTAGCCATGTGAAAAGTTTGTCAGATATGAGTTATGTTGAGAGAGAGACAGTATCAGACGGATAAATATTTATATAACTGAACAAGGACTCCGATGCAGTATGGTTCCTTGTAAGACAAATTTAATAAGCCGGGTATGGATATTTGAATTTCCTTGATTTGATATGATAGTAGTTACAGAACTGACCTACTATTGAATACTAAAAATTATAAATGTTAAATTCAACTATTTTTAAAATTAGATATTGGCTTGTAGTTTCACACTTAACAATCTGAATTAAATAGCAACTTTAGTAATTTATATTTGTGAATCAATGCTTTTGAGAAAATATTTATTAGGTTACTGTATCTGAACAATATCTGTTAGGATTAGGATGGTTGTATCGATGACAATTCAATTGGTTTACAACTTCTACAAAGCATTAGTTCTTGAGAAATCCAACAGCTTGAATTTTCTATTGAACAATGAAAGACTTTCCACCAATCCATTCTTATTATCTACTATACAAAGAAAAGATGTTTGAATCATACATTTGTTCACCATGTGTCATTATGTGTGTGTGTGTGTATGTAAATGTAGATATACATATACATATACATACATACATACATATATATATGTGTGTATATATATAGACGTATATGTACATATATATATACATATATATACATATATATACATACATACATATATATATACATACATATATATAGATATATATATATATATATTTATACATACATACATACATACATATATGTATGTACATGTAGATATACATATACATTATATATATATATATATATATATATATATATATATATATATATATATGTATGTATGTATGTATGTATGTATGTATGTATGTATGTAAATGTAGATATACATATACATATACATACATATATACATGTGTGTGTGTGTGTGTGTGTGTGTGTATAGATGTATATGTACATATATATACATATATATATACATACATATATATACATACATATGTATATACATATATATATATATATACATGCACACACACACACACACACACATATGAACTTGATGAAGATTATTCTTAAATCAAGTTGATTTATAAACAATGTTTTGTAATAATCTAGTCTTAAGTTGTAGGCTATAATCAAATAAATTTTTTAAATAGTGTAATCTTGATGGGATAAGAGTGCAATCTTTCATACCATGTGTTAGGGGCTTGTTTCAAACTATATAGCACTCTATAATGTTTTCATACCATATTCTCATCCTTAGTCAATGTTATACCATCTAATTGCTCAATATAGATATGTTCTTCAAGAATGTTGATTTCACCTCCATTTGGTAGAATTTGATTTTTTTCAGTGGAACATAAGATAGTAGTATCCTGACACATTTGAATATTTTTACATGAGAAAATGTCTAATCCAAACCTCCTTTTGTGTAAACCTTACATATAGGCCTTTTTTTATTTATGATCACTATTACCATTTTTTTTAGATTGACTAAAATGCATAAGTTGTTGTTGTGTTGGTTCAATTAAAAATTCATCTTGAATTTTAGCAAAGTTATGTACTGACTATTGAAAGATGAAAGCATTTGAGATTATATTTACACAATTACATTCATGAAATAGAAGTGAAAAAAATAATTTTTTATATTCATAGTTTGCAAGTATAGTATAAAATGATTCTATCAATTTGAAAAGATGCAAGTTTTATAGAAGAAGATACACAAGAATTAAATTTCTAGACATTAGACCCACACAAGTCAAGTAACTATTTTAAAAGATTTAAAAAATTTGATGGAAAATACTTTAAATACATAAACATTAAAAGTGGGAGTGAGAGAGAAGATTTCCTCCATTACCTGAATAGGGAGGTTGGCTTCCTTGCAATTGACAAAGTCCAAGCCCACATTATGAAAAATATCCTATTAAATGTTAAAGGAAGGATTAGTTTACATAACTTTGCAAAGGAAATCATTTTCAAAATACTCCTACTCATAATCTTCATACATCGAAAACAGGAAAAGAGGAGCAAAAGAGTAAATTTAGAAAAGGAGAAAGAATAAACAAAGGTTGTGTATTTTTTTACTAACTAGTTTGTGTCATGTGCAAGTATAGACAAGAAGAAAAAGTAGGTTTTTGAGTGGATGCTCATAAATTATAGTAGTGAAACCTTCCAATTGATGTTTTATAAAAGAAAAGACTGAACATAGAGGCTTTTGAGGGGTCGTGCACAAGCTATGATCATGGATCTAGCTTAACTATGGAGGGGGTAAAGACTAACACCCATCTATTGAAGAAATATAGCTACTTGCCATGAAACCTTTCATCTTTAGAAACCAAAGGGGTTCTTATTTTTTATATTCATTTCAATTTAAAGGGAGTTTATGTATTCAGAAAATGGGGCACCAAGGTTTGCCAAAATAAATAGAGTGAATAGTGTACATCCCTAGGAAGAGTGCATGAGAGTTTTAGCTTAGTAGAATTTTGGAGGTCTACAAGAGGGCATAGGTTTTGAGACAATAATTGTATCATGATAGTGCATTTTTCTTTGAACAAAAATCAAGTGGAATGATGAAAATACATGATTTGTTACACAAGAGGTATGATTTGTTTTGAATCACAATGAGCGTGTGCACTAAACATGACTTTAACATCAAGAAGAGACTTTTATGTATAATAGAATTTTGTTCAGAAAGTACAAAGTCTTTTATAGATAAATTGAAGGAAATGAAAATCAATTCAAATGCTTATGATTTTTTCTATGTGCAGATTAGATAAATTTTTAGATGTGCATCTTTGTGATAGAAATATAAATAAAGAAAAAATCCATGTATATTCTAAGTGTTGAAAGTGACAAAAAGGTATCTTGACAAAAGAAAATAACATTAATTCAGTAAAATTCATAGTATCATAACCACTAGAAAACTTTAATAATTCTGAAAGTGAATAATATAGCCAAAAGATACATAAGTTATTAGTTCTAAAAAAAATTATAATTTTCACATAGACTTATAACCTTAAAAAATGATATTTAAAGAATACACAATGCTATCATATGTCATTTCAAAATGATACATAAATAAAACACGAGGCCCATTCTATACAAACCACAAAGGGAAGTGTTCATGAGGTGTGTCTAGTAGATAAAGATTTCATATCACATCATGAAGGAAGATTCACAAATATGTACAAGTGGAATGGTTTTAGTAGTAAGTGCTCCAAGGCCAGATATGTATAGTACTATATATCCAATAAAAAAACAAAAGATCGCATTCAATTATGTGTCAATGAGGGAGGCTTTTATTTTAATTTATTAGGACAAAATTTTTTTAAGAGTGATGGCATATATTACCATAAAAAGATATAAGTTTTGAAACTATAATTCAAAGGGATAACAAATATCCCATATGCCACACTTAGTAATAGAGACCAAAAATATATATGGAGATAATAAGGCTGATACTGAAATTCTTTTAAGAGATCCTCTATTTTATCATATCTTGAGCTAAATGTAAGGAGACTTCACAATGATATAGGAGTCATAGTATCAACAAAGATAAAAGAGATATAATAGTTGAATAGTTCTCTCGCAAACAAAATCAATGACGGAGAAGGTGTACAACAACTACAAACAAGGATTTATTATTTTAAAAGAGGAAATTATCATATTTGTTAGCATAGAAAAGCCTACAAATAAAACTAAGACTATTAAAGGAAGCTATAAAAAACAATGAAGAGGTTTCCACATCTACTCAAGAAGCACTCACAATAGAAAGGATAGAGTATTTTTTGATTGATTCAAAAGAATAAACACTTAGTATTTCAAAAAAACACCATTTATATAAAAATTACACAAAAGGGCAAAGAGGAAAAGTTGACATAAGAATTCTCTCATAGTAGCAATGATATGGCTCATATTAGAAAAATCCTTCAAAAAAGATACTAGTGGAAAATCTTGACCAATTATTTGTAGAAAGTTTTGCATTTTTACATCTTCTCAAGATCCTTATGGTGTATTTTATAGAATGGTGTCTAAAAATCTTCAAGTGATAAAGCATCAAATTAATGGATAAAATTTTAGAAATAGTATGTAGATTCAAAACCATTCCAAAAGCATAGTTTATTTTAGGGATACTATAGTGGTAACATCTAATTAAAGGTTCTACATCAAAACATATCGCCATGATCCACAAAAATCATGATAACATAGTGCAAAAACAACCAATAGGCTTGTACGATATAAGAAAAAATATATTGGATATTGTATTTGAAATATTTACACATAAGAATTTATTCATTAGAAAAAATAGAGCCTTTAAGAAAAAATCTAGAATACCCATAAGAAGAAAAAGTAAATGCAAGCCTATTGAACGATGATTCCCTAGCCAAGGAAAATATATAAGGAAACCATTTTTAGACTTTTCAACTTTAAAATTATGAACCATGAATATCACATAAAGAAGCTAACATAGAAAATAAGGTGAATAACTTCATATATATGTATAGACACACACAAAAGCTATGAAATTCTAAAAAAAAAAAACCTAGAAATAAAAACCTAAGTGCCTGAGTTATTTTAGAAGCTTCCAGTCAAAATGAAGTAAATTAAAAGGACATAGGATTTCTTTCACTTTTTGAATGCCAAAAAAAATATAAGTTGGAGTTTATTTCTTTAGGTTTTGAAACTTATTCATTAGGTGTTATTAAAAGTATGTTAATAACATCATATATACTAAATATTTATTTTGATATTTATTAGGGAAATAATTTATATTTGATATTAAATATGATTTTTATTATATATCAAATATAAATTATCTATTTCATATGAATTGTAATAACTATTTAATATAAATTATGTATTTAATATAAACTTAAGTAAATTTATAATAGATGATTTTATAATGTTAAAATTTATTCAAAATATATTCCATACTAGAGCTAGAATCATAGTTATTTTTCATGGAGTATGTTTGAATATTGAACATAAATATAATAGTCTTCAGTATTAAATAGTTATTTAATTTTTGTGACATTATCAACAAACTTTTTGTAAACAACTAATTAATGGGTCAGGAATCCTAATAGACTTATAACTCTTATTCCATATTTTAGATGTAAATTTTAGTGTAACTAAACCTTTTCAGGAGTCAAATGATAGTACTTATGCACATATAATTTTGGCTTAGTCTATGTTTGAGTGTTAGATCAGTTTACTAATTGATATTCTTGAGAAAAAGCTAGAGGTAAAATGCATATTTTGAGACATCTGCAAGTAAGATTTGGAGTTCCTAGTGTAGTTTTAGAGCATAGGTTGAGTTAGACATCAGTTGAAGGAAGAGTTCACATAGTTTACACTCATTTTTGGGCAATTTAGGCCCTGGTTACTAGGTTTTTTTTTAAGGTATATTTGACCTTGGATATTTTTAGGGTTATTTGTTGATTTTCCATCTTACTCTAGAGGATATTCACTCTTTTTTCTTTCTCTACACATTACGCTAAAAGTATTATTGTATTGGAGTTCTCATATCTTGTTGTTTTCTAGTTGATGAATAAAGATAGTAGAGCTCCTTCCTAATATTTTCTTGATGCTTTGCATGCAGTGTGATTTATAATTGGAACATTGTAAATAATTTTCCTTATTTAATAATACTCCTTTTATACTTGTTTTGAGAAGTAATATGTTATAGTATAGTTTAGTACTTGTGCAGTGTTTTACCCTTAAGCTTTCATTGTGAAAATTTCCATTTTTCTACAAAGTATTTTTTTATCAAGATCCTTCTTTTGGAATTAGTTTTCCAAAAAATGGTGCGAAATTGAAATTTTCAATTCTAATTATCCATATTGTGAGGGTTCAAAGTCCATAATCATCATATTGATCAGGTGCTTTCAACATTTTAAATAATACTTTTATTCACATATTTATTTTTCTATTTCCCTCATAAATATTGAGTTTTAAGAGAGACAAGTCATATATAGAGATCGATTCTTCGAAAGCTTCACCCACGAGTGAAGAATATTTTTATGTATCATGGAATTGATAATATTTATTTAGCTTAAGGGTGTATTTCCATGTGATAATAGTTTTTGGAATATTCATTGGCATCTCAAACTAATTATTCACTCTTATGATATTTTTATTACTTGGTGTAGAGGTGAGAAAAACTGTTAGAAATATTAATTTCTGCTTAGAATTAATCATCTCTAATTAGAAGTTTCTAGATTATTAGGTTTAGGTTTAGGTTGTGTCGGCTAAAGTATTTTCCAAAGTTTGAGTCGGCCATAGTATTTTCCAAAAGTTTGTACAGATTTTGTCTTGTCGGATAATGCTAGATTTCTCTAAAATATTTTATGCTTGCCTATAAAAAGGCACTATGTATTCATTTGAAATCATGGTGAGTGTAATATAATATATTTTTATTGTGCCATAGCACATTGTTTTTGGTGGTTTTTTCTTTTCTTATGCCTCTACCCATCTATCAGATTGGTAGTTGGATAGAAGGTACAAAATTTTAGATTGTGATAAAAGAGCAAGTGGTGTGTTGGTGCTGCTAAATGGTGGAGGAGTGTTTGTGTTATGAAAAAATAATTATTTTGAAGAATGCCACATAGGATGTGTTGACTATGAAAGAGGGAAAGTCAGAAAAAAAGGTATGGTATGAATTCTTATAATGATTTAATTACATTTGAGAAATTATAATAGCAGAAGAATATTGTGAGGAGTCTAGCTACCCAAAGGTTTGTTTCAAGTTGTTTGAAGATTTAATTCTGGAAGTAAAAATGTATTTAGAATTTTCTAAAAGATAGAGTAAGGTGTATTAAATTATTGATTTCAAAGGGAAAAGCTGGTAGAGTTCAAAAAGACATGACAAATAAATTAGAAGAAGAATTAGTGATGGTGAAGAAAGAAAATGCAAGATTATTGTGTGAAAAAAATATTTTGCAAAAGGAATTGCAAAAAGAAAGAAATGAAATGGAAGAAGAAAATTCTAAATTGTTAAATGAAATTAGTGTTCATATAGAGGCAATTGAAGAGCTAGAGGATAGGCTAAAATTTGTGGAATAAGTACATAATTGGCAGGTGAAGGAAACATACAAGCTTAGAGAGAAAAATAAAGAATGAGAAGAAAAGTAAATTTTGTTGATGATGTTGAGAAAAAGAACAAAGTTTTAGAAGATAATGTGAAAAAATTGGAGGAAAATAATATGTTAAAGAAGGAATTGTCTACTTTGAAACAAGAGCAAGAGTGTTTGAATGTAAAACCATTTGTATGAGATGTATCTTGTGACACAAATGATTTTAGTGATTATAGGATTGAGAAATGTGATTTTGCTAACGTTGTTTGCAAATGAGTGTAAAAAGAAACAAGTTGATATGAGTAAGAAAAATGCAATTTTTTTTTAGAGTAGTTCTGAGAAAGGTTTTGACTCAACTATATTTAGAAGATTGGTTGGTAGTTTGATGTATCTCACTACTACTAGACTAGATATTATGTATGGAGTGAGTTTAATTTCTAGATTCGTGGAATCACCTAAGAACTCACATTAATAGGTAGGAAAAAGAATTTTGAGATATATTGCAAGAACTATGAATCATGGCATTTTGTATTCTACTTTAGATTATTTTCAATTAGTTGGATACACAGATAGTGATTTTACAGGGAATATTGAGTATAGAATGAGCACATTTGGATATGCATTTCATCTTGGGGTAGGTATTGTAGCCTAGGCATCAAAGAAGCAACTTGTAGTAACTCTTTCATTGGCTGAACCAAAGTATGTAGTGGGAAAAATAGCAACATGTTAAGCAATATGGATGTGAAGGATTTTGAAAGACTTAATGCAAGCTCAAGATGGACCTACTACAATCTATTGTGATAACAAGTTTGCTATTACACTTTCAAAGAACCATTTGTTTTACAAGAGGAAAAAACACATTGATACAAGATATCTATTCAATAGAGAGTTGGTTAATAACAAAGAAATTAATCTACAACATTGTAGATCAGAGAAGCAACTTGCAGATATCTTCACCAAGGCTTTAGCATAGAAACAATTTGAGATTTTTAGGGTAGCATTGGGAATTGTAAATATTCATGATGTAGATAGTAGAAATTAGGGTGGAATGTTAGAAATATTAATTTCTACTTAGAATTAATTGTATATCATTAGATATTTCTAGATTATTAGGTTTAGGTTTAGATTGTGTCAGCTGAAGTATTTTCCTAAGTTTGAGTTAGATTTAGTATTTTCCAGAGGTTTGTAGATATTTTGTCTTGTCAACTAATGCTATATTTCTCTAGAATATTGTCCGCTTGCCTATAAAAAGGCACTATGTATTCATTTGAAATCATGGTGAATGAAATATAATATATTTTTATTGTGCCATAGCACATTGTGTTTGCTGTTTTGTATTTTCATGTGCCTCTTCCAATCTATCAAAAACAAGATATTTCTCCTTTCAGAGGTATTTTTTTAAACCTTAGTAACTCAAATATTTTGTTCTATTAGATCCAGTGTGTTAGGCATATGAGAAGAGCTCATACATATTAGAATACATGATATTTTGAATATTAGGAACTTCCACCAATCAAAACAAGAGGTATAGCACAAGGAAGAGGAGGTAGATTTCCAAAAAAAGGTGGAATATGATAATTTTATATTATAAAATTTTCTATTATAATATTTGTGAACCTATCCTATGATAGTTTTGAGGATTTGATAGAGAAAGTACATAAAGAACTAGAACATTTCCACAAAAACATATCACTCCAACTATATCAGGTTTAGAGTTTCTAAATGTTATTAATTTATTTACATGTACTTCAGCTCAAGGTAAACCTATAGATCAAGTACAACATCCTGGTATATGTCAAGTAATATAAAATAGAATTCAAATGGGTCATAATCATCCTGTGAATCTTCAATTTTTCACCTTTAACTTAGGAAGCCTCTTTGTTGGCTAATAATTTATCTTCCTTAAGTTTAATGGCTTATACCTTGACTCTTAATGTGCCCAATAGTAAATGGAAATAAAAGTAGATACCAACAAAATGGGTTAGTTTAGTAATCTATCAAAGAACCTGTAATCAAAAGGTACAACTCCCTTTAAATGCATGATTTGCAATGAATGCATGATTTTTAGTTTATGGGGTATGCTCTTAACCAAAGAGCAGAAGAGGTGGAACCATATTGCTTAAAGCTTCAAACAATCTAGGCAACTTTCAAATGTAACTCCTAAAATGAAATCTATTCTATCTTAGATGGAAGATTGAAAACATGCAATCCTGCCTACCACAACATGGGAGGAGAGAGAGAGTGATTTATTTAACAATGCATGGATTGCTAGAATGAGTGAGATTTGACAATAACTAGATTGTCACCTTTTTAGCTACTTTATTAATCAAATCTTGAGCTTTTCATGCAATCTATAAAACACACATGAACTAACATGGATAGTACATGCTAACCTTTGATGAAATTAAGTTATATAATGACTTTGTTGATGTTTTTGATACTACAGATGACGGCTCCTATATGTATCCCTCATCCTTTGAGTAGATCAAGGGAATTACCATTGTGTCAACCCCACCTAAAGGTCCTATTATTGATACAATGGAGGTCCTAATGTATGGGACCATTAAAAGGATAGAAAAATGGGTGGAGTGGACTAGGGAGAGAAAAAGGAATGGGAGGTATAAGCTCTACTAGTCGACTATCTTTCAAAGTTGCTTAGTCAACTGTAGAAACCTCCACCACTATTACCACTTCAACATCAGTAGGCCTAGCCCAGTCTATTAGTTAGGGAAGAGATCAACCTCCAAAGAAGAATGTCCAGATTACCCGTATTCTATTATGAAATTCTTCATTTTTTTTGAGTTAGACTTTTGACGATAATTTCTTGATTTCTTTAGATATTATATGGTTTTTAATTAACTTTCATAAATTTTGATTGTACACAATCAAATATAAAATATAATTCCAAAAAAATTATACTATCTTTAAATTTAGCTTTTCCAGTAATATATAAATGGTCTAGAAAAATATAATACTTGTATATAGTCATTTGGGGAGATGTCTATCCAACTAAAAAATGCTCTTGATGAGACTTTTATTTCTCATTTAAGAATTATATTTAAAAATCATAATGGAGCTATCTTGTGATTTTTATTTTTATCACTAAAGAATGAAAAAATATCCTCTATATTAGATAGATAATCATTTCAGCCATTTTGAGCTTTTAATATGATACTTCTAACTCTATACTCTACTTACTTTATTACTAGTGAAAGACTTGTGAAAAGTCATGAGAATGTTTATATTGTTTTACATTAGTTTACACACATCAATCATTTCTTTCATATAAATTTGATTCTTGATTTTTGAAATTTATCTTATTTTCTCAAATTTTCAAATTTATTTTCTTGACTTACCTTTTTATTTTTATTTTTTAACAAATTTTTACATATGTTCTAAAGGAAGAAATTATATTATGAATATTTTCATTGAGATTTTAATGCACTTCTATATTATTATTTTAGAGTTTTCATCTATATCATATTATTCTTGCAATAGTCATCCATGGTGATAAATCTAGATGAAGAAGAACCATAACATAGGATTATATATATATATATATATATATGGTAGAGTATATGTGTATCAAATATTATATTTTTGGATTCTATCATGTGTGTATTTTAGATACAATAATAATCACACAATCAAATCTAGAATTATCATATTGGATAGTTTCATATGGATTTTGAAATTCTTCTTCTTAAAGTTTGCATGGTTACTTAGAAATAAGTAATATTGTTCATATACACCATTTTGATAAATGAGATCATTATAAATTAGGTTGTACAATTTTTTTGTGTGTATCAAGTCAAACATATGCATTAGAGGGAAAAAAAGTTCTACTCAAGATCAACCCAAAGCTACATAATTTAAAAAGACGAGATTATGTATTTGTTCTACATTTCTCAGTATACCTTTTCTTAGAATTTTTTTTGATATGTTTAATAGGATGAATAAATAAGTGTAGAGGGGATTGAATATGTTATTCACATATAACTTATAAAATTTTTACTTTATGAGCAAACTCATAAAGAATAGGATTATAAACTTTTGATCAAGTGGTTAGTAAAGGGTTTTAGGGTGCCTTCAAAACCTATTTTTCCATAATAATAAAAAAATTGATGTATTGGTTAACCACATAAAATAATAATAATAAATGTAAATGTGAAAAAAAAATACAAACACAAAGAACACCAAAATTTTTATGGAATCACAAACAAGGGAAAACCCCAAAGAAGCTAGTTCTCAAGATATATGTACATTCAGTAAGGATATTTGTACAAGTGTCTCACTACTAATTATCACATTGAGGGTTTCTCACTCTGGTCAAGGCTCACTATTGGTCGAATTGACTATTATGGAATATGAATATGACATACTACTAATACAAAATTTACTAATAAAATATAAACTAATAGAATTTCATATAGATATGTTGAAATAGTTCTACTTGGTACCAAAAATATTACCAACAAAAATGATCCAATATAGATCCTTTGTTAGTACACATCAATCTTAAATAACTCAATATATAAGGCCTTCTTTATACCATACTCTTTAACAAATGTTTTCTTCCTTATATACTAAAATAATCTTTAGCTTTAGAATTCTATAACATTTATAGTCACACTATATTCCATTTGTACGCATAGCTTAGATAAAAAGATCTTATTTATCTAAATAGATAATAAAAAATATAGATGTCACCACACAAAATATGTGATGAACCCAATAGAAAAATATATCACAAATATTTAATTCATTACCATTGGTCTTAAATTTAGGATACAATTAAGCAAAAAAAACTAACACACTATGAAGGGACCCAAAAATAGGCCACTCCTAATGTGTATACAATGTATATTACATTTATCTAAATTATGAAAAAATGAAACTAGGTTGACTACTTCATCTAAAAAATAACTAAAATCAAAACATTTGGGCCCAAATTATCTAGACCAACTTGCGGGTGAAACAAGATATGATATGTCCCAAATCCAATATGAAAACCATCTAATTAAAAAACAAATGTTAAAATATTAAAAAAACACGTGAAGGAAAAATGAAAGCACAAATTGACAACTTCATAGAAGACTAATTAGTAAGAGAATAAAAGTATTTTAGATAATGTATACCATGACTTCAAATAAGTACAAAAACTATAGAACACCAACACATTTTATGAATAATTAAAACCTATAATGCATAACAAACATCCAATATATACATAACCAGAAGTGTCAACAACTAATTGATACCACTAGAGTGTTGGTATTAAGCTTTTGGTATCGTTGATAATCAATGATAGCAACCACTAATAAATATAACAATCCCCCCTTAGAAATTTATGGAAAAAATACATAACTTTTAAAAAAAAAAAGGCTCTAATCTTTAAAATACAAAAATTCCCCTTAAGAGGGTACACATTTTTTATTTCTTCTTTCTCTCCCCCTTTTCAAAATAATGGTAAAGCGTCTAAAAAATAATAAATTAATTAAAATAAAGTATAGAAAATTTTACAAAAAGGTCACCTTGTACCTTTCCTTCAAAATTGGAAGCTCCTAGACCATTCAAAAATAGAATCTCCCATTTAGACACACAACCTATAACATTCAATAAGTTTGTCAAAATATCTACTCTTGTGTAAGGACTAAAAGTGACACTAATAATCCTATCCATGACTTATAATTCCAAAAACATTTTAAAACCAAACATTTAACATGTTCTTCACCAACCCCAAGGTTTTTTTGGTCTATCTTATGTGTTTGTAGAAGCAACAATTCTTCCTAAAATTCAACAAATATCAGTTTTTAAAAATTCTTTTATCTTTTTGATTGAATACGTCATATGTATTTCCAAGAACATTCATATTTTCCTCTAAAATTGTCTAAAGTTACAAGCTATCAAAACTGATGTATGAATAGTTTTGTGATATGCTTCAAACAATCTAATTTTGCTAATAATTTTTGAAAATTTTGTGCTACATTTTAATATTTATTCATGATAAAACTTTGTACCACAAATTAATCTACACCTTTTAGTGTACCACAAATTAATCTACACCTTGTAGTGTAACATCTCAATTTCAATATTCACCACTACTATAGTTGGAAGCATAACAAACACACTAGTTATTGTGATCCTCTTATTGATCAAGTTTTTAGTCAATAAATCCATCAATTTCTTATGTAGTGATAAATAGTTTTACCATAGACCAAATCTTCTAAAAGAAATTTCACCATATAAAAATCCACAAAATTAGATTTTGTAGGAGAAAGAATAGTTTTCTCCACATCATCTTTATCCTCACATTTTATTTCCTCTTTTACACTCTATTTCTTGACTTCTTCTTCATCTTTTCAAATTGTAAGTAACTATTTTCCTTTTTCACTTATCTTGATCTTCGTTGGTTATAAAGAGGAACCATACATGTAGAAAACTCCAATTTGTTTCTTTTAAATCATGATTATATCCTCCAAGTTACATTTTATAGTATTTATATTCATATTCACAATAATATTATCAAATCCTTCAATGCAATCATTTTAGAAGGCTTACAATTTAATTTGGTTTAGCATTAAGATTAGGATTAGAATTTCTTTTCTCAATTTACTAGAAGATGACACTTGATAAGGCACTCACAAGGGTCTTTGTTAGATTAGATAATGGTTTCAATATGGTTAGTTTATTGCAAATGAGGTTTTAAGAAAATGAATTCTCTTGTTTAATAAAATTCAATATTAAATATGATATATTTAATCTTATTTATAATAGTTTGGTTAATTTTAGAATATTAAGTATTCCCATGAGAAAAAGCAAATATAAAACATAAATCTTATTTATATCATGATTTTAGTCTTAAAATATCTTAATTGATTTTATAATTATATTCACAATAGTATAAATAAATTTTATAATTTAATTAGGTTGAAGGTTAACATTAGAATTACTTTGATTTATCATTGGGGTTGGCATTTCATTTGTTAAGTTTTAGGGTAGGATAATCTAGTTTTATTTCTGACATATAGCAAGATGAATTAGAGTGAAGTTAATCTAAAGTTCATCTAAAATTGGAGTAAATTTTTGAAACAAAATCACTTAACATGATTATTTAAATATGCTAAGAATAAATAAGATTAGCATGAGGATTATGATAAAAAAATTAATTAGGATTTAAGTTTGGGTTCTTTTTCTCAAATGGTTTCATAAAAATTATTGTTATGATTATGTTGTATTCAAAATTAGGATTATAGTTTAAACCTAAGATAAAAGTTTGATTAGGATTAGTGTCAAGATTTTTTTTTCATTCAAATTTTATTTGTATAGTTCAATTTTCCTCTACTTAATAGTTGGATACAATTTATAGTCAAAGTTAGTATTCAATCAAATAACACAAGTATAAATTTTTTTTGTATATTAAACTCATTGAAATTAAATGGTATAATAGTTGTAGTATTAATCTGTTAATATTATAACAAAAATTTAGCATTAAGGGAATATGTGTTGAAGAAAAGATAGGTATTTGAATCACACTTTTAGAGTTGTGTGTAATGTATGATACAAATAATAGAAATTTGGAAAATACCTGGGAAATAATAAAATTTAAAGTAGTGCATTCAATTTATAGTGTTTGTTTCAACATGTGATATCACTACGTCTATGTAAGCAAGAGCCTACAACATAATCATAGATTTTGAGTCTCTCTTGTAGGGTGTCTTAGATTTGAGTCTATTCAAATTTAATACATCATAATAATAAAATACTAAATAATCTACAATTCATCCCATTAGCTATCAAAATAATAATAAAGTTATTGACATGTCTATGTAGATAAAATAAATTAAAATATAATAAAAAAAATTACTTTATGAATTGTATGATGTCCTTTGTTGTTAATTAGCTTTAAAATTCATAAAATATTTATTTTCCAATGTAAATGAATTATATAATATAAATCTAGAAAACATATAGTATAACAATTATTAAAATATAATACACAAGTTTTTCAATAAAAGTTGAAATAGGGTTTTTTAAGGGGACCCAAAATCTCAAGAGTTCATACATCAAATATCACATATAATATTAAAAACTAATCAATGCCTAATAAAACTAGCAAAGCCACTACAAAAACTAGAAATAAAAAGCCCATAACTAGACCATTGAAACCAATAATGAAAACAAAAAAAGTTAACATAAGAATCCCAAAAAAAGGGTACTAGTGTACCTAAAGTCATAGAAATTTATTGACCATCTCCTCCTTGATGTATTTGATTCTACAATGGCTTATTTAATGTCTTCTTGAATGGGAATAAGTCTAGATAACTTCACCTTTCTTTTTATTAAGTGACTGCAGATTTTAAAAGTAATCTGAAACCCTATGATGGAAATATAATTGTTAATGAATCCATGTAGCATAGAAAAGAAATGCTACGCCACAAAATAAGCTAGTTAATGTTATCATTTTTCGCCCTGCCAAGATTCAAATTTCAAACATCTAGCCCGTCCAATGGCTAATTATTATTATTTTAATGCCTAAGAGACATCGAAAAAATCTAGGCGATCAAACCTTGTAAAAGTTTCTACGGCCCCCAGGTTCTCCATCGTCAGATCAGAGCAGATCAACGGTTAGTGCTATGTCGCTTTTCAAAAGTTGCAATATGACTAGCATAGCGACATCGCTCCCTATCGACACGTGTCCAGTGGGTCCAGTTTGTAGGTCATCCAGGGTTCTTCGGTGGGTCAGAAAAGTTTCACGATGGGCGGTCAGTTTCACGGGCCGGAGATGAGAAATACCGGTGAGGCGCTATGTTGCCATTGAAAAACTCATGAGTTTTTTGATAGCGACATAGCGCCTAACGAAAAGTTTTCGCAGAAAAGAACTTCATGTAGGCGAGTTGGGTCCCATTTCATACTTCATTTACCCAGTTAGAAGGGTCCTCGATCCACGCAAACAAATTAGAACATGCCACATCTGCGAGGAAGAGCTACTCAATGGGTCGAGGCAGTACAAGTCGCCAGGATGATGCTACGCAGACCAGTGTGGGGACGCCACGTGCATTATGGGGCCAGGGTTTCTAATATGATCAGTAGGATCAAGGCAGGTCTTTCGTGGTTGTAGGATCATAGTAGATCGACAGTTGGCGCTATCTTTCCTTCCAAAGTTGCACGGTGAATATGATGGCGACATAGCGCCCTTCTGCCACGTGTCCGGCGAGTCTCAGATGTCAGCAAGGATCCGTCAGACAGTTGGCACATGGCTAGTTCCCATTGATTGATGCATTGAGGGGGATGATCTATCTTGCTCGCTGTCAGATCGGTTCAGATCAACGACAGGTGCCATCTCACTATGGTGAAGTTGCGCAGTCTTTACCATGCAGATATAGCACCTCAGTGACACGTGTTAGGTGGGGCCGTGTTATGTCATAAACCTCAGGGGTGATACCAGGTGTGCTGATAGCATTTCGCGAGCCTAGAGGCAGAGAAGCAAAGTGTGAAGTATGACGAGTCTTCGCAATCGTCAGATTAAGTCAGATCGACAGATGGCGCCATCTCGCTATGGTGAAGTTGCATGATCTTTACCATAGCGACATAATGCCCTTTCGCCACATGCATCAGCGGGGCTAGGTCTCACCAAGGTATGTCTATCAGGTATTGCCAGGTGTCATTTGAGTGTGGTGCAATTGCTAAGGTGGCGCCGAGTATGATGGGCCCAAGGTAAGAACAGTATAGTGGTACGACAAGTCTCCATGATCGTCAGATTTAAGGCAGATCGACAGTTGGCACTATCTCGCCATCAAAAGCTGCACGGTGGATACCATGGTGACATAGCATCTTGTTGACACATGTCTCGTTGGCTCGGCCAAGGTTGGTGGTTAATGGCAGTTAGGTTTGTGTGATCATCATAGTTAATGATAACAGTTCGAGGGTGGCGCGGTTAGTTCAATAAAAGGAGGTCAACCGTAGAGAACTTCCCAGGTGGCAGAATGAAAAGAAGCAATTGGTCCACGTGGCCCAGTTGGCTTGTGAAACTAGGTTGACTTTCTGACCCCACTGATTCATGAACCTAAAAATGAAGGTGATCTATTTTGTTGTGCGATCTGATTTTCATGATTGATCCAAACCACCAGAAATGAATGCAAAATATAGAGACACTCCACCATCTCAGTCGATACATCTACTAGGTCAGAGCGTAGTTATGGTTTCATTCCTATCTCCTCAGGGCATTATTTGGCAAAAAAGATCAGATTTTCTTCAGATCCCCATGATTGTCCTCCGCAGGACTTAATGGCAGGTAGCTGCGAAGTCATTTCAGCAGGAAAAGATCTCAGTTATGCCTGACCTATAAAGGCAGATTTTGTAAATTTTGAAGAGGACCTTCTCTCTGATTTTTTTTTCTATTGCTCTACAATTCTAGTGTACATTCCCCTGTGCCTCTGAACTGTCTGATTCTCCACTTATCTCCTTTAGCCATTGGTATTAAAGTGCAAGAATTCTTTGCCTGTGCCATTACTTTGTAGAAATCTATAATCTACATGACTGTATCTCTGCTAGCCTATGAATGATATATAAGTGAAATTCTTCCTTGTGTCATTCATCTTGGTTTTTTGATCTGTATGTGGTTATTTGATTAAAGCAAGTCTAGATGTGTATATCCTTAGTTTCATTCTGGTTCAGTAGCGCACGTATGGGCACAGATTGGTCTAAACACTCTATTTTGGTGCATCACCTCCTTAGATTAGAACTAGGTAGATTTTCTTTCGTGCTCTCCTTCTCCCTTCTCCTCTCCAAGAGTAGTTAGGTGCGCCCAGATAGTAAGAGGAAGTCGGCCTTCTCCGGAGACTCAACCTCGTAGTTCAAGTCCCATAGCTTGGAGGTTGTTTTCATGTTTCACTAGGTTGTCCTCATGCATAGGCCTTGGACAAGGGTGCAAACCTAAGTGACAATAGTTTTTGGCACGCCTGGTGGGACTCACCTATTAAAGATTTAAAGACTACTGGTGTCAAAGAAGAAAGAGTTTCAAGATTAATACTAAAGAGATAGTACTGGCTTCGCTGTTTAAGCCTTCAAGAGGCTGATTCTTCAAAGTACTTGGCAACTCTGAGCTTCGACAAATCTGGTTTCAGGCCAAAGTTGCATAAATTCATGCCCAAAGCTGAAACAAGGGCGTCTTCTAGAGGTAAATTTCAATATCAAGAGCTTTCTCTTTCAAATCCTAGAAGAAGGAGGACTAGAATTTCATTATCACTAGTTAGGGGTGTAATAACATTCAATATACCTGTAAGATCTGTCTCTACTCCTCCTGTTGTTCAAACTTAGCCTAGATTGCCATCAACACTCATCAATAGAACACTTGTTTACGTGGTACAACCAAGAGTTCATGCTTTTTCCACCTTTAATGGTGGAAGTCCTCTATTGTTAGCCCAAAGACATGATATACCAGTATCCGCACTCAAAAGTATACCTAATTTTACTGGTGAAACTTCCATCTCCCCTTTAGAGCATATTCAAGAAGTAGCAAATGTCTGTAATATTCATGGTATTACAAAGGATGATGTTGCTGTCAAACTTCTAGCCTCAACTTTAAAAGGAAAAGCATTACAGTGGTATCGAGGCTTAGCTCATGGTTCTATAACTGATTGGGATGGACTAGGAGCAGGATTATGCAAACATTTTGAGGATAGAAGTGACTATTTGTCACTTTCAGAGTAGTTGACTACTATTAAAAGAGCCCCCCATGAGTGTATGATTGATTTTAACTATAGATTTCAAAAGACATGGGATAGAATACCTACTACAGTGAAACCTACCCTTGGTAATGCCTTCTTGCATTACCTTAGTGCTTTTAACAGTGATATTGCCACTACAATCCAAACTATGGGAGGAGATACTTTGTCTAATGCCTATGAGATAGCCATAAAAGCTAAGAACATCCTAATACAAGGAGGAAAGTTGGCTCCAAGGCCCCCTATGCCTTTCTTTCCCGATGTTCCCAACCACCAACTAGCAATGGCCCCTCTTCCTACAACTTCTACATCACAAGCCCTTTCTCTAGTCCCTCAAGCTTCCACATCCTCAAATGGGATAGATGAACTCAAAGAGATGCTCCAAGGTCTAGTGCTGAATACAGATAAGAGAGAGAAGACCCTGGATAAAAAATTGCAAGAGCAGGGGAGGGAGTTGAAAGACCAAGGAAAGAGATTAGAGGATAGTTTTTCTATGATACAAAAAATGAGTAACAAGGTGGTGGCCTTAGAGAGGCACCAAGCTCAAGGTGGCAAGCCTCCCCAATTTCAATATCAAGCTCCAAATGGTGGTAGGCCTCCTAATCAGTAGAATAGCTCTTTTGATCAGGGTAGGCAAAATAGTCATGCTTCTGCTTCAAGCTCAAATTAGAACAGGGCTATAGTCCCTCAAAATAACTTGGCCCAAGATCAAGATTTTTGTCCTTCCTGCAACTATTCTTATGCCTATTGCATGTGCCAGAAGGCAGAATCTTATTTGGCCCTAACTGTCCAAGAACCTGTAGCAAAGCAATCATACAAGGAGGATCATCCCAAGGAGGCCTCATACATTCAAGGGCATGATGATTTCTCTTTCATGAATCATCAGATTGGGGAGCATTGTAATGTAAACCAGGATTCCATCGCTGATGAAAAGAGCTATGGAAGATGTTGTCCCTCCTCCTCCTAATCAGGCCTCAACTTCAAATGCAACACCTCATGAGCGAGCAGCAGATGAACAAACAAGTACTTCATAGCACCAAAGGCAAGATTCTAGAAGGAAAGATGCAAGTGATCCCTATGTTGCCCCATCCCAACCCCTTATAAGTGCGACTCCCAAAGTTTCTACCAAAGTTCCTAATGCACCATTTAGTGTGGTAGAGAAAATGAAGAAGACAAATGTGAACATTTCTATGTGGGATGTTGTTGCTACCATACCAATGCAGAAGAAGATGCTGCAACAAGAATTAGAGAAGATTTAACCCAAGGATTAGCCATCTACCATGGAGAGTGCCACAAGTCTAGTACAACCAACAAGGGATGTGGAGACAAATAAAAAGGTTAGACCTCCTCCATTCTATGTTTCTCTGATTATAGGGGGCAAATTAGTCCACAATTGCATGATAGATTCAGGGGCTAGTAGCTCAGTGATGCCTAGGTGTGTTGTTGACGCTTTAGGAATGAAGTATGAGCCCATTGTTAGGGATGTGTTATGATTGGATGGTAGTACTATCAAAACTGTAGGTATCCTTAGGAATGTGGAGATGGCCCTACATGCATGCCCTGGTTGCACTGTGATTCAAGACATATCTGTTGCTGAAGTTAAGCCCCACTTTGCTATCTGTCTTTCAAGAGACTTCACTGCTCAAATTGGTGGATTCATATCCGCTGATTGGTCATATATGTCTTTTAAGACCAGATATGGAGCCAATGCTTCAATCAGAGCAGAACCTCAAGCCCTTCATCACACTGAATCCTACACCCCCAACTTCATCAATATGAATTGTTCCATTTTAGAGATGAACGAAAATGACATAGTAAATGAGCCTGCCACTTCCATAGTGGAGATTCCTAATTCCTTCTTGGATGAGTGGGCAAATGCATATCAGTTTGAGCCTATGTTAGAAACTCTTGAGACAGGCCTTAGGACATATTGCATAATAGAGGAAGATGCTCAAGTTCCTAATCTTGTTGGGACTAATGATGATATAAATAGAACATGGAGTATGTACTTTGATGGCTCAAGGAATAGAAATGGATCAAGGGCTGGTATTATGTTGATCTCTCCTGCACAAATAAGATACTACTTCTCCTTTAGACTCCAATTTAGTTGCACCAATAATGTGGCCGAGTATGAATCCTTGATTCAAGGCCTCCTACTTGCCCAAAAGAGAGGAATTCAAGCCTTGAAATTATATAGAGATAGTGAGTTGGTAGTCAATTAGGTGAGAAACCAGAACATCACCAAAAATGGCCTGCTCAAGTCTTACAAACACAGAGTCTGGGATTTGCTTGAAGGCTTCAACGCATTTAATATTCAGAGCATTCCTAGGAAAGAAAATAAGCATGCTGATAGACTTGCAGAAATAGGTGCATCTTATGATGTACCAGGGAATCTTGAGGAGAAGAAGAAGCAACAAATAAAGGTGGTAGTGAGGCCTGCCATCCCTAACAACAACACTCATTGGCAGGTGTTTGACTTTGATGAGAAAATTGTGAGTTTCTTTCAGAATGAGGCAGAATTCTCAGATAGAAACCAATCAAGACTGCAAGATCAATATGGTGATCAGATCATTCATCTCAGTTCTAACAAGTTGCCCAAGGGTCTCATTACCTTGGAGAGTGTCTTTAATCTTGATGATCAAACAAGAGGTAAAGGAATGAATCTAGCTACAGAAAAGGATGATCATGCCCTAGTTACAATTGCTGATGGAAAATCTCTGAATATGGGGAAGGTATGTTCTGAAACTGAGCAAGAAAACTTCATTCATCTATGTCAAGAATTTAATGATGTATTTTCTTGGACATATGATGACTTAAAAGGGTTTGACCCTAGTTTGTTTCAGCATACCATAGATTTAATTGATAAGGCCAAACCAGTAAGGCAAAAACAAAGGCCAGTGAATCCTAAGATTGAACCTCTAATGAGAAAGGAGCTATCCAAGTTGATTGAGGCTAATATAATTTTTCCCATCAAGCACTCATCATGGGTAGCCAACCTAGTCCCTGTTAGGAAGAAGAATGGAGAAATCAGACTGTGTGTGGACTTTAGGGATCTTAATCAGGCTTCCCTTAAAGATCACCCTCCTCTCCCTTCCATGGAGCAGATTCTGTCCAAGGTTAGTGGTTCAAGGAGATTCTCTTTTCTTGATGGATTCTCTGGTTATAATCAAGTGCTGGTTAAAGAATCTGACAGACATAAGACAACATTTACTACTAAATGGGGCACCTATGCTTATTGCAAGATGCAATTTGGGCTAACAAATGCAGGTGCCACATTTCAAAAGGCAATGGAGATGGCCTTTAAAAAATTAATTGACAAGTTTATCTTAGTATACCTTGATGATATAACTGTGTATTCAAAAAATGTAGAAGAACATTTTGATCATCTAAGACAAGTATTTATAAGATGTAGAGAGTTTGGGGTCTTCCTTAACCCAGCCAAGTGTGTCTTTGCTACAAGCCAAGGAAAATTATTGGGACACATTGTATCTAAGGATGGGCTGACCATTGATCTAGAAAGAACAAAGGCAATACTTGCCCTTCCTATTCCTAAACACAAGAAGGGGTTGCAAAGTTTCCTTGGTAGGATAAATTTTGTGAGAAGGTTTATTCCTAATCTTGCTACCATGCTAAAACCTCTTACAGCTATGCTTAAGAAAGGTATGGTCTTCTCATGGACCAAGGAAGGGAAGGAGAATTTTGAAGAGATCAAGGCAGCCATAGCCTCAGCCCCTACTCTCGTGAACCCAAATTTTGAGAAAGATTTCATCCTCTACACTTTAGGTGGTGAGTCAAGTACCTCTGCTATCTTGACCCAAACAAATGACAAGGATGAGGAGCAGCCCATAGCTTTCTTCAGTGAAGGGCTTAAGGAATATGAAAATAAGTACAGCTTTGTTGAGAAGCAGGCCCTTGCGATCATCAGAGCCTTGAGGAAATTCAAGCACCTCTAATCCCACAATAGGATCCATTTGTTGGTGCCCCATGCCAGTGTAAAAGACTTCCTGTTAAGAAAAGATATCAGTGAAAAGAGAGCTAGATGGATCACTAAGGTAATGGAATATGATGTTGATATTCATATTACCAAGCTGGTAAGAGGGAAAGGGTTGTGCAAAGATATGTTATTAGGTCAGGATTCTGATGAAGAGGCTACTATGGTATTAATAGAGCAGCAGGAGGAAGGAAATGTTAATGGTCCAAGGAGCTGGATAAATGATATGAAGAGCTTCTTATCAGGGAATGGATACCCTCAGGGATTCGACAGAGCTAAAAGAAGACAATATAGACTACAGTCCATTCCCTATGTTGTAATTGATATTATCCTATTCAGGAGGGATTTTAATGGGACCCTGTTGAGATGAATCGAAGAGGATCAGGCTAAGAGGATGATTAAGGAACTTCATGATGGCCCTGATGGTGGTCATTTCTCTGCCAGAACAACTGCCATGAAGGTCATGAGGGCTGGTTATTACTGGCCATCCTTGTTTCACGATTGTTATAGATATGTGAGAAAGTGTGAGAAGTGTGCTTTCTTCTCAGGCAAATAGAGGCTTGCAGCTCTCCCCCTTCGTCCTATTCAGGTGGATCAACCCTTTACTCAGCGAGGGTTGGATTTTATAGGCCCCATTAATCCTCCATCTAGTGCGGGTCATAAATGGATTTTGGTTGCTACCGATTATTTCACTAGATGGACAGAGGCATTTGCCTTGAAGGATGCCACAAAACCATTAGTTGTCAAGTTCCTTGATGGGATTGTATCTAGGTTTGGTGCTCCTTCTGCTATCATCTTGGACAATGCTAAGTCTTTTGTTGGGACCCAGATTTGTGCATGGGCAATGAACCACAATATCTACCTGAGCACATCATCAAATTACTATCCCCAAGGTAATGGTTTGGCTGAGTCTTCCAACAAGAATCTGATCAGAATCATGAAGAGGACAATAGAGGACAATCAGAGTGCCTAGCATAAGAAATTAAGAACTGCTCTATGGACTGATAGGATAACACCCAAGAAATTTTTTGGGAATTCAGCTTTTGTGCTGGTATATGGTAGGGAGGCTAGACTCCCAATTTTATTGGAATTCCCATCCTTGGAGTTGCCCCATCAGCTAGAATTGATTGAAGATAGTGCCATGTTAGTAAGAATGGCAGAGCTAATTGAACTAGAAGAGAAGAGAAATAAAGCTATGCAAACCCTAGAGATACATCAGCAGCAGATGAAGAGGAATTTTGACAAGAAGGCTTGGGTCGGAACCTTCAGAGAAGGAGATTTAGTTCTAAAGTGGGATGCAGACAAAGCAAAACTAGGGAGACATTCCAAATTTTATGCATTATGGAGTGGCCCCTATCTGATTTCCAGTTGCAAACAAGCTAATGCATTCCAACTGAGCAGGCCCAATGGTGAAGTTTTGCCCATTCCAGTTAATGGGATTTATCTTAAAGCTTGCTTCTAATGAGGGTCAAGTTCCTGTATATAGGCAATTTAGTTTCCTTCTGTTGTTTCCTACTTTTCAAGAAGTGTGCAGGCACAGCCGTCTTCCTGTGAGGAAGCAGATTTTGAGGTGTTTCAGTTTGTAGAGGAAGTTTTGTTTTGGTTCTAGTTGCAGTTGCAGAGTTTTATAGTGTTCATGTTTTAATCTCTCACAGGTAGGGTTAGGGTTTCACAGTATGCATAGACCCATTTTTTGACTCCATAGCCCAATGGATACATGAGGCCACTGGTCATACACGTAGCATGCTTGTGTCCCCTGTGAGTCACCAGAAATGTTATCATTTTTTCACCCCGCTAAGATTCGAATTTCAAATGTCTAGCCTGTCCAATGGCTAATTAATATTATTTTAATGCTTAAGAGACATTGAAAAAATCTAGGTGATCAAACCTTGTAAAAGTTTCTATGGCCCCCAAGTTCTCCATCGTCAGATCAGAGCAGATCAACGGTTAGCGCTATGTCACTTTTCAAAAGTTGCATGGCGGATAGCATAGCGACATCACCCCCTATCAACGCGTGTCCAGTGGGTCCAATTTGCAGGTCATCTAGGGTTCTTCGGCGGGTCAGAAAAGTTTCACAGCGGGCAGTCAATTTCACGGGCCGGAGATGAGAACTATCGTTGACGCGCTATGTCGCCATCGAAAAACTCACAAGTTTTCTGATAGTGACATAGCGCCTAACGGAAAGTGTCCACAGAAAAGAACTTCAGGTAGGCAAGTTGGGTCCCATTTCATACTTCGTTTGCCCAGTTGGAAGGGTCCTTGATCCACGCTAACAAATCAGAACATGCCACATCTACGAGGAAGAGCTACTCAATGAGTTGAGGCAGTACAAGTCGCCAGAATGATGCTACACGAACCAGTGTGGGGACGCCATGTGCATTATGGGGCCAGGGTTTCTAATATGATCAATAGGATCAGGGTAGGTCTTTCATGGCCATAGGATCAGAGCAGATCGACGGTTGGCGCTATCTCACCTTCGAAAGTTGCACAGTGAATATGATGGCGACATAGTGCCCTTCTACCACATGTTCGATGAGTCTCAGATGTCAGCAAGGATCCGTCAGATAGTTGGCACGTGGCCAGTTCCCATTTATTGATGCACTGAGGGGGATGATCTATCTTGCTCGCTGTCAGATTGGTTCAAATCAACGATAGGCACCATCTCGCTATGGTGAAGTTGCGCAATCTTTACCATGGCGACATAACGCCTCAGTGACACATGTCAGGTGGGGCCGTGTTATCTCATAAACCTCAGGAGTGATGCCAGGTGTGCTAATAGCGTTTCGCAAGCCCAGAAGTGGAGAAGCAAACTGCGAAGTATGACAAGTCTTCACGATTGTCAGATTAAGTCAGATCGACGGATGGCGCCATCTCGCTATGGTGAAGTTGCGTGATCTTTACATACAGACATAACGCCCTTTCGCCACGTGGATCAGCAGGGCTAGGTCTCACCAAGGTACATCTGTCAGGTATTGCCAGGTGTCATTTGAGTGTGCTGTGGTTGCTGAGGTGGCGCCGGGTATGATGGGCCTGGGGTAAGAATAGTATAGTGGTACGACGAGTCTCCATGATCATCAGATTTAAGGCAGATCGACGGTTGGCACTATCTCGCCATTGGAAGCTGCACAGTGGATACCATGGTGACATAGTGCCTTGTTGACACATGTCTCGTTGGCTCGGCCAAGGTTGGCAGTTAACGGTGGTCAGGTTTGTGTGATCATCACAGTTAATGATAATAGTTTGAGGGTGGCGCGATTAGTTCAATAAAAGGAGGTCAACCGCAGAGGACTTCCCAGGTGGCAGAATGAAAAGAAGCAATTGGCCCACGTGGCCCAGTTGGCTTGTGAAACTAGGTTGACTTTTTGACCCCGCTGATTCATGAACCTAAAAATGAAGGTGATCTATTTTCTTGTGCGATCTGATCTTCATGATCGATCCAAACTGCCAGAAATGAATGCAAAATATAGAGAGACACTCCACTATCTCAGTCAATCCATCTACCAGGTCAGAGCGTAGTTATGGTGCCGTTCTTGTCTCCTCAAGGCATTATTTGGTAAAAAAGATCAGATTTTCTTTAGATCCCCATGATTGTCCTCCACAGGACTTAATAGCAGGTAGCTGCAAAGTCATTTCAGCAGGAAAAGATCTCAGTTATGCTTGAACTATAAAGGTAGATTTTGTAAATTTTGAAGAGGACCTTCTCTTTGATTTTTTCTGCTATTGCTTTGCAATTCTAGTGTAAATTCCCCTGTGCCTCTGAACTATTTGATTCTCCACTTATCTCCTTCAGCCATTGGTATTAAAGTGTAAGGATTTTTTGCCTGTGCCATTGCTTTGTGGAAATCTGCATGACTATATCTCTGTTGGCCTGTGAATGATATATAAGTGAACTTCTTCCTTGTGTCATTCATCTTGGTTTTCTGATCTGTATGTGGTTATTTGATTAAAGCAAGTCTGGATGTGTATATCCTTGGTTTCATTCTGGTTTAGTAGCACACATATGGGTAGAGATTGGTCCGAACACTCTATTTTGGTGCATCACCTCCTTAAATTAGAACTAGGTAGATTTTCTTTCATGCTCTCCTTCTCCCTTCTCCTCTCCAAGAGTAGTTAGGTGCGCCCAGATAGTAAGAGGAAGTCGGCCTTCTCCGGAGAGTCAACCTTGTAGTTCAAGTCCCACAGCTCGGAGGTTGTTTCCATGTTTCACTAGGTTGTCCTCGCGCATAGGCCTTGGACAAGGGTGCAAACCTAAGTGACAATAGTTAAACAAAAAAATCTAGGCACGAGAAATAAATAGAACAAACAAAAGTAACCGAAAGAAAGCACACACAAACACAACAAAGAACCAAAACAAAGAAGATATAGACTAGAGGTAGAGCTCAATAAGAAAAACATTTGAGAAGTTTAACAACCTCTTTCTCCAACTTCTTCATATCTAGAGAAGCCTTCTTTTTGTTTCTAAAAGTTATTAGTCACAAATTGGTCCTTTCTTGTATTGGCTTTAGGTCTTTTAATGGGGCCAAAAGTGAGCTCTAAGGGACTATCTTTCTCCTCCACAATCTAAACAAAGGCCTTATTAATACACCAATATTTTGAGATGACCAATTAAGCCCTTCACAATTTTGTAGCTTGGATTCCCAATGCTCATAGGGAAGCCTCAAAATAGGTGCTCCTATCCTATAGGGATATAATACTATGCTTACTATATTTTATTCTACAGGCATCCATCTATCTATTAATTTATTCAGCCTTCTTCTTCTTACCTAGAACCATACATTCCACAATGTCTTTCCCATGGTTACAACCTCCAAGAGGTTGTTCTTATTTTCCATCACCTTGAGCTTCAAGTGGATACATTTAGTCTCATGGAAAGACCATTTAATAACTTTGTACAACTATAGCACCCCATTCCTAGAATCTTGGAGAACTTCAATGTCATGTTCAAAAGTTGAATCATTGAGAATGATAATAGATGTGTCAATAAGGGACTCAAGGTTCCCATCAGCCCAATCTGCTATAACACCATCCACAAACACCACTCTTTGTCTAGGAAACTGAATGCTATAGGATTTAACCTGATTAATTAGACCCTTATATTTCTCTATAGGAGGGAATCTACATTATGTTCCACATTATCCTCCATGTCTCTACACATAGTATCCTTAGATCTAGGTGGCAACGAGGGAGACAAATGTTTAGTAATTTCTTCAAGACTATTAATCTTACTAGAGAGCCTTGAAGTCTTCTACTTAATTTCACCCTAATCCTCCCCATCATTATCCATATCCTCATTGTTCTCATTATACTCTTCATTTGAAGAGACAACCCCTTTCTTAGCTTTCCACTTCTTCTATCATTGTTTGTGGGTTTGACAAGCATATTTTCTCTTCGAAGAGGATGCCAAAGATTTTCTTTTTTTTATGACTAGGTTTAACATCTTCTTCATCCTATTCAAAGAACACATTGACACACTGAGCTCAATATCTAATAAATCATCTTTGTTAATAGATTTTTTAAAGTGTTTTATATATATAAAAAGTAGCCAAAATAGAGGCTGGCCAAAACATAAAAGAAAAGCTAAAAATCAGCCAAAAGTCACTACAAGAATATTAACCAACCCCCTTTCTTAATATAAAAAAATCCTCAAAATAAGATGTTTTGAAACTTACTACTACTAATAACTATGGTATTATCATCATTATACATAAGATTACCCAAAAATTCTTGTTGGGCATTAAACAAGTCCATAAAATATCAACATAGAAAGTCCACTGGGCTAAACAAAAACTAACATAACATTAAAACAACCAAAAAATAACATAGAGTAGGAGATAACTCTCCTTTCTTTCATTCCTTAGGTTCTCTAGTAGCAAGCATAGCTAATCATGTCCTCTAGTTGTTCACTCTTCTTAATCAAACTAGTGATGGTTTCCTCCAACTTGGCTATATTTGGGCTCACCTATAATTTATTAGTTTTTTTCCATTGAATGCACCTCCTTGTAGATGTCACTCCTTGCAGTATTCTCCTCATCTGATCAACACCTCCCTTAGAATCCTCCATTTGATTCTTGCCACTAAAATTACCCATTCTAACAATTGATGTGATTGTGCCATGTTCTCTCATTACCCTTTCCTTCTTAGATTCTTGACAGTTGGCCTCAGTTTTGGATGTATTAAGCACCCAAGAAAGTAGAGGGTTGTCATGTTCCCCTCTCATACATTCATTGTCCTTCCCTTCACTACTAGTTTCTTCCTGCTCATGTTCCCCATTATTCCTTCTACTGGCTTTCGTTTTAGGTGTTGAGCTAGTTTTCCTTCTCGAATTGTTCGTCGACTCGAAATTGTCAATTTTTTCCTTAGCAAGGGTAGCCAAGGGTTTCTTTTCTCTTAGTATTTTTTTCAACCTACTATTGGCCTTCCTAGCTGTAGTATTAGTACTTTCAACATCTAAGACCTCGATTTTTTCCATTTTTATCTTTTTGGCAGCTACTAAAGGCTCCCTATCAATTTGGGTTTTGATAGAGGGGGATGACTTTCAAGAAATCTCAATGATTTTAATAGGGAATGACTCAGGCTCAAAATGATCTGGCGAAGGCATTTACATAATTTGAATAAGTAGAAAATAAAGGCTCAATGGTAAACATTATAGCTTTTTCTCTTCAACTCTCTTCTTTCTCATATTCCTTACATGATCCTCCATAGAGTTTTAGAATAAGGAAAAGAGATACATCCACTATTCCTAAAGAGATTAATGATAGGGAAGTGGTAATATTAACACACCTTAACTCAATCCCCCATGGTTATATACCTCATTATAATGTAACAAACCATGTCCCACCGTTTAGGAAGTTTTTCATGAGAAAAGCCCTCATGCAAATGGACAAGAGCATCGTTAGATCAAAAAAATTCCTAGAGACTCGTCTCATCGACAACCCTAGGTTGCTTCCAGCATCTTTTTCCATCCCTAGCCACACCCATGGTGTTAGCGATCAAATATTCTATAACGTCCAAGGAGAGCCTATCAATGCAAATCCAATAGTTCTTCCAAGACCCACAAACTGCCATGTCACCTTATCATCATGGCTTTCAATAATTTCCATAAAAGGAATGAGTCCACCTTCTTTTAAATATGTCCACACTACCTTATCATTCTTAATGCTCTCTTCAATTCTTGGCAAATTGATTCTAGCATTGGCATTCTCCATGGCTTCTTCCTCTTGAAGATCCAAAACAAGATCCTCCTCTCCTTCTTTCAGCTCCAAAGCCATGCCACCAACAAATTGTAATAACACAAGAGCCAATCTTTTCCTCACTTGATAGTTGAAATCACAACATGGAAGGCCTATAATGTTTTGAGTACACTTTTGATTCTCATTTTATTCATTGAAATTACATTTATTCTTTTTCTCCCAGATCATCACCCATCCATAGCTTTCACTTAAAACTAGTCATTAGAAATAGGAAAGTCCTGTACTTTGAGACTGTAAAAAATTGCCCCAAATCTTGCTTTGGGTCATGGACCTACACTTCACACAGAGTGTCATAAGTCCAATTTTTAGAGCCTACTTAACGCCAACTAAACTAACCCTCTCCAACTTCTCCACTAAATTTATCATCATATTAACAAGGTCCTCCAAGTCCTTAGTTAAAGGGTAGTCGAATTAAAATTTCCCATTGCTAAATGAGCCATTTTTATTAGTGTTCAAGATATTTAAATTTTCATATTTCTTGTGCGCTTGAATTTTATTTATAAATATAAATATATTAGTTTATGTTAATCAATACATAATAGGTTGTGATTGGTGGTTTTCTTCTTCAGGTCCTTTAGAGAAACATGCAAGTCGAATAGTTTGACAGAACACTAAAGTGATTAGGGATTGCCGAATAAACAGTGACCGAATGAGATAAGAACTCATTCGATCAGCCCATGTTTCCACAAAATTTTAACAGATGAGAATATTCCAATCTCGTACTTGTTTCTTATAAGTGATACATCTCAAGAAAAAATATCTCCAAAAAAACTATCGGTAATATGGATTGTGTAAAGGTCATGCATCTTGTTATTGCTACCCTCCAACTCCTGAATCTGGAGAAGGAAAAGATAGACCATAAAGATGATAATGATGTGGGGAAGCTGTACCGACTCTTGGTTGATGACTAATAGAGGTGTTTCTGTCCAAGCCTAACATGGACGAGACAAAAGATTGAGGATTTATTCTCTTTCTCTATCTTAATTTTTATTTCTTTTATGTTTTAGTTTTGTTTAAATTCTCAAGATCTCTGTGGCTGGTTTTGGCACAATCTTATTATGGTTTTAATGATTTTAATTTTTATTTCTGTTATGTTTTAGTTTTGTTTAAATTCTCAAGATCTCTGTGGCTGGTTTTGGCACAATCTTATTACGGTTTTAATGATTGTAATTATGGACCTTGCCAATATTTAGATTAGACGTTAGTTTAGAATGGATAGTTTTCCTTTTTGCTATCGGTAGGTCCTGTTTTACCAGTAAGTTGATGTTCATTGCTATGTTTTTGATATTATCTATAAGTGTATAGTCGGTTGACTATGGGTTTGTGAACTATTTTTTTAATCAATAGTGACCTTGTCACCATGTACCTATTTTGACTGCTTTTAATATAAAAAACAAGCCTAATAAATCGATCCGTACAGTTTCCAATCTGTTTCTCTGCCTACCGACCAACGTAATGGCCATTCTAAAGAAATCTAAGCAATTAAATATTATGTCATGGAGTGATATAGCTAATTTTTAAAGAAGACACAAAACGTCCTCTTGTGATTACAAATTTCTCATCAAACTGTCATTATTTCTCCAGACCCAAAATTGTAGAAGATTCGTGCAAAATTGTAAAATATCATTAGCAAGTTGACAGTACTTTGTGAGGCACAAAATTATATAGGGCTAGTCAGAGTGGGCAAAAACACAGACATAATTTACAACTATAAGAGTTGCTCTACTAATGCAGGGATTTTTTTACTGAATTTCGCAAATCTTAGCATGCTTGTGCGCCCGACTGAGTGCGGGCGGGATCATTGAGTGGCCTTCCAGAGAGCAGGCAGTCGACAGTGTACTCCTGTTGGCCGTAAGTATTCCTGCAGAAGGGATCCTTGTGATATGCGACGTCTGATTGCAGTTGAATGTCAAACAACTTCAAATCAGTGCATGGAACATCACTACTACACGCCATATAAAGTGGTTTGTCTGTGTATGTCCCAATTATTTTCTCATATGTCACGTCCGTTATAAATACTGCCGATGTTCGATTGGGGCACGACTTCTTATCACAGTAATATTGATCGATATCTATGGGCACCCTCACGTTAGAAACTTGTATGTTGGAGAAGGAAACCCCTTTCACTGATCCTACTCCCCCCTGTAGTAAGAGTAAGCAAAGGGGAATCAGAACGAACTCTAGTAAATTTACTAATATTGATGGAAGTCTACGTTGTAGGAATGATCGGTTTTTTGACAGACCTGCCATGTTTTGATTCGAACACCATTTAAAGCATCTTTGATGTAACTGTCATAAATGCTGACATTAGAAACACAGGCCTTCGTTCCATCCTTTCCCAGTCCTCCAATACTGCAGTTCACAATTAAAGGTCAACTAGATGGATTTGTAGCGAAGAAAATGACACATCACTACGAAAAATAAAATGCCTAGTGATTATAAATACCTGACACCATGGCCAGGGCCGCAGTTTATATTGTGCACGCGGATGCCAGAGCACCCTGTTTGAATCGAAACACAATCGTCTCCTGCTCGTTTAATCATCAACTTACAGTAAGCTATGTAAATGGTTAAGAGTGAGTATTTACAATTGCAATTATAATAACCTATCATGCTAAAAGTTGCAGATATTATGTATTCTTTGTTCTTATACCGCATGCCATTAAAGAATGGTGGATTTCAACATCACGAGAGTTTTGGAGATGAATTCCGTCTGTGTTTGGGCTGTCTGCAGGGGAAGATATTGTCACGCCAACGACTTTAACAGAAGTGCAACTGTCGAACTTGAGATGACATTGGGGACTGTCTCGTATGTTTATGTCTTGCACGCTCACGTCATAGCTTCCGTAGAATCGTAATGCCTATACATATATAACCATAATGTTACTAATTGGGTATAGAAAACCTAATTTGTTAGGAAATATACATTAACTAAAATAGGAAACTATGTTGACCTTCTTCTTGATTGATATTTATAAAACTTTAAAAAGGGTTGTTGTTCCACACGACTTACCGTCGGCCTGACGCTTGCTAAGGTGTTCGCCATTGTGCTAATTCCATCCTGACCCACATTGAATTTGATCTTTCTCGGTTAATTTCTAAATGATAGATTGCCGTGTTAACAATAAAACAATGTATGAAGTACGAACGAATGAATACCTCATAAGTGTATTCTGAAGGCTTCCACCAAGCTGCACCCTGTCCGTCTATTACTCCACTACCGACAATAGAAATCCCATTGAGTTTAGAGAAATTTATCCATTGCAAAAAGTTCGATGCCCAAGCTCGGGCATTGATTGGTGCAACGATAGTTCCGTCAACCTGCAAAAGTTGAAAGGATTCTTAGATGTACTCTGGCTTGACTATTGAACATAATTTTCCGTTCCATCAATGAATGCTCAACGGTTATCATTCCCCTATAATACCTTAAAGACGATGTTTGATTGACAGGGTCCGGAAAAAGTAATGGGGCCAACTAGAAAGCGGTAATCAGCTGGAATGAGCAGTGTAGAAGATTCCTTGGCACAGACTTCTTCCCAGGCCGCCTCAAATGCCTGCATGTTTCGATCATATATTACCAACAGTATAGTACAATTGTATATAAAATATAAAGCAAAAATTACGTCTCCTTCCAATATAGATCCTGAATAATAATAAGAGAATACTGACCTTGGTATCATCGCTGATTCCATCACCCTTGGCACCCAATGATGTAACATCAACAATGTTGGAGCCCTCGTAAGAAGTTGGGGATGCAAACTGCAGAGTCCTCAGAGCAGCCATTGAGCCAAAGCACAGCTGAATCCTTGGGACAAACACAAGTATAACTACAACTGAAAGCCTCGAACTTAGACCCATCTTATGTTTGCTTTTCATTCTGTTTAAGTTACCAATTCTATTACACTACACAAGGGTACTTACGGGTTGAAGTTTTAGAAACTCGCCTTATATGAGACTGAAAAGATTCCAGTCACGGGTGTTCAATGGAGAAAACATCAAACATCAACGATTGACGAACCCGGGAAGCACTCGCGTCACCTGTTCTATTCATGGTTCACACTTCTTTAGACATTCAAACTTCACATGTGACCCCGCCTTCAATTGGTCTAATTTTACGCTACGATGTTTGAAAAGAACAAATTATCACAGCACATGCAATCGCACAACTAGCGGATTACGTTTTTTTCTTTCCTTATCGTCCTTGCGTTCGTATTCAAATCCAAAAACCGTGTCATAAATTTTAAAACATGAAATTGCGACATATATCGTCTCAAATATGGGTAATCAGTGAAGGGTGGTGTAATGTGTGGTCAGCAGAAGAAACTGAAGTGTTTTGTTCGGGTCGGCAAGTATGAAAATCCTTCAATAGCACGGGCCACAGTGTGGATTGCAAGCGACTAGTCTATGTTGAAGTCTTCTACTTTAAAACCGAATAATTTATATCACATCAAGAGTACCCTAGGCCACATACATTCACACAATGATTATGTCGACAGAACAATTTAATCCAAGTCTGGTAGTGAATCCAAGTTCATGTCTTGTAATGCATAGACCAAATATGTGGTTGCAAAATCTGTTGGTATTATTGATGCCATTAAATTTGGCTCGCCTATTCAGCCATTAGAAGCCCAAGCTACGCTCCTTCTAATTTTCATTGAGTTTATCAATATTATGAAGAAGTATGTGGGCCTCACGTTGTGCAGTTTTGTGTTCGACCTTCAGCTTTCAAACTGCATTGAACCTCATTATTGGAGCTGGAGAGATAAGCTTTTCCAACTTTATTTTGAACGCATTCATCACAGTTGGAAAGCAATCTCGTGTCTTATTCCAGATTTTAAATTTGGCAATTCTACGCTAACAAACGTACAAAAAGGCAACTATTTAGCCATGTGAAAAGTTTGTCAGATACGAATTAATGTCTCTTCGCTCATGGCCGAAATGCGATTTGATAGATCATAAGATATAGCAATATCTAGGAAGGTCCCAAAAAATTTTTTTTAAAAATCTAGGAAGGTTGAAAAGACAGTGTCGAACGGATAAATATCTATATAATTGAATAAGGATTACGATGCAGGATAGTTCCTTGTAAGACGAATTTAATAAGCTGGGTATGGATATTTGAATTTCCTTGACTTAATATGATAGTAGTTAAAGGACTGGCCTATTACTGAGTACTATAAATGTTCTGTTTAACAAAAGTGGAAATGGGTTCGAACCCTAACAACAAAAATAGCATTAAGTTCTTAAATATAAAGATTAGGTGGTGAGAAGCAGCACCTATACAAGAGAACCAGAATCAGCCAGCTTATACTTCAAACAAAATGACAAAATACTAAGAACTACAATTCTAATTGTGAAACAAAAAATTAAAACCCAGCCACTGTTAAGAAGGCCAAAAAATGGACCAAATTGCAACCTGAAAAAGCCACAAACTGAACCAATGAGCACCAACAAGGAAACACGTCACCAATCGCACCAAACCTATAGACACCACCAACAACCAACAACTAAAACCCAACACCATCAGAAGCTAAACATTGATGACCAAGCACACACCAACCCAAGGCAAAAGATAGGAATATCAACTCTCTACTTCTGCAGCTCCTTAAGCTGATCTAGGAAGGAGAACTTGGGGGGGTGGACATACATTGTCTTATCCATCCCCTATGAAGCCATAAGATTTCCTTCTTGTTTTCTTAAAGTCTCCTCCTCGTACTTTCTATTTTGCAAATATTTCTTTAAGCTAGAACTTTAGACTTCCTATGTCGGCCTTCATTTTTGCCTAAATAGAATCGTTGTGGGAAACCATATTATTAATTTGATTCCCAAGCTGGTCCTAATGTTTCTTCATGGCCATTAGAGACTTCAACATTTTGTTCCTTTCTTCCTCATGGGTAACTCTTTATCAAATTGACACCATTTACTCCTCACACTATTCCCAATTATGTAATTCATAACCTAGCTCCTAGGCCACTTCCCACCACACTTCATCCATGAAACATGAAGTCTAGTCAATAGATTTTTGGTTCACCTCATTAATGGCTTCCAATCTATTTATTTGCCAACTCAAAATACTAGGAATAGAATCCATCTCGCCATCTCCTTCAATGTGTTATAACATATGCTCATCTCTATCAAATATAAGGTGAGGGTCAAATCCATAGAATCGCGATCTTTTTTAGGAATAGGGTATGATGAGTGTTCTCAATACACTTGAGGGTCACATGGATATCATAAATCAATGACCAACAAAGGAGGGTACATAGTGGAGCTAGGGGAAAGGGGAGTGAAATATTGGGAAGAGTTTTCTAGGGTCCATTCAATCCTCGTGGCCAAAGAAGAGCCCTTTTTAGAGTCTTGTAAAATTTTAATAGTTTCTTCCTAATTCTTTGGGAGATCATCTTTCTTATTTTTAGTTTTTCATGTGGAGAAGAATCCTACCAACCAAACTAAAAAAGGTCTTTGGAGTAATAAAGGTGCGAGCTTGTTCCAACAAGTAAGAAATGGCTAGAAAAACATGATTATTTAACTCAACCACAACAAGCCCAAGGGACCCAATTCCTATGGAACTCATAAAGCATAAATAGAAGCACAAGTGGTATTTGAGAAGAGAACCCTTCACTTTGCATTTAAATCCATAGAAAGGGAAAGCAATGAGTAAATCCAAAATGAAAAATAAAACAAATCATTTGTCTAAAAATGGTTAAGCATTGAAAATAGGTGAGAGTGGACCTAGTTATAACTACATTCAAGTGTGATGAACTAATTGAACACTTTCACCATACTCTGCCACACTCCTTTTACAACTCATTTGTTAAACATAGAATGAAGATTGATGATTTTCTCCCCTAGGTCCAAAAAAAGTTCAACAACCTCCTTGAAATATATCATTGTATTCAAAAAGATCTTCACACCTTCCTTAGCATAGAAATGGTCAAAATTGACTTTGTCATCACAACAAAAAGAATATAACCCACCATCACCTTAGCAACATCTCATGATTCCATAGTCTGCTGCAAGAGATCCAGGTTGTAACCCTTCATTCCAGTAATATGTTTGGTGATTTCACCCCACTCAAGGGTGTCCCACAACTCCTTATCATTCTAATATCCCCCCCATTCATCAGTCTCAACTTGAAATGTATCACCCTCATGATCTTCCTTTAATTATGCAACTACCTACAACACTTATCGGCTTCGAGTTCTCTCCAAAAAATTGGAGAAAAAAATAAACACCATTTTTTAAGCTATACATGCATGTTATTTAACCCAAAACAAAGCACAACAGAACCCTACAAAAGTCTATGGACAATGGATCCCATAAAAGGAAATAAAGGATTTATCATTACTGCAAGATTTTGTTGCAATCTCACTACATCACTTTGACTGCTTCCACTAGGTTAGACAAGGCATCTTCCCAAATTTTGAATCCCTTTGTAAATATTCTCATGTACACGTTAACCTAGCCACGACATAACTCACTTTTGATGGGTTTGGCAAAATGACATCTCATCAACATTGCTTAGAAAGTATCTAATCATGCTTATGGCATTTTTTTTGTTCCACCTAGCTTCACCATATTTTTAAAAATGTTAACTATGTTAACAGTGTCCCCCTCAATGACCACCTTTTTAAAATTTCCTCTTTTAAAAAAATTACTACATGATATAGGGAAAGAAACTTTGCTAGAAAGGCAGTTTGTACACAAAGTTTCATAGAGTAGGTCGCTAGCATATCCCCATTTTGAGTCTCTCAAAAGGCTAGCTTATCTACCAAATCTAAGTTACCCATAGAAGACCCATCAAATTTGAGCTTAAACCAATTTGGGTTGGGGGGTTATGTCCTTGCTAATTACAATGGTAAGATTTTTGAGATTTTCTAGAAATTCCACCAAGCCTAAAAGTTGACCCACTTCCCAATGAAAGAATGATAGGCTAGGGAAGTCACTAGGTGGATATGAGCCTACAAGTTTTCCTTCAAATTGTGAATAATGCCAAAAAGCATAGACTTGGAATTTTCACTTTTATCCCTAATGATCTTGTTGTTACGTTCTTTTCAAAGATGCTAATTACCATAAATAAGGGAGTGTCACCAGAGCTCGATTACAAAAGGATGAGAGAGAGTGTACTTCCATAAGTTGACCACTTCCTTAGTATCATTTCTCTAGCATCCTTGCAAATTGAACAAATAGATAGCATGTTTTCAAACTTTCAGCAAGTCTTTAGCCTTGTTTCTATATTTTGGTTCAACCCCCATTTTGGATTCATTTTAATATAAAATAATTAATTTATATAGACATGTTGAAAATTTTGAGAAAAATAATGTGAAACATAACCAAAATTAATTATACTCTAAGAGAATCACCCAAAATCATAGTCTCTAACAATCTCTCAAAAATATTTACGTATTGAGCTCCTCACTTTATCAAAATAAAATAAACTTCTCACATTTACCAACCAATTTCATTTTCATCTCTTTGGGTACGTCTAAATATGTCACAAACCTAAAATTCTTCAAATGAAACACACTTTCTCTAACCACTCAAATATTCTTGAAAAATATGTTCCTTCACTTTTTTATTTGAAGTTAGGATACCAGCTAAACTAATAATTACTTCGCTCTAGTACTCTTTTGGTAGAGAACTCTCTTTCTACATACTTTGAGTCATGTTCACTACCATTTCATTCCTCCTTTAAATTACTCTATCTATTATGAAGTAAAATGAGATATGATCTATCTCTTGATTCAATGATCCTAATAAAATTGAATGGAATGTTTAGCATAGACTCACCACCTCTATGTGATTTCATAAATAATATCTTTATCACTTTCCTTTTTACCCATGGATTTAAACCTTTTCTTACACAAAAATGTTAAGTCTTTTTCTTAATAAAGACAAACCCAAGCCTTCTAACCATAATCATCTATAAAGGTTAACAAATAAATATTACCATTCCAATGTTTTCTTATAGTTGACCATAAAAATCTATGTATACAATATCTAATGGAAATTTCTTTCTCTATATGAGACTCAAGAAACAATTTTCTCTCCATGGTGATTTTCCAATATGTATCTATTAGATGATCCTACTAATCTTTTAATTCATGGCAACAATTTTTTCATCTATTTCGTCAATAAATCATAACCACCAAATTATAAATGGTTGTACTTTAACTTTCATATGAGGATTAATCTAAAGTTTTAAAACTATAGGTATTGAAGGCATTAGATGGCTAATTTCATATTTTAAGTAGAAATTTCATATTCTTTGTCATATGTAGTCTTGACATCAACGACTTCCCTACATACTCATCAATTACTATACATACCTTAGTTTTTAAAAACATTATATATTATTTGTATTTGGCTACTTATGCTCAAAAAAGAATTTCTTTGTCATCTATTGTCTTTCCTTCACCAATCTTGGTATAAAAGAAAAAATCACTCCTTGACCATAAATGTACACCTTGTTAGCATTGTCCAAATTTATCTTGGGTTTAATATGATTATTTAAACTTACAAAATCTCTACATTTCTAGTCATATAATTTCTATATCTATTGTTTGAAAATAAACTATCAATTTAACTTTCTTGGGTAAAATTTTAGACCTTAAATATTTTTTCCTTTTTTAATTTAAAATTATCTTTAGTCTCCTCTACATTGTGTACAAAATTTGTGCTATCATCTAACTACTTCTTCCAATACTTGATAGAAAAATTAACCTTACTTTTTGCAAGAAAAAGTTGTACCTTTAATTTTTCATACCTCTAATTTCATTGATATTTGGTTATATTTCAAATCCCCTCTAGTAAAAATTGATCATTGAAGATTTAGAATCGAGTTATGAAGTATCTGTACTCTCTCTTTGATTAATGGTTTTTCCTCTATCATATTTACCTTCATATCTGGCTTTCCCTCTACCTCTAGCAACATGAAAATACCTCTTGATATAACTCTCCAAAAAAATATCATCATATGTCATCATGCTTGATTCAAGTGTAATCAAACAGCTAATCATCTATTGTACTTTAACTTAATTTATGTCTTTAAGCACTTCTATGAGGCAAAACTAAAAGTTAAAATATATTTAGAAGATATTAGAGTAAAAGGTTAATTTGATTTAATTTATTAAATTAATTTTACTCCCTTCTTAAGATTTTCCTTTATGCACTTACATTTCAATTTAATAATTAATTAGTAATTATTAAATGCCATTTATCTATTAGGGTTTCTCTTTTAGGTTTTCTAGTTTCTTCCTATAATGATTGATCTTTTGTAAATATATCTCATCTTTTCAATTTGATAATATAATTTTCCATATTTTTGGAGCAAAACCCTTGCCTCTTCTTTGTCTTTTCTTCTCTATGACATGTTCTTGAATGCAGGTGTTTTTCAGCATTTGTGGATTTATATTTCTAAAATCCTACATGGTATTAGAGCCTAACCTTCTATAGCTTGTTCTCATTTGGAGAAAAAGAAGAATGAGGGTTTTAAAGAATAAATATAGCCCTTTTCAAGTATTGTTTTTATGAAAATAGGGGGCTCTTTGATTTTTGGAGCACCTTGAGGCAAAACAAACCTAATAGTTGGATTCAGAAGGCATCAAAACCCTCGATTTTCATAAAAAAATTGTTGATTTTGAACAATGTTGACTATGGAGGAAAAACAAATTGCATACCAAGGCCATACAACCTCTGCCACACAAAATGATGTAGGCAAGTACAATTGTTTTAAAAAATATATTTTAAAAATGGTGTTTCAACACCTCTATTGTCAACTAACCATAGCGGTCACCACTGCAGTTACACTAACCACAATGATAGTGCTAGCAGTCGGTTTGCTCACTGTAGTGGCCTCTACAACCTTGCCAACCACCTACTCTGCATTGTCACGATGCCACCACTACCAGAGTCCGCCACCTCATCTCTAATCTTCCTACCCATGGCTTGTGAACCACCACCACCGGTCATGCCACTTGGGCTCCACCCAATTTTATTTTTTAAATAATTCTTTTTAGCATTCTAGAGGCCCTGGCAGTCTTTTCACTCTAACTTGAGCATTTGGAGGTGTTTTTTCGATCTGAAAGAACCACCAAAAATCTTATTCATAGATAGAGATGATGTTGAAGGCATTTATTGTATTTTTTCTAGTTTAGTACCTATTTATTCTCTCAATGTCATATGATGCATTCTATCTTCTGTGGAGCATAACTTGCCCATTATTGCTCCATTTTTTATAAGAAAGAAGCTTCAAAAATATCTTCTTGAGCCCTATCTAGATTATAGATTATTTTAATCAGTATTTCTCAAAGGTACACATGATTCTCAAACTGAAGTGTTTCTCTCTCTTCTTGTTTAAACATTCTTTCTAGTAGCTGGGGTTCATTTTTTTGTATTGTGGGAGAGTGTTTTGTATTATTATTTCTATTATTCACATCAATAAACTAGAATTGTTTCAAAAATAATCCAACACCTTCTAATATAATCGTTGAGACCTCTTATTGGCTAGAACTTATGACCCCTCAAAACTATGACACATGGAAGTCCCTGATGAAATGACTTCTCTAGTCAAAAGGGTTTTGCTCTTGTTTAGATGTAGTGCAGCTAGTTTTACAGAGGCCTATGAGATCATGCAGCACAGGAACAAGATGGATGAGGAAATGGGGTTGATTTCTTTACAGTTATCCAATAGTCTACAGTTTCATCTTGATGGATGCAATACCCTTCCAGCTATGTGGACCGAGCTTGAAGGCTTGTTCAATATAGTGAATGAGTTTAGGGCACTTCAAATTGAGGTAGAGCTTACCTCTTTTGTACCATTTTTTTTTCCATCCATTGAGGACTTCTTGATGAAGTTCAAGCAATAGAGATCTTTATTGTAGGGTTGTGGGAAAACCAAGACTAAAATTTATTGTGTTTAACCTAATTCTTTCTAACCTTCATGGAAACTTTCAGATTTTTTCTTCTACCTTCTAGTCCACCAAAGATGCTTTGGGTAATAGAGTTACCATGCCATCCTTTGAGGTATTTTTTGATCATATGACTCAAGAGAAACTAAGCTCTCTTAGTTGGATTCCCTCACATGCTCATAGACTTATGCACTGGCATGAAGGAGAAGAAACACAAGTCACATTCTACAAAGTCTTAGACTGATTCTAGCTGTCACATCACATCAAGCCCATCTCCTCCTAAGGGAGATAAACCAAATCTATAGATTTTGAAGTGTGCTTATTGTAATAAACCCAGTTATGAAGAGTTACATTACTATGAGAAGAATTTAGATGGCTATGCCAAACAGGTATAAGATTTGATAGCTCTCCTTCAGAAGAGTAACATTGATATTCCTTCTACTTCTCATAGATCTTCCTCTTCATCATCATTTCAATTAGATGGTAAAGATATAGGAAAGATTCATGCACTATTTAGAACTAGTACTCCACATTCTTCTAGATAGTTACTAGATTCAAATTCTTCACACCATATGGCATCTTCTAAGAATTTTTTCTCTTCTTTCAGGGCTTCTCCTACTCTACATATTTTGATATGAAACAAAATTGTCATGATTATATGTGGGAAAGGTTCTATTGGCATTTATGGTGGTACATTTTATGATATACTTTATGTTCCATCTCCATCCTCTAACCTTCTCTCTATCTATCATATTACACATAGTGGGATAGGGAAGACAATTGAGTTTGCATAGGATTCAATGCCCATCAGAGATAGTGAGAGATGCAACATTGTTACTACAGAGACTATTGATCACTCTTCCTACCTATACTCTTTCTCTCATTTTGGTCCACCATCTTCATTATTAGAGACCCACTCTCCTTCTTCAAGAGAGTCTATGGAGGTGAAGTCAAGTCACTTGAACTTATGTGTTGTTTCTAAGACCAATGTTGTGACTTCTACACCTCCACCGCCTATTCAAATTCCATCCATTGCACATGATTACTCTTTAGCATTGCCCATCATTGTAGCTTTAGTCATCAAGCCACCTACTATAGTTGTTGAGGACATATAAGAGGATATATATTCAATACACATGTTATCCCACCTCCATTGAAGATTCTATTTTAGGATTCTCATGGTTTCTCCTTTGAGCATCAACTAGGACTTCTAGCTTCACCTTACATTCAAGGGTTTCGCCCTCGTTGTCCACTACCTTTGCTTCTTTCATATTGGAGTCACATTGGTATGTTCATCAACACAAGAGTTCTTCCATTCTAGGGGGGGCTATAGAGTCCCAAGGTTCTATCATGGGGGATTTCATTGTACTTATGGTATTGAGAGAGTCTCTTGAGATATTTCATTTGTGTATCCTTTTATATCTCTTTTTGGAGTAGGGCTTTTGACATTGGGTTTTTTCTATTTCTCTGTTTGATAGATATTTGGTTGTGATTGGGTACCTCATCAAGCCTTGTTTTTGGGACCCAAGTTTTTCTTTTAGCATTATAGTTTCATTTTTCTTCTTGCATTGTTTCTCATCTTAAGGGCATGTTAGAGTAAAAGGTTAATTTAATTTGATTTCTTAATTTACCTTTACTCCCTTATTAAGATTTCCATTTATGCACTTGAATTTTCATTTAATAATTGATTAGTAATTATTAAATGTCATTTACCTCTCAGGGTTTCCCTTTTAGGTTTTCTGATCTTCTTCTAAAAGGATTGATCTTCTATAAATATTGCTCATCTTTTCAGTCTAATAATATAAGTTTCTAAATTTTCAGAGTAAAACCCTTGCCTCTTCTTTATCTTTTCTTCTCTGTGACAAGTTCATGCATGTAGGTGTTCTTCAAGATTTTTAGATTTGCATTGGTCTAATTTTAAACATGTTGAAAATTTCTTCATCGCTCTCTTATTTGTGATTTTATATCCAAATTGTCTTAATTGATCAAGAAAATATTCATGACTTGAGCCATAAAACAATATGGTGTCTCATTGTCTTTCATTTTTAATATTCTCAAAATCTCTTATTAGGTCTTGCAACTTGATATATTTCACCTTTGATACACCAAAATAAAAAGTTTTAATATTGTCCAAAAGCTTCTTCAAAGACATGCACACTGAATCACTATAAAGTGAATGGTTATTAGTTCCAAAAATATATAAAATTAAATAGAGAAAATTGATTTGATTTTTTTTCATGTCAAATGAGGATGAATTTCGTTGGAAAATTAAAATAAAATCTCAACATAATATTAGTAGAATATTTTAATAAAGCTCTAAATAATGTTATTGGAAATAAAGTAACACATGATCTCAAGAATCTTGAAAATACAACCTTTACAAATTGGTGTACTTTGAATAGATTGTATAATAGAATGAAGGAAAATGAGATTTATAATAAAATACTCATTCTTTGGGTTTGATATTTTTTAATTTTTTATGTATGCAATATTTTTCCAATTGTGTTGTATAGTATTGATATTTGTATAGTTTAGACCTTGTCATTAGAAGGGAAATTATTTTAACTTTTGTTTATGTTTAATTATTTTGCCTCTATCATTATCAAAATATACATCTTTGAAGGGAACAAGATATTGACACAAATAATAGTCAAAACTATGGACTCATGTTGTCTTTTTATTACAAATATCTACATATTATATAGTTTAAAATGTGCACCTCTATATTAAATAAAAAATTTGACATTTAAGAGATTTTTGTGTGGGAGTGAGATCGTTTCTTTACAAAAAGGAAACTCAAAGTAGAACCCCATTATTTATCTTGTATAAAACTTATCCATTTCCATGAAGAGAGAGGAGGTGTTTATGACCTTATTCATGCAATGTATATCAATATAAGGCTCCAATAATTTTATATCTCTTCATACCCAAAACATCTTCATAAAAGACTCACAACGATTGTGTATTGTAGGGTGTTCACACAAATATTATAGTTTTAAATTTTTACCTAATTTAAAAGAATTATTCAATTGTGCATCTTTATCCTGATCATATAGTCGTTGCCTTAATTTACTAGCCCCATGTCTGTAATTGATAATATATAACTAGAATTGCAAAAATATTATATCAAATAAAAGGGTGATTTCTAAATGTGTGTTTTGTGTTCAATTTAAATTAATAACTCTCGTGATATTTTAGTCTAATTTGAGTAACTCTAGTGACTTTTAAACATATTTTATTTTATATCTCCACTAAGAAGTGCTTGGTTTGGTCAATTTAATTTAATTTTAATTTTCTTTTTTCCTAGTTTTTAATTTATTTTGCACACTGATATAAGGATTTGAACCTTATAGTATTTTTAAGATTGTCAGTTTAAATTAATTAATTAATTATTATTATTTGTTGGAATTAATTATACTTGTAACATTTATATTTCTATATAATAATATGTTAAGAATTGTGTCTCAACATTGCAAGCTCTTTTTTAAGAAAACTCCAGAAAATAATAGTAGAAAATCTTTAGAAAATTTTAAGAAAATGCTAAAAAAAAATTGTGTTAGTTTCCCACATGTTTATGAGTTGGAAAAAGATGTATGAGTTGTTAAAAATGTATCTGGTCTCTAGAACAATGTAGAAGGGCTATTTTTAGAGTGTAAACAACTCATTATATGACTTTTATGGGGGTCTAAACTAGAGGACAAAATTATGGTCGAAAATAGTATTCTTGGAGTTACAAATTACAAGTGGGTAACATATGGCATGGTTATTTTGCCCATGGTTTTGGCCCATGGTTTGGTAAAACCAAAAATGGTTCCAAAGTGGAAAATCGCTATAAAAGGAGGGCTTGGGGAGGTGTTTGAATCATTGAGTTCAGTTTGCAAGACTAGTGCTAGAAGGAATCTCTCTAAGTCTGAGTAGGAATTTGAGTTGTGGTGATGCGCTCATGTAAGAACTTGCATTGAAAGTGTATTGTAATCTTCTAGATTTAAGAATACATTGTGAGCGTTTTGGAGGGTGGGGTTTTTCTCTTGGAATAATTTCTCCATAGTGATCATTGTGTTATGTTCTCATTGTTATTTTGATTATGTCATTATGCATTTCTTGAGATCTCTGCAATATTTAGTCAAATTTACATAATCATGCTCTCAAAGATTAGTGTAAGAAGTGATTTCATGTAGCTTTGCTTCCTGACAAGTGGTATCAAAGCCTGGCCAATTTTGGTTCTATTTGTTGGGTATAAGTTTTTTTGAGCTAATCAAGGTTTGAGTAGGAGCTTGTGCAGAGGTTTTTCATTACTGTGTTGTAGGATTTCAAAGATGGAAAGCATATTAGGGAGGATTGATGTAGAGAAGTTTTCTAGAACAAACTTTGAAATGTGGAAGCTGAAGATGGAAGATCTATTGATTGATCAAGATCTATGGGATGCTATCGATGAAAAGAAGCTGAGGCCCACAGATCCAACTTTAGCTGCAGAGTATGATGTGAAAGATAGAAAAGCTAGAAATATCATAAGATTGTATCTTGTAGACTCTATACTAATTAATGCCCATGAAGAACCTACCGCAAAGAAGCTTTGGAAGAAGCTAAGTGAGATCTATCAAGTGTAATCACTTGTCAACAAGATTTTCTTGAGGAAGAAGTTATATTCCTTGAGAATGGAAGAAGGTGTATAGACTTTTGAGCATCTTGAAAGTTTTAATATGTTGGTGAATCAGTTGACTTTAGTTGGGGTGTGGATGGATGAAGAAGAAAGGTGCGAACTATTGCTATGTTCATTGTCAGACTCATGGGACAACCTTGTCATGGCCATAGGGAGCACTTCAATCATCTTGAAGATGAAGGATGTTGTTGGTTCTCTACTTTCTGAAGAGATGAGAAGGAAGGTCCCTCTGAATGCAAAAGAGGCATTTAGTGTTTGAGGAAGAGAAAAGGGAAAAGGAAAGAATGAGAAGCAACATGGTCATTCTAAGTCGAATAATAAGGGGAGATCAAAAAATCGTAGTAAGTCCAAGGTGATCTGTTGGAATTGTGGAAAACCTGGACACTTCTGAAAGGACTACAGAGAGGAAAAGAAAAGAAAGAACAAGTGAGGCTATGATTGTGGCCACTCATACAGGTAACAATACATGGTTGATAGACTTAGGTGCATCTTTTTACATGATTCCTAATAGAAATTGGTTTAGTAAATATGAAATGTTTGATGGTGGTAAGATGTATTTGGGTGATATCAAGCACTTCTTAATATTGTTGGTCATGGAAGTATTTGTGTGAAATTTTCTAATGGTAAAATTAGAATATTTGATGGTATCTTGTATATCTTTAGACTAGTGAGGAATTTTTTATCTATTAGCAAACTAATAGATGCGACTGTGCATGTACAATTTTTTGAAGAAGGTGTGAAAATGGTGAGAGGTGCTATGGAAATAGCAAGAGGAAGTAGATTGGGTACATTGATGCATGCATGGCTGAGTGTAATAGTACTTTTGATAAGATTATAAAGAGGACTACTTTTTTGGAGAAGGAGATAATTTCTTTTTCAACAGATGGCCATGGTTTTTGGGTACCCAAGCATGCTTTATCTGTTGAATCAAAGTTACCTATAGAGAAGACTATATTATGGCACCAAAGACTCAACCACATAGGTGAGAAAGGTCTATGAACCTTAAAGAAAAAAAGCCTTATTGATGGGTTGAATGACTACAATCTTGATTTTGATTTTTTTGAGCATTCTATCTATGGTAAATAAAACCTTGTTTAATTTTACTCAAGTTCTCATAAGTCCTCATGTATTTTGGATCTAATCCATTCATATGTATTTGGACCAGTTGATGTTCTCTCTATTGGTACATAAGTTTATTATGTTTCTTTCATTAATGATTTCAGTAGAAGAACATGGGTTTATTTTCTTAGGAGTAAAGTTGAAGTTTTCAGTCATTTCAAAGAATTTAAAGCAATGGTTGAGTTGCAGACTAGAAATAAGAATAGTGTTTGAGAACTTATAATGGCGGTGAATTTTTCTCCAATAATTTTGACACATTTTTTAAAGATTGTGGTATTAAAAGGGAGAAGACAACTCTGTATTCTCCATAGAAGAATGGAGTTGCAAAAAAAATGAATAGGACCTTGATGGAGAAGGCTAGGAGAATGTTGAGTGGAGCTAGACTTGAACAAAAAATTTTGTACTGAAGCTATAGCCACTACCTGCCACCTGATAAACAGGTCTCCTACATTAGCTCTTGTTAATAAGACACCAATGGAAGCATGGTCAGACCACAAGCCTTTACTTAGATAATTAAGAGATTTTGGTTGTCAGGCATATGCACATGTGCTAAAGGAGAAGCAAACAAATTTGGACAACAAAGCTATAAAATGTATCTTCATCGAATATAGTTATGGTGTGAAAGGATACAGGCTTTGGGATCCTATTGCACAAAATGCATTTTACTCAAGAAGTTTTTTTTTTAGAAACTAAGACTTCTTCTATTATAGTGTGGCTACAACAGATAAAAGAAAAGAAATATGTGTTTCAACTTCCTACTACACTTGAGAAAGTTAAATCAAGTCACTTATAAAAATGAGATGTTGAAGGGAGCTCTACGAGTTTGGACTCATTAGAGGAAGTGGAAGAACTTGATCATGAACCTAAACTTGAACCTAAACGAGATCTTGTTCAAAGGTCTAGTAGATAGAGGAAAGCACCAGAAAGGTATGGATATGCTCCTGATGATTGGAATTGTATATTTTCTTTGAAGGCTAATATTGATGAACCAAAATCTATAGAAGAGGCTCTTGGTATGCATGATTCAAAGTCTTGGAAGATAGCCATGGAAGAAGAGATGGCAGCTCTTAAGAGGAATGACACATGGGACCTTGTACCATTGCTTGAAGGATGGAAGCCTACTGGTTGTAAATGGCTGTTCAAAAGGAAGATGGGTTCAGATGGAAGCATTGAGAAGTATAAAGCATTTTTGGTTGCAAAAGGTTACACCCAAGTTGTAGTAATTAATTATGGTGATATTTTTTTCTCCTGTAGAAAAAATGGCATCCATTCAATTTTTACATTCTATTGCAGTAGCTTACGATCTAGAAGTTGAGCAGGTGGATGTGAAGACAACTTTCCTTCATGGAGATCTAGAGGAAGAAATTTATATGACACAACTAGAGCACTTTGTGGTGAAAGGTAAAAGTCATTTGGTCTATAAATTGGATAAATCCCTGTATGGTCTAAAACAAAGTCCTAGGATGTGGTACCCAAAGCTTGATACATATGTATTGAGTTTGGAATTCATGCAATCCAAATCTGATCAGTGTATATACTACAAGTTTGATGGTGATTATTTCCTAGTTATTGCCTTATACGTTGGTGACAAGTTGTTTATTGGCAAAGGAAAAGGTTTAATTGTAGAATTAAAATCTCAACTCTTAGCAAAGTTTGAAATGAAAGATCTTGGTGCAACAAGGTACATTATAGCAATGGAGATTATAAAAGATAGACAAAATAGAAATCTTTGGCTAGGATATAGTAAGTATGTTGGTACTATTCTAAGAAGATTCAATATGTAGGATTCCAAACCGTTGAGTGTTCCTGTTACTATGGGAACAAAGCTTTCTACCTCACAATGTCCTACATCCCCATTGGAGATGGAAGAGATGATTCAAGTACCATATATGAGTGTTGTTGGAAGTTTGATGTATGCTATGGTCTGTACAAGACAAGACATTTCCCAAGCAGTGGGAGTACTTTCCCATTATATATATGATCTAGGAAGAGCACATTGGGATGTAGTAAAAAGATTTTTTAGATACTTGTAGGGTACCTTAGAGTACTCTATATGTTTTCATGGAATAGGATATGAGAATTCCTTGGATATTTGAGGCTATGTTGATTTAGACTAGGCTGGAGATGTTCATAAAAGAAGATCCACCAGTGCATATGTGTTTACATTATTCAGTGGTGCAATTAGTTGGATGAGAAACTAACAAGTTGTGATCAATTTTTCCATTATAGAGGTAGAGTATATGGTAGCTAATCATGCCTAAAAGGAAGATATCTAGCTAAAGAGACTATCTTTAGATATAGAATTAAAATAGGGTATAGTGACAATTTATAGTGACAGTCAGAGTGTAATTTGCCTAGCAAAGAACCTGACATTTCATACCAGGACCAAGCACATTGATGTACAATATCATTTTGTGAGAGAAATAGTAGAGGACGACAAGGTGAAGATGGAGAGAGTAGAGACCTTAGTGAATGTTGTTGATGCATTAGCTAAGCCCATGATCATGGAGAATTTTAGATGGTGTTTGGAGTCTATGAGCCTCTCGACCCCTAGTAATTAAGTCCATGAAACTATGGATAACCTGACTCTTGCAAGGTGTTCCAAAAGTGGGAGAATGTTGAGAATTGTGTCTCAACCTTGCAAGCTCTTTTTCAATAAAACTCTAAAAAATTGTACTCAAAAAAAACTCTAGAAATTCTTTTCAAAATTCTAGAATTTGTTTGTGGTAGTTTTTCACATGTTTATGGGTTGGAAAAAGGTGTATGAGTTTTTGAAAATGTATCTAGTCTCTAGAACAATGTAGAAGGGTTATTTTTAGAGTGTAAATAACTCATTATATGACTTTTAAGTAGGTCTAAACTAGAGGACAAAATTATGGACAAAAATGGTATTCTTGGAGTTACAAAATTACAAAGTGGGTAACATGTGGCATGGTTGTTTTGCCCATGGTTTTGGCCCATGGTTTTGTAAAACTAAAAATGGTTCCTAAGTGGAAAATCAATATAAAAGTAGGGCTTGGGGAGGTGTTTGAATCACCGAGTTTAATTTGCAAGATTGGACCTAGAAAGAGTTTCTTTGAGTCTGAGTTTGAGTTCAAGTTGTGGTGATGTGCTCCTATAAGATCTTGCATTGCAAGTGTATTGTAACCTTCCAGATTTGAGAATACATTGTGCAGGTTTTAGAAGGTAGTGTTTTTCTCCCAAAAGGGTTTCCTCACGATAATCATTGTGCTATGTGTTCATTGTTAATCTGATTATGTCATTATGCATTTCTTGAGATCTCTACAATAGTTAGTCAAATTTGCATAATCATCCTTTGAAAGATTTGTGTAGGAAGTGATTCCACACATGTTTTCTTCCTTACATAATATTCAATAACTATAAATAATTTAATATAATTCAAAACATTATTAAAGTAAATATTAAGAAAATTTTAATGTACTTTATAATTCTTTTATTATAATTCTTTTAGATATGTGATTTTTAAAAAATTTAATAAGTTTTTATAATTATTTATATTATATTTTTCATTGTTTATATGATGTTTTTTTCTTCATAATATTGCTAGTAGGATTTAATTATGTAGCTTTTTAGTCAAACTCATTGACTCATATTTCATGAGTAATGGTTCACAGGAACCCATTTTTGATAAGAATGAATGAAACTTTTAATGCTCATTACATTTAGGTGATGCTCACAAAAGTAAATCATTGTGCCTCAATGGCTAGTCATACATTCTAGTTATATTCCAACTCAAGAAAAACATAACCTTTGATCTCCTGCAAGTTTATGTCGACTTACCTAGATACCCCATTTCTAAAATATTTAATAAGTCTGGTGATTTATGAAAAATTCACTATAGAGCCACTCTTCCTCATCATTTGCTAAGAGGGAGATATTTTACATAGAAAGTCAGATTATGATATTGATTTTAGAATTTAACTATGTAGGATTTGTGAAAAAACCACTAACCCATTATTCATGAGTAATCTCTCACAAAATACCATCTCTCATTAGCTTGAATAGAAAAATTAGCACTCATTATATCTAGGCAATGCTTAAAGAAGTAAACCACTTGGCCTTCCTACGATATCTTTCTTCTAAATAGTACTCCATTTGATACAAAGAATTGGAGAATGTTGTGTACAACATGTTTAATGCCAAGAAGCTTAGCTATCATACTGTCATTGATGTCATCTTGGTTTTGTGAAGCTTTATTGTGTTTTGAATGACCTAGTAAGTGTTTTGCTTGTTGATTCCAGTGTTGCAAAAGGAATGGAGATGTACATTTCATATGGGAGACTTAACAATGTCACTAGATGGGGTTTGTCAGTTTGCATAGGTTTACAACATATTTGGTAAAAATTGTGATCAATTGAATGTTGGCAAAGAACCTGAAAGAATAGATAGTGAAGGAGGTTGAAGTATTTGGTTGTTCTATCAAATAAGTGGTTTATCTGTGGTATGTTTTCATTCTCAATAGGTTTTTTAAAATGTCATCTCATCAATATTTGCTAAGAAAGCGTCTAACCATACCTATGACATTGTTTCCATTCCATCCAATAGTACATATTTTTTTTAAATGTTAATAATGTTAAGGGAATCTCCCTCAATGGTTACCTTTTTCAAATTTCCACTTGTCAAAAGAAATTCCACATGATATAGGGAAAGTAACTCTACCACAAAATTAGTTTTTACACAAAGTTTGATAGAGTAGGTCATCAATGTTTCCTCTTTTGAGTCTCTCAAAAGAGAACCCCACCTACCCAAACCTAGTTACCCATAGAAGACCTATCAAAGTTCTTCTTAACCCAATTTGGGTTGGGTGGGTTATGTTCTTACTAATGACAATGGTGATATTTTTGAAATTTCTCATATTTTCCACCAAGACCAATAGGTGACCCACTTCCTAGTCAAAGGATGAAGGGGTGGGGCAGTGATTAGTGGGATAGAGAGTCTGCAAGTTTTTCTTCAAATTGTGAATAAGGCGTATAAATATAGACTTGACATTTTCACATTTATCCATAAAGATCTTGTTGTTATGTTCCTTCCAAAAGCACCAACTACCATAAATAAGGGACTGTAACTAGAGCTTTATTACAAAAGGATGAGAGGAAGGAGATTTCCATAACTTGACCACTTCCTTCCTATAATTTGAAAACATCATTGCAAATTGAACAAATAGATGGCATGCTGTCAGACTTTTAGATGATCTTTAGTCTTGTTTCTATGTTTTGGGTCAGCCCAATTTTGGCTTTTTTTTCATATAAAAATCAAATACTCTATATAAAAATGTTGACAAAAATGAGAAAACAAAAATGTCAAACATAACCAAAGATAATTGTACTCTAATAAAATCACCCACAATCACAGTGTCTAACAATCTCTTAAATAATATTTAGGTATTGACGTCCTCAGTTTATCCAATTAAAATACACTTCTTACATCTACCAACTATCTTCATTCTAATTTCTTTGGGTAAATGTGCATAATCTCACAAACCTAAAATTAATAAATGAGAAACACTTTCTCTTACCACTCAAATATTCTTAAGGAATACATTCCTTCACTTTTATATTTGAACTCCTATTCACAATACCAACTAAACTAATTATTATTTCTTTGTAGTATTGTTTTGGTCAACAACTCCTCTTCTACATACTTTGAGTCATGTTCACACATTTTTTATTCCTCCTTTCAACTACTTCATTGTATTATAAGCTAAAATGGGTCTCTTCATTCAATGATCCTTGTGAACTATCTTACAACACTTGATACCAAAAATGAGCATACTTTGTGCAAGTTAAAATTATACCTTTAATTTGTCATACATCTAATTTCATTGATATTAAATTATATTTTAAATTCCCTCCAATCAAAATAGATCATCGAAGATTTAGAATTGAATTATTAGGTAATTGCACTCTCTTTGATTAATGGTTTTTTCTCCTCTATCATATTGACCTTCTTGTAACTTTCCTCTAGCTCTAGTGACATGAAAATATCTTTTGATAAAATGATGCAATATCACATCTGTTGTCATCCTTGATTCAAGTGAAAACAAACAACTAATCATTAATTTCATGTAAATTTAGTTTGTCTTTAAACTCTTTTATGGGGCAAAACTAGAAGCTAAAATATATTTAGAAAACATGTGAGAATTTTTTTTCATCACTCTCTTAATTGAAAATTTATATCCATATTATCTTAATTGATCAAGAAAATGTTCATGAATCAAGCCATAAAACTATCTAGTGTCTTGAATTGTTCTTTCATTTTTAATATTCTCAAAATCTCTCGTTAAGTCTTGCAACTTGATATTTATCACCTTTGATACACCAAAATAAAAGGTTGTAATATTGTCCCAAGCTTTCTTCCAAGACTCTACACTAGACACATTTAGCAATATGGTGTCATTGATTTCTTGTAATACTAAGAGATTTACTATATTTCTTTTGAAATTATCCTTCAATAAATTTCAGCTATCATCTGATAGCTATAAAAAAATCTCTAAGGACTATAAATCAATAATCATAAATTTTATTGTGAAAATAAAAACCTTAGAGTGGACCAAATAATTTGAAGACATTTTATTCAAAGTTAATATAATTGAATCTTCACCAAACTCTTCACACTAATAATTATTCACATAAAGAAAATACTTCTTTACTCAACAATAACTTTCTTTGAATCTCTAATCTCTAGTACCAATTCTTAAAATGCACGAGAGATAAAATAGAATATTAAAATAAGTATAAAGCATACAAACTAAACAAAAATTAAAACTTTTAAATAAATAAAACGTGTAAAGAAACATAGCATTCACAATTGTATGATATTGCATTCAAAATAGAATTTAAATCAATAAAAGGTGAAGTACATCATCATGGTAAAAGGTAACACCTCCGCAGACTATGCAATTTCGATCTTTAGATTGACAAAGTCAGTAACAATGCCTCTTATTTCCTCTTTGAGATCGCCCCCACCAGCCCAGCCACAATAGAGGACCGTACAAAATTAAGCTTCACCCATCCAACTCCAAGGGAGGGTCACTTTACTCCAATTTGTTCCTATGTCCTCTAATATATAATATTTGGTAAAATAAGAATCTTTCTTGACATTTTAAGACCTTCTAGATGCTTTAAAATAGTGATATTAATGGATTCCAAATCGGCACAATAACCTAGACATGATAGAAGCACATCTTTGAATAAAAGAATACAATCAACCTTCGTAGCGTTTTCAAGTCAATTTATTGCATCGGTTAATTAATTATTAGCTTGTTGATTAGTATTTCTCGTGCGAGACTTCAACCACATAAAAAATCTAGATCTCACGTAACGACGAGTAGTTTATTAATTTTTTTTAACTCTCTTCTGTAAGATTCGGATATCTGTGACTGGATGGAGGGTCGCTAGGGAAAAGCAGCTCCGATTGCCTCGTGTTTTCTATGCTTTGCAATTTTTTTTCATTTTCTTCGCTACCGCATTTGTTTCTGCTTGACTTCAGACATTCATGACATGCGCTTCAAATTCTACAATTCACGCGCCGGTTCAATTTTTTCTTGAATGTCTTTGCTTTCATACACGTAAGATATCAAACTGGGATATTTCGAAGTTGTAGCGGACCGCCATTATTCATAGAGGTTTACATTTTATCACAGTGATAATGACAAATAGCCTTCAACGCGACTTCTTTCTACAATTGGAGTGCAGAGCCAATGCCCCTTTGGTCAAAGTAAACATGCGCTACTCCATCGAAATCTTTACCGTCTTGGACACGAATTGCTGAGAAAAAAAAAAGCAATGTAATTCAATATAAGGCTCCTATACTCTTATATCTCTTCATACCCTATGCTTTTCTTGCATAAGCTTTACAGAGAGTGATGGAATCGAAGAAATATGTGGTCGTGCTCATGCTGATGGTAGCCATTTTGCAGGTGATCTCAACGAGAGGTGTTGAACAAGAAGATGACGAACAAACACCAATACCAGTACCTCCCTCACCTGGAGATCCATTTCATGCGCCTGAATTTGGCACCACCACTAGTAGTCCGCCAGCCCTAAAACCAGCCGATGCACCTACAACGTAAGCTAAACATTTCAAATGCATCCATCGATGGCAGAGATATTAGGGTTTAGTTGCTCGTTTGTTTTCTTAAGATTCCTCTCCATTTTTACATCTTATATCTCATGGAGCTCTCATTTTATTCGGATTATAAAGTTACAGACAATATATGTTTTCAATCTAAGACATGTAATCAGTTGTCTGCACTTAAATTATATTCATATGGTTGGTTTTCATAAAAAACGGGACAGTGCGTAGTCTTAAGTGAATGTTAACAAAGCGTTAGGGTTAATAATTGCGATGGCGCTTTGAACTCGAAGGATTTGGTTGATCAGGCTCTAATTTGTGGCAACGTCTTGCACGGATAACGATGTATTATTGATTCACGACTTACCGCTGCACTGTAACATGTTCTAAAACATATTACCGGTTTTTAATATTATCTATGTCGTCGCCGTAATTTAGCGGCCCTATCACTGCAATTGAGAAAATCTAACTAGAGTTTAGAAAAAGTGTACCATATGAAAGGAGTGATTCTATGTGTATGTTTGTGTTCAATTAAAAAGGCTATTCTCTTCTCCTCTTTTAGTCTCATTTGGATAACTCCTGGGAATTTTAAATGTGTAATTTTGGATGCCTCTATAGTCAGACGTGCTTGGTTTGGCAAGTTTCATAATTTTGTTTTATATTTCCTTTTTGTCGTATTTTTGTTGATTTTTTAAACCGATATATCAGGGCATGGGCCCTATGCTATAGATTCAATGTGACATCCATATAATTACATAAAATAATAATAATAAATTATTATTATATTTAAATATATTTAAACTATTTTATTTACTTTAGAATTTATTATATATGTTATGAATAAATAATTTATCACTAAATTTAATAGATTCTTATAATTTTATATTTTTTGTCTTAATTTCTATGTGTAATATTTTATGGACATTGTTGCTAATAGGAGTTAATTGTGCAATTTTGGAGTTAATCTTATTGATTCATGTTTTCTGAGTAGTTGATTATAAAAGTTCATCTCTCATGAGAATAAATGGAATTCTTTATGCCAATCATAGAAGTAAATCATTGTGCTTTTTTGGTTAGTCACCCATACAAGTAATACTCTAACTTAATAAACCTTGACCTTGAAGCTTCATCCAAGGTTAAGTTGCCATCTTAGTACCACATTTGTAAAACCTTTAATAAGTGTAGTGACTTATGAATCATCATTATGACATCCTTTTCATTTTTTTAAATTTTTTAACTTCAAGAGAATTGTGTGAGGATTGATGACATGTAAACTAATTTACAAAATATGAAAAATTAAAAAAAAATTAAATTTTTAGTGAATGTCACTATTTAATGTTTAAGAGATATTTTTGATTAATAAATAATAGAAAAATAGCAGATGAACTCATAACAATATAAAATTTACATTTTTGAAATTAGAACAATAAGACCTATAATGTATTTTTGTTTTGTCAAAAAATTCAGTGGCGACGACCAAATAAAAATTACAACAATCCCTAAAATTGTTGATTAAATGCCTTAAAAAAAATGGTTCATGAAAGCATGGCTTGGTGGGACCAAGCCTATGCCATGCCTTTCCCTAAGGAAAATCTTGAAGCAAATTTGTGGCTATTTCAAATTCCCACCTATGTCAACTAGAATCGAGCACCTGATTTGTAATTCAAAAATTGGGTGCCCAATTTGGCTTTAACTGTTAATAGAAACAGACACCCGATTGTTTAAAAATTGGGTACCCAATTTTGATCTACTTGTTGGGCCCCAAAAGATGCCCCATAGACCACTTTTAAATGATTGCAATGATTGAATAATAGTTTTGATCTATAATAGTGAATTTTGTCATAGCTATTCTATTTTCTTGTATTCTTCTACAATTTGCAAGCTATTGATTCAAATTCAAAACTAACGCAAACATGAGATCAAAACAATGAAGAAAGAAGAAACTAAAAGTTCTGACAAATGAGGAGATTGCAACAAATAAAGAGCATGAAGCATAATGTCAAAGAGAGAGAAGACAAAGAATTAGGGAATTGAGCAATGTTTCAAAGGAGAAAGACATTGAGGATACCACAATGGATGAAGAGGTTGAAGAAGAGAACCCATTACAAGGATATCTAGGTGCACATTCTAATCAAACATTCAATATAGTTGTGTCTCCAAACCCTCAAATTTTTTCTCATGATAAAATTGGTGATTTTTTAGAAGCAAGTTATGATTGAAATGATTTAGATTTTCTTCATGAGAATAGATTGTCAAATGATCATGCACAAAAAACTCCAATGGAAATGCATGCCCTGAAATAAATACCAAGAAAAATTGAAAATGAGATTCAAATCCCAAATAATAGTGAAAATGTAATGCCAAATGAAAATAACAATTGTATGAATGTAGACATAGAAACACCAATTACTGAACAAACATGTTAGAATGATGCCAAAGTGCTTGAAAATAATTTTCATTTTCCTAATGATGTGCTAGATAATATTGAGGGATTGGTTTCATGGAGAAAAATTATGACACATGCTAATGAATTATATAGACTTTTTTTTATAATAAGAAATTTGGGTTTCAATGTTAGTTGATTTTACAGCTAATTAAAATGTCTAAAATGTAAAAAGTAATGAAAATGTTAGGAATGTATGCAAAATCAAAGAATAAAAATGAGTCTTTAAATTAATTTGTATCCATTGCTACTAGTGCCTTTGATGTTATCAGAAAGAAAAGTCGCTCTAAAAATAAGAATGCAAAATACGACGAGCAATAACAACAACTTTAGTTAACAAATTAACAACTAACAAAAGATTGATTGGCAACATAAATGGATATATTAATGTGAATTGTAAGACTTTAGAAAGAGCTATAAAGAGAAGGGTTAACTTTGAATGTGATCCAAAAAATATTTTGTGGACTTCTAGTGGTAGACTTCTAAGATGTGATATGAAACTTACTAGTGAAGTCAAAAGTTTGGTTAAATTTTTTTGGCATAATAATACAACTGTATCACCTAATTCAAGAGATGTTCCTAAATTGAGAGTTGGGTCAAAAGTAAGTGATCCACATCCTAAACACCTTTTGGATATGAATCAAACTAAATTGTTTAGAAAATTTGTAGATGCTAAGGTGTTAAATATTACCATTAGTCAAAGATCTTGTGAAAAGTGTAAACCATGGTATGTAAGAATTAACAAGGAAAGAATCACATGTTGTTGCAAAACTCATATTCAATTTCATTACCATTATGCTGTATTTTGATCTATCTATGGTACCATGCATAGTAAAGAAATGTTGCAAGAATGTGGTATAAAAATACCACCTCAAACTATAAAGGATTTCATATCAAGTTTGTTTTTTGAGCCACCTAATGATCAATACTTTCTTTTCAATGCATGTGTTTCTTGTACAGGTGATATGTGTGGCAATCTTTCTTTGTTAGATGAATGTTTGCATGAAAATGCTTTGACTACTTTTGGACAACAATTAGTTGATGTAAAAAGATTCAAAACTATTGAACATCCATTGAAGGATGAGAAGATTGGAAGAAGGTGTGATCTAGTTACAAATAAAGTTAGTTGTCATGCATTTATGGATGAGTTTAAGAGTGTGATCATACCAAAAAATGTTAAATACTTTCAATATGCTAGATGGCTTGATGGACAATTTTGCAAATATAAAAATACATTTCAAATTGGTACTATACTTTTAGTTGTTGACTTTGTAGAGAACTACACACTTGCACCACAAAATGAGGTACACCAACAATATTACAATTTAGTGCAAGTAACAATTTATGTTCATAGAGTTTATACACATGCACCTGATAGTACAAAGGAGGATTGAAAATTATTGAGAGAGTACCATTTTTATATGAGTTATAATACACATCATTTATTTGAGTTTTTCCAATATTATTTCAAGGTCTTTTATGATAATTTAAAAGAGAGATAAATTCAAATAACACAACATTGGATATGGCCAAATAATTGTACAAGACAATTCAAGAATGGTAGAATATTCTGCTGGTTGAGTAGGAGACATAGGAAAACTAATATCCAACATGTGTGGAGTTTTTAGGAGAATGTGATGCTGCTGGTACATGCATGAAGAGAACCCTTAGTAAAGTGCATTTAAAATTTGAGGAAAAAGCCAAATAAAAAAATGCACATCAGATTGTCGAATGGTGTAACAAATATTTATACATAGGATCAAGTGAGAACTCTACAATCAAACATTTCTTCTACCTAGTTGAAGAGAAGAATATCCTTTCAAGATATGAATATGATACAATTACTGGTCAACTAAATGACATTCATTTAGTGTTGGTGTAAATTAGTACTTTACTATTTACACTTAGTTAAGTTTACTTAGGTTAATGCATTATTTAATTATATTACATTATTTTATTATTTTTATTTGTGAGACACTTAGGAGTTTGCACACCTTGTGATTTGTCATGTTGACAACAGAAGAGTATGCACCTCTATTTGAGCACATGGTGTCTACAACACTGTTTTGCGTGTCCCACCCTTCTAGGCTTATCCTCTCATCACTGCACTTACTTCTGTGCTTAATGAAGGATAATCCATATTTGGTGGACATGTGCTTGGTTGTTTGACACATCATGATGCTAACTTCTATGCATTCTAGAAGCTCTCTTGTAGCCTTTATATTCAGGCACTCCTAGTGTACTCTAAGCATCAATTATTGAATACATTTTTATTCTGATCATACTCTCTCCATTTTTTGGTCTATAGTTGTGCTTGTATGAGTTCTTGGTTCTTGGGTGAATTTTTCCCTTAGGAAAATTCTTACATTTAGGAGTTCAGATTCTAACACTTAGACTATATGGAGTATGGAGCTTGATTGTTTTTGTCAGTTTTGTCTTGCAGGTTAATGGGAAGAATGAGAGAATAAAAAATGGGTTGAAGATTGAAAAAAAAAATCATCAGCACCTACTAACACACATTTTCAAGATCATATATTAAATGAAGGCTAGAATGTGACTTTTACATCAAAAGACTATGGTCATATTTCACACCTCATACAACCTAGTATGCACAATTTAATTAGATTTTGTTTGATCATGCTTCAATTTATATTATTTATTTATGTACATGTCATTAATATAATTCAAGTGTACATGCCTTTAACATATTATTTATATATGTATAGATGTGATTAAAGTGTTTATGTACTTTATCTTATCTTGTAGGACATGTTTATGGTGTTACTGCACCTAATGATAATGATGAACATATTGAGTATTTACTAGCTAGATATGTGTAACCTAAGAAAAAAATGATTTTTCATCAAGTAGATGGTGATGGTTTTGAGTATCCAATTGGGTCAGTCATTGTAACTAACACCTGGCTATATAGATACCTAACAAGAAGAAATGGTTTACTAGCATTTGAAGACTACCAAACTGAAAAGAAGATTTTACACTATTCTCATTTGGTTGTGGCAATAAATATCATATTAGAAAGATACAAAAGGAGACCCACCAATAAGGTATTATGGACAATTTTAATGGACGATGCATTGCAAAAGAGAGAGGATGCAAATGGTACAATGGGATGACTACATCTAAATCAAACATATGTAAGCTTTTCTTTATTGTGCTATTTTTATATATGTACTTATATAATTTAATTACATGTATGTATGCATTGTCAATAGAAAATTTAAAAACTTATATATACCTCTTATTCAAGTCTCAATTACAATTTATGCAAATTTAAATGTGAAGGTGGATCGAGCATCAACATCTTGTGTAATTATACATAGTGAATATATACAAATTACACATATTTACATAGTTCAGATAGCTCATATTAATTTATGCTTTTATTAACATGTGTTTTTGTTTTACAATTTTATTTTACAAGACCTCATTTGAAGAAATGTGTTGAACTAGTTTTATATTTTGAGTTCATTTCTATAAATATGTCATTGACATTGTCTTACATATATTGTGAAACATGTTGTAAACATTTAAAAATAGGAGTCTACTTCTATTTGAAATTCAAAGGTGTGCACTTGATATTATAAATTAATTACCAATTTAAGTAATGACCTCTTTTTTTTTCCATTACTTTTACATTCAAACATGTTTAAATTAATGCTTGTATATACAAATAGTTAAAATTATTGTTCATGTACCACATACTTACAAAATGTGTCATAACATGAATAAAATATGTCGTAATAAAGAAAATGGTTTGAATACTTACAACATGATCTAACATAATAATATATACTATATACAGTAGCATGATAAGTAGTCATAAAAAAATAGTACATGGTCTAACATGTCATAACATGATCTATGAAGTCAAAAAATACATATAAGTTAACTGTCCTAATACAAAGTGTATCAAAATAAATAATGTGCAATGAAAACACAATCTAAAGGTTCCAAAAAGAACTAATCTATCTAATTTGAAATCCTCTTTAGTCCATGCAAAGAAGACTTAGATGGATCATCCTGTGTAACATGAGCTATCTAATCATGTGGGACACCCTGTGAGGACAATGGATCATCCTATGTAATATGAGGTGTCTCATCATGTACATGCCTAATTGAAATGGGTTTCAAAATCTAGCTTGAAAATAAATTAAATATTCACTACATAAAAATAATAATACCGCATGAGATGAGTGTCCCTCTATAACAAGAGGAAGTGCACTATGAAAGCTACCAAATGCAGCAGTTGTGAGGTCCTATAATTTACAATACATACATTTTTAAAATTTGATAAAGAGCATAATGAACTATGTATGTACATAAATCACAATACTGACCTCAAAGGATGATGTAAGTACCTCCATTTGGCTAGTCCCATACTCTCAACAATACTCATGTTGACATAGTCCTAAGATTATAGATGCATAAATGTTGAGTCAAAATTATATATACATGAATTAAAATGTACGTAACTAAAAAGTACATAATTTTTACACTACATTTTTAAAACACTATAAAAACATGTATATATATATATATATATATATATTACCTGAGTAGTAGCCACTATCACACATGTGTCTAAATATATACTAGAATGATGATCATCAGCATGTCTCACATGGTCAAAAGATGGAGTCAAAAATAAACTATAACAAGGTCTATATGGATAAGTACGATCCATCTCTTGTTCGTAAAATCCAAACACATAAAATTATACACATGAATCAAAGAAATTTAGATTACAAGTTAATAATAATGTGAATACATAAAAATAATACAAATTATTTTCCACGAGTCAAAAGTTCATACCGTAGCTATTTGAGGCTATGCCTTAGTGGTCAATGGATTAGGATCTATATTTACATCAAATTGTGTAGCAACTGACAATTCCTACAAAATCAAATAAAAAGAACATATGAGCACATTCTATTAAATTCAAGTTTGAATGTACATTTTTATAGTGTAATTCAAAGTGCATACCGTATGAGGGATGCCAATGTCTGTAGGTCTCGAAAAAAGACTATACTACCTCCTAAGAGGACCGGTATCATCCATCCTCTATTATTTCAAAATAAACATACATTAATATGGTTAATATAATTATATATGTGTGTATAAACTAAATAATTATGTAATTTATATTAAAATTTTAATTAAAATTTTACCTGTTTCTGTTGACTATCTTTTTGCTCTCATTGCATGAGGTCAAAAATTGATGACACATCAATATCATCACCACCATCACCATGGGCAGCATATAAATCATCATCAAAATCATAATGCTCATCATGTACCACATCAATATCACTCTAGGGGCTTTTTGCATATATCTCCACAACTAGTACAAATGTGTCCAAGTGGACAAATATCTTTCGCTTGCATCCAATGCTCTACCAAATTACTTGAAAGGGCACTCAATAAGGTAAGAGTAGATGACACTGCTCAATGATGGTGTAGCACTAGGACAACTGGTGTGAGAAGAGTTACAAGAGGCTAAGGCCATATACCATTTATCATTCTATCGCTCAACTTTTCCCTAGGCCTATCTTGAGGCATCCCTCCACCAACTACCTATAATGATCTAATATCAAAATAATTGAGTTTCAAACCCAATTAAAACTCAACCCATATTTTCCTAAGGAAGTACATGGGCAACTCATGATTAGCATGTGATGGTCAAATACCATCCACCACTACTCCCAAAAGTGTATAGATATATGCGGATGTGTGCACTATCTAATAGAAATGTGAGTCTTCTTCTTGTTAATCTCCTCGCCCATCTCAGGGTTTACAAAATATCTTTTAAAATGTCATTTAACTATTTTGAGGTTATGGACCTCTCTATACTATAGCCCATCAAAATAAAAAGCACACATGTTTTGCCTCTATAATCTAAAGCTATCAATATCATAATCCAAATGATGTATAGAGGGAATGATGCCTTGCATGCTATCCGCTAGGCATAGTAGGTGAGGAGGGGGGTGGGCCTCGTGTCTAATAGTCTCAATATCTCACATGAGGTTGCTAAGATTATGCCTCATGCTATCCCACAAATCCTCTATGGTAGGTGCTTGAGGAGGACTAGGTGGTTGTGGAGATGGGGGTAGAGGTGGAGGTGGAGATGAAGGGAGCAGAGGTAGGGGTGGGGGAGGGGGAAGGGGTGGGGATGGGTCCATCAAATATAATCTGCATATATGTTCAAACAAGATTAAAAATCAAAAAATTTCTATTTAATAAAATAAATCTAGAATATCAATTAAATATAAATGCATAGATGTTTAAATCCATATGATTTAAATAAATAAAGTTAAACATTTAAGTAAACTTTAATGTTAAGGATAGTTTAACATTATACCACTTTTAAGCCTAATCATAAAATAATACTCCAAAAAACTATATTAACAAATCAACTTAAATATGGATTCTAAAAATATCTTATATAAATATGTTTATGATTATGCCTTAACAAATTTGTACGATTAAGGATCAATATTGAAACAATTAGGATTGAATATAAAATATTAACATTATCAGATTTACACAATGTACTAGTAAATGCGAGTATATTTTTGGATTTGATTTTGTGTTTTTAGCATCACTCCTTTCTTCTTTTTCCATTATTGCACTCTCTCTTCCTAATGATGGAAAGAGGGGTTGTTGATGGGTTCAAAGATGTTTGGTGAAGTTACTAGGGATCAAGTCCTTTTGAGTGTAATGTGTCAAAATCATAAGAGATGAGGTTTAAATCGTGCTTGATGCAAATTTGACAAAGGTAACACCCCTTTGTCATTAGCTATTAGTCAAAGAGGTTTTTCTTATGGCTCATGCTCCCATATTTGATAGGTACACTTCTATGTGTTATAAAATCCTCCATCCAAGAAAAGGGGAGGTGTGGAGGCTAGAAATGAATAATAAAAATGACATGTGGTTTGAATAGCAGGTATCAAGGAATGATATCAATGGTATTGGGTGTGGTAGAGAAAGTCCTTGCACAGATCTTAAGCCCATAGCCTTGGGTTTTCAAATTCTTCATCTCCATAGATATGGTGTCGCTTCAGGTGATATTCACAAATTTGCTGAATCATAAAATAATTGTTTATGTTAGTTTTTATCTTCTGACTTAATGGCATTTTATAATTTATGAAATATTTTGCACTTTAGTATAAAAGGATATGATCATGTATTTGCCAATATTTTTCTCATCTAATAGGTGTACTTATACTTCCTATTAATAGAATGTTCACACCAATTCATAGAATAAATGAATAATTTCTTTTTAAATGGTCAAATTTGGTTTCAAATGTTTGGTAGAATATACTTTAAAAATAGAGTAGACACTCTTATAATTAAATTATAAATGTAAAATTGCAAAAAAATGTTTTTGAATTTTCAAATTGAAAGATTTTAATAATTATTTATAAAGTATAATTTTCCTTCCAATTTTATTAATTATTATAGTTGAAATCTCAAAGTACCAAATATTAGTATTAACTATATTATAATTTATATAAATGAAGGATGAAGTTGTGTCTAACTTGATCTCATATCATATATGTTGTCATAGTTCAAAGATAATGATGGGAAATTTCTATGCTCAAATATTCAATCAAACAAGGGGGAGTTAAGGAGCATTTTAAATTTATATCGAGCTTCACTCATTGCATTTCCTAAGGAGAAAATTTTGGATGATACCAAGAATGTGTATCAAAAAGTGGCGTTTACTTATAGGCAACTTCATGTTTGATTACAAGATCACAATTATGTTTTGTGTAAATGTCATAGTAATAGTTAGGGTGATAAAAAGATCTTATTTGGAAGATATTATTGGATGTCTATGTGTTTTTCCTTCTTATGGAAGATTGGATTCTTTGTCAAATTTATGACACTCTAGCTATGTCCAATGTGAACAAGCCTCATGCTAAAAGAATCAAACACAAATCTAAGGATAAAATCCATATTGATTGAAATGTATTATCTACATAAATTATGGTGAAAAGTTAAGTCCTAAATATTGTGTGTGGAAATTAAAAGAATATTTAAATCATATTTAAATATCATTATCAAGAGAGATATTAACAAATTAATATAATTATATTATAAGTGTACAAAATAGGTTTCTCTTGAAGTACTATTTTACAGTTTATCATTTAAGATTTCAATATTTCTTCAACCCAATCTAAAATCATTAAATATAGTTTTCAAACCTAGGATTAAGATTACTTTCCATTATGGAACTACTGTTATGGTTACTAGGCTAGGGATCAAGTGTTAGGTTAAAGATTTGAAGTTACAATTAGATTTAGGGTTTAACATTAAGGCTTAAGTTTATTAATGATTAGGGTTAGGCTTAGAATTAAGTTTATCAATTTGAATTATATAATTTGGTTAAAATGTTAATCAATGTTAGGATTAGGGTTAGAATTATGTTGAGAGCAAGATTTTACATCAAGATTAATATTATGATTACGGTTATTGTGTAGTTTTATTAAAAAAGAAATGGCTTTAAGGTGAGGGAGCAAATTATGTAATGCCCAGGCAAGGGATCCAAAGAACTAACCTAAAGTTTTACTAAGTAAGCAATAACATACAATAATACATAAGAAAACATAAAGATTACATTCCTTAAGGATCCCAAGACATTGAATCACATTTAATTTTTAAATAATTATACTAGAAGTAAAATAAATAACACATCTAGATGAAAGAATAACTACAAGTTCGATCCATTTAAATAATATACATCTATTCCGTATGCCACTTGACATTAATTTAGATTATACAATCATCCACTATACATGTCATAGGGTATGAAACACTGAAAGAGTAAACATTTATAAAATAAATAACATCATCCCTTTTTGATCAATGAAACAAAGTACAATAGAATAAGTGAAATCATTAAATACTTAGTTTTATTTTTATGGTTTAGATTAAATTATTGTATAGTTATGGCTAGGTTGAGGTTAGACTTAGGAATATTGTTAGTTTTACTTTCTTTGTTATATGGTTTACAAACTAATTTATAATTAATTACTATTTAGTTCAAATAAATATAAAATATTGAATGTAATTACATGTTTAAACAATCTAATTTACATCTATCTAATCATTAAACATTGTAATTTTCATTAAATACATTGAAGCATCTAAAATAATAAATTTTTAATGAACATCTACAAATTTTAAAACTTAAAACATATGAAACTATTTAAATAAATAGATATAATAATCTACATATAATACTATTAACAATGGAAATTTACAATTTTACATATTTAAAGTAAAAAAAATTAACAAATTGATAGAATTATAAAGTGTTAAACTAAAAATAATCAAATAAAATAGTAGAAAACAAAGTAAAATTCCTGGTATGCCAAGAAAGAGCAACATAGGGTTAATAGAATTTTAAAAATGGGCTCTCGTATCTTGCTAAAATCCGGCTCACATTTTGCAAATAGTAAAAATGAACAAAGAAACCCCAAAAAATTGGCTTTTGTAGTTTTCCAAAATCAAGTAACAAATTTTAAAATTTGGGTACATGATTTTTAAAATATTGGGTACTCGATTTGTTCAAAATCAAGTACCTTATTATAAAAACGCAGTTCAAGCACCCGATTCATACTCAAAAAATTGGGTACTCAACTTTTTATTTATTACCAACCATCTATTATAGATCCACTTTGGGTGACCAAATAATAAGTTAAAGAAAAATTTGATTGAAAATTAAATGGTGACATTTCTATCTGGATTTTACTATGGAGGTTTCATTCGAAACTCATTGAGAATTTGTTTGAGAAGTGATTCACAAAAACCTCTCTCTCAGGAGAATGAATTAAATATGAAGAAATCATTACATGTAGGTAATTCTTGGTGGAGTAATGGATTGGACCTTTCCAATATGTATCTCATATATGTTCTACTTTAGCTAAAGGAATCTTGACCATGGATAAGTTGATTTAGAGTGCTATTTATTTTGGAAAGCCCAAAGAAAGTTTTTCTCCTTATTAACCATACATTATAGAAAAACTCTTCCTTCTCCATATTGTAAGGATGTATTATTTTTATGAATGATATTTCTATTAGGATTTATCTATGTATTTTTTATTTTCCTAGAAGATAACCCATCCCATTATTATTACTTCAACTAGATAATTCTTATCAATGTATTTTCCTTTGGAAACTCTATCTAGCAATGTGTTGGTTTTATATTTGTATGTAAAATGTTTAATTCTACCATGGGAAATATAAATTGTAAAGTTTCTAACTAGATTTCAATCTAATGTTGACTGATGCACAATTTTGTTTGTAGGTTTAAACATTGATGCCAATTGATATGATTTACTTTAGAATTTGTAAATATTACTATGGAAATAATAGAGATGTTCTTGTATATATGTGATCCTTATGTTCCTTCAGTATGTTGGCATTAATAGATTTTGATACCTAGTAATATTGTGTAGATCAAGTATATATAAAACCAAGACAGGTGTGAAAGTGAATGGGCATGTCTCTGAATGGAGACATGACCATTCACTGTCACACCTATTTGGTATTTAATAACCATACTTGTTTAGGTTAGTTAGAAATAACACAAGTCTAAGAATATGTCAATGATCATAATGAAGTCATTTCATATGCAAACCGATAATGACATTTACACATATTAATAATGATCCAAATCAAAAAGGATAAGAATATATCTCTATCATGAGTAAGATATTATCTTAGATGAAGGTATATGTATACTCACACACACACACACACACACACACACACACACACACACACATTAGTTCCAAATACAAAGATCATATCCAGAATGATATTTATTCAGATTATAAAATTATAGACAATATATGCTTTCAATCTAAGACATGTAATCAATTGTTTGCACTTAAATCATATTGACATTGTTAATGTTTATTAAAAATAGGACAACATGTAGTCTTAAGTGAATGCTAACAAATGGTTACGGCTAATAATTGCAATGTCACTTTAAACTTGAAGGATTTGGTTCAGGCTCTAATTTGTGGTAACATCTTGTACAAATAATGATGTATTATTGATTCACAACTTACTGCTGCACTATATGCTATTCTAAAAAAATTACCATTTTTTAATATTATCTATGTCGTCGCCGTAATTGATTGGCCCTATCATTACAATTGAGAAAATCTAACTAAAATTTTACAAAAAGTGTATTTTATGAAAGAGTAATTCTATGTGTATGTTTGTGTTCAATGTGCAATTCAGGGCCACTGAACTGTAACGTCCTCCCTCCTAGATTTTTAGTGGTGGTTGGAAGATTTTTCTATCTCTAATGATCAGAAGCTTAAGGTACCCATTTGGGTGGAGCTCCTAGGGCTTCCCATTCCTTGCTAGTCTTTTTTACATGCTATTGTGCAAACCATTGGCAAGGTTGTTTACTTTGAACCAGAAAAGTTTTTCAATGCTCGTCCCCAATGTAGGGTTTGTGTTGAAGTCTACCTGTCTAGGGACCTGAAAGATATAGTGGATATACAGATAGGTGGTACTACCTTTACTCAAAAGGTACCTTATCTAACCTTGTGAATACCTACTACCGGTGCTAGTTGGGTGGGTACAAGATTAGGGATTGTCCCTTATTGGACTATAACTATCCATCTACCTCAGAAACCAAGCTTGCTTCAACTACCAAGAGAGATGAATGGACTACAATATTGAAAAAAGAGAAAGCCTCAGTTGCAACTAAGGTGAGCTCTATGGTTGTGGATCATGGTAAATCTAGCTCAAGGTAGATACCCATAGAATCCCCCATTCCATTGCTCCCTCTATCTCCTGTTTCAAACCCTAGAAGCCAAGGGACAATGGGTGTTCATACCATGGATCTGTCTCCTTTATGGAATCTAGCACTACAAGCAACGTCGATGATTGCCTAGCAAAATTTATGGTAGTCTCGTAGCCCAGATGATCATGATGAGTTTTTTGACAATGGGGAGAAGCTTCGAAGGGTCATTGCTATTGATGACCCCTCTTTTGAGCCTCCCTCTTTTTTGTACAATAACTTCTCCTCTCTTGGGGATGAGGATGACATGAAAGCTAGGTTACAATGAATTTCATGTCATGGAATGTGCGGGGGCTGATAGACCTCCCTAGAAAATATTCTATGTGTGATACCAAGCATCGATTTGATCTTGATGTGCTTTGCCTCCCAGAAGTTAAAGTTGTTGGGTTTCTTCTTACGTTAGCCTATTGTGTTATTTGGTTGGATGGTGCTATTTTTGCTTCTCAGTATGAAGCTGGTCAAGGTGGTATTGCAACTCTTCTCTCCCCTCATTTAGTTTCCTCTATTATTTCTCATGGTTCTGACACTTTGCACAGGGTGGTTTGGATTTTGCTATCTTTTCAAAATTATTCTTTTGGTATTGTTAATATTTATGCTCTTAATGATGTTGTTGAATGTTCACACTTGTGTTGTTGGTTGGTGGAACATTTTTCACCTACTACACGGGTTTTTATTGGGGACTTCAATATGCTTGAGCTAGCCTTTGACAAGGAAGGTCTTCTGCCCTTTAGATGGGCAGCTGGTGAATAGGAGGCCTGACGTTACATGCAGAACAAATTAGGACCTTTTTATCCTAATGTTACTCATTGCTGCCCTAATGGGATTTGGCACACTTGGTCCAATTTTTGAGTTGGATCTAACAAAGTTTTTAAAAGAATTCACAAGGCTATGATTTCTGTGTAGTTCTTTTTTCCTTTTCTTAAAAGCATGCCTTGCTTATCATCCCTCTTCTCGATGTGACATTGTTAGATCACTCCCACATCCTCTTTTCTATCACCTAGCAGTTATCTCAGCTTCAATGGAATAAAACCCAATTTTACCTCAACAATTCTTTGTTGTCCCATCAACCAATTTTTGTTCACATCCTATGTGTCTAGAATCTTGAGCCATGACCCTTCAATCACCATGGATAGATTAAATGGTGGAATGATGCTATTCTTTGTAGTATGAGATTTGTTCATAGTTATGAATGATAGCTAACTATTTACTATAGGAGATCTTATGAAGTGACTACTCTTGATCTGCATATGGCCTTTGAGGTTCTTGCCATGAATCCATTTGATATGGAGCTCTAGGTTTGCTTTTGATCTGATTTCTACTAGGACTATTACACAGAAATGCTAACTAATTACATAAAGTTAATTTAAAACTTTTAATGAATCAAATTAATTTAATTGAAATAAGAGAACAACAAGATTAAGCTGATAAAAGAGAAATTGAGAGAAAGAAGATGCAGAAAATTTGATCTCAGAGTCCTTCCATATGCACTACGTTTCCAGGTCCTACTCCAATAGTGGGACCAATCTGATTATCTCCAAAATTAGGTACAAATGTTTACAAAATCAATCCTTTCAAGTACAATAGCATTACATTATTCCAAAGTACAGGACTGAACACTTCACAAACCTCTTTTACTCTCAGCACTTGGACATTCTCTTCATTTTCTGAATGACTGGTAAGATTCTCCTAACCCCCATTTTATACAAAAAAATAGCCAAAATGAGGCTATAACAAAACTTACAATAATAGATCCTTCAATTAATTTTCCCCTCAAAATAAACATTTAGCCATTTTTGAAAGGTTTGGCTTTTACCAATTTTGGGTTAGGAAAAAACAAAAAACCTTATTTTACTAAGGTTGGCAGGTGTTAGTTCAAAAGATAAATAAGATGTCACCTATTTATACCTTCAAGCAGTAAAATAGTGCATCAGTAGTCAACAGTTTTGGGAAGCTTCCTATCAGAGGTTCCAATCCTGCTAGCAGCCCTTTTTTAAGCTACTTAGGTAGGTGTATAATATTTAAATAGAAACTTGCACATAATAATTTTAAAGCAGGTGTATGGTCTAGTGGCAATTAGTTGTTACTTGTAAAAGGCTAGTTGTGGGTTTAAATCCCACTATAACCTTTTACCACCTACTACCCAGCTTTCCTATTGTAATAGTGATGTCATGCTGACATCATCCAAATTAAATTTTTTACCTGAACTTCAAATTGTTATATCTTTCACATATGGACTTTGATTTTGATGAAACGAACACCACTGAAAAGCTCTCAACAAGATCTTTCATTTCAAATCCATTGTTGAGAACTTTTGAGATGATTATTTTTTCACCTTTTGGTTACCTCTGTACCTAGTTTGACCAAACTTTGATCGGCCATAACTTTTGCATATGGACTTCATTTTCATCCGTTTGAACTACATTGGATTTACAATTTTGAGAACTTTAACATGGTGCTAATTATTGAAGTTTTGAAGATACTTCAATTTCTGGTGAAAATATTTGCCAGAACAATCCTCCCCACTAAAGAGCTTTTGAACCTCTAAAAGTTTGGATTACTCAGAAAGTAGGCACGGTTATAGTTCCCTTACTTTACCAATCTCCATCCATCTTGCCTTGCTTGGATGCATCCCCTTCAATCCCACTTAGAGGTATTCAACTGGTCCACTTTGTGAAGTTTTGACATTCCTGTCTAGGTTAACATCTTCTGGAAATTCTGACATATACTCTGGTGAAAGATCATCATATGATAGAACTTGAACATTGATATCTTCATGCAAGATTATTAGAGGCTCATAGAACTTTAGATTCTCAACATTGACAACTGAGTAGATTTGCATGTATGGAGGAAGATTAAGGTGAAAAGCATTGGTACCAATCTTTTCCAAGATCTCAAAAGGATCATACCTAATAGGCTTGAGATTCATTCCTTCACTTTGCATTCTTTCCTTGCTGATATCTAACCAAACTCTATCACCAACTTGGAATTGGTGATCAATGCAATGCTTATCATGGCAAGCCTTGTATTTTTATTGGCTCTGTTCCAACTATGCTTCTACTACATGATGGATTGCTTGTACCTTCTAGATGAACTTTAAAGCCTTTTCTACATCATGGCATCCATCTACAAAATCTCCTTCCCAAAAGAAAAATCCATTGGTGTCTTAGTCAAGTAACTGAAGCAAGTATCAAAAGGAGACCACTTTGTAGAAGAGTGTGCCACATGGTTGTAAGCATGCTAAACATAGTGAAGACTTTCATCCCAAAACTTAGGATGCTTTCTATAGTAACCTCTAAGTAGATGCACAACTGTCTTGTTCACTATCTTTGTCTGTCCATCCATCTGTGGATGGAAGGCTATACTTTTCTTTAACTTGGTATCCATGAGGCCCCACAATGTTGACCAAAATTCTCCCAAGAATCAAGAATCTCGATCTGATACAATAAAAGTGGGTAACCTAAAATGAACCCATATAAATTGAAATTACAAATGAGCTATCAGTTTAGCAGTGACTTACTTTTTACAAGGCATTAAAATACACATTTTGTTGAACCGATCAACTACTACATACAAATAATCATGACCCTTCCTAGACATAAGTAAACCCCCCCCCCCACAAAGTCCATAGACACACTTTCCACGGATGGGATGGTATAGCTAATGGTGTATACACACCCAATTTCCTATTACTTGGTTTGCTAGTTGCACACATTACACATCTTTTTATATACTTACTCATAATTTCTTGCATATGAAGCTAGTAACAATATTTCTGTAATTGAGCCAATGTTTTACTTAACCCAAAATGTCTAGCAATTAAAGAGGTGTGTACTTCTCAAATTATATGTTCCTGTTCATCTTTAGGAATGCATAGTTTTTTCGAGTGTTACAACAAATTATCCTACACATATTAATCTTTCTCTTCTACATGTTTACCTTGGATTAAAGCTGCATAGATATCCTTAAAGTTCTCATCATTAGCTTATTGTTCCTAAAAAATTTCATGAACCATAAAACTATTCTAAAGGATTATCAAGGCATTTTTAACAGGAGGCCTAGAGAGAAAATCTACTACTTTGTTATGGGCACCCTTCTTATACTTGATTACTAAATGAAACTATTGTAGGAAACCCATCCACCTAAAGTGCTTACTTTGTTGCGACTTAGATTGTGAGTGAAAATATTGTAGTGGCTGGTGATCAATGTGGATTACAGTTTCCTCTCCCATTAAGTAGTGCTTCCATATTTTAACCCTTTGAACTAAAGCATAAAGTTCCTTATCATAAGTCGGATAGTTACTTACTGCTCCTAAAAAAGTTTCAGAGTGGTAGCAGACTAGTTTACCTCCTTGCATGAGTATAGCTCCAATGGAAAATCCGCTCACATTTGTCTTAATCTCAAATAGTTGATGTAAATCTGGTAAAGCTAGAATTGGTGCAGTGCTCAAATTTTCCTTCAAAGTGTTGAAAGCCTTCTATTGTGGACCTCCCTACTGAAAAGTTGTCTTGGCACAAGTTAATGCATGCAATGATGATGCAATGAAAGAGAAGTTTGCAATGAACTTTCTCCAGTACTGAATTGCACCTAAGAAACTCCTGACCTCAATAACTATACTTGTCTTAGGCCATTTTACAATACATTTGGCCTTCGTAGGGTCTACTTTCAATTGATCATTCCCTATGACATAGCCTAAGTACACTAAGGATGTCTTAGCAAATTTGCATTTAGACATTTTTACATAGAGTTTGTCTTTTCTTAATACATCAAGTACTTTCTTTACATGAATTACATGATCATCCCAAGACTTACTAAATACAAGAATATCATCTAAATAGACTATGAAAAAATCATCAGTAAAATGACGAAAGACGTCATTCATGACTCTCATGAATGTAGCTAGTGCATTATAGAGCCCAAATGGCATAACCAACCACTCATAAATTCCTTGTTTTGTCTTAAAAGTAGTTTTCCAAATATCATTTTCTGCAATTCTTATTTGATGATATCTGCTATGTAAGTCCATCTTAGTGAAATAAATTGCATTTTTCAATTGATCAAGTAAATCATCAATTCTAGGAAGAGGGTACCTATTTTTTACCATTATCTTGTTCAAAGCCCTATAGTCAATGCACATTCTCCAAGTCCCATCTTTCTTTGGAAGCAACACAATAGGAGGACCACAAGGAGAAGTACTAGGATAGATAAATCCTTTCTTGAGTAGCTCCTACACTTGCTTCTTGATTTCTTCATTCTACAAAATTGATAAGTGATACAAGCTAATATTAGGAAGTAGCACTTCTGCCTACAATTGAATTTTAGGCTGTATCTCTCTTTTAGGAGGCAATCCCTTCAATTCCAAAAACAAGACATCGTAAGTGAAAACAACTTTGACCATTTTAGCCTTATGTTTTGGATCAAATCCCTTGAATGCCTTATATGTTTCATATTATTTGGCTTTTACAATCACCAAAACAAAATTCTTACTAGAGTTGACTAACTATTTCATCTGACTAGCATTAACTAGTGCTAGATTAGTCTTAACCTTATGTGCCCATACAATGTATTCAATTTTATCTTTAAATAGATCATACTTATTTTCCCCCCTATAGAAGATACCCTATCGATCATACAAATAGGGACTCCCAAGTACAAGACCACAAATATCTAGAGGGAATACATTAGCTTCTACCTCATCTATAAAGTTTATAGTGATAGCAAATCTTAACTTACACTACTTGGTTACCTGTAATTGCGCATCATTACAAACCCATCCAAGAGGATATGGCTTTGGATGAGGTTTTGTAGTTAGATTAAGCTTCTGAACAACTTCCTTTGATATCAAATTAACTTTAGAACTTGTATCAAATAATGTATCAACCTTATTTTTCTTGATAACAACTTGAATGTGAAATAATTCATTCATTTGCTTATCATTCTTAGGAGAAGATTCTTTACTTGTACTTACACTAATGCTAGAAGAATTTGTAGCTAATGAGAGAGATATACCTTTGCCTTTACCTTGGATCCTAGTAGCAGCAATCTTTGTCTCATCTCTAGAGTTAGATCTAAGATCTTGTTGAATTATAGTAGCAATTTTTTGTTTACCTTTGTTTCCACCATATCAATTTGGCCTCTTTGTAGGATGCAACTTCTAGCACTTAGAATCATCATGTCCTTCTTTCTTACAATGTGAGCATGTGGGTTTCTCACCCTCTTTCTTCACTGTAGCTATCTTCTTACCCTTTCCTTTGCCTTTGGACTTTTCGTCAGACTTAGATGGCTTTTTATCAAACTTGTCAATGAAAGTACCCTTACCTCTTGACTCTAAATGTGTTGCCTATACACATACTTCATCCAAATTACAAGGATTTAGAATGAGGATGGAGTGCCTTAGGTAAGAATGAGGACCACCTATATACTTGAGTAAAGTGTCCTGGGTATACAATGGGACATTTAGTGAAATAGCCTTTTTGCAAAACTCATAGGTGTACTCGTGGATAGTTTGACCTTTCCCTTGCCTAAAATGTTGCCAGTTATCATTAACTACTACATATGGCCTAGGGGCTAGAATTGCTTCTTTAAAGCACTAACAAATTTTGACCAAGATAGATTAAACTTACTATGTTGTGAAGTTTCATGCCGAGTCCTACTCTACCACCAAGTTAGAGCTACACCTCCTAACTAAAGAGTGGGTAACTAAATTCTATCAACATCATCTACAAGGTTTTGAACTCTATAGTAGACTTCTACTTGCTGAATCTAGTCATCTAATTTCTCGGCATTTAACTCCCCACAATACTTTGGCAAGTCAAACTTTACATCGAACTTAATTCGAGGCTTATATCCACCCTTAAAAATATTAGAAGACTCAAAATGGGTAGAAGAAGGAGAAGAGGGAGAAGATGGAGGTGTCTTTGGCAGATCATGATCAATGCCTTTCTTTTTCCCTTTGTCTCCACGAGCTGTACATTTCTGGATCTTTTCTTCTCTTTCTCATATCAAGACTTCTACCATTGACTGGAAATTCTAGAGAGTCTTTTGGATACTTCAATATTCTAAACCTTGTCCACCACCTTTATCTTCCATCTGGAACTATGGATTAGCTCTTCTTTTTTTGATCTTAGGATTATATTCTTCAAGGTCACCTTCTTCTAGATTCAACCTAGATCTTGTTAACATTCAAATCTGCAATACCAGTCCAAAAAAAGCTCTGATACTAAATTTGATCTAATTTCTACGATCTAGGACTATTATAGAGAAATTTTAATCAATTACATAAAGTTACTTAAAAACCTTTAATGAATAAAATTAATGTAATTGAAATAAGAGAACAACAAGATTAAGCTGATAAAAGAGAAATTGAGAGAAAGAAGATACAAATAATTTGATCTCAGAATTTGTCCGTATGGACTACGTGTCTAGGTCCTGCTCCAATAGGGGGACCGATCCAATTATCTCCAAAATTAGGTACAAATATTTACAAAAATCACTCCTTTCAAGTACAACACCATCACACTATTCCAAAGTATAGGATTGAACACTTCACAAATCTCCCTTACTCTTAGCACTTGGATGTTCTCTTCATTTTTTGAATGATTGGTAAGAGTCTCCTAACCCCCTTTTTATACAAAAAATTAACCAAAATAAGGTTATAACAAAATTTACAATAATAGATCCTTCAATTAATTTCCCCCTTAGAATAACCCTTTAGCCATTTTTGAAAGATTTGGCTTTTACCAATTTTTGGGTAAGAAAATAACAAAAACCTTTATTTTACTAAGGTTGGAAAGTGTTAGTTCAAAAGATAAATAAGATGTCACTCATTTATACCTTCAAGCACTAAAATAGTGCACCAGTAGTTAACAATTTTGGGAAATTGCCGATCAAAGCTTCCAATCCCGCCGACAACCCTTTTTTAATCTACTTAGGTGGGTGCATAATATTTAAATAAAAACTTGCACATCATAATTTCAAAGCATGCACATGGTCTAGTGGCAATCAGTTGTTACTTGTAAAAGGCTAGTTGTGGGTTCAAATCCCACTAAAACCTTTTGCCAGCTATTGCCCAGCTGTCCTATTGGAATAGTGATGTCATGCTAACATCATCCAAATTAAAATTTTTACCTGAATTTCAAACTGTTATATCTTTCACATATGGATTCTAAATTTGATGAAATGAATGCTACTAGAAAGCTCTCAACGAGATCTTTGATTTGAAATCCATTGTTGAGCACTGTTGAGACGATGATTTTTTTCACCTTTTGGTGACCTCTATACCTAGTTTGACCAAACTTTGACTGGCCATAATTTTTGCATATAGACTTTGTTTTCATCCATTAGAATTGCATTGGATTTAGAATTTTGAGAACTTTCAAATGGTGCTGATTATTGGAGTTTTGAAGATACTTCAATTTTTGGTGAAAATATTTGCCAAATTAGCTTTTCCAACCTTCAATACTAGAAATAGGTTGTAAACAGTTATGCTACTAGGGGAGCTCAGGTTAATGCCCTTCTCTATTGGTTGGAGGTCAGTGATCAAGCTTCCAAGAAGTTTTTCAATGCTTTGAGGGCTCGTCATAATGTCGTGGGTATCAAACACATCTAAGAGAACCAACAGGTTCTTATTGAGCTATTAAATATTCTCCAAGATTTTGTTTGTCATATGAGTAGGTTTTTATGGCTTAGGGGCCCTCTATTGCATGCGATCATGTCCTGCAAGCTTGCCTTCATGTTACTCCCAATAGGCTTGCACCTGAACAATATGCCTTTTGTGAACAAAATCTTACTCTTGTAGACTTAAAGGAAGCTATCTTATCCATGGAAAATGATAAAGCCCTTGGATGTGATGGCTTCCCTTATGAGTTTTACAAGACACTTTGGGATGAGATTGGCCTTGATTTTCTTTAGGTTTATTTTAAAGCTTACAATTCTAATTTATTGGGTAGCTTCGTCAACAAAGTGAATATTAAATTCATACCTAAAGCTAGTGATCTTGAAGAAATTTAAATTTGGAGGCCCATCACTTTGTTGAATGTCTCCTACAAATCATTGCTAAAGCCCTCTCTCTTAAAATTTGACATTTACTCCATCAAATTGTTTGACCTGAACAAACTAGATTCACTAAGACTTGCTATATCTTGGAAAATGTCATTTTTGTCTAGGCAAGAATGGAATGGGCTAACCAATCCAAACAATAGACCCTTTTCCTAACGATTGATTTTGCCAAAGAATATGACCATATTGAATGGCCCTTTATTCTTGCTATGCTTAAAGCTATGGGCTTTGGCCCTTTTTTTTGTCAATCAACACATATGTTATTTGGAGATGCTTCTACTTGCATCACCATTAATGGTCATTAGTGTGAAGCTTTTTGGCTCTTCAGATCTACCTGTCAAGATTGTGCTCTACCTCCTTCTCTCTATGTTTTGGTAGCTAAGGGTTTTGGTTATCTGCTAGCCAATGCCATCTGATGTGATTTGGTGCATGGTATTTCTTAACCAAAATTGACCATTCAGCTAATTAATGGCCATTTTGTGAATGATTCCTTCCTCGCATTAATTGAGGATGACAAAAATATTACAAGTGCTTTGTAGTGTTTAGATAACTTTTTTCTTGCTTCAGAGTCAGCTATCCAATGACACAAAACCCTTTGTTACTAACAACTTTTTTGCTAGGCCCTCATTAGTTGTAACAATATGGACGGAAATGGGTTCAACATGGGAAAATTTTCAATCTTTTGGACATTTTATTTTCTTTTGAAGCATCTCATGTGGAGTTGTGGAATGTTGTGCTTGCTTGAATTGAGAAGAATCTAGATTACTAGATCACTAAGCCCCTTTCACTTGTGGGAAAGATTAAAATGTGCTCCAAAGTGCTTATTGCTACTCATGTTTATTATTATCCTTGTTGGGATCCTTCCAAAGCCTCATACCTCAAGCTTGAACATCTTCTTAGGGACTTTCTCTAGGCCTTTGATGCTATGCATCATGGCTTTCATAGAGTGGTTTGGGACTTCTGTTATTTACCCAAGGATTCTGGTGGTCTTGGCTTGCTTTCCACCCATGAACAAGGGAAAACCCTCTATGCCAAATGGGTCATACATGTTCTCATTGTAGATGAGGCCTAGAAAATTTTATTACGTCACTACATTTCTTTAGGCTTTCCAATCAACCACCCAGCCTAGAAGGGGATTGTTTTTCAAAACCTATTAAGATTCAAGGCATTTTTTTTGCTAAGAGTATTTGGAAATCTTGGGAAGCCATTAAACCTTGGCTTCATTTAGACAGTAATGGATTCAGATATTAACTCTCTATGAATCATCAAAACCATTGGTGGTCACCCTTGTTTGCCACTCAAGGGGTGCATTTAGCCAAGCTTCAAGGAGCCAGTGTTTTGCATTTATTTTGTGGGGGTATCAAAACACCCAAAGATTTATTCTCTAGGGTTACAATGGGAGGATTTGCAAGTGCAATTTAGGCTTATCCATCTAGATCGACAAATAATTGATCTTCTAGTTTCTGCAATTCCTACTAATTTATTACACAAGCTTGGAATTCACTCATCTTGCCCTTGGTAGAAAGATTGGACGTGGTACCCTACCATGCAAATGGCTAGCTATAAGCCTAGTCTAGGGTATCAGTGGTTGGTGCCCCATTTTTTGATGGTTGATACACTCAATCAACATTGGCATTTGCATTCTTCACATAAGAATTAGAGTCTTAGATTTTCCATTTTCTGGCATACTATCACTAAGCCAAAGATAGCTCACTTCACCTGGTGTCTCCTCTTCAAGGGATTTCCTTTGCTTCCTTAGCTCTAGCATCTGGGAGTTCCTAATCCTAGATTCCCTTTTTATGGCCAATCTAAAAGATTTCTACATATGTTTTGGTTTTGTAGAAGAGCTCAAAATTACTGAAATTATTTAGTTTTTTTTTTATTTCATCAAGCCTTTTCACCAAAGGCATTCACTTGGCATATGGTGGTTTTGGGAGATGTTCTCAGACTACCCTTTAGATATGCCCAAATTTGGCATGCTTTCAGAATAGAGATATTATTCACAAATTGGAAAGATCACAATGTTGTTTTATTCTCTCACAACTTTCTTGATATTTATGTTGCAATGTACTCTAAAGTATGTATATGTAATAATTTCACTATGCATAATCAAGTACAAACTGACAAGGTTGCTCTAGAAGTGGCTCACTTGTAGGAGCTATTTTCTCATTGGGGAAATGCCCCTTGTATGGTTGCCCGAGTGCCTCTGGATGCCTTTTCCAATGACTGTACTCCCTCTTGTGATCACCAGCAAGGCCAAAATAGTTCTTCTCACCACTCACAAACCCCTAAATCATAGCCTCATCGTTTCTCTCCTAATGTTGGCTCTTATGGTTGTCATTGGTCAACCTTGCCTCCTTAGACATTAGGCTTGGGTTGGTCCCTAGTGGCTCCCCCTACTACTACTGATGCAAGTTGGTTGTCTACTCACTGTGATCCTGAGTGGGCTTTCCCCGAGCTAGATTTAGCCATTTCTCCTCCCAGGGTATAGGATGATAAAGAAAAGGATAAAGATGTTGCTACTATTGGTGGCTGGACTCCCCTTTAGCCAACCAACAACCCCAAGGGTTTTTGGGGTTCCAATGACAAAGAACCTCCTTTAGCTGGCACTACTCTTGTATCTTGAATTTTATTTTTATTTTTTATATATATGTTTTTTTGATAAATTGTTGATCTATGGCCTTGGGTCATCTAAACTCATAGGGTGATCCTATATCCCCTGACCCCTTTTTTGTGAATATGTATCTTTAAAGTTTCAAATTAATGGAAAAGGTCTATTGATAAAAATGTGTAATTCAAGATATCTCTAGTCTGATGTGATTGGTTTGGAAAGTTTCACAATTATGTTTTATATTTCTATTTTTTTTGTATTTTTGTTGATTTTGTAGATCGATATAAGAGGGTATGGGGCCTATGTTATCGATTAAATGTGACATCCATATGATTACATAATAATAATAAAAAATTATTATAATATTTAAATATATTAAAATTACTTTATTCAATTTAGAATTTATTATAATTATTTATATATGTTATGAATAAATAATTTATCACCAAACTTAACAAGTTCTTATAATTTTTCATATTATTTGTTTTAATTTGTATTTGTAATATTGTTTACATGTTGTTGCTAATAGGAGTTAATTGTACAGTTTTGGAGTTAATATTATTGATTCATGTTTTTCCAGTCATTAATTATAAAAGTTCATCTCTCATTACAATAAATTGAATTCTTCCTGCGAATAACATAAGTAATCATTGTACTTTTTTGGTTAGTTATCCATACTAGTAATGCAACTTAATAAACCTTAAACTTGAAGCTTCGTCCAAGGTTAAGCTGGCATCTTGCTACCCCATTTGTAAAACCTTTAATAAGTGTAGTGACTTATGAATCATTCATTAAAGAGACATTCTGGCTCATCCTTTCTTAAGAATGAGATATTTAACATGGCAACTCAAATTGTGATATTGCTTTTAGGATTCACCTATGTAGTATTTTCAATAAACTTATTGACCCATTTTTCATGAGTAGTAGATCAAATAATCCCATCTCTCATAAGATCCAATATTAAAATTAGCCCTCATTATCTCTAGATGATTCTTAACGAAGTGAACTACTTGACCTTCTTGAGAGGTCTCCAAAATATTACTCCAAGTCAAGCGTGCTTAGCCATGAAGTTTCATCTTAGGTTAAGTCATGTTAAATTAATTCTATATTTTCAAAATCTTGACAAATTTTTGTTCCTTACAAATGATTTATTATATAGAAACTTTAGCTTAATATTCAATAAGTGTGAGATATCTTCCAAAGAAAGTCTAACTATTATATTGTTATTAAGATTCTACCATGTAGTTTAACTGTCAAACTCATTGAATCTTCTTTCTTGAGTAGTAATTCATAAGAATAATCATTCATAAAAATGAATGGAACACTTAGCACTCATTTTATTCATCTAATTCTAATAGAAGTTAATCCTTGAAATTTACTAGGAAGTCTATCATCCTTATACTACTATGTCTCAATTGTCCTTAACGATGGAATTTCCTCCAAGGTCATGCCTACTTCACTCGCTACCTCATTGCAAAAACTTTAACAAGTACTTATTCCTTACTAACCATTTATTATAGATCCATTTTAGGTGATCAAATAATAATTCAAAGAAAATTTTCAATGCAAATTAAATGGTAACATTTCTACCTAGATTTTACTATGGGGGTTTCATTTGAGACTCATTGGAAATTTGTTTGAGAAATGATTCACAAGAACCTCTCTCTCATGAGAATGAATTGAATACTAAGAACTTATTACATCTAGGTAATTCTCACTAGAGTGATGGATTGGACCTTTCCAATATGTATCTCATATAAGTACTACTTTAGCTCAAGGATTCTTGACCATGGAAATTTTTTCCAAGGATAAGTTGATTTAGGTTGGTACTTATTTTGGAGAGTCTCGAGAATGTTTTGTTCCTTATTAACCATACATTATAGAAAAACTCTTCCTTCTCTATATTGAAAGGATATACTAATTTTAGGTAAGATATTTTTATTAGGATTCAACTATGTATTTTTGGATTTTCCTAGAAGATAACCCATGTCATTATTGCTTCAACTAAGTAATTCTTATAAGTGTATTTTCCTTTGGAAACTATCTCTAGTAATGTGTTAATTTTATATTTTATATAAAATGTAGTGTCTCCCATGTTTGAATTTTGTACCTTTTTATTTTGGTTTTGAGAGATACTTGTTACTCATGCTCAAGGACAAGTGAGATGACCTGATGGTCAAATACCATATTTTAATTTACGAGTATCATAGATATTAGATGCTATGCTATTCATTTTATTCATATCTATATGATGATTCTTATTGATGTGACAAGATGATTTATGATGATATTTGGTTATTTTTTATTCGAACATATACTCTATTTATGATTTTATGATTGGCTTATTGGATTCTATATACTTTGATTTGATGCTATGACTATTTACATCATTCTTTCTTTGAGATGTTTGATGATGTAGCGAGTGATTTAAATAGATTATTTAATATGATTTTATGCATTTATCTCTTTGGCTATTATTATTATATGCAATTGCACTTGATTATGTTGTTTAGTGTGTAGGATTTATATCCCTAGTAGTGGCACATGGAGTTGGTTTTTTTGTTGTTCTTACCTAGCCAATGTCATCCGTGTATGGTTGACATATCCTATTTAATTGATTAATTAAACCCTTTAGAGATTTAATAAATTTAGACTCATTTGGATTAGATGATTACACCAGTAAGTGTGTCGATGCATTTAGAGGTTCACAATTATCATGAGACTTATTTTGGGATGTTGTGATTTATGGGTTAAAGGAAAATTTGGAGTTTCTCTTATTTAATTTAATTCTTGATAGTTTTGTTGTAGTTGAATTCAAATTACTTGCAATAGCCAATTTTTGTTTAGGTTGACTAAGTGTTTAACTAGGTGGTCTAGGTAATTACCCTAATCCTAAATTATTCACTTCAAAAGTGAATATATATCTAAAAAGGAATTTTATTCCAAACTTTTGACTTTTGAAATAAGAATTTGAGAGAAAATTCCAAACCCTCTTTAAGAGGAAATAATGTTCCACTCATTGTAGGAGCTACCTCGTTGGATCTAGCTCAGGGAGACCTTGGATTGCCATGATTTTTAATAGTTTGTGTAAGGTTTTTATTTTGCTATTTGGGTTCCTGCATTTTCCCTTTTGGATGATAGGTGTGGCTCTCCTATTTTACTATTTCAGCTTTATCTTTGCATTTGTTTTCTATTGCTATTTGTTAGGAGGTTGAGAACTAGTGTTCCCCTCTATTTCTAGTTGCTAGCTCTACCCAGTTGGGTAGGTATGAGCATTTTCCTATTTTTGAGATGAGGGTTTGGGGTTTTGCACTATCATGTTGGCCATTTTCACATACAAACTCTAAACCTAGATTTTATTTGATATTTATGGCTATTGTACCCAAAGGAAAAATGGGTTTTAATTTTGAAGCTTTTGAGTTTTTTGAGTTTTCACCTCAATTCACATGCCACCTAATTTCTTGGGTTTTCTTAGCATTATAGTTTGTTGTGGATCTAGATTATCCATAGGGATATCTTTCCAACCCTTGATTTTTTTTCTTAATTGCATTGGGATTCAAGCTAGAGATCCAGATTATCCATAGGGATACATTTCCTACCCTTGATGTATTTTCTTAATTACATTGGGATTTGTGCCCAATCTGTACTCCTAGATATAGATTGGTTGAGTGAATTGTTACTTGTGCCTTCTTGTTTCTCATCCAACCCTTGTTATTTATAATTATTATGTATTTGGTGTGCCCTCATATGAGTATGTGAACTTGCACTTGTTGGGTTCTTGCAAGGTCCCATCTTGGAGTTATTTGTTGGTTGCCTTATGTTCATTAGGGTTGGGTTGGGAAACCACATTGCCTACAGGAACTAATCATTTGATGAGCATGGGTATGTAGTGTAGTCCACTATGGAGGGGCTTCTCTTATAACCCTAGGTCATGTTCTTGGTGAGGTGTACAAGAAGAAGTTTCTAATTTAGTGATAACTAAATAAATTCATGGGTAATTAATAAGATAAGAAAATACCATATTCTCCATATGGTTCATCGAAGGACACAACACATTGGCCTCTTGATGGGTATAGTATATAATAATGTTGAGCTTGGGAGTATTAAGTAACCTATTCTCCACCAATGTCCCTACATAGTAGACCCATAGAGTGTATGAGTAATACATGTTGCATTGAACTACCTCATGATCTTGGTTTCAGTCCTCTATATTATTTGGCATTAGTGTTAACTATGGATGATTGTATTATGTATGTTTAGGGTTGAAGCACTATCTCCATTAGCACAGTGGGAGTGGGCCTATGGGTTCCACTTAGTTGGAAGGCATAGACACCTTTAACACTATTGAGGACTGGAAAACAAAGTTGGCCTTCCCCATGTTTAGTTCCAGAGCTGGATACTCACATGGTTCTCTATTTCTTCTGGAGTATGTTCCATGTGATTTATGTTATTTCATTTCTCAAAGAGAGTTGCTTTATGTTCATTTTTTTTATTGCAATTTTTTTTTTTGCACACTATTTTTAGATGCTATTGATTAGATGATTAGATGGTTCATTCATCCCTTCTAGCATGCTTACCTATTTTACATTCATTCAAGTGTTTGAACCTCAATTCTTGTGGATCTAGTACTCCATGGTGCAAAGAAAATTTTCCTATTTTTCTCTAAATATTGTTTGTCCATGTCTTTTTTCCAAACCTTTCACAAGAGAGGAGGTTCCTCATGTGAAAATTCATTCTCTTGTGCAAGAAATGTATTCTCTCACATGAGAAAACCTTCTCCAATGTGGACTATGTTGAAAGCTCATGTGAGAAGGTGTTTCCTCATGAATGGCCACAAGATTCTCGTGAGAGCATCTACCTTACTAGCAAGGGTCCTTTTGAGCTCTTCTATGTATTCTCTCATGTGAGAGGGTATTCTCTTGCATGCAATGTGTACTTCCTCACACGAGATTGTAGGATGGTGTTTCCTTGCACGTGAAATAGGGGGTATTTTTTCCTATTTCTAGAAAGCATGATTAGGTGTTTTGAGTACCCTTTAGGGTTGCACACCTTCCTATACTTTGACAAATTAGAGATTCTAATTTTCATAGATGTCTTACTTTCAGAGTTGGTTGGTTGTGTTGGGAAGTAGTGACATTTGGAGATTGTTGTATTTGTGGATCATTTGGTTAAGTCCTCCTTTGTGATTGGTTGATCGATTACCTATTAACGTGTTTGATTCCATGCTTAGTATTAAAAATAAATTATATTGGATTTTATTTATCCTTATTTCAAAGATCTCTGAATGACATTACATAAAATGATTAATTTTACCTTGGGAAATATAAATCAATTATGCAAATGTTAGGTAGTTTTTCTTAAAAAATTAAGTTACCAAAAATAGTTAAAATACAACAAAATTTCAGATCTTCCTACATAAGGAAAAGTAATTGATTGTGACATCCTTATATATACAACACTAACACCCTTCCAAATTATTGTTGAGATGGACCACAACTAAGTCCCCAAACTCAAATTGAATTTGTCTTCTTCTTTCATCAACTTTAGCCTTTAGTTTTTGCGTGGTTTCGATTAGTATCATTTTCACTTGTTCATTCACTTCTTTCATGGAAGTTATGTGAGTTCCTCAGCATGTCCACTCCTTCCTTCTAAGCTTCCCAACTTATAAAGTTTACATACCTCTCTTGGATGAACACCATACACTATTTCAAAAAGACTCTTTCCAATGGTCCTATGAACACTATTATTGTGAGGAAAGTCAACTTGGAGTACTACTTGATCACATATTTGACCATTTTTTTGGGTCAAGAACCTTAAGAGATTACCAAAGACCCTAGTAATGTTATTAGTTTCACTACTAGTTTGTGGATGATAGGTTTAACTAAATGATAAGTTATTTCAAGGCCTCTTCCCCAATATTTTCCAAATATGACCCATAAATTTCACATCCATGTTAGACATAATTCTCAATGGTGAAACATGGATTCTTACCACCTATTTGAAGAATATATGACCTATTTAAATAGCATTGTATATGCTTTTACATGGTATGAAATGGATCATTTGGCTAAACCTATTAACAACCATGAATACACTATCAAAAATTGTGTTAGTCCTACACAAACCAACAATAAAATCCATGCTAATGTTTTCCCATTATCTATTGGTAATAGGATGTGGTTGGTAAAGACTAGAATTTGTAGAAGTGAGCTTTTATTTTTGAAACATTATGCATTCTTCTATATACTTCCTGACATCTTTTTGTGTTGTAGACCAAAAGTAGAACCTCTACACAAACTTAAGTATTTGAGTAAGCCTAAAATGACTACTAAGGCATCCATTATAGTTTAACTATATGATATTCTCTCTCATAAATGTCCTAGACACATATAGTTGTCCACCTTTAAATTAAAACACATTATGCAATGTATAGTTTGCAAAATGACCAAAAAATGATTCTTTAATTAAACACATACCTAATATGCCTCTAAGAATTCTTCATCATTCTTATAAAAATCCTTTAAACTCTCCACTCATATTCTCTTCACTTGTACCTCTTGATGAGTGAGAAGTAACCTACTTAATGCATGAGAAACTTTGTTTCTCTATCTCTTCTTGTGCTTCATTGTGTAACTGTGGGCTTGTAGAAACTCCATCCACCTTATGTGCCTATGTCTCAATTTATTTTTTGTGTTTATATTGATCAAATATTGGTTGTTAGTAAAGATTAAAAATTCTTTAAGTAACAAATATTTATAACCTCGATTTCCTTAGGGCTTGATGAATATTTCTTCTTGGATTTTTTTAGCTTTTGACTATAGAAAGAGCTAAGTTGGCCTCCTCTCTTTGATAAGGATTACCCCAACTAAGCTATACTACTTGTATTACATTCTAGGCTAAACAACTTTACAAAAGTAGAAAAAATAAGGATGGGTTGTGTGGCTACCATCTTTTTAGAAAAATTAAATACTCTATTAGCTTCTCTTGTCCACTTTAACTTCACCTTGACTCAAGCCTTAATGGTATCTAATATAGGAGGACAAATCTCACTAAATTCCTTGATAAAATATCTATAGAATTGGGCTAAGCCATGGAAATTCCTTACTTCTATCTCTATTCTTGGATTTTTCCAATTCAATATGGCTTCAAACTTTTCTTGGGTCCATTTTAAGGTTTTCTTTGTTGGAAATATAAATTGCAGTCTAAGTTACTAAGAGGAAAGGGGTGAATCAGTAAAAAAGAAAACTTAATCCTTATTTATTGATTAATCCTTCATGTATAATTAGATCTAATTGCATGCATGAGAAATTAAAAACATTAAACATTCATAACACTTTGACAAACAATTTGATGATCCAGAAACCTTTCAAATAGAAAGTAAAACTAGGGTGGGGATGATACCTCCAAGCTTTAGTACTATAGTATAAAGTTGTCCTGTAAAGGCTTACAATGCTTACTTCTAATGATCTACCCTGTTAGGAGCTATAAGGACTACTAGGTCCACTTTGCAAAAGGATTTACAAACATATAATAAATTATGCACTCAGCAAATAGATTTACAAAAGACTGTTAAGTCTACCTTGTGAAAGGATTTAATTGATCCGCTTGTTAGGATGAAACAGTGGCTGATCTATGATTTGCAACTTGGTTTGTTGAATGAGATTCCTTTGAGTGTAATGATCACCTTGTTGTGATAGATAAATCTATGCTACTCCTTATATTGATTGTAGCCTTGTACTTTACACTTCTTCTCTTCTCTTCTTATTACATTACTTCCACTCTATATATTGGATGTAATACAATACATTACATATATACCAATCCAATTTACAAATCAACAAACTTAGCTACATTATAAATTTACACAAAATACATGAAGTTAACCCAAACTATAGGAACTCGAGTTTTGAAGACTAGCTCAGTGAAGTTATGATACTTTGTGTCCATAGTCAATGCTCGACATCATCATGCATTTGGTAGATGTGGAAGTTTAGTCCATACTTATCACATTCCAAGTAGTTTAAACTTAGTCTACATCGGTGACATGGTGAATACTGTGAAACTTGGCATATAAACTGAATCACTTGATTCATACTACATGGCTAGATAAATGTTATCACTTTGAGCTCTGTATAAACTTAATCACTTGGTTAACATTGAGTGGCTTGGCCAACATTGGATTCAGATTACTATAACTAAAAACTTGATAAGCACTACATAACTCAGTTATTATTGAGGAACTTGGTAAACCTTATAAAGCTTGGTTTATGTTCTTGATCACCATTATGGTAGAAACTACTTGGTGCAAACTAAATACCATCCTTTGGATTTAGTAGCAACTATAGAACTCGGTAGAGACTAAAATGCTTGGTTAACCATATAATGTTCTTGGTAGATACTTACAATCTAAATAAGTGTGTGTCATGAATAACAAACATGACTATAATGTCAACAATCTCCCCCTTGGCATTAGTGACAAAAACACTTATCAGTCAAAATTAAATTTCAAGAAGACTGTTTATTCATCACCTTATGTCTCCAACTCAGTAGAGTACTCTATTTTTGAGATTTTTCATTTTTTTTTTGGTAGAAACTATATCTCTAAGTATAATGCTCCCCCATACATATATGCAATATATTTTACATTTTTCCTCATCTAATATATACATTTTCTCCCCCTTTATGTATACTCCTTTTCTATAATATAAAATTTCTTACAATATACATCTTCTCTGACTTTTGACATTAATGCCAAAGATTTAAGATATATACTATTAAGTAATGTCAAAATGTGACAAGAAATCTGAATGTACCTTTAAAATCAGCACCATTGTCTTGTCCCAATTTTCTTACAAAGCCTTGCATGTGTGCAATGCAACCTAAACTTCTACTAAAAGTTCTATCATGTGATCATATAATGCTCCCCCATACATATATGCAATATATTTTACATTTTTCCTCATCTAATATATACATTTTCTCCCCCTTTATGTATACTCCTTTTCTATAATATAAAATTTCCTACAATATACATCTTCTCTGAATTTTGACATTAATGCCAAAGATTTAAGATATATACTATACAGTAATGTCAAAATGTGACAAGAAATCTGAATGTACCTTTAAAATCAGCACCATTGTCTTGTCCCAATTTTCTTACAAAGCCTTGCATGTGTGCAATGCAACCTAAACTTCTACTAAAAGTTCTATCATGTGATCATAATTTGAGAAATTGTTATCATGGATAAGCATTTTGGCATGTGCAATATGTTTCTACAATGCATCCATGTTTGGAATAATCATGCCCTGAATGTCTACAATGTAGCTTTTATTCTAGTTTCTTCACTTAGAAATTTTTCCTACATATTAGTTAAGAATTTAATCTCTAAGCAATGGGTAGAGCTATAACTTGAGTCAAGTTGCAATTAATGTGAAATTGTGTGTAGATCTTCATCAATCTTTGATAATTTGTCTCTTAATTCTTTGGTGAAAATTGATGTATCATAGAGTTTACTAAATAATGTAATCACATTGTTCCAAGAGGTCTCCAATGAGCCTAGAATCATAGATAGCTCTACTTGATGAACAACAATATTTTGAGCAATAAGTTCCAAAACTTTATTCTCAAACTTCCTCTTAGCTCTCTAGAAAAATTTCTCCCATCCATTCAAATCTTCATTGAATTTATGGAGTGCCTCTGCTAACTAAATCAAAATTGGTTGACAAGTGTCAACACCTATATTTAGTGCCTTAGTTAATATATTAAATTTGAATCTTCAATTATTTGAAACTCTTTATTTATTTCTTCTCTAAGCCTCTACTACTTAGTTTTCTTCTGAAGTTCTCCAAATGTTTATATTTGATCAGGGTTAAGATTGGAGATTTCCTAATTTGAAATAACAATCTCCTCATCAAGATCAATTTCTTCTTCTTTCTCTTTGCCTTAACTCAAAAATTTTGTACTTGATTGAGACTTGGAATCAACTATCCTTGTACTTATTGTTTTCATGCTAGGAATGGAAACAATGGTAGAGATAGTAGGACAAGCTAAAAAAATAGACACTACACTTATCATTCAAATACCAATTGAGCTACCTAGTGTAACCAAAATTGAGGTAGAGGGAGGTACTCACTACTTAGTAGATGATGTAGCTTAACACTTCTATGAAGTACTTATAGTTTTTGACATAATCAATCTTATAGTATCTTTCTCTGGGCTTGATGTTATCAATGTTTCACTCAAAGAATGAGGAAGTGAGGCTATGACTTCTATGGCAATTTTCTCGGGGTTAGTTTCCTCTATGTTCTGAACATCTGGTAAATCTTCCTCAGTAGCTTCTTGTCCTTGTTCCTCTTCCTTATTATCAATTTCCTAATATTTTTCATGTTCATCATCATCTTCATCCTTGTTACTCACATGAACTAAAAAAATCACTTTGCAGGTGAAGATTGAAAATGTTTTTCCAAGTGTTGGTGGCATTTCTTACCACATGTTGAATGTCAATTATTAATATAAGACAAGTGTTGAATCTCAAAGTAAGCTTTCCTTCCTTCTTCTTTAATAATTCTTTTGCTTCCTTATCATTCAAACTCAGCATGAGTTGCCTTATGGTCTACTTATATATGTCTTTTGTAGTCAATATAGCATTCTCCAATATTGGCTTGATCTTCTCAATTAGAGCATTCAAAATCTATTAAACAAGCTAGTTTGGAGAATATTTCCACTTACCCATTTTAGACATCATCATGTTTTCTATTTTCTTTTTTTCCTCCATAGTCCTAGTCTCATAATTTAGTTATTTGAAATTTTTTATGCTAGCTCCTAAGTCCATTTCCTTCAATTTTTCTTGAAAGGTGGGCCAAGGTCTTCTAAAGATCACATATCCTCCTCCTTTATCAAGTTTCTTACTTGATGCTCTCCTTGTGGACACAATAGTAGATGGTTTGGCAAGCTTGGTTATTATAACCTTAAATTTCATCTTTACTGGATTTTCTTCCTCTGATTTCTTTTCACCTTCTACTTCACCTTCCTCAATGTCTTCTCCTTTGCCTTCAGTCAACAAAATAGTGGATTTGGTTTTCAATTTTGCAATTCTCTTCTTCGCTTTGTTGACTGCCTGAGGGAGTTTTATCTCAAGTTCTATCCTAGCCTTTGCTTCATCATAGGTGCCAAAGTATGCAACATTATGGTTAACAAGCTCATTAATTAGTGCTTTAATAATGTCCTTGGTTTCATCAATGTTAGCCTCATAACCTAGAGGCTTAACTAGTGCAATTTTGAGTCTAACTACCTAAATATATACTTTGTCACTATCAACCATGAAAAAAAAATCATCTTTGTAATCATCAACCAATTTCCTTAGTATCCTAAATCTATTATTCATTTTATTCTTGAATGCCTCAAAGTAATTGTCCATAATACTTACATAGTTTTCTCCCATTTCAGCCATATATCCATTAATCTAATAAAGAATAGGTAGATCCTCCCTCCATATGACTATACCTTTAGATGGGAAGACATTTTGCACATAGAAAAATGAACAAGTCAAGAGTGAACCAAACTTACAAGGATTTTTCTTTGAAGTTCTCATATTCTCCGTGTTTTTATTGAATTGGTTCAACATCAACTCGGCAAGGTCAAGTGACATGTTATTCTTGACCACTTTATATGCAAGATCCATTGCTTTGCATGATACACTATTAAGTCTACTCGAGCTATATATCTTATATGCAGTTACATGAATTCTAAACTTTACTTCCATATTTGTAACACAGTTGATCTTCATTCCCCTTCCATCTAATTTGTCAAGGGTTTTCTTTTTAAGCTCAACCCAACTTAGGGTTTTGGTAATTTTGGATTTTTCCAACATAGAAAGACTAGTGATCCTATGGATCATCTTATTTTTTTTTATAAAAATAGGCTTTTCTAACCATAAATGACCATTATGCACACAACTAAGAATGAATCTTACCCATTTAATTTGGAAATCTCATGGCATATGCAGACAGTGAGTTAAACCTTTCACTTCAAGGTGTTGATGTTCAAGTTTTAACATGTCATTCATAAACAACTTCTCAAGGGTTTCACCCAGTTCCAATGTTCCAATATGTTAAATCACACAACAAAAATGTGAATGAATGCCATTGATCAACACTATATTTGGTGGTATTTGTGATTGAGCTCTTCTCCTATCTAGGGCTTCCGTGATGGAAAAACACAACTTAAAGTCTAGTGCCTTCCATTCCATGCCATGAACTAGCATATTAGATCCTTTCTTCAAATTTCTATTGGTGGATGCCATTTTGCTTAGTAGGATTTTGAGAAAACAGAAAAATATCCAACATTGATTCTCTCAGATTGCTCAAATGCTCAAAAATTTCTTTGCACAAATAGCTCTATAAAATTCATGGTGACAAATGACTTTAATTTCACCTTTTTCTCAAAATTTCATCTTTCAATTGCCATAAATGTTTGGCATGATTTTTTCACTCAAATGATAGACTGTCATCCACTTTGCTTGTATTGCATGCTCGATAGAGTCATCCATGGCTCAGGTTTGATACAAACATAATTACTTCTGACCTTGCTCAACAAAGTCTTGCTATCTATCCTTGCTCAATAAGGAATATAACCCAACCTTACTCGGTAAGGAGTCCAACCCAAGTTTACTCGGTAGTGACTAGGATCTTTGAATACTCAGTGATCCATTTACATTTTCAATGCTAGTATGGATCTTTCATTTTGTTCACTAGAACTGGTGTGAGATTTATTCTTTAGAATGCTAGTTCTAGTTCTCCTTAAGCGATCAAATAGAAATACTTGAGTCACCCAATCCTTGAGTGACATGATCATCACTGCTTGGGCTTGCATTTTCATAAGATTTTGGAATCCATTGTTATCTTATCTACTTTCTGATGTTATTATCTTTTTCCTTTTATTCATATTTAATTCTTCTAGTACTCATATAGTTCTTAGTAAGATGATCAAGTTATGTATAGATAAAACATCTTTTGGTGGTATCTCTTGTGCACATGTGATGTTTTACACAATTCATTCCAATGTGTCCAAATTTTCCATAGTAATGACATCTAGACCAAGTGTTGTAGTACTAACCAAATATAGCTTTTACAAAATTTTATGCTAGGTTTAGTATCTTAGTTTTGCATTCTAAGGATTTGTGCCCATGTTTCTTGCATTGTGACATTTTCCTTTAAATTTAGGTTTCTCTTTGTATTCATTAGCTCTATGACCATGCTAATTGTAGTTACATCATTTTCCATTGAATTTAGCTTTCCCATTACTCCAACATTAATTTGATGTATGCCCAATCTTACCACAATAAATGCAAGTAGGTCTTTGATTATTTTGAGCTCCTTCCTTGGATGATTCACCTTATTTTGCATATACAATTCTTGCTTTTCTTTTTTGTCTAAAATGACTTTCCTCATTCAATTGATTCATTTCTTCTTGAGATTTCATCTTCCTCTCATTGGTATGCTTTTTAGTATTTAGATCATTAAACAATCATTCATTTTTTGATCTTAGATTCATGATTTCTTCATTTTCATTGGTGAGCTTATTAATGAAGTCTACTTGCTGAAGGGATAAATGCTGAATTTCATTATTCTTTCCTTCTATTTCTTCTTTTATCTTTTTTTTTGTCGTCTATGGCTTCACATAGTCTTACTGACTAAATTTCTTGCTCCCTGCTTAGCTTTCTTACTTCCTCTTGAAGTGAACCAATCTATTCTAATAATTCTTTGATTGCTTCATTGGATTCATTTGAATTTATTGTTGAATGGATGTCTTCAATTCTTTCCTCAATATAGAGATGGTCATTCATCAAGTTTGGAAGATCTCTTCTTCTTTTTAGAGATTGAGAGACTTGCTCCTTTGCTTTCTTGAGTTGTGTAATAGCCATTCCCAAATCTAACTTCTCATTGATAATACCTTTGTCAAGTCTAAATACCTCCATAGCCTTTGATCTTTACTCATAGTATTAAAATTTTCTCAAAGAACCACAAAGCTCTAATACCAATTATTGGAAATAGATATTATAGGATAAGTTATTGAGAGGGGAGGGGTGAATCAATAACCAAAAAAACTTAATCCATATTTACCAATTAATCCTTTATGTTTAATATGATCTAATTGCATGCATGCGAAACTAAAAAAATTACACATGCATAACACTTTGACACACAATTTGGTGACCCAGAAACCTTCCAAATAGAAAGTAAAACTAGGGTGGGGATGATAACCACAAGATTTAGTATTGTAGTATAAAGTTGGCTGATTAAGGCTTACAATGATCACTTCTGATGATCTTCCCTCTTAGGAGCTATAAGGACTGCTAGGTCCACCTTACAAAAGGATTTACGAACATATAATAAAGTATGCATTTGGTAAAGAGATTTACACAAGACCGTTAAGTCTACCTTGTGAAGGAATTTAATTGATCAACCTACTAGGGTGAAACAGTGGCTGATCATTGATCTACAACTTGGTTTGTTGAATTAGATTCCTTTTAGTCTAATTATCACCTTTCTCTGATAGATAAATCTATGCTACTCCTTATACTACTTGTAGCCTTGTATTTCACACTTTTTATCTTCTCTACTTATTTCATTACTTCCACTATATATATTGGATGTGATACAAAAAATTACACATATATAATAAAATTTACAAATCAACAAAGTTGGCTATAATACAAGTTTACACAAAATACACAAGTTGGCCCAAACTGTAGGAACTCAGGTTCTGAAGACTAGCTCGGTGAGGTTCTAATACTTGGCATCCATAGTCAATGCTTGACATCATCATAATAAGTGTGTGTCACTAATAACAAACATGATTGTAATGTCAAAATCCTTCTCAGATTATAATTCCAATGTAGGCCAACTCTCACTTTAAGAACTCACACTTCTCTATGCTTATTGCCAACTTCTCCATATGCAACCTTTGTAGCATATTATGCAAATTTACCACATGTTCCTTTTTTGCTTTTCTAAAAATCAACATATCATCATTATAAACAATAATAAACCTACCAATGTAGTCCTTGAGAACCTCAATCATTAACCTAATGAATGTACTAGTGGCATTTATAATCCCAAATGACATAACAAGATATTCACACAAACCTTTTATGGTTTGAAAGGAAGCCTTCCATTCGTCACTGTTTGTCACTGTTATTTGATGATAACCAATTTTAATGTCTACTTTTGTGATGTATCTAACCCCACTAAGACAATACATCATGTCTTCTCTTCTAGGAATAAGAAACCTATATCTTATAGAGATCCTATTAATATCCCTAGAATTGGTACACATTTTACACTTACCTCCCTTTTTGGGTGTCAAAAAAACTGGGACTAGACATGGACTTATACTCTTCTTGATTAACCCTTGATCATAAAATTCTTGGACTTGACTTATTGTATTTTTTTTATTAGTTGTCATCATGTATGCTGCCTTATTATGAAAATAATATCTTGGTAAAAACATAATTTGATGATTGATTTCCATTTTAGGAGGTAGTATCACTTGCTATATCATTGTATCGATCCAACAATTCCTTCACATCTACTGATATAGATTCTAGTTTAGATTTATCCTCCTCCTTAGGATTTACTTCTATTGAAAATCTCATCTCATCTCCATTCTTTAAGTCCTTTCGCAATTCGTTTTCACTTACCAACAAGAAATTAGGACATAATATTTTTTAGTCCTCTTCATCTAGAAGAGACTGGATCTTATAAGTTACCCTATTATTTTGAAATTAATAGGAGTCTTCTCTCTATTATGCAAGGTCATTCTATCATACTATCATGGTCTATCCAATAATAGATGTTAGGCCCATTTATTTACCACATGTCACACAAAGTCTTGTCTTTATATCCTCCAATGGAACACTATACCCACACTTGTTCATTTACCAACATATTATATCCCCTTTTCAACCAAGTGATCATATATAGGTGTGCATGGGGAATCTTGGTCAGCCCAAGTTTGTTAATTGCTTCCTTTAATATGATAAGACAATAGACCTTTAGTCTATGATCACTTTCCAAACCTTTCTAAGAATCTTCAATTTCACTTTAAACATTGTTGTTCTCTATTTTGGTTCTTCCTTAATTGATTCTTTAATGAATATTCTCCTAAGCATCAATTTTTTTCCAAGTTCTCTAAATCAAGGTTTACCTTAGAATCTATTTCACACTACTTGTCTAATCTAGGACAAAGTTGACCCTTTTACTTGATTGAAGATGTTGTCTTGTTAAGACACCTCTAGGTTGGATGTCTAATTTGTTCACAATTGTAACATTTCATGTTCACAAAGTTAGACCCTCTAATAGAACCACCAAATCCACCTGTACCACTACCAAAGTCCCTACTACTACTTTATCTTCCTCTTCTAGTGATTTTATTGGTCTAGTCTAATAATCTTGACTCATCTTTGGGTCTTGAATTATTTCCCCTTCCACCATAGGATCCTCTATGGCTTCTTGAGTCTCTACATCCCCTTCTACATCTAAATCTTGAAAATTGGTTCTTATTTCTTTTATCCTCCACCTTGAGAGAAAGTTGATAACATTTTTCAATAGCATTAGGGTTTAATAAACTGACTTCCACCTAGATGCCCCATCTCAATACATTCAAGTACCTCACCACCTTAATACTTTCATCATGTTGTTCCTTTGAAGACAAATATAATCTCTAAAATTTCTTTCTATAAGTGTAGATATCTAGGTCTCTTTGGCTTAGGTCATGCCTCTTCTTATACGGTTGGTGTTCAAAACTACAATTGGAAAATTGTTTTGTTGTTATTGATGTCAAATCCATTGGTGGGATGGTTTTCTATTTGACCTAAATGTCATATTATTTTATTAATGAAGAGGATTTGAGAAGTTGTTCATAATAAAGGCATCTTGAGGAAAAGTTTAGTTATGAAGAGGAAAATACAAATGGACATTTTATTAGTTAGAGGTTGAGAAGATAAAGCAATTTTTTAAATCATGTTGCAAGAGGAGAGAATAGTAATGTTGAAGTCTTGGAAGTATTAGCAATGATAGATGAAATGTGTAGGCTTGAATGAGTAACAAAGTAAAAGACTAAGGAATTTTGATGAACATGCCAAGTGATGCTAGTGTCACCCAAGCCATGATAAGTGCTAAGAAAATTTAGTGATGACCAAGCATCAATGTCGACTGAGTGATAGTGTTTATGTTGAGAAATAATTTTTATAGTGGGTAAGTAACCTAGTGATGACTGAGTGTTAGAACTTAGTGTTGGCTAAGGAACAACATTTTAACTATTTGCATGAATCATAATTTCTAGCTAGCTAAGTAAACTTCTTGGGATAAGGAAAACATGTTGAAGATAAGGATCAATGACTTGGATCATTTAATTTTAGGAGAGGATTAGGTAATTGACTTAAGAGATGAATTCATGAACATTCTAGAGAGAAATACAATGGTTATTAGATACATTATATTTGATGGATCAAATTGTGAACCATAAGATCTACGATGTTGATTAAGAGAAAAAAGATCAAAACTACTTATTTAAAGAGGTACAAGGGAAAATGTTTTGTATGAGAAGAGTGGCTATGTGCATGTGAAGGAGTTCTAGAGAATTGGACTTATTACTAATTTCATTGACTGGAAAATCTAAGTAGAAGGCTTTTAATTAAGTCAAGAATAAGTGAAGGGTGATTTATTGAAGGGTTGGAAAGTGAATTTGAGGTTAATATGACAATGGAGGCCAGAAAACAAATCAATATTAGGAGCTTTTTTGAGATCTAAACATACAAAGTGAGTTGTACTTAATAGATCAAACCTGTTGTTACTTTCCAACAATTGTGAATAGTATATGAAATCCTTTAATCAAGGTTGACCTAATAGTGATAAGGACTTAATAGTCTATGTAAATCTTTTAATTGGGTGACATTCTAATAAAATTTTCTAAAGTCCTCTAACAAGGGCACTCCTTATAGGATGATTAAATCCTTTAACAAGGTCATATTTAATATTGTACATTACATTGTAACTTTTATTAGGGTTGGATCCTAATAGGGCTCACTTTAGAAGAGTGAAAATTGATGACATGTTGTTGATGGTCTTTTTCAAATTTAGTTTCCACACAAAATCCTAGTGTAAAACTTGTATGGATGTTATTATGATGCTTTATTGATTAAATTTAATATTCTAAAATTCTACTCTTTTAGGATATTGTATAGCTAGCTAATGTTAAAAATAGTTTACAATAGAGACCAAGTCTTAGAATGACAATAAATGAAGTTGTTGAAGTGTTTGTTTGTTCAATTGGTACATCTAGACCTTGGATAACTGATTCAGTCTTCCTCTTAGTTATTCTAAATGTTCTAACAATTGGCATCAATGAATTGGTGCTTGTAGAATTTTTTTTTAAGGCTCTCAAAGCTAAAGATCATGGTGTAAAGAAGACAAGTACCAAAGGTGAACAAATAAAATTTTCTTTCATGGAAGAAGTTGATGAGGCTACATATATCTAGTATTAGTGATCTTGCATTGGATTTTCTGGATAGTACATATGTGGACATAACAATAGTCCCTCTAACTAGACAAAAATTGAAAGAAAAGCAAGAACAAAATCATTCAATATTGGAGATTGTTTTAGCCCAAAGCTATAGTGATTTTTATGACCTAAAGGCATCCAATAATTCAAAGGGAATGTGGGATAAAATGAATACCATCTATGAATGAGATGATAATGTCTTCAGAGCCAACTTAGAAAGTTTGACCTATAAGTTTGATGAAATGAGAATGAAAAAAGTTGAGAACATAGTACAGTATTGCACAAGAATCAGAGAAGTTGTCAATGCTATTAGAAGAGCCAACAAAAAGATTGAAGATGAAACAATAATCAACAAGGTATCAATAACTCTACTTCCTCTTTATGCTATTAGGGCTTCTACAATACAACAACTAAGATGTACACTAGGTAATGCCTTAACCCTAGAAGGTATAATAGGTAGGCTTACTACTTTTGAGATGTCCAATTTTGATAGTTATACTCCTACTACTATTGAATATTCCTTTAAATCACAACTGGGTATTACCAAGAAAGGAAAAGGATAACATGTGAAAAATGATAGTGATACTTCTGATGATGAACTTGATGAACTTGAGGCATTGATAGCTAGGATATTTGGATGAGCAAAAGGAAAGTACAAAGCTAAACTTCATATAATCTTTTTTCATGCAACAAGGTTGGTCATATTGTTGTAAGGTGTCCTGACAAAGAGGAAAGGGGTGAAAGAAAGGAGAGAAACTATGAAGGAAGAAGAGATGATCAAGACTTCAAGAAGAATAAGGACTACAAAGACAATACTAAGAAATATTTTTATATTTTTGAAGAAGAAACTTATTCTAAATCTCAAAGTAATGATGAAGAGGTAGTCTATGATGCCATGAAAGAAGATTTTGATAAAGATGCCAAAATTGTTTTAATCTCTTATGTGAACATAATTGATAGTGGTTTCTCTAATCACATGACTAGTCATAGAAGCAAATTTGTGGACATTGGACCATAAAAGGGTGGATGTGTTAAATTTAGTAATGATATTCCATGTCTTGTGAAAGTTAAAGGGACAATTCAACTAATTGACAAGATCAAATGTGATAATGTTTACTGGGTTGAAGGACTTCACCATAATCTCTTGAGTGTTTCATAGTACATTAAATAAAGTTACATAGTTGAACTTTATCACATAAAGGCCAAAATATTTGATGCTAATGAAAAATTTGATTGGAAATGGTGATCAAATAATAACTTGTTCTGTTTAGATTTATCTAATGAGATATGTTTGTTTGCACAATATGAAGATATTTGATTATGGTACACAAGGTTATGTCATGTAAATTTTGACAATTTGGTTAACATTAGTAAAATGAAAAGAATAAGGGATTTTCGAAAATTGAAGAAACCTAATAATGCTACATGTAAATAATTTTAATTAAGAAAAATGAAAAAGCTAATTTCAAGAGAAAAACATATTCATTTGATGACTTTTTCCAATTAGATCAAATTGACTTATGAGGATCTATTGGAGTTCAATGGTACTATGGACACAAATATTTCATTCTATTTATTGCTGACTACTCTAGAATGATGAATGCGATATTTCTTAAAGAAAAATATGATACAAACTATCTAAGAATGATGATTATGCTGATGTGAACTAAACATAATATAGATCAACAATTGGTAAACTGCAATATGTTGCTCATAATAGACTAAATATTGAATTAGCTATTGGGATAGTTGCTAGATTTTCAAAAAATCCTAAGGATAATCATATGATGGGAATAAAAAAAATACTGAAAATAGTAAAAGGAGTAGAAGACTATGGATTGTATTACAAGAAGAATGATAAGTCTAAAATAAAGGTATTCATTGACTCTAATTGGGCAAGAAATATTGATGATAGCAAGAGCACAAGTGGTGTTGCATTCTTTCTAGGAAATAAACTAATTTGATAGACAAGCAATAAGAAAAATTACATTTCCCAATCAATAACTCAAGCCGAGTATGTGGCAGCACTAATAAATTGTTTAATATCTTTTGGATCAAAAAATTGTTGAAAGGTAGGAATGAAGATATTTTTGATCCATTTGTTATCTATCATCATAACAAAAGTGCTATTAGCATATCAAGGAAACCTTTTATGCCCACAAAAACAAAGCACATTGTTATCAAGTATCATTACTTGAGAAAGCTAGTTCAAGAAAAATAAGTTAAATTGGAATATGTAAACACAAAAGAGAAAATTTATGATATATTCAATAAATCTTTACGTAAGGATGCTCATGAATATCCTAGAGGTAAACTAGGGGTGATTCACCTTGACAGAACTACTTAAAACTATAGAGAAGCAAGGAATTAATTGTACTAATTAGACCATCTTATGCATTGATGCATATAGTTCTACTTTAGGAGTTTCTTAAGGTAGTGGTGAAGTAGAAAGAGAGTATAGCAGATTAGTCATATGAAGATGATAGATGTAGAATAGATAATTTAGTATGCAATAATCTACATAATCAAGATGTATGAGAAAGAGATAACTTGTCTTTGTCAAAGAGGAAGAGATTGCATATTGCATAAAATATTAAAAAGATGATGAGATTATGTAAGAAAAAAAGAGACTGTGAATCTAGTGGGAGAGATTATCCCAAAGGGAGAAAGTGGGAGCAAGTCTATTATATTAGGATAGCGAACTACTAGTTCATATTGTTATTTAAATTATACTAGAGACCGAGTTGTAGTAGGATAAGAAGATCAAAAAATGTTGAACTGTTTGATTGTCCCTTTGGTACTAATGGACCTTGAGTAAATAATTCCCACCTCCCCCCCCACCCCAAATAGTGATTCTAATCATTCTAATAATGATTCCAATGTTGAATCTATTGCAAAGAATATGATAAAGTTAAAGAGTTGAAAATTTATATTATTTTTAGTCCATAAGTTTGATTATTACATGCATAATATCTTGCAATATAAAATCTTATGTTCTGTGTCTCCATCAATTCCAGAGGAGGAGATTCTTAGTGTCAACTGATATTGTAACTAAGAATTCTATTATTATATGTGAAAGAGTCATATCTATTGCTACATTAACATTGATGTCAAGCCTTATTTGGTTACATATTGTGCTAATTTAGTAAAGTGGCATATCATATGATTGACAAAGAGGATTGGATTGATAAAGAAGATTTTAAGAAAATATGTTGATGAGTTAGAATTTTGATATGTATTGTATTCAATGGGTTCTCAAATGAGTTAGACTATGATAATGTAATGTCAGTTTGATTAGTTTACAATCATGTAATGTTGTGATTAAGTTCATAACTATTTAGTTAATGAAGAAACCTGAATATAGTATTTCCCAAGCTACTAAAGTATTGACTAAGCACTTGGAAAAGTAAAGATGGAGTTTAATTTTAACTAAGTGATTCTAGTCTTAACTCAGCACAATGTTACCCAAGTCTTGTTGTAATGTTCACCAAGCATGAGATGGAAATATATGTTAAGAAAGATGAGATCTAAAGTTGACTTATGATGAAAATTAATAATGTTTAAGAATTTCAAAGGATTAATCCAAATTCTGTTTCAAGATCTATGGAAGGAAAAGTATAGTAAACATCTAATGAAGGATATTTAATAAAGATAAGGATGAACACAGAGTTCAATAAGGTTTTGTTTTCTAAGTGTTTATATTCATTAGATTTGTGAGAATTTGAGGTATATGATCATGTGTAAAAGAAAAAATATAGAAGGGCTTGGAAGTCCAAAGTTAACTATTTAAGGAGATGATTGAGACCATTTTTCATTGAACATGGTTAGTTTCTATTTGAATGTTGATCAAGTGTGAATTGTAGTTGAAGTGAAGAAGGAAGAAGTGAAAGGTAGTTGAATAGAATAGAGGAACAAAGATCAAGTTGATTAAGTGCAAGGTGAAAGATAAAGTGTGTAAATAATCCAAATAGAGATAAGAAGGAAGAAGAAAGAGAGGAATAGAGATCTAATAAATCAAGGTAGTGCTAAACCTAAATAGATTATTTGACAGTTACTTTATTGCCATTGTAGCATAGAAAATCTCTTCACTAAGTGGAACTAACAAGTCTATGAAATATTATTTGGTTACATTGATTAGTGATGTCTATAAGTCCTTTGAAGCATGCCACTCTTTAGAAATTTCAAGGGGTTAAGGTCTAGATGATCTTTGGTTAAAATCCTCTAACTAGGTCACACTAAAAATGTGCATGTAAACCTTTTACAAGGTTGGCTCCTAGCAGAGCTCACTTTAGAAGAGTGAATTATTTGGGTTGCTAGTTTACAATAGCTTTTTCTTCACTCTATAGGAATTCTATGTTAAAATTTTGTACTCATTTGTGTGATTTATTGTGTTTCAAAGTTTAATTTATGATTTATGTTGCAACTTCATATAAGCTAAATAATTACTTAGATACTTTGTATGGTCATAAATGGCGTGGTAAAAAATTGAAGTTAAATTATAATAATTTTGAATTGTGATGTACAATGTAGTTACCATTTTATTTTTTGTGAAATTTTATGAAGTTTAATTTGGTATTGAATTTTTTTAAGGCATGTGGGATGACTAGACATAACTAATTCACCCCCCACCCTCCCCCCCTAGTTATCTAACATAACCCATTCCTTTAGTTACCATTTCTCCATAATTTTTACCATGTTGTTCATGGACTAAGAACCAATCTTAAAGCTTTAAAGGCTCTAATTTAGTGTCCGTGAAGAAAATACTTATCACTACTATAATTTTCCTTCGGATAGGACAAGTTTACCTCATTATCACTCTTAACCTTAATAATTGATTTCTTCAATTGATCCTCCATAAACTTGATTTCCTCTAAAATCCACATATTCCTACAAAGATCCATCATTTATAGTAGTAATCGTAGCAATTTAATTCTAAAGATGATCTAGCTTATTATTGAAAGATATGTGTTTATTTTTTAGGTCATTTATATAATCTAAGATTCATTTTAAAAGTATGAAAGAATCAATAGCTATCTCCTTCTACATGACAAGCATATCATAAAATCCTCTCTATAAAGTTAAAAATAACGGGATTTGGCTCCCATCTCCACCAAGGAATCAAAGTACATCCACTTGGAGAATCCCTATGGGATCAAGTGGTAAAAGAAAATAAGAGAGGCCTAATATGATTTCCTCTTGAATCTCTTTATTATTGAATTCCTTTTGAATTTTCTCATTACCCTTTCCAAGCTTGGGTATTTTGATATTGACCATAGTTATAACTATAATAGGTGAATCATTAGTCATGACATTGATGTCAGTGAGTGTAGGTATTGAGAGAACCCCATTAATACTAAGCCCCTTTCTAGATGGACTAACTTTACCCTTAACATGCATACATGTAATATTTCTATATGAAGTACTAAAATAGATTTTATTGAAGGGTATATATTCCTTCTCCTTTGGGTCTTTATCTTTTCCTCTCCCCTTGTTTCTAAGTGTAATATTATACATGGGGGTTGTCTTCACCTTAGAGGATGCATAATATAAAATTTTTGCACATTCAATGTCATCTTCATTATAACCATCATATATTCCCCTACATAATGTTCTTCTCCTTTAGAGACAATGACAAGATTAGAGGGCAATGACCCTTTTTTTAAACACAAAATAATTAGAAGTGGTTGCATTGACCAATATTAATATTTCATTTATAGAACATTATATGGTTTATACGTCTCTACAAATAATTGATCATTTACTAATGGTTAGTGATTTATATAATTGATTTCATGTATTATCTCTCAATAAAAAAAATTTGACTTATCATATGTAACCATTTGAATTCTATGTGATACTATTTATGCAAAATGAGAAAGTAGTATTTGAACTTCTCTACCTGAAAACTTGATAAGTTTTTATGTGGAAGTGATAGCATTAGACCTAATTTATGGATGGCATAATTTATGTTAATATCTTGATTAGATTGATCTAATAGATAACCTCTTTATATTGCTTTGGTTTATCTCATGTTGATGATTATATATTATTAATAGTAATTCAATTGAATAGATATTGTTTAAATGATGAATACATTCTTTATGAGGTGGCTATCTAAATGGAAATTAAGCTTTAGGTTATGTGATTCTGGCTATGATTCTAAAGTGAATGATATATCTTTATACATTTAGATATTAGGTAATAAATATAGATGACATACAAGGTTTTATGAGATACTAATGTTCGAGTCGATATGTACAAGGAAATACTCAAGAGCTAGAAGTAATATACTGCACCTACCATGTACCATAATAACATGATTCATTTAGGAAGGAGATCACTTGGAAGTTCCTCAAACATGAATTAGTAAAATTGTATTTATGTAATTCCATTGATATGCCATGTGAAAGGTGTGACAAGGAAAATGACATGTATCATTGAGGATGAGTATGTTGCAACCTAAGCCCAAATTAGTGCTAAGTAGGATCACTAGGTGGAAAACCCATGGATAAATAACTTGGAATGAGACCAAAAATTGTAAAATTTATATGCTAACATTAAGGGTGGTTTAGGTGGGCCTATGTAACTCCCATAGTTAGTTTAGGATCCTTTTTGAAGACCCAAGGTTAGTTGTCAATTTCATACAAAACCATGGTCCCCATCCTCATTTTAGGTCTCCAATTGAGCCAATTCTCAAGGGTTGTGAAAATAAGTAAGTGGGAGACACACTCCATGCTTTCTCCACCTTTTAATGAGATTTGGTATTCTAAGTGGAAGACAATGCTTAGTGCTTTAATAAATTTTTTTTTTTGGGGCAAATCAAGAGGAATATGTAGGAGAGATGTAGGGGGAAGAAGGGGGAAATTTTTTCTAAGGAGTGGACTATGTTCTCCATTCTTAGAGACAAGGGAGTTAGCCAAGACTTTAGGCTTGTGTAGTAGGAGGATGAAGTGAAGAGAGGGAGATGATGAAAGAAGGGGTATCTCATTTGAAGAGAGTAACTTCATGGAGAGCTTATTAAGAAGATAAGTTCTTATTTTCCCCTTTGTTCTTCCTTTTATTTTAGAATTAGAATATGTAATTCAAAGTTGATTGTTATTACGGGGTCCCCTGTAGAAACACCATGATCTTCTTGGTGCATAGAAATCTCTTTCCTGGGGGTGTGGCTAGGGCTCAAGAGGGCTCATGATGCCATTATGACACAATGGAAATGGGAAACTTTGTAAATATTTGGTAATCAATGTGGTATTCTTGTAAAGATATATGGATGAGATCTATTAAATTTCATGTCTTGTCATTTGATTCAAGATTTTACTATTTGAAAGTGTAAATGAAAAATATAAGTGTTTGTGATGTATATATTTAATTTAGTTGTGAAATTATTACTCTATGGATTATTTCATGTGTTGAGTTAGTTTAAGATGTAAGACTCTACAAGAAAATATGTTAGCTCCCTATGCAAGGTTATGTAAGAAGGTGTTGGACTATATTGTAGATAGAAGATTGATTTGTGAGATCTTAATCCATTTCTACAATATTAAGAAAAACAATAAAAGATGTCAATGTTGTATTATCATATTAGAATGATGTTTAGTTGTAATCCAAATTATGTGTGCAAGTAGATCTAGATTTGTCATCAAAAAAAGAAAAATATGTGTTGTTTTAAGCAGTTTTATTTTGGGACATGAAAAACTTACCAATATCATTGTCTCTCTTACTATAAAATTTTCACCCAAATATCCTAAAATATTTGACTGATGATGAATGTCCAAACCATAGTTCAGAAGTTGTCTTTTCCATGGATTTTTTGATCTATACTCTATTTAGATTTTATATTGTTGTATTCACTACTTGTCTCCAAAATGTCTTAGAAACATAATTTTCAAATAGTATCACTCTAGCTGCATTTGCTAAAGACTTATTTCTTCGCTCAACAATCCCATTTTTCTCAGGTGTTCTAGGTGTAGATAGTTATCTTTTGATTCCATTTTCTTCTCACAACATGTTAAATTCTCTAGAGGTAAATTATCCTTCTCTATCAAATCTCAAACACTTGATCTTAACACCAGATTGATTTTCAATTCTACTCTTAAATATCTTAAACTTCTCAAAAGCTTCATATTTCTCTTTAAGAAATTCTACCCACATCATTCTAGTGAAATCATAAAAAAAAAAATCATAAAATATCTTTCACGATAGAATCCTATTATTCTAGAGGGACCACTCAGATATGTGTGAATGACCTCCAACTTATTTATGATAGTGAACTTATTACTAGGGAATAATACTTTCTTTTTCTTAACAAACATACATTCCTTACGCAACAGTGGAAGGCTTGACAATCATAGGCAAATATTTGACTATAAGAGTGCTACTAACACTCATAATGCTATCAAAGTTTATGTGACAAAATCTTCTATGCGACAACCAACTATTATCCACTTTAGCTACTAAATATGTCATCTTAGTAGGATTTGACTAAAATACATTACCTCTATATCTAGTGCTAGTTCCAATCAGCTTACCATCTCTTTCTTTGGTAGTGCAATTCTTCTTAGTAAACTACAACTGATAAACTTTTTCCACCAACTACCCAACACTCTACAAGTTATCCTTCAATCCATCAACAAAATAGACATCATCAGTGTTAGTTTTACTATTAAGAGTAATAGATCCAATTCCTATTATATGATAGGTTGCATTGTTACAAACTCTAACAATACCTCCATCATGATTATTAAACTTAACAAAATTATTTATATCACCAACCATGTGATGTGAACAACCACTATTAGTTATCCAATAAAACTTATTTTCCACTTGGGTAACTAGAGCTCATTCTTCTTTAATTTCTCTATCAAGATCATCTTCCTTGATAGCCCCATATCCTAATTCATCATCACTATCACTTTGACCTTTCTCATCAGAGTCTTCATCTTCATTTGCATATAAACAATATCTATCTCTATCTCTATCTCTTCTAGGGTTAAATATCCCTTTCTACTTTTTCTCTCTTTTAGGATATTTAGATGCATAATGATCAAACTCATTACAACATTTAAACATTTTATTACCATATTTTTCTCTTCTCACTAGAAGAACTATTCCTTCCTCAATCTTCTTATATTCATCAACTCTACTACTGCGAGCAAAAATCTACATGGGTTCTTGCACTCCTTGTCAAATTAGGTTGAATGTTTAGGGCACTAAAGGTTGTTTCAACTCTTACAAGTTCACCAAACTATCTTAGATCTACTTCTATTGATTCTAATATTCTAAGTAATGTTTTCTTAGTGAAAGCCTTAGTGCAAGACGTCACTAGTTGAATCATCTACTCTATTGGTTGGAATGGTGGTGTCAAACTTTTCAAGATCTTCTATATGACTTTATCATCTTCCTTGGTTCTACCATGAAATTGAATACCTGCAACCATTTCTAATATTTTTCCAATATAACTTCTTACAGATCTTCATCTTCCATCATTCTAGCATCTTGAAATGTGTATATCCAATTATGTAATCTCATTCTTTTTGCATGATTACCAACTTCGAAAGTAGACTCTAAAGCTTTCTAAATTTTGTGAGATGTTACAAATGATTTTACCTAACTATACTCATTCTCTCAAAGTTCTATCCATAGGCTTTATCTTTTTCACATGTTAAACATGAATAGATCTCTCTTCTCTTCACTACAACCTTCAAGGTCTTCTTCTTTAACAATTATATTCCAATTTTTTGCTAGATCCAATATCTTGGACCTATGCACAATAGATGTGTCTCTATCTTCTCATTTCAACTATCATAGTTGTTACTATTGGATCTTGGACTATCCTTCCTAATCATATTCACCATTAATCTTCGAAAAATATTAAGTTTTTTCTTCATCGACCCGAGGCTCTGATACCAATTGTTATAATATACAATCCACTGATATAACTAAGAGGAGAGGGGGGGTGGGTGAATTAGTTATCCAATTAATATCAAAATTTACAATCTTAAACAATCTTTAGCATATGAGTAATCTAAATTGAAACTAGAACAAGATATGACCATACACAATAACACCAGATATGTTAACTAGGGAAACCCTTGATCAGAGGGAAAATCCTAGTGGGTATGGTACCCATAAGACGATGTACTAATATAAATATTCCTTGTTAGAGGATAGATCTTATCCAAAGTTTGTTACAACATTCAATACATATGAGTCCTTGTTAGGAGACTTTGAGTCCCTGTTAGGGGTTGTGCTAACTCTATTAGGAGTTGTGCCAACCTTGTTAGGATTTGTGGAAGATTGTTGTACCCACTACCCAAAAAAATTCAAGGGCAAGACTAATGAACCCACTATCCAAATGATCTTAGTATTATTCCTTGTAGAATAATAGAACTAGATTGTATTTTCTTCCTTTTTCTTTGTCCCATTAATTGGACTTCTGCTCCTTCAGATCTTGCAACTAGATCTCAAACTATCAATCCAATAATTCCTTGAATCACTTACATGCATTTAGTAAGCATTGCACTCCTTTTCACAATTTCTACTTGAACAATGATCACAGTACTTAAACACATATTACAATCAAGGAAAACATCTTTTCTTTATACCACATCTTCATAATAATTACTTGAGTCAGCCTTGAGGCTTTCCCAATTAATTGAAATAAGATAATTGATTAAATTACAATTCCAATAGCACTATTAGCTCACAATCTATGAAAATATTCACATGTGTGATACTACGACTTGCACAATCACTAACATCATCATCTAACCATCCTTTATCACTTCCTAACTGTGCATTTCTTCATTACATCTTAGAGGTAAGATAGAAAACAATCATTAGGATCTTCTTTCCCAATACTCTATCTCTGAACTTCTCTCTATAAATTAGGTACAACTTTTGTACACAATCGACTTAGATTCTATGCACTTAATCACATCATCTAGACACTTTATTGTACTTGTCCATAATTGTGCATGACTAGACAATCAAACCATTGTCTATACCATCAAGATCTCTATGTGCTACTCTACTAGTCATTATAAAAAATAATGCTATGTTGACATCAATGACAAACATAGTCATGAATGCAACATATGAATACTCTCCAATGCTCAAGATACTCTGCCAATGTAGTATCATCAACATTCATGCTTAGAGCCTTTGGGTATGCCTTTTCTTTTGTTTCCAATAGCACAACTATTGGTGGCCCATGTCGTTCGACTTCATGGGTCTCACTTACAAAGATCCTGATATGGATTACCTTGTGTACTATGAGAGGTACTTAAAGCATTATTGGCTGGTTCAAGTGGTGTAAGGTTACCTTGTACCCCTATGAGAGGAGACCACAAGTAGGCATCTCCCTCACCTTCCAACTAATCTAGCTCTAGTGCTTGTCCAATTATTATTAATGCTAGGCAACTATAATAAGGCACCCCGACCATCCTACCTATTCAAGAAACTAATAAATAACAACTCCTAGTTGTAATTAGATAGTGAAATAAAGATTTTCTTGATCTAGGATAGTGAATATAGACACTGAATGGGGGAAGAAGTTGCTCATCAGGTTGGATTCACATAATAATTACTAAGCAAGAGATTCCATTGCTAGACATAATTTTAATTGTTACTAGTCATATAATTTCTTATCTAATTTTTGTTCTCTAAAATAAGAAATTGAACCTTTAGATTCTATGTTTACCTTTCTTATCTCATTTAAATTAAATAAATAATCACATATACTACTATATACAGAAGACTAGTAACTAAACTTTATTCAATTATATATATATATATGCACACTTAACTATATTTAATAGATCATTCGAAACAAATATAAAAATCTCTTTCATAAATCTAACACTATGAACTGAACCTCTTAGACCTCATAACAATTACTTAATATATATCCTTGAACTAATTATATGAACCTCAATTCCCCAACTATTCTTATCACTCCTTCCACACACTCTATATATAATTAATTGTCAAACGAAATTCCCAATAATCTTTATCCCTCCCACACATGGCCTATATAGTAGATTGTTCTTCGTCTATAAACTTTAACATAAACTAACTTGATTCTTATGGCAATAGTCTTAGTCGAATTCAAAACAAAAACTTGTCTATAGATGCCAATCCTTTTTGTGGCTATGGTTAACTAAATCTTGGCCAGCCAATTCTGTACCAAAAAAAAGTAATCAGTACGGTCCCATTTGGTTGCTGGAAGATGAGGGCCAAAACTGAGTTATCAAAGTTAAAACGAGGTTTTGCAGAAAAACATGGGTGTTTGGTTGGTTAAAATTATAACCTGGTTTTCAATTTCATCTTCCAATAAAAAAGTGGAATTTGAAATTAAAACTAGGTTTTGAATTTTATGACAGTTTTTTTAATAATATTGTGGGGTCCACAGTATATTCATCTTCCATGTCAACCAAACGGACCATTGTCTTTCCAAACCACAAAACCAAGTTTTTGAAAACCTGGTTATAAGATACCCTAATTATGTGACAAATTCATCTTCCCAACCAAACAGGACCTACTAGATTATGTTCTTATGCAGTCTTCCCGATATCCACAGTTTTGTAGGCATCTTCAATTTTTCAAGTGGGGTTTTTAATGGGAATTGATTGAATGTGCTTTCCATATCTACTCCATTTTCAGCTACAACAGTGGTGGAATGCGTTGGCTTTGGAAAGCTACTTAAAAATTGCGAATATTAGAGGACTTGGTATGTGAGGGAAAATTCTCGTGTCTCTAACGTCAGTGTCTACGAAAGCAGCATTCATCATACATTGAATGGTGTTCTTTTATTCTTCACATGGAATATAGTCCGGAGCTCCTTTAATTCTTCTCCATATTTTTAAGGGGGAATTGTACAGACGAAAAGTTTGTCGTCCTACAGGATTCCAAGGTAAGAGTGGCCATTGATTTTGATGAATACTACTGTGGCAAAATGGTACACACCACAGAATGCATATCAGATGTGACACAACAAAATGAAAGGTGCAAGGAGTTACTTTTCTGTTCCACTAAAGCTGAACAACATAAGTAAAGATTTGCTCAGCTTCTTTTCTTCCATGTTTTCTGCTTTTTTCACTTTACCCTTCACGTTCCTCTTCTTCTTTATTCTGATATTGACAGCCTTGCCCTACCGACTCAGAGGGAAAGTAGTGGTTGATTGAGGTAAATGAGAAACCATTGGCAGGTTGCCACAAGATATTCACGTGATAATCTTACTCCTTAAACCCTAAGCCATGGTTATTTTAGAAACTTTTGAGATTTAGAAGATAGAATAAATAATATACAATAGTGGGAATTTTTCAAAATATAATAGTTAATATTTTTAAATTATTGTGACATTATTATAAATCCTCTATTCAAGTATTAAACTATACAACTTAAATGAATCTCTAAAATTGAAATTAACATGAAGATGGAACTTTTATATTTCTTTAAAGGAATATAGCTATTTAAAGAATAGTTCATATCATATTAGATTATATTATTTTTCAATATTTATTATATTAAAAATAGTTCATAATAAACTTAAATGTCTATTATTTAGTGATTCATTTCTTTTAACTAGAGAGGAGTTTCTAAGAAGTGTTACTCGTAGATCATTGGAACTGATGAATTTGATAAAAAAATTAACATAGTTGAATCCTCATAGCAATATCACAATTTAAAAGAACTGTTAGACATTCTATTACATAATTATTTTTAAATTTATATTTATTATTTTATATATTAAAATATATTATTACATTAATTTTAAAGAATTATTAAGATGTTAAATTTTTTGGTTCTTTATATATAGTTGTTTTATATCATATAATTATTTAGATGTGACTTCTTCACTTATTTATTTTAGTCCACTCTATATAATTATTAGTTTTACTTCTCTTAAATTAATATAATAAGACAACTTGTAAACAAAAAGTATAAATTCCTAACAAATAAAAGGTAAAAGAATTACATAAAATAAAATATTTTATACTAAAATAATATAATTCAAAGGGTAATAGAATTGTTTAAGATTACTTTAATTTAAAAAATACCAAATCAAATAACTCATTATTTATAATATATTTAAAAAATATCTCTAGTAATTGATAATGTTTACAATTTTTCAAATTATTTTAATGATACATTATAATAAGGTATATGAAGTACTAGCTACACAAAGTTTTAATATTTATCTCCAATTCTCATTCAATATCAATTAGAAAAAAGAAAGTTGAAATTCAATGTAATGATTTTGTGACTATTATCAATTTAATCAAAAGTCAAAATTCTATTTTAGACAAAACGATGTTTTTAAAAAAAATTAAAATTTATATGTATTGAAATATTTATAATTGATATAAAAAATAATAAATGAATGGTTAGAAATTCAACCAAACATATGAATCATTATAAATGTATTTATTTTGACTTATATTAATTAGAACAAAAAATAAAAATATAGATTACTTTCTCTACTTTAAAATTCAATTTACCAATAAAAGGGATTAAGTACTAATTAATCACGAAAGTTAAGATATGACTAGAGAAAATACTTCAAGATGCATATTTAATGAGAATGACATATGAAAGATATTGAATCTCAATGAATAATTAGTATATACAAATATAATACTAGTTTTCTAGGTTTGAGAATTAGAAAAGCAAGAGAACATCATATTGAGGAGCTACTTAGAGAAACTGAAGAATATGTATGTTAGAGCTTAATGTAAATTTTTTTTTAAAAAATTACTTAAAATATATGTCATCTCTAATTGATATTGTCTAAAAGACTTGACCAAACAATGAAGTAAGACTAGAGTACCAATCCAAGTTTGAAGAAACACAAAGTTTGAGAAGGGAGCTATACAAGTTGAAATAGTTAAGAATGTTTGAAGACAATAATGTCAATCTTGATTTAATGTAGATGGCACCTCTAGAACAAGCTGAAGTTGGTTCTTAATTGACTATATCAAAGTCAACTTCAAAGAGATGTCAAACTAGCTACCAAGCTAAAAATTATTTCTAAAAAGGTGTATCTCTTTTATTGGGAGGTTGCTGAATGTAAGAAAGAGAAAAAAAATATATAGATGTCAAGTTTAAAGTGGCCAAAAGATTATAGATCAGGAATTTGATTTATGAATAATACAATGGATGTTGCAAATGCCATAAAATTTAGTTTTTCCCACTTACATGAGTTTTGTGAAGGTATATCTCAGTCTTACAAGTGGTCATAGTGTTTTGTCAAAAGAATTGATTCTCTCTATAGAAGAGGAGAAAAAGTGGAAACCTAAAGGTGCATTAACCATATGCAATATTTTTCAAAGAAGAGATTACCATTGCTACATTGTGGAAAGAGAAACTCAAAAGGGTATTGTTTTTCTAGTGTAGAGCTTGATAAATCCTCAAGTGGGAGATTGTTAGTTTTTGGTGACTAATCAAGGAAGCACTATATAGTTACCATAATTCTTTGGTGGGGTTTGGAATTATTTTATCGGCTATTTTTTTGGAGACCGAGATGTTGCAATTATGCTAGCTCTAATTTTATAAGAAGTAAAAGTTTTGTATAAAATGGATTAGGGTTAAAAATTTCATAATCTGTAATGAGATAGTTGTTTTTTGTGGCAGTATTGAGTTATAAGGGAGATTGTAATCAAGTTGTAATCATTGGATAGAAAAAGAAGATTGAACTCGTTGTTTGGTGGATGTAGCCCAGGGGTTGGTTGAACCACTAAAAATCTTTGTGTCTTGTATTCTCTTCTATGTGCATTGTTATTTTTCTAATATTCAACATAAAATTTAGATATCATTTCTTGTGTCAAACTTTACTGTTTGAAATTAAGACTGACATTGTTCAAATATTTGATAATACCTCTAATTCATAAGATTCAATATTTAATATTTTAAATTTTTTTTTTTTAAATTAATTATAAAAACACTCAAAATAATCTTCTAATAGTGATGCCTTCCATATATGGAGCCAATTCTGACTCATTCATCATTTGTAAGTCTGATACTTGAGCCTTCCATATATGGAGCCAATTCTGGCTCATTCATCATTTGTAAGTCTGATACTTGATTATTTGATGGAAAAGCTCTTTTAAACTCGTAAATCAATAAAATAATTTATTTAAATTTTAAAAATATTGGTTTTCTTTATTCAATTCTACTCTTATTTACATATGAAGAATGTTGTGGACATGGAATGGACAATCGGTACATCATCAAGAATGTTGTGGACACGGAATGGGCAATCTGTAAATGTTTTAGACAAGCCAATCTTTAAGAGGCATTAAAACTGCATCCCCAAAAGCATAAAATGCATTTGAAATTAAAAATTCCCAAGTTGTGCATTTGCATATGGAAGGATAGAAATAAAAGAAGGATATAAATAAACGTTAGAATGAAGAATCAACATGGCTCAAAGTTTTTTTTATGGATGGAGGAAGCTGAAACGATATCAATCCTAAAAGCCTGGAAATGTTCCATTCACGCTCACTGTTAGCCCGTGATTTTAATCTCGGCCACGCTTTATATAAACAGTCTTTGACAAGACATTGTTAAGAATCCAGTGAAGCTTGGAAAACCAAGGTTTAGAAACATATGTACATTGTACAATTGTGTTTTTAAGGGAGTAGAGCTCTGAAAGGAAAATCAAAATGAGTTGTACAGGAAAAGCTTATCTACTGTTTTTTATCATACATGTTTGCTTGAGAGATAAGTGCATAGAAGCAAGGGATTTAAAGAAAAAATCATTCATTTTATTATCATCATCAGGTGATACAACATCATCTGATGGCGATTCCAAGGTGGTGGACGTTACAACAATTGGTGCAAAGGGGGATGGAATTACCGATGACACCGAGGTCATCATTCTATCTATTCAAATACTCAAGTTCATCCTTTTCACTACAATGTGTTGAGTTTTGTTTAAGAAGATTATACTTTATGTATATGGTAATATGGATGAAACAGGCATTTCAGGCAGCATGGAAAGCAGCTTGTGGGCAGAAATCGACTACACTACACATTCCAGCTGATTACAACTTTCTAGTTGGGCCTCTCACCTTCTCAGGACCCTGCATTTCAAACATCGTCTTCAAGGTATGGCATTTATACAACTAGATTCTTAAAATATACTAGCTATAAAATTCATTTTCTGCTTCGGCAGGTCGATGGAAATGTTATCGCTCCGCTTAATCCAAAAGCGTGGGCATCCAAACCGTTGAACTGGATAAATTTTACAAAGCTCAATGGTGTTACTATCATCGGCAACGGCACTTTTGATGGACAAGGTGCAGTTTGGTGGAAAATTTCCCAGCTAGAATATCATGAGGTAAACCTTTGTTGTGAATTAAAATTATTGGAGCTCGGCTGCCTTACAATTATTTTGAGCTGAATCTTGTTTGACAAGGTTGACATTTTATGTGCCCCAGGATAGCACTGAAAATGGAAACAAACTGCCAAGCATGAGGCCAACGGTGAGCCATTAATTTTCTTTTAGGTTTTTATTTCTTTTCAAACGAATTAAATGGTACAAGAAGTCCAATATTTTTTAGGGCACTTTCTTCAAACCGCCACTAAATATTTTTGTTCTTACAGTGATTTCTTTTGCATGGAAAAGATCTTAAATGTATATTTACTGAAACTAAGTAGGCATTGCGGTTTTATGGAAGCTATGACGTGAGCGTTCAAGGCATCACAATACAAAACAGCCCACAATTTCATCTCAAGTTTGAGGGCTGCACATTTGTCACAGTAGTTAACGTGACAATCTCTTCTCCTGAAAACAGCCCAAACACAGATGGAATTCACGTCCAGAATTCCGAGGAGGTTGAAATACATCATTCCTCAATTTCATGCGGTATAACATATTTACTTCCAAAATGCTACCTTGTGTCTTTTACCAGTTACAATATCAACATATTTGTTATTATAACCAGTATTGGCGATTCAAATAAACAGGAGACGACTGCGTATCGATACAAACAGGAAGTTCGGCCATCCGGGTGCATGACATCAATTGTGGCCCTGGTCATGGCATCAGGTATTCTCATTATTATTTTTAGGTATCTTGAATATTACAATTAAGGAACAAATAAAATATGAAAAAAGTTAATCAATTTTGATAATGTAACATTTTTAACAGTCATTAAGCAAACCGTTCTCTTTCAAGATTGAACTGACAAATGTTTAACACAGATTTTGTTTTGGGTTATTGTGATTAGCATTGGAGGACTTGGGAAGGGAGCAACGAAGGCCTGCGTATCCAATGTCAGCGTCTATGACAGCAACATTCATGATGCTTCGAACGGCCTCCGCATCAAAACATGGCAGGTCTGTCAAATACTCAATCTTTCGATTGAATGTATGCCTTATCGATTAACCTACACTAAAATGCATCACATCCAATACAATGGGCCATCCTTAAACATTATATATGAGAATTAAGCTTAGAAATAGTGTTAGAATGAAACTTAGTGTGTGATGTTTAAATCGACCGAACACAATCTGAGTGTGTGATGTTTAATCTTTAAACATTATATATGAGAATTAAGCTTAGAAATAGTGTTAGAATGAAACTTAGTGTGTGATGTTTAAATCAACCGAACACAATCTGAGTGTGTGATGTTTAAATCATCCGAACACAATCTGATCGTCCTTTTACTCTTCTTGATGTTTGCAGGGAGGAAGTGGGCAAGTGAAAAGTGTGTCGTTCTCCAATGTAGAGGTTATTAATGTAAAAGTGCCCATTAGCATTGATCAGTTTTACTGCGATAAAATGAAGTGCACCAACAAAACATCCGGAATATACATATCAGACATCACTTATGAGAAAATAACAGGCACCTACGTGAAAACCCCAGTCTATTTGGCTTGCAGCGATGATGTGCCATGTACTGATTTAAAGTTCTTAAAAATTGAACTTGAGCCGGTTGCTGCAGATGCAAAGAATCCCTTCTGTTGGAATAGCTATGGAGACCAACAGACCGGTGTTGAGTGCCTGCAACATGGAAGACCCACTCACGACCCTGCTCTAACTCTCTCACCTGAAGATCGATGTTATTAACTGCTCTTACCAAAGACCATTCCAGATTCAAACTTTCCCTATTTCAGCAAATTATCATTCTAAATCTGAAATGTTCATTAGCCAATTCACATGAGATTCAATGTCATTCGGCTAGGGTAATCTCGAAAGAAATTCTTCTCCGCGAGGGAGGTCCCTGTCCTTCAACTGAAGCTGAACAACACGAGTGGATGTCTGCCCTAATACTCTTTCGTCTATCCTCATTTGTTGGCTTTTATCTTTATCCTTCACGTTCATTTCTTCCTGAGCATTCTCTTATGCTGCTTTACACTGACATTTCCAACCATTCCACACCAATTTTTAGGGAAAGTAGTGGTTGAATGAAGTATAGTGACAAACCATTCGCGGATTGCCACAAACAAGTCACATGAACCAATATCCTTTGGCTACTGTCTGTGATATAATTTTTAAAATGTTTTTAGTTCTTCTGATGAACCAAAAGCCTTTGGTTACTGCCTGTATTTAAAGTGGTTTTATCTCTTACACAGCTAATTGCTCTTCTGATTAAGTTGCAGTTTATTTCTTTTACTTGATGTCTTAAATATACATATACAAGATAGTGCTATTTGCTAAGCGAATGAAGAAACCAAATTAAACATACAACACAAACTCATTTTTATGGACAGAGGGAGTGTATTCTAAAAATCTGTTAATTTCTTATTGATTATGTGTTGTGATTAATTATTATTACTATTTATAAAATTAGACTACATTTGTACTCAAGACTTCCCACATAAGCAACTCACAAACACAATATAAAATATTTTTTGAAAACATATTTTAAAATGTAACAAAAAGCCTATAGTCATTTTACTATTCTTGATGTTTATAAGTTTCCAATGTAATGTCATTCTAAAACTCTGTTAATGTCTTATTCATTAACAATTATGTATTGTAATTAATATTTATTACTATTTATAAAATTAGACTACACTTGAACTCCAGACTTCCCACATAAGAAACTCATAAACACAGTATAAAAATTTATTTAGAAACATATTTTAAAATGTAACAAAGAACCTATAGTCATTTTAGTATTCTTGAAATGTAAGAGTTCCAATTATTATTGATCAGTTTTACTGCGTTAAAATGATGCGCGCCAACCAAACATGTGGATTATACGTATCAGACATCATTTATCCTTCACGTTCATCCCTGCCCGGGCTTTCTCTAATACTACTTTTCCCTAAAATTTGCAACCTTTCCACACCAACTTGGAGAGAAGTAGTGGTGGTGGAATGAAGTACATTGACAAACTATTGCCGTGTTGCCACAAACCAATCACGTGTCCCTCTTCTCGTCGATCCACAAGACTTTTGTTATTGTTTATGACATGATTTTAAAATGGTTTTAGTCTAAATATAAGCAAGCGTATTGCTATGCTGATTAGGTTGCAGTTGAGTACGGTTCTCTATTGAGATTGCTATGATGAATGGGAATTAAATTTTAAGAAGAGATTTTCTATTAACATACATATCATTTCAAATATTGGGATATATTAGTTGTATATTTAAATTTAGCAAGAGATGTGTACTAGGATGTCTAATGTGAAGAATGATGGTAAAGAGAAAGAAAAACATATAGAAAAGAAATTGATTTTATTGCCTCACTACCTTTGCAAAATCCATTGCATAAAACCTTTACTTATAGAGGTATGACAACACTATATAATTGAAATAGATTATAATATATTAAATGTTGTATTTGAGTGGCTAGTAGATGAATGACAGAGTGTCTATTGAAGATAGCTAAAACAATGGATTGTTGGCTGCTTAGGACTATTGAATGTCTTTGTGTGAGCTCTGCATGGGGGGTTGGTGAGTGAAATTACTACCATCCAACATTGCCCCTTAATTTCTACTATCAACATTTTTTACATGAATAATACCCATTTTCTCTCGCAAATATTCAACATTACTTTTGGTAATGCCTCAGTTAAAATATTCACTAATTGATCTTCAGATTCATAGAACTCAATGTAGATTTTTCCATTGTTAATCAATTCCCTAAAGAAGTGGTACCTTGTATCAATACATTTTCTACTTTTATGAAATACATGATTCTTTGACAATGCAATTGCTGATTTGTTATCACAAAGGAATGGTGTTGGGTCCTCTTGATTATGTTGTAGATCTAACAAAACTTGGCACATCCATATTGCTTGACATGCAATGCAAGTGGTGGGTACATATTTTCCTTCACCTGATATACTTGGATTCTTAGGTCAAGATACCTTTGTCACATTGTTTAACTTCAATGCCTAAAAAGTATCTCATCAACCCCAAATCTATCATTTTATATTCTTTCATAATTTCTGACATGAACATGTCTATAGGTAGATTTCCTATAAATACCAAGTCATCAACATACAAACACGCAATCAAAAATTGGCCATCCTTATTAGTCCTTACATACAATGTTAGATTCCTATTTTTTTGATGTATTAGATCGCGACCAAAAGAAGTGGGTTGACACTATAGTACAATATCAAGTTTCCCTTCTATTCTATGGGACCACCAAATTTACTTGTTGATTTAGCTACCTTTGTCTTAGCTATGGGATAAAATTAACCAGGTCTTACTACTTGATCCTCTGCCTTTTCAACTGATAGTGGGTCCCTTTGCTATTGACCTTCAATTTGGGTATAGATATTTAGAATAAATAGCAACAAAAGCAAGGGTGTATGGACCACTTTGCCCAACAACATTTTTGTATGCATCCAAAAAATGTCAAAATGCACAAGCATAACCCCTACTATCTAACCAATACCATTTCTACACATCAGAAACATCTTTATGATTAAAATTATAACAAGGCATTTCTTAATATGAATATCAATGAAACTATCTTGAACAAATAGACAATACAAAAATGTAACCCAACAACATAAATTACAACTAATGCTCTTAAATGTTTAACATCAACTATAACAAAAAATGCCACAAAGGGCATGAAGTTCACAATTAACCATAACATAACATAAGCAAAAAGAAAGAAACACACAAGGACTAGTTCCTCTCTATCTTTTCCAAGTCCTCCCTCTCCTTATCATGATCCTCCATGGTTGCTTTTCCCACCTCCTCCTTGATGAATTTTTCTAGTAGACTCTTGAGCGAATCACCCACTAGAATGTTGTAGAGGGAGCACATAGTCTAATCCTCTTTTCCAACTTCCTTTTTCTCATTCTTAACCTATAGAGAGTATAGAGTGATGGCTTCTGAATGTATGAAATTTGTAGAGAACTCATAAAGGGTTCTAAATTTTTGGCACAGGGATTCTTAATTTTTGGCTAGATCATGCATGGATTTCTCTAGCCTATCCAACTGAGTTTTTGTTATATCCTACCTGTGGATGTGATGCCCTTTTTTCCCCTCAATTGTTAGCAACATCCTTCATAGAGGAATTGATATCTTCCCCCAATCTTTTATCTAGGGATTGGTAGGCTTGTAGGTTGTATGAAATGTGGGAAGGGGTAGGAACATCCTTTCTCCCAAAGTGAGGGTGTATAACTTTCCTCCTCCTCCAAATGTATTTCATTTAATTCTCCATGGACTCAGAGCTTACCTCCTAATTGTTAGGTGCCTTCAATTTTTTCATTTAAAGAGTTTTACTAGACCTCCTTGAATCTTTATTGCACCACCCTATATGAGTATTGGAATCAATGATGCTCATGTTTTTCCTAATAACCAAAAGCTATTTGTGCACCTTTTCTGAGGCTAAACTAGGGGTAGGGTGAACAAAAACTTGAGGCACAATAGTGGCAAGGGGATTAAGTAAACTAGGCAGGTTGAAGGCGAGATGGAATTTATAGAGTTTAAACATGAAAGCTTGGTGGAGAATATAAAAGGGTCTTCCTTCCTCTCTCTATCACCTAATATTAAAAACAACCTCCTCCATTGAATGCTAACTAAGGTGTAGGAAGGAGATCAAGTCCTAGTTCCTAAAGTTGTTTAAAATAGGAAAGTGGTAATAATACAACACCTAGAATTGGTCTTTGAGTGCAATGTAGTGCATAATGGCATAACATAGTATGTCCCAAGGTTTAGGTAGGTCCTCCCTCCAAAAACCAACCTACATGAAAATAAGACCATCCTTATGGTAGAAGAATTTCCTCAAGATTGTTTCATCATAAACTTTGGCCTATTTACACCAAGCCATGCCCTCAAGAGACAGACCATCAACGATCATGGTGAGCTCCTTTGTCATTTAAAAAACCACCCTATTAATATTCACCTTCTTTTTATTTTAGTTGCTCACAAATTGCAGGGACACATGCTCTTCACACCATTAAATGTCTTTGATGAATGATAGGAAACCACCTTCACACATATAAACCCATGCTAGCTCACTATCCTTGATTCAATCTTAAACCTTATCCAGTTAAATTTAATTTATAGCACCCATGTCTTCACCAAGAATAACTACCATCTCCTTAGTTTGTACTAACATTCCCTTGTTGCAGGAAAAAAATTAGAAGTTAAGGTAGTTTAAAGATATAATGCTAAAAATGAACATAAGGAAGTAATCAATTTCCATCATAAAATCAAAAGCCATCACGATTTCCACTCTCCCTCTAGTTTGAGCATGTATGAATGATACCTTTCCCATTGAAGTTAACCATTTCCAGCTGTAACTCTTATGCATGGAATAAAGCATAAGGGGGTTGCCATTATGTTTATTCATAATGCTCATCCTTGGTGATTTTATCATTCTAACAAAATCTACATAGATCATCCTCTCGATGTTATAATTAATGCTTATGGTGAGGGGACCCCAAATGGAAATAATCACATAATATTTCCAAATATTCTTTACTTTATAGCCCTTAATCTAAGGATTTTTTTTCCCTCTTGGATCCATACCAATATGCCACCTATTGTGCTTCATCATATTGTGCTGTAATGAATATGTTCACTTTCCACCATCATTTTTGTATATGGTGGGGTTTGGCTAATGTAATTTGATTCCTTTATTCCTTCCACATTATGGACTATTTTAGCAAGGTAATCCATAACTTCATTACATTCCTAATAGATTGGATACATATAGACTTCATAAAGCCCATCTTACAAGGTGTAGATTTCCTCTATTGTCTCTTTGATCTTCTAACTACACCGACCTTCACCTTTCACAACTTTGATAATTAACATACAATCACCCTTGATAGCTAGTCTATTAGTTCTTCTAGCTTTCACTATTCTCATTCCCCATAATAGGGTCAAAGCTTCCAATATAGGCAATCGACATCTTTCTAGTATTATCCCAAACAAAACCAATAGCTACAAGCCTTTTAGCAATGGTCAAGCCATCAAAATTGAGTTTTATCCATGTTTCAAGAAAGGGTTTCCAAACCATTTTACTTCTTGTAACAACTTTAGAATCATCAAATCTTGCCACCTTTAGAGTTAAGTCCCAAGAATTATTCCATATCATATATTGTTCCCTTAGAGGGTATGGGAGAGGGGCAAGGCTTCCAATTCTTGATCTCACTACATTCCTTTAGGAGCCTAGTCACTTGTTGAACCACCACTAAGATAGGAGAAGCTTTGTCCATAAATATACAGTTGTTCCATTCCTTCCAAATTTTCCATGAAACATAGTGGGGAATGAATTTACAAAAGGTTTTGAGGTATGTGTGATTAGATGGTCCATCCTAGTCAATAAACTAAATTAGGTCCTCATTAAAGCATTGCTAAATCTCCCTCTAAAGCTCCAAAGAAAAGGGACAATGTATGAGGAGGTGTTGAATGAATTCTAATTCATTGTAACATAGCACATAGTAGTTGGCTAGTTGAAATCCTTTCTTTTATAGGTTATCAATGCTGAGGATTTCCCCATAAGAGTGATCCTCCAAAACAAATTTATCCTTGGTAAGATCAAGGGGTACCAATCATTCTTCCATTCTTCTAAGGATTCACCTCCCTCAAGACAACAACTATAAGCAAATTTCACCTTGAGGTCTTTAGAGGGTATTTGTCTCCAAACTAAAGAATCTTCCAATGGGGTGGACAGGATACAAAAAAGATCCATAAGTAACCTCATCCCAAGATTATCTTGATTGTGAAGTCTTTTCCATCTTCTATCAAGGGTGATGTAGTTACAAACCAGAGTACCACATTGCATAGTATAATAAAATCTTAGAGGTTGAAACTTAGTAGACATGAGAGGTCCATCCTAGAGCTAATGATACTCCCTAAAGTCAATGTTATTCCCCTTCCCTAAAACCCATTGAGTGCCTTTCTTCAAAATTCTATAGGTGTGCACTATATTTTTTTATTTTTTTAATATAGCGGGTACACATTGTTCCAAAGATGAGAATGCCATGAGTCACCCCTAAGATACTTAGCCCTAACAATACTGCACCAATTTCTCAAGGATTTCATCAGTCTCCATACAACATTAGAAATGATGGCCTTATTCAAATGCTCAAACCTTCAAATGTTAATACCGCCAAGGATTCAAGTCAATAGAATTTGTCCCAACTCAACAAACTTATTTTTTCTTATCCTACATTCCCAACAATAAAAAAATTCTCTAAATCTTTTCAATAATATCTTTGTATCTGCCTGGTAGTTTAAAGAGGGAGAGGAAGTACACAAGAATGCACTATAAGTAGGCCAAGAGAAGATGGATTTTCCCCACTTTGCTCAAGATTTTTCCTTTCTAGCCCACAAGATTCCTTTGTATGCATTCCACTAGCCAATTCCAGTATTGTGAATACACCTCTTTATTCATGAGAAGAAGACCAAGATAGGTATTAGGTAAGCTCACCCCATAGAACTCCAAAATTCTAGTCAGTTTTCTCCTCAGGTTGTTGTCCATATTAATAATATACACTTTGATTTTTGGATAATTTATACACTAACCTAAAACCTTCTCATACTAGTTAAGAAGGATCTTCCAAGATCTTGCTTCCTGAATAGAAGATGTGTTAAATAGGAAGTTTTCATGAACAAATTATTTGAGTACCTATGGGGGGCTCGAGGATTCAAATTTTATGCCTTCTAACTTGCCAATATTCATGAGATCCTTTAAGCTTCTACCTAGAACCTCTAGCACAATGATGAATAAGTAGGGAGAAAGGGGGCCTCCTTGTCAAAAACCTTGAAAGAAGATGTGTTAAATAGGAATTTTTCATCAAAAAATTATTTGAGTACCTATGGGGGGCTCGAGGATTCAAATTTTATGCCTTCTAACTTGCCAATATTCATGAGAGCCTTTAAGCTTCTACCTAGAGCCTCTAGCACAATGATGAATAAGTAGGGAGAAAGGGGGTCTCCTTGTCAAAAAATCCACCTAAGGCCCCATTCAATAGCACCGATAATAAGATGGTGTTAACTACAACCATGATTATTCTAATAAATTATCCTTGAACCCTAACTTGGACAAAATATCAAACAAAAATTCCCTCCTTATCTTATCATAGGACATAGAAATGTCAAAGTTTAGAGCCATACCTACATTCCCACACTTCTCCATGGAATGGATCACCTCATAGGTGGTAATGACCGCATCTCATATTTTTATACCAGGGTCAAAATAAATTTATCAAGCAGGGGCTTATTGCGGTCAACAATGACCTTAGAGAGAATCTTATAAGCCATGTTGCAGAGGCTGATGAGTTTGAATTCCTTGAGACATCTTAGTCCATCCATCTTTGGCATTAACACAATGAAGGTCTAGTTAGGTTCCTTCAATAACTTTTCCTTTCTCACAAAGTCCCAAGCAGGATAAGAAATCTCATACATGACAATGTCCCAAAACTCCTGCAAGAATGCAGGGGGAAACCCATCTGGTCTTGGGGCTCTGAACTTGTTCATACTAAACAAATTTTTTATAACTTCCTCATCCATTACCTTGACAATGAGGGCATTGTTCATCTGGTCAATAATAACTGGGTTCATGATCCTTAAAATATTATCCTAAGTGTTAATACTTTTTTGGTTTGGTGGGGTGTTGTAGATCTCCTGAAAGTATTTAGATAGTGAGTCCTCCATCCCATCCTCTTTTGAGATTTCATGACCATTAGTATCCATGAATAGGCTAATGTTGTTCCACTTTTTTATGTTTGATGTCAATATATGCAAGAAGGTCATGTTCTTATCACCCTCTTCCAGACACTGCACTCTAGATTGTTGCTTCCAAAAGAATTCCTCCTACTCCAAAAAAGCTTTCCACTTACCTCGACATTCCTTCTCCTTATATTGATTTTCCTAAGAAAAACTACCACATGCTAGATTGTCTTAGAGGGACTCTAACTTGTTCATAATCATCTTATTTTCCTAAAAGATATTACCAAATGATGATTTACTCTGGTTTCTCACGTCTTTGCAGATACTTTCAATTTTCCTACCAATACAAAACATGGAAGAGTCTTGAACTATAATGTTTCACCATCGTACAATACATTCTATGAACTCTAGATGTGAGTGCCACATTACCTCATACCTAAAGGATCGTCACCTATACTTTTGGTTGTACTTCCACAAGAGTAACATCATAGAATGGTTAGAGACATTCCTCAGGTAGACCATTAAGGAGATACGCGGGTTAATATTCTAGCCCACCAACATAAGAACATGATTCAAGCCTAACCTAAATTGGGTTATTCTGCAGTCTGTTATTTGACTAGGTGAAAGGGGTTCCCTAAAGATCAATATAAATAACATCATTCCACCCTAGGAAGTCTTCCAAGTTGTATATACTATCAGAGAAGTCCTCCAAGCCATCCATTTTCTATGAGGGATACAAAGGGCCATTGAAGTCCCCCATAAACACAACGTTCTCATGCCTCATGGAGTTAGCAACTCTTGTTACCTCATCCTAGATGGAAAGCTACTTGTTATGGGCATTGGGTGCATAGATATTAAACATGTTCTAGTTAAAAGTTTTAGAGGTGAAACCCACTAGTATGAAATGGGGTCTTAGGAGGATTTTTCTACCCAAGACTTTATCTAGATTCCAAATAGTTCCAATGCCTCCTAAAGCACCTGTCATGACAATATAAGAGAATTTTGTACCTTTCCATATATAGTCTGCCACTGTAGAGAATGCTTGCATCATCACTTTTACATTCTACAAAAGAATCATGTCAACTTTCAATTCCATAATCTTTTCTTTAACTTCATATTGCTTCTTGGGGCTATTTATCCCTCTCACATTTGAGGTTATTATTTTCATCTTCTCTTCATTTGGATCTCATCTAGAGTCTTATGTTTTCACTATTGTATATCTATGACTCTCTCCCTCTATCAAAGTTTCTTAGTTGGGGCATCCCCATTTTCAAAGGCCCCAACATAAGCTTTATTTTCACCCCTTAGCTTTCTCTTAGGGATAGTTCATCTAGTATCACTCTCTAGGTCATAACCATTAGCCTAACTATGGATGGGGGATTATATTTCAACAATACATATGAGTAAAACCACTACGGTTCCATCCATAAAAGGTGATCCTTTCCCCTTCTCTAGGGAGATGTTATAGGGCTCTATGGTCTAGGATCTCCCACCCTCATTAAGGATATATAAAAAGAAGTATGTACCCTTGATTAGCTATATAATTGGCTTGATCTCTAATGTCAAAATCTCCCATTTGTCAAGTTTAGGAGCTACATCACTCTTTTTCATAGAGGTACTACCAACAATCTCCTAGTCTACCTTAAGGGCCTTCTCTAATAGTCTATTAATATCACACATCTTAAGGGCCCTCCCTATCAACATTTCCTTTCTTTGTTCTTCATCCTTCTCCATGAGTCCCTAATTCTCACTTGAAGAATTTCTTTATTTGTCAAGGACTATATGTTGACCTTGTCTTTTATTTCTAAAGCCTTCAAATATTACACTAGAACCACTCTTGGTGAGGAAATTTTTTTCTTAATCTTCTCACTATGGCTTCAATTGACAACTAGGTGCCCAAATATATTGTAGTTTTGGTAGAAGGGTGCAACATTCTCATATAGAATCAATTGGGACTGAGCACCCCATTTCAATTTCAAAGCCACTATAGTTGGTAAGATTTTATTCGCCCACATATTCACATATATTCTTGCAAAACCTAGTTTTACATTGGAACTAGTAGTTAGGTCAACCGTAATGAAGTGTCCAAATGGATCTCCAAGCCACTTGAACACTCTCTCATCTCAATATTTGACAGGAAGCCTCAATAATCTGACCCAAATAGGTGCCAATCTAAATATGTCAAGGATAGTAAAAAAAACCCAATTTCCATCTAGTGAACATCAACATATATTTACCAAAGTTACAAGAGCTCATGAGGACAATGTTTCGATACATTTGAACTATGAACCTAAATAGGAATAGGGAGCCTACCAACCTAAAGAAAATCACCAATCCATACATTCTCCATCTAGAAGAGTGTCATTTCCTAACCATATCTACACTAGGTAGGAAATAAATTTTTTTCCAACAAGGCTCAAGGGGATTCACAAGGAAATTGAATAAATCATAGAATCTATGAGTGAAATCTTTGGCCCACAATACCTAAAACCATCCTAGGTTTCTTCCTACAATCCATAGGAATCATGGATCAAACAAAATCCTCCAACCAATTTGGTTTTGGGGAATCAACACTCTTGTGACCCAAATCTTCATTAGGGCACCTTAGAGGGAAGGTACCTATTGTCACTTAGGTTTGCACCCTTGTCCAAGGCCTATGCGCGAGGAAAACCTAGTGAAACATGGAAACAACCTCCAAGCTGTGGGACTTGAACTGCGAGGTTGAGTCTCCGGAGAAGGCTGGCTTCCTCTTACTATCAGGGTGCACCTATCTATTCTCATAAGGAAAAGGGAGAAAGAGAGAACTAAAGCAAATCTACCTAGTCTAATCTAAGGTGGTGATGCACCAAAACAGAGTGTTCAGACACATTTCTGCCCATATATGCGCTACAGAACTAGGGTAACATCCAAAAAAGTCATACACATCCAGACTTATATCGATCAACAACCACATACAAATTAGGGAACCAAACAAGATAACACCAGGAAAAGAAAATTTCACTTATATATTATCCGGTAGGTCAAAGGTAGATACAGTATGCAGACCACTGATCTCAACAATACATCAATGAGAGGCAAAATGAAGCACATATACATTGATGGCTGAAAGAGATGATAAATGATGCTTATCTAGCTCAGAGACAAAGGGATTTTTACACTGCAAGTCTGCAAGCAGTAGCAGAGAAAATCAGGAAGAGTCAACCCTAAGAACAGATCACCAAATTGCCTTTATAGATTAGGCATAACTGAAGATTTCTGCATTACATTCACTTCTCACCTACTGGCATTAACTTTGCATCCCGAGAATCCAATCAAAGATCTGATTGAACATGGCTTGCATACCAGGAAATCTGATATCCCTTTGAGAAAGACCTGGAGAAGACAGGAACGACGCCACAACATTCCCTGACATGGTAGATGGATCGACCGGATGGATGGAGTGTCTTTCTGCGCTTGGCATTCATTTTGAGTTGGTGGTAATTAATCCCACCATTGAATTTGTGATAAAACCCTAATTTCTCATCATTCATGATTCGTGCATCCATCAAATCGATCAGTCAACAGGCTCAACAAGCCAACTGGGCCATGCAGGCCAATCACACCTTCGATCTCGCCACCCTGGCAGTCCCTTTATGTTTGACTGGGTGCTTACCACCATTTCCGTGCGACTAGGCGCTATGTTTCTATCGGAAGAGTCTTCGAAGATCTTGATAGTGCCAGAGCGCCTAAGGGTTTCAACTTGACTGTGCCACCTTTACCATCTAACTGCAACTGCGCGCTAACCGCTACGTCGACTGCGATGATCGCAATGACCACCATCTGTTAACTGTCTTACTTACTGCGCTTCCAAATCTGGGCCCATGAGGACACGCAGCACACGGGTGCTAACTCACTATCATAAAATTTGCGCGGCTTCTCCATGGCAAGATAGCGCCCGCCGCTGATCTCCGTAGATCTGATGGTGTAGAAGCTGGTCCCATGACATGTCCATGCCCTGACCTAGCATGTGTGGCGATTCTTGATTCTCCGTGGACCTTCCAATCCGCGATTGGGCCCATCCTATTTGGCACCACCTCAGTGATGCATCCTGGCGAGACTTGACCCCACCAACACGTGGCAAAAGGGTGCCAAGTCGCTATGCTAAAAACCCTACAGCTTTGCCATGGCAAGATGGCGCCTGCCGTCGTTCCATTTCTAATCTGATGGTCACCAAACTTGACCTCCCACGACTGCGTTAGCCATGCCAACATAAACTCTGACTTGGTCACACGTGGTTTCTTTTGATTTTTTGCCACGACGCTTGACTCTGCCGATCGTTGGAACTCGCCGCTGTGAATATCTCCGCCGGGCGCTATGTCGCTATGGAGATTTTTTGGCTGATATGCAATAGCGATATAGTGCCAAGGGCGTTAAAGAACTTCCCGACCTGTCGAACGCCAGACCCACCCCTGCAACATGTCGACAGGGCATCATCGTGCTATCATAAATATTGTGCATTTCCTTTATAGCGTGATGATGCCAACCGTCGGTACTGCTCAGATCTGATGGCCAAAAAACTAGCGGGTCATAGCATTAAAATACTAATTCGAGACTAACCATTGAATAAGCCACGCATTCGAATTTAAATCTTTGGCGGGTAACATGAGGTAACACTTTTGGCGACTCGCAGGGGGCATGAGTCTGCTCAATGCATGACCAGTGCCTGAGAATGATCCATCAAGCCATGGAGTCGGAAAAGAGGACCTGAAAGGTACAAAACTGAGGGCTGCAAGAAACCCTAACCCTTAATGAGGAAATCAAAACATTGAAAACCCTTGAAACTCTGGCTCTGTCTCTGCGACTTGGAAACAAAAAATAGAGCCTCCTTAGCAACCTAAGACTTGTCAAAACTTCAGGAACTGGCGACTCAAGAAGTGAGCCATGTGCACGCGCACTTATTGCAAAATAGGAACAAACAAGAAGCAACTAGACTAACTATGTACATGGATTCACAACCTTTTCAGAAATAGGGCTTCAGATGGATCCCATTGATTGGAATGGGCAGAATTTCACCATTCCGCCTACTTAGCTGGACCACATTGGCCTATTTGCAACTGGAGATCAGATAAGGGCCACTCCATAGTGGATCAAATTTGGAGTGCCTTCCTGGTTTTGCTCTGTCTGAGTCCCATTTGAGAACTAAATCTCCTTCTTTGAAGATTCTGGCCCTTGCCTTCTTATCAAAACTCTTCTTCATCTGCTACTAGTGTATCTCCAGGGTTTGCATAGCTTTGTTTCTCTTTTCTTCCAGTTCAATCAACTCTGCCATTCTTACTGACATGGAACTATTTTCAACCAATTCTAGCTGATGAGAAAACTCCAAGGATGGGAATTCCAACGAGATTGGAAGCCTGGCCTCCCTACCATATACCAGCACAAAAGGTGAATTCCCAATAGATCTCTTGGGTGTTATCCTATCAGTCCATAGAGCAGTCCTTAATTTTTTATGCCAGACCCTCTAATTGTCTTCTATCGTTCTCCTTATGATTTTGATTAGATTCTTGTTGGAAGATTCAGCCAAACCATTACCCCGGGGGTAGTAATTTGATGATGTGCTCAGATAGATATTGTGACTCATTGTCCATGCACAAATCTGGGTTCCAACAAAAGATTTGGTATTATCTGAGATGATAGTAGAAGGAGCACCAAACCTAGATACAATTCCATCAAGGAATTCAACAACTGATGGCTCTGTAGCATCCTTCAAGGCAACTGCCTCTGTCCACCTAGTGAAATAATCAGTAGCAACCAAGATCCAGTTATGACCTACACTAGATGGAGGATTAATGGGGCCTATAAAATCCAACCCCCACTGGGTGAAGGGTTGATCCAGCTGAATAGGATGAAGAGGAAGAGCTGCAAATCTCTGTTTGCCTGAGAAAAAAGCACATTTCTCACATTTTCTCACATACCTATAACAATCATGGAACAGAGATGGCCAATAATATCCAACCCTCATGATCTTCATGGCGGTTGTTCTTGGAGAGAAGTGGCCACCATCAGGGCCATCATGAAGTTCTTTAATCATCCTCTCAACCTGATCCTCTTCAATACAAATCAATAGGGTCCCATTAAAATCCCTCCTGAATAGGATATCATCAATCACAACATAGGGAATGGACTGCAGCCTATATTGTCTTCTTTTAGCTCTGTCCAATCCCTGAGGGTATCCATTCCCTGATAAAAAGTTCCTCATGTCATCCATCCAGCTCCTAGGACCATTACCATTTCTTACCTCCTGCTGCTCTGTTATTACCATAGCAGTCCCTTCATTTGAATCCTGACTTGATAACATTTCTTTGCATAATCCTCTCCCTCTTACCAATTTGGCAATCTAAATATCAACATCATATTCCATTACCCTAGTGATCCATCCAGCCCTCTTCTCACTGATATCTTTGCTTAACAGGAAGTCTTTTACACTCGCATGGGGCACCAAAAAATGTATCCTATTGTGGGAGAAGAGGTGTCTAAATTTCTTCAAGGCTCTAATGACTGCAAGGGCTTGATTCTCAACAAAGCTATACTTATCTTCATATTCCTTGAGTCCTTCATTAAAGAAGGCTATGGGCTGCTCCTCATTCTTGTCATTTGTCTGAGTCAAGACAGCAAAAATACTTGACTCACCACCTAAAGTTTAGAGGATGAAATCTTTCTCAAAATTTGGGTTCATGAGAGTGGGGGCTGAGGCTATGGCTGCCTTGATTTCTTCAAAACTCTCCTTCCCCTCCTTGGTCAATGAGAAGACCATATCTTTCCTAAGCATGGCTGTAAGGGGTTTCACCATGATGGCAAGATTAGGAATAAACCTTCTTATGAAATTTATCCTACCAAGGAAACTTTGCAGCCCCTTCTTGTGTTTAGGGAGAGGAAGGGCAAGTATTTCTTTTATTCTTTCTGGATCAATGGTCAATCCATCCTTAGATACAATGTGTCCCAGTAATTTTCCTTGGCTTGTAGCAAAGACACACTTGGCTGGGTTGAGGGAAACCCCAAACTCTCTACATCTTAGAAATACCTGTCTCAAATGATCAAGATGATCTTCTACATTCTTGGAATATACAGTTATATCATCAAGGTATACTAAGACAAACTTGTCAATTAATCTTTTGAAAGCCACCTCCATTGCCTTTTGGAATGTGGCACCTGCATTTGTTAGTCCAAATGGAATCTTGCAATAATCATAGGTGCCCCATTTAGTAGTAAATGCTGTCTTATATCTGTCAGATTCTTTAACCAACACTTGGTTATAACCAGAAAATCCATCAAGAAAAGAGAACCTCCTTGACCCACTGACCTTGGACAGAATTTGCTCCATAGAAGGGAGAGGATGGTGATCTCTAAGGGAAGCCTGATTAAGATCCCTAAAGTCCACACACAATCTGATTTCTCCATTCTTCTTCCTTACAGGGACAAGGTTAGCTACCCATGATGAGTGTTTGATAGGAAAAATTATGTTAGCTTCAATCAACTTGGATAGTTCCTTCCTCATTAAGGGTTCAATCTTGGGATTCACTGGCCTCTATTTTTGCCTTACTGGTTTGGCCCTATCAACTAAATCTATGGTATGCTGAAACAAACTAGGGTCAAACCCCTTTAAGTCATCATATGTCCAAGCAAACACATCATTAAATTCTTGACATAGATGAATGAAATTTTCTTGCTCAGCCTCAGAACATACCTTCCCCATGTTAAGAGATTTTCCATCAGCAATTGTAACTAGGGCATGATCATCTTTTTCTGCAGCTCGATTCATTCCTTTGCCTCTTGTCTGATCATCAGGATTAAAGACACTCTCCAAGGTAATGAGACCCTTTGGAAACTTGTTGGAACTGAGGTGAATGATTTGATCACCATACTGATCTTGTAGTCTTGACTGATTTCTTTCTAAAAATTCTGCTTCATTCTGCAAGAAACTCACAATCTGCTCATCAGACTCAAACACTTGCCAATGAGTATTATTATCAGGAACAACGGGCCTTACTACGACCTTTATTTGTTGCTTCTTTTCTTCCTCAAGATTCCCTAGCACATCATAAGATGCACCCACTGCTGCAAGTCTATCACCATATTTTTTTTCTTTCCTAGGAATGCTTTGGATATTAAATGCTTGGAAACCCTCAAGCAAATCCTAGACTCTGTGTTTGTAAGACTTGAGCAGGCCATTTTTGGTGATATTCTGATTTCTCACTTGGTTCACTACCAACTCACTATCTCCATATACTTTCAAGGGTTGAATTCCCCTCTTTTGGGCAAGTAGGAGACCTTGGATCAAAGATTCATACTCGGCCACATTATTGGTACAACTGAATTGGAGCCTAAAAGAGAAGTAGTATCTTATTTGTGCAGGAGAGATCAGCATAACACCAGCCCCTGATCCATTTATATTCCTCGAGCCATCAAAGTACATACTCCATATTCCACTTATGTCATCATTAGCTCCAACAAGATCAAGAACTTGAGCCTCCTTCTCTATTATGCAATATGTACTAAGGCCTGTCTCAAGAGTTTCCGACATAGGCTCAAACTGACATGTATTTGCCCACTCATCTAAGAAGAAATCAGGAATCTCTGCTATGGAGGTGGCAGGCTCATTTACTATGTCATTTTCATCCATCTCTAGAATAGGGCAATTCATATTAATGAAGTTGGGGGTGTAGGGTTCAGTGTGATGAAGGGCTTGAGGTTCTGCTCTAATTGAAGCATTGGCCCCATATCTGGTCTTAAATGACATATAAGACCAATCAACAGATATGAATCCACCTATTTGGGCAGTGAAGTCTCTTGAAAGATAGATGGCAAAATAGGGCTTGACTTCAGCAACAGATATGTCTTGAATCACAGTACAACCAGGGCATGCATGTAGGGCCATTTCCACATTCCTAAGGATTCCTACAGTTTTGACAATACTCCCATCTAGTTGTAACACATCCCTAATAATGGGCTCATATTTCATTCCTAAAGCATCAGTAACACACCTAGGCATTACTGAGCTACTAGCCCCCGAATCTATCATGCAATTATGGACTAATTTGCCCCCTATAATTAGAGAAACATAGAATGGAGGAGGTCTAACCTTTTTATTTGTCTCCACATCACCTGCTGGTTGTACTAAACTAGTGTCACTCTCCATGGTAGATGACTGATCTTTGGGTTCAATCTTTTCCAATTCTTGCTGCAGCATCCTTTTCTACATTGGTATGGTGGCAACGGCATCCCACATGGAAATGCTTACATTGGTTTTCTTCATTTGCTCTACCACACTCAAGGGTGCATTAAGAATTTTGGTGGAAACTTTGGGAGCTGTACTCATGAGAGGTTGAGATGGAGCAACACAGGGATCACTTGCATCCTCCTTTTTTGGACCTTGCCTTTGCTATTGTGGAGTGTTTGTCTGCTCATTTTTTGTTTGTGTATGAGGTGTAACACTCGAAGTTGAGGCCTGCTTAGGAGAAAGGGGGGTAGTATGTTCCATAGCTCTCTTCTTGCTTCTTATGTTATGAGCAATGGAATCCTGGTTTAAATTACAATGCTCCTCCATCTGGTGATTCATGAAAGAGCAATCACCCTGCCTTTGAATATATGAGGCTTACTTGGGATGATCTTCCTTGTATGATTGCTTTACTGCGGGCTCTTGGACAGTTAGGGCCAAATAAGATTCTTCCTTTTGACATAGGCAATAGGTATAAGAATAGTTACATGAAGGATAGAAGTCTTGATCTTGGGCTAAGTTATTTTGAGGAACTAAAGCTCTGTTTTGATTTGAGCTTGAAGTAGCAGCATGACTATTTTGCCTATTCTGATCAAAAGAGCTATTCCAATGATTAGGAGGCCTACCACCACTTGGAGACTGATGTTGTAATTGGGGAGGCTTGCCACTTTGGTCTTGCTTCCTTTCTAAGGCCACCACCTTGTTACTCATTTTTTGTATTAGAGAAAAACTATCCTCCAATCTCTTCCCTTGGTCCTTCAACTCCTTCCCCTGCTCTTGCAATTTTTTATCCAGAGTCCTCTCTCTTTTATTTGTATTCAGCACTAGACCTTGGAGCATTTCCTTGAGTTCATCTATTCCGTTTGAGGATGTGGAAGCTTGGGGAACTGGAGTAAGGACTTGTGATGTAGAAATTGTAGGAAGGGGGGCTATTACTAGTTGGTGGTCGGGAACATTAGGAAAGAAAGGCATAGGATGCCTTGGAGCCAATTTTCCTCCTTGTATTAGGATGTTCTTAGCTTTTATAGCTGTCTCATAAGCATTCGGTAATGTATCTCCTCCCATAGTTTCGATTGTAGTGGCAATATCACTATTGAAAGCTCTAAGGTAATGCAAGAAGGCATTACCAGGGGTAGGTTTCACTATAGTAGGTATTCTATCCCATGTCTTTTGGAATCTATAATTAAAATCAGTCATACATTCATGGGGGGCTCTTTTTATTGTAGTCAGCTGCTCTAGTAGTGACAAATGGTCACTCTTATCCTCAAAATGTTTGCATAATCCTGCTCCTAGTCCATCCCAATCAGTTATAGAACCCAGAGCTAAGCCTCTATACCACTGTAATGCTTTTCCTTTTAAAGATGAGGCTAGAAGTCTGATAGCAACATCGTCTTCTGTAATACCATGAATATTGCAGACATTCTCTACCTCTTGGATATGCTCTAAAGGGGAAATAGAAGTTTCACCAGTAAAATCAGGTATACTTTTGACTGCAGATACTGGTATATCATGTCTTTGGGCTAACAGTAGAGGACTTCCACCATTAAAGGTGGCAAAAGGATGAACTCTTGGCTGTGCCATATAAACAAGTGTCCTATTGATGAGTGTTGATGACAATCTAGGCTGAGTTCGAACAGTAGGGGGATAGAGATAGATCTTATAGGTATATCAACTGTTATTCTACCCCTAACTGGTGATAATGAAGTTCTAGTCCTTCTTCGGCTAGGATTTGAAAGAGAAAGCTCTTGATATTAAAATTTACCGCTAGAAGACGCCCTTGTTTTAGTCCTGGGCATGAATCACTGCAAAATTGGTCCGGAACTAGACTTTTTTGATGTTTAGAGTCGCCAAGTACTTGAAGAATCAGCTTGTTGAAGGCTTGAAAACTGAAGCCAACACTACTTCTTTAGCATTTATCTCTGGAATTCTTTCTTCTTGACACTAGTAGACTTGAAATCTTCTGATATGAGTCCCACCAGGTGTGCCAAAAACTATTGTCACTTAGGTTTGCACCCTTGTCCAAGGCCTATGCACGAGGACAACCTAGTGAAACATGGAAGCAACCTCCAAGCTGTGGGACTTGAACTGCGAGGTTGAGTCTCCAGAGAAGGCCGGCTTCCTCTTACTATCAGGGCACACCTATCTATTCTCAGAAGGAAAAGGGAGAAAGAGAGCACTAAAGAAAATCTACCTAGTCTAATCTAAGGTGGTGATGCACCAAAATAGAGTGTTCAGACTCATTTTTGCTCATATATGCGCTACAGAACTAGGGTAACATCCAAAAAAGTCATACACATCCAGACTTATATCAATCAACAACGACATACAGATCAGAGAACCAAACAAGATAACACTAGGAAAAGAAGATTTCGCTTATATATTATCTGGTAGGTCAAAGGTAGATACAGTATGCGGACCACTGATCTCAACAATACATCAATGAGAGGCAAAAAGATGCACATATACATTGATGGCTGAAAGAGATGATACAGGATGCTTATCTAGCTCAGAGACAAAGGGATTTTTACACTGCAAGTCTGCAAGTAGTAGCAGAGAAAATCAGGAAGAGTCGACCCTAAGAACAGATCACCAAATTGCCTTTATAGATTAGGCATAACTGAAGATTTCTACATTACATTCACTTCTCACCTACTGGCATTAACTTTGCATCCTGAGAATCAAATCAAAGATCTGATTGAACATGGCCTGCATACCAAGAAATTTGATATCCCTCTAAGAAAGAGCCTGGAGAAGACAGGAACGATGCCACAACATTCCCTGACATGGTAGATGGATCGACCAGATGTATGGAGTGTCTTTCTGCGCTTGGCATTCATTTCGAGTTGGTGGCAATTAATCCCACCATCGAATTTGTGGCAAAACCCTGATTTCTCATCATTCATGATTCGTGCATCCATCTAATCGATCAGTCAATAGGCTCGACGAGCCAACTGAGCCACGCAGGCCAATCACACCTTTGATCTTGCCACCCTGGCAGTCCCTTTACGTTTGACTGGGCGGTTACAACCCTTTCCGTGCGACTGGGCACTATGTTGCTATCGAAAAAGTCTTTGAAGATCTCGATAGAGCCATAACACCTAAGGGTTTCAACTTGACTGCGCCACCTTTACCATATAACTACAATCGCGCGCTAACCGCTATGTCGATTGCGATGATCGTAATGACCGCCATCCATTAACTGTCTTACTTACTGCACTTCCAAATTTGAGCCCACAAGGACACGCGATGCATGGGCACTAACTCGCTATCATAAAATTCATGCGGCTTCTCCATGGAGAGATAGTGCCTATCGCTGATCTCCGTAGATCTGATGGTGTAGAACTTGCCCTTGCAACGTGCTGGTCACGTCAAGAAGCTGGTCCCACGACATGTCCATGCCCTGACCTGGCATGTGTGGCAATTCCTGATTCGCTGTGGACCTTCCAATTTGCGACTAGGCCCATCCTGTTTGGCACCACCTCAGTGATGCATCCTGGCGAGACTTGACCCCACCGACACGTGGCGAAAGGGCGCCAAGTCGCTATGCTAAAAATGCTGCAGCTTCGCCATGGCGAGATGGTGCCTGCTGCCGATCCATTTCCAATCCAACGGTCACAAAACTTGACCTCTCGCGACTATGTTAGCCATGCCGATAGAAACTCTGAGCTGGTCACACGTGGTTTCTTTTGATTTGTCGCCACGACGCTTGAGTCTACCGATCATTGGAACTCACCGCCATGAATATCTCCGCCGGGCGCTATGTCGCTATGGAGATTTTCTGACCGATATGCAATAGCAACATAGTGCCAAGGGCATTAAAGAACTTTCCGAATTGTCGAACGTTGGACCCACCCCTGCAATGTGTCGACATTGCGTCATCGCGCTATCATAAATATCGTGCATTTCCTTTATAGAGTGATGATGCCAATCGTTGGTACCGCTCAGATCTGACGGCCAAAAAACTTGCGGGTCATAGCATTAAAATACTAATCCAAGACTAACCGTTGAATAAGCCACGCATTCGAATTTAAGTCTTTGGTGGGTAACATGAGGTAACAGTACCCATCTAGGAAAAATCATCAAGGATAAATGACTCTGCCAGGTTGTGATCTTGAGCAGAGCTATACCCTTCCTTGGCATTCTGGGTTTTAGTAGAGAGAACCATAAGGAGGTCAAGATAAGCCTACACCGCCTCCAATGGAGGGGGAAGGGGGCAAGGACCACATTCTCCCAAGGATCATGAAGTCATGAAAAAAAGTTGTAGGTCTATGTGGAGGCTAAAAGTTGTGCCTCCTCAATTTTTAAATCTTGGGATAAATGTAAAAGGAAAAAAAAAAGGAACAAGAAAGAATGTTGGCTTATTGTTACATCTATTGAATTGATTACTTATTATATATAAATCAGTTCTCTTATACTAAGATCTAGGTGCCTGTTTCAACCCATAAAGAGAATTTTTTAATTTATATTTGTTTTTCATGCCCACAAACCTCATAACTAGGTGTTTGTATAACATAAACCTCTTTGTCAACAAAACCATTCAAAAAGGTCAATTTTACATCGATTTGATTCACTTTCAATTTTTCAATTTTGGTTATTTATAAAATAGTTTTAACTGTATCAAGTCTAGAAACATGAGAAAATATTTCATTATAATCAACCCCATATTTTTGTGGAAAACCTTTAGCAACTAGCTTTTCCTTATGCTTAAAAATTTCACCTTTTGCATCATATTTAGTTTTGAAGACCCATTTGACTCCTAAATATTCTTTTCAGGTTTAGGTAAATCCAATAATTTGCAGGATTTATTTCTTTGAATGAAGTCAATTTCTTCATTCATTGCCTTGATACATTTATCTTCATTAATTACTTCTTCAAATATAATGGATCACAAGAAAAAAAAAGAAAAATTTGAGCATATGTTTATATTCTCTTCTTCTTGATCCTATATCTCTTTTAAGCTTCATCTTTTCTTACCTTTGTACCTTGGTCTTGAGAACATAGAATATAATTAATCACTTATATTTGAATCTTGATGCTATGCTTCTTGCATAATGTTTCTTGGTGGGGTACTGAGTGGTGTTTGAGAACCTTCTTCTCTTGATTCATCTTCACTTCACAATATTGGTGCTCCTCTTGTGACTTGTTTGTTAGCATTTCCATCACATGAATATTCTTCTTCAAATTCATGTTCCCTATTGATGATAAATTTCTTTGAAATAGGGTTATATAATCTTTATTCTTTTGATTCTTCACTATAACCAATAAAGGTACATTTTTCACTTTTATCATCCAATTACCTTCTTAATTCAGATGGCACCATTGAATAAGAAACGCATCCAAAAATCCTAAAATGAGATACATTGTGGTTCTTACCATTCTATACCTCCTTCAAAATTTTATTCTTAATAATCATTTTAGGACTTTTGTTCAGGATGTATAGAACACATGCTATTGCTTCTACCTAGAACTCAGTGGATAGATTTTTGGCCTTCAACAATCTCCTTTCCATTTCCATTATGGTTATTTTCTTCCTCTTTGCTACACTATTTTATTATTGTGTTTACCTTGAGGTAAACTTCTTCATTATTCCATGACATCTACAAAATTCTAGAAACTCATTAGAACTAAAATCACTAGCTCTATAATATCAAAATACCTTGATTTAAAGACTTTGTTTTTCAACCAAAGTTTTAAAATCCTTGATTTTTCAAGATCTTCACTCTTTGATTAAAGAAAGTATATCCAAGTCTTCCTACTAAAATCATGAATAAATTTTAGTAAATATATAATTCCTCCTAATGATGGAGTTTAGATAGGTCCACATATATCAATGTGAAGTAATTCTAATGGTCGTCTCTCTATATGAACCTCCTACCATAGAGTTTTCTCTATGTTGTTTTGCCAATATACCAATTTTTCATGAACTTGGCGGTTGAAATATTTAAGGTAATAATTTCACCATATATTTATTTTGTAACAAGCTCAAAGTATCAAAATGGAGATGACCATACTTTTTATAACAATGATTCAATTGTATATTGTCATTAATGTTACAAACATGTTATACTCTAACTGAGCACTACTAGTTGGAACTGAGTTTGCAAGACTCTAGTATTAGCCAAGCATAAGTTTAGGGATTCCTATGTAAACCAAGTCAATTTAGTTACCAAAGGAGCTCAATGCAAATTGAGTTAGGTCATTTACCAAGGAACTCGGTAGTAACCAAGTGACGTAATTTTCAATTTTAACTGACCTACAATAGATTAGTTTTATTTATTAGTTGGTTTATGAAAGCCAACTCATTGGATGTTATTTATTTGTTTGAAAGGGTATTCAAGCTGACATGACATTGGGTTCCATATATATGAAAGATCAAGATGTGGATTTGTAGATGAGAAGGTGGAGAAGAAGAAAAGATCTAAATAAAGAAGGATATTTGATTTAGAGAAGAGTATCCAACAAGCTGTAAAGAATATTTTGATCAGGGAGTATCCATAGGATAAGTCATAATAGTGGTTTAGATCTACAATTTAGTTTCTTTTTCAATCAAGTCAATCATTTTTACTCTCTAACAATTGTGGCAGTGAAAAAATCTATTCACAAAGTTGACTTAACAATCATTTTGTAAATGCTCTAACTAGGTGACATTTCTAGATTGAAGTGTCTCAAGACCTCTAACAAGGCCACTCCTAACAAGGTGATAAAAATTATTTAACAAAGTGACACCTAATAGTGTTTCTAGCAACCTTTAACATGGTTGGCCCCTAATAGGGCTCACTTCAAAAGAGTCAGCAGTTGTAACTTGTTGCATTGGTGGTTTTTCCAAATTGGGTTTCCATGTTAAATATTGGTTTCTCATTTTTTCATGTTATTTTCTTATTATTTTATCTTTCTACAACTAAGTTACTAAAACCTAATATGCATCATTATCTTAAGATCTCATTGTTAATTGAGTTACTGTGAATGTCTAGTACTAGCCATGTTGTACAAGGATGTGAGTTAAGAGGAAGTTTGTATTGATATCTAAGGGTTTTGGAATTAGTTTAGTGGCAATTGATTCACCCCTCCTCTGTTAGGTACTCCTATTATATGTCAAATAATTGGCATTAGAGCTCTTGGTGCTTATAGGAAAGGTTTCAAGGACCTAAGTTAAAGATTAAAATGTCTTATAGAAGAGAGATTCCTAAGTTGAATAGAGATAACTTCAAAGCATGATAGGAACTCATGAAGCTGCATTTTGGAACCATTGTAGACACATGCCTAAAATTCATAGAAAACTAGTATGGGTCACCTCCTAATCCTTTGATTGTGGATTAGATGCTAGATAAAATGAAGCACAATACAATGATGATTCACTTTTCTTCTTCTCTCAATTATGTTGAATTTGATGAAGTCAAATATTTTCCCATTGGTTCTGAAATGTGGAACAAGATAAAAAATATCTATGGAGGAGATGATAATGTGAGGAGAGCCAAAGAAAAAATTCTAAGAGGCCAATTTGATCATATGAGGATGAGAGAAGATGAAAACATTACAAAATATAGTGAAAGAATCAAAGAAAGTGTGAGTACAATCAGAGCTTTAGTTTGATAAATTGAAGATACAATAGTAGTTAGTAAGGTATTAAGGACTCTTCTTCCTATTATGTAATTAGAGCTTCACCTATTTAGGAGATGTTATGTGATCTAAAAAGTGACATAACTTTTGATGCACTAGTGGGAATGTTAACAACTTTTGAGTTTGATAACATTGATAACTATCTTCCTAGATCTTGCAACATAGAATCAACATTCCAAGACAACTTAACTCTTGGTAGAAAGGGAGGAAACTCAAAAGGAAAATAGTCTGATGTGTGAAGAAGAAGAAGAATCAGATGATGACCTTGAAGCCATTGATTCCCTACTTGCAAGAAAATTAAAAAAATTAACAGGTAAATATAAAGGAAAAATTTTATTAATTTTTTTTTTAGTGAAGAAGTTGGTTGCATTTCTACAAGGTGTCCAAACAAGGAAAGTAAAGATGACAGAAAACTTAGCAAGCTCAAAGGCAAGAAATATTTCATGAGCTACAAAGACTACAAAGACAAAGGTAAGAAATATTATTATATTTCTAAAGATTCTAAAATCGATGATCAATATGAAATGGTATATATTTTTATTAAAGAAGAATCAAATGATGAGGATAATAAAAATATGACACTTATTTCTTATGGTAGTAAGAATGACACATGGATAATAGATAGTGGTTGCTCTCATTGCATGTTTGGTGATAAAACTAAGTTTGAACACTTGGAGCACTATGATGGTGGAACTATTAAATTTGGAAACAATGAATGATGTTATGTGAAGGGAAAAGGTTGCATTGCATTGACTAATGGAATCAAATGTGATAATGCCTAGTGGGTTGAAGGACTAAGACATAGTCTAGTTGGAATTAGAAATTAGACAAAAGGGAATTTGTTTTACCTAGACTTCACTAAAACTGCATGTTTACTATCTTAGATAGAGGAAACTGAGTCTACACTGCAACTTGAGTTAGAAATAGTTCTAACTGAGTCTCAAACATAGAAATACAAGTTTCAAATAGATGAGATATTGAAGACCTTTGGAATGGAAGATTCTAAAGTAGTTGCAAAACCTATATCTACTAGAATAATCTATCCAAGAATAAAAGACCTGATATTACATTACCAGTTGGTATAGTTGTAAGATTCTATGCAAATACCATAGAAAATCATATGATGCCAATCAAAATAATTATGAGATATCTAAAAGCCACTCAAGACTATGGTCTATGATATAACAAAGGAGAAAACTTCAAGTTGAAATCCTTTACTGATATTGATTGGGCTGGAAACATTGATGATAGGAAGAGAACTAATGAAGGAGCATTATTTCTTAGAAAATGGTTAGTATCTTGGACAAGGAAAAAAAAAAGAATTGCATCTCTTAGTCTACAATAGAAGCATAATATGTTATTGTAGTAGTTAATTGCTCCAACATAATGTGGATCAATCAACTAATATCAAGAATGGAGTAATAAATCAAAGATCTAGTAGTCATCTATTGTGATACACAAGTGCTATCAATATATCTAAGAATCAAGTGATGCACACCAAGACAAAATGCATTGCAATCAAGTATCATTTTCTAAGAGAATTTGTTCAAGACAAAGAGGTCAAATTAGAATATATTAACACAAAGGAGTAGGTTGTTGACATATTTACTGAACCATTACCTAAGGATGCATTTTTTCATCTAAGAGGAAAGCTAGGGGTCATTCCCCTCTCTTATTCTCATTAGAGTATAGATTAGTTATGTATCAACCAAAATACTTTGAAGATCTATCAAGTTGATGCAAGGAAGTAAAAGCTCATTGTATATGAATTAGTACATTAAGTATATTGTAAAATCGGTGTGTTAAGTCTTTTGCATTTGATGTCAAATAGGGAGAGAATCATGTCATATATTTATTAAGGGATAGATTAATATAATTAGGGAAGAATAAGAGGTAGTAATTTGCAAGAGGGAGAATTTTATTTTATGGAGCCTAAAGATAAGATGGCAGAGGGAGAATCTCAGAGGGAGTTCTCATGGATGGATGAAGAATCAAAATGAAACTAAAAATATTATAAACTCTTACCAATCATTTTGATTTCTCTAAGTTTTCTTTTTTTAATGACATGTTGTGTTTCCATCAATGCTCAAGAGGGAGACTGTTGATAATATTTATTTAATTATATATTTTCATTAATATTACATAAATTTTATAATCTAACTAAGCACTGTCAATTGGAACTGAGTTCAGAAGACTTGAGTATTAGCCGAGCATAAGTTTTGAAGAAGCATAAGTTTAGGGATTCCTGTGTAAACCAAGTCAAGTCAATTACCAAAGGAGTTTAATGTAAATTGTGTTAGGTCAATTACCAAGGAACTCAGTTGTAACTAAGGGACCCAATTTTTAATTTTAGCTAATCTACAATAGATTAGTTTTATTTACTAGTTAGTCTATACAAGCTACCTCACTAGATGTTATTTGTTTATTTGAAAGGGTATTCAAGTCAACTTGATATGGGTATGTGCAAGATCATGGTGTGCCAAAAAGTGGCGATCTAAAAAATATATAGTTCTAAAATGCCTCAAAGAATTTCAAAATCTATTCCAACTTTTTTCCCACCCATCTTAATACTAAATGAAAACAATTAATACATTTATAATTCCTACTATATCTTTCGATACCAACCTTATATGGTCATCTTTAAAACATCCCGAAAATGTGTTTCTAGCATGTTTTTATGGGTTTTTTACTTCAAGCATGTAGCTGACAACTTTTTTTTAACCAAAATTTGATGTAATGAAAGGGTTTCTTAAGAATGTTCTTAGCTTTTCATAAATGTAAGGTTTGTCAAATTATGAGTTCAGTAAGTAATTATTACTTATTTTCTAATGGAGTTAGCTACAAAGTGTTGATTGACATACTGGTTGAAAAATAGCTATAACTTTCAAACCATATAAGATTTGTGAAATCCAAAAGATGCATCACATTCTATGCTTTGACTAGTATAAGAAAAAAAAAAAGAAGAAGTAAATTTTGATTTTTTTTGAACTAGTTAAGGTGATCAGACATGGGAGTTTTTTAATTCTGAAAATAGTATAGTAGAAAATTCATAATTAATTATTTATTTGGAATACAAATTTCCAAAAATATGTGTCACATCCAGGCATGAGTCTACTTTCTATATGTAAAATTATATTTAAAAATATTATCATTTGATTATGATTAAGGTGGTCAGACATACACCTACTTTTTATTTTTTTCCTAAAATTTTTGTGGTACAAAATTAAAATCCAAACTTTTGACCAATCAAATAAATTTTTCTCTAGATAAGGCCTTGTATTTTAGAAACTAGATTCAATTTCCTACAGATTATTTTCTTACAACTTTTTGATATAAATTCCAGAACCACTTTAAAATTATGTGTCAAGTTGACATAACCCTGATTTGTTGGTTTTTCTCTACCACTTAAGGCCATAGTTTAGTACACCATGATCTTGCACATACCCATATTAAATTTAATATATATGTGTTGACCTATCATTTTGCACGGTGTTGAATGACAAGAATCCTTTCAAACTCATGTCTTGAAAAGCTAATTGAGGATCAACTTAAAGGTTCCAAGTGATCTTGTGACCTACTAAAATCCACTCAGTTCAACATAAATATGTATGTTCATGAGGAGGCCTTTGCTTGTTCTAAATAAGTTTGAGTAATATGTTTGAACTATTGTTGTTTGAAAAAGTGACCACAAAAGAGATATAGTTTTGGTATTTTCTATCTTATGATGAATATGATTTATTGATGCAACTATATGAATTCCTATTCTATCTGAATGTTTGAAAAGTGAATAACAAAGATTACATAATGAGAGATTAACGAAAATAAATTTAAAGGGAAATTCCTAATGGATATAAGAATCTATAAATTAAATCATAAAAAAGATTAGGTAGGAAACCAATAGAATTAGGTGTAGTGCTTCCTTAACTCCATTGATGCAATCACCGATGTGAACTCAATAATAACCAAAAGATGTTTCATGTTTCATCAAATCACAAGGCCACAAAAAGTGTAGTCATGTGAGACAAGACACTATGAAAGAAAAATGGGTGATCTTTTCTCCAATTTGTTACATCATCACAATTCTTTAATACGAGGCAAACACCAGAACTAAAAGGCCACACAATAATAATAACACAATAAAACCATTCACTCCAGTATTACTCATGAACATGCATTCACAAAAATGACACACCCCATTAAGAATAAACTACACTCAAAATGAGAGAACTAATAGGATATATTATTGCATCAAAATAACATCCCGAAGTATATATTACATTCATGTATTGATAAGAAATCATCTCCTCACTTTGTGTTAGGAGTGAGACTTCTTAAAATTCAAACACATACTAAAAACTAATAAAAAACATCTAATTATATACAAAAATACTCTCTAAAAGGTGCTAAGTAGTTCTCCACCCCTATTTATATTTATTAATGGGTGCATGAGCCTTTACATTGTTAGTGTAAATAATTAATTATTATTACACTTTACATAAGTTTACTTAGGTTAATGCATTATTTTATTATTTATTATTTATACACCTAGCAATATGAGTACTCATATGAGTTTTCTTGTTGACAACATAGGATTTTGCATATTTATCTAAGTTTTCATGTAGACAACACAATTGTTTACACTCTAATTAAGCACATGGTATCTACAACATCTTTTTACATGACACACCTGTGTAAGCTTGTCGTCTCATCATTGCACTGATTTCTATGCTCAATGGATGATAATCCACTCTCAGTGGAGATGTGCTTAGTTGTGTGCCTTATCACTTTGTTGACTCCTAGTCATTCTAGAGGCCTTTATATATTGGCACTCCTAGTGTGTATGCACATCAATTCAATTTCATATTATTATTTTGATCATACTTTATTGGTACATATTGTGCTAGTGCTTGAGCTTCTTGATCTTGTTGCAATTTTTCCTAAGGAAAATTCTTACATACATCACACAAAAAGAATAAAAGAATAAGAAGATAAGAAGAATGCAATTGTAATATGATCTAGGACTCTCTAGAAGTTCTAAAAATGGAAGCTTGACCTTACCTAGGAATTTGTGGGAATTGAACTACTATCAAAATACATTTTTGTTGCATGGAATGCTCTAAATTAAGAATTGGAAGTTAACTGTCAATGCACCGCTTCTTCTTCAAAACTTTCAGTACACATGTGCACCTTGGTGATAGGTTCCAAAAATCAAAATTCTTCTAAGTGTCAAAATTGAATTTCCAACATCTAGGTTTTCTTCCCCTTTATACCAAAATGATTTTTGGATGATTTTTTCTAAACTTCTCTATTATTTTTGCCATTTGGGTGGCCTGTGGAAAATCCAAAGCTCCATATTTATCCTTTACGAACTGCTATTAGTTCCTAGCTTCTATCTACATCATCACAAAATCTTAAAGCTTGGTATCCATCACCAAAAATACCTCTTCATTCTTGAATCCTTGTCTTATTTCATCATATGACAAGGCATCCTCAAATGTTCCTTAGAATTGTTGGACCACTAATTATTTTGCACTAAGATTGGTCTTAGCCCCATCTTCAAAAATTTGAAGGAAACCAACATTTTAGTACATTTCTCCTTCAAAAAATTTCTCTTGAGTCTAATCCTTAAACATCTAGATCTTTGTGTGTAATCCTTCCATTACTTTATTTTTGGCTAATATCTTTTTAATCTAGTCATTGAGCTTTTCTAGCTCCTCAATAGTATATACTTCTAGATCAACATTTGATACCTTTGACATTTGATTGATTTTAGAGTTTGTAGGTCATTTTTCAAGGTATGTACTTCATCCATTAGCCCAAAATATTGGTTCACTATGGAAACCAAGTTGTTGGCTCTTGATTGCATATGGTGCAAAAGGTTCAAATTACCCTACATTATCTACACACCTTTTTGCTCAAAATTGTCATGCCATTGCTAACATGCTTCAAAAATTACATCTAGTTGTATTGCCCATATTCTTCTTCTTTATAATGATGCTACAAGAGTTATCTCTAGATTTTCCAGGTTAATAAGTCCCATAACTTCATGTAGATAGCCTCTTAAAATATCATTTTACTTATATAGTGCTATCAACTTAGACTCATCCAAATCCATATGCTTAAACACCCCTTTCATAACTAAAGTGATCATCACTTTGGCTCTATCTACTCTTGATCTTCCCAATGTGATCGTTTTGATTTACTAGTTTTTAGGAGTTAGTTGTTCTATAGAGGAATGACCATATGTGCAAGAAAGTCCTAATATTGGTTCTTCATTATGAAGGCTAGTGTTCGGACATCAACCATAAGTGGCTTAATATTTTTTATTTCTTTTACTAATTCCTTCATTTCCTCCTCAATTCTTAGGTCTAACATCTCTTTTGGTGAAACATAACCTCCCTCTTCATCCATATCAATGTGGTAACCATGGGAGACACATACTTGGCTGAAGAGGTTGCTTCTACTATAAGCTCCTCTCCCTTATCAATCCTTTCTAAAGTCTTGTATTCTTGACAAAGATCTTTAGTTTGAGTCTTTATAGCTAGTTGGACTAAGGTCCTGATCTCTGTATCTTGAGGAATTTTTTGAGACTCTTCAAGTATTTCCCTTTCTCATAAATTTAATTGGCATCTAGCTATTCGGGGTCCCCTTCCTTGGTCGCTTATTCTTCTTCTTACATAGGCTCAGGAAGTGGAGTCAGTGAAGCTTTATCCAAAAATACCAAATCCTAAGATGGTGGTGGTGGAATGCCTAAAGATCCTTGAGGTAGAGGTAGCAATTAATTATAGTGCTTTCCTAAGGGTTCACTCATGGGAGTTTCTCTTATTTTCTTTCCAACCATCTCAATGCCCATTGGAATATATTCAAAGTTAGAGAGACCAAATACATCAGTTTCTTCCCCTTCCATATCATCTATCTATTATTGTTTCTTATCTTGTGATGTCGATACCTGGATGGATTCCCTTGGAGTAGATGGAGGTGTCACTTTGGAACTTCTCCTCCCTTCTGCCATGGTCCTAGCCAAGCTAGTCCTTTGGCTTAAGGGGATAATTCAATTTTTTTCACTTCTTTTACTTTTGCTTCCACTTCTAGAATTGTCTTAGGCAATTTTTAGGACATAGTATTTTTCTTCTTTAATCACATCCTCCATGTTCTTACCATAATTGATTCAACCCTTGCCTTCTAAGGAGCCAAGGGTGAGGCTTCTTCATCTTGTGTTGCCACTTGTGGTACCATCTTCTCCTCTATCTTTTCTTCCTCTACCTACTCTTCCTCTACTTATTTTGGTTGTGGAGGCACTTGTGGCTCTTGTGTAGGCTCTTGAGCTTTAGGCTTAGCTTGATGCTCTGCTTGTTTAAGCTATACCTATTCTAATTGAGGCACTTGGGCTTGATCTATTTTCTTCCTAGCCTTGGAAGGTACTCTCATCCTCTTGTTGGTACCTTGATCAACCCTAAAGTACTCAAACTCCCTCTCATGCATGTGTACCATTTTTGGCCTTACTAAGGATTAAGCAGGGAAGGTTGGAACTATGACTAACATACCTTTTCCTTTGATTGGCCTTGTTGTGTCTTGGAAGGGAATATCCTGAGGAACTAGATCCATTCCCTTTTTAATTGGACTACATGCCTAGCCCGATGATTTATATCTACATTTTCATCTCTCCCTATTTATGTATTCATTATTGGTTAGTCATAGACCTTGTCCTTGTTGTATAAAGCATCCATGATATCCTTAGTATCCTTTTTCAAATCCTTTAGAGGGATCTTAATATTTAGGACATGTTCTACTAAATATAGATTCATCCTATAATATTCCCTTACATAGGCACTGTAGTCATCTATTGTGTTCATCTAGTGATCTTCTAATGCATCCTAATGTAAAAAATCTTTCCATGCCAGACACAATTTTGTCAAAGTAAGGGTGAGAGGAGTTGTACTCTTCCAAGGGATATTGATCTCACTGAAAATAGAAGTTGATAATATGTTGCTTTTGTTTCACCTCAAAAGAACCAATTGTGATGGGCCAAATCCCATCTTCTTATAGTTTTTTCTCACTCTATCATATGGAGAAGTGAGTTGGCATGCAATCTATAGTAGGATTAGCCTATCAGATGGGTATCTTGGGAGTTTCATTAAGCACGATAGAGTACCAACTATCCTAAGATAGGTGAATGTTTTAAACTAAATTTATTAAGCACCGATCTTAGTGATCTTGGATGCTGCTTGTACTAATATTTTTTTGGCATAATCATCCTCTAAAAACTTGATGATTGTAAAGATGAATCTATCATTCACCACCTTGTATTCCACACTTTGCAATGGGATGTTCTTCCTCACCAATTGTGGATATACCACATAGGGCCAAGCATCAACATCCTTTATTCTCCCCTTTGTGTAAATGCATAGGTAGTCTATGGCTTGAGCCTTCAGGATGTACACCATGTATGATATTATTTAGAAGTGGGATCAACTTTGATGGCTACAAGTTACTTATCCAAGTTGTCTCTCAAAATGGTAGTCTAATCAATTTCCTTATTTTTCATTCGAATGGTTTCAAGGAAATGGACCATCAATAATTGAAGGTTTCCTACTATAAGAGGTCCCATAACTTTGCTAAAAATCAGAATTACATATCCAAGTTTGTCCTTCATATACCCCATTTTCATGTCAACTTTACGGACTATGTGGCCCACTAGTGTTCAGTCAATCAGGAAAGAGGATTCAACTATTTCATTGGCCTTTTTTTTGTATTATTGATACCATGTCTTTGATCTATCATATGTTATCTTCAAATATTTATCCACTCTTAGAAGGTGGAATACCTTCTCAATATTTCTAGGTTGGAGTTCTAGGACAATCTCTCTTGTCACACTCTTAACAACCTTTTCTTCGGTCACATTATATCCACAAGGGTCATAATGAGTTTTGAGGACTAGAAAGATGTTGGATGTGATATCATATTGACAAGGCCCAATTAGATGATTGCTAACACCATTTCAAATCTCTCCTTTAGTTTGTTATAGATCATAAGGAGTGTGTTCTAATCTATATGCCCAACTTCTATGTCTCTGATCTCAATATGCCCATCTTGAAATTGTGATTTCCTTGGTACTTCTTGGTACTTAAATTCTTGTAATTTTAGACCTATACTTTCTTCCATTGAAGAGGATTAGGATGCCATTTTACCTTCATAAGAGAAGAAAACATTAGCTAGAAAGTTAAAACTTGACATAAAAAGGACTCTAACTCACTACAAAATAGGTCAAAACTAGTCAAAATGCAACAAATATAGTCAAATCCCCATAAATCCCTTGATGTACACATCAATGCACCTAGCACATGCTTACAGGTCTTGAGGTGTGCTACTTTAGCCCCTGAATGGCCTTTTTTGCATAGTTGTACACCTGCATACATGTGTACCTATGTGATGTGTGCATGTGCACACCTCTAATGCCTTTGTGGTTTTACATTTTTTCCTTGTTTTTGTTGGAAGGTCCATACATGTGCACCTTATGGAGGTGCCCATGTGCACATCTTCATTATGCTTTAGGATTTAGTTTTATTTTAGGTTAGTGTGTACATGTGCACCTTCATGGTGCTCACCTTTGGGTGTGTGTTGTGTGGAGGGTGTGGGGAGGTAGATTTTTGCACTTGATGATGATGTAGAGGTGTGGACTAGAGGGGAGGGAAGAGAGCATGAGTGAGAACTGGGGGTCCATGGTCTTATATAGAACCTACAAAAGGATCATCTAGTATGGCACATAGGTGTGCACCTTGATAGGTGCACACATGCACACCCATGGAAGGTGTGCAAGTGTTCACCTCCAAGAGTGTGCAGATGCATACTTCCAAAGTTTCACATTTACACTCCTTGAAAAGGGTGTGTATATGCACACCTAATTTAGAGTAAAATTTTCCCAGATTTAAGATTCTTTCTTTCAATATTTGATTCTACATGGGTCTCTTCATTTAGGTACTCAAGTTTGACCTAGACTCATGGAGGTGTCAAAAGGTGATCCAAACTCCAGACTAGGAGCATGTTAGGAAAAAAATTACTAGGGGGAAAATTGTGAGACCACAATAAATAGCCCCAACAAAAGGGAAGAAATGAGAAAGGCTTTGCTTCATCAAAAAGCATTCTTTTGTAATGTGTCAACTGATAATTGAATTTTGGACACTTCAAGCAGCTTTCAAGTCCCTTGATAGTTAGAGCTTTAGAATCTTGAATCTCTAATCTCATTGTGTGCTCAATGTATTTATTTCCTTAAACTTCTAAAGGCATAGTCTATCATGAGTATCTAGCAACTCAGGAAAAAATCTTTGGTTCCACTAGTCCATTCATTAGGAATCCTCATAAAAGCTACTTATTGATCACTATCTAACTAGATAATAGAATCCACTCTAAGGGCTCTTGATGAGTTATCAATTCTTTATTTTATATCCTTTGTAACCTCTTTTGATTTTATTCATAGAGCTTAGATGTTTCGATTTAATTCTCCTTGAAGCTTTTGAATCTTTGGTGGATAACCATTTTGGAGTTCATATCCCTTTTTGTTTGGTTACCTTTTAGGATCTTCTGGAATCATTAAAATTAACACCATTTGTAATTATTTTCTTTGTTCTATACCCTCATCATGATTAGAGTATGTGGCCAAGGCATTGGTTTCTTTTCCTAGATTTGTTGTTTAATTTGATAACCCATACATTCCTCTTTTATTGAAATCTTGGGAAAATTTCATGCTAGATAGTGATCTTTGAAATTCATTGAAGAGAACCTTTGTCTAAATTTTCATGTTTGGATAATCCCTTGCTACTATCAATCTAGATTCAACAATCACCAATATAGTGAATCATCAAAGTTCATAAAGTCTTGAGAGCTATCAATTTGCAACTCCATTTTTAAGACTAAAAATCCTTTACAACTACAAGTCATATCTATTTTTTGGTTGGTAAAAGAAACAAAATCATTTGAATTCTTTGACAAAGAAATACCTCTTCCCTAAAGTGGAAACCAAAAAGAGTGATCTATTGGATGCTTCAAGAAAGATTCTTGATTTCACCTAACCATTGGACTGATAAGAAGTGATAGACACAAATTTGTAAGGAAAACACACAACTTGAAGTAAACATACAATTGAATGTAAATGCACCTGCAAAAAGAAAATTAAGAAAAAAAAAAAACTATTTTATGCTTTTGGACCTTGAAGTTTGAGAAATCGGCCATTGAATGGAAATGGGACCATTTTCCCTAGTCTAGAACTTAGCCTAGAAATTTTTTCTCCCAAATTTTTTTCTATTTGATAAGGGCCAATCCACAAGCATTGTTCCAAACTTATGTGACTACCCAACTTTTCTTTCACCTTGTCCCGTAGTAGAATAAGGTCAGAAATATTGAAAGATTTGATTGTGGCCCACTTGTCAAACTACCGTTTGATGACATCCTAATGTTTTACCATATTCTCCAAAGAGGTTATGCTTTTCTCATCCAATTCTAAGAGTTTAATTAATCTGGTCTAAACTCTGTCTACATCCTCAACATACCTCCTCATGAATTTCAAAACTAGAATCTTGAGATTGAGTGGGAATATTGGTTCCTGTCCATTGATGATTAGATATGAAGATGTACCAAAATATTTTTTAATCATAACTCTATCCATCCATAATGCATAGTTTAGTTGAGTGTCCCAATCATTTAGGTTTTCTTATAGAAATTTCTTTATCACTACAATCATGTTCTTATTGTTGGACTCACCCACACCATTTCCTTGGGGATAATAGTTAGATGAGAACTTGATTATGAGTTTATTGTCTAATGACCATTAGTTAAGGAATATTCAAGTAAAATATGACCCATTATCATAGAAAATGTAGAATGACATACCAAACCTTGTGGTAATGTGTTCTTCCAAGAATTTAGTAATCACTTTTGCTATGCAATTTATAAAATTTTTAGCTTTTTTCTAGTCCGTGTAATAGTTTGTAGCTATGAGGATGAACATATGTCCTATAGATGATGGTGGGTTTAGTGGTCCTATAAAGTCCAACCCTGACTTGTCAAAAGGGTGTACCTCAAGAACTAGCTATAGTGGCATAGCTAGATGTCTCTTTATTAGCACTTGTCTAAGAAAATGTGGCAAGAACATATATGTTCAGATGTATCCTTGTAGATGGTAGTCCAAAAGTAACCTAATCTAAAAATCATGTGAGTCATAGCCTCTACTAATCTATTTCCTATGCCATAATTGTCATGGAACTATTCCAAAACTTCTTTCACTTCTTTACATCCAAAACACTTTGAATAAACTCAATCATAGTTTCTTTTATAAAGTTTTCTATATTGAAGAATATAGGATTCACATTTTTCCTTGAGTCCTCTGCATTGGGAACTATTCATCTAGTTAGGGTATTAATTCTACAAAAGGTAATAGACAATATCTTGATACCATACATCTATTATTATTTCTTGATCAATATCCACTTGAGAAACTATGATTTTTGTTGATTTTCGGTGTTGATTTCATCATCAAATTTGATTTTATTGTCATTATTGATCTCATTATCAACTATCATCTTGGTTAGTCCTTATCTTCTCACCAATTTCATTAGTTGAATATCTAAATTGAAATCTTGTAATACAACCATCCATTTTCATTGTCTTTCACTTAGCTCATTATTCCTCTAGTTAGGGTATTAATTCTGCAAAAGGTAATATACAATATCTTGATACCATACATCTATGATTATTTCTTGATCAATATTCACTTGACACACTATGCCTTTTTGTTGATTTTCGGTGTTGATTTCATCATCAAATTTTATTTCATTGTCATTATTGATCTCATTATACACTATCATCTTAGTTAGTCCTTGTCTTCTCACCAATTTCATTAGTTGAATATCTAAATTAAAATCTTGTAATATAACGATCCATTTTCATTTTGTTTCACTTAACTCATTCTACATTTGTAATTTTTTGATGATAGGATCTAGCACAATTGCATATACCTTGCTCCTAAGTATGTAATGAAAAAATTTCTTAAATACCTTTATTAGAGTAAATGATTATTTGTCAAGTTTGGAACAGTTTTTAATTTAGTGTTCTTTAGTGGAAAACTCATGAATTCAATAAGTCTTTCATCCTCTTTGTCCTTCTTTGAGTGAGAATCCTGATAGATGAATGTTTTGAACAAAATGAGTAGATTTTGAAAGGCAAGTCATAGTCTAGCAAGTCATAGTCTAGACTTACTAGTATAGGAGCTGTAGAGATGGCTACTTTGATGTCTTCAACATATTTATTTATTTTAGAGATCCATTCCATTTTCACTCCCTTTTCTAGCAAGTCTTTGAGAGGTGTACTATCTTAGAAAATCCACAAATGAATTTATTCATAAAGTTGATCTTACCAATGAAATATTTCAGCTCTTTACGACAATGAGAAGGTGATAGATTAAGAATTGATTTCCTTTTAGGATGACTAGATATCCCAAGTTTAAAAATAATATGACCGAGAAGCTTGCCTTTTGTGACACTGAATGAACACTTCTTGGGATTAAGTGATATGCCATGCCTTTGACATCAGTTGAATACTTGTCTCAAATAAGAAATATGAGTACTTTGATCTTTCAAAAAGATAGTTAAATCATCCATATAGATAACTGTACATTTTAAAAATCATCCTTGTGAATGTTTCATCCATCACTCTTTGGAATGTGTCTCCTACATTGATCAATCCAAAAGGCATTATTCAGTATGCAAAGGTTCCCTATTTTGTTGTAAATGTAATCTTCAACCTATCTTTGATGTTACATAAAATGTCAAGCCTTTATCGAGAAACAAGTGATAGTTGAGCTTACTCAAGCATTTAAGGCATTTTCCTATGTATGTTGAGTGTTCATTAATAACCAAGTCCTTAGATAGTATTGACCAAGCTCATTTGGTTAATGAAATAGCTTCTATATAAATTGAGATCACTTGGTTACTAAAGGAAAGACAACATTAATTTATTATTAACCAAGCTAGGTTGGTTAACATTATAACTCTTTTTCTAACTGAGTTGGGTTAATTAATGAAGGGATTTTTGGTGTTGAGCAAGTTCTCAATTTTGTATTAGCTAACTGTCAACATATTAAGTTTGATAAATTTATTAGTTAATGAAAGCTACTGACTTAAGGGTTAATATTTAATTGATTAAAAAAGTATTCAACCCAAATTGACAAGGTAAATAATATATATGAAAGGTCAATTTGAGGATTGAAAAAGGAATTAAAGAAGATGATCTAAGGAAGTGAATTTGAAGGATGTTTGTAAAGGGAAAAACATCCAAGCCAATTGAGTTTTAGAGAACATTCTAATCAAGGAGGATCATATAATTAAGATAGAACTAAGATCTAAATAAGAAAAGATAGTTGCATCAACAATCAAGTCACATTAGTGTTACTCTCTAATAATTGTAGTAGTGAATCAAATCTCTTAATAGAGTTATCCTAACATCTATATAGCCAACCCTCTAAGAAGGCAACTCATAATAGAATGAATTAAATGATTTAATAGGGTCACACCTAACAGTGTGTTTTATAACCTTTAATAGGGTTGGCTCCTAATATGACTTACTTCAAAAGAGTGAAAAATTGTAGCTAGTTGCAATTGGTGGTTTCCCAAATTGGGTTTCCACATTAAATCTTGGTATCCCTTGTATTCATGTTATTTCCTTTATGTTTATAAAAATAGGTTACTAAAGGATAATCACATTAATATCTTAAGATCTAATTATCTATACTAACTGAGTGATTGTACAATAGTACATTTGGGGGTCATTTTAGACCTAAATTTTTGATATCAAGCAAAATTGGCTTGTCAAATTCATTTTTTTAGAAAAATATGATCCCTATAATGTGAAAATTTGGATGAAAATTAAATTTAGCATCGAAATTTGATGTTGTTAGGGATATAAACAAAAGAGAAAAGAAAAGTGAAACTTAATTTATTCAAGGGGCAAAGTGCAAGCACAAAAGAGGGAGGCTTCATGAAGAGTTTTCCAATGTTGTTGAAGGTAAGGGTTTTATTAACAACTTAGGATAATCCAATACTTTTCTAGAAACATTTCATTTAATTGAGATGTTTTGATTGGAATTGACAAGTACTTGCATATTGCTTAAATAAAGCCCTTCTTTTTGCTACTATTGGATTTTATATACTGTTAGAGGAAGATATGATATCTATCATTTCCTTGTTAGATTATGGTGACTGATCAGGAAAGTAGCCGACATGGTAGCCGACATATTATGGCCGACATATGGCCGACATGTTATAACCCTAAAGCGGTTTAATACTTGTATAAAAAGGGCTTAGGGTTGGGTATCTTTTATGTGTGGTGATAAGAAATTGGTTATTGTGGCGGTATTGAGCTGTAAGGGATTACGGATTGTAATCAGGTTGTAATCACTGGATTGTAATAAGATCGGACTTGCTGTTTGGTGGATGTAGCCCAGGGATTGGGTGAACCACGTTAAATCTTGTTTTCTTGTGTTCATTTATGTGTGTTCTATTATTTTTTGTTATTGGTTATATTTGCATGTAGTTTTTATTTCTGTCTGTGGTTTATCCTAACAAGTGGTATCAAAGCAAGGTTGTCTTTCAGTTATCCTCTGCAAGAAAGTCTCACGGTTAAGTGGGAGTCTCACAGTTGAGTGGGAGCAATGGAAGATGAGAGTAAGTTGAAGTTTGATAGGTTTAATGGGCAGAACTTCCAGTTATGGAAGATGCAAATGGAAGACTATTTATATCAGAAGGATTTATGGAAGCCGTTGGAAGGAAAAGCCAAGAATCAAGGAACTATATCAGAGGCTGAATGGGATCTTTTGGACAAAAAGGCACTCAGAAGCATTCGGTTATGCTTGGCGCTATCGGTGGCATTTAATATTACAAAATCAAAGATGACAAAAGATTTGATGAAAACCCTAGCGACACTGTATGAAAAGCCCTCCGCTTCAAATAAGGTATTTCTCATGAAGCGTTTATTTAATATGAAAATGGTAGAAGGTGGATCTGTTGCAGATCATTTAAATGAGTTTAATACTATTACTAGTCAATTATCTTCTGTGGGTATCAATTTTGATGAAGAAATTAGGGCTCTCTTGATTTTGTGTTCTTTGCCTGAAAGCTGGAATGGCTTGGTAATGGCGGTGAGTAATTCTGTTCCTGGATCTAGTACCCTAAAATATGATGATGTGATCGGTGTTATTTTAAGTGAGGAAACTTGTAGAAAATCCTCAGGTGGATCTACATTAGGAAGTGCTTTAAATGCACAAAGCAGGGGTAGAATGACTGAAAGAGGAAGTAACTCTGGAAATCATGGGAAATCAAGAGGAAAGTCAAAGGGGAGGAGGTCTCAATCGAGAGGACCAAATGATTGCTGGTACTATGGGAAACTAGGGCACAAAAAGAAAGATTGCTGGACTCGAAAGAAAAATGAAGGAGATAAATTAGATGGAGACAAAGAGGCAAATGTGGTAAGTAACAAATCTGAAGAGGATGCTTTGCTTCTGTCTTTAGAGAGTGTTGATGATTCATGGGTTTTAGATTCTGGTGCTTCTTTTCATGCTACACCTCATAGAGGTTATTTCATTGATTATGTCCAAGGGGATTTTGGGCTTGTTTATTTGGGGGATAATGAACCCTGTCAGATTGTTGGAAAGGGAAAAATTAAGATTAAGTTGCAGAATGGGAATCATTGGCTACTACATGAGGTAAGACATGTTCCAAAGCTAAGTAGGAATTTAATTTCAGCAGGGCAACTCGGTGATGAGGGTTGTGTAGTTACTTTTAATGATAAAAATTGGAAGGTTTCAAAAGGTTCCCTTGTAGTAGCAAAAGGTGTGAAAGTAGGCACCTTATATCTTTGTACAAGTCATATTGTTCCTTCTACTTTGATTGTTTTAGAGAAAAATGAATATTCAGGAACAATTATTGTAGTTGAGTAGGGAGAACAAATAGCTGCTGTAGATTCTGATACAACGTTGTGGCACAATAGACTTGGGCACATGAGTGAGAAAGGTATGAAAGTAATTCATTCAAGGAAAGTTTTACCAGGTCTAAAATGTGTGAATATGGATTTCTGTGAAAGTTGTGTGTATGGAAAACAAAAGAGAGTGAGTTTTGTAAAGACTGGGAAGGAAAACAAAAAGGAGAAATTAGAGCTTGTGCATACAGATGTATGGGGACTGGCTCAGGTATCTTCCCTTGGTGGCTCTCATTATTATGTTACATTTATTGATGATGCAACTAGAAAAGTATGGGTTTATTTCCTTAGAAAGAAATCTGATGTATTTCAAACTTTTAAGAAATGGAAATGCTTGGTTGAAAATGAGACTGGTAAGAAATTAAAATGTCTCAGATCTGATAATGGTGGTGAGTATTGCAGTCATGAATTTGAAGATTATTTCTCCACTAATGGTATTCGTAGACAAAAAACTGTTCCAAGGACTCCACAGGAAAATGGAGTTGCTGAACGCATGAACAGGACTATAATGGAGCGCGCAAGGAGCATGAGGTTGCATGCTGGGTTGCGCTTACACATGTGGGCAGAGCCTGTCAATACTACAGTATATTTGATTAATAGAGGACCCTCTACTCCTTTGGGCTATGGTATTCCAGAGGAAGCATGAACTGGTAAGAAGGTGAGTTATTCTTTTCTCAAGACCTTCGGTTGTGAAGCTTTTTCTCATATAGACTCTGAAAATAGAACCAAGCTAGAAGCTAAATCAAAGAAATGTGTCTTTGTTGGATATGGCATTAATGAATTTGGCTATAGGCTTTGGGATTTTGAAAATCATAAAATTATAAGAAGTCGGGATGTCATATTCAATGAAAAAGTGTTGTACAAAGATCTGTTGCAGCAACATGAGAAGAAAGAAGATGATTATATAGTGTTGGATGATACTCCAAAAGCTGATGTTCCAGCCATTCCTCATGATGTGCAACAACTGCAACAACAAATACCACACACACCAGTGAATGTTAGATGGTCAACAAGGAAAATTAGACCCCCACAAAGGTTTTCTCTCTCTTTGTATTCTATTTTACTTACTGATGCTGGTGAACCTGAAAGTTATGATGAAGCTGTGCAGGTGGATACTAAGATTCAGTGGGAGTCTGCAATGAAAGATGAAATGGACTCTTTGCTGAAAAACAAGACATGGGATTTGTGCAAGTTGCCTGCAGGTAAAAAGGCTTTACCGAATAAATGGGTTTACAGGTTGAAAGATGAAGAAGGAGGTAAGAAAAGATTTAAGGCCAAGTTAGTTGTAAAAGGATTTGCATAGAAAAAGGGAATTGATTTTGATGAGATATTTTCTCCTGTTGTTAAAATGACTTCTATTCGTACTATTTTAAGTCTTGTGGCTACTGAAGATTTGCATTTAGAGTAGATGGATGTTAAAACAGCCTTTCTTCATGGTAATTTGGATGAAGAAATATATATGGCTCAGCCACAGGGTTTTGAGGTCAAAGGTAAGGAGAACTTAGTGTGCAAATTGAAGAAAAGTTTATATGGCTTGAAGCAAGCACCTCGACAATGGTATCTGAAATTTGACAGTTTTATGCATGAGCATGGATATAATAGGTGTCATTCAGATTACTGTGTTTATTTTAAGAGGTTGGATGATGATAGCTACATTATTTTATGTTTATATGTTGATGATATGCTTATAGCTGGGTCTAACATGGATCATATTAAGGGGCTGAAATGCCAATTAGCACATGCATTTGCTATGAAGGATTTGGGGGCAGCAAAACAAATCCTTGGTATGAAGATTTGCAGAGATAGGAAGAACAGAACATTGACACTATCTCAAGCTGATTATGTTGAGAAGGTGTTGCACCGTTTCTCTATGGAGAATGCTAAAGCTGTCAGCACACCTTTACCTGGTCATTTGAAATTGACTAAGGAGATGTGTCCCAAGACACAGGAAGAGGAGGATAAGATGTCCAAGGTACCCTATGCTTCAGCTGTAGGAAGTTTGATGTATGCTATGGTATGCACTAGGCCAGATATTGCACATTCAGTGGGAGTCGTTAGTAGGTATATGAGTCATCCAAGATTTGAGCATTGGAATGCTGTCAAGTGGATTCTCAAATATTTGAGAGGAACATCCAATAAGTGTTTACACTTTGGGGGCTCTACTACTAATTTACAGGGCTATGTTGACTCAGATTTGGTTGGGGATATTGATACCAGGCGGAGTACTACAGGTTATGTCTTTACTGTTGGTGGGGCAGCCGTGAGCTGGGTTTCTAGGCTACAGAAGATTAATGCTCTCTCCACTACAGAGGCAGAGTATGTTGCTGCTACAGAGGTAGCCAAAGAGATGATATGGCTTTAGTTCTTCTTGGAAGAATTGGGACATCCTCAGAAGGATAATTATTTGTTCACAGATAGTCAGAGTGCCATTCATCTTGCTAAGAATTCAGCTCTACATTCTAAGACCAAACACATACAGTTGCGGTACCATTTCATTCGGTCAGTTTTGGAGGATGGACAGTTAGAGCTGGAGAAGATACATACCAATGAAAATCCAGCAGATATGTTGACAAAGGTTGTAACAAGGGAGAAGCTAAACTCCTCTTCAGCTTCAGTTGGTCTTTTAGACTAAATGTGAATAAAAGAACAGTAGAGTCCAGGGTGGTTTGATCCAGTGAGAGCCCCATGTGGTAGTTATATTGCTACAGGATCAGTCTCCAAGTGGGAGATTGTTGTTTAGTGTGGAGCCTGATCAGTCCCCAAGTGGGAGATTATTAGATTATGGTGACTGATCAGGAAAGTACTGTACATACTTCATAAATAGTGGGGTTCAGGCTGACATATTATGGCCGACATATTAGCTGACATGATAGCTGACATATTATGGCCGACATATGGCCGACATGTTATAACCCTAAAGCAATTTAATACTTGTATAAAAAGGTCTTAGGGTTGGGTATTTTTTATGTGTGGTGATACGAAATTGGTTCTTGCGGCGGTATTGAGCTGTAAGGGATTACGGATTGTAATCAGGTTGTAATCACTGGATTGTAATAAGATCGGACTTGCTGTTTGGTGGACGTAGCCCAGGGATTGGGTGAACCACGTTAAATCTTGGTGCCTTGTGTTCATTTCTGTGTGTTCTATTATTTTCTATTATTGGTTATGTTTGCATGTAGTTTTTATTTCTGTCCATGGTTTATCCTAACATTCCTTTTAACCAATTTCACATAACCCTATACATTTTATGCCAACTTATGTAAACATCACCCCAACCAATGTGTTGTACATTCTCCTTAATCAAGGGTTTGTACTCATGCTATAATGTGTTGCCATCATATTCATTTGTTTGTTTGAGATAGAGAAGATGTCATGGCATTCTACTTCAACTTCTATAGTTTTCAATGTATTATTATAGTTATGTTTTTCCTTGAAAACTACATTATTCTACCATGGCCATATTTGAGATTTGGTCAAGCATTTATCATGCATATGCGATTTTTGTGCTATGAGTTATTTGTTAGTGTCATTTTGTCAAAACATTGGATAGAACCTCTTATTACCTTTTGATAATTGATCCATGTTCTCTTCATTTCCATCTTCATATGAATCTTTCCAATATCATTCAAAATTGAGGATTACACATTAGTTGTGGTATCAAATTCATGCTTGAGATCTATCTTCATGATTCTTATTTCATTGAATGTGGGTATCATTCTATTCATTGGTTTAAATCCATGATCAATTAATGATATGCAGTATTCCATCTTGAAAAAATACATAGACCAAAATCTTCCATCTCTATCCTTGGCAAGGGTAATAGGAACCCCCATCCTTGTGTTCACACATACAATTTTCCACTTAGGCTAGCTTTGAAACTTGAGCTCTCACATGAAGATTCCATTAAGATTATTTATCACACTAGCCATAATGAAAACAAAACCCATAATGTCTTCATTGATATTATTTGATACTCTTTTGAAACTAATTTCTCAAATTGAGAGCTTCATGATAAGCTCTTGTGAATTGACATTTTTTCAATCATATGTGATGTCTCTCTTTACATTCAAAATGATGTGTATTATTTTCCATTTGACCTAAACTTCATGAGAATGGCCTTCCTTTTGCATCCAATAAGTTTCACAACATGAAGAGTGGGCTTTGAAACTTAAATGTTAGGCCATGCAGTTCTTCAGAGTGGGCATTTCACCTTTTTAGTAACATTATAAAAGATAGGACTTTCTTTTTGATATCACCAACTGTTGCATTTTTCCCATAATAATATGATCAAAGAATGATGACTTGATTCAATGTACCAGGTCAATTTTGAATTTGAGATTTGAGATTAGATGAATTTCACTTTTATTGATCTCATATAGCAACTTGAATTCTTTATGATATGATCTAGTGACAATTTGTCAAATAATTAAAGATAGACTATATACATCTAATTAGAAATGTAAATCACCATTAAGCTATCAATCTAGCATGTTAATAGCATCTACATCTTGTCAAACAACTCACATGGATTTCCTCCATTTGAATATTTAAAGGTCTTTTTTCATTAATCAATTTTCCAACAAAGAAACATTCACTTAAGTGCTAAGCCACTAATCCCACATGATCATGCTTACACATATCATTCTAAATCTAAACAATGGACTTTTGAATTTGCATTTAAAATTTTAAACTTGGATCATGAACCTTTGAATTCAAAATTGTGCCTTTAAACCCAAGCTATTGATTTGAGTTAGAACATTTGTACATTGAACTATGAACTTGAGTTTGCACTTATGGACTTCAATCATGAACCTTGGGACTAAAATACCTATATTTTTAACTCTAAATTTTTTGATTATGGTGCCTTTGAACCAATATAACAAATTATTTATGAACCCAATGAACCATCTAGAATTCATTTGAGCTAATTGTAATAGATATACTAGATTGAACAACCAAACGTTTTCTTTAAACTAGAACTTTCAACTTTCAACTATTTCATTCTAATAATTATCAAATAATCTAAATAAAAATCACCATTAAATAAACATAATTCAATTGGAAATATATCAATTCTTACAAAAATATCTTCTTCATTTGTAATATAAATATAATTCTCATCAAATGAATCAAGTATTACATCTGCCTTCACACCCAAATGATCACCCAAACTAGCATCATTAAATACACCAAACATTCAACTTAATTTTTTATTTAAATTTTCATGTTTTTCAACTTCATTTTCAGAAATAATAAATTTAAAGTATTAAAATAGAGAATCTCCAACTAGAACCCTAATTTTAGTTTGGATTAAATTAGTACCTAGGTTATACATAGAGGGTTTCTCTTGCATGATAGAAGACAAAAAAACTAGTGTATAATTTTCTCTTGGCAGAGAAGAGTGTTGTCAAAATTAATGATGATTCATATAAGCTTTATACTTTAGTCATATGATCATCTTGGTGCAATATTTCTTCAAAATTTATTTCTTTATTTGGAGTTTTAGAAAGAGCACAATCTGTACCAATTTGCAGCTTCACTTTTTCATCACTATTTGTTTTAATTATTAAAAAAAAATATTCTTCCATGGATTGGTTGTAGACTATTAAGTGTGAAGATGATTTATTCACCTCTTTAAAATTGCAAAATTTTATATGAGGTGAATAAAAATTTTCTTGCAAACTTTGCTATCTCTATTTGTGAGTTCTTAAGTATTGCTTTGATCATCATGGATTTGAATTTTTAAAACTTTAACCTTAGGAATAGAGAGGGGTTTCACTGATATTCATCCTTAAAACACTCAAGCTCTCTAGAATTTCCCAAATAATTATTTTTTTCAATTATATTTTGTTTTCTTGAGGTTAGACTATTACATTTTGGACTTATTTTTAATCAATTGTTGAGTAGTTTCTAGAGAAATAATTAGATGATGTTTTTAGGAATTATTCATTATCAACCTCCTATTGTTTTTGAGACTATAGTAAATTATTTTCACATTCTTGTAGATCTTCTAACTTATGAAATTTTTTATGAACACTTCTCCAATAAATCATGGACATGTGGTCATCCTCCATGATTATATTATTCTTTATCGCCTAAGAAATACTCTCTTTGTAATAATCCAACATCTCATGCAACATGTTGTCATCCCCTTGATAAATTGTGGTGATGGTGGGATTGATCTTAATTATTCTCCTAATATATGCCTTATTTATGATGATATTTTGGTTAGGGATCAAACTTTAACTTCTTTTTATTTCATTACTTACCCCTTTAAGGATAAAGATTTAATGAATTGTGATTTGCTTAGATGCCATCTTTACTCAAGAGAGAGTAATATGTAATTATTTAATTATTATCTATTATATACAAGATACTACTAATGCTTGTATGCTTATATTTTATATAATTTTATAGCCTAAATCTTGGCTTGTGAAGAATGTTTGTGCCTAACAATATGAACCTAGAAAAAAATAAGGTGACAATTAATAGATTGTGGTCTTAATTCAAAAGAAATAGTGATGGAAAATCCTACTATCCATGAAATAAAATAAGGGTTTAAAGAGTCAAATAATTTCAATCACAATAGCTTAGAGACATTGTAGGAAACGTGATCGCAATGAAGGGGGATATAATTTTTGTCCTTTGGTGAATGTGGAATTTGAACTAGTGGAACATGGAGGTGTGAATATTGAAGTCGAAGGTAATATTCTCATGGAAGAAAATTATCCTAAGGTAGAGAACACAATTGAAGATGTTGGTATTGGTGCAACTGATAATTTGTCAAGGAACAAGATTGAAGAAGGTTTTACTGGCGCAACTAATGAAGAAGATGAAGATGATGAAAAGAACCTTGATATACCTATAATTGAAAAGGCATAGGAGACCTTTTACCAAGGCTTCCAAACCACTCTTCTCTTTTTTGTATTGATGTTGGTAAACTTCAAGGTTATGAATGGTGTATCCAATGTAGTGATATCATGTATGCTAAGGTATAGTGTCATTTTTTTCATCTTCTATGTTAGTGTAGCATTAATATTCTTGATAGTAATAACAATATTTTTCCATAGGTTGATAGGTGAGTGTTTGTTACCACCATCAAACATTCTACCTCCCTCTTACCAAGAATTATCGACTATTCTGAAAGATATTGAAATGGAGTATCAAAAAATACATGCATGCCCCAATGACCATATTGTATATCATAAACAACATGAATGTGCAACAGAATACTTTGATTTTCACATTAGTAGATATCAATCATATCAAATAACAAAAAAGCTATCTCACAAGGTTCTTCAGTGCCTTCCCATTACTCCACATCTATAGTGATTATTCAAGTGTACTAGCTTGGCACAAATTATGGATTACCATGCACATAATAGAAGTCAAGATGACATTATGTGAATTCTTATGGATGGTTTTGCATTTACTAAAATAGAATATAGGTGGCCAATACTTAATGAAGAACCTGTAATCTAAAGTTTTCATTGCCAGTAAACAAAGTCAAGCCATTTGGAGAGATTAAATTTGTTTACTTGGTTTGGCATGTTTTTGTTATTAACAATAACATTACTTCTTGGATGTTCATAGAGAGGGAGCAAATAATATTTGTAATAATTATACTAGGTATATTTCTTGATAAGTAGGACATGATTTCCATAGCTAGTCAAATTGTGATGTGAATATCAGGATTTAACTGTGTGATTTTGAGTCAAACTATTTAATAGTCACCTAAATTAATTTATAAATATAGTATTGAAATGGTCATAATAATTATGTTTTATTTATGTTCTTTCTACTAGGTGAGTACCAAGTGAAAGATATGAATGTATATATTGAGCCCTTGCATGATGATTTCTTGAAGTTATGGAATGGGATCACTATGTATGACATCCCTAGACCAATTGGTGAAAGAAAATTTCAATTATGTACAATGCTTGTATAAATAATACATGATGCCCCTAGACTAACAAATTTTTGTGGTATGTAAAATTGTTAATGCATATTTTTTGTTGTATGTTTAATTTACATGTGATAATTGTAAATATGAATCTTATAGTAAACATTTCATCTATTTATACACAATCTTGTAGGTTTTCAGACAAAAATACAATTTGCATTTCCAATTTGTGATGAAATCTCATGATTCAAAAAGTTTAGGAAAGTAGGTGTTTGATGAGCATAGAAACTTTCTCCAAAAAAATTGAGGTATTGAATTACCAAAAAAATATCTTTTCAATGGGAAAGAGGAGACAACATCAAAGCAATGAAGAATGATAGCTCACATGTGGAAGTTGAAATACAATAGAATGAACTATTGAGGTAATGTCATTCCATCTTATTCAGGTTTTCATATGAAATTTAAATTTGGATATTGTCTTTTATTTACTAATGATATAATTTTTGTTTGTGAAGGTCATCAAGGCATTGATGAGAAACTTCTAAAAGTACTTAAAAGCTATCATAGACAATTTAGTAGGTTGTCATACTATCAGCACCTCCCAATCATGTATTTTTTTTATGTTATGCATATTGGAAAGAATGTAATAGAGATACTATGAAAAATATTGGATGGAAGGCGTGACAAAGAAGAATTTGTCAAAATTTGCAATGACATTAATGAACCCAATCATGCATTGAAGTTTTCTATTGAATCAAATAGTAATGGGAACCATATTAATATCAACATTATTCTTGGGTTATCAATACAAGAAAAAAATGATGCCATATATGAAGCCATAAAAAAATTAAATTTCTCACACGATTTGCTACAAATGTAAGTAGTCTAATATCAAATAAAGGTAATTTTGGTTCAGGGTTGAAAATGCATGATAGGCATACCTTCATCAAGGTAATTCATGTTCTTCTCTATTTACAATAAATTTGTAAAACATCATGTACTTTTGATTTTTTTATTTTATAATATATTGAAAACATCATCATATTATTATTGCAGCCCATTTTATCTCTATCTCTTCCATACAATTTCGATTGTTGGATTTCTTTTTAGAATAGCTAGGAGGGGGAGGCGGGGGGAATAGTTATTCAAGGCACAAATGTACAGATAAAACTTTTCACAATTTAGTGAACCCATAAAACATTCATACCAATGCATGCATTCATTATGTATCAACTAAAACTTATATGTTACTGTCAAGTCAACTTGCATAATTATAAAGCAGGAAAACAACACATCCATCAATACATTTGACATAATGATTTAACATGGAAACCCAATTTGAGAAAATCCCTCAGTAACATGCTACTCCTTTTTCACTCTTCTAAAGTGATGCCCTACTAAAGGCCAACCCTATTAAAGGTTACAATACACATTGTTAAATGTGACCTAGTTAAGGGATTTCAATCACACTACTAAAAGTGAACCTTGTTAGAGGACTTTAGGCCATTCACTTGGAATGCCACCCTATTAAAGGATTTTTCAATGAATTTTAAGTCAACCTTACTCCAAAGGATTTACTCTATATTGATAAAATTGTTAGAAAGTAATATTAGAGCTTTGACCTTATACAACTTACAACCTTACTTGTAAATTGCAGATCCCTCTTTAGTCCTCAACTCTTCTTGGATTCCATTCTTTGTAGCTCTAACAACTTGTTCACCCTTCAAGAATTCATTTTCTTAAGCCTTCTTACTTAGTAAGTCATTACACACTTCTTCACTTGATGAAGCAAAACCCTTTTTCCTTCTTCTTATCATATTTTTACATCAAACTCTCTAACTCTTTTTGCTTCATGACCAAACATTCCTATATACAAGAAATTAGAACATTTTTTTGCTCATTATCCATTGTCAAAATTAGTGTTTTTGATGGATTAGGTAGGATAAAATACCCCATATCTTGTCTTCTCTAGAAACTTCTCTTAGAATCCATTTGAATTCACCTCCAAAATAGTTTACATAAGATTCTATGCCACTGGCTCATCAATCTTATCTTCCTCCTAATTCACAAGTTCTAAGAAAATAAACTTGTTGGCTTTTATTTGGAAAATATTTGATCTTTGTCATAATGTAGTAGCTTGACATTATCAATCTTTTGATGCTCGACACATACTTTGTCACTCGACATCAATTGTAAAATCACTCAGCATGAACTAGATTTTACTGGTGCTCACCATCAACTAAAAATTACTCAGTGTCTACTAACTTTGTCAGTATCCACTAGAATTTTCCTTCACTCAGCTCGAACTAACTTTTCTCGGCACCTACTATCCGCTTGGTCAAGCTTGGCAAATGAATTTTGTTTAACTTTATTCTTCTAAACTTTCTAAGTGTTACCAGCCATTTTGTAACCTCAAGTAGATCATCAATACATTATGTTGTCACTGTCTTAATTGATTCTTGTATTTCATTACATAATTATTACTCAATCTTTATTCTAGGTACTTTTGTTACATTTTGTTAATCAGATCCTCCTCATCAATCAACTAAATGATAGTACTTGAAACATATAAGCAATTGTCTCACTAGCAAATAACATGTTTGACATTAGTGATAAAGCAATGATTGAAACACGTAGTCTTCTTCAAAATCAATGATCTTTTTAATAGATATTAGTGATCTCCCTCTTCGGAATTGATGAAAAACAAAACTAATCAACCAAGAAAAATAAATGATGAACATCTTGTTCCATCAAACTAACTAGGTTAAAACAACAAGAAAATACAAAAGAGAAAACTTGTGTTGAAATTTCTCCCTCTATCAGCAACTTCCATATTCTGATTAGGTTGTAAAATATAAATCACTTTAAGTTCCTTCTATATCTTCTCTCTTATATACTTTTTGATCAATAGAATATCTCCCTCTTTTGTTCTGATCCTTCCTTTGTGTTAGTTGTCCATAAGTCACCATATTTTATAAAAAATTTCTCAAATTTTTGAAGTCTTTCCTTCATCACTCCACGTATTCATCATCATTTGAAGTGTTGTGCAAATAATGAATGCTTCCTATTGTAGTCCCTTCTTTTGAACCACTTTGAACTTCAGTCCAAAGTAGTTCAAAGTAGTTCAACCAAAGGTTTTACACTAATGAGTTTTCTTGCAGGCAATGTGTGCCCATCTGGCAGAATGTTCTTCTGAATCACTTTGAACCACTCTGAACCTTGGTTCAAAGTAGTTCAAATTCATTCAACAGAAAAGGTATCTTGGTGAAATTAGATTATGGTATACGGTGTGTTGTCATTTGACAAGGCATTGATGGTTATGTCAGAGAGTGATGATTTAAAGCACATTTTCATTCCCAATGCAAAAATCATCATTATGAGAAAAAGTAAAAAAATCTTCAGCTAGAAAAAGGATTGGATGTTGCAATAAAGCTAATCATTATTGATATAGCTGAAAAGGGGAGTTATTAAATGAAATGGTTGTATCACAAGGCTTTCGAACATGTGATCTTTAACAAGAAGTGATTTGTCATTAATGCCTAATAATGAGCATGTACTTCCGCACATAAGTGTTTTCCCTTCTTAAAATGAGCTTGAATTTCTTTATTTATTTGTCATGTAAAGAGTTGGGAGTTGTGAGAAGAAACCATTAAGGAAGGGAAAATTGGTGTTTTTCAAAAAATCACAGGTGAGAAACATAGCAGTTCTTGTTTTTATTCTATAATATCTATGTTTTCCAAGAAAATCAGTTCGAAGCTTTACTATTTTGACTAAGGATGAATTTTGTTTTGCATTTCTTTGGTAATGTTTCAAACTTTGAATGTAGAAAACTTGCCATAAGTCATACAAATTTAAAGAGCATTAATGTAGAGAATTTGCAAGAAAATTTCATTGAGTATGTTGATAAATCGAAAGAGTGCATGGAGGTTCTAACTAGTGGTGTACATTAAGCTACGACTTTCCCCCATCTCTTTTGAGTCCTAAGTTGCTCCAAATGTGTATTGACCAGTATGATATTAGGAGCAAATGTATTATAAGCAAAGATGGTGAAACAATGATCTCAATTTTGGGAGACACCATTGCTTCTGTATTGCATCTACTAGAGGGCACTTTTATTGTATTCTCCTCTATTCAAGCCCAGGCCAAATATCAAGAAACCCCAAACCAATTTTGCAATACCCTGGCTAGGAAATGGACTAAAACCATGTATGGTAGAGGTTCTAGGCTACCCAAAGTTATCAATAAAGATCACCTAAAACCTCATATTCACAATCTTGTGGTGTTGTTGCATAGAGTCAAAGGTTCTGTTGATGTTCTCCTCTTTGAGGAATGGATGTATAGATATATAGAAATTATTTTGAAGGGAGAACAATGGATGGACTGGTTAGAAATTATTGCTAGTTCACCAAGGATGCAAATTAGGCATGCTAAAGAGTCTAGGAAAAATTTCTACATTGGTTCCTACTTAATTTATTATATTGCCTATGTTTGTGACCTTATGCCTCTTCCTCGTGGAGTCTGGAGTGAAAAAATAATGGTGTACCAATATTGCCCTCTACTGTGAAAAGATAAACCACTACAAAACTTTAGGAAGGTTCATGATGTGTTGATTGAAAATGTGCATACAACTTTGAAGAAAACACCAATGCCTAGGTTGTCTTCCGAAGCTGAAAGGTTGGTTCAACAATATGGAAGTTATTTTATATAGTTTCCTAGGTTCACTTACTTAAGAATAAGAAAATTTGAGGAGGAACCTATAAAACTTCCTTGATATGCTCCGAATTGCTTTGTCTTAGCTGAGATTTGTAGGAAACTATTCTATGTTGTTAAGGATAATCTACCATAGAAGAATTGGGACATAGCCTTCCCAATTAAGTTGGGTTCTCTAGTCTATAATAGTTTGACTAATGCCTCTGCTATTGGAAACAATTTACTTGGATTCAATTTTTGTTCTTATCATAGTAGAAGAAACTTTAATAGTAAGGGATATGCAGTTTAGATTCTTGGGCATGTAGGTCAATCGTCAGCAACTCCACAATTAGAGGATTTATGGAAATATTGTAAGGATAAAGATGAGGTTTTAAGGAGAGATCATTCAAGGTTAACACTACAGAAAATTAATTCCTTGAGGTTGAAGTTAAAAATAGAGGGGGTCATTGAGGATGGCTCAGATATAATTGAACTAGGCTGGGAAGAATCTCATGAATTGAAGTCACTGGAAGTAGATTGGAACAAGGGTGAGGAGGAGGATATCAATCTAAGAGATAGATTTATATTTACTTACATAGATGATTGTCTAAAGAAGCATAGCAAGAAAGCTATCAATAAAACCTCTTCATGGGTGGTTTCCTTTTCTAAACCATCATCTTCTAACATCCCACTTTCCTCTCCTATTGCAGGTAGTGAATTCATTCAAGGTAAACAAAGGAGGATGCCCATACATATACAAAACATGGCTTCAAGGACTAGGTCCGAAGCTAAATATGAAACCCTTAAGCAACACAAAGTTCAAACAAAGAAGATGTTAACTCAGGGGTAGGATTCAAATGATGGTCTCAATTTCTAAGATGGCATAGATGGTGATGAATAGTTCATCAAGGCTCATAAGGTGGATCCACCAAAATTTATGACTCCCACTAGAGATCCTCAGGCAATTTCTATAGAAGTTGCTATCCTTGCTTGGCTATCCAACACAATCAATAAGAAAAGAAGTTTGCAAATAGTTAGATCACCTGTGAAGGACATTGTAACTAAATATATTGCACGGGGTTTAAAGGTTAAGAAGTTGAAGATGGATGCCCACCTAACTAGGGACCCAATGAATAGGAAGATAACTACTGAAATAGGCACATACAAGTAGAAAACAGAGTCCAGAGATATTGATGATGAAGGTTTCAAAGTCACCTTAGTTGAATTAGGGACCATTAATAGAAGCACTGGTAATCACTTCTTCAAATTCTTTGCTAACCACATGCTAACTCAATCTGAGAAGGGTAGCAAAGAGAAAAATGAACTTAGGGGTATGGTAATGACTATGGCCATGTATATTGATTCCTTGATGAATCTTAGTGCATTACTAGTTGTTCAAGCTCCCCAAGCTTTTGATCCAAATTTTGCTAGAAGTGAATAATTGATGAAGCAAATGTAAAGAAGAAAGTTGCTAGTAGATGCCATGAAGGATTGGGTGGAAGTCATCGTTAAAGAAGGTAATAGTTTTATTTTTGAATTCATAAATGTATATGCCAAAGGGAAATCACTATTGGGAGAGGTTCAAAATTTTATCCCCAGGTGGGAAGTAGAGAAAAGCCAATGTTAGGCAATTTTTTTCAAGTAACTGAAGTCAAGAGGTTTGGGGTGCCAGAGTTTCTGAATGAGAATCCTATGAAAAATGTAGATCACTGCATGTTGTTAATTATGGAAAACAACATGAGTTGGAAGGATTTAGTTTATAAGGAGGCAATTAAAGAAGTGCAGGGCATCAAGAACAATGTCACTAGAATGCATGAAGAACTTCTAAAAGATATGAAAGTAGTAAATCCTATGAGAATCCCATAGTTTGATGATAGGAATATGGATTCTAAGACACTAACTAAGAGCTTCAATGAAGCTGTTGAACATATTAGGGATAATGAATCGCCTTGCACTAATGACTTGACTGCATTAGTGAACATTGAGTTGATGTTATATCTCAGCAAGGAACTCATGTTGTGTTAGAGCTTGAAGATAAAGGAGTTTAAATGGTAGAAGGAAACTCTAAAAAATCCACATTCCCATGTTATGCAGGAGTTCATAAAACTTTTTAGAGCTAGAAGCTAGTGTGTCAGATTGCGGGCGAAGAAGAGAAGACTGGTGGCGAGGCTTGAATAGGATAGTCTCTTTAGTTACATTTTGACACCTATTTTATAATTACTTTCTTGTTCATAAATATTTCTTGTTTTAACCAAAATGGCTGTGTTTTAATGGAGGCCTTTCAGATTCTATAATGGAACTATAAATGTTGGGTCATTAAACTAATTAAGTTTAGAGATAGATAGTTAGAAACTTCGATAAGTAGATACTTTGATATAGTAGTCAAAAGATAGTATATGGATTTTTTACTTTTCGAATGATTGTGTGCATGAAGAAGTTTTAACAGATATATATATACACACATAAATATATATACATACACATATATATACATATATATATACACACACATATATATATACATACATACATATATATACATATACATATACATATACATATACATATACATATACATACATATATATATATACATACATATATATATATACATACATATATATATATATATATACATATACATACATACATACATATATATATATATATATCTACATATATACATATATATACATATATATACATATATATATATATATGTATATATATGTATATACATATATCATATATATATATATGTATATATATGTATATATGTAGATATATATATATATATATGTATGTATATGTATATGTATATGCATATGTATATGTATATATATGTATATGTATATATGCATATATATATGTATATATGTGTATATATATATATGTATATATGTGTATATATGTGTGTGTGTGTGTATGTGTGTATATTTATATATCATCTTGAGTTTGGATTGGAAACTTGGTGTTCGAAGTGTTAGATCATGGTTACTTTGTGAACTCTAGTTTATTGGTTTGAGATATTTGATTGCTATTCATACCGTAAGTTCATTTCAATTAAGGTGTTTGATTGATTGATATCAGCTTATGGTGTTATTCATTCCTTTGAACTAGATATTTTGTGGAAGTATGGTTCAATGAATGTTTATTTTTGTTGTTTGTATTGATTCTTACCTCGCTATCAAAGAGTAAGTGAGAGATCCTGATGCGCTTTTTGGTAAAAGTGCAAAGATAATTTTGAATTCATTGATAACTTCATAAGAGAGTTGTAGCTTTAAAATTTAGAGAGAAAATAAAATAACATGATATTTTCTCAACTGTTGTGGACATTTTTTAATTTATGTACCTTGGGCATAGAGTGATTTTGTTAAATAGTTGAAAGGACAATCTGTTCACCAACATATTTTTGGCAACTCTGTTGGGAAGAGTCCCTTTTGAAGATAACTTGGTCTTTGAAAAAAAAATTATGAATAACAATGGTTCTTCCTCATAATGAGGTTTGCCTTGTATTACAACCTAATCTTAGATTTGAGGATACTAGGAAGATATAATCTCAAACTTGAATTTAGCTTCTTGGGCATTATGCTGAAGTAACTAACAACAAGTATTGATTGTTTCAGAAAGAGAAGAAGAAAGGGCAGAATTGTTAAGAGGGGTATGAGAAGTTGAAGAAGAAGTGGTTGTTAAAAAACTTGCTCAGGACCTACAAGATGTTGAACATAAAACTAAGAAACAGAGTTGGTTACTTTTAGATATACAAGGGGGGAAAGAGAAAAAGGAATCCTTGATGAGAATTTTGAGCCACTAAAGAATTTGAAGGTTTTTCTAGATTTCAATGACCCTAAATAGAAGAAAATCAAATCTTGAAGTAGACCTAGTTCACCACCAAAAAAATCTCCTCTTTCACCATTAGTACAATCTTTTCTTCCATTAAATACTCTTGTCCCAACCTATATAACCATCTAACCTTTGCAAGTTGTACCACCTAACATGGCTACTAGTCAACCTTGGGGGAAAAATATAGGGCCTTTGAATGTGGGAGTCAACCCTACAACGTCACCCAAAAGAACTACTAAACTCTTACCTAAGTTCATTGGAGATGGTAAAGTTTCAACAAATGATCATTTAAGTGCCTTTCATTTAGCTTGTGTTGTTATAAGTGTTCCTACCCTACCCAAGAAGTCATTGTAAGATTATTTGTTTGAACATTAAGTGATGCCACAATTGATTGGTTTTTACCCCATCACTCCATCACCAACTGGGATGATATGAAAAATGCATTTGAAGGTAGGTTTAAGGCCCCTAAAAATGAATGTGCTCTATTTTCTCAACTTAGTCAGATGAAAAAGGAGATGCATGAACCTATGAGAAATTTCATTTCTTAATTTAATAGGTTGATTCAAAGAATTCCTGCGACATCTAGACCTAGCGCAAAAAACCAAAAATCATTCTTTATTAATGTTGTTCCCCTAGATATAAGTTTCATCTCATTAAAGTTGCATGTGCTGATTTGGCTACTACTCAGAGGTTAGTTATTCTTTTAGAAGATGTGTTTATCAATGTTGGAAAATGTAAAAGGGAAGTACAAACACCTATAATTGCTTCATCTTCTACCCTATAGATTCTATTTTGTAGAAATTTATGAGTGATGTAGCAATGATGAAAATGTAGCAAAATCAAATACATGGCCCTTATCAAACTACCTACCAAGACATTCATAGATGACAATAGCCTCAAAATTTTGGTAAAACTCCCCTATTGACTACTCTTCAAACAAGATTAAAAATTGAAGAAGCTCCTAAGGAAGCAATTTGTTCTTTTCATATGACATTAGACCATGATGAGCAAGATTGTCCTAATTGGCTCAATTGTGTTCAATTAGTAAAAACACACTCTTGTAGCAAAACAAATGCCTGAAAATGAGAATATAGAAGGCAAAGATTTGGGTACTTATTTTCTTGAGTACAAATCTAATTCAGAAAGATGGGGTAAGATTTTTATGACACTTAAGGACCCAGCTTGCAAAGTGATGACTAGGGGTTAAAGAAATCAAAAGTATTATCTAGTAGCTAGCCCAAATATGTCAACTCTTAAAGGAAAGAAACATATACATGCTAATTCAAATAAAATTATACAACCAAAATTTTTGTCCAGAATGGAAATAATGGCTAGTACATTGGCATTTGATATTGTGGAATTCTACAAATCCTCTTCTATAACTATTTCTCCAGTTGAGTATCCGAGACTTAATCCTAAGGACTTGGACAAGTTAGTTCAATATGTAAGGGGAGGTTCTACCACTAATGCACATTTTACTGATGATGTTTCTGAGAACTCATAGGCTATAAATCAACCTATTTTTGTGTCTAAAAGGTGCACAAAAGATCCCTCTTACCATGAGATAGTTACTATCTTTTTTTAGAAGGTAATGGAAGAGAAAAATCCCAATCCATTTTATATATCATTGTTATTAAATTGCTAGAAACTCAATAACTACATCATTGATTCTAGAGAATTAGATAATATGATGCCCCAACCTGTTGCAAAGGGTCTTAGTCTAGAACTCAAAAAAACTTTCAGATGTTGCTATTCTATGGATGGGAAATAGGTACCCCTGGTTGATCAAGTGAAAGATGTACAAGTTGCCCTTTATGCTTGTCTAGAAAAAAGATTAAAGCTTACCATTCTTGTAGCTAATATACCAGCTAGCTATGGAATGTTGTTCATTAGAATTTTTTGTAAGGGTATGGGTGGGGAAATTAAAATGGATTGGTCAGAAGCCTATATTCTAGTAGGGAAGAAGAAAATAAAGCTAGAGCTCAAGCCAAAGAATAAATATATAGTAGTGCCTTTAGATAACCCCAAAGGATAGATATTGTATGAGGAATGTTAGTTTGGAAATTATATTATTTTTCCTTAAGAACCATGCAAAGAAGAAGAGATAGTAAGTTTCGAAGAAGCCCTATGGACTCTAGAATTTGATGGAAGCTATTCAAATTCAGGTCCAAGCATGGGCGTTGTTCTCATTTCACCTTCTCCATTTTTCCTTTCTCTTTTAAGTTAGACTTTCATAGTACCAATAACATTGAGGAATACAAATCATTTCTTATAGGTCTGCAAGAAGCCAAAGTGAAAGGAGTGAACCAGTTAAAAGTGAAGGGTGATGATGAACTTATTGTGAAACAGGTAAGAAAGAAAGTTTTTGTTAAAAATGATAGGCTAATGCATTATAGAAACTTAGTTTGGGATGAAATTGAGTCCTTTGAAGCTATTGAATTCATACCTCACTCCCAAAACACAAAAGCTGATTCTTTAGCTGTTTTAGCATCATTATTGTTACCACATCCAAAATTTAAAAATGATACCTATAGGATTGAAATGATTTATAGGCCTAGAGTTCTAAACAATGTTAATAATTAGAAAATTTTCAATGATGATACACAATTGAGAGAATTCATTGAATGTGCTAGTAATTTTGTTGATGCCTTCTTTGAAGGATCTGATCATGAGGGTAAATCAATTAGAGAGTAATCAACCAAGTCTAGGGAAGTTATTTGACTCAAGGGTAGTTAGATTTCCAAGGGATTAATCTCTTTGGAATACCTGTTTGGAAGGAAGGATGATAGTGCCCTAAAAATGAATGTTGATTCTGACAAAAATATAGAAGAACATGATAAAATTAATATCAAAACTGAGGAAGATCCTAGATGGATTTCTATTGGTAAGTCTTGTTTTGAGAGGGAGAAAGATAGGTTGGCTAAGCTTCTTACTAAGTATCAAGATATTTTTGCTTGGGGGTATGAAGACCTAAAGAATTTTAGAAATGGGGAGTTCATCCATCATATACCTTTGAAACTTTAAGCAACCACTTTCAAGAAAAAGCTCAGAAATTATAATCCTAAAGTATCTAAGGCTATTTTTAGAGAGGTTGAGAAAATCTTAAAAGCTCGCATAATATAGCCAATTCATCACTCAACATGGATAGTGAACATTGTTCCTATAAGAAATAAAAATGATGGAATAAGGATTTGCATAGATTTTAAGAATCTAAACCAAGCGAGCCTCAAATACAACTATATGCTTTCCACTATGGATCATATTTTGCAGGCAGTTCTTGGATCCAAAGTCATGTCAATACTTGATGGCTATTTAGGATACAACCAAATCAGTGTTGCACTAGAAGAAAAGTGTATACTAGCCTTCATTATTCCATGGTGCACCTTAACTTATAGTTAGATGCCATTCAGTTTCATTAATGCAGGAGTGACCTTTCAAAGAGCAATAAATTCATCCTTTAAGGATTTGAGGGATAGAATAATCATGATATATCTTGATAATTTGACCATTTACTCTGAGAGAAGAAAACATCATTTAAGGGACCTAGAAAAGGTGTTAGATAGATGTAGACAACATTGTATATCTCTAAATACTTAAAAATTTGTGTTCTTTGTTGAGGAAGGCAAACTACTCAGACATATTATCTCAAGGGATGGCATAAAGATTGATCCAAAAAGAGTGAATGAAATCCATAAATTGGCTTTACCCACCAATAGTACCAATTTGAAGTACTTCTTTGGTCAAATAAACTTTTGAAGAAGTTTTGTTATTGAATTCTCTAAAAAGGTGAGACATATGTTGGAAATGATGAGTGAAAAACATCCCTTTAGATGGCAAGAAGAAGGTAAGAAGGCTTTTGAAGACATTAAAATAGCTATTTCAAATGCCCCTATTCTAGTGAGCGTGAATTTTTAAAAAGGCTTCATCATTTATTTCTATGCTTCGGAGCATTCCTTATTTGGCATTTTGACTCAAAAAGATTATCATAATAATGAAGCTCCAATTGCCTTCATGAGTGTCCCATTAAAGAAGCATGTGTTAAATTATACTCAAATAGAGAAACATGCATTTGTTGTGTTGAAAGCATTAAAGTATTTCAGGTATTACATTCTACACTCATTCAATTATATACATGTTAGAGATAGTTGTTAAAAGTATATTGACTCAGCGAGAAGTTGGGATGAATAAAAGAGTTGTGTGGATAACCAAAGTTCAAGAATATGACTTAACCATTAAGCCTCCTTCCTTGATGAGAGGGTGTGGTTTATGTAAACTGATAGTTGAGAGTAAAGATCCATCTTTTGATGATGCTAGAAAAACACCTACTATTTTACTAGTCAGCCGCACAGACCCTTGGTTCTCCAATATCACATATCCTCTAATGTATGGTGAATGTCCCTCGAATATGAGTTGTAAAGAAAGGTGAAACCTTAGATTGAAGGCTACTAAATATGTGATTTCAAAAGGTATCCTTTATAAAAGGGGGCTTGATGGAACCTTTTTAAAGTGTGTAGATGTAGAACAATAGAAGAAGTTGTTAAAAGCATATCATTTAGATGCCTATTGGGGACACTTCTCATCTACAATAAACACTTTCAAAATTCTCAAGAACTATTTTTACTGGCCTAGTATGTTCAAAGATGCTTACAAGTTTCTTGAGAATTGTGAGAAATCTCAACTTTTCACTAGCCATCCTCAGTTAGTAGCTTTACCCCTCATCCTAGTAGTCATGAGTGAACCTTTTCACAATGGGGTATTGATTTTATTAGACCCTTAAATCCTCTATTGAGTGCTAGAAATACATACATATTAATGGCTACTAATTACTTCACCAAGTGGGTGGAAGCTATCCCCACCAAACAGGCTAATTCTCAAGTGTTTGTTAGGTTTGGAGTTCCCTAGAAGATAGTCTTAGAAAATGAAACCTACTTTTCATCAGAGGAAGTCTTCCTTTTCTACTATGAACACCATGTATCACTAGCCCACTCCTTAGATTATTTTCCAAAAGGGAATGGGTAGGTAGAATCCAGTAACAAGAACCTAATTTCCATAATCAAAAAATTGATGTCTAATAATTCCTTGGATTGGCACAAGAAATTGTATGAAGCATTATGGGCTGATCAAATTACTCCTAAGAAAGCTATAGGCATGGGCCCATTTGAATTGGTGTATGGAATTGTTGCTCAAGTGTCCTTGCCTCTAGAGTTGTCTACATCCAAATTACAATCTATAATCAAAGATCAATTCTTTAAAGATTCTTTGGAAAAGAGGGTAATGTATTTGAACAAGTTGGAAGAGGAGAGGGATAAATTGATTGATCACATTACCGAACACAAGATGAAAGTGAAACAATTTTTTGACAGAAGAGCCAAACCATGTGGGTTCTTTGAGAATGATGAAGTGCTTCTTTGGGACAAAAGGAGAGAACCAAAGGGTGCACATGGAAAATTTGAGTCTCTTTGGAAAGGTTCATTTATCATTTCAGAAGTCATTGGCCTTAATACCTTTCACCTGAGTTATCTTGATGGAATAGTTCTACGTTTCACCTATAATGGGAAGGACTTGAAGTTAATTGAATTTTGAGTCTTCTGAAGTCCCTAGTCTTGTACATATCTTTTTGGTTTTTTTTTTTCATTTCATGTTTTTCTTTTCTTGTTTTTCTTCCTTGTGTTAGGTTAGGTCAGTTCTTGTTTTTGGCTTTCTGAGTTCTCTATGTACTCCACATACCCAATTCCTAGTTAGAGCCCCTATTAGTTGTCTATGAGTTGCCATATTTTATAATTTTTTCCTCAAATTTTTGAATTCTTTCCTTCATTGCTCCATGTATTCATCATCATTTGAAGTGTTATGAAAATCTTGAATGCTTCCTATCACAGTCCCTTCTTTTGAACTACTTTGAACCACTTTTAGTTCAAAGTAGTTCAACCAAAGGTTTTACACTAGTGAGTCTTCTTGCAGGGAATGTGTGCCCATCTGGTACAATGTTCTTCTAAATCACTTTGAACCACTTTGAACCTCAATTAGAAGTCATTCAAAGTCATTCAATGGTAGAGGCATCTTGGTGAAATTGGATTATGGTGTATGGGGCACCACCATTTTGCAAGGCATTGATAGTTATGTAGAGAGTCGTGATTTTAAGGATGTTTTCATTCCCAATGCAAAAATCATCATAATGAGAAAAAGTTGAAAATATTTGGGCAAAAAATGGATTGGATGTTGCAATAAAGCTAATCATTATATATATAGCTGAAAATGGGAATTATTAAATGAAATGGTTATATCACAAGGCTTTCGAATGTGCAATCTTTAACAAGGAGAGATTTGTCATTAATGCCTAATAATGAGCCTGTATTTCCACATGTAAGTTTTTTTCCTTCTTAAAATGAGCTGGAATTTCTTTTTTTGTTTATCATGTGAAGAGTTGGGAGTTTGGAGATGAAATTTTTAAGGAAGGAAGGGAAAATTAGTATTTTTTAGCAAATCACAGTTAGAAACATAGTAGTTCTTGTTTTTATTCTGCAATCTCTATGTTTTCCAAGAAAATTAGTTCGAAGTCTTGCTGTTTTGATGAAGGATTAAGTCTATTTTGCATTTCTTTGGAAATTTTTCAAGCTTGGAATGTAGAAAACCTATCATAAGTGATACAAATTTAGAGGGTGCTAAGGTAGAGAATTCACAAGTGAATTTCCTTAAGTATGCTGATAAATCAAAAGGGTGCATAGAGGTTCTAGAAAGTGGTTAACTTGAAGCTATGGCTTTTCCCCCATCTCTTTTGAGTCCTGAGTTGCTCCAAATGTGTATTGACCACTATGATGTTAGGAGAAAATTTATTGTAAGCAAAGATGGTGAAACAATGATCTCAATTTTGAGAGACACTATTGCTTCTGTATCGCATCTACCAGAGGGCACTTTGCTACATTCTCCCCTGTTCAAGGCTAGACTGAATATCAAGAAACTCCAAACCAATTTTGCAATACCCTAGCTAGGAAATGGACTAAAACCATGTATGGTAGAGGTTCTAGCCTACCCAAAGTTATCACTAAACATCACCTAAAACCTCATATTCATGATCTTGTAGCATTTTTGCATAGAGTCAAAGGTTTTGTTGATGTTCTCCTCCTTGAGGAATGGATGTAAAAATATATAGAAATTATTTTGAAGGGATAACAATGCATGGACTGGGCAAAAATTATTGCTAGTTCACTAAGGACATAGCTTAAGCATGCTAAAGAGTCTAAGGAAAATTTCTATATGGCTTCCTACTTGACTTATTGTATTGCCTATGTTTGTGACCTTACCCCTCTTCCTTACAGAGTCTGGAGTGAAGAAATAATAGTGTACCAATATTTCCCTCTACTTCAAAAAGATAAAGCACTAGAGAAATTTAGAAAGGTTCATGATGTGTTGATTGAACATGTGCATATGACTTTGAAGAAAACACCAAGACCTAGGTCATCTTCTGAAGCTCAAAGTTTGGTTCAACAATATGGAAGTTGTTTTATATAGTTTCCCAAGTTCACTTACTTAAGAATACATGGATTCAAAGAGGAACTTGTAAAACTTCCTCAATATGCTCTAGATTGCTTGGTCTTAGCTAAGATTTGCAAGCAACTATTCTCTATTGTTAAGGAAATCTACCATAGTAGGATTGGGAGACATCCTTCAAAATTAAGTTGGGTTCTCTAGTCTATTATATTATGACTAACACCTTTGTTATTAGAAGAAATTTACTTGGATTTAATTTTGGTTCCTATCATAGTAGAAGAAACTTTGATAGTAAGTGATATGCAATTTAGATTTTTTGGCTTGTAGGGCAGTCATTAGAAAACTCTATAGTTAGAGGATTTATGGCAAGATTGTAAGGATGATGAGGAGGTTTTAAGGAGAGATCATTCAAGGTTAACACTATAGAGAGGGTCATTGAGGATGGCTCAGATATAATTGAACTAGGTTAGGAAGAATCTCATGAATTGAAGTCAGTGGTAGTAGATTGGAAATGGGATGAGGAGGAGGATATAAATCTAAGAGCTAGATTTATATTTACTTAGACAAATGACTAGCTAAAGAAGCATAGCAAGAAAGCTATCAATGAACCCTCTTCATGGGTGGTTTGCTTTTCTGAACCATCATCTTTTGACATCCCACTTTCCTCTCCTATTGTAGGTAGTGAATTGGTCAAGGTAAAAAAAGGTAGACACCCATCCATATACAAAACATAGCTCCAAGGACCAGGTGCCAAGCTAAATCCGAGGCCATTAAGAAACACAAAGTTCAAACAAAGAAAATGTCAAACTAGGGGTAGGATTCAATTGATGGTCTCAATTTATTAGATGGTGTAGATGGTGATGATAGTTCATTGAGGCTCCTAAGGTGGATCAACCAAAATTTATGACTCCCACTAGATATCCTTAGGCAATTTCTGTAGGTTTTGTTATCCCTACCTGGCTATCCAGCACAATCAACAAGAAAAGAAATCTACAACTAGTTACATCACCTATGAAGGACATTGTAACTAAATATGTTGCACAGAGTTCAAAGGTTAAGAAGTTGAAGATGGATGCCCACCTAACCAAGGAATCAATGACTATGAATATAATTGCTGAAATAGCCATATACAAGTAGAAAATAAAGTTTAGAGATATTGATGATGAAGGTTTCAAAGTCACCTTGGTTCAATTAGGAACCATTAATAGAAGCATTGGTAATTAGTTCTTCAAATTCTCTACTAACCACATGCTAACTCAATCAGAGAAGGATAGTAAAGAGAAAAAGGAGCTTAAGGGCATGGTAATGAATATGGCCACATATATTGATTCCTTGATGAATCTCAATGCATTACTAGTTGTTCAAGCTCCCCAAGCTTTTGATCCAAATTTTGCAAGAAGCCAACAACTGATGAAGAAAACGCAAAGAGGAAAGATGCTAGTGGATGCCATGAAGGATTGGGTGGAAGTCATCATTAAAGAAGGTAATAATTTTATTTTTGAATTCATAAATATATATGCTTAAGGAGAATCACTATTGGGAGAGGTTGAAACTTTGATCCCCAAGCAGGAAGCAGAGAAAAGTCAATAATTGTTTTTCAAGTAACTAGAGCTAAGAGGTTTTGGGTGCTCAAGTTTCTAAATGAGAATCCTATGAAAAATGTAGATCCCTGCATCATGTTTATCATGAAAAATAACATGAGTTGGAAGGATTCACTTTATAAGGAGGTAATTAAAGAAGTGTAGGGCATTGAGAACAAAGTCATTGGAATGTACAAAGAACTCCTAAAAGATATGAAAGTAGTAAATCCTATGGGAATCCCATAGTTCAACAATAGGAATATGGATTCTAAGACACTAACTAAGAGCTTCAATGAATCTATTGAATAGATTAGGGATAATGAATCACCTGGCACTAATGACTTCACTGCGTTGGCTAACATTGAGTTGATGTTACATTTGAACAAGGACCTCATTTCACATTAGAGCTTGAAGATAAAGGAGTTTAAATGGTATAAGGATGTGTGTAGGGCTAGGTTGCAGAGCATGAAAAATCCACATTCCCATGCAATGCAAGATTTCATGAACACTTTTTGGAGCTGGAAGTTGGTGCATCAGATGATGGGTGAATAAGAGAAGACTGGTGAGGCTTGAATAGGACAGTCACTTTAGTTAGATTTTGACACCTATTTTATAACTACTTTTTTTGGTTTTGATGGAGGTCTTTTAGATTCTATAATGGAACTATAAACGCTAGGGCATTTAACTAATTAGGTTTAGAGATAGATAGTTACAAACTCAGATAAGTAGATACTTTGATACTATAGTCAAAAGATAGTATATGGATGTTTTACTTTTTGAATGACTATGTGCATGGAGAAGGTTTAACACACACACATACACACACACACACACACACACACACACACACACAAACACACACACACACACACACACACACACACACACACACACACACAAACACACACACACACACACACACACACACACACACACACACACACACACACACACACACACACACACACACACACACACATCATCTTGAATTTGGCCTGGAAACTTAGTGTTTGAAGTGTTAGATCACGGTTACTTTGTGAACTCTAGTTTATTGGTTTGAGATATTTGATTGTTGTTCATATTGTAAGTTCATTTCAATTAAGGTTTTTTAATGATTGATATCAGCTTATGGTGTTATTCATTCATTCCTTTGAAGTACATATTTAGTGGAAGTATGGTTCAATGAATGTTTATTTTTATTGTTTGTATTGATTCTTACATCACTACCAAAGAGTAACTGAGATATCCTTACGTGCTTTCTGGTAAAAGTGCAAAGATAATTTTGAATTCATTGCAAATTTCATAAGGGAGTTGTACCTTTAAAATTAAGAGAAAATTTGAATAACATGAGATTTTCTCAATTTTTGTGGACATTTTATAATTTTTGTAGCTTGGGTGTAGAGTGAATTTATTAAATAGTTGAAAGGACAATCTATTCACCAACACTCTGATTACTTTCTTCTTTCTCCCTCTTTCTTTCTTTTTATCTTTTGATCTTTTAAAGATGTACTTTCTCCATTTTTCATCTTGCACTTGATTAGTTAATGTACTTTCTCCATCTTTGACAACAATACCAAAGACATATACTCAACACTTAGCATTTTTTATATTTCTAGGTATAGGATTTTATAGGTTCTTCAATTTCTCCCTCTATCACCTTGCTTGTGATTGATTTGTAGTTTTAGTTTTGTGACTACTTTAGGCAATTCCTAAAGTAAGATCCATTGCATCAATTTTTATTAAATCAATGTCAGGTCATTTGATGCAGGGCACTTCTTCTATCTTTTACATAGCCTTTGATAGGGGTGTAACCCGTAGTTTACCTCTTAAATACTCACAAGCATCCTTAGGTAATGCTTTTGTGAAGATATCAAAAATTTTCTCCTTTTATGTTAATATATTCCATCTTAACCTCTTTATCATGAACCAGTTCCCTTACATAATGATACTTGATTGCAATGTGCCTTGTCTTTGTATACATCATAGGATTCTTTGATATATTAATAGCAATATTGTCACAACAAAGTGTCACTGGTTCTATGATTTCTTCCTTCATTCCCTTAAGTATTTGTTTGATCCATACAATGTTTATGCAGTTAATAACAGCAGCAACATACTCTACTTCAGTAGTAGATTGGGAAGTACAACTCTACTTCTTGCTAGTCCATGTAACAAGTCTTTTGCCTAAGAAGAATGCTCCTCCATTGATGTTTTTTTTGTCATCAATGTTTCCAGCCTAATCAACATTAGTGTAGGCCCTCAGTTCAAAATTTTAATTGATCTTATAGTATAAACCAAACTCTTTTGTTCCTTTCAAGTAATTCATTTTCCTTTTCACAACCATCAAGTGATTCTCTCTTGGATCTATAGAGAATCTTGTAACTATCACTATAACTAATGCAATATTAGGTCTACTGTGTACTACATATTAAAATTTTCCAATCATGTAGCTATATAATGTTTGATTTACCTTAGCTAAATCATCATTCTTTAATAGCCCGAGTGCTGTTGCTATAGGTGTACTTACTAGTTTGGAATCCTCCAGTCCAAATGTCTTGAATATCTCTTTTACATATTCTGACTAAGTAACATATACACCATATTTCATCTGATATATTTGTAACCCCACAAAGAATTCGATCTCACCAAACATTGACATTTAATATCCTTGATTTTTCTGATTTGCAAAGTCCTTACACAAAGCATTTTTTCCTCTAAATATAATATCATTAACAAATATTTCAAATAACAATATACATTTATCCTGATCTATCTTCATGTATAAATTGTTGTTATCATCAGTCATTTCAAATCCAATCTTCATAAGATAAGTATGAAATTTCTCATACCATGCTCTTGGTGCTTGTTTTAATCCATATAAGGCTTTGTGAAGTCTATATATCATGTTCTTATTATTTTTTTCAAAAAATCCTTCTAGCTATTCTATGTAGACTTCTTCTTCTAGTATGCCATTTAGAAATCTAGAGTTAACATCCATCTGATAAACTTTGAAAATTTTGTATGTAGCATAAGCAAGAATAATTCTCACTCCTTCCATTCTAGCAATAGGCATAAATGTCTCACCATAGGCAATTCCTTCTTCTTGTGCATACCCTTTGCAAACTACTCTTTCATTTTTCCTTGTCACTTTACCATTCTTGTCTAGCTTGTTTTTGAATACCCATTTAGTGTAAATCAAATTCTTATCTTTTCGTCTAGGTCTTTTTCTTTCTCTATTTGCTAAATTTCTTCTTTCATACCCTTGTACTAGTCATCATCTTCCAATGCATCTTTCACTATCTTAGGTTCCTTTATGCTTAACAAACATGATTCACTTCTCAATATATTTCTTTTCATTGGCCTTGCATCTTTGTCTCAAATGATTTGATTTGTAGCATGATTCCTTTTCACATATTTGGACAATCTTGGCTCAGTTCTTGTAACTACACTTTATCTCTCAACTTTAGTGTCATTGTGTACATCTCTATAAGGTGTTTCAACATCTCTTTCATGTCTGTTAATCTCAAAATCAGAATGTGCATTTTTCTCCTTTTACAACTTGGCATCTAAATGTAGATTAGTTCCTAAATGTAACTCGACATTCACATGTTGTGACTATGTAGTTATTGAGACTTGTTGTTGGTTTGCAACCTGATTTTAGCATCTTCTTCTATAGGCATTCCTTAATAGAAGTATACAAATGATTTATATTCTTCTAGTTCCTTTGTAGGTTCAGACTCATGTGCTTTTGTAAACTCATCAAAATTTACATTTGCACCTTCCACAACTTTTTTAGTGTTAGTATTTAAATGCTTGTAACTTTTACTTCTTCTAGAGTAACCAAGGAATATACCTTCTTCACTTTTTGCATCAAACTTTCCACTCCTAACATCTTTAAGAATATATCATTTACTTACAAATACCTTAAATTATTTCACATTAGCTAGATATCCATACCATAGTTCAAAAGGTGTTGAATGAGTACTTTTCTTCACTTGCACATGGTTCAAGGTATTTCAAATAGTACTTATAGCTTGTCTCCATTATTTCAGAGCAACATTCTTCTCCATCATGAGTGTTGTGACACAGTCCATTATAAACCTATTTCTTCTTTTAGAAATTCCATTTTGTGCAGAGGTCCTAGGTGTAGATGTGTGTTTTTTGATTTCTCTATTATTACAGAACATCTCAAACTCATTTTAAGTGAATTCTCCTCCTCTGTGTGATCTCAAGCATTTTAGACTTTTACCTTTTTTTTTCAACTCTTACCAAGTACCACTTAAACATTTGAAAAGCATTAGACTTTTGTTTTAGAAATATGTCTGTCATAATCCTAGAGCAATCATCATAACATTATGTACTTATCTCCTTTGTAGCTTTTCACTTCAATAGTTCCACAAAAGTTAGTATTAAAATTTCTAGTATTTCATTAGAGGTATAAGCTTTATTTTTAAAGCTTGACTTTGTCATCTTACCTAGCTAACATTGTTTGCATATTATATTGTCAGGTTTCCTCAACTTAGGTAAACCTCTAACTCTTTTCATATTACTGATACTAATTAGATTATCAAAATTAACATGACATAATCTCTTCTACCAAAGCCATACATCAGCAAATTTTGCAACAAGACAAGTAGCATCTTCAATATCCAGATAGAACAAATTAATTCTAGTTTGATCACCTTTTCCAATCATGTTTCCATTTGTGTCATATATCGTAGCAGATTTATTTTCAAACTCAACTTTGCATCCCAAATTATTGAATTGTGACACACTTAACAAGTTATAGTTCAATTCTTCAACATAGTATGCATTGTCACATGAAATCTTGTCTGTGAATTTGATAGACATTTTTCCTTTTATCAAACATGGTGCATCATTACCAAACCTTACACTATTTCCACTATAACAAGTTAATGTAACAAACTTACTTTTGTCTCTAGTCATTTTATGTGAGCATCCATTGCCAATGATCCATTTGTCATTCTCATTTACACAAGTCATAGGTGTAGTTACCTCATCCTCATTAAATTCATCCTTCGTTACAACATATACCACTTCATCATCATGTTCATTAGCAATGTAGCATGAGTTTTTGCCTTTGTCTTTATAATCTCTACCATCATCTTCTCTTCTATTTTTGTTCTTGTTTCCTTCTCTATAGATCTTCTTCTATGTACATCTTGAAATAATATGACCAACTTCATTGCAATTGAAATAAATGATGGGTAACTTACCTTTGAACTTGCCTTTTTCTCTATGAAATCTTCCTGCCAACAATGCTTCCAATTGTTCCATGTCTTCCTCATCTGTGTTGCTATCACTAGATGCATATTTTATCTTTTTCTTCTTCTTCTTCTTCTTCTACTTTATCTCCTCAAAATCCTTTAATAACAATTTTCCTTTGAAAGTTGATTCAATACACTTTGGTTTGTAGTTGTTAAAATTAGATAGTTCAAAAGAAGTGAGCCTACCTACCAAACCTTCAAGGGTTAGATCATTTCCTGGTATACATCTTAACTCTTCGATTGTAGAAACTCTAAAGGCATAAATAGACAATAATGGTCTCAAGACTTTTCTTAACACAATATCATCATCTATTTTACTAGTAGCACCTTTTATTGCACTAACAACTTCTTTCATCCTATCAACATATTGAGCAATATTCTCACCTTCTTCCATTCTCATGTCATCGAACATACCTTTGAGGCTCTTTGACTTGGCTCTTTGAACATTTTCATCTCCTCCATAGATGGTGGCCATGACATCCCACATCTTCTTTGCACTTTAAGACATTTCATACCATCAAATTTGGCATAGCTTAGGGCAGAGGCAATTTTCAACATTGCCTGATTGTGTTCTTTGTTTTTCTTCATATCTTCAATAGTTAGGGCTCCTGTTAGATCAACATGCTCCATTGAAATGCAAGATTGTATATCATCTCCAAGTCCTCCAAGGTGTAGCTTAATCAAAATTTTCCATATAGGAAAGTTATTTCTGTTGAGCTTGGGTACTTCTCTTTTTGACATCTTTATCTTTGTGCTTCTAGTACCTTAAAACTAATCCTCTTAAGTAGATGGCTTTGATACCAATTGTTGGAATTTTTTTATAATAACTAGGCGGGGGGGTGAATTAGTTATTCAAGGTCCAAATGCACAAATTTAAAACTTTTCAAAATTTAGTGAACCCATAAAAAATTCATACCCATGCATGCATTCATTGTGTATCAAAGAAAACTTATATGTTACTACCAAATCAACTTGCAGAAATGTAAAGCATAAAACACAACACATCCATCAACACATTTAGCATAATAATTTAATTCAAAAACCCAATTTGGAAAAACCACCAATAATGTGCTACTCCTTTTTAACTCTTCCAAAGTGATGCCCTATTAAAGGCCAACCCTGTTAAAGGTTACAATACACACTATTAAATGTGACCTGGATAAGGGATTTCAGTCACTATACTAAAAGTATGCCTTGTTAGAGGACTTTAGGCCATTCACTTGGAATGCCACACTGTTAAAGGATTTTTCAATGATTGTTAACTCAACCTTACTCCAAAGGATTTACTCTAGACTAATACAATTATTAGAAAGTAACAATAGAGCTTTGATCTGATACAACTTACAACCTTACTTGCAAATTACAAATCACTATTCAATCTGCAACTCTACTTGGCTTCTATTCCTTGTAGCTCTAACAACTTGTTCACCCTTCAAGCATTCATTCTCTTAATCCTTCTTGCTTTGTATGCCATTTCAAACTTCTTCACTTGTGTCACTTGATGAAGCAAAACCCTTTTTCCTTCTCCTTATTAGATTTTCACATCAAACTCTCTAACTCTTTTTGCTTCATGACTAGAAAATCCTATATACAAAAAAATAGAACATTTTCCTACTCATTATCCATCATCAAAATTAGGGTTTTCAATGGATTAGGTAGGATACAAGGTATCTACCCCATATCTTGTCTTCTCTAGAAAATTCTCTTAGAATCCATTTGAATTCAGCCCCAAAATATTTTACATAAGATTATGTGCCACTAACTCATCAATCTTATCTTCCTCTAATTCACAAATTCCAAGAAAACAAACTTGTTGGCTTTTATTTGGAAAATCTTTAATCTTTTTCATAATACAATAGCTCAACATTATCAATCTTTTGATCCTTGTCACATACTACATCACTCAACATCAACTATAAAATCACTTGGCATCAACTAGATTTTACTATTCTTGACATCAACTAAAAATTACTCAGCATCTACAAAATTGTTTGGCATCCACTAGAATTTTCTTTCACTCATCTCCAACTAACTTTTTGGTCGGCACCTACTATCCACTTGGTCAAGCTTGGAAAATGAACTTTGTTTAACTCTATTCTTCTAAAATTTCTAAGTGTAGCTAGCGATTTTGTAACCTCTAGTAGATTATCAATAAATTATGTTATCACTATCTTAACTGATTCTTGGATTTCAAATGTTACATAATCATAAGTCAACCTTTCCTCTATGTACTTTTCTTATATCTTGTTGATCAAGTCCTCCTCATCAATCAAGTGATAGTGCTTGAAGTATATAAACAATCACCTTACCAATAAATAGCAGGTTTGATATTAGTGAAAAAACAATGATTGAAACACATAGTGTTCTTCAAAAATCAATATCTTTTCAATCAGATATCAACCATCTTGAGAGATACATGAGGTTAGAAGTGTTATTTGTTAGATTTTTTGTATAGAAATGTTATTATTCTAGTTAATATATTTTTGTGTGATGAATATCTTCTAGGTAGTTGTCATCTAAAGAAATTGATAAAAAAAGATACAAAGCAATGGAAGAGAAAAATTCCTTAGGTTTTACGAAGATGCAAAAGTCTCAACCTTTGACTTTTTTCAATGACAAGAACACTCCTCATACATCTAGTTGAGGAGATTGAATTATTTGGACCTATACCGACTAGGTCAATGTGGATGGTTGAGAGGCACTTGAAATTTTTGAAGGGCTTAGTTCCTAAGAGAGCATGTCTTGAGGGTTCCATGGTCGAGAGATATATGGTCTACTAGACAATGGTATACATTAGTGAATATCTTCCCAAGTTTTCATTAAAGATCCATGCAAATTGCATTTAGGATCCCAACTCCATGAATATATTTGAAATGAAGTACTTGATGGGGAAAGGTAGATAGAGGAAAGTTGGAGGTAATTAAAAGATGTTATTGTAGTTAATTAATTCTTATACATCATCGATATATGAACTATTTCTAACTAGTCTATTTATTTTATATAGTTGTTCATGAGTGGGATGCATTTCATTTCACTATTGCAAATAATCTTGATTGGATGATGGTATGGATTGAATGATCTCAACAAAATGGTCTCTCATTAACATGTGAAGGTGTTTCTTAATTGGTTAAAGAAGCTTATCCTAATGGAGACTCCAATGTTATGCCAATGGTAATTGATCTATTAAATAGTTTAAGAGGTGGAAAGGTACATATAAGTTAATATACCATGACCCATTTGATTAATATAAACTCAAGGATGGATGCATAATTTTGATATGTTTAAAAAATAATAGGTCAAGCACCACAAAACTATGTACTAAAATGACCATAAATTTTGCATAAAATAGGTGGATGAGACTAAGAGAACTTGTGATTCTGGGATAATTGTAGTGTTTGAGGTCACCAATATTTTTTCTAGCAACAACATACACTTTCAAAAATCTAAAAATAGATACTATGGTGTTCTCGATGATATAATTGAGTGTGACTTTAATTCCTTTAAACAAGTTCTATTCAGTGTCAAATGGTACATGCTATCACTGACAAAAAATGGTCCTGATAGAACTATTATTGAACATGTTAATGGATTTACAATGATTAATACAAGGTCATTTGAACTATTTAAAAATAAGCCCTATGTTCTTCCAAGCCAATGTGAGCAAGTGTTTTACTTTGGCATTCCATATAAACTAGGTTGGTAATTTCTAGTTAAAAATGATCCAAGAGGAAGAGCAATAACGTATAATGTGATTGAAGAAAAAGATACTGAAGAAGTGGAAGATGAAGTAGATAATGATGATTTTGATGATGCTGAAAATGAATAAGGAGATGACGATAATGATGGTGGTGGTGGTGGTGGTGAAGATGTTCATGATGTCGATGATGGCATTGATGATAATGGTGGTGGTCATGGTGGTGATGGTGAAAATGATGATGATGGTGATGATGATGATGATAATGACAAAAATGATGGTCATAGTGATGATCATGATGTTGATTATGGTCATTCTAACAATTTGGATGATGATGGTAATAATGATAATGTTCATGATGATAATATGGATAAATAAGATGATAAATTACATGATAAATAGAAATTTAGTAGGTGTTGATTACTTATGATATGTTTTTTGTAGAGGTAACTAATTAAAAAATATACAGTGTTATGCTTTTTGCAATGGATGCATATTGTTCATGTTATGTTCTATGTAATTTGTAGCATAAGTATCATGTAATTTGTAACTAACTTAAGACAAATGATTTTCATATATAAGAAACTACATCCCTTCAATGAGGACTGTACAAAGTGACATGGATCAGGAGGTATAAGTTTATTATATGCTTTCTTTCTCTTTACCTTCAACAATAACTTTAGGCAAACTTCATGAATATTAGCCTCATTTTATAAAAAAAAATTTTGCTCCTTCAACTATATCTCTCATTTTATGGGCTCCAGGTACACCAAATAGGTATCTATCAAATTTCTCTTCCTCAAGTGAGGGAAATGTGGGAATAAAAGAGGATAGTAAGACATGTAGTAGGTGTACAAAAGAGAGACAAACCAAAGGGGAAAAGATTAGAAGAAAATTTAGTAAATGCATACAACTTTTCCTTGCTCAAGGGGGGTCATGTTCTTATAATGATGAGACAAAGGGTGACATCAAGGTTCTATTGAGGTACACACATCTTGAGAAAGAATGGATACCCAAGGAGTTACCTCTAATTAACACTATTTTTGTGTTAACAAGAGGGTATATGGCATAGCTCCATCATCATTACATGGTTTGGGCCTATTTCCTATGTATGGCATAAAGGTTAGTTATAAAAAAGTTTTTGAATTGATGGAGTATGTAGGACCTTTTTAGAATTACAAAAATTAGATTTAGATAGTTCATGAAAGAAAAAGTATGTGTAGGTATGCACTATTAGCAAATCATCTACAATGGAAAGGAAATGATAAAATTAAAAGACTTGCTATGTACATTGATGGAAGGCCAAAAGAAATAGGGAACATTGTAGGTTTTATAAACAATATGTGTCCTAGGTCAACTAATAAGTGACCCAATTACATTTTTGAGGTGCATGAGGGAAATTATGTTTTTGTATGTGTGATAGAATCAATAAGTTTAGTAGAAGAGTTGATAATAGATTACAATTTGAATCACATAAACACAAATAAGGTTACTATAATGGGACTTGTAAGTACTATATATGTAAAATTTAAACTAATTACTTCCAATTAGAACTCTAATATATATTATATATTAGAGTTCTAATTATTAAAAAGGTATATTATATCTTAGAGTTCTAATTGGAAGTAATTAGTTTAAATTTTACATATATAGTACTTACAAGTCCCATTATAGTAACTTGATTTGTGTTAATGTGATTACACACACATGTGCACACATGAACACACACACACACACGCACATACTCATGCGTGCACACACACACACACACACACACACACACACACACACACACACACACACACACACACACACACACACACACACATGTACGCATGCACGCACGCACACAAACACATGCATGCAAACATTCTTTATCATAGGGTGACATTGTAGATCCATCAAATGACAGAGGTTGGGATGTTTCTCCAACCCTTTATCTAGCCCAGGTAAACCTTGTATATTAAAAATTATGCAATTGGAATTTTACAAAAATGTCATATTATTATGTTGCTTTTGTGAAGATTTTGGACTTTTTTTAAATTTTTAACTAATATTCTTGTCACAATTTGATTCGCAGGGAAATAGAAAAGAACATATTGCACAAGAGCAATTACTTGTTGATATTGTGGTCACAATATTATGTGTTAATGACATCACATATAGTAGTGAACCTATATCTTTGTGTACAAAGACCCTCATGACCATCAATCTACAAATTCTTGGGCTTGTGATGGATTTACATCCAATAGAAGAGAAATAGGCTACAAGAAATGAATTGTGTTGTAGAGCACAATGTTTGGAAGTAAGCAACAATAAACCCTTTTCTAGGAAAATAGCTCAATAAAGCTTTATGTCTTATACTAAATTATGGATCATGAACCATAATATGTATGTTCTATTATAGGATTTTTTGAGACCATAGTGAGTTGTTCCACTTGATAAGGGTACCAATGTACATCCTACAAGTATGTAATTTCAACTCTCAATCATCAGAAGGGACATTATTTTCTTCATGATTATTATTGTCACTTTTATAATACTACTTTCATGTTAACTCTTCTCCTTTACTTGAAAACTTGTATTCATTATTTGATACTTAAGATTGATACAATCCATTATCTATACTCTATAATTGGTACTAATTCCTAATATTTTATCTTATTTGTATGTGGAAAACTCATATATATATATATATATATATATATAAAATTATAATTGCTAAACCTTTATGATGATATAGTCCTAAATGTATTGTTGGAATATTCAATTATGGAAATAATACTTATGAGAGGGGGGGAGGGTGGTGGGGGGGGGGGGAGGTGTGAATCAGAAGTATCACACTTTAACTAATTAAACTTTTATCTGAAAGTAAATTGCATGTATGTAAACACATCAAATAAACATAAAACTAATACATGCATCAACAACACATAACACTGGAATTTGGTAACCCAAAAACTCTCCAGAAATAAGAAGGTAAAATTGGGGTGGGGATGATACCCACAAAATCACTGCAGCAATATTGTTCAGCCACTTCTGATGGTCTGCCCTGTTAAAGGCCTGCCTCGTTAAAGGCTTTACATTGTGTCAATAGTGACCCGGTTAAAGGATTTTCAAACACTTTACATGAAGTGTCACCCTATTAAAGGATTTAATCACCTTTTGATAAGGATCTACAAATAGCTGTTAAGCCAACCTATCTACATAGGGTTTCGTTTCTAATACAATGGTAAGAGAGTATTAGGTATTATAAACTTGATAGTTTGCAATCCTTGATTACTGAATGTAGGCACTTGTTCTGGCTCTCTCTCTGATTTTTATCCTCTGAGATCTAATTTTTGTTTGTCTCCCTTGCTTTGTTCTGGTCAACTTAATATCGAATTGCTACTCTCACCCTCTATGTCTCCTTTTACTAAATTCCACTATGTTTTCCCCTTAACATTGTTCTCCTTTTCTCACCCTTTTTATAGTGAGACTTTTGTCTTCCTTAAAAAGACTTCAAAGACTTAGAGTTAGGTATGGATCTACGATCCATATTGAATCTCAATTTCTTGCTCAATACTTGCATTTTTCTGATAGGTTGCATGCCTTTCCAATTTTCCAATTGGCTGCATGCAAATTGCATAGGAAATGTAAAAGATTCATTCTTATCTCTAGATCTTTCGAGATTTACCTTGTGTCGGCTACAAAAATGATTTACATCATAGTTTGTGCAATTACAAACTCTTATGCTGATATTCTGAGTTACTCAGCTCATGAAGCATTACTGATGCTTGGCACATGTTATTTTATGGATAGCTCAGGACCTAAACAAAACTATATCACTTGACACCTAATCACTCTAGATCACTCGGCACTTGACATTAATCAGCACTTGATAAACTCTATATCACTCAACACTTGATATCACTCGACACTTGATATCACTCTGGATTGCTCGATACTTGATGAAACAGGATTTCTCGGCACATGACTGTGACTCAGCTCCTACTCTTTGCTTGACATGTATAGTGAAAAATGGTTAAGTGTATTGACACTCAGCTGTCAAAATTATTCTTTAAACCAACATGTATATCCTCTTGAACAATTTCATTTCCATGAGTTTGTGATGATTATTAGTAAATATGTGATGGGTGTTGATCAAATTGTTGGTTTGATTGTTGGTGAACTTTTGTGAGGCCTCACCCCGACCCATTGTAGCATAGTGATACATTACTATTATTTTGATATTCACGACTCGAGATGTCGAGACATTATCTAACGCTTAGAACATACTTTATTATTCATGTTGTGTGATGTTACTTTTATATATATTTGATGTTTTTCATTTAATGTTTCATGCATATGTATATTGATGAAACCAGTAAATTTAGGATTGAGACTTTGATTTAAGAGATTTTAAATGATTAAGAATTAAGCAGGATGAAGAAACCCTTATTGATGTATGTTTTAATTTATGTGAATTTCTGATACGTATACATTTATGTACATGTGATTTTACAGGACTACTGATGTGTGCAATGAGTGTGCAGATATTTAGCCAAGAAACCTTACGAAGAAATAGAACTAATCTCCTTGTGCTAATTTTGGAGACCTTGTTGTTCATAATTATGTTCTTTTAGTGTCACTTGACACTTGTGAAATGTTTATGTGCTTTAGTGTACTGTTTAGGGTTAGTTGTTTAACCTTTGGACCCAAGTTGGTTTAGTTGGTGTCAGTTTTCTATTGGGTTCTTAATCGAGGTTAGTCATCCCTTAATCCAGATTAGTATTTAATCTGCAAAGTTAGAGTAGTTAGATGGTCCTATTTTATTCCTAAATTTTATTTGGCTCTAAACCTCTTTCCTAAGGCTTAAAACTTGATATTATTATACCCAAAGGGTATGGGTATGGGTTAGGGGTCTTTTCCAACCCCTAAGCCCCTTTTATTGACTTTTGAGGTCACTCAAAAAGTCTCTTTTTGCCTTTGTGCGAAAATTGAGCATGGGTATCTTGTGTTACCTCACCTCATCTCCACTTAGGGTTTAACCATAGTTTAGGTTGAGTTAGGAGTTTCTAGAATTGCTAGTGGGTGGAAATAGTTATTGCCCCTTTTGGTGGTTGAGTTTGAGGCTTATTTAGAGGCCCTTCTTAGACTTGTCGAGGTTGTTACCCAATCTCTACATTTAGAGAGGAGTTTTGAAGATTGAAGGAAAGCAGTGGAAACTCTACTCAAACTTGTTCTTTGCCATTACCTCTTTGTGAAGGTAAGAAATTCTTATCTCCCTTATTCAATTTTTATGTTTTATTTCATGCTCATGCTACTTTGTTGTTGTTTCAATGTTTGTATGGTTGTGGGTATGTTGGGAAGATTTGAAAACCATGTTATTTTGGTTGTTTTCCTTTCTTGTTTATGTTTGCAATTTTGAGATTTTTCTTGAATGCGTGTTTTGTTATTACTCACCCTTGGAGAGGGCAGAAGTGACCAATTTTGGGAAAGGTCTGTTTAGTTGGACTCCAACCAGTATAGAGTCTCTTCTCAGGATGAGAAGAGGGAGAAAGGGTAGGGTGTTATGGGCCCCTACCCATTAGCACAAACCTCGTATGAGTATGGCATTTCTAAATGGAAGAACGGAAGTTCTTGATAATTAGCCCCGATTGGGCATCTGATTTGGTGTTGTGCTTGACTTCTCCTAGTTGGAAGAATCCACCTTTCCCTAGTGTTGATTTATTGTAGATCTTGTTGTGAAAACCTTGTATAAATATGCATGTTTTGAATTGTTCTTGTTCATGCTTTTGGTCACCTAATCAGATTTTGTTCCTCCATGGTTCTAGAAATGAGTTGCAGAAAACATTATATTTCCCTTGATTAGGGTCATGAAGAAAATATGATTAAATTGTTGAAATTTGGGATTGAGATCCTATTGTAATTGTATTTTAAACTTTTTTGTAATTGGCAACGAAGTCGGGTTTTCTTCCTGAATCTTTCCTGGCTGAGCTTTTGAATCAAGTTTGCCAATAAAATTGGTGTTGAGTATAATTGCTTGTCATGTGATTTAATTTTGTAAACTTTATTTTGGATGGACGCACATCAAAATAAGATGGAAATGGTGTTGATTTAATTAGGAAAATGGATGTAGATTTAGTTGGATTGAGAAAATTTTCAAGTTCTTTATATGTTCCTTATATGTTCAAATGATAACTATGTTCAGGAAAGGAATTAACGTCTATGGTTGTTTGATTGCAATGCAAGTTACATAGGAGTTCATATTAAATATGGTGTTAATATACCTTAAACTATTGTACCAATGTTTAAAGCCTTTCAAAAAATATACACCTAAAAAAAAAATATACATGGCTTGAAATCTATACTTAGAAAATTTCATCAAAAAAAAAAGGTGTGTTGCAAGAGAGTAAAACTCTCTGCCTTTTGTATAGGAGAAGGAATTATATGAGTTTGAACAATAGAGAATATTCTATTAATTATCCTTTTGATTGAAATTTTGTAATAAATAAAATAGGAGAAAACATTGTTATGTTTGTTAAAATTACATAGAAAATTCAAAAAATGTATATATATAATCATATATATTAAATATCCTAAACTACCTAATTAACTTTATTGCCTTCAATGCATTCTCATCTTGCCTTGGATGCAACATTCAACTTGCATAATAAATAAGGCTTGTTTTGTTTTAATTTATGAATTGCTGATGGGAGGGTGATGTCACCTGTCCCCCATCCCATCATCCCATCTCCTTCCTTGGCCAATGCTCACCTCATTGCTTTGGATGGAAGTTGAAATATTAAATTTTGGCAATCAAGTGTTTTTTTTTAAACTTTTGAAGGTCTCCGACAAATCTTGTTGAGCGCCCAACTTGGCACTTGTCCTTGCGTGGATGGGGATTTGGAGTACCACTGACGCAGGGTCAATGAACTTGGGCAGTGCACCCCACCTTTGGGAAGCGCCCATTTGGGAAGTAGAGTAGGGGTGTAGGGGGGGGGTAGAGTATAGGTAGTATAGGATAGAGTTAGTGGTTAGGTTAGATGGCTAGGTTTAAGTTAGTATTAAGTTATGATATTTTGTTAGTTATTTGTTTAATATTAAATTAGTGTAAAATATGTTTTAGTAAGTATTTACTTTTATTATTGTCTTTTTATATATATATTTTTTAATTAAGAAAATTTTAAAAGTAAATTAAATGTGTTAGTTGATATTAGTAGATAGTTAACTATTTAAAGTTTAAGTTAGTCGTTCGTTTTGTTAATTTAAATTATTTTTGTTTAATAATGGTTTTAGTTAGTAGCATATATTCAATTTTATAGTTACTTTATTTATGTTTTTGCTAATTGTTATTTATTTTAATTAGTTAAGTTGTAAACATAAATTAAGTAAGTTTTAGTTAGTTATTACTTGTGTTATTGGTGTAATCCATTTTTTTCAAAATTTTAATATACAATTTTCTTATTAATGTTAGTTTTTATATTGATAAATATATTTAGTTTTAGTATTGAAGTAAGTCTGAATTTTTGAGTACTAATTGGTTTTAGATTTATGGTTATTGTCCATCTAAAATAAGTTTTAATGTCAACGTTATTTTCTTAGTTGTTTCATTAAACTAATTTTTTGTAGACATCTACATCATTATTTAAATAACTCTTACTATAATGTTGTATAACAAATGTAAGAACATAAGTTTAACAATATCAATCTTATAAAAAAAGTTTCAACATCTCAATGACCTAATCGTCCTCATGTTTTAATCGTAAGACGTAATGTAGAGGACCAGTACTTAAAATGTTATCTCAATCATTTCATCTTAAAGCACTTTATGTAATAATTATAATTAGAAAAAAAAAAAAAGTTGTGTTTTTGCCCTCGTAGTTTGGGCATGACACCTTTATAAGACTATTGTCATGTTGTGCTACTGATGAACCTTTATATAAGTGCAACTCTCTCATTGTGGCTCTACTAGTGATTCATGTTGTACATAACAGTTAGTCTAAATTATTTTATCATTGCCTCTAATATGACTTTGATGGTTGTTCCAGTGTTCTTGTGATACTATTTTTGTATAAAAATATCATTAGAAACTAGCATCTATAACTTTAGTCTGTGCTTCAATCTAAGTGCCAAGTTTGATCTAATAATTAAATCTCCATACATGTAACTATATTTTTGTATTCTAAAGATGATGATGAAAGATATGTATCAAAAAATTATAAAAGATAATTCCATCCTAAATCCTAACTATGTTCATTTCTTCTTACCCTCGACTTGATAATAAATTTATTTGGAATGGCTCATGGGTGGAGAGTTTCTCCTAATAGTGATGCCATTGTTATTTATTATGTATCATAAAATTTGATTAGAGGAAAATAGGGGACATGAAAAATACATACATACATACATACATACATACATACATACATACATACATACATACATACATACATACATACATACATACATACATACATACATACATATATATATATATATATATATATATATATATATATATATATATATATATATATGATTTTTTTAGGTGTTGATGATTTCTATACGCCTACTTCCATGAGGCTAATCAACACTCCAAGATTTTTGACTAGAGGATCAGTAACAAGGAGCATGCAAACATCCACACTTGTTGTAACTAGAGCTAGTAAATCCTTGTTTTGCAACATTATTTTATGTTTTAGATATGATAATAGGGTAAAAGCACAAACTTGGGTCACCCTTTTGTAAAGAAAAAGGATTAAAAAAGTATAATTGTTCACCTTCAATGACATAAAAATGACATTTTTATTTAGAATTTGAAAATGTAGTATACTAATGAAATGTATATAAATGGATAAAATTTAGGGTTATAATTTTAGTAATTATTTGGAATAAGAATTGATGTATTTTCTTAATTTTTATAGACAATTTTCTAGCTGCTAAAAAATGTTGAAAATTAGGTGTCTAGTTCCCGCCACAAAACTATATGGAAATGAACTTATTTTCTATTTTATCTCAGACTATATTATAAATAAAAATATATAGCTAGAACTTATGGAAATGAACTTATTTTCTATTTCATCTCAAACTTATTTTTTATTTTTTATTTTCTATTTTCTATTATATATAACTAGAACAATCCAACATAAAAATTGCCTCTAGACCTATATTTTCTCCTTCATAATGATTTAAATTTCAACTCATCTAAAATTGATACTTTTTATCCCCCACCACTTTTTTCAAAATAAATCTATTCTAACCATAAGAAAAGTTATGTATTCTGGAAGAGGACTCTCTCCTCTAGAATGTCATATAATTATTTTATTTTTATATGATTTAATATTTTTTTCTTTCTCAAAATACACATCTTTTCAAGTGTTAAAATGCATGCTTGTACAATGTTTTAATTATAATATACTATATCTAATTAAAATACAATAGACTCTATATGAGAATATTTTTTTTACTTTGAGCTCTATAAAATGGTGTTTATATGTTATTAAGAAAATATCATGAAAAATATTAAGGATTATTGAAACGTTGGTTTTCTCAAATAATTTTATTTCTTTAGTAATTAGATAAAAACTAGTATAAAACATCCATTTAATAGACATTTCTACGAAAAGTGTGATATTGTATATAACTTAGGAAGAATGAATTTATCCAGATCATATGTTTGAAAAAAAAAGATTTTTAGGTAGAAATAGTCAAATTCAATTGTTCTAATAAGTCAGCCTAAAAGGTGACACAACTTTGTACTTTTACCCACTATTTGTACTTTTTTGTTCATTCGAGTATAGTATGGAATTGATTAACTTTGTGTAGGGACAAGTACACCTTCTCATGGTGATTGAATTGATACTAGTACTACTAATAATTTCTCAACCTTTCTTTGAGAAGCCCATGTTAGTTATACCAAATTGTTGGAGGCATCATTTTTGGTGGTCGAGAAAGATATGATTCCCTTAAAATTACCTAAGCTTCTAGATAGTTTAAATTTGTAATTACTTAGAGAGTAATTGTAGTTAACTTATTCATAACTCATTTTGACTAATGATGTCATGATGATATTGTAGGAAATGATGATCCTTTTATGAAACTCTTTTTGATTTAATATTGAAGATATTCAGGTCCACATTATGTAAAAGGTACATAGCTTGATATGATTGGTTGCTACACTTTTCAGTTTATCCATTTGTTGTAATATATTAAAAGTACATAGCTTGAAATAATTTTTTCACCTAACAATTTTGTTTTTTGCTAAAAGCTAGATGGACCAAACCCCTGAATTAAAAGATCATCTCATAAAAACTATGGAGGAGTTCCTTGGTCAAAATATTTGGAAAAGAACCCAACTTCTAAGAAAATCTTATAATATTTAAAGACTATGAGAGACCAAGATAGAAGGACTCTAAAGATCAACCCAAACTATGGGCATCCTCCTATGGTGCCATAGTTAGAGTAGAGTAAAATCAATGATGAGAATAAGGGACAAAGGAATTAACCCACCACCTAACAAAAATAGGTATGTGGTACTATTAATATAACTATACACAAAGTAATGATCTCTAGTTATTCATTGAAATGCTTGACTTGATTACAATAATTGTAATCATATATCTAACATACATATAATATTCTATGTTAGATATACACATTTAAAAAAAATTATAGTTATATATCTAACATTTACCTTGCCAAGAGCTTTCAAACTTCCAACTTGTAGGCTCCTAGTTATTGAGGAGTATCTTCCATGACTTCAAACAATGAAAACATGTGACCAATGTGGCACTGCACTATGAAATTGTACAACATTTACCATCTAAAATAATGAATAATGAGATCTTTGTAATAACCCAATGATACTAGGCATATGTGTAACATTAAGATTAATTCTACACTTAATTCCATCATATAGGAATCTTATGAATCTTTACATCCATGAGGATAGGAAGAAGATATTAGGACTGCAGTCAAATACTAGTACACTAGTAGATTTCACAAAATAACTAACCTTTATTATACAAAACCATGCATTATACCCTTTTCCTTTCTTCTCCATATCTCAATCTCTATTCTATACATGAGATTGCATTGTTTATGTAATAGCATGACCTTTCAAATCCTCAAAGAGCTCATCCAAGATGGTTGACCTTCCATCTTCTACAAAACTACCATTTTGCAAAAAATGTTGCCAACAATTTTTTTTGACAGCTTCACATTTTTTAACACATTTTTGAAAATTTTCCTCTTTTACTAACTCATGCCTATTTGAGACCATATATAGGTTCACAAAGTTTATAATTTTTATGTTTAATTCATTTATGGATTTTTATAGTCTAACATATTTCTAGCATATTTCAAAGTTTATATATATAGGCTATAGGACACAACAAAAGTGACACAAACTAGGGAAAGAGAAGGTTGGTCAACACCATCTTGGCTCTAGTGGATATATGAAAATTCACTCACATCTTGTAAGTAGCAGTAAATGAAATTTCATATCAAATTTTTATATATAATATTACAAATAAGAAATACACTAATTGTTGATGATATTATGCAAAAAATATAGGAAATTGAATTTAATCTAGTGTCCACAAAAGAGGACAAACAAATTGGCTTCAAGCAAGGCTGTAAAGTAGTGGTTGCCCACCACCACATAGATTCTAGTGACCAAATAGCTATAGAAGATTCTAGTACAATAATTGACACATAGGTAAATTGGCCTAATAAATAATATTAGTAATTGAGAACTTCATGAGAAATAATTTATTTGATGTTAATTTTGAACAATGATAACAATGTGCACATGAAATTTCACCATAGCCTACTACATCCAGCACAGATCTTACTGATGATAATGAAAGCACAAATCCTACACATTATGAAGACCTTTATGTACATCACAATGAGACATGTACATATTCAATTTCTATTGAAAATTAATCATGTAATTATTAATAAAATTTAACATCTTAAATTGCAATTATGTAACCTTTATGTGATAATTTTTGAGTATCTAGAGCATGATGTTAGTGTTGAGCATGTTGAGGTTGGGGCTCAACAAAATGTGGCAGTAGATGATGTGGTACTATTACATAAAGAAAAATCCCTCTTATGTTATTTAGATTGATAGAATACTTATAACATTAGAAAAAAAAAGTTTAGAATTAAACCCATTTATTTCTTATTGTAGAGGTGCATCAACATTATCCTCGACAAAAGAAGAGGAAGCCTCATGTCATAAGATTAGAACCACAAGAGCCACAAGATGCTGAAGATAGTAACAATGTGCCTATTACCCTTTATCTTCAAAAAAAAGAAAAAGGAAAAGAAGAAATGAATGTAAAAAACTTGTTTTATGATGAATGTGTTGATGGATTTTTATGAATGTTGCTTATTAATGAATTTTATGTCATGTTATTGAATATTGCTATGTAAATATAATGATTGACATGTTCACAAATTATTGATGAATGTTTATAGGTATTAATGTATTATATGTCATTTTAATGAATGTTGTGTGAATATAATGATTGATGTGTTCACAAATTATTGATGAATGTTTATATGTATTAATTAATTGTATGTCGTGTTATTGAATGTTATGTGATTATAATGATTCAATGATATACTTCTAAAATGAATGAATGAAATTTTTGCTTATTTTTTAATGGGAAATTTAAAGTGATTATTGGGGGTGGGGAGAGGCCAAATGAGCTTCCACCTTCATGTGATTGGCCTTGTTACATAGAGAATGTAAAAGGATTCTTGAAACCAAGTGAAGCTCAAACTAAACCTATCAAAACTAAATAGCAATATATGGTCCAATCAATTTTTCTCAAATGCCTTACCAACTCGACACTTGAATAAACCTTGAATAAATCTAATCATAACACCTTCTAAATAGGATCAGATGGATCCAACTCATTTTCTAATTTCAAAGGTTTTATGAACAAAATCTTAGTGGAAGCTTCACCATTTCCATCACAATCTGATTTGAATTTCATACTATGACTATAACATAATAATGACACATGAAAGGATACAAACTTTCACAAAGCACACTTCAAACCAAATAAAATCTCAATGCACTTGAACCATACAGATCTTGAACTATACCTATCTTGAACAGACTCATTTTCAAGTTGTTCATCCTTTTCCTACTTCAACCCCATCTTCCTCTCCATGGCATCAAGCATCATTATCTATCTCTTTCTTTGTAGTATAGCTCTCCCTCCTTTCCTCACACAATTTTTTCCTTTTTTCCATCTTGCTCTCATTTCTTCTTTCCATTACTCAACGATCCCTTTAGTGTGTTGGTATATCAGTCAAAACATATAAATATACTTTAAATATTGATTATAAGTGCAATTCCCTTTAGAATATAATTCCTTAGTTAATTAAATTAAAAAAATTACGAATGAAATCTATGATTTATTGAGGGTCCTCTTGCATGAGGCATTTTTTATGTGTAGGTTTTTCCCAAGGATTATTCCATTCATATATTTCACCTTACAATAATGAAAGTATTCTTCTAAGATTTGGTTTAAATTTTTATTTTGGAATTTAGAAGGAGGCCCTATTTCAATATGCAATCTCAATTGATATGCATAGGACAATAGGTGGAGCTGAAAAATGCAACATGTTTGAATTTTTAATACAAGTCACAAATGTAAACATGTTGCATCTTTTTAGCCCCCCTATTGTCCATGCATATGGAATGATCTTGTAAGCACATTCTTGATTCAGAGTGGTTATTGAATCTTATTTTAGATGGGAGGGAGAGAAAGCAAAGACATATGAATTCTTAACTGGCTACAAACAATGATTCTTAATTATCTGCATTCTATCACCAAGTTCCTTTTTTTGACTATTGCTACATTCTACATGTTGATGGTATTGAAAGCAATGTTTTGTTTCCTTTGTTGAAATGTTTCACGTATTGCTAATTGATTAGGATTTCATTGTATTTGGTGCAGCGTACTAAGTTGTAGAACTAAAAAACATAAGCTCGAATGCTTGAGTTTGAAAATGATACTTAAGGTTTGTTACTTCACTAACAATACCTTTTATTAATTTATGATCTGATTAGAACATTAGTGGTTTTGATTTCCCCATTTAAAGAATTTTAGTTATAACTTATTTTTGTATCATGTCATTATTGTCTCTCACATGAATTATTGTCATTATTGTAGATGGGGATGCTCAAACTTTGAAGTCTTCAACATGGTATTAAATTTTAGTGGGTGAATATAGCAAGTTCTAGGTGAATGCCTTAAAATGGCCTTAACATAAGTACTATGAATTAAAACATGATTCTTTCTCTATAAGTTGTATATAGATTATGATTTTTTGTGGATTACCATTGCTTCTGTAGTAGAAATGGACAACATGCTACTTTTTGTATAAGTTGTGTCGAGACATGGAACTACTTCTACAAGAGATTCTGTATCACACTTGTCTGGCAAGGAGAAGAAATTATTTTATCGTCAATATTCATATATCATGAGTAATTTTCTTCTTTGTGTCATTTGAGAATGAGTCTATTATGTCATGGGTTTACAATTTAGAAGGCTTGAGAAGAGGTTGGTATAATCAAGCATATTCAAACTTGTTCTTGCATTATATTTTTGAAATAGAAAAATTTCTTTGATTGAAATTATTTATTTTTGGTTGTGTACAACAAGAGTTATGCAATCATACATTGAAACTTTATATAGGAGAGTTTGGATTATACATGTTGAGAAGTAAGCTACAGTCTATTTTATCCTCTTTTTTTTTTATAGTATTTTGTCTTATGCTTCTATGTTATCATGGTATGATGTTACTTTAATAGAGTTAAATTTAATTTTTTGGTGAGATTGGCCTTATTTAGATTTTTGGTGTAAGTTGTTGGAAATATTTGGTACATAGCTCTTTAGAGTACAGAAAAAATAAGATGATGATTTGAGATTTTTTGTAACAAAATTGTTTGATTCTGAGCTAGGGTTTCACTTTCAACACCATATCATTTATGTATTAACTTTTTTCTAAACAACCATACTGAATATCTTTAGATGAATATTAATTTTTTAATCTAGAAGTTGATAGCATCCATAGACTGTGAGCACCTTGTCTAGGTAACCTAAGAGTATCAACTCAAATTGTAGGTGTAGAAATCACAAGTTTGCTAGATAATAAGGATTTCAATCCAATTAGGGTATTTCTTAAATGGTTGGTTCTAAAATGGTCCTTTAAACTCAAATTATTTTGTATACATTTCATAGGGAACCATGTTCATATTATTATTATCTCTCCAATGACTATTTTTCATCAAGAAGTTTTACATGTAGTTATGAAGAAGAAAATGCATACAAAGACTAAAATAAGCCACAACTTCTCTCTAGAAATTCACTTCAAAATTTCTTCCTCATGCTTGTAGAACCATAAAATTGTAAATCTATAATATTAAACTTTATCTCAAGCCTGATATACAGTGAGACATGAAGTCCTACTTTGATATATTCTTGACTTCATATGACTTTTATTAGCCTCATGATATATAGTGAGACTATTTTTTATTTATTTTTAAACTCTAACTGGAATTGATATTTCAACATGTCCTTCCATCAAAGGTATGACTAACCCATAGAGTCATCTCTGATAGTTGTTGATATTCTGATGCATCCTGTCATCGAGGGTATGATTGACTTGTTGAATCATCTCTAGTAGTTGTCAATATTTTGACACATCCTACCATCGATGGTATGACAAATCTATCAAATCATCTCTAGCTATCATTGATATTTCAATGTTCTCAACTAGTTGTTTGATGCCACCATGTGATATAGATGGTGATAATTTTTGATAGAGATTACCATCAACAAATTGATAGCCATGGTGCATGTTGAAATTATGATGCAATTCTAGTGACAATTTTTTTGATGTTTGCAAGTCACAATTTTGATGTCTGTGTGTCCAAAATAGGTCAAACTTTACTACTGGTAATATATTAAGTGTTAATCACATTACAGTAGAATATTCAATGTAAACTAAGTGACATCATGATTTGGTTTTATATTGTGTTGATATCTCAAAAGGGACTTGGATTTTTTTATAGTTCATTGTTCACTCCTTCCCTCTCAGTTACTCCTTTCCATTTCCAAAAATTGGTATCAAAGATTTTGGTGCTTAGAGATAATGTTTCAAGGACCCAACCTAAATATCAAGATATCTTACCATTGGGAGATTCCTAAGACTAAATAGAGATAACTTCCAAGCACGGCAAAAACTCATGAAACTACATTTGGAAACCATTGGAGACATAGACATGGAATATCTAGAAACAAAATATGTGGCACTTGTTGGACCTTTTTCTGTGGATCAAATTATGGAAAATAAGAATCACAACATAATGATGATTAACATTTCCTCTACGCTCAATTATGTTGAATTTGATGAAGTAAAATATTTTCCTACTACACATGAAATGTGGAATAAGATGAAAGATATCTATGAAGGATACAACAATGTCAGGAGAGCTAAGTTAGAAATTCTAAAAGGTTATTTTGATTAGATGAAGATGAGAGAAGATGAAAATATTACACGATACAATGAAATAATCAAGGAAAGGGTGAGTGCAATCAAATCCTTAGGAGGAAAAATAGATGATGTTATAGTAGTTAGCAAGGTCCTTAGAACTCTTCTTCCTATTTATGCAATTAGAGTTTTAGCTATTCAAGAAATGAGATGTTATCCTAAAAATGATATAACATTGGATACACTAGGGGGAATTTTTATAGCCTTTGAGTTAGATAACTTTGATAACTATCTTCCTAACTTTGGTAGCATTGAGTCTGTATTTCAACCTAAACTATCATTCAATATGAAAGATTGAAAATCTACAAGCAAAAAGTCTAATAGTGAAGATGAAAATAATTATGATGATGGCCTTGAAGTCATTGAAGTACTGATTGCAAGATGATTCCCTAAAGGAAAAGGAAAGTACAAAGGAATATACCTCTAATTTATTTTTCTTGTGAAGAAGTTGGTCACATTGCTTTAAGGTGTCCAAACTAATCTAGGGAAAATAAGAAAGAAAGCATGACAAATAAAAAGTCCAAATAAATATTTCAAAAGATACAAAGACTATATGTGTAAAGGTAAGAAATCTTGTTACATAGCTAAACACTCCAATAGTTTTCATAAAGATGAAATGGTTTACATTTCTATAAAAGATAAATTAGATGATGAAAATGATAATGTTGTTGGAATTATTTAGAACAACTGGGAGGTGGGGTTGAATCAATTATCTAAGGTGCAAATGTACAAATAAAACTTTTTAATTCTTAGTAAATCCATACCCATAAAACTTCAATATGCATGCATCCATTAGATCATACAATACTTAAACTTTGTATGTTACTATCCTAGGTCAAAACAAGTCTTCAAAAGTGAAAACATGAAACAACATAAGAAAAGCCACACAATTTGACACAAGGATTTTACATGGAAACCCAGTTTGGGAAAAACCCCCAGTAACATGCTACCAATTTTCACTCTTCTGAAGTGATGCTCTATGAAAGGAAAATCCTGTGAAAGGTTACAATGCACACTATTAAATGTGACCTAGTTAAAGGATTTCAATCACCTTATTAGGAGTGATCCTTGTTAGAGGACTTTAGACTATTCCATTAGAATATCACCTAGCTAAGGATTTACAAATGATTTTTATGAAAACCTTAATCTAAAGGATTTACCCTAGATTGATATAATGATTAGAAAGTAATAGTAAGGCTTGATTTGATAAAAAAATACAACTCACATGGAGATTACAAATCTTTGTTTCAGTTTTCCGTTATGCTTGGAATTCATGATATTTAGCTCTAGTAGCTTGTCCACCCTTTAAGTATTCATACTCTTAATCCTTATTTTTTTGCATGCTGACTAAAAGTTACCTTTATTTAGCCATTGAATGAAGCAATACCCTAGACAAACTATCTTCCTTAAGTTCTCCAACAAGAAATTTTTTTCTTTTGATCAACTATCTCTATAAAGAGAGAATTTAGATATTTTTCTAATTAACCACAACTGTCCATTTTAGATCTAGGAAGGATTAGGTAGGATTCAATGAAGCTACCCACTTTTCTATTTGGTTCCTTTAGAAACTTCCCCTATAATCTTCCTTTTATTCACCACAAAATAGTTACCTTGAATTCTATGCTACAAACTCATCATAGTTATCATCCACATGCTTCACATAATTCAAGGAAACAAAATCATCAAATTAGATTCATCAAATATTCAATTTATTACTATTTTCTATCATAGGGCATCTATATTGCTCTATCACTTGGACAACACTAATTTTCTTGGAAAACACTAAAATTTACTGATACTTGGTGCCAACAAAACTTTACTTGACATATACTAAAAATCACTCGGCTTGCACTATTTTTCATCTTTGCTCAACACCTCTTATTTTTTATTCAGCTTTTACTAATTTCTTATCACCTTGTACTAACTGCTTAGCAAGGCTTAGTAGACACTTTTCTTACTCGATCCTTTTCCAACTTCTTAACTTGAGTAATATTTCATTTCAAACTTTAAGTAGATAAACAATACAATATAGTATCAATGTCTTACTTGATCTTAGTGCTTCTTTTACATAGCAAATAACTCAACCTTTCTGTAGGTGCTATTGTCATCTACTCTTTTCAAATCCTCTTCATCAATTAACTAAATGATATCTTTCAAATCAAAAAAAAATTGTCTCACTAGTAGGTATCAAGTTTGACATCATTAACCAAATAATGATTATTCCACTACAGATTCTTCACTTCAAAATAATCTTATGTCAACAATGATGGCCCTCACTTCTCATATTAGCAAGAATGACACATGAATTATTGATAGTGGTTGTTCTCACCATATGATTCATGATAATTCTAAATTTGAGCACTTGGAACACTATGATGGTAGGAGTTTCTAATTTGGAAATGATGAACCTTGTTATGTAAAAGGAAAAGGTTGCATTACATTGATTGATGAACTTAGATGTGACAATGCTTACTAGGTTGTGTTGAGATAATGGGTGTTGCACACATTGCATAATTTTATTATATTGTATTATTTTATTTTGTTATGTAATGTTGCATCTAGATGGATGTGAAACATGTAAAAAATTTCATGGGATATACATGATGAGTTTAATTGTAACATTGTGATAATATTTCATGTAATTATTCAAGATTGGGGAAAAGAATTAAATTTCCAATATTAAATGTATGGTCAATGGGTTAGGTAGCATATGGTTTTAGCACATGGTTTATGTAATACCACTTCATAGTTTTGTGGGACTTGCTATTATATAAGAAGCCACACAGGTAGTTGTTGTAGAGGCAAGATAGAAGGAAAAAAGTGAAAGAGTCGAGTGGGACAAGGCTTGATAGGTTAGCCAAGGGAACATTTGTGAAGGTTAGAAGCATAACATAGGATGTGTTGATTCATGCTTGTTCACATAGATTGCTTCGTAGTGGCTATGGCTTTGAAGACTTCCATGGTTGTATTGCAATGCTATTTTTAGTGAATAATACATGGTAATGGATGCTTTTAGAGGCCAAGCTTTTTCCCCTCAAGGAGGGTCTCTTAGTGTATATCTTGTATCACAATTTTTGTGTGTATGTTGTCTATTCTTTTGTATGTGAATTTTAATTGCTTCTTTATTTAAGATCTATTATGGGTTATGTGGAAATAGTTATATTTTTTGTTGCATGTTCCCTTACAAGTGTTATGTAAGCTATGATTATGTTTTTCTAACCCTAGACTAAATCCATGGGAATGCATGAGAGGATAAAAGAATGGGCAAGATATATAAGTTGTCTATTGCAGATCTAAGGGTTTTGGGGTTGCTATTATGATAGGATGTTAGCAGATTTTGGGCATGTGAAATTGTTGGTAAAAATTTCTTTTTGGATATTTCATTTAAATGATAATTTTAGGGGGGGTGGGGCAGGGGGCGGAGGGGCTTGTAGAAATGACCTCCTGGGTAAAAATAGACCTCACCAGTGGATCCAAATTGATGTTTCCATAAATTTTGATATATAATATGCCCTAGAATGACCATGTTCAAAGGAAATGAAAGAGTGTTTTTATTTTCAACCCATGATGGCCATCAAATTTAATCCCATCAAAAAAAAATTCACATGAATAAATAAATAAATATATAAATCGTAGTGAAAATGGTAAAATGATGTTTTTAGTAAAATGACCATAACTTTCTCTTAGGATATTAAATTTAAGACTTCTTATAGGAATTGAAAAGGTAATTTAGAGCACTACAACTTGGTGTAGGTTTGGTTCTATGATTGTGATATACTTTTAGGTTTTAAGAGCCTAAAAGTTAGATTTTATTTATTTTGAACACAAATAAGGCCATAACTTGGGAATATAGAGTCAAATTTTGGACTTTTAGTAGTCAATAGAAAGCTTGGCAAGATTAATTTGGTGATATATTGCTCTAAATAATTTATGATATATATTGACTATGGTAGCATTGTGAGTTTATGACATTGTAAGTTTGTCCAGATTTAAGATTTAATGTCATTATATACTCAGTTCATATTTTAGAGTGGTCTTATGATGATATGGTTATTAGTGTTTGGTTTGGATGTGTATGATGACTTGTTAGTTCAAAACGTTGTGCAGTGTTGTAAGTGGTCTATACTTACAAATTAAAATTATGGTTTGGTTATGGGTTGTCTTTTCCCATTTATCTTTCATTATTGATGCATATTCATATTGGTGTCTTGGATATAGGTTGTCTATGCCCTAAGTCACATAATTTGCTAATTATTTTTTCATGTAGAAGCGATGATATTTTGTTAATGAGTATAGTCATAGCGGAGGATTGTGGTTGACTATTTTATGTTGATAGGTTGGATGCTTTGAGAGTTAGATGCTTAGTTCATGGATGTGATCATCGTCCCATGGATTTTAGCATGACATGATTGGATATACAGGTACATCCTTGATAGTCATTGGCTTGAATTTTTGATTTGGTTATGGTGTTATATCTTCATGGTTGAGGATCTACTAGAATAACTACTAGCATTCACTTTTGGGATTCATGATATGGATTAACATCCTCCTATATTCTATATGTCTAGTTGTTGTATCATGCATTAGCAGGTCAATCTTTTGGTGCAACAACAACTCTAGCTTATAACAAGTGGTATTAGAGATGGGTCATAGGTTAGAATCTTCTTGGATAACACTAAGGGGGGAATTATTAGACTAACCACCAGCCTTCCCCTTTAGGATACATGACATGGCTTAATTGCCTCTTTTATTATATAAGTATAGAGGTTATATCAACCATTGACAAGTTGATCTTTTGGTGCAAGGAAAACTATAACTTCTAACAAGATCATGATTATTTGGTTTCTTTTGAGGAGCTCATGATGTGCACTTTGAGTTCTTTGATGATTTGATGCCTTGGTTGATTCTCATGGTTAGAGGATAGTTTTTCATCATGATGTCATAGATAGCTTGGATACATATTTTAGTGGGAGCTTGTAGTAGTGATGGGGTCGTAGTGCAAGATTAGTTCTTGGTTTGGTTAGTATCTTCTTGGTTTGGAGATCTTTGTTTCACTTGTTGCTAACACATTGTTTGTGTGAGTGTATACATAGAGGATCTTCATTTAGGAGATGAATTTTGTGAAGACATAGGTGACTTGGCACCATGGTTGAGTGGGATATCTTGGCATTGATGTATTTGTTGAGTGTTTGTAGATGTTGGAGATTTGTCTTAGATTCTATTGTTGTAGAAGAAATTTTGACATTTGCATGGTGCACTTGTTATCTTCATGGTGTGTTAAGATGGTTAGATCTCAAGGAATCATCGGGTTCTTGGTTATCTTCATGGTGTGTAGAGATGGTTCTTCATGGTGTGTAGAGATGGTTCTTCATGGTATGTGTAGATGTTTATCTTGATGGTGTGTGGAGATGGTTTCATCTTGAGGACTAATGGGGTTCTTGTTAAAGGTGTGGTTTATCCTTTCATTTGGCATGTTATCCTTGGTGTGAGGATGGTTTTGTTCTTATGTCATGGTATACTTTTGATACATGTTTAAAGTTTTGACATGTTATAGTATGTTCACATGGAGCATGTTATCTTTGTGGTTGAGATGGTTAGATCATGTTGTCATTTTTATGTTCCCAAGGCCATGGTTAGAACTTTGACATTGATCTTGGTTTAATTTCATGGTATTGAGTACATTGATCATAAGTTAGATACTTCATGAAAATTCTACATTGCAATTGGAGTTGGTATGGATTGATTGGTTACAGGCCCTCATAGATACTTAGAGATGGTGGTGATCCTGAGTTCTCTTAGATTAGAGAGTTATTTATTGAGATAGTTGATGGTTTCAATGGGAAGTGTGAGGGGCACTCACCTGAAATAGACTTTAGAGGAGATTATTCTTAGATGAGTCTTGGTTGGAGACTTGAATATCTTGATGAGCATTCTCATTCCCCAATCTTGGTCTACTCGATGGTTTACCACTTGAGAGGTATAGCTCATTGTTTCTCTTAGGTGCATTATGTTTATGATCATCTTTCATAGATATGGACCTTGAGCTAAGGTAAATGAGTTAGTTCTGGAGGGTTCATTTAAGAGATAGTTTAGAATTGTTTATCTCCTTGTGCATATGTTTTTGTTATGTTGGTTGAGTTTGGGAGATGGTTTTATATTGGGCATATTCCATGGATTAGGAATGGTTTATGATTTTGATCTTCTTGTGAGAGGCTTACATCCATTATTATCTATATGATATCATTTAGGTCTTGTTCAGGCCTCTTTGTTGGGGTTTTATGGAGAACATCATACTTGCACAGTTTACATCTAGAAGTGTATGTAGAAGGACATGATGCAAGTTATGATTTGCATGGTTTCTCTTTGGTCCTGGTTATCTTCCGAGATGTTTAGCTTTGCTTGCATTAGATTTGAGAATGGTTAGAGATTGTGATCATTGGTTTGTGCTCATGCATTTCATGTGAGAGATGACATGGTTATTCATTTAGCTCTTTCCTCTATTGGTTGTGGAGAGCTTCGAAAATTTTTGGATTTTTTTTATGAGAGTTGTTCTTGCAAGTTATTTTTTTATGTGTTTTGGATGTCCTTTGGACTACATGGATTCATTTCTTTCTGATGATGTGAGTGGATTGGTTATAGATTTGACATTATCTTTTGTAGTGGGAGCTTTTTGGTATATATTTGGTAGGTATTACTCTTGAGGCTTGTGATTGCATGTTATAGATTGGATATGTTGATGATGTGAGATTCACTTGGCATACCTTTGGAGGTATGGATAGTTGGATGGATTTGGCACTTGTTGTGGGTGCTATTTTAGTTATGGATGTTTTGACTAATATGAATACATGTGATTACCTTTGGATTTGGGTTTTGTTCTTGGAATTTTAGTTGGTACAAGATTTAATGATCTTCTAATGTGATAGGTTGAGTGGCATTTTCTTTGGATGGCTTCTATGTATGTTTGGTGGCAGTGGCATAACAGGAGGTGAGATCATTAATGTTTGAGATGCAGGATACGTTGACTTTTTTGTGGGTGCCAAGATGGAGTGCATGGTGTACTTTGATCCATGATTGTGGATGTGTTAGGAGGGGTTGTTCCCTTGTTCATTTATGTGGCTACAAATTGACCCTATTTATTGTATACAACAAGTGGGAGATTGTTGAGATAATGGGTGTTGCATACATTTCATAATGTTGTTATATTGTATTATTTTATTTTATTATGTAATGTTGCACCTAGCTGTATGTGCAACATGTAAATATTTCCATGGGATATACTCGATGAGTTGTATTATAACATTGTGATAGTATTTCATTAAATATTTTAATACTAGGGAAAAATATCAAATTTCCAATATTAATTGTGAGGTCAATGGGTTAGGTAGCACATGGTTTTAACACATGGTTTATGTAATACCACTTGGTTTTTTTGTGGGACTTGCTACTGTATAAGCACCCACAAGTGTAGTTGTAAAGGCACTTGAAAAAAGGAAAAAAGGGAAAGAGTCAAGTAGGACAATGCTTGATAGGTTAGCCAAGGGACCATTTTTTAAGGTTAGAAGCATGGCATGACATGCGTGGATTCATTCTTGTTCAAATGAATTGCTTCTTAGTGGCTATCCCTTTGAAGGCTTCCATGATTGTATTGCAATGGTATTTTTGCTGAGTAATACATGGTGATGGATGGTTTTGGAGAGGTTAGGTTTTTTTTTCCCCTCAATGAGAGTTTCATAAGGTATATCTTGTGTCACATTTTTTGTGGGTATGTTGCCTGTTCTGTTGAATGTGGATTTTAATTGCATCTTTATTTTAGATCTATTATAGATTATGTGGAAATAGTTATATTTTTTGTTGTGAGTTTCCTTATAGGTTGAAAGAAGAAAATACAATCTACTTAGTGTGGCACAGTTGAGTAGTATTGGATTCAAGGTGGAATTCATGAATTTAAAGACCAAGCTACCAGATCAGAAAGGAAATCTATTTGGAACTAGCAATTAAATAAAATTTAATATATTCTATCTAGATCTAACTAAAGGTTCATGTTTCCTAGCACAAGTAGAGGAAAGTTGGTTATGGCATAAAATGTTATGTCATGTGAATTTTGATAACTTGGTCAATATAAGAAATAATATGAGAGTGAGAGGCATTCCCAGTCTAAAGAAGCCTAATATGGGCATGTGTAAAAATTGTGAAATTGGAAAGATGGGAAAGAAAAGTTTCAAAAGAAAGAACTATCATTCTAAAGAAGTTCTAGAGTTGGTACATACAAATCTTTGTGGATCCATTGGCATAGAAAGCTATTGTAGATATAAGTATTTAATTTTATTTGTTCATAATTATGTTAGGATGAGGACAGTAATGTACCTAAAAGAAAAATTTGAAGCTTTCAAAAATTCAAGTGATATTTGGTTAGAGTGGACAAAGAAGTAGGAAAGAAACTAAAATGTCTAATGTCAGATAGAGAATTTTTGAATTTATCTACACCAAAAGATACCACCTAAAATGTCTAAGATCACATGTATTCTGTAATGAAAGAAGAATCAAAAGACATGTATCTACACCTAGTAAAGCTTACTAGAATGGCATAAGAGAAATAAGAAATTGATCCATTATGGATTGTGCAAGAACATTGATGATAGAGAAAAATGTTATAATGAAATACTAGAAGGAAGCAATTATCACAACAATTCATACCTTAAACTAAGTTCAGTTGAAGAAGGAACTAGATCAAACACCTTATGAATCATGGTATGGCTCTAAATCTTATGTCTATTATTTTAAATTATTTGGAAGAAAATGTTACATCTTGGAAGAATCAAGGAAATTAAGATTTTATGTGAAAAGCGATGAAGTATTCTTAGGATACTCCAATAAGAGAAAAACATATAAATTTCTAAATCTTACTAGTCACAAAGTCATCGAAAGTAAACCCATAAATATTGATGAGTTTGCAAAAAAGAGTGAAGACAATAGTATAAAAGAACTTGAAAACTAGAAAAAAAAAATTCTACTTTGAACATTATAGTTTATTTGAATTTCAAGCACATGTAATTGGAAATTAGAAGTCTTCACTACCCGCATCCCCTAAATCTCTAGTTCAAACTCAGTTATAGCCAATGCAACTCAAGTCACAGTCTAAAGGACTCACGTCTCAATTATATGGACCCATGTTTCATCCATTAAAAACCCAGTCATAGTCTAACAAATCTGAGTTAAAGAGAGTGGGGCCCAAGCATGATTCAAAGTATGGTGAATAGAATAAAACAAGTTCTAAATCCAAAGGATAAGGTACTTGCACTTTCTAGATATGTCAAAAGGCATCATGCACCTAAGAAAATCATTGGAGATAAGTCAAAAGGAATAATGACAAGGAACAAATAAAAAGGTACATATTTTCTTACTAATTTTGAACCTAGAATTGTTAAAGATGCATTACACAATTAGAGTTGTATTGAGATAATGAATGTAGAGATTGATCAAATTGAAAGGAACAAAGCTTGGACATTTTTTTCCTAGACCCAAGGAAAAAATTGTAACTGCCACAAAATTGGTATTCATAAATATGTTAATTGAAAACAGAGAAGTCTCAAAAGTTAAGGAAAGGTTAGTATGCAAAGGTTGTTCTCAAGAAAAAGGTATTGATTATGGAGAGACTTTTTCTCCTATTGCAAGATTAGAATGTATTAGAACACTATTCTCTTGCAATGTACATAAAGGATTCAAAGTACATTAGATGAATGTAAAGTTAGCTTTCTTGAATGGAATCCTAGAAGATGAAGTCTACATAAAGTACCCTGAAGATTTCATAGATCCTAAGAAAAGGGATATGGTTTTCATATTGCACAAAGTTTTATATGGTCTCAATCAAGCCCCTAGAGCCTGGTATGAAAAATTGGATAGTCATCTATTACAAATTGATTTTCAAAGGACAAATGATAACAACTATCAATACATCAAGAAAGGACCTGATAAGAAGATAGTGTTGGCATAAATCTTTGTAGATGATGCATTATTCATTGGACATAATGATTTCAGAAAATCTTTTTCTAAGGAAATGAGTAAAGAATTTGAAATGTTAATGTTTAGAGAGATTAAATTCTTTGTTTGCTTGTGAATTCAATAGAAGAAAGATGGTATCTATATTAATGAATAAAAGTACATCAAGGAGATATTGAAGAAATTTGGAATAGAGGATTCTAGACCAATTGGAACACCTATATCTAATAGATATAAGCTTTCCAAAAATTATGATTCCAAAGAGGTATATTAGACTACATATAGATCAATGATTATAAAACTTCAATATGTGTTACACACAAGACCTAATATTGAATTAACAATTGGTATAGTGGCAAGATTTTTTTCTAATCCAAAGGAATATGATATGATGGAAATAAAAAGGATTATGAGATATCTAAAATGTACAAAAGATTATGGTTTCTAGTGTAAGAAAGGATGCAACTTTTAATTGAAACCATTTACTAATGTTGATTGAGTAGGAAGTATTGATGATGGGAAAAACACTAGTGGTCTGGTATTCTTTCTTAGAAAGAGGCTAGTGTCTTGGACAAGCAAGAAAAAAAACCACATCTCTCAGTCTACAATAGCAGAAAAATATGTTGCAATAGTAGTTAATTGTTCCAATGTCATTTGGTTCAAACACCTATTTTTAGGTATGAAGGAAGAAATCAATGATCTAATAGTTATCTTCTATGATAGCAACAGTACGATTAACATATACAAAATTCCAATGATGCATACCAAGACAAAGGACATTGTAATAAATTATAATTTTTTGAGAGTATTAGTGCAAGACAAAGACACTAGATTGGAATACATGAATACAAAGGAATAAAGTGCAAAAATGTTCACCAAGTCATTACAGAAGGATATATTCCTATATCTAAGAGGTGAGATAGGGGTCATTCCTCTATCTAAAGCTCACTAATAAAATTTTGGTTGTACATCAACCAAGCATTTTGAAGATTAGTCAAGTTGATGTAGTATTATTAGAGTAGATTCAATATGAATCAGTACATCAGGCACATTGAAAATACATTGACTATTGTCTTTGGGATTGGATGTCAAAGGGGTGAGTTTTCTATTATATCAAATATCATAGAAATTTTGTAGAGATTTTGTAAAGGGAGAGATTTTTTTCCTAAGCAAGTTCATGTTAGAGAAAATCATTCCAAAGGGAAAGATTGATGTCAGAGGGAGTTCTCATTGATAGAGAGAGTTGTCATGGATGAGAATTAGAATCAAAATAAGGATATTATTCTTATGTTTGTTTTTCACTAAAATTTCTTTATATTATGACATTTTGTGTTGCTATCAATGCCAAAGAGGGAGATTGTTGAAAATAATTATTCAATTGTCTGTTGTCTTTTATGTTGCCCAAAATTTCAAGCCTTTACCAAGAAATCAATGATAGTTAAGCTTACCTAGACATTGAAGGAACTATCCTATGTATGCCATGAATTTAGTAATAACCAAGTTCAGAGATAATATTGACTAAGGTCAATTGGTTAATGAAGAAAATCCTATGTTAACCGAGTTCACTTGGTTACCAAAGGAAAGACAACATGAAGTCACTATTAATGGAGTTGGGTTAGTGAACATTAAAACTCCTATTCTATCTGAGTTGGGTTGGTTAGTGAAGAGATTCACAATTTTGAGTGAGTAATCAATTCTATATTAGCTGATTGCTAACGTATTAAGTTTGATAAATTTATTGGCTAATACAAGCTGACTTAAGCATTAATATTTGATTGATTAAAAGAGTATCCAAGATACCTAGACAAGGTAAATCATATATATGAAAGGTCAAGTTGAGGATTGAAAATTGAATTAAAGAAGATGAATTTAGGAAGGAAATTTGAAGGATATATGTAAAGGACAAAGCATCCAACTTGACTGAGCTGCAAAGAACATAGTAATCAAGGAAGATCAAGTAATCAAGACAAAAATGAGATCTGAATCATCAAAGAAAATTGCATCAAAAATTAGTTCAATTCATTGTTAATCTCTCACAATTTTAGTAGTGAATAAAATCTCTTAATGAAGTTAGCATAACATCTATTTAGCAAATCAACTAACAAGGTGGAATTTCTAGATTATAGTGTCTAAAGACCTATAATAATGCCACTCCAAAAAGGGTGAATTAAATCCTTTAGCAAGGTCATGCCTAATAGTGTGTTTTTTTACCTTTAATAGGATTAAATCCTAATAGGGCTCACTTTAGACGGGTGAGAAATAGTAACTAGTTATAATTGATGGTTTTCCCAAATTTGGTTTCCACATTAAATCTTTGTGTCTCTTTTGTTCATGTTATTTCCTTTATTATTCTACAAATGAGTTAATAAAGACTAATCACAATAATATCTTAAGATCTAATTATCTATCCTAATTGAGTGACAATGATATATTCAGTGTTAACCAAGTTACAACAACAAATTTAGTGTTAACTAAATTATAGTATGATTTGGTTTTACATTGTGTTAACACCTTAAAAGGGACTTGGATTTTTTTTCTAGTAATTGATTCACCCCTCCCCTCTCAATTTCTCCTTTCCCTTTCCAATAGGTTGTATCCAAAATATCCATCTAGAAAAGACATCATTTTAGACCCATTCAAAATTTTCTATACTTTTTCAAGTGAGGGAAAATGGTAGTTATCCTTTAGGAAAGCTAAGTTCAAATTGCAAAAATCCACACAAAGGTGAATTTCTCCAATCTTTTTCATTAATGGAACCAAGTTAGAAACCCATGTAGAATGTTAGATTTGGAAGATAATTTTAGCATCAAGTAAATTTTTAACTTCTTTCAGTATCAAAGGCTCAATTATGGGATTCATTGGTGTCTATCTTTAATGAAAAGGGTTTGGCATTAGGCTTCTATGAAATGTCAAGACTGATAATTATAGGATCATATGTCTTGAGCTCTTCATACCTCCATGGTATATGACATCTTTCTATTTTTTAATTAATCAACGCATACTTTCATTTTCTTGAGGGCTACATGCTTTTCCAATTCTCACCATCTTAGGATCTTCTTTTGTACCCAGATTATATGAATCACATTCTTCAATCCCCTTTTCTTCAATAGCTCTTTTACCATGTGTTGATTTGTCCCAATCAAAGATACATTCTAATTGTACCATCCCCTTAGGAATAGTAGTGGACTCTAAATTTGTAATCCCATCTTTATCTTCTATCTCATCATCTTGAGGTTTATCATTAGGATTATCATCAATCTCCTATACTTTGAAATGGTCATTGCACATAATGAACTCAAGGATATGTTGGTCATTTTGGAAGATTTGTAAGTTCATAATGTTGTATAGAATAGAAATGGAAGCAACCAATTCAAGTGAAAAAAATATTTAGTTTTGTCCTCAATAGGTTGGAATGCACTTTCTAAAATGGTAAGGGCCTTGGGTACCATGTTCTTCTTTCCCAGAATGGACCTTATGTTCAAGACCTCAAAATCTTCCAATAAGTCCCAAACTATTTTTTTTGTACACAAGTAATCTTCTACCATTACAAGAATAAATGGATTTCATCTATATAATGACCAAATGAGAGTCTCCTTCAACTATGAGTGCTTTGATGTATTTCTCTAATGCAAAGAGAAGTCTATGAATCAAGGTTTCATACTCTGCAACATTGTTAATACATCTAAACTGTAAGAAATATGCTACATAAAAAGACCTACTTTGGGATTAATTAATTCAATACCTACACCATCTCCTAATTTTCATTTAGAGCCATCAAACATGAGTGTCCTAATTGGTTTTTCTTTGGGCTTTCTAGATTAGCATTTATTTTTCTAAATATTTAGATTCCACTTGATCTTTGAAGGATTGTTTCTTTAGGATCCACTGTAATCTTTCACATGATGGAATTATTGAGTTTCTATTGGTTACCTTTGATATTGGTGTTGCCCATTTTTCTTTTTAATTTTGAATATCCTCAATTAATTTTATGATTGTATCAATTTTTTTTTTAGGATGAACAACCATTGAGGTCTAGCCTTGACCTTTTAGAAAACATCATCTCCTTAGGAATTTGATAATCACTGGTAGAGGATTGGATAAACCCCACCATTTGAAGAAGTGTCACTATATGATGCATTATAATCTTCTTTTTCTTCTTTATTGATCCAAAAAAATTCATATATGTATGTGTAAATTGAACTTTCCTTTTATATCTCATTTGGAGTTTGACCATTTTTTTATTACATTATTTGAGTGAGTACCCTAGCAATTGCTTCTTGGAAATATGGGCATTCAAATTCTAAATGACCAACTTTGTGTAGCATGCAAAATCCTAGAAGAAGGAAAGCATTTGGGTCTACTTCTTCACCTAAGCATTGTAAGTTTGCAACCATATTGTTTATGAACTAAGTCACAACAACTTCTTTTGGGGTAGGGATCATGAATTCTTTATTTAGATTGTCTAGTCTCTTAGTTGAAGTTATGTTAATAGCCATCACTTTGTAGGAACCTAAATTGGCTTGAGAAAATGCTACCTATTATGTGATCATTGTCTTCAGTTTTGGCTCAACATTGATCTTGATCTAATTATTCAATCCATTCCAAGGTAGTCATAGTTCATTAAAATTAGTTGAAAACCATCCTCTTAACCATTTTTTTCCATTCTCTACATAGCAACAATTTGTATGTTTCTAGAATCTCCACCACACATATATCTATGATATCTTGGATTCTAGGGTCTTTAGTCAACTATATTCAAACATCTTTCAATACTCCAATAACTTTTTATTTTGTCTTATCAAGTTGAATCACTATTTTATTCATATGTTGAGGAGTAACTCCTAACCTTTGAGCTATTGGAAGTGGCATGATTTTACAAGAATCCCCTGAATCAATGAGGAAATTGTGAACATGTCTTTAAAATATTTTGTTGCTAAGAAAGAAAGGTAGGCCTTGTCTTTATACATGGTTGGCATAGCCTTAGAAATGTTGACTTGTTGTTATATTGTCTTTTGAGAACCCAAGCTAGGTGTTTCTTTTGTATGATCTAAAGTCTTTATCAGTGCTTCACTTCGATTATGATAATTCTGTAGCATGTTGAATAAGGATATATTGGCCTAAATTCTTTCAAAATTTTCTACTACACTATATTTTTAAATTTCCTAAGTAGGATTCTTGAGGATTGTATGCTTATTTCTTTGGTTTTGATTTTATTACCCAACATAGGGAACTCTGGTAGGTATGGGATTGTTATTAGCCCTTGGATCTAGAGGTGTTGGTTGCAAAGTGGGATGAATCCCATTAGTTATGGGTTCTCTTTAGTTATGAAAATTTTAAGTATTTTGATTGTCATTTTGAAAAGGAAGCATCTCTTCTAGTTGAGGATTTGATCCTTGATTGAATGGAAAAGTAAATTTTTCACTAACTTGTTCTCCTATCCCTAAATTCTATGGATAATCATAAGATTCAAGCATCATAGTATTGAAGTGCATAGGGGGCTCATTATTATTTCCTTGTAAATTTTGGTTCACTTCTTGATTTATTTTGAAATATGAGTCATCATCATTGGGTAAATTTTGATTACTATAATATTGATTGATGTCTACAAACTAAGCATTATTGTTTTTATCTTTATGGATACTTCCATTGTTTGGGTGGTTGTTCCATTGTTGATTATGTCTTTGGAAACTATTGTTGCGATCTAGAGGATTAAAATTATTCCCCATATTGTTATTTCCTGCACTATTATTTCTATTGAAACTCTTATTCTAAGTTTGACAATAGTTGTTGTAAGTTCTTTCATTAATTCTCTAAAAGTTATTGTTTTGCCTCTGTGACAACCTCAAAATGGTTTTTTTGTTGGTGATTTGAGACATGGTTTTCTTCATTTGTCCAATCTCAAATGTGACATTATTTTCTACTTCAGTAGATGTGGTTGCATTATGTTCAAAGAAAGCAACTTTTAAAGGTTCACATCCTAGATAAGCTATGGCTAGAACTGATAAATCTAATGCCTATTGTAATGGAATTGAATTTATTGAAATAAATTGACTAGACATTACTTGTGCTCTAGCAAGATATGTTAGTATTGTTGTAGCAGTTTAAGCTGGGACCATTAATTCCCCTCCATCAAGATTGTCTAGTTTACTGAAGGTAAATGCTTTTGAGAGAACTTTTTCCAATGTGTTGATGTCTCAAGAAGCCAATCTTCTCAGAAAAATAGTTGCCAAATGGTCCATAGAATTTAAATAAATCTGGATTACAGATTCAACTAGTACTATGTACGATGTCTCCAACATTCTGTAAGCCATGTGAAATTGATAGTTGAACCATGAAATGGTTTCCATTAGATCCCTCTTGATCGATCTAAATAGATGATATATTACAACCAGGTTGATGAATATTTTAAATTGCTCAAGGAACAAATTTTCAAAGGTAGTCCAATTCTAGATACTGTTGGAATTATTTTAGAATAACTGAGGTGGGGGAGTGGGGTCAATACATTATTCAAGGTCCAAATGTATAATTTTACTTTTTTTAACAATTTAGTGAACCATAAAACATTCATACACATGCATGCATTCATTATGTATTTACTAAAACTTGTAAGTTACTATCAAATCAACTTGCAGAAATGTAAAGCATGAAACACAACACATTCATCAGTACACTTGACACACTACTTTACATGGAAACCCAAGTTAGGAAAAACCACTAGTAACATGCTACTCCTTTTTACTCTTTTGAATTGATGCCTTGTGAAAGGCCAACCCTATTAAAGGTTACACTACACACTATTAAATGTGACTTAGTTAAGGGGTTTTAATCACCTTATTAAAAGTGAGCCTTGTTAGAGAACTTTAGGCCATTGACTGTCATGTCAACCTTAATCCAAAAGATTTACCCTAGGCTGATACAATTGTTAGAGAGTAAGAATAGAGCTTTGATCTAATACAACTTACAACCTCACTTGAAAATTATAGATCTCTATTTAGTCCTCAACTATGCTTGGCTTTCGTTCTTTGCAGCTCTAGTAGCTTGTTCACCCTTCAAGCATTCATCTCCTTAAGACTTCTTGCTTAGTATGTCATTCCAGACACTTCTCTTGGTTCACTAGATGAAGAAAAACCCTTAATTCCTTCTCCTCCTTTGGTTCTCACATATGACACCAAGCTCTGTAACTTCTTTGCTTCATGAATAGACATTCCTATATAAAGGAAATTAAAATATTTTCCCACTCATTATCCATTATCCAAATTAGAGTTTTGGATGGATTAGGTAGGATACAATGTATCTACCACACATCTTGTCTATTCTAGAAATTCCTCCTAGAATCCATTTAAATTCACCTAAAAAGGGTTTATATCAAATTCTCTACCACTAACTCATCAATCGTATCTTCCTCCTGGTTCACAAGTTCCAAGAAAACAAACTTGTTAGCTTAGATTTTGTGAATCTTCAATCTTTCTTATAATGCAACAGCTTAGTATTATCAACCCTCTAATGCTCAACACATACTATGTTACTTAGCATCAACTATAAAATCACTCAACATCAAGTGAGATTTACTGGCACTTGGCATCAACTAGAATTGTCTAGGCATCAACTATCTTTCTTGGCATCCACTAGAATTTCCTTTCACTTAGCTCTCACTGACTTTTTATTTGACTTGCACTAACTTTGCTCGACACCTACTATATACTTGGTCAAGCTTGGTAGACAAACTTTGTTTAACTTATTTTCTTAAACTTTGTAAGTGTATCCTACCATTTTGTAACCTTAAGTAGATCATGAATACATCATGTCATCATTTTCTTGACTAATCCTTGTACTTCATTACATAATCATAACTCAACCTTTCCTCTAGGTGTTTTTGTTACATCTTGTTGATCAAATCCTTCTCATCAATCAATGTAGTGATAGTACTAGAATCTTATAAGCAATTGTTTGACCAAAAAATAGCAGGTTTGACATCAATGATAAAATAATGATTGAAACACATAATCTTGTTCAACAATCTCCTCCTTAACAATCTTGAAATGAAAAGTCACGTTGAAATGAAAACTCTTAAACCATGTAATATTTTCACGAGGAAGGGAGTAATCAACATTATCATCTAGAGGTGCTAGGGCTTCTAGAAATGGTGTGGTGGATGCTAGATCTAGCAATGGTATGGTTGTAACTAGTTCTGGTGATGTGATGGCTTCTAAATTTAGCAAGGGCATTGACTACAAAAGTGGGGAAAATAGTGCTAGAGCCTCTAGCAATGGTGTGGTGGTTATTCGATCTAGTAGTGGCATGGTCATAACTAGTTCTAGTAATTTGATGGCTTCTAAATCTAGCAAGGGTGTTGGTTGTGTAACTGGTAAAAATGATGCCAGGACTTTTGACAATTGTGTGGTGGTTGCTAGATCTGGCAATGGTATGGTTGTATCTAGCTCTGGTGGTATGATGGCTTCTAAATATATCAAGGGTACTAGTTGTGGAAGCAAGAAAAATGGTCCTAGGGCTTTTGAAAATGGTGTGGTGGTTGCTGGATTTGGCAATGGTGGTGTGATGGCTTTTCAATCTAGCAAGGGTGCTAGCTATGAAAGTGGTAAAATGGTGCTAGAGTTTCTAGCAATGGTGTGGTGGATTTTGGATCTAGCAATGGTATAGTTGCAACTAGTTCAAGTGGTGTGATGGCTTCTAAATCTAACAAGGGTGCTAGTTGAAAAAGTGGGAAAAATGGTGCTAGGTCTTCTGGAAATGGTGTGGTGGTCACTAGATCTAGCAGTGTTATGGTCATAACTAGTTCTGGTGATGTGATGGCTTTTGAATCTGGCAAGGGTGCTAGTTGTGGAAGTGGTAAAAATGATGCTAGAGCTTTTGGAAATGGTGCCGTGGTTGCTAGATCTACCAATGGTGTGATCATAACTAATTCTACTAATGCCAGGGTTTCTGGTATTGGTAAGGTGGCTTCTCACACTAACATCAATTCTTGTTCATACTCTGGCAAGGATACTTGTGCTGGTGCTAGGATTTCTAGCATTCCTATGATGGTTGCTAGTTTTGGTAGTGATGTTGGTGCTAGTGCCAAATTTTTTTGTAAGGGTGTGTTGGGTGTTGGTTTTGGTTCTATGGCTTTTGGATCTGGCAAGGGTGCTAGTGTTGATGCTAAGGTTTTTGGGAATAATGTGGTGTCTGCTCATGTAATAGATGTTAAGAAAGGGTTTTCATATGTTAAGTTCCTGTGCAAGGGTAGGGGTTTGGAAAAGGCTACTAAACCTTTTCTATCTCCTTTGATCCCCAATTGTAAGCCAATTTCACTTAATTTAGGGATGAGTCACTTTTAGAAATTGAAGAAATTTTTAGGGATCTATGAAAGGATTCTATTATTTGTCACTTTAAAGGTTTTTGGCCCACTCTCTCAAAGCTCCATGCTTAAATTTTGAAGCATTAGGACTCATATATTACAACCACTATCGAGATTTTCCCTTTGGTCAAAGGTTTCTTCATTGTTACTTTTGTCAATCCTAAGGATAGGAAAGCTTTTCTCTATGATTAGGCATTTTATTGGGAGTAACACTTTCCTTTAATGGTTAAACCATGGCATCCAAATTTTAACCCTCAAATAGAGTCTTTCAAAATCCCAACTTGGATAAGGCTTATCCTAATCTTCCTCTTCAATTTTGGGTGAATTCTTTTTTTATGGAAATTTTGAAGGCTTTAGGGGATTTATGTGTAGTTGATTCCCTATCTTTTGAGCATTTCCATTCTAGTTATGCTAAGATTCTAGTGGATATTGATGTTTCAAAGGGTCTCCCAACTGAGATTATTTTAAGTTATTCAAAGAGCTCTTGGACTCAGTCTCTTGATTATGAGGGCCTCCCTTTTAGGTGTGAAAAATGTTCCAATATTGGACATATGGCTGCTAAGTGTGAGATTGGAAAAACTAGAAATAAATGACCCTCCTCCTAGTGGAATGGTCTATTGGAGTAGCATTATTCAATTGTCAAACCTTTTATTTTGGCGGATGAGGTTTCTAGATCTATAGAACGGGGGGCTCCATCCTCTATATTGGAAATTATTCCTTTTGAGATGGTGAATGCTTTTGATTCCAAAATGGATGCCCAAGTTTCTTATGGGGTTGGTCCTTTGTTTGATGGTAGTCTTAGTACCTTTGAAAAGGAGGTTGAGACTATTTCTAGTCAAGGTGTTAAATCTAATGTTCTTGGTGCAAAATTTGGTCGAGATAATTCTAGTGGTTTTGGTGTTGAGACCACTAATTCTAGACAAGTTAAGTTGCATTATGCTACAACTGTTGGAGCTGGTCATTGTATATCTACTAGCTTTGTTAATATTTCTTCTATCTCTATTCTTGCTACTATTATAATTGGTAATCAGTCTACTGGTATTAGTTCCAATCTGATGGAAGAAGTGATGACAGATAGTCCTTGTCAAAAGGATGAGTTTTAGACTAGTGGTATTAATTCCAATATGATATAAGAAGTGATGAAAAATAGTCCTTATCAAAAGGATGAGTTTCTCTCTATTTCTACTGCTAGAAATGGTAATCAAACTATTGGTACTAGTTCCAATCTATTGGAAGAAGTGATGACAAATGGTCCTCACAAACATTTGAATGAGTTTCCCTCTATTTTGGATTATCAAAATTGGTAGTCTAAGGCTATGATGGTTGACAAGGGGTAGACACCTATGACTAGGAAAATATCTAAAAAGGCCCTTCCTTAATTTGATAGGAATTTACACTCTCACAAAAAGGGAGTGAAATATAATTCTTAGTCCCCTTGGCTATTGAAGAAGTTCTTGTTGATTTCTTTTCTAATTTTTTGTTGGTGCTACTAGACATATAATGCTTTTCTATTGCAACATGCTTTTGGTTTGGATCCCTTTGGGATGTTTGGGCTTCCTTTGAATATCTTTTGGGTCTATGATGTAAAGGAGTTTTGGGTCCCTTCAAAACCTATTTTTACCTTAATCTAAAACAATCTCTTTTCAAATGATCTTTTCAATCAGATTTTAACAATCTCCCTCTTTGGCATTAATGGAAAACTAAATTGATCAACCAACCAAGTCAACAATGTTTCCAGCCTAGTCAACATTACTATAGGCTCTCAAGTCAAAACCTTCGTTCTTCTTGTAGTATAGACCAAAGTCTTCTATTCCTTTCAAGTATCTCATTATCCTCTTTAAAGTCAATAAGTGATTCTCCTTGGGATTAGTATAGAATCTTGAAACTATCCATTTAGCTAATGTATAATCATGTTTTCCATGTACTACATATTGTAGTTTGCCAATCATAAACCTACACAATGTTTGATTCACCTCAGTTGAATCATCATTCTTTGACAACTTGGGTCCTGTCACCATAGGTATAATTATTAGTTTGGAATCCTCTAGTTAAAATGTCTTCAATATCTCTTTGACATATTTTTACTATGTTGTGACTCAAAATTGAAGCCCTAATTTTGAGTACCATTGATGGATTAAGCCCTATAAATTTTTTTTGATGCATGCATACCTGATTGTACTTTTGAGCCCTATGAGGTGTTTAATGTTTCTAGCACCTTTCATTCAATGTGTTTAAGTGTTCTATTGATAAATTGTTGTTTTGAGTCATTTTGTGAAGTCCCATTTTGAGAAATTGTCAAAACTACATTTTTGCCTAGTGTCAAACAATGATAGGAGGTTGTGTTTGCAACTAAATATCTTGCACCTAGTAATGTTGCATGCCTCACTAATTTGGAAGTTTTTAGTTTCCATACCAAAGAGCCTAAGTTTTATATTTTGAGTCATTTTGAATCCATTTGACTAGGTTTTGAATCCCTCAAAGTTGGTCACTTATTGATGTCATGTTGATATGAATTGTTTTAAATTCTGGAAGGCGTTGTTTGATGAGTTATAAATTTTTTCCAGTTAACCAAAATGCTAAGATTATTTTTGTGTTACATTTTAGAGGCCAAATACTTGCTACATTTCAATTTTTAGCTTATGAAAACTAGGTTTGATTGGTTTTTAAATGCAATTCCAAATGCAATACCTAACCTTTTACTGGTGTCAGCATTTGTAAATTTGTCAGAACCCCTGTTCGAGATGTTATAATTTGAAATATTTGATAGGTGAGGTCAAATGGATTGTACCACTATGTTGTACTCTGAAAATACTTTAAGTGTGTCAATTTGTAAGTCTTGACAAATTCGTTTGCACACTTTCCCAGGTCAATTCCATTTGCAAAGTATTTTTCTCCCATTGTTTCCAGTCATCAAATTCTAAGTAGCCTAATTTGACCACTCACCAAATGCATCTAGTTATTCATCATGAGCCCAAAATGTAGATTTATGTTTTCCTTATGATACTGAACTAATGCCCTAATTTTCATTCTCCCAAGTGTCAGTTTTCCTTGTTTTTAATACCAAATCCATATGCAATTTATTGCTTTCTAACATGTTTTCTTGTAGTTAGTTCTAAGAGGTCAAATTTTATGATCAATATCTTTTGACCCTAAATTCTTCATTAGATGAGATTTGACATGGTACAAATGTGTGGAATAGAGAATCAGTGTGTAAGATTCCAGAGCCTAATCAAGTGTTTGGGTTAGTTTTTAAGGCCAGTCAAAGTACCTCCTGATGTAAAGTTGACAGTTTGCAAGAGAGTTAAATTGAGTTTTATTTGATTATTCAGTAATTGAATTTGAATCTAGTTAATGTTAGATGATTCAGTAGGCCACTCTGAGATGTCAATTGTTCAGAAAAAATTATTTTTTTTAGCTAGACCCATTTTAGGCCCGTCTAATTTTTGTGTTTTGAATAGAAATTGTGGATTGAAATTTTGATGAGTATTATAATGGTTTCTTTTAATCATTATAATTACTTAAAGAAAATTAGGGAATGTTTAAGAAAGATAGCTAGTCAATTGTCTAGATCTCCTCCCATCATAAAGTTTGTAGATCCAACATTTGAGAAGACACTTGAGGATAAGGCAAAAGCAAAACTTGGGAGTATGGGAATTATTCCAAGGTTATCTTCAAACTGGGTCATATCTCCATTGTCTTTTAAAGAAGATTTTTCTATTAAAGAATCATTGTCTGAGCTTTTCTCAGTTGCTCAGAATCCTATTTATCTTCTAGAGGAGAATGATATATTATCCAGGGTAGGATACATTTTCTTGAAGTTTATAGATAAAGTATATGAGAGAGCTTCTCTTTTTTCTCTCCTAGCATTGATGATTTAGATTAATCAAGTTAGAGTGATTTAGTAGTTTCTTTCAGGTCAAAGGGTCATCAAGTAAGAAATTAAAGAAAAAGGACTTGAGATTAGAGAAGGGCATATTTATTATTTTTAATGAAGAGAAATATGGATTCAAAATTTGAGATATTGTCTTCAATGAGAAACACCAACAACCCGTATGTTTATTGACTAAATACAAGGGGCTATTTGTTTTGATAGTGCAATGTTTTAATGAAAAGACAAAGTAAATATGAAGGGTTAAATTAGAGGTTAAGATTTTTATATGAACTTGCACATTTTTGGTATTTTCCATACATGAGTAATAAATAAAAGATGACAAGTAGGGGTCTTTCTCTTTAGTTTCACGCCCATTCTAAAAAGTGAGCAGTAGCTCTACGTCCAAGACCTGCAAGATGAAGAATAGGAACATTCCTAATAGAAGGAGGCTCACATCCATGATGAGGAGGTCACCCATAGCTTCATAGTGCCAAACCATGTGCAAGGAAATCCAAGGTAAAAGGGAGCTTCAACGTTCAGGGGAACGGGTCCACATTTTGAAAAAGAGTTGTCCACATTTTTGTAGTAGCGCACATCTTGAAATACTTCATGCCATAGCACATGATAGCTGCAACATTAGAAATGGTCATACATGGGCATAATATCATGTAAAAAGAAGCCCATGGCTACCAGTAAGCCCGATGAGTAGGACAATCCATGAATGAGGAAAGGAGAGTCATCAAGAATTTGGTAACAAAAGGAGAAGATGCCATAAAATGATTAGAGCATTAATGCAAAGAGAAGGGAAGCCATAAGCAATGAAGGAAGAAAAAATCTTGTCAAAAATTAAAGCTACCAAAGATATAGTCATCTTTTACACTATAAAATCTTCTCCCTTAAGTGTAGATGCACCCATGAGGAAACTAGATACCAAAGAAAAAGGTGCCAGCAAAAATTAAAAAAGCCACCTAATACAAAAAAAGAGGTCCATGTGAAGAGCATTAAGAGGAGGCTCTTGTTTCTACAAGGGAACTGGCCATTGGAAGCCGAAGTCTACATGAAAGAATGCACAAGGCCCATGTTAGACACTCAATTGAATGAGCAACCCATGCTTGAAAAGAAAAGCTCATGCAAAGGGAAAGGTAAGCACATAGCCATGAGCAAGGGATGCATACATAGTTGGCAAGGGAAAAATAATAGGGGAACATGTTGAAAAGGGGCACTCATAGTTAGACGAGATTTTGATGCTTCCAATAGTAGAGGAAATGTTGTTTCAAAGGATATGAATGCTATTGTTGCCACCATTAAGACTAAGAGGACCATTAATTTTCTTGACTAGTGTCCTACTAGGTTCAAATGTGCTATCAATAATCAACCCTGAACTGTGGTTGTTGGAGGGGAATTTGCTTGGAAGGGAAGCTGCATCTATTTCCTAAGTACCCACGTTAGAAGAGAAGTCACAAACTAATAAGGAAGAACATCTCTATGCCTCTTGCCTCCCGAAATATGGGGAGGAGTTTTCTTTTAAACAAAATATCCCACATTGCCTATGTGGGGGTGGTTTTTAACCTTCAAATACTTTGATAGTTATATAACAAGTCTTTTAAAGAGGCAAAAAGGCAAAGTTGCATGTGTGTGGGTCCCAATCAACCTGAAGAATAGATAATATTTTAAATGTACATGCAATAGTATTGATGACATTAGCGTAATTGAATCTCACTAGAAAGTTGAGAAATCCAACAAGTCGCCATGTCACTTGCCAAAAAATTCAAGGTTTTCTAGTAGCGACATAGTGAACTACTAGAAAACCTTGAAATCTAGCAAAGTTGGTCGTGGGTTCTATGTCTATTTGATCTAGCAATTTGACAGTGAACTAGTGAATGACAAGTGGTAGCCAGGTAGTAGAAGAAGTGACATGGTAAAGTGACTTACTTGAGGTGGCTACCCAAGAATGAATCACAGAAGGACAAGTGGCACCATGGCAATTCAGATCTTGCAATGCACCAGATCGTGCCACATGGTAGATCCGATGGATGTTGCTATGTCACTAAGGTGAAGTTGCATGCCAGTTAACATAACAACATAGTGACCATGATGTGGCATGATGAGCTGGTGTGCTAATGTGGTGGTGAGAAGGACAAATAAAGTGATGCCACATGGCATCCAAATGGAGGGGTCGAATGACTGTGCAAAAAAGGAATCAATTATGACTTGACATGTGTCATCAGGTTGGTCAATAGGTTTGATCTAGATAGAAAATGAGAGGAATTTCATAAAAACACCAATTTTAGTATTTTATTCTTATGTCCTCAAAATCATGTGTAGTTCCTTTTACATAAATTTGGAGTTATTGTATAGTTTGAAACTATATAATATGATAATTTTTGCATTTTTAAAGTGCTTTAGCCATGAACAGAGGCATGAACTTTAGAGGGGCATAACTGGGGCATTTTTTCACCAAAATGGGCACTCCAATATACCATCAGAACTAGGAAGAGATGAAATTTCTTAATATGAAGTCAATTTTTGCACAGGTGCTTATTGGTTTTTGCTATAATCCAATTTTTGATTCCCAAGGCATTCTTAGCAAAATGGGAAAAATTCCTTATTGATCATCAGAATTGGTTAAAGGGCAGATATGAAGACTTATTGAACCCTGAATGTGGAAAAAAAAAATTGGAAAAGATTATTTTACATTCTAAAAGGCCATTTAACTAATTTTTGGCTTTGCCTTGTCTTGAGATCTAGCATCAAAAGCAGTTACTTTCCATCAAGTTTTAAGATACTTATACTTTTGAGACCCAAAATGCTAAAGTATTTGATTCACCCATTGCATAGAGAGATTAGAGAGAGTATTTTCATTGCAAGGAGAGGGAATTTCAAGTGGACACATGTTAGATGTAGAGAAAATCTGGGAATTGCTTCCTCTATATCATTCTCATTCTTTCTCATTGTACAAGTTCCAATTTTTGGGAAGAAAAAGTTTCATTGTTGTGATACCATTAGGGGTTCCAATTTTTCACTGTGAGTCCATTGGTTCTACTATATTGATATGTTATCACTACTATGACACCACATTCTTTAGAATAATTATTTTATATGAACAACAATATGCAGATTGTAGAATAAGTTCATATTGATTAGGTTGTTTCATGTTTTAATTTCATGCATTTGATTGTATTGTTTCAAGGAAATGAATACAAATGAGCCAGAATTTCATTAGTTTCATTTTGATTCTCCTCTCCTATCTCTATAATCTGTAGTCTTATGTGGTCTTGGAAAAAAGAGCTGAGATCCATTTGCATCCCTTTAAAGTTGTATGTTGGATTTGTTTTGCTATTCGAACAAAGGACCAAGTAAATGCTTAATGTGTTTGATAGGGTTGTTGATAATTGTGAGAAGGATACTTCATAAGAATGAGGTCTTTGTGAATACTAATCTCTAATTCACCAGGTGATTAGATAGATCGAATACTTTGGTGTATGGAATATGTCATTGATATCACAAATGCATGTATTTAAATTATGGATTTTCCCAATAGATAAGGCACTAATTAGTTACGAGATCACTTGTTCATGCTAATGCATATTTGGGGTTTTGTTGAATTCAACATCATTTATCAAATGTTCTTCCCTTTCATGTTGAAGAGCTGAAAAGTCTAACCCTCACTTAGCTTGTGAATTTCCTAGATATAAGGGTTATTATCTACTTTGTTAGATTTAGGAGTATTTTTTTTCACTAGTACCATATCGATTGAATCTTAGGTCCACCTGCCTAGGTTTTGTAGAGCTTGAAGTGAAGAAGGGTCAACCTTTATAATTGGCCTGGTGTCTAAAATGATGTGTTAAAGATGGGAATTAGCTACCTTTATATGTGTCATATTCTCATCGAGGTAATTGGAAACCTACAAAATTTTCAAACACCAACATACTAAGTGATGTATATACCATTCTTCATCTGATATATTTGCAATCCCACAAAAAAATTGATTTCTCTAAACATAGACATTTCAAATTCTAGCTTCATCTAATTTGTAAAATCTTTACATAACGCATCTTGACCTCCAAATATGATATCATTGAACAAATATTTTAGATAGTAGAATACCTTTTTCATTTTTTTCCTTTTTATATAGATTGTTCTTATCATCAGTCCTCTCAAATCTAATATTCATAAGATAAGTGTGAAGTCTCTCATGCCATGCTCTCAAGGTGCTTGCTTCAATTCACATAGGGCTTTGTTCAATCTACATACCATGTTCTTATTGTTATCATCAACAAATCCTTCTAGCTATTCTATGTAGACTTCCTCTTCTAGTATGCCATTCAAAATGTAGATTTAACATCCATCTGATAAACTTTGAAACCTTTGTCAGTAGCATAAGTAAGTAGAGTTCTTACTCCTTCCATTCTTGTAATAGGAGAAAATGTCTCACCATAGCCGATTCCCTCTTCTTGTGTATATCCTCTATAAACTAATCTTGCTTTTTTTCTTATCACTTCAACATTCTCTTCTAGATTTTTTATGAATACCTACTTGGTGCCAATCACATTCTTGTCTCTTGGTCTAGGAACTAGACTCCATGCTTTGTTCTTCTCTATCTATTGAAACTCTTCTTCCATGGCCTTCTACTAATCATCATCTTCTAATGCATATTCCACTATCTTGGTCTCCTTCATGATAAAAAATGCGGTTTAATTCTCAATATATTTATTGTCATTGACCTAGCATCTTTATTTCTAATGATTTGATCAGTAGGATGATGTCTTTTGACATATTTGGATAATCTTGGCTCAGCTCTTATTTCTGCATTTTGTCTTTCAGCTCTTATTTTAGAGTCACTGTGTACATCTTTGTCAGGTATCATAGCATCTCCTTCATGTGTACTAATCTCATAATCAGAATGTGCATTTTCTTTATTTTGCAACTCAACATCTAAATGTAGCTTGGTTCCTAAATGAAACTTGACATTCATAAGATGTGGCTCGATAGTTACTAAAACTTTTTTTTGATTTGTAACTTGATTTGTAGCATGTTCTTTAGTAGGAATTCCTTCATAAAAGTATACAAATGATTTTTATTCTTCTAGTTCTTTCATAGGTTTAGCCTCATGTACTGCTATAAATTCATCAAAGTTCACATTTGCACTTTTGACAATTTTTTTAGTGTTAATATTTAAACACTTACAATCTTTGCTTCTTGTGTAGTATCCAAGGAATATACCTTCTTCATTTTTTGCATCAAACTTTCCATACCTAACATCTTTAAGAATATAAAACTTACTTTCAAATACCTTAAATTATTTCACATTAGGTGGATATCCATACCATAGTTCAAAAGGTGTTGAATGAGTACCTTTCTTGACTTGCTCTCAGTTCAAGGTATATACAACAGTACTTATAGCTTCTCTCTAGTATTTGAGAGAAACATTTTCCTCCAACATAAGTATTTTGGTATAGTCCATTATAGACCTATTTCTCCTTTCAACAATTCCATTTTGTGGAGGGGTCCTAGGTGCAAATGTCCATCCTTTGATTCTCTATCATTATAGAACATCTCAAACTCATTCTAAGTAAATTCTCCTCCTCTATCTAATCTTAAAAATTTTAGACTCTTACCTATTTCTTTCACAAATCTTGCCAAGTACCACTTAAAATTTGAAAAGCGTCAGATTTTTGTTTCAGAAACATGATTGTCATCATCTTAGAGTAATCATCAACAAGTAACATAATGTACTTATCTCCTCTATAGCTTTTCACTTTAATTGGTCCACATAAGTTAGTATGAACAATCTCTAGTATTTCTTTATAGGTATAAGCTTTAATCTTAAAGCTTGACTTTGACATTTTTCCTAGCTACATTGTTTGCACACTATATTATTAGGTTTCTTAAACTTAGGCAATCCTCTAACTCTCTTCATGTTACTAATACTAACAAAATTATCAAAATTAACATGAGATAATCTCTTGTACCAAATTCATACATCATCAAGTTTTTTGATAAGCCAAGTAGCATCTTCTATATCCATATAGAATAGATTACTTCTAGTTTGATCATCTTGTCCAATTAGTTTCCCATTTGTGTCATATAACTTGGTAGTTTTTTTTTTCAAATTCAACCTTACATCCCAGATTATTCAATTGTCACACACTTAGGAAGTTATAATTTAGTCCTTCAACATAGTAAGCATTGTCACATGAAATCGTATATATGAGTTTAATAGATTCTTTTCCTTTTATCAAACATGGTGCATCATTACCAAATCTTACACTATTTCTATCGTAACATGTTAAGGTAATGAACTTACTTTTGTCTCCAATCTTGTGATTTGAGCATCCACTGTCAATGATCCATCTATCATTCTTCTTCACACAAGTCACAAGTGAAATTGCCTCATCTTCATTAGATTCATCCTTCATTGCAACATATACCACTTCATCATCATGTTCATCAGAGTCATGTTCAACAATAATTTAGCATGACTTCTTTCCTTTGTCTTTGTAATCTTTTTTATCATCTTCTCTTCTATTTTTTTGTATTTTTTGCCTTCTATGTAGTTCTTCTATGTATATCTTGCAACAATATGACCAACTTTATTAGAATTGAAACAAATGATGGGTAACTTACATTTGAACTTGCCTTTACCTCTATGAAATCTCCTTCACAGTAGTTCTTCTAATTGTTCAATGTCTTCCTCATCTCTATTACTGTCACTGGATGCATATTTTATCTTTCTCTTCTTCTTCTTATGCTTTTCCTCCTCAGAATCATTCAATAATAACTTAGCTTTGAAATCAGATTCAAGACTCTCTGGTTTGTAATTGTCAAAGTTAGATAACTCAAAAATAGTGAATCTACCTACCAAACCTTCAAGGGTTAGATCATTTCCTAGAATACATATCAACTCTTGGATTGTAGAAACTCTAATAGCATAAAGAGGCAATAATATTCTAAAGGCATTACTTAACACAGTATAATCATCTATATGGCTAGTAGCTCTTCTTATTGCACTTACAACTTCTTTTATCCTAGCAACATATTGAGCAATATTTTCACCTTCTTCCATTCTCATATCATCAAACTTAACTTTAAGGATCTCATATTTGGCTCTTTGAAAATTTTAGTCTCGTTCGTAGATGGTGGTTAGGTCATCCCACATCTTCTTTTGTTATATATATTAATCTTCCCTAGGATGTATTTAATTGGGATATTCTAAGGATCCCTAAATGTAGTTTGTACTATTGTACACATATGGAGGACATGTCATTACTTGTCCTTTAGTCCATATGTGAGGACAACTTATTTTGTTAATTCTTTTATTGAGGAATTTAGTTTATCCTCCTTAAGAGGATTGTGGCACTTTTCACACACCTATTATGAATGTGGCATTCATAGAAATGGGAGTTATACATGCGAACACATGCAACTCCTTTCCCATATCCTTAGAAGAGATGCTCCTTTCTCTTTCTTCTCTACACATCATTTTGATGTTATTGTATTGAGCTATTTTGCTCCACCACTCTCTCTCTCTCTCTCTCTCTCTCTCTCTCTCTCTCCCTCTCCCTCTCCCTCTCCCTCTCCCTCTCTCTCTCTCTCTCTCTCTCTCTCTCTCTCTCTAGGCATTTTCCTTCATTCATAATACTCACAAGGGGTTTTTTTTGATTTTCCCTTTCAAATCCTTGTTTCCATTGTTGAACTATTTTGGTGTATGCCCTTGGATTTTTCTTATCTCATGTTAACATTGTTTCACACTTAACTTACTTGGATTGTTTTCTTTCCTTACTCTATCTTATCATTTCATACATGGTATCAGAACTTGGTTACTAATCCTCATTTTAAGTTTTTGTGTTGAAGGTTGCCATTCATTAGAGCACACCTCATTTGGAGATGTTATTGAGAGAAGAAGTTGTGATGTGGTTTTTAACTCATCCTAACATCTTGTGTGTGTAGGTTTTATTTTATCATATTTTATCATTTTTTACTAACCCCCTTTGGAAGGCTTTCCACCAAAGGGTTTTCCTATCAAAAATTTCAATTTTATTTTTTTCTCTTGTTTTGGAAGGTGTGCCGCCAAAACAAGAAGCATTTATTATTCATATTATATAGCATTCATTTATTATAAATTGTGCTATCTTGTACATCATTTTAAAAATTAAAATTTAAAAAAATTATTTCCCTAATATTATTATTATAGTGAATATTTCAATAAGCCTAAGTGTGTCTATTTTTTTTTCTACATTCAATAGATTAGTTAAAACCTATTTATATTTCTTTCTCAATATTTTAATAGATATTTTAATCTTCATCTCTTTTGAAATTTAAAATATATCTATTTTGAAATTTGAAAACTTATTTTAATCTATGAGATTTTAAATTTTTAATATCTCATTCTTTCCAATTTTGGATCTTAACTTTGATTTTCTTTTAAAGATCATTTAGCATCCTTTCTTGATTTTTTTTCTAGAATCTTTTTTTTTTTTTGGTGGGTACCTTTCTACATTCAGTGGCCATTAGATCTTTGATTTTCTTTCTATTACTTCACATGGTTTTAGTGGCTAGCTCTATTTAGTATTTGTGTCTTCATGAATTTCATCTTAGACTTTTAGTTGCACTATGTAAAAATCTTTGATATGTGGCTTATAAATTATTGGCTTATTTCTTTGCTTTGAAGTTTGTTGCATGTGTCTATTTGCTTTGGTATTATTTTCTTTGAAGTTTTCTGCATGCATTTGTTTTCTTACCTCAGAGCCTCTCTCAACCTCAGATCCTCTCTAGACCTACATGTAGATCCTCTCCAGCTTCTTACTCTCACCATTGCCAATTTTGTTGCTACTTCCCCTCTCTCCTAGCTTGTTTTGCATTGTTCTTTCACTTCATTGGACCTCTGCATACATGTCATCCTTCTGATCTGTTCTTATCTCTATGTGTCTTCTTTCTTATATTGCTTAACCTCCTCCATTTTTGAAGCTTGACCAGTCTCAAGTTTGTGAGTCGATCATTCTTGTTTGTGCTTTCCTCTTTTTGGTACTTTGTGTATCTTTTTTAAACCTATTATTTTCTCAGTGAGGGTTTGTTTGAGAGAAATTTTTCTTGCTATTTGGCATAGTTTCTTGTTCTGTGATCTTCTCCACCATAGAATTAGCTATGTTGCTTGTAACATATACCTAAGACCAGTGTATGAAATCAGCTTCCTTCATTTTTTTTCAATGTCTTTTTTTTGCATGCAATTTGTCTATGATTCAATCATTGCTTTTAACGTATTGTTTTATTCTAAAAGTTTAAAGTTTTGTTTTATTCTTGTGATTGATGACAGTTGTCATTTTATTTAACCCTTTAGTTTTAAATTAATAAAAATTTTAATCAAACTTTTATATATTATTGGTTATTTATAAGCATTTTAAATTTGGTTCTAACATTGAGTTAAATTTTATCAATTAAATTCTAGAGCATTCATTATCATTCCTTCATTAACAAATTTGTTGGTTTGACATTTGATATTATTTAACTTTTTAAGTGGTCTTATTATAAAATTATAAAATCAATTTACAACTTAAAATCTTGACCTCTTATAAGTTATTTTTTTAATCATTTTGAATCATTAGGAGTCCTAATTATAGCTAGTTGGATTCATTTGTCATTCATTCTTAATTATCGTAATAATCATTTCATAATGCTTCTGCATTATTCTTTTTACGTTACTGATTAATCATTATTCTAACATTTTCTTGCAAGGTTGTATTTTTTTAAGTTTAATCAGCAAGTTTCTTTAATTCCAGTTAACTTTTAAGTCATATTACTATTATGGGGGGCATTTTTTTTCCATAAAGATGTTAATGTTAATTCTAGAAATAAAACTTAATAGCTCTAATTATCACTCCTAGAAAACACATATTTTGTTCATTTTTCATTTTAAACACATGTTCGAGATAGCCACTGATCCTTCTATTGAACCTGGTTCAACAGCTACCCAAGATGAAAAAGATACTAGGAAACTTTAAAATGAAGAAGCTTTAGGTTTAATTAGTATTTCCATTATTCCATATTTATATGTTTTAATTGCACATTGTTCTAAAGCTCATGATGCCTAGTCAATTTTGCAAACCAAGTACGATAGTGTAGATGAATCCCACAAAATACAGTTGTAGGATCAAGTTGAGGATCTTAGGTATACCGATTTTAAGACCATGGATGAATTTTTGTTAAAATTTGATTCTATTAAAAGTCATCTTGTTTCTTTAGGTGTTCAATTAGATGACATTTTCTTAATTCATATTATTCTTAAAAAGTGTCTTCCTAGATAGTTTCAACAATTTATAACTAATATTCATGCACAACATGTTATTCCTACATTAACTGCTCAGTTAACCTATGTTATTTTTCAAAATCTATTATGATAGGCAGAAGCTAACATAATTCAATTTGGTACCCTTAAATCAATTGAACATGCATTTATTTCTTGGAATTCAAATAGTAATAATTTTCATTCAAATAATAATAATAATAATCATAATAGAAAACACTATAATAATAATTCTAATAATTCCAATAATAAATCTCATGCCAAATATAGCAATAATAACAATAACCATAACAATCATCATAATCACAATTGTAATAATAATAATCAAAGGAAACATTCAAATTCCAAACCTCATTGTTCTTATTGTGGTAAAGATGATCATGTTGTCAATAACTGTTTTAAAAAGCAAAATGATAAAAAACCTATGAACAACAGTAACCATAATCAAAAATCAAATCATAAAAGAGGTAATTCTAATGGTTCTAATTCTCACCATGCGTTTACTTGTAGCTATAATGTTTTTAGACCTTTAGAGTGGATTGTTGACAGTGGTGCTTTACAACATGTCACTTCTCATAAAGAAATTTTTTATTCTCTATAACCTGATATTGCTAATATTCCTATTTAGTTAGCTAATAATCAGACTTGTAAAGTTGAAGGTTTAGGTGATGTAACTATTCCTAATGGTAAAATGCATGATGTACTATATGTACCTAATTTGAAAACTAATCTACTTTATGTTTCAAAGTTATATCAGGACTATAAAGTTGAATTCTATAAAGATATGTGTTATGTGATAGATCCTTAAACTAAACAAAAAGTTTTGTCATGCTAAAATGGATAATGACAATTTATTTAAATACCATGAATTTTCTAGTTCACAATATTCTTTACATACTTCCATTGATTTCAATAAATGTCATGAAAGACTTGGCCATTTAAATTTAGATTATATTACTTGAATGCAAAAAGGCAATATGGTTGATGGTTTTCCTCACATTATTCCTTCTAAGATTTCTTTCATTGGTTGTATGAGTGGTAAGATGCATAGGGAGCCCTTTCCAAGTGGTAAATCATGGAGGGCAACTCACAAGTTGTACCTTGTCCATAGTGACCTTTTGGGCCCCATGGAGAATAATTCCATCCAAGGTTCTCAATATGCAGTTACCTTTGTTAATGATTTTTTAAGATGAACTTGGATTTACTTTTTGCATAGCAAGGATCAAGTTCTTGATATATTCATTGAATTTCAGTTATATGTTGAAAGATAATCTAGTTTAAACTTAAAATTCTCAGAACTGATAATGGAAAAGAATATGTGAATAATGCTTTTCACTCTTGTTTGAATTCATGTGGAACTAAACACGAGCTTACTATTCCTTATACACCATAGAAAAATGGTGTGGTAGAAAGAAAGCATAGGACAATTTTTGAAATGGCTAGATGCATGTTACATGCTAAGAATTTGCATTATAAATTTTAGGCTAAAGCCATGTTTTGTTAAAATTATATTCTTAATAGGACTCCTACCAAATCTCTCAAGGATATTACTCCAGAAGAGGCTTGGTCTAGTAGGAAACCTAATTTACATCATTTGCATATTCTTGGATCTATTTCTTATGTTCATACTCCTAAACAGAAAAGGCATAAATTAGATGCTAAGTCGTCTCCTTATATTTTTGGTGGTTATGATGAAAACACTAAGGGTTATCATGTTTATGATTCTACTACTAAAAATTTTCAAGTTGCAAGAGATGTTTACATTGCAAAAAATGGTATCCATGACTGTTCTACTACACATGATGTAGAATTTAGTGGCACTAAAATTGTGCTAGTGGAGGACCAACCTCCTTCTCTTAACCCTACTCCTCCTCTTAACCCTACAACTCAAGCTCCACCTAATATTTCTACTTCTACTAGTAATGATATTCAAATAGCTACTAATGACAATTTTATTGATAATGACTCTTCCTCTAGTGATGATTTCATTACTACTAAACATAAGCCTAAATGGGCTCAAGGGTTAATTAATGAAAGTGATGACTATGTTACTAGATTTAGTGGAATTAAAGATAGAAGGATTAATTATTGCAATTATGCCTTGATGACTACTATTATGAATTCTAATTATTATAAGCCTTTTGATCAAGCTAACTGTCAACCTTATTGGAAAATGGCCATGAAAGAGTAATATGACTCTTTAATTGCTAATCAAACTTGGGGCTTAGTCAAGTTACCTATGGCAAGAATATAGTTTCAGGTGAATGGTTATACAAAACAAAAACTAATGCTAATAATGAAATTAGTAAATTTAAGGCTAGATTAGTTGCTAGAGGTTTTTCACAAATGGAAGGATTAGACTACAATGAAACCTTTGCCCCTATTGTTAAAATTCCTACCATTAAATTAGTTCTTCCTTTAACATCTAAAATGAACTGGCTCATTCATCAAATGGATATTAAAAGTGCCTTCTTAAATGGTGATTTACATGAAGAAATCTATATGGCTCAACCCCCTAGATTTGTTAAGAAAGGTAGCAAAAATCTAGTTTGCAAATTGAAAAAATGTATTTATGGTCTCAAACAATCACCTAGAGAATGGTATTCTAAAATTAATTCATTCTTTATTTCTCTAGGTTTTTCTAGAAGCAAGAATGATCCTAACTTATATATTAAACATACTCAAGATGATTTCATCATCGTTATTATTTATGTGGATGATCTAATTCTGACTTTGAGTTTAGATGCTTCAATTTCTAATATTAAGTTTCAACTTAAACATAAATTCTAGATGACTGATTTAGGTATTTTACATTACTTCTTAGGTATGCAAATTTGGCAAACTCCTAAGGGTATCTTTCTTTCCTAAAGTACGTATGCTCATGACCTTTTAGAAAAATTTAAGATGAATGATTCTAACCATGCTCAATTCCATGTGAATTAGGAACTAAATTAATGGCTGATATAAATACTCCTTTTGTTGATAAAACTTTGTATATGCAACAAGTAGGAAGTTTAAATTATTTAACTCTTACTAGACTTGATATTGCTTATAGTGTTGGTTTAGTTTCTAGATTTATGTCTAAACCTCAACAAACTCATTTTAAAGTTGCTAAATAAATCTTAATGTACATTAAAGGAACTATTAATATGGGATTATTTTATGATGCCCATTCTACATTTATTTTACAAGGCTATACTAATTCTAATCTAGGTGGAGATCCCAATGATGAGAAATGCACTTGTGGCTATTGTTTCTTTGTTGGTTTAGGTGCAATTTCTTGGAAAATTAAAATATAACACTCTATTTCCCTTTGCTCAATTGAATCTGAATACAAGGGTTGTACCAATATAGCTAAGAAGCCTTATGGCTTAGAAGACTTCTTGAAGATCTGGGTCTACCTCAACAAGCACCTACCATTCTACATTGTGACAATCAAAGTGGCATTGCCTTGGTGAAGAATCTAGTTTTTCATGCAAGGACCAAACATATTTTAGTCTAACATCACTTCATTCAAGAACAAGTTGAAGACAAGAAAGTTACTCTCCTTTTTTGTAAGGGTGAACATCAAGTGGCTGATATTTTGACAAAACCACTTCCTAAAGACAAATTTCAATTTCATTGTAAAAATTTGGGTTTATGTAAGAAACGATAAGATAGAGCAAGGAATGAGAAATAATCCAAGTAAGTTAAGTGTGAAACAATGTTACCATGAGATAAGCAAAATCCAAGAGCATACACCAAGATGGTTCAACAATGGAGACAAGGATTTATAAGGGGAAAGAAAAGAAAACCCCTTGTGAGTATTATGAATGAAGGCAAATCCCTAGAGAAGAGAGAGAGAGAGAGAGAGAGAGAGAGAGAGAGAGAGAGAGAGAATGTTGGAGCAAAATAGCTCAATACAATAACATCAAATTGATGTGTAGAGAAGAAAGAGAGAGGAGCATCTCTTTTAAAGAGATGAGAAAGGAGTTGCATGTGTAACTCCCATTTCTATGAATGCTACATTCATTATAGGTGTGTTCAAAGTGTCGCAATCCTCTTAAGGATGATAAACTAAATTCCTTAATAAAGGAATTATAAAAATGAGTTGTCCTCACATGTGGAATAAAGGAAAAATAGTGACATGTCCTCCACATGTGTACAATAGGACAAACTACATTTAGGGATCCTTGGAATACCCCAATTAAATACATCCAAGGGAAGATTAATGTTTCTAACATCCCCCCTTGATCTTTACTTGGGGAGTTTACATCAAAGGGTTGTAAACCCAAATTTTTACAATGAAATTGAAATCTCTCTTTAGAAAGTGGTTTTGTCAAAATATCAGCCACTTGATGTTCACCTTTACAATAAAGAAGAGTAACTTGTTTTTCCTAAACTTGTTCTCGAATGAAGTGATCTTGAAGTGAAATATGTTTGATCCTTGCATGAAAAACTAGATTCTTTGCTAAGGCAATAGCACTTTGATTGTCACAATGTAGAGGGGTAGGTGCTTGTTGAGGTAGACCCAAATCATCAAGAAGTATTCTAATCCATAAAGCTTCCTTAGCTGCATTGGTACAACCTTTGTATTTAGCTTCAGTTGAGCAAAGGGAAATAGAGTGTTCTTTTTTACTTTTCCAAGAAATTGCACCTGAACCAAAAAAGAAACAATAGCCACAAGTGGATTTCCCATCATTGGGATCTCCACCTAGATCAAAATCAGTATAGCCATGTAAAATAAATTTAGAATTGGCATCATAGAATAATCCCATATTAATAGTTCCTTTAATGTACCTTAAGATTTGTTTAGCAACTTTAAAATGAGTTTGTTGAGGTTTAGACATAAATTGAGAAACTAAACCAACACTATACGCAATATCAGGTCTAGTAAGAGTTAAATAATTTAAACTTCCTACCAACTGCCTATACAAAGTTTCATCAACAAAAGGAGTATTCATATCAGCCATTAATTTAGTTCCTAATTCACATGGAATTGAAACATGGTTAGAATCATTCATCTTAAATTTTTCTAAAAGATCACGAGCATACTTGCTTTGAGAGAGAAAGATACCCTTAGGAGTTTGGCAAATTTTCATACCTAAGGAGTAATGTAAAATACCTAAATCAGTCATCTGAAATTTCTGTTTAAGTTGAAACTTAATATCAGAAATCAAAGCATCTGAACTAGAAGTGAGAACTAAATCATCTACATAAACAATAAAAATGATAATATAATCTTCAGTATGTTTAATATACAAATTAGGATCATTCTTACTTCTAGAAAAGCCTTGAGAAATAAAGAAAGAATTAATTTTAGAATACCATTCTCTAGGTGATTGTTTAAGGCCATAAATAAATTTTTTCAATTTGTAAACCAAATTTTCACTACCTTTCTTAACAAATCCAGGAGGTTGAGCCATATAGATTTCTTCATATAAATCACCATTTAAGAAGGAACTTTTAACATCCATTTGATGAATAGGCCAATTCATTTTAGATGCTAAAGCAAAAACTAATTTAATAGTAGGCATTTTAGCAACAGGAGCAAAAGTTTCATTATAATCTAATCCTTCAATTTTTGAAAAATCTCTGGCAACTAATCTAGCATTAAATTTACTAATTTCATTATTAGCATTCAATTTTATTCTGTATAACCATTTACATGAAACTATATTCTTGCAATGAGGTAACTTGACTAAGTCCCAAGTTTGATTAGCAATTAAAGAGTCATATTCCTCTTGCATGGCCTTTTGCCAATGAGGTTGAGAGTTAGCTTGATCAAAAGACTTGGGATCATTAGAATTCATAATAGTAGTCATCAAAGCATAATTACAATAATTAATCCTTCTATGTTTAATTCCACCAAATCTAGAAATGTAGTAATCACTTTCATTGATTAAGTTTTGAGCCCATTTAGGTTTACGTTTAGTTGCAATGGAATCATCACTAGACGAAGAATCATTATCAATAAAAGCATCATTAGTAGCTACTTGAATATCATTACTTGCAGAAGTAGAAATAATAGGTGGTGCTTGAGTTGAAGGGTTAAGAGGAGGAGTAGGGTTAAGAGAAGGAGGTTGGTCCTCCACTAGCACAATTTTAATGCCACTGAGTTCTACATCATGTGTAGTAGAACAGTCATGGACTCCATTTTCTGCAATACAAACATCTCTAGCAACTTGAACTTTGTTAGTAGTGGAATCATAAACACGATAACCCTTAGTGTTTTCATCATAACCAACAAACATATAAGGAGAAGACTTAGCATCTAATTTATGCCTTTTCTGTTTAAGAGTATGAACGTAAGCAATAGATCCAAAAATCCATAAATGATGTAAATTAGGTTTCCTACCAGACCAAGCCTCTTCTAGAGTAATATCCTTGAGATATTTGGTAGGAGTCCTATTAAGAATATAAGTTGTAGAAAACATGGCTTCAGCCCAAAGTTTATAATGCAGATTCTTAGCATGCAACATGCATCTAGCCATTTCAACAATGGTCTGATGCTTTCTTTCTGCCACACCATTTTGTTATGGCGTATAAGGAATAGTAAGCTCGTGTTTAATTCCACATGATTTCAAATAAGAGTGAAAATAATTATTCACATATTCCTTTCCATTATCAGTTCTGAGAATTTTAAGTTTAAAACCAGATTGCCTTTCAACATGTAACTAAAATTTAATGGATATATTAAGAACTTGATCCTTGCTATGCAAAAAATAGATCCAAGTTCGTCTAGAAAAATCATCAACAAAGGTAAGTGCATAACGAGAACCTTGAATGGAGTTATTCTCCATGGGGCCCAAAAGGTCACTATGGACAAGGTACAATTTTTGAGTTGCCCGCCATGATTTTCCACTTGGAAAGGGCTCCCTATGCATCTTACCACTCATACAACCAGTACAAGTAATCTTAGAAGGAATAATGTAAGGCAAGCCATCAACCATATTTCTTTTTTGCATTAAAGTAATATAATCTAAATTTAAATGGCCAAGTCTTTCATGCCATATATTGAAATCAATGGAAGTATGTAAACAATATCATGAACTAGAAAATTCATGGAATTTAACTAAATTGTCATTATCCATTTTAGCATGAGCAATCACTTGTTTAGTTTGAGGATCTATGTTATAGAATTCAACTTTATAGTCCTGACATAACTGTGAAACAGAAAGCAAATTAGTTTTCAGATCAGGTACATACAATACATCATGCATTTTACCATTAGGAATAGTTACATAACCTAAACCTTCAACCTTACAAGTCTGATTATTAGCTAACTGAATAGGAATGTTAACAATATTAGGTTGCAGAGAATCAAAAATTTCTTTATGAGAAGTTACATGTTGTGATGCGCCACTATCAACAATCCACTCTAAAGGTCTACAAATATTAAAGCTACAAGTAAAAGCATGACGAGAATTAGAACCAATAGAGTTACCTTTTTTATGATTTGATTTTTGATTATGGTTACTGTTGTTCATAGGTTTTTTATCATTTTTCTTTTTAAAATAGTTATTGACAACATGACCATCTTTGTCACAATAAGAACAATGAGGTTTGGAATTGGAATGATTCCTTTGATTATTACTATTACGATTGTTATTATGATGATTGTTATGGTGATTGTTATTATTGTTATATTTCGCATGAGATTTATTGTTGGAATTATTAGAATTATTATTATAGTGTTTTTTGTTATTATTATTATTATTATTTTTTTTTGAAGAGGGGTAAACGCTTTGACCTGGAGCTATGAACTAGTGAGGCCACAAACGGGGGACCTCATCCCCATGAGATTTGAACCTTGATGGCAAGGATAACAACGCAACAACTTAACCATCACAACATGCCACTATTGGAACTTATTATTATTATTATTATTTGAACGAAAATTATTATTATTTGAATTTCGAGACATAAATGCATGTTCAGTTGATTTAAGGGTACCAAACTGAATTAGCTTAGCTTCTTCCTATCTTAATAAAGTTTGAAAAATAACATATGTTAACTGAGTAGTTAAAGTAGGAATAGCAAGATGTGCATGAACATTAGTTATAAACTGTTGAAACTGTCTAGGAAGACACTTTTTAAGAATAAGATGAATTAAAAAAATCTCATGTAACTGAACACCTAAAGCAATAATTTGGCTTTTAATAGAATCAAATTTTAACAGAAATTCATCCATAGTCTTAAAATCAATATACCTGAGTTCTTCAAGTTGATCTTGCAACTGTATTTTACAGTATTCATCTCCACTGTCATACTTGGTTTGCAAGACTGACCAGGCATCATGAGCTTTAGAATAGTGTGCAATTAACACATATAAATCTAGAATAATGGAAATACCAATTAATCCTAAAGATTCTTCATTTTTAAGTTTCCAAGTATCTTTTTCATCTTGAGTAGCAGCTGAACTAGGTTCTAGAGAAGGATCAGTGGCTATCTCGAAGAGGTGTTTAAAATGAAAAATGAACGTAATTTGAGTTTTCCAGGAATGATAATTAGTATGATTAAGTTTTATTTCTAGAATTAAGGTTGACATTTTATGGAAAAAACAAATGTCCCCCCTAATAGAAATATGATTGAAAAAAAATTGGAATTAAAACTTGTAGAAAAAACTATGATTAAGATTCTGAAGAAAACTAATACTACAGCCCTACAGAGAAATGTTAGAAAAATGATTAGTCTAAAACAAAAAGAATAATTCAGAGACATTTTAGAATAGTTAAATGATTATAGCCTAAAATGGATGATAGACAAACGAATTCAACACTCTATATTTAGGATTCTTGGATGAAAAAAGATGAAAACAAACTTATACGTGGTCAAATTTTGAAGTTATAAATTAATTTTATAACTCTCTATTATGACCTGTAATGCCCCGCCAAGGAATCCAAAGAATTAACCTAGAATTTCACTAAATTTGGTAACATTTTTTTTTAAAAATTACATGAAAGTAAATACCACATATAACTTATTCACAATAATGGAAGCAATAGCAATGTCCATCTAAAAATAAACATAACATACTTAACAGATTACATTCTTTAACATCCCTTAACGTGAATTACATACATGTTTCCATCTAGTACAACATCCACATGAAATAATAATGATAAGTCCATTGTACAAATGTCCTTTCTAAATTACATTCCGAAATGCACAATCATCCACTATACATGTCACAGGGTATGACAAGCTCAAAGAATATACATATGTAGAATAAGGTACATCATCCTATTCCAATCCATGATACATCAAAGTAGAGATAATCACATGATACATCATCATAGAAGACATATACATCCATCATAAAGATCAAATGAAATAAACTAAGTGCACGGTTCCTCCCAACCATTAATAGCATCATTAGACCATCGTGGGCCCTAGCCATCCCTCCGTGCGTAACATCCCAAATCACCGAAGAGATCATCGGCATTAACATAGTAGGAATGTCACTCCTAATAAATACAACATCATATGTAGAAGTAATCTAACATTCAAATATAAGCATAAGATAACATCATCTAACATATGCTAATCATTAAAGAAAGGATACATATCCACCATCACGAAGGACGCTTCAGCCACCATGTCTCAATGAATCTCAAATGATAAGAGTGGAAAATACACTACCACCCAACCGTGTGGTACCTAAGTGGTCCACTCCCACCGTGCTGAGGAGATAATCTCAAGTCCCAAACAGGCTATCAAAATCACATAGCACAAGTCTCTAAAGTCCAGGAATCCTAAAAGTATACTAAGTCAAATGTTCCAATCACCAAATAGACATCTACTTCCCAGAGGCACACAATGACATGTAGGAACCTACTATGCAAGCGGGAAAGTGTCATCACATTTATCTCGTACAAGTTACCCTGGCAGTTACCTAAACTCCATGGGTCCATACAGATCTCATGCGGCCACTAGTATCCTCTCATACTGACAAGGCATACCATGGAATGCAAGGTCGCAACCATGCGTTCTCACTACTCCCATCCTAGCCTATACAAGCACTCAAGGCATGGGTGAGAACCAAAACTCTTATCTTTTTAGGTTCATTCAGTTAGTATTAAGTGTGAATGTTATCACTTATTAATCCAACTTACAATGAGTTACCCTGGTAGCCTCTTAGGGCCCCGGCCCCCATTGCAAGCCACTTCCCGACACTACATGCAGATATCCTACCCTAATGCTCATGGTATCATAAATCATCAAAATCACCAAAGAAAATCCATAATAAAATCATCAAATATCCACAATAAGAATAATCAAATATCCATGATAAAATCATCAAATATGCATAAAAGCATCAAATATCCATGAGCAACATCCATAGAAAATCATGACCACAACAGCTCTCTATTGGCAACTGAAGTATCACTAATAATCAAAGTATCCATTGGTTCTCAATAACCAAAATATGTCTCAATCATACTGATCGAAGACTCCAAAAATGGTTGAGTCAAACATGTCACAACATGAAATCATTAAGAATAAATCCACATTTTAGTCCCATCATGGCGACTAGAAAACAACCAAGGATAACTGATCGATGACCAAAAATAATGGTTAATTCAAGGGTCTCAAACATAAGAATCTCAACTTTAACAATCAGTAATTACAACCAATACATAGAGCATTCCATCACATAATCATGGTTGGGTTTATAAAGATCGAGAATAAAACATCATCATGACATCACAATCACATAACCCCCAAGCCTCTGGTAGACATCCTATACTTGTCAATGCTAGTCAACCCAAAACCCAAAACAATAGCATAAGGAATACACAATGTAAACACATGTTTTGGTTTTGCTAAGTTTTCAAATTTGAATTCAAATGCAAAAGTCTCGATTTACATTTCCAAGTTTAGAGGAATAATTAGAGGAACATTTTTCTACGTTTTTCCATGTATTGTTTTTTTTTTTTTTTTTTGGATGGATAAAAGTTTTCCTCTATAAGTCTAAAATCCAATTTCCAATTATAACATTTTATTGAAATCGATCCCCACCAAACTATCAATTAAATTCATATATATATATATATATATATATATAAATTAAATCTTAATAGTTAAATTATAAAATTATAATATTATTCATCATTATAAAAGATGAACCCTTAACTCTTTTATCAAACAATTTTAAAATATATAAAAGCATGTACTGCTCAGCGGTACGTAGGTCCCTGCAGTCGCAGTACCTGCGACGGGGTACACTCCAACCGTAGAGGGGGCGCGGGTCTCATCCCCCCCCCCCCCCCCAACTCAATGCATATTATATATAATTTTTTTAATAAATCACTTACACGATTCTCATTCGGACTATGTGATATGTTTAAAATGTTTTCAAAATGCTTCCACTGCATAATGCGATTCGGATTTTTCAAAAACATTTTTTGATTAATGATATACAATTTTTAAACAAATACATATATATTATATACATACATATGTATGTATACATATATATAAAGGCTTTTGTATATATATATATATATATATATATATATAAGCAGATTTACGAATAAAATTTCCAATTTTTCAAAATTTCTCTATGAAACTTGATTTTCAAAATTTCTAGTAATTAACCTAATGGGTTTAACTATGAATTTTCAACCCTAGCCCCGTGTCATTTTCAGATCTAAGCATATAGAATCCTCAAATAAATTTTAATTGCCCAAATTGAGAATGTATAATGAAATATGAGATTCTTCAGAAGACATTAAGAAGACAGGGAAAGCAAGATGTAGAAATAGCATAAGTGAAATCACAAGAATCTACCCGGATTCTAATGCTAATTCGCTCTTCCTCAGAAAACCCGCAGAACAAGCTCCTCCCTTCTTCAGAGTTCTCGAGTCCTCCAATGCTCCAATTGTTCTCCATGCTATCCACACTATCCACGCTATGTCTAAGCTTCTAGGAATGCCTGAATATAAAGAGTTCTCAGGAAACCTCTAGAATGCTTCTAGAAACAGCTAGAAGGTGTCACCAACTAAGCATGGGTCTTTTTCCAACCTTTTTGATGAGCCATAGGGTTGTAGACACCATGTACTTAATTGATGCACTAACCCCCGTGTTGTTGACACATGAGAAATAGAGAAATGTGTTAATTCCCATCCAAGCTTATAACTCCAATTTACTTTTTAAATAATTTCCATTTAAATATTTATAACTTTTATTTTAATTTTTATAACTTTTATTATTATTATTTGTTTATTAATTTATTAGTATTTTATAATTATTATTTATTTTAATTTCTAATTTTATTTTATTTAATTCTTTTCTCTCAATTAATTCTCCTTTAATTAATTATAATCAAAATATCAAAGATCACGATATTTAATTTTCTCAAATAATTAATTTATTAATTAAATCTATTTGTTGAGAATTAATTAATAGAAAACTCACCATAGACCTCCAAGATAAAATATGAAAACGCATCATAGGACAATTCATACAAAATTAGTCTAAAGGATTAAAAATCACGAAATATGTCATCTGACACATTCAGTGGGTACTCAACTCTGATACTTGTCCTAACTCAGTAGGAAAAATGGTTTTAGGGTTTGGGATTTTGACTTGAGAATTTATCTCCCCTCTCTTATCATTGAGATAGTATAATAGGGTACGCTCATCCTGGCAATCCAGGGAAGTCGATACCCAGTACTTGCAACCTGCAGAAAAACCATGCATGTACATACAATATATATAGTGCTAAACTAAATAGGCAATGGTAGGAAGTGGTGCATCGTGTAGATCTCAACTAAGCAGGTGACTACGACTCCCTTCCTTAACCACATCAGAAATGCCATACAATAAGAAAACACGCACACCATACACATGCAAGTATGGGGTAAGTATCCATAATAAAACACATGAGATAATAAACCATCTAACTAATCATCGACAATAACTAAAAACAATATAATTATCATCATACATACATGAAATGTAAAGTCTAAATGATCTCATCATATAACAACTGAATCCATAACATAATGTCTGATAGTGTCAAAACAATACCACTAATCCATTAACATAAAGCTAGTCTATCATAGTCCGATAATAATAGCAATAATATGTCCAGAAAAGATGTGAACGAGGGTAGGCACTACATGACCAAAATATTAACCTTAATAAAAGCTTATAATAAAAGCTTATAATAAAAGCCTAAAATTATAATGAAAGTTTATAAAATGAACCCAAACTTTTAAAAAAAAATAGTATATATGAATGATTAATTAAAAACTTATTAATAAAACCAAAATATTTTTAAAAAATTCAAACAAAACCTAATAAATAATCAGATAAACTTAGCTTAAGGACAAAAAAAAAAACATAATCCAATCAAATGCTGGTACGATTAAAATGTATGTTTCAGAATGAAAATGTAAACACGTTACTTCATGCAAGGAAAATGAATAATAGAAATCATTACTTTCGTAGCGTCTTGGCCGGAGCAAGATTGGCAGAGTGTTTGGCAGTTGCAGGGGCCTCCAACCTTTGGCGTTTGGAAGTTCCCATAGACAGCACCACAACCTTCTAAGAAGGCTTCACTCTTCACTTGAACAGATTACAATTCAAATTAGAACATGCAGATAGTCGTTTATAAAGCATGAGGGGTTGGGGGTGTTGAGGGAGCTGCAGGAATGCATGAATTTGCGGGCAGTGCTGATGGAGATTTATGTACAGTGTTTACTCCCTCGATCGTATGGAGAGCATTTGGGGGCCATATTGCATGGAGTTTAAGGCCGAGCGGATGCAAACAAAAGTATCAGTCCCGAGATAACTTCTTTCGCCAAGGATGTGCTACACCTCATGGGCTCCAAAAAAAAAACTTTTCTTGCATCTGTGGAAGAAGAACAAGAGGAAAAGCTCCTTCTCTGCACGTGACAAAGCTTGCCAAAAACTTGTTAATAAACTTGGGGAAAAACTTTGTAGCAAGGCTAAGGGGGAAAAAAAAACGGGTTTCTTTCCAAAAATTGCTATAGTTTTAATCGGAATAGAAGAAAAGATTCTTAAAAAAACTTGAACAAAGATTTGGAAAAAAATGAGATATCTAAAATCTCATAGATTTAAAAAAAAACTTTTATAATTCAAAATAGATATATTAAGATAAAGATTAGAAATTTATTTATTTTTCAAATATGAATATGAAATGTTTAAATTATCTCAACATATATTGAAATGAAATATAAAAATTTTAAAAAGAGATATAAGGAATGATTTAAATATCAATTTTTTTAAACTAATCTATGTGAGTACTAAGGTTTTTTTATTAACAAACTTAGAATTATGATTTCTTTCAAGAATGTTAAGGAGAAATAATAAGAGTAATACAAATATATATAAATATTTAATTTTGTTTTAAATTTAAAAATGCACAAATTATAATAAATGAGTGCTTATGAAGTAATGCTTCTTCTTTTGGTGGCATGCCTTCCAAAACAAGACAAAAAAAATGAAAGTTTGAAAGGAAAATTCTTTGGCGGCAAGCCTTCCAAAGAGGGTTAGAAAACAATGACAAAAAAATGATACAATAAAATCTGCACACACAAGGTGTTAGAATGAGCAGAAAACCACAACACAAACTTCTTCTCTCAATGATGTCTCCAAAATAAGGTGTGCTCTAATGAATGGCAACCTTCAACACAAAAATTAAAACAAGGATTAGTAACCTAGCTCTGATACCATATAAGAAATGATAAGATAGAGCAAGGAACAAGAAATAATTCAAGTAAGTTAAGTGTGAAACAATGTTACCATGAGATAAGAAAAATCCAAGAGCATACACCAAGATGGTTCAACAATGGAGACAAGGATTTATAAGGGGAAAGAAAAGAAAACCCCTTGTGAGTATTATGAATGAAGGCAAATGCCTAGAGAAGAGAGAGAGAGAGAGAGAGAATGTTGGAGCAAAATAGCTCAATACAATAACATCGAATTGATGTGTAGAGAAGAAAGAGAGAGGAGCATCTCTTTTAAAGAGATGAGAAAGGAGTTTCATGTATAACTCCCATTTCTATGAATGCCACATTCATAATAGGTGTGTGGAAAGTGTCACAATCCTCTTAAGGAGGATAAACTATATTCCTTAATAAAAGAATTATAAAAATGAGTTGTCCTCACATGTGGAATAATGGACAAATAGTGACATGTCCTCCACATGTGTATAGGACAAACTACATTTAGGGATCCTTGGAATATCCCAATTAAATACATCCAAGGGAAGATTAATGTTTCTAACAGTTTACAAACCTTTGATGTAAGCTCCCCAAGTAAAGATTAAGGGGGTTGTTAGAAATATTAATCTTCCCTTGGATGTATTTAATTGGGATATTACAAGGATCCCTAAATGTAGTTTATCCTATTGTACACATATGGAGGACATGTCATCACTTGTCCTTTAGTCCACATGTGAGAAAAACTTATTTTTATAATTCCTTTATTAAGGAATTTAGTTTATCCTCCTTAAGAGGATTGTGACACTTTGCACACACCTATTATGAATGTGGCATTCATAGAAATGGGAGTTACACATGCGGACACATGCAACTCCTTTTTCTTTCTTCTCTACACATCATTTGATGTTATTGTATTGAGATATTTTGCTCCACCACTTTCTCTCTCTCTCTTCTCTAGGCATTTGCCTTCATTCATAATGCTCACAAGGGGTTTTCTTAGCTTTCCCATTTCAAATACTTTTCTCCACTATTGAACTATATTGGTGTATGCTCTTGGATATTGCTTATCTCATGGTAACATTGTTTCACACTTAACTTGGATTGTTTTCTTTCCCTACTCTATCTTATCATTTTTTACATCATTATACTATTGCAGCCTTTGATATCATCAAATTTGACATAGCTTAGAGTAGAGCCAATATCCAACATCGCTTGATTGTGTTCCTTTTTCTTCTTCATATCTTCAATAGTTAGAGCTCCTACTGGATCAACATGTTCCACTATAATAGTAGATTGTACATGATCTCCATGTCCTCCAAGGTGTAACTTCATCAAACTTTGTCATGGAAAAAAGTTATCTCTATTGAGCTTGGGTACTTCTCTTTTGAACATCTTGATCTTTGTGCTTGTAGTATCTTAAAACTAGTCCTCTTAAGTAGATGTCTCTAATACCAATTGTTGGAATTACTTTAGAATAACTGAGATGGGGGGTGAATTAGTCATTCAAGGTCTAAATGTATAAAATAAATTTTTTTTACAATTTATTGAGCCCATAAAACATTCACACCCATGCATGCATTCATTATGTCTTTATTGAAACTTGTATGTTAGTCTCAAATCAACTTACATAAATGTAAAGCATGAAACACAACACATTCATCAACACACTTGACATAATGATTTACATGGAAACTCAATTTTTAAAAAACCACTAGCAACATGCTACTCCTTTTCACTCTTCCAAAGTGATGCCCTATGAAAGGCCAGCCCTATTAAAGGTTACAATACACACTGTTAAATGTGACCCAGTTAAGGGATTTCAATCACACTATTAAAAGTGAGCCTTGTTAGAGGACTTTAAGCCTTTCACTTGGAATGCAACCTTATTAAATTATTTTCCCATGAACTTTAGATCAAAGTTAATCCAAAGGATTTACCCTAGACTAATATAGTTTTTAGAGAGTAATTGTAGAGCTTTGATCTGATACAACTTACAAATTCACTTGTAGATTACAAATCTCTATTCAGTCCTCAACTCTATTTGGCTTTCATTCTTTGCAGCTTTGACAACTTTTTCATCCTTCAAGTATTCATCTCCTTAAGCCTTCTTTCTTAGTATGTCATTGCAGACACTTCTCTTCGGTCACTTAATGAAGAAAAACCCTTAATTCCTTCTCCTCCTTGGGTTCTTGCATATGACACCAACCTCTATAACTTCTTTCCTTCATGACCAAAAATTCCTATATAAAGGAAATTATAATATTTTCTCACTCATTATCCATCATCCAAAATAGGGTTTTGGATGGATTAGGTAGGATATAATGTATCTACCCCACATCTTGTCTATTCTAGAAACTTCTCCTAGAATCCATTTGAATTCACCTAAAAATGGTTTATATCAAATTTTGTACCACTAGCTCATCAATCTTATCTTCCTCTTGGTTCACAAGATTTAAGAAAACCAACTTGTTAGCTTAGATTTTGCAAAACTTTGATCTTTATCATAATGCAACAGATTGGCATTATCAACCTTCTAATGCTCAGCACATACTGCATTACTCAATATCAACTATAAAATTACTTAGCATCAACTAAAATTTACTAGTGCTTGACATCAACTAGAATTTATTGGGCATGAACTGTCTTGCTCAGCATCCACTAGAATTTTCTTTCACTTGGCTCCAACTAACTTCCTTCTTGGCTTGAACTAACTTTTCTCAACACCTACTATCCACTTGGTCAAGCTTGGTAGAAAAACTTTTTTTGACTTATTTTTTAAAACTTTCTAAGTGTAGCCATCCATTTTGTAACCTTAAGTAGATCATCAGTACATCATGTAATCATTGTCTTAACTGATCCTTGTACTTCATTACATAATCATAACTCAACCTTTCCTCTAGGTTCTTTTGTTACATCTTGTTGATAAAATCCTCCTCATCAAATCAACTAAGTGATAGTACTTGAATCTTATAAGTAATTGTCATACTGATAAATAGCAAGTTTGACATCAGTGACAAAACAATAATTGAAACACATAATCTTCTTCAACAATCTCCTTCTTAACAATCTCTTTTCAAATGATCTTTTCAATTAGATTTCAATGGATACATCTTGGTGAAAAATTCACATACTAGTTAAAGGAAACTTATTCCAACATGTATGAGAATAAATGGAGGACAACATTCTCTTCTTGAAGTTGTTTCTGATTGCATATTTCTTTGACTATCTTGATTTTGTCCTCATATGTCTTTGTTTCTCCATAGATGAACCTTGGGAAAAAATTCTTAGGATTCTTGGGAAGGTCATTAAGTACACCTTGGAGGTTAATTGGTGAATCTATTGTGCTAGCAAAGAAGATCATTCATGGAAGATTTGGTGGAATGATATATGAAGGTTTATTCAGAAGTGGAATTGAATAAGATGATGAAATTTAAATTGGAAGAGGTAGAATTTTGTGTAATCCTTTATCACTAGGAGGCTTGCGAAAATGGATGAGTTCTAGGAACTTGTGTGCACCATCCAAAGACCTTAAAACTTGTTGAAATGGAGATGGGTGTCATATATCCATTTTAAGATAGAATTTTGATAATAATTAGATGATGCAATGTTCTTAAATAAATAACAAAATCATGCAAAAACTAATACTAAAATATTAAAAAAGGAAATTTTAATTATTAAAGCTATATTGTTAATAAAATAATATTTAGTATGATATTTAAATAATTAAAAAATAATAAAAATTCAATGAGTAAACAAAGAAATAAAACTAAATACAAGAGAGAATATTGTATAAAGTATTTTAATTTTCTAAATAGAATTTAATAATAAATAAAATAAACAAAAATAAGTGAGAAAATAAATAATATAATATAGAATAATATAAATTACGTAAATCTAATGAAAAGTCCATAGATGTTTAATATATAGACATGTCTCCTTAAAATTAAGATATAAAATGGAAGAGAGTTTATTTTAGAGAGTACAAAAAAGGAAGAGAAGATGACAGGAGTTCAAAATGGAAAAGTAGAAGAGGAAAGTAATATGAAGAAAATAATGAAATGACTTTTTGAAAAGGTATCAATGATATTGAAAAGATGTGAACGTTTGAAAGGGTCATAATTATGAACAATTGTGACGCTTCAAAAATATTTCAATTAAAAGTATTGGGACTTTGCAAAAGTATTTTAGTTATGAATTGTTGTGACTTTTTCAAAGGATTATAACTATGAAGTCTTGTGAAGTTTTAAAGGATTTTCATTATGAAAGGTTGTAACTCTTGGAAAAGAAGAAACAAAAAAGTATATTTCTTCCTTTCCTTATAATTATACAATGAAGAATTTTGGAAACTAAATACAGAGTTTAGATAATCTACAAGGAATAATTCATTGAAGGGCCAACTAAGAATAGAGCCACATGGACCAAGAAAAGAAGAAGATATGAAAGGTATGTTTATGGATTATATTTATTAATTATGTTTATAAGTTTATTTATATTCATGAATGATACTTGGGGATAATATTATGTTAACCAACTGAGTTAGCATCATGGCTATTAGTGAGACTCAAAGCATGGAGCATGTGAGATATTAAGATCTTCATTATCTTCCATGGCCAAGAATCAATGAGAATTTGAAGCATGAAGTATGTGAGATACTAAGATCTCCATTGTTGAACATGGCTAAGAATTGATATTGAAGCAAGAAGCATGGAGCATGGAGCATGGAGATATTAATATCTCCATTGTCCATCATGGTTGATAATTGATGTGCTAGAATATTCTGATGTTGTCAACATATGCATATGTGAGTAGCCTTGGATAGAGGATGCCTCTCCAAGAAGAATCTTAAGGGATATTAATGTAACCCCAATACCATTAAACAATAAATCAAAATTTGACACAAGACAAATGTTTTAGAATAACATGTCTCTTTATTAAAAAAAATTCTGCAACTCTACTCTACATCTACAATGAAAAAAAATCTACTTATTACAATTCAAAAAATTACCATATTTGGCAGATTTTTAGAAAATTTGAAAATTTCCATTTTTTGTAACTTTTAAAACTTATCCTATGAATCCTAATTTTTCCTAGGAAAATCCCCCAACTAAGGCAAGACAAATTGCTAACTAATCAATGAAATCAAAGATACGATTTCAGATTTATTACAAAAACAAAATTCTAAAAAAATTGGAAAAAATACTAAAAACTGATTTCAGAGGTCAAGATGATTTTTTAGGCTCCTAGAAAATGTAGAAATGGCCACCTATCAAGTTGAGCTCATTAGAAATCCAAACAACTCCTTCTACTACAACTACTTGTAAAATTTGAGCCAAAACCCACATCCGAGTCAAAAGTTATGACCCCTAGAAGTAAATCTTGACTAAAACCCACATCTGAGTCAATAGCCTTGACCCTCAAATGCCCCTACATCATTATCCCCTACTTGGAAAGAATGAAGCTCCTATGAGTTCTGGTCCTCAAACTACTTCCTTTTAGGCTCATCCAGCTTCTGCAACTCCCATTCCATAATCCAAGTGCTATCTGTCAGTGCCAACCCTTCCCACTACACAAGATATCTATTGTAGTCACTTTGATGAGTCTAAATGGTCTTCTTGTCTAGAATCTATTCAACCTTTTCTCTCTTTTTGATGGGTATGGTGTGTTTCTAGTCTACCTCATCCTCTTTTTCAATAGAGGTATCAATACCATGGAAATTATATGAATGAGAAATATTAAACATAGGAGATATATCAAGACCACTTGTGAACTCTACCTCATACGTATTATCATTAATCTTCTTCAAAATATTGCAAGGACTAATTTTCTTATATTTCAATTTCTGATAAGTCCCAGTAGGAAACCATTACTAGATCCCTTGCATTAAAAACCTAATACCTTCAAGTAGCATCTGTAGAAGCTTTGTACCGCTCATTGCTGTCTTGCAACTTTTGTCTTACATTTTCTTACCACTAGTGGAGCTACTCTACAAAGGATTCTCCATCATCACTGATTCTATCACCCAAAGGAAGTGACACCAAATTGAGAAAACCCTGAGGGTTATTTCCATAATCGACTTGAAATGGTGACCTACTAATGGATCGATTCACTGAGCTATTATAAGAAAATCTTGTTTGAGGTAATGCTAAATCCCATTGTTTGGGCTTCTCTCCAACAATACATCAGAATAGATTACCCAAACTACGATTGACAACCTTTGTTTGTCCATCTATTTGTGGATGGTAAGCACTAATAAATTGTAATTTTGTTCCCATTCTCTTCCATAATGTTCACCAAAAATGACTCAAGAACTTGGTATCTCGGTTAGAGGTGATTATTTTAGGAACCCCATGCAATCTGACTATCTCAGAAAAGAATGACTTAGCCACCCTAGTAGCATCACTAGTTTTCTTACAAGCAATGAAATGAACCATTTTTGAGAATCTATCCAGAACTACAAAAATAGAGTTATTACCTTGCTCTGTATGTGGCAATCCCAATACAAAATCCATACTCAAATCTATCCATAGTCTAACTGGTACTATTAATGGCATGTATATCTAGTGTTTTGGGAGTACCCTTTGGGTACTTGACAAACTCGACACCTTTCCACAAACCTGGTGATATCTCGCTTCATCTTTGGCCAATAGTACTTATCTGCCACAAAAGCTATTATTTTATCCTTCCCAAAATGCCCAGCCATACCACTATTATGAAATTCTTGAATAATATTTTATTGCATTGAGCCTATAGGAACACATAGCTACTTTTCCTTAAATAAGTAACCATCTTGTAATAGATAATCAACTTTAATAGTGTCTGCATGTCTAGATACTAAATTCTTCAACTGATCAACAATTTTCCAAAAGTCACTATCAGATTCATACAAGTCTTTGATTACATCAAATCCAACCACCTATGTTTCCATGATATTTAAAAGAAAAACACGTCTACTTAAGACATCTACAACTTAATTATATTTCCTTGATTTATGCTTTAGAACAAAGGTATACCCTTGTAGGAAAGAGATCCACTTTGCATGTCTAGTGTTCAATTTCTTCTGTGTGTTCAAGTATTTCAGAACAATATGGTCTATAAACAACACAAATTCTTTTGGTATGAGATAATTCTTCTAGTGCCTCGAAGCTTGCACAATTGCATATAATTCTATATCATATGTAGAATATTTCTTCCACACAACACTTAATTTTTCACTAAAAAAGGCAATGGGTTTACCTTCTTGGCTAAGTACAACACCAATGCCCACATGCGAGGCATCATAGTCCACTTCAAACACTTTATCAAAATCTGACAATGCTAGTAATGGAGCTTCAGTGACCTTCTTCTTTAGGTATTGGAAACTCTCTTCAACCTTTTTGGCCCATGAGAACTCTTGACCCTTAGTGAAATCTATCATAGGTGCTACAATGCTGCTGAAATTATGAATGAAATTTTCCTAGAAATTAGCCAAGCCATGGAAACTTCTCACCTTAGTGATAATACATGGACTAGGCCATTCAAGAATGGCTCGAGCTTTCTTTGGATCCATCTTGACACAATCTGCAAAAATGACAAATCCTAGAAAAACCAAGCTTTCTTGCATGAACCTAAACTTCTTTAAATTAGCATATAGCTTTTCTCTCCTCAATACCCCCAATATTATCCTCAAATGTTGCAAATTTTCTTCCCTTCCCTTATTAAAAATCAATATATCATCAAAATAAACTACTACAAACTTACCAATGTAGGGAAACAACATAGTATTCATGAGTCTCATAAAAGTACTAGGTGCATTGGATAAACCAAAAGGCATAACCTTCCATCCATACAACTCATCCCTAGTTTTTAAAGTTGTTTTCCACTCATGCCCCTCTTGGATGTAGATCTGATAGTACCCACTTCGTAGATCAATCTTATAGAAATACTTCACTCTAGCAAGAACATCGAGCATGTCATGCAAACATGGGATAGGAAAATGATACCTAATGGTTATCCTATTGATGGCTTGACTATCTATGCACATCCTCCATGTTCCATCCTTCTTTGGAGTTAATAAAGCTGGGACAACACAAGGGCTGATGCTTTCTTGTACTAAGCCCTTTTCTATGAGCTTAGTCACTTGTTTGTCCAGTTTTTTATGTTGTGTCAGACTCATTCTATATGCCAATTGATTGGGAAGACTTGCTCCTAAAATAAGATCAATATGATGTTGGATACCTCTGGAATGACATATGAATATTCTTCCAATACTACAACTACTACTAGTGGTTTAGTCATGTCTTCCTCTTTCCCCTTTTGTATTACCAATGCATAACAACACCCTATCACTTTCATCTACTTGACAAGTTCCTTTTCAGATAGCATACTTTCAATTTTTCCATCACCTTTTAGGGGTAATAAGAATACCTTAGATCCATCCTTCCAGAGGGTGTACGTATTATTTTCCTCATTATGAACAACCTTTTACTCATACTGCCATAGACGACCCAAGAGGACATGGCATGCATCCATCAAAATCACATCACACCATAGCTCATTCTTGTAGACCTTTCTTATGGAAAATTTAACAAGGTATCTCTTATATACTCTGACTTCACTTCCCTTTTTAAACCATGCAATCCAATAAGGACGGGGGTGCTTTTTCACACTGGAAATTTAGTTTATAGACCATTTCTTTAGAAACCATATTCTCACAACTACCTCCATCAATAATTACTTGATATACATTTCCCCCTTAGGTACAACTTGTCCAAAATATGTTGGTCCTTAGCCATGAATCATTTGTGCCTTTCTCCTCTACATCCTCCTTGGCTAGAATAATCATTATTCTTCTCATCATGAGGCTTTCTCCCATATCTGGAGGTACTTCTTGTTCAGATTCATTGACAGCTTGGGCTAGGTTCACTCTAGATGGTCCTCCTTGATTTCTATTTTGCATGTTGAAATTGGAACACTCAAAAGCACTGTGGCCTTCTTCTCCACACCTAAAATAAGTGAAAGGCCTTCTCTAGTTTTCCTAGCCTCTTCTGCTTCCATAGCCTTGACCTCGCTAAAACCCCCTTCCACATCTATAATTTTTTTAGATCCTCGAAAACTCTCTCCCTAGCCACTGTTGAAACCTCGCCAAAATGGAGTTGATGTGCCCCTCTATTTCTCTAGTTATATTTTTCCTATTCTACTTTTCTTCAGCCTTCAGAGCTAGTTGGTAGGCTTCCTCCATACTGTTAGCACAATGCATGCTTAGTTCATCTTGAATAGAGAATTTCAAGCCATTAACATATGTAGTAGCCATATAGTCATTATTTTCTTGATGTTCTATGTGCATGGATAGCTTGTAGATCTCATTTGTATAGTCTTGCACTGAAGACAAGTTTTGCTTCAAATTTTGGAATTTATGAAAGAGGGTTTGTGAATAAGCCACGGGTAAGAATTTTTCTCTCATATTTTTCTCCATCTTGATCCATGTCTTAATCTTCTACTTTCCATTTCTAACTTTTTCCTATTGGAGGTGATCCCACCATATCATTACATTTCCTTTTAGCTTTGTGCACGTAAACTTCATCTTCTTTTCTTCTGTCATGGGCTTTCATTCAAAAAAATATCCCATATCATTTAGCCTATCCATTAGTTCTTCTAGCTTAAGACTACCTGCATAGTCTAAAACATCAATTTTTATTGCTTCACTCCTTCCTTCTAAAGCCCTAAGAACTCTATCTTCATAGCTCATTTCTCCTAGTCTCTTGTCTTCATTTTCTCCCTCTTCATCAGTATCATCTCCTCTTTGTATTTCTTGATTATCTAGCTTCTCATTGAGTCGTTTCATCTCCCTTTTCATATCTAGTACCAATATTTGCTTTGGCATGATGCCTCATCTTCCTGTTCCTCTTCCTCTCCCAACCATCTTACTGCTTTGATACCAAATGATGTAACCCCAATACCATTAAACAATAAATAAAAATTTGACACAAGACAAATGTTTTATAATAACATGTCTTTTCATTAAAAAAAAAAATTCAACTCTACTCTACCTCTACAATGAAAAAAAACTAATTACAATTTTGAAAATTACCATATTTGGTAGATTTTTGGAAAAATAGAAATTTCCATTTTTGGTAATTTTTAAAACTTTTCCTATGAATCCCAATTTTCCTAGGAAAAGCCCCTAACTAAGGCAAGATGAATTGAAACCTAATCAACAAAATCAAAGATATAATTTCAAATTTATTACAAAAATAAAGTTCTAAAAAAACTAGAAAGAACACGAAAAGTTGATTTCGGAGGTCATGATGAGTTTTCAAGGTCCCAAAAAATGTTGAAATGGCCACCTATAAAGCTAAGCTCATTGGAAATCTAAATAACTCCTTTTACTAAAACTACCTATAAAACTTCAGCCAAAACCCATATTCGAGTCAAAAGTTATGACCCCCAGAAGTAAATTTTGACTAAAACCCACATTTGAGTGTACAACCTTGACATGTAAAGCCCCACCAAGGGACCCAAAAGAAATTACCTAAAGCTATACTAAGTTTGGAAACAAATTTTTTTTTTTTGAACTAAGAAAGATAACAAACACATCAACACGTAGTAACGGAAGCAATAACATACAATCAACTAAAAACATACATAACAGGTTACATTCCTTAAGGATCCCATGATGTTGAATTACATTTAAATTTAGCTAATACTAACTCTAAAAACTACCACATCCATATGAAAGAATAATGAAAAGTCCAAAGTCCATATTATACATTTTTTTCGAATGCCACTTGGCAAATTAATTTGGAATGCTCAATCATCCACTGTACATGTCACAGGGTATGAAAGGCTATAGGAATATACATATGTAGAGATAAAGATACATCAACCTCCTCAAATCCATGATACAAAGTATAGTAAATATATGAAACCAATAACATACATGATACATCCATCCATCATAAAAGATATAAACATCCAACATGAAATACAATTATCTAACATAAAAACATATCTAACTAAGAGTGTGGTTCCTCCCAATTGTCAATAGCATCATTAGACCATCATGGGCTCTAGCCATTGCCCATGCATAACATGCCAATGTCATGTCCCCTAATTAGGCTAATCTAAGTAAATTATTATGAATAAATAGATATATTATTTCTTAATGTTATAATATATTAAAAGAAATATTAATATATTATTAATGGTATAATATATTATTAAAGAATAAATAATAATATATTATTGATATAATAATACGTTACTAAGGTAATAAGGTAATATTATGGTCAATCATTATTAATAAATAAAATAATAATAATAATGTTATTATCATACAGTATGATATTTCATTATAATTATAATAATAGTATTAAGATATAATAAATAAAATATTGATAATATTAGTAAGGTAATCAAGATTCATGGATATCAATCATACACATAATAATAACAATAATGTTATTAATAAATTATGTACACTATTATTAAATAAATATTGAATTAGTGCATCAAGCATTATTATATAATATTGATATATAATTATTATAATGATAGTATAAGAATATATAAATAAATGATTAATGATATTATATTATGATATAGACATATTCAAGGATAATATTATAATATAATTGAGAATTAAATATTATTAATAAAGAAAGTAAAGACTCTATAGATATATAATATTATCATGTAAGTATACCATTATAATAATATGTAATTATTTATCATATTGTGAGTGTCTAATATGTGTGTGTGTGTGTGTGTGTGTGTGTGTACATACATACATATATGTATGCATGTATGTATGTACATATACATATATATATGCATGTATGTATGTACATATACATATATATATATATATATATATATATGTATGTATGTATGTATATACATATACATACATACATACATACATACATATATGAATGATCAAGTTTTCTATCTAAAAAAAGAAATGGGATTCAAGAAGTTTGATAATGTAAAATTAACTATGTTATTTTACTTATAATATAAATAGATGATGAATAAATTAAAAAAAATTATATATAACAAGATTACAATAAAGGTAAAAATAATATTGATAATAGTAAAGCTAACAATGATTATCATGGTGAACCAACAAACCTTCATCGTTATTTATTAGGGGTGGCGAATCTTCCACCACATCCTTTCATTAAACATTGGAGCTTATATCTTAACTTGTGAAGCAATGTTCCAATGGATATAAAACTAAATTACATATGGATTGCAATATATGTGTAATCACCATTCAAAGGAGTGACATCACTATTCTTAAAAAAATCACAACTTGGAAAATTAGTATATCTAAAGATTGAATTGCACAAAGGAAGATATGAATTGAGTGAAATGTTGTTTAGACTAAACATGTCTCACATAATACAATAGTGGCAACCAATCATAGAAATTATAGTAAAAAAGGAACATAGTCAAGTAATAAACAACCAGTACATAGATCAGGGTAATAAGGAAAGACAAAGTCTTTGATAATCACAGATTGAAACAAAATATAGAAATGATGTGGATCATTATACAAAGATTCCTTATCAATTAGACATAAAGAAAAGTGCCAAGAGTTGCATGGAGATAGAAGGCATGCCAATGGAAGAATTGAATAGGAATTATAAGACAAAATGAAGTGACAATGACAACAACACTAGATGTGTCATAACAATTATCAACCTTAGATAGTTTTAAAAGGAAAGTTGCACCGAATAATGGACCTCCAAAATGGGTTCATTACAAGTGGTATCAGAGCTATCATCCTAGCAACCTACAAATCATTTATTAGGCGACTTCCATTTCATATTCAATATTACATTGTGGCAAGAAATAACTATGAGAAATGGTGGGATCTGATTAAGGAAGAAGACTACATCAAAAAGGATGTTGATAATGAGGTTGATAGCCCTGCAACAATGGTAAATCATCTAAGAATGAGAAATCTATAATCACATAGAATAGAAGATGCTTGATTAATTGGATAAAAGGGTCAACCTATTTAAAGATCATAGCCTAGTTAGCAAGATCATACAGGATTTTCCAAACATTGATTTTGTAACTTGGAAAGGAACTTCTAGACTTGTTGTGAGCTTTGAGTTTGATCAGGTGCCCACATCAGCAATAATCTTAGTGATTAATGCCAAAACCTTCGAGTGCAACAATTTAGCTAGACCCCCCAATTACAAGAGCAATACAGGTATGTGCAGGATGATGGTGTGCCAAAAAGTGGCGATCTGAAAAATATGTAGTTCTGAAATGCCTCAAAGAATTTCAAAATATATTCCCACTTTTTTCCCACCCATCCTAATACTAAATGAAAACAATTAATACCTTTATAATTCCTACTATATCTTTCAATACCAACTTTATATGGTCATCTTTAAAACATCCCGAAAATGTGTTTTTGGCATGTTCTTATGTGTTTTTTACTTCAAGCATGTAGCTGATGACTTTTTCTAAACCAAAATTTGATGTAATGAAAAGGGTTTCTTAAGAATGTTCTTAGCTTTTCATAAATGTAAGTTTTGTCAAATTACGAGTTCAGTAAGTAATTATTACTTATTTTCTAATGGAGTTAGCTACAAAGTGTTGATTGATATACTAGTTGAAAAATAGCTATAACTTTCAAACCGTATAAGATTTGTGAAATCCAAAAGATGCGTCACATTCTATGCTTTGACTAGTATAAGAAAAAAAAAGAAAAAAACTTAATTTTGATTTTTTTTTGAACTAGTTAAGGTGGTCAGACACGAAAGTTTTTTAATTCTGAAAATAGTATAGTAGAAAATTCATAATTAATTATTTATTTGGAATAAAAATTGCCAAAAATATGCGTCACATCCAAGCATGAGTCTACTTTTTATATCTAAAATTATATTTAAAAATATTATCATTTGATTATGATTAAGGTGGTCAGACATAAACCTACTTTTTATTTTTGCCCTGAAATTTTTGTAGTACTGCATTAAAATCCAAACTTTTGACCAATCAAATAATTTTTTCTCCAGATAAGGCCTTGTAGTTTAGAAACTAGATTCAATTTCCTATAGATTTTTTTCTTACAACTTTTTGATATAAAGTCTAGAACCACTTTAAAATTATGTGTCAAGTTGACATAACCCTGACTTGCTGGTTTTTCATTGCCACTTAAGGCCATAGTTTGGTACACCATGATCCTGCACATACCCATACCTCAAATTATCTTAGAATAGAGTGATAGGCTCTACCAATAGAAAATAATGCCCTAAAGAACTAAAAAATTAGGCAAAACTCTACTGAAGCAAACTAAACAATATCAAATAGGGTGATTGGCTTTAAAATGCTTCTTCCTATTGTCCTCTATCATCAAACTTTATCACACATAACTTAAAACTTCTTCTAACCTGATGCCTTCTTTAGAAGGATTGAAAATCTCCAATTTTTCTTTGAATAATTTCTAATGAGAAGTTGATCCATTGTGAGGAGTGTGGCTAGCTAGGTTGTAAGATGCCACCATGTTTTCAACCCAAAGTTTTTGTCCTATCCAACAACATGTTTGGTATCATAGATGCATAGTTTCAAGTTTGCTAAGTAATGCATTGGGCATTGTTATTATTTGGCCATTTATTTTTGGATACCATCATATAATGGGGAATGATAACTATTAAATTGTTGGAACACAACTTTAGAGTCAAAAGGAGATTATTGAACATGAGAGAACTAAAGAACACAGAAGTTATGAGATGATTATACATAATTTTGATTTTCTAGTATTTACTCTTCTAAAACAAATTCCTCTTGATAAATTAGGTACATACTGAGAATAATACACTACACACAATGCCATTGTTGAAGGCAACCATCACATTGGTATTTTAATATCATATATAGATTTTCCTAAACTAAGAATTTAAGGAAGAATCATCCCAAATAACAGAGAAACTATAAATGAATATTATGATGGAACCTAAAATAAATAGTAATTGGAAAAACCTTATGCAGTCTATAGGTTTCTACAAGAATAATGTTGTCAGAGATTGTGTACATGTTTACAAAATCATAGTAGTCAAATTCTATGACTCCTGGCTAAGAACCATAGTCTACAAAATAAATATATTGTCACAAAACAAAAAAAAAAAGAAAGAATTTTTTTATAATATATATATATATATATATATATATATATATATATATATATATATATATATATAAGTGAATATGTTCAATGTTATATATATACATCCACAATTATCACACAAGATCTAAAATAAGAAATCAAGCAATCATTAAACTACATGTTACATACAATAAAATAGAATCAATCATATTAAGTCTCTAAACTTACCAACCATGACTAGTCCATGTGGATAATGTAGAATAAATCTACAATCTCCATGAAAGAATTTGGTGACATCATACTATTAAACGGGCTTAGATAAAGCACCTGCAATGTCACCCACATGGATATTGAGGTGGAGGCATCTACAGGAGTAGATCAATGCCCGAGCTCAAACCAAAGGAAAAATTTGCGTTTAGGAAGGTATGCCAAAGGACCACATATAAGGTACATCTTACTCTCCTTTGCAAATTCATTTATATTTTAAAATGAATATTAAGACTTGAAAATATTTGTGATGATAATTTATTTTAAGAATGGTTTATATCTAATAGGTTATGAAGAGTCATATGGTTTCTCAAAAGGGAAGGACCAATCCCAAATATTTTATATAGTTTCAAACATTATATATGTATTTCTAAAATTATAAGAATAGAATTGAGTCTATGATTATCTTCTAAAGTGATTATAAATTGCTCTTTTGTAACGAGCCTAATATAAAAACTAACAAGGAAATGATGGATAAATCTATAAGAGAGTAATAATGGCATTTCTAGAATAGACGCCAATACTTAGATACATGAAAATAATCCTTGATGGAATTTGACACTAGATATCAAACTAAGAATTAATTGGAATCAAATAAATAAACAATAGCGCTCATTACTGATCTCATAAATCAAAAGATTATCAATTTCAAATAAGATACTATATCATATCTAAATTAAAGATGTTGGACATTCCCATCGAATTATAGTCTTTTATAACTAATCTCTAAAGAAATCAATCAAAAAACCACTGAAAGAAGACAAGGGGATATTATAGTTTTATCAAATCATAATCTTTCCATCCTATGAAAAATAGAAAAGTACATATATGAAACATGAAAATTAGAATTAAGGGATACATATATACCAATAGACTGCTAGACTAGGGGAAATCAAATTGGTTTGAGAAACAAAAAAGTTGTGGCATGAACCATGACAAATGTTGTCCCACCACTCAAGTGAAGTATTAAATGCCATGAAAATATATGAAATGAGGTGTAGTGACCTATCATAGTTTAGTCACTACTAGATTTACACCTGACATTACAAAAGAGTAAATACATGTCCATGGAGCAATGTATATTTCAAAAATGAAAGAATTTAACTAGTTATGATAGAAGGGAAAGACATATTATTATATAGTACATAGGGGTCTATTTATTTTCCATGTTATGATCTCTTAAGATAGGGAGTTAGTGGAGGGAGAGGCAGAGTAAATTCGAGCACCTGATAGATATCCTCCAGGGAACTATTGTAGCTTGTTTCCCATGCCCTCTGCACCATCAATCTACCATCTCAAGATGATCATAATAAGGAGAGAAAAATATTAATATTCATTAGACTAACACTCATTTTCTCCTCCACATTATGATCTCTTAAGAAAGGGAGTTGTTGAAGGGAGAGGCAGAGTAAATTTGAGCACCTTACAGATATCCTCTAGGGAACCACTTGTAGCTTGTTTCACGCACCCTCTGCACCATCAATCTACCATCTCAAGATGATCATAATAAGGAGAGAGAAATTTGTCTATGTAGTATAAGAAGAAATCTTCTAAATAATTATCTTCTCATCCACACTAAGATCTCTTAAGGTAGGGAGTTGGTGGAGGGAGAGGCAAAGTAATTTCAAGCACATGACAGATATCATCCTGGGAACCGCTTGTAGCCTGTTTCATGTGAACTTTGCACTGTAAATATACCATCTAAAGATGATCGTAATAAGGAGAGAGAAATATTCCTTCCAAAGGATTATGTAAATGAGAAAGGGGACTCATCTCTTCTTTAGAGCTATTATATGTTGATAATTATTTGTGTCTGCAAGACCCATGATCAAAAGGAGTATTGGGGAAGTATATTTTTCATTCCTTTTACTCTACTTCATTGTTAAAATCAACCAAGAATGTATTATTTGTCTGCATTGTGTATGCTTTCTACCTTCATGCATCATGTGTCTACATCATGTATACTTTGTGTCTTCATGCATTAATGTGTTTTCTTCGTGTATGCTTCACGTCTACAAGTACTCAGATATTTACTTCATGCATTATGACATTAACTACATGCATACCTTAGGTATTATTTCATTCCAGTGTATAACTTGTATATTAAATTCACAATTAAGGTTTAGTATAAACAATCTTTGCTTGAGGACAAGCAATTTGAGGAAGGGCAGACTGTCATGTCCCCCAATTAGGGTAACATAAGTAAATTATTATGAATGAATAAATATATTATTTCTTAATGTTATAATATATTAAAAGAAATATTAATATATTATTAATGGTACAATATATTAGTAAAGAATAAATAATAATATATTATTGATATAATAATATGTTACTAAGGTTAAAAGGTAACATTAAAGGTCAATCATTATTAATAAGTAAAATAATAATAATAATAATAATGTTATTATCATACAATATGATAATAAATTATAATTATAATAATATTATTATGATATAATAAATAAAAGATTGATAATATTAGTAAAGTAATCAAGGTTCGTGGATATCAATTGTACACATAATAATAACAATAATGTTATTAATAAATTATGTACACTATAATTAAATAAATATTTAATTAGTGCATCAAGAATTATTATATAATATTAATATATAATTATTATAATGATAGTATAAAAATATATAAATAAACAATTAATGATATTATATTATGATATCGACATATTCAAGGATAATATTATAATATAATTGAGAATTAAATATTATTAATAAAGAAAGTAAAGACTCTATAGATATATAATATTATCATGTCAGTATACCAATAGAATAGTATGTAATTATTCATCATATTGCGAGTGTCTAAAACATATATATATATATATATATATATATATATATATATATATATATATATATATATATATATATATATATATATATATATATATATATATATAGATATATATATATATATAGTCTAATTTATTCATCATCTATTTATATTATCACTAAAATCTCATTTCTTTTTTTAGATAGAAAACTTGATGATTCATATATATATATATATATATATATATATATATATATATATATATAGATGATGAATAAATTAAAAAAAAATATATATATATATATATATATATATATAACAAGATTACAACAAAGGTAAAAATAATAATGATAATATCAAATCTAATAATGATTACCACGATGAACCAACAAACCTTCCATCATTATTTATTAAGGGTGGCAAATTTTTCACTGCATCATTTCATGAAATGTTAGAGCTTATATCTTAACTTACAAAGCAGTGTTCCAACAGATATAAAACTAAATTACATATGGATTGCAATATATGTGTAATCAATATTCAAAGGGGTGACACCATTGTTCTTGAGAAAATCACAGCTTGGAAAATTAGTATATCTAAAGATTGAATTGCACAAAGGAAGATATGAGTTGAGTGAAACGATGTTCAGATTGAACATGTCTTACATAATACAACAGTGACAACCAATCACAGTGATTATAGTGAAAAAGGAACATAGTCAAGTAATAAACGACCAGCACATAGATTAGGGTAATAAGGAAAGAAAAAGTTTTTGATAATCACAGATTGAAACAAAATACAGAAATGATGTGGATCATTGAACAAAGATTCCCAATCAATTAGACAAATAGAAAAGTGCCAAGAGTTGCATGGAGATAGAAGGCATGTCAATGGAAGAATTGAATAGGAATTATAAGATGAAATGAAGTGACAATGACAACAGCATTGGATGTGTCATAAAAATTATCAATCTTAGATAGTTTTAGAAGGAAATTCATACCAAACAATGGACCCCAAAAATGGGTTCATTACACCCAAGAAACCGAAAAGATCATCAGTACTATAGTAATAGGGATGTCACTCCTAAACATACTACAACACAAGCATAAGGAAATCTAACATGCTGGTCATCAATATAAGTAAATCCATCAGTAAATAACATCATCTAAATATGATAAGAAAGCATCCCAGGAAGCTCTAGTCACGGTGATTATGGATGGATCTCAATGGTAAGAGTAGAAAGAACTACCACCCAACCACATAGAACCTAAATGGCCCACTCCCACTGCACTGAGGAGATAGTGTCAAGTCTCAAACAGGATATCAAATCACAAACACAAAATATACTTTAAGTCTAGGAAATCCTAAAAGTATACTAACTCAAAAGTTCCAACACATAGATCGACATGTAGACCCAAAGACACATAGGAAACCTACTATGTAAGAAGGCAAGTGTCATCGCATGAATCATGTAGAAGTTACCCTGGCAGTTAGCTTAGGACTCCAGGGTCCCTATTGATCCCTATGTAGCCACTAGTATCCTCTTATACTAACAAGGCATACTATGGAATGCAAGGTTGCAACCAAGCATTCTCTCTACTCCCATCCTAGTCTATACTAGCACTCAAGGCATGGGCGAGAACATAAAATTATCTTTTTAGGTTTATTTTAATCCCCATTTAGTGGAATGTTTTCACTTATTAAAACAACTTACAATCAATTACCTTGGTAGCCACTTTAGGGCCTCAACCCCCACTGCAAGACACTTCTCAACACTACAAGTAGATAACCGACCCTAGGCTCATAAATGCATAAATCAATAATCATATAAAAATCACCTCAATCCTATACAAGCAACTATAAAGCATCTGAAAATAATCCACAATAATCACACCTATTCTCCATGAGCAACTAGAAAGCACTAAAAGATCATCATAATAATCACAATACTTCTCTACAAGCAGCTATAAAGCATCAAATGATATATCACAAAAACCATCAGTTCTCAATGAGCAACCGAAAAGTATCCCAAAGTAAATCAAAATATCCATTGGTTCTCAATGAGCAACCATAAAGCATCCCAAAATAATACTAATCGAACACTCAAAAAATGGTCAAGTCAAACATGTCACAACATGACATCATCAAAACAAAGCAACACTTCAGTCCTATCAAGGTGACTGGAAAGTTATCTCAAGTATAGCTGATCGAGGACTCAAAAATGGTTAAGTATCTCATACACATACACCTCAGCTTCAAACAAGAAAACTAGAAAACAATAACAATCAATAATCCACTCACATCATAGAGCATGCCATCACATTACCATGGTTGGGTTTTTAAAAAGATCGAGATCAAAACATCATAACATCACAATCACACAACCTTCGAGCCTCTAGTAACAACCTAAACTAGTCAACATCTAATCAACCGTAAAACACCCAAACACAAACAATACATAGAAAACATCGTAGTCTCACAATTGGGTTTGATTTGAGAGCACATAGTTTTTAGTTAAACAATAAGGTCTAAGTTTTCCAGTTTTCATATATGTGATTTTTGAGCTTAAAAGATTAAATTTTAATCTTTATAGTTTAACCCTTTTCCCTTACTTGAATAAAAGGTACTATTACCCTAATTTGATTTAAGTAAAATTTTCAAAAATAATCAAAGATAATTATTTATTTAATACATATCGATTTTCAAGTAGAAGAATTTACAATTTGTTAAAATTGGTATTATCGATAATTAAATAAATTAAAACCCTATTGAATAACTTAATTATCGATTATACTTAATTAATTAATAATTAATTAAATTAATTAATAATTATATAAATATCTAAATTAATTTCTCAATTATCAGTCATATCAATTCATAAAAATTAACAATAATTTAATTAATTAAAAATTTACTATATTTACATGCATTAATATTTAAATTAACAAATAATAATAAAATTTACATTATAAAACTTATTAAAAAGTATTATTAATTAATAATAAATTTAATATTAAAATCTATTAATAAAAATTATTAAATAATAATAAAGTTTATTTATAAAACATATTAATTAAAAATTTATCTAATAATAATAACTTTATATTATATAACTTTTAAAACATTATTAATACCTAACAAACGTAATAAGTTTATAAAATTAAAAAAAAAAAATTTAAACATTAAACACCCCACTTACATAAATATTGGTTGCTATTAGCAGCCCACTATGTATGTATGTATGTATGTATGTATGTATGTATATATATATATATCTCTGTGTGTGTGTGTGTATGTATATATATATATATATATATATATATATATATATATATATATATATATATGTGTGTGTGTGTGTCTGTGTGTGTATGTATGTATGTATGTATATGTATGTATATATATATATATATATATATAAATAAAAAAATTATTAATTTAAAAAAAAAAATTAATTTATAAAATATGTTTTTGTAAAACAATTCTCCTCCCCCTAAATAAGACTTTAATACATATAGTATTTTTAAAAATATTTGTTTTTTTTTTTTAAATTTAATTTCTTTTTTAATTTTGATAAAATAACCATTCTGCTCTCCCCATACTACAATATTTTAAATATTTTCTTTTTGTAATATCTACAAATTTAGTCTTATAGGAAAAATATGATTAACCATTCAAATTTCTAATATAAAATTTCCATTTTTCAAAATTAAACCCATCCCAGGTCAAAATTCTAATTTCTTTCTACATAGAAGCGAGGTTTCTAATTGAAATATTTTTTTTCATTTTTACAATCATATTATACAGATGAAATACACTACAATATCATAGATTCAAAACAAAAGAGCGATAGGTTCATGCAAAAAAATCTAGAGATCAATTTCAACAATTACGAAGAAGACAAAATTATATAAATAACCTAATTTTAATTGGGTGCATAAAATTCAAGAACCTACCTGGTTCTGATGCTAAGATTGCAACCACACAAAAGATTTGCGAGAGAATTAGTTTCTTTCTAAAAAATTTCCCAAAATTTCCCTTCCATAAGTCACTCTCCAAATTTTCATCCACAGTCCTCCCTCTCAAAAATGAACCCTCTAATTGTGATAAAGAATTTTCTCCTTGAATCGAGGCACTAATTGTGCATTCACCCGAGAGAACTCCTTACTCACAACCTTTAACTCATAATTTAAATTTTATTAATCTTGCTTTAATCTTTTCATGCACATTTATTAAATTACTTTATTTAGTTTTCACTTGACTTTGTTTTCAATTAATTAATTACATTTAATCTCATGCACGCACTTAATGCAAATATCTTTATTAAGTTCACATATTTTATCTTTTTACAAATTTTCTTATATTTTGACCTCATGCATACATCATGCAAACTTGAAACTTTTAATAAAATAATATCTTTTCACTTTTTAATTTATTTTTAAAACTTAATTGATAAAATATTTATTAACTTAAATAATAATATTATTTAGCATTTATTTAGAAATGAACTCTAAATATATGTTATTATTAAATTAAATAAATATTATCACATTGTAAATTTATACTTATAACTTTTATCTTCAAATTTAATTCATTTTATTTAATTAATTACCTAATATTAGATATTAAAATATCATATTAATTTTCCATTAAATTAAATCATTAATTTAATCTTTTAATTAGACTTAATTAATAGAAAATTCACCCAAGACTCATAAAACAACATACGAAAACTCATCATAGAAAAACATATGAAAAATCAAACTAAAGGGTTACAATCATGAATTAATGTCATTTGATGCATTTGGAAGGTACTTGACTTAGATACTTGTCCTAATTGTCAATTAGGACAAATGTCTTAAAGGGTTTAGGATTTGGACTAAAGAATTTATCTCCCCTCTCTTACCATTGAGATAATGCGATAGGGTATGCTCATCCTAGCAATTTAGGGAAGTCAATACCCTGTACCTACAACCTGCATGAAATCTATGCATGTATAGACACAATATTCTAAGTTAAATAGGCAATGGTAGGAAGTGGTGCATCATGGAGATCCCAACTAGCACATGACTACAACTCCCTTCCTTAACTACATAAAAAATACCATACATGAAGAAAAAAAACATGCACACCATACACATGCAAGTATGGGGTAAATATCCATAAGAAAACACATATGATAATAAACCATCTAACATATCATCATCAATAACTGAAAAAAATAGAATAATCATCATGCATACATGAAATGTAGAGCACCAAGTAATCTCATCATATAACCAATTGAATGTAAAACAATATCTGATAATCTTAAAACAATGTCACTAATCATAAATATAATACTAGCCTAAAAGATTTTGACAATGATAATAGAAAAGTGAACTAGGGGTAGTCACTGCATGATGCTCAGATGTCCCTACATCAGATGCACTCTTGGGAAGACATTAAGATAGCTATGAGCTAGGAAGCTCAACTTGGAGATGTTCTTAAGGTGGGGTTTAACTTAGAGGGTAGAATAATATAGTTATTTTTTTTATTATTTTATTTCTAACCATTATTTTGCATATATTACTTTTCCCAAACTAGCCCTAATAGTGGGGATATTTTTGTAGTATCAAAGCATGAGCTTGACATCTTGTAGGGTTAAAGAGGATCTAGAAAATTAATTTATATGAAAGACTAATATACAAAGTTAATCACTATTAGAAAGGATTCAAATGTTTTTGTGATAGAGACTTAATAATTTGGACTAAACAAATTATATATTTCAACTCAAGAAAATAAATTATCTAATTGCTCGAGGACAAGCAATTTGAGGAAGGGCAGACTTTCATATCCCAATTGTAAGACATAATTTTAATAATAATCCAATAATACAATGTTCTTAAATAAATAATAAAGTCATATTAAAATTAATGTTGAAACATTAAAAAAAGAAATATTAATTATTTAATCTAGATTGTTAATAAAATAATATTCAGTATGATATTTTAAATAATAATAAAAATAATATAACTTGAATGACTAAACAAAGAAAGAAAATTTAATACAAGAGACAATATTGTAGAAAGTATGTTAGCTTTCTAAACAGAATTTAAAAACAAATAAAATAAACACAAATAATTAAGTAAATAAATAATATAACATAGAATAATCTAAATTAACTAAATCTGATGAAAAGTCAAGAGTTGTTTAACAAATAGACGTGTATCCTTAAAATTAATACATAAAAGGGAATATAATTTATTTTAGAGAGTTGAAAAAAGAAAGTGAAGATGAGAGGATTTTAAAAAGGAAAAGTGGAAGAGGAAAGTAATGTGAGAAAAATAAGGAAGTGACTTTTTGAAAAGGTATCAATGATATTGAAAGGATGTGAACCTTTCAAAGGGTCACAATTATGAATGGTTGTGAGTCTTCAAAAATATTTTGATTATAAAGTATTGGGACTTTTCCAAAGGATTTTAGTTATGAAGTGTTGTGGCTTTTTTAAAGGATTATAACTGTAGAGTGTTGTGAAGTTTTAAATTATTTTTATTCTTAAAAGTTGTGACTTGTGGAAAAGAAGAAAAAAAAAAAATCTTCCCTTCCTTATAATTATAAAATGAAGAATTTTGGAAAGTAAATATAGAGTTGAGATAATCTAGAAGGAATAATTCATTAAAGGGCTAACTAAGAATAGAGTGACATGGACCAAGAAAAGAAATTATGAGAAAGGTATTTTTATGGATTATGTTTATTCAATTATGTTGATGACATTACGTATATTAATGTATCATTCTTGTGGATAATATTGTATTAACATATGGAGTTAGCACCATGACTATTAATGAGACTCGAAGCATGGAGCATGTGAGATATTAAGATCTCTATTGTCCGCCATGAATGAGAATCAATATCGAAGCATGGAGATATTAAGATCTCCATTTTCCACCATGATCAATAATCAATGTGCCTAAATATTCTTATTTTGTCAACATATGCATATGTGAGTAACCTTGTCTAGAGGATGTCTATCCAAGAAAATTTTTACGGGGTGCACTCTTGGGAAGACTACAAGGTAGCTATGAGCTAGGATGGCTAACTTGGAGACATCCTTAAGATTGGAGTTAACTTAGAGGGTAGAGTAATATAGTTATTTTCGTTATTGTTTTGATTCTAACCATTATTTTGTAGAAATTACTTGTCCCTAACTAACCCTAATAGTAAGGACATTTCAGTGGTATTAGAGCATGATCTTTCCATCCTTTAGGCTTAAAGAGGATCTAGAAAAGTAATTTATATGAAAAGCTAATGTATAAAGTTATTGGCTATTAGAAAGGATTCAAACATATCCATGATAGTAACCCAATAATTTGGACTAAAAGAAATATATATTTCAACTAAATAAAAAATTTTATCTAACTGCTCGAGGACAAGCAATTTGAGGAACGACGGACTATTATATCCCTATTTTAAGATATAATTTTAATAATAATTAGATAATAAAATGTTCTTAGATAAATAATAAATTTATATTAAAACTAATCATAAAATATAAATAATGGAAATAATAATTATTTAATCTATATTATTAATAAAATAATATTTAGTGTGATATTTTAAATAATAAAAAAATAATAAAAGTTCAATGAGTAACGAAAGAAATCAAATTAAATACAAGAGACAATATTCTAGAAAGTATGTTAGCTGTATAAATAGAATTTAATAATAAATAAAATAAACACAAATAAGTAAGTAAATAATATAACATAGAATAATATAAATTAACTAAACCTAATTAAAAGCCAAGATATGTTTAACAAATACACATGACTCCTTAAAATTAAGATATAAAAGGGAGGACAATTTATTTTAGAGAGTAGTAAAGAGGAAGAAGAGAGGAGAGAGGTTGAAAAAGGAAAAGTGGAAGAGGAAAGTAATATGAAAAAAAACAAGGAAGTGACTTTTAGAAAAGGTATCAATGATATTGAAAGGATGTGTACCTTTGAAAGGGTCATAATTATGAACAATTGTGACTCTTCAAAAATATTTTGATTATAAAGCATTGGGATATTTCTAAATGATTTTTAAATGATTTGTAATATGAAATGTTGTGACTCTTGGAAAAGAAGAAACCAAAAAATATGTTTCTTCCTTTGCTTATAATTAGAAAATGAACAATTTTGGAAGGTAAATATAGAGTTGAGATAATATAACAGGAATAATTCATTGAAGGGTCCACTAAGGATAGAGCCACATGGACTAAGAAAAGAAAAGGTATGTTTATCGATTGTATTTATTTAATTATTTTTATGACTTTATTTATATTAATGAATCATACTTGTGGATAATATTGTGTTAACCTATGGAGTTAGCACCATATCTATTAATGAGACTCAAAGCACAGAGGATATGAGATATTAAGATCTCCATTGTCTACCATAACTAAGAATTAATGTGAACTCAAAGCATGGAGCACATGAGATATTAAGATCTCAGTTCTCTACCATATCCGAGAATTGATATTGAAGCATGGAACATGGAAATATTAAGATTTGCACATTGTCTACCATGGCCAATAATTGATGTACCAGAATATTCTAATGTTGTCAACATATGCATGTATGAGTATCCTTAGATAGAGGAGCTCATCCAAGAATAATCTTAAGGGGTGTGCTCTAGGGAAGATGGTGAGGTAGCTATGAGGTAGGAAGCTTGACTTGGAGACATCCTTAAGATTGGGGTTAAATTAGAGTGTAGAGTAGTATAGTTAGTTTTTTTTTTAATTTTGATTCTAACCATTTTATTATAGGAATTACTTATCCCAAATGAAACCTAATAGTGGGGACATTGCAATGAGGGATCAAGATCTTCTAGTTTTCATCAATGCTTGAAATGTGTATCTTTGCAAAAGCACATTCTATAAACTTGTGTGCGAATATGCACCTACATACCTTCTAAAAATGTCAAACAAATTTTTTTCTGAACTTCCAAAAGCTATAGAATTTCAAAATAGCAAGTCATTTTTCTTACTCAAATGGTTTGTAGGCTCTCCTTCTAGAACCATTTCTATTGAACTATCATTTTGCATGATGTTAAATGGTAGGAATCCTTTCAAACTCCTCTATTCAAAAGCTAATCGAGGATCGATGCCAAGGTTCTGGGTGATCTTCTGACCTACTTAAATCCACTCAATTGAAGATAAATGTTTATGTTCATAAGGAGGACTTTTCTAGTTATGATCAATTTCAGATAATATGTTTGATTTGTTATTTTTTGAAAAAGTAACTACTAAAGATATATATTTTTGGTATTTTATGTTCTATGTTGAATGCAATTTATCAATGCAACTATATGAATTCCTATTTTAACCAAGTGTTAGAAAATAAAATAAAAAAGATGAGGTAATGAGAGATTAAAGAAAATAACTTGAAATGGAAATTCCTAATGGACATAAACCATGGTAACAAAAATGTTGCAAATTAAATCATCAAAAAGATCAAATAGGAAATCAATGTAATTAGGAGCAATGCTTTCTCAACTCCACTGATGCAATCGTCTATGGGAGCTCAGTAATAATTGAAAGATGTTTATTTCATCAAATTGCAAGGCCATGGAAAGTGCACTCCTATGAGACAAGACACTATGCAAGAATAAGAGGTGATATATTTTCTCCAATTTGTTTTGTCATCAGAATTTAACAATAGGAAAACATAAGAACTAAAAGGCTGCACAATCATTGTTGAGAATAGATTGAAGAAGATTATTAAAGAAGTATGATCAATATGTTTCAATCATTTTTTTGTCATTAATTTGAAACCTGCTCTTTTCTAGTAAGACAACTACTTATATGGTTTAAGTACTATCACTTATTCGATTGATAAAGAGGATTTGATGAAATGATGTAACAATAGAATCTAGAGGAAAGGTTGAGTTATGATTATGTAAAAGAGTAAAAGAATCAGTTATGATAGTGATAACATGATGTACTGATAATCTACTTAAGGTTGTAACAAAGGCTAGTTATACTAAGGAAGTTTAAAAGAACAAGTTAAACAAAGTTTGTCTGCCAAACTTGACTAAGTGGATAGGAGGTGTCGAGAAAAGTTAGTGCAATCCAAGTAGAAAATCAGATTGAGCCAAGTAGAAATCTATTATAATGTATGTCAAGCAAAAAAATGGATGCCAAGTAGAGTTTAGTTGATGCGAAGCACCAATAAACTTTAGTTCACGAGAAGTAATTTTATAGAGGATGTTGAGCAATGTAGTATATGTTGAGCATCAGAAGAAAGTTAATGTCGAGTGGCTACATTATTTGAAAGATCATGAATTTGATGGATCCAAGCTAACAAGTTTGTTTCCTCGGATTGTGTAAACTAGGTGGAAGATAAGACTAATGAGTTGGTGGCATAGAATTCAAGGTAAACCACTTTTAGGAAAATTCAAAGAGGATTCAAGGAGAAGACTCTTAAAAATTTATGAAATATGGGGTAGATTCATTGTATCCTACATAATTTATCCTTACCCTAAATTGGATGATGGAGAATGAGCAACAAAAGATTTTAATTTCCTATTTATAGGAATGACTTGTCAAAAGAAAGGTTTGTCATGCACAAAAAGCTAAGGAACATAAGAAGTCAATGGTTTTGCTTCATCACATGACCTAAGAGAAGAGTCTGCAATGGCATGTTAAGAAATTTTTTTTAAGGGTATGAATGCTTAAAGGGTGAACAAGCTATTAGAGTTGAATTGTGTGAAGGCCAAGAAATATGTACGTCTCGAATAGAGATCTATAATCTAAAAATGGAGTTGTAAGTTGTTATTAGATCAAGCCTTACTATTACTCTCAAATAATTATATCAGCCTAGGGTAAATCCTTTGGATTAAGGTTGAACTAACAGTCATTTGTAAATTCTTTAACCAGGTGACATTTGAGGTGAATGATCTAAAGTCCTCTAACAAGGATTACTCCTAATAGGGTGATTAAAATCCTTTAATAAGGTCACATTTAACAGTGTGTATTGTAACCTTTAACAAGGTTGGCCTTTCATAAGTCATAACTTTAGAAGAGTGAAAAAGAGTAGCATGTTACTGGTGGGTTTTTTCAAATTGGGTTTCCATGTAAATCATTGTGTCAAGTGTGTTGATGAATTTGTTATGTTTCATGTTTACATTTCTCCAAGTTTATTTGATAGTAACCTTGTCATGTACCCATATTTATAAGATTTAATGATAAATTAATTATTAATAATAATGATATAATTTGTCATTAAGTTAACATATTAATATGTCCTTGTCTGCAAGAGAAAGGACATCTATCACATCATTTATATATTATTATTCATTGACCTCCATTCTAATAGTAAATGAGTTGATATTCAAAATCAAACAAGTCGACATTTAATTGATTAGAATGATTCTTTAATATTACATAATTATATTAAATATTTTAATATCATGCCCTTGTATATATGTATATTAACACATCTATGTTACCCTATCCTTATATCATATCTTAAGAACGAATCCTATAATTATAATTTTATAAAATATAATAATAGTTCATATACTATTATCGATTATTTCCCAAAGAAATAATATTGATATAGATAAATATATATGATCTATTTTTTAATATAAAAAATAATTATTCATAATAATACTATCAAGATATAAGAATAAATAAATTTTATAATTACATTATACATTAATAAGATAATAATATATCTAACTAGTATTTGAATATAAATACTATTAATAACTAATGGTAAATTGATTACTAAATTTAAAACATATTAATTGATGTAATATTATATCTATTAATGAATATTGTACAGTAATGATAATAAAGAGTAAATAGTTAAATATCATATATCGATAACAACAACATATGTATATATATGAAATAATATATATAAGATAACCATAATAAAATTTATTAACAAGTATCCATGGGACATGACTATAAAATTTCCCCACAACATGTATTTATTAGGGTAAGGAGGGATCGGGAATGGTAGAAGAAGATACATATTTTGAAAAACTACATTGAACAAGGACTACATCAGAAGCCATGTCAAACAAGATCCATAATAAGGGTCAACTACCGAGCCACATTGGAGGGATATAAATAGATGTTAGGTATCCTATTAACTTTGACAGAGCACGGTAGATGTGTCCCCACCAGGTTGCATGAGTGAACATGGAATTAAAAGGAGAGAGCATATTTAATACTGCGCAAACAACTTGCAAGACTGACATATATTTAATGACACCAATGTTATTAAAGGACCCATCGATAAAGAGGGTATCAATAATAGATTTGTAAGTTTGATTTACACCAAGGAAAATAAACCCACAACAAAAGAGTGGCATAAACTAATATATTATTGGGAAAGATTATATTCTTAATTATGCAACTCTATATATGAAACTATCACTCATTATATTCAAGAGATTTGGAACTCTTAGTGGATAAGTATTAATTTAATAAATATACAAGTAGAGATCACATACTTAGAGTGACTAAAATTGGTGACTAAGAGAGAAAATTGAAGTACATCTGAAAAGGGGTCATTACAAACCTACAAGTTTTTAAGTGCTTGCATAATCTTATGGATGCATGCATGATAATAAATGTTTCATGGATTTACTAAGATTTGAAAATTTTTATTTATACATTTGGACCTTAGATAACCAATTCACTCAAACTCCCCCCTTCTCAGTTATTCTAAAGTATTCCAATAGTTGGCATCAGAGCCATCTACTTAAGAGGACTAGTTTGAAGGTACTAGAAACATAAAGATCAAGATGTCAAAAAGAGAAGTACCCAAGCTTAATAGAGATACATTTCCTACATGGTAAAGTTTGATGAAGCTACACCTTGAAAGACTTAGAGATCATGCATAGTCTACCATTACTATTGAGCATTTTGATGTTGTTGGAGCCCCAACAGCCGATGATATGAAAAAGAAAGAAAGAAAATAACTAGGAAATTCTTGAGATTTCCTCCACCCTAAGCTATGTGGAATTTGATGATATCAAAGGTCTTGATAGTGAAAAAAAAATGTGGGATGCCTTAATGACCACCTATGTTGGAGACACTAATGTTCTAAGAGCCAAAGTTGAAAGTCTTAGAGGTTAGTCTGATTATATGAGAATGGAAGAAGGTGAAAATATTTCTCAATATGTAACAAGGATAAAAGAAGTTGTCAATGCAATAAGAGGAGATACTGGTAAAATAGATAATGGTACTATACTAAGTTTTAAGGACACTATTGCTTATATATGCTATTAGAGTTTTTGCAATTCAAGAACTGACATGTATATGAGGGAATAATCTATCACTTGAGGTCTTCTAGGTAGACTCACTATGTTTGAGCTATCTAACTTTGATAATTATAAACCTGAGAATATTGAATCCACTTTCAAAGCTAACATGTCATTAAAGGAACCTGATGAGAAGAAAAAGAAGAAAAAGATAAAGTATGTGTCTAGTGATAGTGATACAAATGAAAATGACGTAGAACAACATGAAGCACCACTAGCAATAATACTCCACAAAGGTAAAGACAAGTTCAAAGTTAAATTACCTAGCATTTGTTTCAATTGCAATGAGTTTGGTTATATTATTGCTAGATGTCCCAAAAAGAAGAACTATAAAGGTGGTGATAAATACAAAAGTTGGAGAGATGAAGATAGCAAGGACTACAAAGACAAAGGTAAAAATCCATGCTAAATTGCAGAAGAGGAAATAAAATATTAATATAATGAACATGATGATAAAGTGAAAGCAATCTCATTACCCTGAATTGTTATGATGAAAATAGTGTAAGATTTCGTAATGATGCCTCATGTTTGATAAAAAGAAAAGGTTATATCAAACTCATAAATAAGATTTTATGTGACAATGCTTACTATGTTGAAGGAATTACCAATAACCTCTTGATTCTGTCAAAACTAAATAATTTAGGATGCAAGGTAGAGTTTGAAAACAAGATTACTAAGATATGTGATACAAATGGAAAACTTATTGGAAAGGGAGATCAAAATTAGAGTAATCTATTCTATCTTGATTTAGAAGATGCTACTTGTCTAATTGTAAAATTTGATGATTTGTGCCTATGGCATAAGAGGTTATTACATGTTAATTTTGATAACTTGGTTGGTATCAGTAACATGATAAAGGTTAGAGGCTTTCCAAAGTTGAAAAAGCTTGATAATATAATGTGAAAACATTATCAATTAGGAAAAATGATAAAGTCAAGTTTTAAGAGTAAATCTCATACCTCTAAAGGTATACTAGAGATTGTTCATACTAACTTGTGTGGACCAATGGATGTGCAAAGTTACAAAGGAGATAAGTACAATATGTTGTTTATTGATGACTATTCTAGAATGATGACAATTATGTTTCTAAAACAAAAATCTAATGCTTTCCAAATGTTTAAGTGGTACTTAGCAAGAGTTGACAAGGAAATAAGAAAAAGTCTAAAGTGTTTGAAATCTCACAAATGAGGAGAATTTACGGCAAATGAGTTTGAGGTGTTTTGTAATGATAGAGGAATCAAAAGATAGACATCTACCCTTAGAACCCCTCCATAACATGGAATAGTTGAAAGGAGGAATAGATCTATAATGGACTATGCTAGAATGCTCATGATAAAGAAAAATGTTGCTTTGAAATACTAGAGAGAAGCTATAAGTGTAGCTATTTATACTTTGAACCATGTACAAGTTAAGTAAGGTACTCATTCAACACCTTTCAAACACCCAATGTAAAATGCTTTAAGATATTTGCTAGAATAAAATATTATATTCTTAAATATTTGAAGAATGGTAAACTAGACACAAAAAGTGAAGAAGGTATATTCCTAGGATATTCCATAAGAAGCAAAGCTTATAAGTGTTTAAATACTAACACTAACAAGGTTGTTAGAAGTGAAAATGTGAATTTTGATGAATGTACAAAAGTATATGAGGTTGAAACTATGAAAGAGCTAGGAGAATACAAATCATTTGTATACTATTATGAAGGAATGCCTGCTAAAGAAGATGTTACAAATCAAGCTACAAACCAACAAAAAGTTTTAGTGATTGCTGAGTCACATACTATAAATGTTGAGTTGCATTCAAAAACTAAGCTACATTTAGATGTTGAGTTACAAAATGAAGATGAATCACATTCCAATTCTAAGAATAGTGCACATGAAAGAGATGTTGAGCTACATGATAGAGATGTACATAATGACTCTAAAACTAAAAGACAAAATGAAGAAACTAGAGTTGAACAAAGATTATCCAAATATGTCAAGAGACACCATCCTAGAACACATATTATTGGAGATAAATATTCTAGATCAATGACAAGAAAAAAGTTGAGAAATGATACATGTTTAATGAGCATGAAAGAACCTAGATCTATGAGAGAAGCTTTAGAATATGTAACTAGAGTAAAGCCATGGAAGAAGAGATTGAAAAATTTGAGAAAAACAAAACATGGACTCTAGGTCCTAGACCAGAAGATAAGAATGTTATTGGCACCAAGTCGATATTCAGAAAAAAGCTAGATGAAAATGGTGAAGTCACAGGGAACAAGGAAAGATTAGTTTGCAAAGGATATGTGCAAGAAGAAGGAACTGACTATAGAGAGACATTTGATCATGTTGCTAGATTAGAAGGATTAAGAACTTTACTTGCTTATTCTACATACAAAGGTTTCAAAGTTTATCAAATGGATGTTAAATCTATATTTTTGAATGGCATATTAGAGGAAGAAGCACCAAGAGCTTGGTATGAGAGACTTCATAAGTATCTTGTGAAGATTGGATTTGAAAGGACTGGTGATAACAACAATCAATACATGAAGACACAAAAAGGCAAACGTATTTTTTTTATCTAAAATTTTTGTTGATGATATCATATTTGGACGTCAAGATGTTTTATGTAACGATTTTGCAAATGAAATGAGACAATAATTTTAGATGTCTATGTTTGGAGAGATCAATTTTTTTGTGAGTTTGCAAGTATATCAAATGAAATATATACATCACTCATTCAAAAGATGTCAAAGAAATATTGAAAACTTTTGGATTGGAGAATTCAAAACAAGTAAGTACACCTATGGTGATAGGACACAAATTGCTAAAGAATGATGATTCAACTAAAGTGAATCAAACACCGTACAGGTCTATGATTGGAAAATTACAATATGTAGTACATAGTAGACCTAATATTGCATTATCTATAGGGATATTTTCAAGATTCCCTACTAATCCTAGGGAGAATCATTTGATGGTTGTAAAGAGAATAATGAGATATCTGAAAAGAACATAGGAGTTTGGTCAATACTATAAAAAAAATGAGAAATTTGAATTAAAAACCTATACTGATGCTGATTAGGCTAGAAACATTGATGATAGAAAGAGAATAAGTGGAGAAGCATTTTTCTTAGACAAAAGGCTAGTTACATGTACCAACAAAAAACTAAACTGCACCTCACAATCTACTGCTAAACCTAAATATGTTGCTGCTACTGTAAATTGTACAAACATTGTATGGATCAAATAGCTACTCAAAGATATGAAGGAAGAGATAACAGAACCAGTGACATTGTATTGTGATAATACAAGTGCTATCAATATATCAAAGAATCCAACGATGCACACAGAGAGTAAGCACATTGCAATCAAGTATCATTACTTGAGAAAATTAGTTCAAGATAATGAGGTGAAGATGGAATATGTTAATAAAAAAGAGAAAATTGTTCTTATCTTCACAAAAGCATTATAGGTAAAAGTACATAGTTGTGTCACCTTTCAGGCTCACTTATCAAAACAAATTAATTTGAGTATTTTTATGTAAAATTTAGTTTTGTCCAAACATATGATCTAGATAAATTTATTCTAGCTAAGTTATATATGGTCTCACACTTTTCCAATTAGAAATGTCTATTATAATGCATGTTTTATACTAGTTGGTACCCAATTACTAAAGAAATACAATTATTTTAGAAAAGTGGTATTTTAATAACTATTACTATTTTTTATGATTTCTTTTTAATAACATATAAACACCATTTTATAGATCTCAGAGTCAAGAATATTCTCATTTAGAGTTTATAGTGTTTTAATTAGATATAGTATATTTTGATTAAAAAATTCTACAAGTACATATTTTAACACTCAAAAAGATGTCAATTTTGATAAAGAAAAAAACATTAAATTATATCAATTTAAAAAAAAAATTATATGATGTTTTAGAAGAGAGAGTCTTCTTTTAGAATGTATAATTTTTCTCCTGGTTAGAATAGATTTATCTTGAAAAATGTGGTGTGAGATGAAAACTATTGATTTTAGGTGAGTTAAAATTTAAATCATTATAAAAGAAAAAAATATAGGTCTAAAGCTAATATTTTAGCATCTTTTAGCAGCTAAAAAATTATCTATAAAAGCTAGGAAAATTTATCAATTCTTATTCCAAATAATTATTAAAAATATAATCCTAAACATTAACCATTTCTACACATTTCATTAGTTTACTTTATTTTCAAATTAAAAATAATAATACCAATTTTTTGTCATTGAAGGTGAATACTTATACTTTTGTTAGCCTTTTCCTTTATAAAAGAGTGACAGAGGGTTGTGCTTTTACCCTTACCTAAGGATACTCATGAGTATTTAAGAGGTAAAATAGGGGTACAAATACTCCTATCAAAGACTATCTAAGTAACAAAAGGAGTGCCCTATGTCAAATAAGTTGATTATGTACGTTACACATTGATGCAGAGGATCTTACTTCAGGAGCTGCCTAAAGTAATCAAAGAGTTGAAGTTACAAATTAGTCACAAGTAAGGTGACAGAGGGAGAAACTAAAGAAGTTCATATCTAGATGTTAAGATGACAAGTCTTTTGTATTGTTGTTAAATAGGGAGATAATTGCTGATCAAGGGAAATACAAGACAAAGAAATAGAGGGAGATAATTGCATAGAAGAAGATAATTGTTGATCAGGTAGTATACACATGAAAGAGGAAGGTAGTTATTGATTAGGAGAAACAAGGAAAGAGAAATAAGGAAAGAGAAATCCTAACATTTATGTAGTAAGAGGGAGGTAGAAGAAGAAATTCAGAGGGAGTTATTGTTGGAATTACAATAGGAAAGGTAAACTTCTAACACGAGGGGGTGGGGGAATGAATTAGTAGATTAAACTAGGACCCATAAAACTTTCACCACATATCCATCTCATGTATCCAATGACTAAACTAAAATAACATATAGAGCATATGCATCTAAATCATTTAGACATGTAAACATTCACACACATAACACCAAATATTATTACGCAGAAACCCTCAAAGTGAGAAGGTAAAACTGTGTTGGGGATGACACCTAGAAATCTTCATTGCTATAGTAATAAAGTGTATCCAATGAAGGTTATGATGTTTTGACCATGAAACATGATATACCTAGTGAAAGGTCTACCCTGTTAAAGGTTTACAAAGACTATTAGGTTTGACCTTGTTAGAGGATTTTAGCATCCTATTAGAAGTGTGTCTTGTTAGAGGACTTCAACTTACAACTAAGTAAGCAACCTATTAAAGGATTTCATATAGCCTATTAAGACTACTCTATTAAGAGATTTTACTAAATTAACTAATTAAAGTTTCTCAACATAGACCCTATAGTTGGTACTTCCTTGCCTAATAAAAAATCACCTATATACAATGTCTTCTTGATTGTTACTGATCAAATGTCTCAATGGTGTATTGTTTTCTCTATCCTCTATTATACTCTAAATGATTCTACAATTTAGTCTCTCTTCACAATATCTAAGTCATCTTGAATGCTCTGTCTAAACATACAAACTATCCTCTATGCTCATCCAACTCTCATTCATCAATAGATAGTTAAGGGTTTTTGTCATTCTTAAGAAGACTTTGGTGGCTTAGGGTTAGGTATGAATCTATAGCTAAGATTCATCCATTTCCTACTTAATCCTTCCCATTTTCTAATTGGCTACATGTAATTGCATAGGGAATCTAATTAGATATTTTTCCCTATATCCAAAATATCTTAATTTACCTTTAAGTTAGCTAAAAAATGGATTACATAGTTGTTTGTGCAATTACAGAAAAATATGTCAAAAGTATGTCACTTGGCATCTAAAGTCTATGATACTTGGCATGCACTAATCTTTATACTATGACTTGACACTTGCATTTCTTGGCATCCACTATTTACTTAGCTCGTGAATCACTTAGCATGTCTATCTGCTAGGCACTTGAGCGACTTAGCACATGAGTGTCTCAGCACTCACTATAGCTCCACGTGGTCTAATATTTACATGTTGTGCACGGTATGTATTATTAGAATGGCATGAACTAAGTAAATAGCTTAAGTGTGGTGACACTCACTTGTCAAATACAATCTAAGATCAACAACCTCCCTGTTTGACATGAGTGTCAAAAATAATTGAATATACATTATCATCCTTAATTTCTCAAGCATAACATATCCATGACTTGGCTTATATACAATATACCAAAAAAAATTGTAACTCCCCCTAAGCTGATATCTCTATTCAGTCACCAAAATTATGTGCTCCTTTTGAGTAAATGTGTCTTTACTTATACACTTTGACTTCAATGCCCTATTTTACTGATACTTTTTCATTTGATATGCTCTCCCTTAGTTGATATCTACCATTTTGTTGTTTCTCTACTTTATTTCTCAACCAAAAATATATATCTCCCCCTTTGTTCTTATTCCCCTCAAAAATATTTCTCCCCCTGCTACTATGCTCCTCATTTCTATATATTTCTCCTCCTTTTTGACAATTATGTCAAATGGGCTATATACTTATTGTGTATTTATCCAAAAAAGATTTATGGGCATCCAATATTATCTTGAGGGCTACATCCCAATTATCGCATGCAACATCCAAAGACTTGAGTTAGATTGCAAGCTTAATAGAAACATGAACTAGACCATCTAAAGTAGAGAGATTGGTGTCATTCTTTAGTAGAGTTTCAGCATAGCCTAGCTCCTTGTGCAATATTTCCTTGTGTGGGGTGAGGGTTTCTTCTATGCTTGTTAGTTTGCCTCTTATGTTAGCCTCATCTAATGTCAATACAACTAATTGACTTTGTGCTTGAAGAAATGTTCTAAATTGCTTCTCACTCTAAGCTAGATTTATTGGTAGTCTTGTACCAGATGCACATATTTGGCTTTCCAAGCTTAGAATGTGACTCCTAGTCTCTTGAGTGAAGAGTTTTGGATTGTATAGATTTGTGTACAATGAGAATATGTTCTCAAGTACTTTATTCACATCGTCAACCTTAATTGCCAATGCAACTTGTTTTACTACTATCTCACCATATATTTTCTCATTGACTTTGCATTGAAACTTCTATTTTGACCATTCTAATAGTTTGGAATTTGTAGCAAGGTCTTTATTACTAACCTTCTCTGCTATATCTATTAGTTTTTCTATTATTGGCATGGTCTCTTCAAGAGTTGGTAGACTAAATGCATCTAGAAAGATGTACTTGATTGCTTGAAGTGCTTGCTTCTGTCGATGTTATCACCTAAACATTTCTTGATATTTTTTCCTTTCTAATACCTATTGTAATATGGTTATTTGTTCTAGTGTCATACTATCATAAAAATATTTTGGTATAATAATTTCTTCATTAAGGATTATATCTCCATAATGAATTACCTTTTTGACCTTTGATGAACTTGGGCTTGGCACTAAGATTTTCCAAGGAATAACTTTTGTGCTCGACTTATTAAGAGTTTGTATAGAAGAAGTGGCAGATGTTGGTAAAGCTACCAGTTCTTAAATGGCCACTTGGTCCTTCACCTTAGGTGTTTTCTCACTCTCTTTAGGCTTGCCCTAGTCTACTAGTATAACTTGATTAGCACCTTGTTCTTGTGTTGTAGGTGCAGTTGAGTCTATTTGACCTATTTCTTTTTGTCCTATAGTGATGTCTTCTAAAATAAGAGGATCGATGTTCTAAGCTAATAGAGAAATCCTTAATAGTTATAGTTTCATTTTTCTTGGTTATGTTATGTGGACAACTAACAGTCATCAATTGTGTGTCGTGCACACTCTGTTCTTCTTGCTACTTAGGCTCAGCTATTGCCTTTTCATCTTCTTTCATTTTTGTCTCTCCTCCAATTGTGTTATCTTTGTCATCATCTTCTTTGTTATCATCTTCTTTGTCATCATCTTTAACCTCTAAAGGTTCAATTTCTCCTTTTTAAGCTATGGTTAACCCATAAATGAGTTTCCATATCTATGTTGATTTCCTTACAACATCCTCAATATTGTTTTGTAGAATGCTAAAGGCTCTATATTTAGTTGTGAACCTAACTACATATTTCTTTATAGCCTTCATGATTTTCCCCTTAGTCAACTCAGGCATTACTTGGGCTAGTGTGGTCTCCCTAATTTGTCTTTTCAAATTTAGACAATAATGCCATTTTTGCTCAACTATGTCATATAAAATTTTAGGTACTTAGTTGGAAATTCTAAGGGTGTTGTCTTGAATTTTTACATCATGGCATATAGGGGTAAGTGCACCAAGTTGTGGTGCCAAAAAGATGATAGCCATTTTTTTTCTAACATTCAATAGCGCATATGTAAATTCAACAATTTGAAGATTTTGGCCACCCACATCATCAATATACCTCTTCGTTGTCAAAGTTCAAGATCATGATCATGTCATATGTTGTCTAACCTTATTTTTGCATTGTTTCATATGTTTTTTGTATTTCTTTGTAGGTTTTTTTCAAATTTTCTTTAAATTTGTTTATTTATTTAGACTGCAATTGATTTCTTATTAGGAATTGTGAATAATGAACTAGCAAATCCCCAACAAGATCAAAACCAAAACCCTCAACAAGATCCAAACCAAAACCCTCCACAACAAGAAATTCTACAACCTACACCAATTGGAAGACCTCCTCCTAGTACACAAGAAAACATAATAAATGAAATGGAAAGAGGCAAAAATGAATTAAAAGAACTCATTGGTAGGTTGAAATCTTGATAACAAACCAATCCAATGAGAGCTCAATTGACATCCTCCCTTAAGTCCATTATGAACCACATAGGTTCTATTAGTGGTCATTTATATATTTGGTAGGTGAAGAGGGATGAACAAAAAAGATATTATGCAAACAAATTATCATATCAAGATGTAAAAAAAAAAAAAAGATATACGAAAACATATAATTTGTGCATTATTTAGAAAGCTTGGTGAAAAAAATACTATTAGAGAGAAAACTAAATGGTTCCCAATCCATTGGTGCATGCAAGATGGTATTAGAAATAATTTTTGGGATAGACGGTGGATGGTTTTTGATGCCCCTCCTTGCAATAATCACAAGGTCCCAATGTATTTCTTAAAGAAATCATAATGTGAGGTTTTCCTTGGGGAGATCCCCAATTATTTTGATATATTATAATCTCAGGGTAGAGGTGGGGCATCATCATTTGAGAGGCAAGGGGCACATCATGAACCTATGTAGTTAGAGTACCTATGGTCAAGCCATAGGGTGAGCATGTGACTATTCCTTTAGTTGTGAAGGAACATGTAGGGGCCAACACTCTAGGGACTATTAATTCTTTGATGCAGACCCTCATTCATTGCACAAGTTGATTAGTTGAGGAGGAGCCCTCTGCGCATTGTGGTCACATGTGCACATCATGCAGATCCTTATGAACATTTGGCAGTCATGTTGGAGATGGTGCAGATCATGGACTAGTCATTGATCAGTTCCTGAATGAGGAATTTGGCACTAACACATAGGAAAATTACAATTATAATAAAATAATTTGATAACATTTAATATTTATAGTGAATGACTAATTAATTAGCATGTATTGACATTGTTCAAAATTTAGGGTCAGAGTGTTGGTGGCCCTAGTAGTGATCCCCTGACCCCATTTTTCATCCCATCAATGAGTCCAAAGGTATGTATCGATTTAATCATTTATATTGATACATATATTTATTAAGTAATCATATGAAGTATTGACAAAAAAATTTATGCACATGCATCAGTTCTCTACAGGGCCATCGATATTCACTATGGACTCTGAGCCTAGATGTGATACAAGCTTCGTAGAGGTATATTTGTTTCATGTTAATTTAATTCATTATATTATATTTTTTTTGTGTTTCATGTTACATGTAACATGTATGACATGCATCTCTTGACATTTGAGACTCCTCTTGATCTTTGATAGTTCATCAATCGTGGAGTAGCTATAGCTATGACTAGTTCATAGCCATTGACTAAGGTATGAAAGAATTTTCTTGATTTTAGTTTTAGTTTATAATAGTTAGTATTATAATTTATAATATTATTTATAATTGATTATATTGCTTGAATTATTGTAGGGTCTTGTTACACCTGATCGTCCATGAGCCTTCGAGGTGGACTTGTAGAGTGACTATATGATGGCGGAAAGAAAATAATTAAGTTTGTGTGTACATATGTTTGATTTCAATGTATAATAATTATTGATTCATATCTACTTTTTTTGTATCAACTCAAGTTAGAGAAGAGCCTCATCAGGAGGACAAGCAAGCATGTGAGGAAGATCCCATCATTTTCATCATCTCCCTCCACACGATGACCAAAGACCTCTAGAAATTTGTTTCCTTCCCCTCATGCGAAGGAGAAGATATAGTTGATAGACATATATGTATAGACATTAGCGGACATATATTTTGTATTTTATGTCAGTGGACATATTCAACATACCTTTGATGTATATATGACATTTAATATTTTATTTATGACATTTATTTGATGCATGACATTATTAGACTTATGAAATTATTGGTTAATATATGATATGTTTGTTCATGTACAACATTATTGGTTATCATAATATATATTATGTGCTTCTTAATGTATGACATTATTGGTTATCATAATATATTATATGTTCTTTTGTGTATGACATTATTGGTTAACATAATATATTATATGTTCCTTCATGTATGACATTATTGGTTATCATAATATATTATGACGTTGCATGGGTACTTGTACCCACACCCTTGGTACTCATACCCACGTACCCAAATACTAGGTACATGTATCCCAAGTACTAGGTACTTAGTGGAGAGCATCATAGCTAAGGACCTTGATTGAGATTTTTGAATTTTGTTTTAGTTTAATAGTTTGTGTATCAGCTCATTGTTTATCAAGCTTAATTCAATACCTAATCAGTTTGAAACTTTGATAGAATATTGATTAACAATAAACTTTATCACTGTTTAAGAATAATTTTATCATTTCCAATATGTCATCATCATAAAATTTATGATATTGTTCATTTTTAAAGTCTTTCTTCTCTATTATTTGTTTATCAAGCTCAATTCAATACCTAATCAGTTTGAAACATTGATACAATATTGATCAACAATAAACTTTATCAATGCTAAAGCTAGAAATTTATCATTTTCAATATGTCATTTTCATATGATTTATGATCTTCTTGTTCATTTTTAAACCTACCTTCTATGTTATGCATCTAAACATTTATAATAAATTATTATTACAAACATATAACAAATTTGAAACTAAAAACAATACATTACATTTGCAAATTTATCGCTGTTCTTGATTTGAAAAATCATTGTCATGACTCATAAATTCAGGTTTTCTATAAATATAAAAGTATAATTAAAAATGAATTTTGACATACCTATGTACCCCCATCCCCTATTATAAAAAATAGTTGTACCCGTACCCATACCGATACTTGTACCTTGAGTACCCCAAGTACCCATGTTCCCATGTAACCTTGTATATTATATGTGGATCTTTGTGTTTTCTATATAGGTATGTGGTCTATAGTATCTCTTGCTACTTAGAACATCCCCTAACCTTACCCAACCTCCTCACTAGGTTAACTAATCCAAACTTGCAGCATCACTTCCTTACTCTTCTAGGAACAATATCCCTCCAAAAGTTTTATAGGTCTACTAGGGTACCATAGCACTCCCTATTCCAACCAATGTTTCCATGATGTCCTAAGGTTTTATTTGAACACTTTTACTATGCTTGAATGAATAACAATAATGGGTTTGTACTTGATTTCAAGGTTTCTTCACGAAAGGGCTACAAGGAGAGCCCCTAGTTAGTCCTCCACCCAAATTTATAGGGCCAATAGCTCCTTTGTCTTAGAGTTTCAGAACCTCTATACTTAAGAAAAATTTATACATAGGACCCATGCTAAAGGATTTTTAGGGTCTCATGGTGTGTGCAGGCCATTCAACAAAAATAGCAAATTTTAGGGTTTGGTAGGGTTTTCTTGGTTGCCTACTATTCCCACATTTTAGACACCTTCCACACATCATAAAGACTCTTCCTTCACAAGTTAGAACCTATTTATACCCCTCTTCAATACCTCAATAGTGCATTTATTCATTCTTCAATCTTTTCTCTCAAGAGCTCTTTCTTTGTTGATAGTCCCTCGCCAAGCATTGCCTAGCTCACCTAGGGCTTGGTCAAAGAATTATTTACACTAACTTTTAGGGCCCTTGCTTGCATAATATAATAGATTAGGGTCTGTAGCTTTTAAATCCAAAAGACCATGGAATTTCCATAGTGGAGACAAGACTTACATCCCTTTCATGATAAATAACTCTAGAATTGGCAACAAATAGGTATCTTTGAAGAAATTTACAAAACCTTTCAAAACTTGGTCACAAACTATAACTAATGCATGGTGAATATAGAGGCTACAAATATCTAATTTTTTTTAGCTATTATAGAGAATTTTCATATATCTATTGCTTGACCTCATTCAATCCATTTCTCCTAGCTTAAGGCTCTACTTTCATGGCATTAATATCCTTAAAAGTGTGTTATGCCAGTGCATTAAGATAATGGGATGCATGTCCCATGTTCATCTATGACAAACTACTTTCCTAAAACTTTTTGTTCTTTTACTTCTTTAATTTGACGCTTTGTCTACTATACAAATCATCTTTCACATCACTAATAAGACAACCATGAACTTTATTTTTTTGACATATTTTGGAATCCCTTTGCTTATTTAGGCTGTGAATTTTGGAGTGCCTATTGTAATTTTCTTTAACACTACTATTTCCATAATGCTATAACTGTCACATTCTCCAAAGAGAAAATCTCACTATTTCAATGTCTTTCCTTAATGTTATGACAATTGCACATCTTTGGACCTCTAGATTTGTTAGGTTCTTATTCATTAGATCACCATTCATCATAACAATATAATAATATATTGATATAATGTAGCCTCAAAATCACCATGTATCACTAGTTCATTGACATGTATGCAAAAATATTCGAAAGCCTTTGTTGAATTCTAAGTTCATGCTAGGTGAAACTTGTAAATTTATTCTAATGGAGTTCAAAATTGAAAAAATAGTAGTAGATAATAAGTTTCTTCAAACTACAACCTACCACCACCTAAATGGAATTTGGATCTCCTCTTCATAGCTTTAGAAATGTGATTGTTCCTTTGTGGTTATCCCTTTATGAACTAACTCACAACTTTACAACTCATTGTAGTATTTGATTGTGATTCATCTTGAATGTAATGAACTAGGTGTTTTGTTGAAATATACTTGAAACATTTTAATTTATTACTCCTACTATAAATAGTACTAAATGTATTTTATTCTATTACACATGATTGTTAGATTTATTAAGATTGTTCTCTCACTGTGTCTTATTTTTTGTTAAATTCTCTATCATACGATCCATTAATTTAGCTCTTATACAATCTGCCATAAAGGTTCTCCATGCTATTTACCATCTTACTATAATCTATGTGATATAGTAGTAAACTATCTTTTAAGACCTTTTTCATTATACTATAATCAATCATTGATCTCAATTGGACAGCTCTATTCCATTTGCACATAGCTATTGCATGGTCTTCTCACATGTACATTTTCACTTGTTTGGACTGAGCACTATTGTTGTTCTTAGTTGAAAGAAAATTTAGAATGATTTTAAAGATTTTCATGATCATATTTTTCCACATGACATTCTTTTACTTATTCCATCTACATAGGAAATGATTTCACTTTCCTTAACCCTACCACAAAGCCCTAGAAATGAACATGAATTTTAAGTTTATACCATGCCATTTTTTTCATGGAAAATAGTATTTTGATAAAGATTTAAGATTTTTTATAGATATCTTGATAGTTACACTACTACAAAGGTTTTAAAAGTTGTTCATCACAATCACTATTATTGCTAATATCCTAGTTAGTAATGACATGTCAAGAAAGAGTTTTTGTAGGGACCTAGGAGGGAAAGTTAAATTGAATTGGCTCCAAGCTACTATACTAGTGGGTAAGGAAATTGTGAAACTCCAACCAAATGGAAAGTCTATGTACATTCCTTTCATCAAAAGATCCTCGAGCCCAAATTCTATGCACTAGGTGTTAAATTTCTAACTACATTATTTTAGGAGGGGAAGAGGTTGTTGAATCTGAAGTTAATAATAAAGATTCCCTATAGGATATCATGAGTCTCCATCATTGGATGAGATGAAAAATCTAGTTTCCATAGTCAAAGATAACTTCCCTATGGCATTTAGTTACCCTTAGGGACATTTCAGTTGAGCATGCCTGAGAATGTTTGAGCACTCAATTGGATGGGATGAGCTTGGGGCTAGTGTTTACCTAGCCACCTAAAGCTAACAAAATAGATAGTTCAATCCCTCAAAGAAAGGTGAGAGAGATTTGGTAGTTGGCAACTTTGTACTAGCCAACACTATAAGTTTCAACATCACCCAAGATGGCATCACAAAATCAAAAGAGAGTACGATATCCAAAAACTGAGACAAGTTATTATAGGCCTTCACAACATGGTGCAATAGGACCTAGAATCACATTCATACCTTGCACAAGCTCTAAGATATGCCTTGTCAAAGATCCCTACCCTATGGCATTTAGTGACCCTAAGGGATTTTTTGGTTCAACATGCTTGAGAATGTTCAAGTACTCAACATGAAAAGATGAGCTTGGGTATAGGGTTTACCTAGCCACCTAGAGCTAATAGAATAAATAGTTTAATCCCATGACAAAAGGTGAAAGAGATTTTGTAGTTGGTAACTTTGTACTGGCTAACACCACAAGTTTCAACATCACCCAAGATGGCATCAAAAAATCAAAATGGAGTAAGATCTCCAAAAAGAAAAAGAGGTTATTGTAGGTCTCTACAACATGGCCCTATAGGACCTAGATTGCATCCATACCTTTGACAAGCTCAAAGAAATGCCCCATCAAAGATCATTTCCCTATGGCATTTAGTGACCCTTAGGGATGTTTTAGTTTGGGTGCCTAAGAATATTTGAGCACTCAATGGGATGGGATGAGCTTGGGATAGGGTTTACCAAGCCACTTAGAGCTATGGAATAAATAGTTTGATCCCACGATGAATGGTGAGGAAGATTTGGCAGTTGGTAACTTTGTATTGGCCAACACTACAAGTTTTATCATCACCTAAGATAGTGTTGCAAAATTAAAATGGAGTAAGATCTATAAAAAGTGAGAGAGGTTATTGTAGGTCTCAAAAAATGATCCTATAGCATCTAGAATAACATCCATACCTCGCATGAGCTCTGAGATATACCCCATCAAAGATTGCTACCCTATGGCGTATAGTGACCCTTAGGGACATTTCAGTTCAGCATGCCTGAGAATGTTCAAGTGCTCAATGGGATGGGACAAGCTTAGGAATAATGTTTACCCAACCACCTGGAGCTAACCGAATAAATAATTCAATCCCACAATGAACGATGAGGGAGATTTGGTAGTTGACAACTTTGTACTGGCCAACACTACAAGTTTCAACATCACTCGAGATGGTGTCACAAAATCCAAATAGAGTAAGATCTCAAAAAAGTGAGAGAGGTTATTTTAGGTATCCACAACATGGTCCTATAGGACCTAGAATCACATCCATACCTCACACAAGCTCTAAGATATGCCCTGTCAAAGATCACTTCCCCATGGCATTTAGTGACCCTTAGGGACATTTTGGTTTGGCATGCCCAACATTGTTCGAGTGCTCAATAGGATGGGACAAGATTGGTTCTAGGATTTACCTAGCCACCTAAAGCTAATGGAACAGATAGTTTGATCCCACCATGAATGATGAGGGAGATTTGGTAGTTGGCAACTTTGTACTAGTGAACACTACAAGTTTCAACATCAGTCGAGATGCAATCACAAAATTAAAAAGGAGTAAGATATCCAAAAATTGAGAGATATTATTGTAGGTCTCTACAACATGGTCCTATAAGATCTAGAATTGCATCCATATCTCACACGAGCTCTGAGATATACTACATAAGAGATCACTGCCTTATGGCATTTAGTGACCCTTAGGGATGTTTCAATTCGGCATGCTCGAGAATGTTTGAGTACTCAATAGGATGGGACAGCCTTGGGGCTAGGGTTTTCCTAACCACATAGAGCTAACAAAACATACAGTTTGATCCCATGACCCTTTTTCCACTAAGTTGCGAATTTGAGCAACTTTTAAAACTTTCAACAATGCAAGTTTGCACAAAAAGTGCAATTTTTACATTTTTCACTTGATTCCATTTCTATGACTTGTAAAATGTTTGGAAAGAATAAAATAAATAATTTTCAAATGCTCATCCCTTCACCAATTCCCAAACTTTTTCCATTCAAAAATCAACATGCTACAAGATGTCAAATCCTTCATGGTACTTGACCCAAGGCTTGATTGGAAAAATCACAAAACACATCCTCTAGTCTTGAAACCCTAGAATCTTAAAGAGGACCCTAATAACTAAAATTTCCCAAGTGGGCATGAAATTTCAACAAAGGAAATTGCAGTTAGAGGCCCATTTTTGATGTGTGCACAAAAATGTTGTCCTAAACACCTAGTTTCACTAAAAATGCAATAACTTGAGTTAGAAAACATGTGGAATGATGAGACCAAAAGAAAATGAAAGCTTATTTAATGATATATCTTAAAAATCTATCAAATTTGGTCCAAAAGTTCATACATTTTGTGCATCACACAAACAACAGTCCAAATGACTTGAAAATTGAATTTCTTTCTTTGCAACTTCTTCCAGTCCATATATTAATGCCGTCCAAAATCAGCACAACCACTTGGGACTCTTTCTCACCATACCAAAAATCCATTCCAGCCTTCCCAAGGTCATTACAACAAGTTTGAGAGTTTTACACCAATTTCATTTCAAAGCTAGGCTGAACACATGATGGTGTTTAGCCTAGGGCCTACAAGAAAAAATAGTAAACCAACTTTTCTACCACTAAAAAATTTCCATATGTAAGAATACACCCCTAACTTGCTTCCCACAAAATGGAATCAAGATACCACCTTTGGATTGCAAGTTAGAGGGCCATAAGTGCAATCTAGTCAATTTATAGGCTTACCCAAGAAACCCTTAGTAAAGTGGCAATATCTTACACAAATGAATAGATCAAAACCTCAAACCAAATGAAAATAAAAGATACTTAAAATTACTATACAAATATGTCATATTTTCACATGTGCCAATATGTACACATAATACAACAACAAAACAAAGGAAAAAAGGTAGAAAATCATGTTTTTATTTCTTTAAAAGACATCAAAGCCATACAACCATCACCCATTGAGGGTTGTACGATCATCTCACACATATATGCTTCCATTCTAATGGTTATAACCACATTTCAAATGACGGTTTTGTTAGAATTGACAAGTGGGAAGATTTACTTCTCAGAGGGGGAGAGGGGTGAATCAGAAGTTACTTTTAACGTTTTCAAAACCTTCTAACTGATATCATCCACATGCATCTAATTCATCTAATAAACATAAAAGTAAAGACATGCATAAAAATGGATAACACACAAATTTGGTAACCTAGAAACCCTCCAAAATGAGAAGGTAAAATTGGGGTGGGGATGACACACACAAAATATCACTACAACAATGTGTAACTATTCAAGGTTGCAAAGTTTGACCACTTCCAATGGCTTTCCCTATGGAAGGCCTATCCTATTAAATACTTTTACACTCTATTAAAAGTGACTTGGTTAAAGGATTTAACTACTCTACTAAAAGTAGGCTTGTTTAAAGGACTTAAGTACATTCACTTGGAATGCCACCCTGTTAAAGGATTTACAAATGGCTACTAGGCCAGCCTAATTCCTTGACCTGATAACTTGCAATCCTCTATTGTTGATTCTAAATCCTTGTTCTACTCTATTTTCTCTAATCCTTGCTTGATCTAATATGTCACTATTTGAAGTTCTAATACCCTATTCTTCATCAACTAGATTCTAAAATGCCACTCTATTCTTCACTAAATCTTTTCACCCTTCTACAATTCACTATAATTCACCCATATACTTCTCTCTCATGTATCCTCTTCTCTTGCATAATGGGGTCTCAATCTCCTTTTAAAGATTTCGAAGACTTAGGGTTTGGTATGAATTCATGATCAATATTAAATCTTCATTTCCCACTCATTTTTCACACTTTTCCTATTGGTTGTATGCCTTCTCCAATTTTCTTATTGGTTGCATGTTGATTACATAGGTAATGTAAAAGATTTAATTTTATCTTCAAGATCCTTCAAAATTCATCATGTGTTGGCTTCAAAAGCTATTTACATCTGAGTTTGTGAAGGCACAAACTCATATGCTAATTCTATGTTACTCAGCACTTACTAGATGCTTATGCTCAGCACATATAAGAAAACTGGCTCACTTAGGTCCTATACTAATTTTGTTTCACTCAGCATTTATAGTGACTCCACACTTGAACTTCACTTGACAATTGAAGATTACTCAGCACCTGAAGTTCACTCGACACCTATTGAATTCTCTAGCTTGGCACACATTACAGCTTGGCTTTTATATTATATTCAACATCATCTTGAGAATTGGTTAAGTGTGTTGAAAATCAATTGTGAAAACCAATCGGAGACTAAAAATATCCCCCTTTGACATGAGTGGCAAAGACACTCAACTAAACATTGTCAATATGATCTCTATGAGTATATACATATTCTATTTAGCATATGTACAAGACTTCAAAAACTTGTTCAAAAATTTTGTATACCTCAGAATTTTGTAACCCCCCCCTCAATTGATGTACCAATTCTATAACCAAAACCCTTGTACTTAATTTGTCTCATGTTGATGTATCTAATACTACTTTGTCTTCCTTATCATTATTTTGCCTCTATTTTTGTGTACCCTATTTCTGCTTCCTATACTCTGTATCTATTCCCCTTTCACATCTTCTTGTAGTTATACATTCTTCTTGGCTTTTATTACTTCCTCAAAATGTGAATGTGAATATCTCCCCCTTTGGATATTCTTTATTTTAATCAAATAATGTATTATCTCCCATTCTTATTCACATCTCCCCCAAACCATTATATCTCCCCATTCTTATTAGATGCAATAATGAATTATCTCCTCCTTTTTGAAACTTATGTCAAAGGGTCCTAAGAATGAATAAAATACTTTCCTAAAAATGTTTTACTTACCTCCATAATCATCTTGAGAGAAGCATCCCAATTATGTAAAGCAATCTCTAATGATTTGTGTTGGATGGATGTCTCTACTGCAAGATGAACAAGGCCTTCTAAAGTAGAAAAAAAAGGATCTTTCTTTAGAATAGTTTCTGCATAGGCCATTTCTTTATGGAGTAATTCTAGATGTGGGGTGATGGAAGATTTAATTTGATTCAATTTGGCCTTGATATTGGCCTTTTCTACTATCAATATAGCTAATTATTTCTATGTGTGAAGCATAGTTGCAAAATGCTTCTCACTCTGAGCTGGATCTTTGGGTAGCTGAGTGCTAGAAATCTTGATATTTTGTTCCAAGTTCATTATTTGTTTGCTAGTTTCTTGCATGAAATATGATGAATCACACAACTTGCAGTACAATGAGAATACATTCTCAAGTACTTTCTTCACTTTTTCAATCTTTTTATCCAATTTTACTTGTGAAAGTGTTATTTCACTTGATATTTTCTCATTCACTTTCATCTAAAACTTCTTTTCTAACCATTCTTATAATTTAACATTAGTGTCAAGGTCTTCATTCTATACCTAGTCCACAATGTTGGACAATTTCTCCATAATGGGTTGGATCTTATCAGGTACTTGTAGACTGAAAGCATCAAGAAATATATCTTTAATTTACACCAGTGCTTGCTTCTACCTATACTCATTTTTTAGTATCTCTTGGTTCTTCCTTCTTTCTATTGCCTCTTGCACTTCATTTATATATTGTAGGTTCATAGTCCTTGAGTCATAATTGGGTATGACTATTTCTTCATCAAGTGTAGGGTCTCCATAGTGAAGTACCCTTGCAACCTTGGTGGAGGTTGAGCCTAGTGCTAAAATTTGCAATGGTACTGCATCAATGCTTGTCTTTTGAGTAGGAGTCATTGAGGTAGGAAAGTTTGCTAGTGTTTGTATTGCCTCATGTTCCTTAGGAGTTTTTTCCTCTTCTTTCTACTCTTCTCTCTCCTCTTCTCTACTACTTTGATCAATAATGATAATTGTAGGAGGTGCACCTTGACTTTGTGCAATAGGAACATCTTGTCCTGTTTGTTCCTTTGTTGGCTCCTCTACAATTGTTTTGATTGTAACTATATTATCAACCTTAGTAATTTTTTCCTATGCTTCTTTCCCTTTGGGTTGATCTACTATAGCTATGGGAGGTTTTATAGATTTTTGTTGTGTGCTTTCCTTCTCCCTTGTTATCTTTTCTATAGCTTTCTGCAACTCATCCACACTCACCAAAACTAGATTTGTACAAATTTGTGATTGCATTTTGGTTTGGTGATGGATCTTTTTGAGATCCTCTATAGTTAAAGGATTGATGTTCTATGATAAAGTATCAGGAACATTCTTTAAAATTATTGTATCTATAGGTGTTTTATGTGGAGGGCTTGGTGGTGGTAGTTGGGTTTCTTGGACACTCTATTTCAGCTGCTACTCTTTAGCTATTGCCTCTTCACCATGTGTCTTCTCCACTATTTCTTCTTCTTTTTCTTTCTCTCCTTCTTCCTCTTTCTCATTCTCTTCTTCTTCATCATCATTTCTTCCCTCAAATGGGACTTCCTAACCTTCTTTTATAGTTGTCAATCCATATGTTAATTTTCACATTTGTGTGGATTTTTGCACAACATCTTCTATTTGATTTTGCAATATAATAAAGGCTCTATATTTGGGCGCAAATTTTCTCCCATGCTTCTTGCTAACCTTTGTTATTTGACCTTTTGTGATGTCTAGCATTACATGAGCCAATGTAGAATCCCTTATTTCTTTCTCCATTTTGAGATAGTAATGCCATTTATTCTCAACTAATGAGCTTAGCTCCTAAGGCATTGAATTATCTAGTTCAAGTAGGGTAGTCTTGAACTTAACCATCATAGTGTAGATGGACTCTTCCACTATTTTATGTTGTTCCTTTGACAAATTATTGAAATCAATGGTCCTTAGAATAGTTAATTCAGCATTGTCTCTAATATTATTACAAATACTTTCCAATTTAGATGTGGTAGAACATCTTACCAATCTAAATTGCTCTTCATCAGACTCTATTCTTTCTTCATCTGATTTAGGAGGTGCAACATACTTTCTTCTTCTTTTTTGATCTATAGGTCCTCCTTGTTCTATTTCCTTTTGTTTCTCCTACTCTTTGGCTACCTGAGTTGTAGCCTTGGTATCAACCCTTGTAGTTGGTTTTGATGGGCTTGGCTTTGTAGCCTTCTTTCCCTTGGGCTATGCAATTGGCTATTTTTGTGTTTTTCTTTACTTTGGCTTAGCCTTGGGTGCTTCCTTCTTAGTACCTTCTTCCTAAAAATCTTCTCCCATACCTTGGGTTATGGCAAGCATTCTTTGACCTTTATGTTCTTCATCACCCTTGGCATCTTCACCTTCTTCTTCTATTGCTTCTGCAGTGCCTTCCCCAAATTTGGCATTTGGCTTCTTAAAAAGTTTGTCTTTCTTTTTAAAAGTGGAGGTAGTCTTTAACTCCATATCCACTTTTTATCTCACCATGTCATAGGTACCAAAATTTGGTGCATCCTTATCTATTTCCTCTACCAAAAATGCAGTTATTGCTACTGACACTTCATCTATGTTTATTTCATAGCCAAGAGGTCTTAACCATCTCACTCTTGGTATGACAACTTGAATGTATGTATTCTCTCTATCTACAAGAAAACATACTTAATTTACATGTTTCTCTACTAGTGACACTAGAGTCATTAGCCTTTGCTTCATTATCTTCTTAAAATCCTCAAAATAGCTATTGATTAGGGTCTCAAAATTAGCTCCTGTCTGCTTTATGTATTCATTGACTTAAGCTATAATAGACCTATTAGTTTTCCAAGCTACTTTACCAAATGAAGAAAATTCATTCTAAACATTAAAAAATATACATATCAAAATAGCACCAAATTTTCATTGTGCTCCCTTGGTTCTCCTAGTTTTGGTAAGATTCTCATTAATATATTGTAGTTGTAGTTCTACAAGATCATAGGTATGATCCTTATTCACCAATTTGTAACAAAAATCCACTACAATGCAATACACACTGTTCAGTCTACTAGATTGGTAAAACTTTTGTGTAATCATCCTAATAGAAAAATCAACAAGAGGGTCTCGGATGGTATCAATTGTCATCACTCTCTTGTTCCACTTTGCACTTATGTTTTTCTCAATTACCTCCTTAGAATTACTCCTAAGGTTCTTCAACCAATCTAGGGTTGGGTACCCTATCACTCTATGCACAATTATCTTGGTGATTCTTATTGGACCATCCTCCAACCATAAACTTCCATCATGTATTTAGCTTAGCACTAGTCTAATCCATTCACTTTTGAAAATGGTGGGGAATTCTAGGGCATGTGTTAAACCCTTCTTCTCAACAATATGAAATTCTTTGTTTAACACTCCATTATCACATATTCTCTCATAGGCTTCCCTCATTTCCATGTCACCTATGGCTCCAATCTTGCAATTATAACATCTTCTTACATCTTGAAACATTACAACCTTGGGGGGTATAAGAGATAGGGCTCCAGCTGGGTCATTCTTATACGCTACCTCTGGGATTGGGTGGAAATTAGGTTGTTTGAACTCATTTGACATTAGCTATATTTTGAAAAGTTCCTATCTTGAATTTTCTTAGAGCTAGAAGCCATTCTTGCAATCTAGGGTTTTAACATGAAGAAAATATTAAACCGTGTAGTTTGACATAGATGTAAATACCTTAAGATTGATGGAATCATGCTAGAAAGTTGCTGCAATCTACTAAAACACTAGATTCTCTAATTCAAACTTGCTCTATGCTCTTTCTTGTCTTTTCTCCCTATTTGCGATGAAGAGAAATGATTGAAAATGTGATAATGTACCCTATTTTCATTGCATTTAATGCTTAGCATGTTTACTATTTTCCACTTGGCTTGTAAACGATTCTACATTACTCAACTTCCATTGCATTTCCACCACTCGACTTCCATGGGAGCAATCTTTACTTGGCTTTAACTAAGATTTCTTCTTCACTCAACTTCCTCTACCAACTCGGCATGTATTGGATTTTTATTCCGCATCTGAGGGCAACTTGGCAACACTTGCAAAAACTTTGAAAATTTAACTTTGCATCTTTGATCATGTTGATTTCTTCTTTTTAGTACTTGTTTGTTTAGGAATTGATGTATGATAAATCTTTGTAAATCATTCCTTGATGCCTTTTCCTTTGCTTAGTTTGATGAAGTGTGACCACTTGACCTATTAGGTGAAGTGATCCCTTCATTTGATGTGCTACACCCATCTTTCTTCTTCCATGTCCTATTCATTTTTCCTTTGATGTGTTCAACATCTACCTTCTCTTTACCTTTGTCATTATTTGAGTTGGGTGCCCTTGAATTTGTTGGGCAATTTATGTTGATATGACCAATCTTCAAGCTACTAAAACATGTGGTTTCATTGAACCATCTATTGTATTTCCCTCTGAAATGTGTCCTTATGTAATTTTCAAGAATGTGTCCATATTTCTGATAGTAATGATAGATATGCCTTGTGTTGTAGTCTGAATTGTACTGATGTCCATGTTTATTTCCTTTAGTTTGCTAATTTCATATCCACATAGGTTTTGATCTAGACTCAAAAGCTCTATTTCCATACTTCTTGCAATTGTAGTAGTGACCTTCAAATTTTGGTGTTCTAATAGTCCTAGTCCTATAGTCATTTGCTTGATGTCCTTGTTTTTTGCACTTATGACAATGACTGGCATTCTTAGGCTTGTCATACTAATGGGCTATTAGTGCTAATGTAACCTAGACCTGAAGTATCATTGCTTGCCCTTGGTGATTTCAATAGTTTCTCAAAGTACTTGATGGCCTCATTAGTATTGTTGAAGCTCTTTGTAGTCTCCTTTTCTCTTTTCAAGTCATTTTGTAGTTTTTCATCTTGCATCTTTAGTGTAGAGATCTCAATGTCCCTAACATTCAATTCATGATGTGCATTCATCATCTGGCTTAGGGTATGTTACTGCATGTTTGAAATTCTTGCTAGCTCAATTAACTTTTCTTCTAGACTGCTGGCAAGGTTTCTCTTGTATTGTTCTAGCATAGCCTTGTCTTCAATGGCTCTTTTCTTCTGTTTAGTCACTTCGCAAAGCATCTTGGCTTGTGATTCTTGTTCAATCTTGAGTGTTTTGATTTCTTTCTACTTGAGCTCTATTCTTCTGCATTAAGTCTACTATTGCTACATTAAATTCTTTGGAATCTCCATTTAAAAATAGATTTGAGGTGTCAATCTCCTTGTACTACGTATCATTCTCAGCTATGGCAATCTCTCTTCTTCTCTTTAAATATTTTCTCAGTTCTTCTCTAGCTTCTTTCAAAGCATGTAAAGTAAGTTGTATATCAATTGCCCAATTCTCTATGATCTTCCCAAGTTTGTAGACTTCCATTTCCAGATCTTTTCTCTGAGATGTAAGGCTCCTCTTGTGAGAACTCATCTCTAATACCAATTGTTGGAATTAACAAGTGGAAAGATTTACTTCTAAGAGTTGGGAGGGGGGGGGGGGGGGGGGGGGGGGAGGGGGGGGGGGTTGGTGTGAATAAGAAGTAACTACTTTTAACCTTTTAAATGATATCACCCACATGCATCTAATTCATCTAATAAACATAAAAGTAAAGACATGCATGAAAGTGGATAACACACAAATTTTGTAATCTAGAAACCCTCCAAAATGAGAAGGTAAAATTGGGGTGGGGATAACACCCATAAAATATCACTACAGCAATGTGTAACTGTTCAAAGTTACAAAGTTTGACCACTTCCAATGATTTTCCCTACGAAAGGCCTATCTTGTTAAAGACTTTTACACTCTATTAAAAGTGACCTAGTTAAAAGATTTAACTACCCTACCAAAATTAGGCTTTTTTAAAAGACTTTATTATATTCACTTGGAATGCCACCCTATTAAAGGATTTACAAATGGCTGCTAGGCTAACCTATGTCCATAGAATTTTCATACCTAGTATGATTGATAGAGAGTATTAGAAATTATTTGACCTAATAACTTGAAATAATCTATTGTTGATACCATATCCTTGTTCTACTCTATTTTCTCTAATCCTTGCTTGATCTGATATGTCACTCTTCGAAGTTTTGATACTTTGTTCTTGATCAACTAGATTCTGCAATGTTTCTCTATTCTTCACTAAATATTTTCACCCTTCTACAATTCACTATAATTCACCCATATACTTCTCTCCCATGCATCCTCTTCTCTTGCATAATGGGGTCTCATTCTCCTTTTAAAGATTTCAGATACTTAGTGTTAGGTATGAATCGACGATCAATATTAAATCTTTATTTCCTACTCAGTTCTTGCACTTTTTTCTATTGGTTGCATACCTTCTCCATTTTTCTTATTGGTTGCATGTTGATTACATAGGTAATGTAAAATATTCAATCTTATGTTCAAGATCCTTTGAAATTCATCCTGTGTCAGCTTCAAAAATGGTTTACATCCAAATTTTTGAAGGCACAAACTCATATGTTGATTATGTGTTACTCGACACTTACTAGTTGTTGATGCTTGATACATATGGGAAAACTAGCTCAATCGACTCCTATAGTAATTTTTCTTCACTTCGCATCTATAGTGACTCAACACTTGAACTTCACTCGAAACCTGAAGATTACTCGTCACCTATTGAATTCTCTAGCTTGGCACACATTATAGTTCGACTTCTATATTATATTTGGCATCATCTTGAGAATTGGTTAAGTGTGTTGACACTTAATTGTCAAAACCAATCTGAGACTAACAAGTTGTAACATACACTTGGTTTTTCTACAAAATTGCAAAGTTGTCAACATTTTTGCAATTTTGCTTTGACAACTTTTGCAATTTTTTGCAATTTTTGACATCTTAACTCCTAGATTCTTAAAACTTAAACCAATGACCTTAAGAACTTTTATAGCCTTCTAAGAAATATAAAAGTCATTTTTTCTTTGAAAAATCACCTATATTGCTCATTTTTTACCCCTTGGTTCAATTTGGCACTTTGGCTTATAATGGCATCTAGAGTCTAATTGACCTTACATCTTGGGTCTTATTACATCATTTTTCAACCTTGTTTATAATTCATGACTAGTATGACACCTATCTATTTTCCTTGGTGCCCTACACCAATGATCAATCATCTGGACAAATTTGGAGTGCTTGGGTGCATGAAAATGCATTAAATTTGATGTCATGGGTATAACAGTGGGAGATCTGCCTAAAGGAGGCCATGGTTTTATGTAAAATAGTCAAATTAATTATTATAAAAATGGTGTAGGATCAACTAAAAAGTCTTGGAAGTGATTTCTTGGTCAGATTTGGAGAGGCCCTAGTTTTTGGCCTTGTTTGCTAAGGGTTTCATAAAAAGTGCATATATAGATTTGATGGGTTCAATCCAATTCAAGAATATTTACTTGAGAATCATATTAAGATACTTTACCAAGTTTGATGGTTGGGGGATAATTATTACATATAGTTCCTTTGTAAATGGAGGGGTTTTATGCCTAAAAAGTGGTCCATAGTAAAACAATAGAGACTTGGTCCAAAATAACCATACATCATCTTATGATATGTTATAGAGAAGCCAAATTGGTATCCTACTATTTGATTTATTTTCTTGATGTTATGGAAAAATGTGGAGAAAAATGCAAGAGGACAATATTTTATGCCTAAAAAGTGGACCATAGTATAATTGTCATCAAATGACAGTTGCTCCAAGCCTCTAAAACTTCAAACTTGTTCTTGTTTGGTTAGGGAAAACTATACTTGGTGTTTCTAATTTTTGGACTATACTAGTAAGTGTCTTTACCTAGATTTGAAAATAGTGTTTCATTGACATTATCGAGGGAGGAGCATGAAAAGAGGATCAACAAACTCCTATCTAGGGTGGTAGAAAAATGGTTACATATACAAAATGAGGGAAAAAAGCCTATATGGAAGAAGCGTGACAATTTTTTCAAGAATTTGCCAATTAAATTTCTAAACATTGTTCACTTTCATTCCAAAGGTAAAAACATACTAGACATGGTTCACAAGATAATGATCCAAGTCCAAAAATCACTAAGGAAGAGATCTTACAATTTCAACAAGATAAATGTTAATAAAAGGTCATGAAATTGAACTTGGATCAAAAAAAGACAAATGCTTCATGCACTTATTCTCTCAAGGAGTAAAATTTCCACACAAACTCAATGTTGACAACTTGATTCAAAAGGAGGAACCTTCACCTTTAGAAGTTGTTATGAAAAAAATGGAAGAAATGAGGAAGGATGTGTTACACATGAAAAATGAGCAAGAGAAACCTAAGCCATCTTTTTCAATTGAGTCTATATGTCTATTTTCCTTTGACAAATACTTATAAATGTATCCTTTACTTGTAAGGTTGAATTTTTTAAGTATGAAAAATATGATGGTAGTGGAGATCCTCATGATCACATTTGGGATTTTTGTGCACTAAGTAGGAAATTCTTACATGAACTCACTTATCTCAGAAGCCTTTTTTTCTAGAAGTCTTAGTGGGAAAGGTATGGAATGGTTTACAAAATTCTACCCTCCACTTATGTCATTTGATAAAATGGCAAAAGGTATTTTCAGCATTATTCCTATAGTATTCAACATGCAATCACTATGCTAGACTTATGAAACATCAAATAACACCAAGGAAAATATTATATTTCCTTTCTTTAGTGATGGAGGAAGCTTTATTCTTGATATGCAAGGAAAATCCGTGAAGCTTAAAAAATTGATATATTTATTAGCAACCTTGTGCCTTAATTGCAACATGAACTTAGGAAACAACAATTTTCCAATTCCTTACAACTATGTTCCAATTCCTAAGGAGCCTAATGTGATCAACTTGACCAATGACATTCAAACTACAAAACAATATGTTTCTCCAAGAATATTCACTCAAACAAATCTAATCACTCTAGTAGAGGTAAACTATCATGGGTTTCCAAATCTAAACACACCTATACACCTCTAAGAGACTCACTTGAATTGGTGTTGAATACTTTGATATCAAATAAGATCATTACACTACCCTATAACTATAAACCTTATGAACCCAAGGTTAAGCCTAAATTTTGGAATGACAATCAATATTGCATCTATGATAGGAATAAGGGTCATAATACTAACAATTATGGTGCATAGCACCTAACTTTCATTGATCAATACGTTTGTAATAATGTCAGGGGATATATCTCATGATCTCCCATTTTGTTAAGGACACAAGATCCTTTGGTGTGTTTATAAGCCTTGGGCATCATTTGGTCCTAATGGATGATATGTTAGTCACTTCATATTTTTCTAGATGTGTCTTAGGGGTTTGGAAGCCTAACAAGGTTTCTAAGTGTTAACCAAGTTTAAATACAACATTTCTTGCTATAGTGGCAAAAGTTGCTTAAAAGTTGTCAGCAACTTTTTGGTTTAGAAGTCCCAATGGCTCAAACCATTTGATTATTGAGTGGAATAGCTGGAAACAACCTATTTAGGCTTGAGATATTCAAAAATGGATCAAGAGGGAAGATCCAATTGTAAACTTTCTTTCAAATCAATAAAATATACCTATTTTAGTGTAATTTCTTGACGTTCTACAAGTATAGTATGGAAGAATAAGGGGTGGATGATGACCTTTCTGATCTAAAAGTTGATGCTAAGTGTTTGATGACTTTTGGAAGTGGTTTGAAGTTTTTATCCTTTTTCTTTGAAAAGTAATTTAATTTATAAGCTTGTTGGTCCAAGAAGCCCTCAATTTCAGGGTTTTGGGCATTCAAATGGCCCTAACTTGCTGATCCACTAGTGGAATTTCTTCTCCACTTGTATGAGGAAAGTTAGAGATGTGTACTATAAAAATTTTGTAGTTTTGGATCAGGATTTGAAGGCATTGAATTTTGGGAGCAAGCCCTAGGTCAAATATCACCATGTATTTGACCAATTTTAAGAAGACCAGATTAGATAAAGAGATGGAGAGAATTTGAGGACTTCATGATAAAAAAAATTGTCCCTTTTTAATTTATTAGAACACCATAGAAGTAGAGTTTTGGTTCTATGCACCCATTCCTAAACTTTTTCTTTGAAACCCAAGCCTAACCTAGCTAATTAGGCATGTGGACTTAGTCAAGGTTATGATATTCTAGAATGGAGTCAATATTTGCAACTTTAGGGTTTGGGAGAACTTGAAAAAGGGTATCTGAAAGTGTGATTTTTTCCTTAAGTCTTTTGAGAAGTTTTGAAGTTAGTTGCAAAAATCAAGGATTGGAGACCTAATAAAATTCTAGGTCCTTCCTTGAAATTTGTGTTGTGGGTTGTTGGGAGTGCAACTAGTGGTATATTTTTCTTAGTTGGATTTTGAATAAGTAGTTTTTAGCCTTTGTTGGAAGTTTTGAGGCCTACAATCATAAAATCCCTATTTTACCCAAATTAAGAGAACTTGTCCTTAAAAGCTTGGTTTGCGTCAAACTGCTTTCTATCATACTTGTGTATGGTGAATCTTAGAACCCTCATAACAGATCCTTGTAGAGGTATACACTTTTTGAAGTGAAAAAAACCAATTTTTCAATCCTTTGAACATCTTGAATGTTGGTTTTGGGGTTGGGTCTTAAGGTTGCGCTTCCATTGTTGCACTCTACATCAAAGTATATGAAACTTAAATACTTCATTCAAGATCTCATTGATGATAAGAAATTTGGGGTGGATGGACTCATGATCAATAATAATCATAAGGTTTTCAATGAACCCAAGTACCCAAGCATGAACAAGAAGAAAGTTTTAGGAAGAAAAATAGGATAAAAACATCAACTAGATATTATTGAGCCAACTTGTGAGAACATAAATATTATTAGGTCTAAAGGGAAAAAGGATGGCTACAAATCAAACATTGATGAACCACCTATGATAATCCTTAAGGGTTTCGTTTCTTCCACACAATCACAACCTTACAATCTTGAGACTAAGAGCAAACAAACATAACAACCTATGGTCATCCTTAAAGAATTTGACCCCCAAACCCATACATATGCTAAAAAAATTGAAACATGTGACTAAGAGTGAACCAAAGACCATACACTTTGGTCTTAACACTTCCAAATAGGCAACATCTAAAAAATTTATAAAATGGGTTTTATAAGTTTATGATTTGAAAATAAATTTGTTTTGGAGTTTATCTAAAATAATTACAAATGAAAAAACAAATAAAAGATAAAAGCATGTTAGTCATAATATTATTATTGGTAACAATGTTCCAAATGCAAAGAATTATTTGTTTGAGCTTCTAGCAATGATCAAGTAGCTTAGTAAATGGCTTGATGAGTCTTGGAAACTTCTCCCATTATATCCTTGCTTTCGCTAATTTAAGGTTTTTGGTTACATGCACAAAATCATGACTTTACATCACAAAGCATTCACATTCTAACAATTTTCATGTTCTTTCATTAAATTTTGATCTAAACAACAAGTTCTAAACTTTCATGTTTTCAAATGACTAATCTAAAAATGGGTCCTATTAAAAAATCTAATATAAATTTTAATAATGTATCTAGATTCTAAACAAATCAATACATAAAATGTATAATTTAAACTTATTTCAACACTTACACATAATAACAATACCCACCTTATCATGTGGATAGTCTTCAGGGAGAGGTTACAACATTGTATTTGGATCCAACTGATCACTCTTTCTCTCTCTCCCTCTCTCTATATTCAATCTAATGAACCAACTGCATCTACTCTACATTTTAATGTCTCAAGTATTGCCTTGTGGTTTGACTTGCAAACTTTCCAAAGAATCTTATTATCTGTTTTCCACCATATTTTATCAAGTGGACATTTGATATGACAAGAAGGTTTGAATGATGAAAAATCTTCCTCTCTATTTCCCAATCCTTCAATAACCACAAGTTTGGGTTCTATATAGAATATTGTCTAAGCCATGTGTTAGTTACAGTCACCACATGCATATGGTACTCTAAACCTTCACCATCTATAACTGAGTGATCTAGTTTTTTTTTTTGTCTTGGACACATGGACAAAAATAATAATCTATCCATTCTTCATTCTCCTCAGGTACAATAATAGCAAAACCATGGCCTACAATGACAAATGTACAAAATGTAGTCATTAATTCAAAAAATAATTAAGTAAAAGTTATAAAATTACATATTGAAATTATAAAGATATATAAATATATATGTTACTAGGTTGCACTAGATCAGACAAGTAGTCAAAGTCAATATACAAATCCATCTCTACCATTTCCAATACTTGTGGGGGATGATAGGTGTCAATTAGGTCCAAAATCTTTATATCCCATTTGTCCACCCATTCAGTTGACTCAAAGTCATCCTAATTTTCTTTTGCACATGATGGACAATAGCATGCCATTTTTTGTGTGTGCATACTCCATGAACCTATATAAGAGCTTCTAAAAGAGTGCAACTCACTTGATCCTATTAGTTTGCAAAAATTCTCATATGGTGTAATATTAGTATTATCTATCAATCAAAAAAATCTATGAGCCATAGAATCATCTTCCTTACCTAGACCAATTGTAGCATTACATCACTAGAAGATGGATTTTCCATCTGGCAATATTGCTCCATCTTTTTACTTTAGTTCTTCATGAGCTAAGGCTCTTTTGATGCATGTGCCTACACCATCGTGCTATCCCTTTCCATGAACATCCTCTATGAATTTTTACATATATTGAGTTTTAGATAACTTGTTCATATGCTTAACCAATAGAACATCCATGAATTCTTGAATTGAGATGCAAAATTGTCAGACCAAATAATGTGGTGACGATATGGTATGCCCCTATTAGCCAAATCTCCATAAAATAGTTGAAAACAACCATGTACAAACTCTATAAAATGTGATCGATCATCACTGATGTAAAAATGGTACTCCCTCAAAATCTTCCTATCATCCTTTGTACTTGTAGGTAAATTCATGAATGTTATGTGAACAAATATGGAAATCTATTGAGAAGTATAATACTTTGCTTGCATCCCATTTTGTGGTTGTAGTGTATAGTTCTCTACAAATTCTACAACTAAAACAACATTATCTAGTGGAAACATATTCTTGTACAATTTGAATTGCAAATCCAACCATCGAGATCTATGTGTATGCCTTGTATACTAATAAAAAAAAATTTCACAACATATCTTCATGAACTCATACACTGGAATCTTTTCAATGACTAAATCACATCTTTTACCCTGTTTTCAATCTTTTAGAGCATATTTCATTGTGTTTAAATTTTTTTAATCTACTATTTCATTTCCAATTGCATATGTACTATCCATATATTCACAAGTTGATAATAATTGCAAAGAACCACAAAATAAGCATGTACCATGCAAGCATGATGTCTTGTAAAATTGCTAGCCATCCCCTATTTCACATAAAATTTGGATATGAATTCCCTTAAAGATCTAGGTGGCTCATTCATGTCACAATCCTATAAAATAAACTTAGAATTTGAAAACACACATATGTGCCCAAAAACATCAAAATGGTTAGAAAATTAAATATGTATCCTACAACAGCAAGTTGTGTGTGTGTGTGATTTATCTTCACATAAAAAGGTTTACCCATCTCAAAAAATATTTCACTTATTTGAATTTGAGGATACATACAAATAAATTTTGCAAAAAATTGTGTCTGAGTTGAGTCCAAAAAATGTTTTGGATGTGGGTCACGATTTTGGCTACCAATCCTCCTTACAACATCTCTTTGATTAGGAGAAAAATGTATGTTATTTTTTCAAAAAAATTTGATCAATGATTTCAAAGATTCGCTAATTTCTTTATCATTTCATAGTAGTCTACTGCTAAATGTCCATTAGTTATTTTTTGTTGGATCTTCCAATCTCTGACACCTTAGCATGACTCTCCTTAAAGTACCTCTACTAATTTTCAATGTTTTTCTTGTCTTTCTCATGAATTGATCTCTCTTCATTTGGGTACTTACTATTGTCTATATAAGTACTCATCTTGTGATATTACTATCTTTGGTGCATGATTTAGAACCCACTTTGTAATAAGCACTCATTAGATTCTTTACAATACTTTTTTTATTTGAATTGTTCATCATTCTTAGCCCAAGAATCTACATGATAGGACTAAATTTTAAATTTCTCATCATTTCAACAAATAATTGGCATTGACTTTTAATATTTAATTCTTCAAAGAATAATCTCCACATACAATTAACTTTTATTTGACAAGTGCGCTTGCTAATCTTGTTAGGTATTGATTTCAAAATGTTAGTATCAATATCAATCAAATATTTTAGTATTCTAAAATGAATTCTAGAAGGTGTTATAATCTCTTCCATTCCCTCAACATTTTGAAAATCAACATAAGGTTGAGTGTATTGTGTACCTTGAACCAAAGATGATGTGCCTTGGAAACAAGATGCAAAAGATGGAATATCACCTACTTGATATGTTGATGTTGTGCCTTCAGCATGACATGATGGAGTGTGTACATTTTTAGATCTACAACTTAGTGTCTCTTCAACATGAGAGAATGATATGACTCCAACATTGAAAGATGGTAGCTTCACAATTAAATTGTCTTCTTGAGCGTAATAGTCTCATTCATATCTTTGTCTTTCCAATTCTTCCTCTTTGTTTCTTTGTATTGGTGGATCTTGATCCTCTTTGAAAGTCAATTCTTCATTATTGATTTGCAATTTTCTTTGTTCATTTAGTAGTTTCATTTTATCTCTTTTAATTGCCAAATCTCTCTCCCTATCATCATTTCTTTGAGTTTTTGGTTTCTTCATTGGCATGATAATGATTTCTACATGTCAAATTATTCAAACATCTAAATTACTTACAATTTGTAAATTACAAATCATTCAAATACATTTAAAAATTACAATTATTTCAATGAATACACAATATATATCAAACAACATGCTAACTTTCTAACCATTTCCAAGTAACAATTCATTCAAACATACAAATTTCAATCAATTCACTATATATTAAACTACATGTCAAATTATAATCAAATTTGTCTCTATATATTGACAAAAAAATATTTAAAAAGGATTGCACTAACCATTTCTATAAAAAGAATATTCAAAAAGCCAATCCAATGATTGAATTTGGTGTTTACTAGCTTCAAAAAGTCTTTAAATAGTGTTTGCTAACTTTTGACAGCTTGAAAACCCATGTTTTCTATTGGAACAATAGAATGCACAATAGACAAAAAGCAGAATATGGATCAAAAGGTACCCAAACTTGCTTTGTGACCATTTTTTGGTGATTTCACCTAGTGCATACACACTATAGCACATATGCACTATAAAGCATGTACACACTATGTCAAAACACATCTCTCCCTATCCCACCATCCCCTACTCTCTCTCTCCTCTCCCATCCCCTACTCTTTCTCTCAGTCTCCCTCTCCCATTGCCTACTCTCTCTCACTCTCTCTCTCCCATCCCCTACACTCTCACTCTCTATCCTCTCCATCCCCTACTCTCTCTCTCTCTCTTTCTTCTCCCATCCCCTACTCTCTCTCTCACTCTCTCTCCTCTTCCATTCCCTACTCTCTCTCACTCTCCCTCTCCCACCAGATACTCTCTCTCACCTTCTCTCCTATCCCATCCCCTACTCTCTCTGTCTCACACACTCCCATCCTCCTCTCTCTCTCTCTCTCTCTCTCTCTCTCTCTCTCTCTCTCTCTCTCTCTCTCTCTCTCTCTCTCTCTCTCTCTCTCAGGCTACTCTCTCTCTCTCTCCCCTCTCTCATCCCCTACTCTCTCTCTTTCTCTCCCTCCCCAACTTCTTACTCTCTCTCCAATCCCCTACTCTCTCACCCTCTCTCCTCTCCCATCTCCTACTCTCTCTCTCTCTCTCTCTCTCTCTCTCTCTCTCTCTCTCTCTCTCTCTCTCCACCTACTCTCTCTCCCATCCCCTACTCTCTCTTTCCCATCCCCTACTCTCAATTTCTCTCCCTCTCCTACTCCCTCTCCCACCATCGACTCTCTCTCTAAATCTGTCTCTCACATCCCCTACTCTCCTTCACTCTCTCTTAGGTCTCCCATCCCCTACTCTCTCTAACTGCCTCTCCCACCACTTACTCTCTCTCCCTCTCGTACTCCCTCTCCCACCACCTACTCTCTCTCCCATTCACTACTCTCTCTCTTAGGCTACTCTCTCTCTCTTTCATAGACACACACTCCCATCCCCCTCTCTCTCCTCTCCCATCCCCCACTCTCTAGATCTCTCGTACACACTCCCATCCCCCCTCTCTCTCCCTCTCCCACTCCTTCTCCCACCACCTACTATCTCTCTCACTCTCTCACCCATCCCCTACTCTCTCTCACACTCTCTCCCATCCCCTAATCTCACTCTCTCTCTCCCATCCCATACTTTCTCTCTACCACCTACTACTCTCTCTCACACTCTCACACTCTCTCCATCCCCTATTCTCTCTCTCTTACATAGATTCCCATTCCCCCCCCCCCTCTCTCTCTCTCTCTCTCTCCCCCCCTCTCATATGCTACCCTCTCACACCTCTCTCCCATCCCCTACTCTAACTCTCTCCTATCCTATACTCTCTCTGCCACCCCCTACTCTCACACTATTTCACATCCCCTACTCCCTCCCTCTCTCTCTCTCTCTCTCTCTCTCTCTCTTATACACATTTTCATTCACCCTCTCTCTCCCTCTCCCTCTCCCATGGCCTACTCTCTCTCCCCCATCTCCCCCCCTCTCTCATCCCCTACTCTCTCTTTCACACATGCACACACTCACATTCTCCCTATCTCTCCTCTTCCATCCCCTACTCTATAGATCTCTCACACACACTCTCACCCCCCCTCTCTCTTCCTCTCCCACTCCCTCTCCCACCACCACCTATCTCTCTCTCACTCTCTCCTTAACTACACACACACACTCTCTCTCTCCTACTCTCTCTGCCACCCCTACTATGTCTCACACTCTATCTCATCCCCTACTCTCTCTTACACACACTCCCATCCCACCTCTCTCTCTCTCTCTTCCACTCCCCCTCCAAATGCCTACTCTCTCTCCCATACCCTACTCTCTATATATCTCTCTCTCCCCTCTCCCATCCCCTATTCTTTCTCTTTCACACACACACACACACACCCATTCCCCTTCTCTCTCCTATCCCATCCCTTGCTCTCTCTCTCTCTCTCTCTCTCTCTCTCTCTCTCTCTCTCTCTCTCTCTCTCTCTCTCTCTCACTCACACACACACACACACACACACACACACACACACACACACACTCACTCACTCACTCACTCACTCACTCTCACTCTCTCCCTTTCTAATCTATCACTGCCACCCCCTACTCTCTCTCACATTTTCACCCTCTCTATCTCTTATACACATTTCCATCCCCCCTCTCTCTCCCTTTCCAACTCCCTCTCCTATTGCTGTATGGAACTACTAAAAAAAAAAATGCTCAATAATAGAATGGTAATACTCACATAATCTAAGAAGTAGCTATTTCCTAGTAACAACTACATAAGTAAACAATTTAGAACCAACTTCAACAAAACAAAGGAAGGTTTTCTACTCTTTAGGCTCTACAAAACCAAGGTGGGTATACCCAAGGATGATTAAAATACAAACTATTGTATGATTCAGTTGAACCTTATTCATATGATCTCAAAGTTAACAAACTCATGAAATGGAGATAGAAATTGGTGACACAGATCTAGTCTAAATACTCTTTTGCATTATCCTTTTTGCTAACTATTACAATAACCAATAGAAACCCAATGAGAATCCCCAAAATTCATGTCCTTTTTATCTATCATTAGAAAGTACATAAGTGGAAGTAAACTCAAAACAACTACATATTATTGGACCAACTGTACTTTCTTGAAAAACAACAAAATTATCAAACATTCAGACCCCTCACAATGCCTTGAAAACTCATTTATATAAACATGAGTTGCAACAAGCAAAGGGAAATTGTGAGTAACAGTTGTCCTTTTACAACAAGAAGTACAATGACCTTTTTCAAAATATCCATGACACCTTAATACAAAAAGAAACAAAAAAAAATAGCTGAAGATGATAGTTGGAGCATCAAATCTTTATTTTTTTCTTTTTCTTTAACTACCCCCTGTTGGTAAATCCTTTATTTCCACAATTGCTTCCCATATGATAACCTCCCCCTTTTTTGACCATTCACATGCTTTGGTTGTTGCTAATTCACCAATAGATTTCTACCATTTGGCATCTGTAATCACATTCCCTTCTGTGATAAACCTATTCATCTTTGTTTCAATTTTGAATAGAGTATCAACAAGTTCATTAAAAGAAATTCCAGCAATGTCACCCTCAAAAATTGATGCCACATATGGCAAGTCTACAATATGGTCAAAAGAATTAGACCATTCACTTGAATCCTTTACTTTGTTTTTAGAATCAGGGATAGAAATAATTAAAGAATAAAAACCATTGGTAAACAATTTCATCTTATTTTGGATTACTGCCAATTTTCTTATGAAGAACTGTAGTAAATCCTTTACTATGTCCATGCCTTCTTTAATAGAAATAACCTTATTAGGAAGGTTCACCTCCTTGGATAGAAATGCTATTAACGTATAAAATAATTGCATGTAGGGTCCCCATTGTTGGAAAATTGGAACAGGCCATCCTAATGCTTCTTTGCACATCATTGTAAATTGATGAATGTATTATATTCATCTTCAAATATTATCTTCAAGATGCTTATCCTATGATTTAGCTTTTTCATCATTACACCCTTCTTTGTTGCATTATCAGACTGGGGAACCTTTATTTCCACACTCACCACAGGCACTAGCACTATCAGCCCTATAGGAATATCTTCTGTTTAAGCTTCTACTTCTACAATGTGCCTTTCCTCTTCCACTTTTCTAGGTGCATGTTCTACCTCTGTTGGAGCCTTCAGTTGGCCTTTTAGGGATGTCACCTCTATTTCTAGGCTTTGAATTCTCCCTTCCAACTCATCTATGCTCTCCTTTTGCATAAAGCTCACCTTGAGCTCTTCCTCATATAGTTTTCTAATAGCTAGATATTCATTGTATATAAAAGCTAGCCTATCCTTAATTTGATCTACTCACAATCATGTTTCCCTATGTAGTCTCATGTATGTCCATCATTTTAGGCTTTTTGGTATCAAGGGAAATAATTCACATAGCTAGGGTCTTGGTGTTTATGTTGAATCCTTATCCTCTCTTTAGGCCCTCACTGTTACTAGCTTCATAACTAATTGCTTTATCTTGTCTTCCAATCTAGTCTAGAATAAAGGCTTTCTCTATATCTGATCCTAGCACTAGAAACATGCCACTCCTATGAACCAATTCCCTAGCTTCTACAAGGGTCATTGTCTCACTTTCTGAATCATAAGCCCATAGTTTCTCAACCAATTATTTGTTCTACTCAGGATCCTATCCTGGCATGAGGCTCAATGTGAGCTCATTTTGCTTTATTTTATATAAAAAACTTTTAAACTCTGATGATTTAATGAAATCATCATCCTCCATAAATTTGCCAGATTGGATGAGTCTATCACCCAACCTAGAAGTTGCAATTTGTAAATCAATAGAGGCTTTTCCTACCTTTTTTTCCCTTTGATGCAAGTAATTTTTCCTAATATCAACAAAATATTGGTCATTCCCTAGCATTACTTGCAGAGCCCTACTCACCACCCTCTCTAGGATGTGCATTATTTTTCATCTCTTATTTCTCTTTGGAATCCAAGTTGAAGATGATGGCCACTCTTCCTCAACATCAACCTCCAACTGCACATCTGGCTCAATGGATTCTCTACTTATAGTGGCCTTCTCTCCCTCTAGCTTAACTAGCATTTGAGACATGATATAAGAAAAATTTTCTACCATTTTTCTCAAATCGCTAAGCTATGGAATTTCTATATAGAAACCTTTTAAATTGGGGTTGGTCCATTTTAAGGCCTCCTCCACCTTCCTTATTTCACCATACTTCCCTAGTAGCTCATCAACTTCCCATGTTGCTACTATGTTAGCAATCAAATCTTCTATAGGGATTGGCTTGCTAGGAGGTAGAATGTAACCCTTGGTTGATTTAACCTTATTTGTGATGTAATTCTGAGGGTCATACATCCTATAAGGTCTAGTGGAAAACTTATACTAACCTAGGTGTTCACTCAATTCTTCAAATGCATTCTTTCCAATCTAAAAATGTCCTACCTTGAAACTTCTACAAACAAATGTAGTTTTGTGCAGAGAGGGAGGAATAATTTCTTTGTTCATTGATAGAAATTTCCAAAAGAATTCAATAATAGCTATCCGAGGGGGTAAATATTTTGGCAATATGTGAGGAGGTTGTGGGCATGCATATAGTCTCATCATTGTGTATTCCTTGAATAGAAATATGTCCCTCCAGTTATGATCTAGTTTAGTTTTCTCATCTAAAAAGGAAGGTCTAACCAATGTTTTCAAAATATTTGGGGCCATAAAGAGACTATGGTCTAGTTGCCTCATAATCGCAAAATTGGACAAATTAAAGAATACAAGTGCATTTGAATAATGGAAATTTCTATCCTAAATATGAGTCCATAGTTGCACAAGTAACTCACGAAATTCATCTGAAGTTTGATCGATGAAGTCCTGGCTGATGTAACCAATATTGTAATACAAGATCAAGTGCATTATCAATGAGTAATAATGAAACTTGACATCCTTCAACTCTCCTTTGCATTGACAAGTTGGTGGTTCATGTTGTCCATGATGAATGCCACATAATCATATTATTTTTTGTGGAAAGGGTCTTGTATGTCACATGTCATTAGAAATAAGGAACAATAGACACAATCCTTTGCACCATCACTTCCTAGAACTTTTTGTAGCCCATATAATGTATTTTTGAATCTTCTCAAAGGAAAGTGATCCTATACCTTCTTTGGAATCAGCCTTACCCTTTTAAGATTGTAAGAGATATTGGGGCAGCATCACATTGTTTATAAAATAATTTTTATTCATCCCAAATTTAACCTACAAATCCTTGATGTCTATGGGCACATCCACTTGTCCCTCGAAACCAAAAGCTTCTGTAAAATATGTCCTATCAGGCATGCATACAAGACTCCTGTTACGCCTCTAGAACATCCTAGTGACTGGATTATAAGACTTTATCAGTGCCTTTAACAAGTCCACATCAAAAAATACCTCTGGGAATATTAACTTTTCCATGTTCTTTTTCTCGGGGTTGCAGACTGGTATGTTTTTAGTTTTGTTTTTGTAGAAATACAAAAATAGATTAAAACCATCAATCCTAGGGAATTTTGCATCGCTGCCCAGGAAGTAATGGTCTTTGAAAATATGATCATTTGCTGAAATTGCATTGGATGACCCTGGAAGAATTTTTAGTCAATCTTTTTCATGCTTGTTAGGCTTCCTAACCCTTGACTTCTCTATTTTTATAGCAACTTTCTTCCTTTTTCCCTTTGCTATAACCTCTACTTCTTCTATAGGAACCTCTTTGAATTCCTTCTCAGCCATTTTCTCTACAAATTATATCTCAAACTCTTGCAATGGTAACATATAAATCTTAAGGCTATGGATACTTGGAGAAATTTTTAGAATAGGAACACAAATTCTATGAAATCGCAATATTTTGAATGTTGAATCAAATATTTATGGTTTAATCATACAATCTACCAACATTTTTAATAAATTTTTCATCCACAAGATTTAAAACCATTCCTATACAGTGTTAGCAAAGGATATCAATCATGTAATTTGATTGTGACATACTTTTAGCTTTCTATTTTACTTGGTTGTAGTGAATTTGTCCTTTTTTTTCTAAATTGGCATGACACCTCAGCCGCTTCATTTTCTAATTTTTGTCCTCTACTTACATGCTAAGTCAAAACCCTTCAATCTTCACAACCCTAGAAATACACTAAACAAGGCTTTATGTCTATCAGTGACACTTCAAAATGCTCCAAGTCATAGAAGCACTAGTGTTTCTTAAGCATTGCATTGAAATTTCTTTTACGCTCTTATGCAACCCTTTATACCATAGAATCTCAATCCTTCCTATCAATTCATTATGTGCTTACACTTCAACACTCTCCTTGTACTAGTGTAAAACCTTTGTTACAAATTTCACTTTACCCTTTATGCTCATACACGCACATACCACTAGAGCCTATAAAAACCTTTTTCATGTTGTTACACTCATTTTAATAATCAAAGCATTGTAACACTTCACACATCCATCCTTTTTTCATATGGTTAAGTCTTTACTCATGGCATCATAATTCTTTTTACTACTCTTTTATTATCCTTTACACCTCTTCGGGTTACCTCATACTCATAACATTGGAAAGCTTTTATAGCTCACATTCCATTCTTACATTTCATTGTTCTCGTATTAGTGTAAAGCCTTCTTTTCATTTCCTTGTCTCTCTTTTATGCTTCTATGCATAGACATAGCTAGTAACTAAAAAGAAAGGGATGAAACAACTCTTCATTCATACACTTACCATACAGTCATAAGGATGTAATGGGTATTTTTCTTTTCACTTATCAATGACCTAGATCAGATCTCAGGAAAATAGGAAAGGAACATTGCCATTGATTTTAAGCACATGTAAAATAGAAACTTAAGTTGTTTTCCATGTGGGCCAGGCCCATTTGACATATGTAATGTGTCACCATCTACTTTTTTCTCATTAGGGCCCATTTGACAACTTAGCAAGTCCCACACAACATGTCCCTCTTTCTAAAATTCCTTTACGATTACTCATGAGTCAAAGAATCAAAGGCACATAAACAAAATTAAATTTTACTTTGCTCTGATGAGTCCCTCTTACATGTAAAACTGTAAAACCACTTTATGTCTTATCGTGAGCCATCCTTTATGCCAACTTGAGATATTACACCTTTTCACCATTTAGTGTAATTTAAGTGTGTAGATCAAACCACAAGACCTTTCTGCCCCTTCACTCAATACTTTACTTGTTTTCCCATAAAACCATCTAAAATAGTCACTTTTGAACCTCTTATGCTCATACATTTAACAAAACAATGTATGACCAAAAATACTTTAATAAACTCCTTTCGCTCACCCACTCAACCCATCACAATGGAAACATAAGACCATCTTCAAAACATAAGAAACCTTTATGTTTCTCTGTATGATGACTAATTGGATGACTAGAGGCCCCCAAAATGGACTGCTTTTCTATTACAGAATACACAATCATATCTCTGTGGGGGATAAATTCCTTTACGCCACTTGGTGAAGCATGACCACAAAAATAAAAACAAGAAAGCACTTCATTATAACAGTAAACATGAACACCATAAGAGTGTAAAAGGAGGAACTCAGGTGCTTTGTAAACCCTTTCAAAAATTTGAAAATAACATAGGCTTTTTAAATTTTTAGGGCATTTTAACAACTATATTGGAGACAAACCTTGAGAATTTAATAAAATTCAAGCAACAGAGAGACTAGGACATGATTAGGGTAACACAGAATTTGAAAATTATAAGGAAAGAAACCCTAATCTATAGGATACCATAACTTAAATAATTTTTTCACCAAAAAAATTTTAGAACTCCTTTGCATTGTGGAGAAATCAAACCAACAGTGGCTCTATCTAGGGATGATAGACTACTTGAATCTATGCAAGAATTCATAATCTATGGTAGAGCAAACCACATACTCGGTATAGGAATGAAAAATTCTTCAGCGAGCACAAAGTAAAACAAAAAAAATAGGGAAACAAACTATATAGAGATATTTACAAGGATTTACATAATATACAAAATGTATAGGGACATAAAGCACCTTAAAACTACTATAGATGGAAAATAGTTACTTTAGGAAAAGTACCTTTTAAAAAATTGTCCATGAACTAGAAATTCAAGAATATCTCCAATTAAATCTTTCAAAAAATAGGAATCTTCACCATTTTTATTGCAAATATTGTATGGGCCAAGCTAGATTGGATCACATTTACCATGTTTTCCTTTATCTTTCATTCTAGCATTCCACATCAATACCATATCACCTATTTCAAACTTTCTCTCAATGGCCCTTTTGTCATATAAATGCTTCATCTATGACTATAACTTGGCATTTTGAATAGTATAATTTCTTTTTTCTTCTTCTAGTTGTATAATATCGTCCATGATGAGCTACATCTCATCAATGATATCATCTTCATAAAGCTGAACAAATTATACATCTCGTTTAGGTTATTCTTTAGAAGTCTAGCTTGTATACCATAAACCAAATCAAATGGAGTGTGCCCAATGGCCTTTTTCATAGTAACCCTATCATCCCATAGAGCTAATGGTAATTTTGAATCCCAAGATTTCTTATTCTCACCCAAAATCCTCTTGATGATTTTCAATATGCTTTTATTTCTTGATTCTGCCTGACCATTCCCTTGGGGATGATAGGGTGATGATGTGTACTTTGCAATGCAATACTTCTTACCAACAAAATGATATTCCTCAAATCTAAAACACATAGCATTATCAGTTACAATCTTCTGTGGGCATCCAAACCTAGTTATAATATTATTTAAAATGAAATTAATCACTACTTTACTTGTTGCATTCTTAGTAGGAATTACTTCAACCCACTTAGTAAGTAATTAGTAGCCACCAAGATCAAAGAATGTCCACCACTATACTTATTTGAAATATAACCAATGAAATCAATTCCCCATCATTGAAATGGTGTCTGCACTTCAATAGATCTTAATGGTAAATTCCCAAAAAAAATGAACTTTCCACTAAACCTTTGGCAAGCATCACATACCTTCACAAACTCATGAGTATCTCTAAAAAGTGTTGGCCACCAAAAGCCATTCTTAAGAATTTTATAAGTAGTGGTTTTAGCCATATAATGAATACCACATACACCTTCATGCATATCTTTCAAGATCCTTTAAGACTCAATTGCATCTACACACTTCAAAAGGACCCCTTCCATATTTCTCCACAACAATTGACCTTGTACTATAACATACCTTATAGCTTGTAACTTAAGGGATTTTTTCTAATTGTCTATTAACTCTGATGGAGATTTCATTTTTTTTCATATGATAGATCACATCTTTGTACCATTCAAAGGTATCCATATCACAAAGATTATCCCTGCAACTATCATCAAGTTGATTGATCTAGTTTTCCTCTAAATTGGCTTATGTCTTCAATTTGGCCAAACCTTGACCCCTAACCAGTTTAGTGATCTGAATATCAATGTTAAATTCTTGTATTTCGTTAATCTATCTACATCTTCTACTAGATACATCTTGTTGTGAAAAAATTTCTTTTACAGCAGCAGTAGGAACAAATGTAATAATAGTGGCTCACATCAAATAAAATCTAAAGGCCTTTACCCCTTTCACTAGTGCATATGCCTATTTTTCATTTATATCATACTTGATTTCTACTACTTGCAAAGATTTGCTAAAAAATTCAATGGGCTGCTCATAACCTTCCTCATTTTTTTTCAACAGTACTGCAGCAACAATGTGAAATGAAGCAAAAGAAAATATATGCACTAGCTTATCATAATCAAGTGCTCTAAGAATAGGAGCATCCTTAATAGCTTGCTTGATATTTTGAAATACTATGCTAGGCTCACCATCCCATTTTATCTTAGATACCTTATTTAACATTCTCTATATAGGCCTATTAATCTTTGCAAAGTTAGTCACAAATCTTTTGAGAAATTTATTTTGTCCAAAAAATGACTAAATGCCTTTAACACTTTTGGCTTTCTGAATTTTGTCTATTGCCTCTACCCTTTCAGGGTCAATCCTCACTCTATGATTACAAACTAGATGCCCCAACAACTTTCCTTCAATAACACCAAAATTGCATTTCCTTGGATTTAAAGACATACCATACTTCAGGGCTCTGATAAATACATTTTCTAGATGTGTGTAATGATCATTCTCATCCTTGGAATAAGCAGTTAGGGCATCTAGATACATAACCAAAAAATTATCTAACATATTAGCAAAAGCCACATCCATAGCCCTTTGAAAAGTAGCTCTAGTATTAGTAAGCCCTAAAGGCATCCTGACATACACATAAGTACCCCATGGAGTAGTAAACATAGTATTAAATTATTTTGATTCCTTAATAACCACTTGATTATAACCTAAAAATCCATCCATCATGGACATTAGTTTAGAACTAGTAAGATTTTGCAACATTGCTTCCATGTTTGGCAATCAATAATTATCCTTTAATGAAGATATATTGAGATTCCTAAAGTCAACACACAATCTTATGTCTCTATTTTTCTTCCTAACTACGACTAAATTAGATACCCAAGAGGAATGTTTGACACATTTTATGGTCCTTGAATCTCTTAACTTGATTAGTTCCTCTTGCATTTTAGGAGTCAAAGTTGGATTTGTTGGCCTTTTCTTTTTCCTAAAAGGTTTAGCATCTGGTTTCAAAAGGATCTCATGCTGAAAAAGATCTTCCCTATAGACTTTTAGGTCATCATATGACAATGCAAACACATATTTATATTTCCTTAGCAAATCTATCAAGTCTTACCTAATTTTAGGAGGTAATTTCTTACCAATATATAATTTCATAGGTGTTTCTGAAATTCCCAAATTTACCTCCTCTAGATCTATAGCATCAACTTGTGACCTATCTTGGTTGTCAAAAACAATTTCCAAAACAACTAAACCCTTGGGGATTTTGTTTGTCTTTAATTGCACAACTTCCTAATTAAAAATAGTATCTTTTCCATTTATATTTTCTACATAAGTTGCACAATCAATTTCTTTCCCTGACAACATATTCTCACAATTCAAAAATCTTAGAATATCCTTATCATCTTCAAATACTTACCAATTCTAGACATTATTAGGAACAGAAGGTCTAGTCTAAATCTCAACTTTGGATATACCAGGAAATGTAATGTCATCAAGTTTTATAGCAACATTTTCTAGAAAATCTACCACCTTATTTTTGGTTCTATCCTTCCAAATAATCCCAAATGCATCGAAACATTCAATCATGTCCCATACAAAATTTCTATATTGTTTTAACCTTTTATTCTTTGACAAATAAACATTTCAAGTACTTGGGATACAACCAACACAAAATCTCCTATAGCATGCAAACATTTTATCCCATGCTTATGAGCTAGTCTAAATCCTAACAAAAAAGCCTCATATTCTACTATATTGTTGGTACAAGGGAAACTCAAAGTAAAGGAAAATTTGTATGTTACCCTTGTTGGATATATCAACAAAATACCTAAACTAGATCCATCATTACAGAAAGCACAATCAAAGAACATGGTCCATAAATCTCCTTTATCTATTTTTGTGTTAGCTTCTACTTCCATTTGTGACTTATGCTTGGATTTCTTCAAAGTCAATACCTCAGCTCAGAATGCATTGATATCTATATCCACAAAGTTTTTCATATCATCCGCTATGTCCTCTTTTATCATGTATATACTTTTAGTTTCTCTATTTACTTTTACCAAACTCTCCTCAATGTTGAAAGTAGCAAATGATAAATCACACTATAGACTTCCCCCCATGTTAGCACTCCACTTTCTAGATAACAACATGCCATGCTAAGGTGGAATATCAACAACCAACACACTCATAGTAAGCTCTTTGTCCGGACATGCTATCAGTCTATATGGTAAAGTGTTAATAGTACCTATGACTATCACTTTTCTTTTATCTATAGCACAACATCTTCCTTGAGTAGTAGCTACCTTCAAGCCTAATTCCTTCATTATTTCAAAAGGCATCATAGTATTGGAGGCACCAAAGTCAATCATGCAACTTTTTAATGTTTTACCATTTACTAAAATACTCAAGAAAAATAGCTCGCCATTTCCCAAATATTGGTTTACATAATTATCCAAAAACATTTGAGGAATTTGAGATACAACTGCTTCAACTTCTTTATCTTTCACCTTTTCTCTACTACTTTCCTTGGGATTGCAATTTTCATTACACTTGTGTCTCACCTTTAAATCAATATCTCCCAACCATGTTAACACTTTATTTTTATGTTCAGGGATCCTTAACAATTCAGACAAAGGGCCTTTGACAATGATTTGTGATAATACTGTAGTCATATCTATAGAAGAATCAGATGGGCTATCAATAATAGTACTCCTTTTGTCATGATATTTATAAAAAATATTTACAACACCTTGGTGATTCTTGTCACTTGTAGTGATTGGTTTTGGTATCTTCTCATCTAATTTTTTGGGAGCATTATTTGGGAACTCACAAGCCTTGAAACTATTCTCCTTCTTTGGTTCCCATTTCTTACTAGAAATTTTAACTTTCACAGCCGGGATTTCTTTAGGCTTCACAATTTCCCCCTTCTTAAGATCAAATCCTTTTATAAACATGACATCTACCTTGTCATTACCCACTTTTTGAGCCATGTTTCTAGTTTGCACTTGATCTATCATTTTTTGTAGTAATTTGATCAATCTCTTCCCTAGAGGGCTTCCTTAATGTGACTTCTTCTTTGGTATTTACCATATTGCATACATTGTCTTTAACATCACTCTCATCAAAGAATTATTTTTGTTCCACTTTATTCTGAAACTTCATTTTCTCATTTACATCTCTGTCATAATCTTCACAATCTGAATAATCATAATGTGACACAAACATGTTACATCCTACATCATCATTGTTTTCTTCATGTTCTTGACTTTTTTCTACTATAGTCTAATTTCTAGGGAAGGACAAGGCTATTGCACAAGATTAAGGAGCATGGGGTAATTGACATACAAAGCACCATGTAGGCTCAACAAAAAACTCAAGATCATCCACTAAATTTATAGAGGTTTTGGACAAAGGATCAAGGGTCACCTTGTTATTATTATTTTTAGGAGGAGGGACACTAGGCTGACCATCTTTCCAACTAGTGTTCTAGGGGAAATTTTGCAACCAATTCTATCTATTGAAATTTGATTGATAAGGGATCCTATTTTCAGTGGGACTCCTATCATTTTTTACTTGAGGGATATTTAGATTCTTTATAGCATTTAGAACTTGACTTATCTCACTAGGCTCTTGCTTTTTTCCACCTATAGCTTTGTTATCCTCCTTTTTGTTTCCCTTATTTCCAAACAATCTAGGACCATTTCTTTTACTTTCTAACCTCCTTGAAATTCTCAAATTATTCTCTACATTTATAGCAATTTTGAAAGCATCTCTCAAAGTCTTAGGTTCTTTATCCCTAAGTTGGTATGCCATTTTTGCATCAAAAGCATTTAAGTAAGTAATCAAATAGATCTTTTCATCAACTCACATGGCCTGCATGAGCTTATATATCCTTTTTTCGAACCTATTATTGAATTCAATGATAGACTCATTAGGTAGCCTCTTAATATTACTAAATTCACTTAAGATATAGCTTTGATTTTGTTTGTCACCATATTGCTCTTTGAAATAGTATTCAATATCTTTCCAATCAACAATAGACAATTTAGGAAGTCTCTTGAACCATTCTCTAGCATCTTCAGTTAATGACTAAACAAACAAATTCATGATCACATCTTTAGCCTCAACCTCATAATCAATCATCATATTAAGAAAACTCCTCAAATGATCCTCACAATTGATAGCATTATTCCCAAAAAAATTAGGCAATCTTTTCTTTATCTCTAGTGAGATAGGGTTAGGGGGACTGAGGATTCCATCAAAACATATTTGCCTATAACCCTCTAATTAGATAGGTCTGCTTTGTAAGTCAATCTTAGGATGATGGTTAATATCTCTCTTAGTATTATCCATAGTATTACTAGTGCTAGCATCATGAACAAATTTGTTAATATCTACTTTATATTAAAATGAAGATAGGAAAGAGGTAGGTACCTTAGCAGTATTTTGATTTGCATCATTTAATCCACCATCATCTTTAGGCATAGTTGTAGACTATCTCCTAGCATTTTCCAAGAAATTAATCTTGTTGTTTATCTCAAGGATAGCCACCTCATTTTTTGCAATGTCTAACCTCTTAACCAAAGCATCTTTTTCCTTTCTTTTCTTTTACAAGTCAATGTCAAAAGGTGACATGGAATCGTGGATCTTAACACCAATCTCCTATTTTCCTTTATCTTTAGCCTAAAAAGCATGCTCTACATCTTTGTATTTATTGTCATTAACTTCTAAGGTATAGTAATTATTAACTTTTTGTATTACAGGTCCTTCTAGGTTCAAGTTTTGAGTTTCTAACAACTTTTCTTCTTGTATCTTAAGATGTTCAACTTGACCTATAAACTTTGGTTGCTATCTCATTTTTCTTCTTTAGGGAAGCAATTCTCCTAAGTAATGTTTACTTTTCTTCAAAGGATTTTGTAATCTTCTCTTCCCTCTCCTTTTGCAATTTCTTATTTATGACTTCTTGCTCAAGAAGCTACATTCTCAAGACCTCAATCTCATTAAGATTAGGGATAATAAACTTAGAACTAGCAATTTTTTCATCATTGAAACTCTCAGGATCTAAATGTTTTGGTCCCATTTCTTCTTGAGAATAATCAAATAAAGAAGGGTTCATACTTTTTTGAAAATGATCATTGATATTTCTCTTGTCTAAACTAGGTGTATTGTGTTGCCTAATAGTTTGCTAACATACCATCTTGGGAGGACTAAAAAAGTCATCACCAGATAGTCTAGGATGTGATCTAGAACTTTGGCAGGATGATTCCCTTTCTACAATAGAAAAATGAACATTCTCTCCCCTCATTACTTGCTCTTGGGGATGATCTTCTCTATGCATCTGAGATCTTTTTACAACCTAGTTCTATCTTCCCCTAGGAGGGAGATCAATTTGCAATTTGATTCTCAAGTTTTTCTTCACATTTTCCCATGCGTTTCTTTTATTTTCCATGATTTTGAGACAATAGACTTCTAAATAGTGACACTGGTTAAAACTTTCAGAGTCACCACCTACCCTATCAAAATGGGAAAAAAATTTGAATAGATCAAAATGGCATCACTAATAATCATAGGCAATGCAAATAACCCTCAAGAGCACAAAAAAGTTCTCGTAAAACATCTACCTCAGACTCTACCCAAGGGAAACACAAATCTTAAATGATACACTGGTTTATGACACAAAATGTTATTCCCTAGTAGAGTCACCATTTTGTTGGTGTTTGAAACTACTGAACAACAAAATGCTCAATACAAGAATGGTAATACTCACATAATCTAAGGAGTAGCTATTTCCTAGTAACAACTACCTAAGTTAACCATTTGGAACCAACTTCAACAAAACCAAGGAAGGTTTTTTACTCTTTAGGATTTGCAAAAGCAACATGGTTATACCTAGAAATGATTCAAATGCAAATTGTTGTATAAAAATTATCTTAGTTTCATTCTAATTCTCATCTTCTATCTTTAGACACATACACATTTTACCAAAATATTTAATTCTTTCAAGTTCATATGCATCCCTTATAAGTAGATCTAGTCATAATTCTCCTAGGGTTTACAAATATTTTTGGAAATAGTAGCTACCTAAGACTTAGAAACTAGATAAAAATGAGTGGTGACCAACATTATAACCTTTAACAAATGGAGGGAAAATGATTTTGAATTTATAATTGTTTTGATGTATGTAGAAGTAGAATTTACTCTCAACCATTTTTTATTTATGTGACCAGGCCCCTATCCATTGAGAGAAAGAGTCAACTATTGGTAGGAGATCTTGTTCAATTAACTTGTACTTGAATTTATCAACTGTAAGAACCTATTTATATTCTTATGAAATATCCTCTTCATAAACTCAAGAATTATAATGATTTGTTGAAGCATTTACATAATCCATTGAATTAAAAGCAATAATATAACCAGTATACAACCCAGCCAAACTGCATTCAATCAATTGGACTTTATTCAAATGACCTTAAAATTAACAAAATCATGACATGGAGATAGAAATTGGTGACACAGATCTAGTGTAAATATCCTTTTGCATTATCCTTTTTGCTAACTAATACAATAACCAATAGAAACTCAATGAGAAACCCTGAAATTCATACTAATTCTATCATTTCTATCTATCATCAAAAAGTACATAAGTGGAAGTAAATTCAAAAAAACTACATATGAATGGACCAACTATACTTTTTTGAAAACAAAAAAAATTATCAAACTTTTGGACCCCTCACAATGCCTTGAAAACTCATTTCTATAAACATGAGTTGCAACAAACAAAGGACTATTGTGAGTGATAGGTGTCCTTTTACAACAAGAAGTACAAAGACCTTTTTCAAAATATCCATGACACCTTAATACAAAAAGAAACAACAAAAATAGTTGCAGATGACACCTGGAGCATCAAATCTTTAACTGCCCCCTTTTGGTAAAGCCTATATTTCTGCAATTGCTTCCCATACGATAACCTCCCTCTTTGTTGGTCATTTGCATGCTTTGTTTGTTGCTAAGTCACCAACAAATTTCTACCATCTGGCATCTGTAATCACTTTCCCCTCTATGATAAACCTATTCATCTTAGTTTAAATTTTGAATAGAGTATCAAAAAGTTCATTCAAAGAAATTTCATCAATATCACCCCCAAAAATAGATGCCACCTGTGGCAAGTCTACAATATGGTCAAAAGAATTAGACCATTCATTTGAATCCTTTACTTTGTTGTTAGAATCAAGGATAGAAAGAATTAAAAAATAAAAACCATTGGTAAGCACTTTCATCTTATTTTTGATTGCTGCCAATTTTCCTGTGAAGAACTATAATAAATCCTTTATTGTGTCCATGCCTTCTTTAATAGAAATAACCTTGTATGGAAGGTCTAGCTTCTTGTCTAGCAATGGTATTAACCTATCAAAAAATTGCATGTAGGGTCCTCATTGTTGGAAAATTGGATCAAGCCATCCTACTACTTCTTTGCACATCTATTCTTCAGATTGTAAATTGATGAATGCATTATATGCATCTTGAGAGCTTCTCTTCAAGATGCTTATCCTATGATTTAGCATGTTCATCATTGCACCCTTTTTTGCTACATTATCAAACTAGGGAACCTCTATTTCCACACTCACCACAAGCACTAGAATTTTTACCCCTATAGGTACATCTTCTATTTTGATTTCTACTTCCACAATGTTCCTTTCCTCTTCCACTTGTCTAGGTGCATGTTCTACCTCTGCTAGAGGCTTGGGTTAGTCTTTTAGGGATGCCACCTCTACTTCTAGGCTTTAAATTCTCCCTTCCAACTCCTCTATCCTCTGCTTTTACACAAACCTCATCCTGAGCTCTTCCTCATATATTTTTCTAACATCTAGACATTCATTATATATAATAGCTAGCCTATCCTCAATTTGATCTACCTTTGCCTCATTCATGCGTGAAAAGTGTTTGACGAGGCTAGACATCTCTTTTCTACTAGTATTGTCCAGTTTCCACACAATCATGTTGCCTTATGTAGTCTCTTGTATGTCCATCATTTTAGGATTTTTGGTATTAGGGGCAACAGTCCACACAGCTAGGGTTTTAGTGTCTATGTTGAATCTTGATCCTCTCTTTAGGCCCTCACTACTCCTAGCTTCATAACTAATTTCTTTGTCATGTCTTCTCATCTGGTCCAGAAGAAAGGCTTTCCCTATATCCCACCCTGGCACTAGAATCATGCCACTCCTATGAACCAATTCCCTAGCTTCTACAGGGGTCATTGTCTCACTTTCTAGATCATGAGCCAATAATTTCTCAACCAATTCTTTGTTCTTCTCAAGATCCTCTCCTAGTATGAGGCTCAATGTGAGCTCATTTTTCTTTATTTTATATAGAAAAGTTTTAAACTCTGACAATTTAATGAAATCATCATCCTCCATAATTTTTTTAGATTGGATGAGTCTATCATCCAACCTAGAAGCTGCAATGTGTAAATAATTAGAGGCTCTTCCTGCTTCTATTTCCCTTTGATGCAAGTAATTTTTCCTAGTATCAACAAAATATTGGTCATTTCTTGGCATTACTTGTAGAGCCCTACTCACCACCCTCTCTGGGATGTGCATTTTTTTTTGCATCTTATTTCTCTTTGGCACCCAAGTTGAAGATGATAGTTTTTCTTCGTCAACATCAACCTCTAATTGCACATCTGGCCTAGGGGATTCTCTGTTCATAGTGGCCTCCTCTATCTAGCTCTGCTGGCATTTGAGACATGATATAATCAAAGTTTTCTACCATTTTTCTCAAATTTCTAGGGTATGGAATTTCTATATAAAAACCCTTGAAATTAGGTTTGGTCCTTTTTAAGGCCTCCTCCAACTTCCTTAATTCACCATACTTCCCAAGTAACTCATCAGCTTCCCCTATTGCTACTATGTTAGCAATCAAATCTTCTACAAGGATTGGCTTACTAGGAGGTAGAATGTAACCCTTGATGGCTTTAACCTCATTTGTGATGTAATTATCAGGGTCATACATCCTATAAGGTCTAGAGGAAAACTTATACTGACCTAGGTGTTCACTCAATTCTTCAAATGCATACTTTCCAATCTAAAAATGTCCTACCTTGAAACTTATACAAATAAATGTAGGTGTGTAGAGAGGGAGGAATCATTTCTTTGTTCATTAATGGAAATTTCCCAAAGAACTCAATAACAGCTATGCTAGGGGGTAAATATTTGTGCAACGAGTCCATAGTTGCACAAGTAACTCACCAAATTCATCAAAAGTTTGATCGATGAAGTCCTGGCTAATGTAACCAATATTGTAATCCAAGATCAAGTGCATCAGCAATAAGTAATAATGAAACTTGACATCCTTCATCTCTCCTTTGCATTGACAAGTTGGTGGTGCATGTTGTCCATGATGAATGCCACATAATCATATTCTTTGTTGTGGAAAGGGTCTTGTATGTCACATGCCATCAAAAATAATGAACCATAGACACAATCCTCTACACCATCACTTCCAAGAACTTTATGTAGCCAATATACTATATTTTTGATGTAATTTATGAATCTGATCAAAAGTAAGTGATCCTCTACCTTCTTTAGAATCAGCCCTAACTTTTTTACATTGTAAGGGATATGGGGCAGCATCACATTATTTATAAAATAAGTTTTATTCCTCCCAAATTTACCCTACAAATCCTTGATGTCTATGGGAACATCCATTTGTCCCTCCAAACCAAAAGCTTCTATAAAAGATTTCCTATCAATTGTCCATAGAAAACTCTTGTTATGCCTCTAGAATGTCTAGATGACTAGACTATAAGAATTTATTAGTGCCTTTAATAAGTCCACATCAAAAAATACCTCTAGGAATATTAACTTTTCCATGTTCCTTTTCTAGGGGTTGTAGACTAGTACATTTTCAATTTTGGTTTGGTGGAGATACAATAATAGATTAAAACCATTAGTCCTAGGAAATTTTACACCCTTGACCAGGAAGTAAGTGTCTTTGAAAATATGGTCATTTGGAAAAATGGCGTTTGGTGACTCTAGAAGAATTTTTAGCTAAGCTTTTGTATGCTTGTTTGGCTATCTAACCCTTGACTTCTTCTCTATTTTTACTGCAACTTTCTTCCTTTTTCCCTCAGCTATAACCTCTACAACATCATCACCTTCATCTTCAACCTCTACTTCTTCTATAGGAACCTCTTTGACTTCCTTGTAAGCCATTTTCTCTAAAAATTATATCTCAAACTCTTGCAACAGTAACACATAAATCATGAGGCTATGGATACTTGGAGAAATTTTTAGAACACGAGCACAAATTCTTTGAAATCACAATATTCTAAATGCTCAGTCAAATATTTATTATTTAATCATACAATCTACAATATATTTTAATAAATTCTGCATGGATGCGCTTTAAAACAATTCTTGTAGGGTGTCAGCAAAGGATATCAACCATGCAATTTGATTATGATGTACTTTTAGCTTTCTATTTTAATTTTCTATAGTGAATTTGTCCTTTTTTCTGAATTAGCATGACACCTTAGCTGCTCCCTTTTCCAATTTTGGTCCTCTTCTTACATGCTAAGTCAAAACCCTTTGATCTTCACAACCATTGTAATACACTAAACAAGGCTTTATGTCTATTTGGTGACACTTCATAATGCTCCAAGTCATAGAAGTGCTAGGATTTCTTAAGCAATGAATTGAAATTCATTTTATGCTCTTACACAATCCTTTATACCATAGAATCTCAACCCTTCCTAACAGATCCTTATGTGCTTAAGCCTCAACACTCTCCTTGTACTAGCATAAAGCCTTTGTTACAACTTTCACTTTACCCTTGATGCTCATATGCACATGTACCACCAGAACCTCTAAAAACCTTCTTCATGATGTTACGCTTGTTTTAACAATTGGAGCATCATGACATTTCACACATCCATCCTCCATTCATATGTTTAGGTCTTTACCCATGGCATCATAATACTTTTTACTACTCTTTTATTCTCTTTTATGCCTCTCAAGGTTACCTTATACTCATAACATTGGAAAGCTTTTACAGTTCACATCCCATTCTTAGTTCCATTATTCTCATATCAGCATAAAGCCTTCTTTTCATTTCCCTATCTTTCTTTTACACTTATACGCTTAGACTTAGCTCATAACCAAGGAGAAAGGGATGAAACAACTCTTCATTCATATTCTTACCATGTAGCTCTAAGGACGTAATGGGTATTTTTCTTTTCACTTATCAATGACCCAGATCAAATCTTAAGAAATTAGGAAAAGAACATTATCATTGATTTTAAGCACATGCAAAATAAAAACTTAAGTTGTTTGCCACATGTGTCAGGCCCATCTAACAACTCAAAAAGTCCCACACAACATGTCCCTCTTTGTAAAATTGATTTATGATTACTCATGAGTCAAAGAAGTGAAGGTACGTAAACAAAATTAAATTTTACTTCACTCTTACGTGTCACTCTTACACGTAGAACCATAAAACCACTTTATGTCTTCTCATGAGCCATCCTTTATGCCAGCTCAGAATATTACACCTTTATGCCATTCAATGTAATGTAACTACATAAATCAAACCACAAGACTTTTCCACCTCTTAGCTTAACACTTTACTCATATTCCCATAAAACCATCTGACATAGTCACTTTTGAACATGTTACACTCATATGTTTAACAAAACAACATATGACCAAAAATACTTTAATAAAATCTTTTTTCTCACTTGCTCAACCCATCACTGTGGAACTATAAGCCCATCTTGAAAACATAGGAAACCTTTACATTTCTCTACCCGATGACCGAAGGACCCCAAAATGGATCACTCTACTATTACAGAATACACAACCATATCCCCATGAGGGATAAATTCATTTACACTTTTATGCTACTTGGTGAAGCATGACCATGGAAAAAAAAAAAAAAAAAAGCACTTCATTCTTATGGGAAACCTAAACATCAGAAGAGCGTAAAAGGAGGAACTTAGGCTCTTTGTAAACCCTTTCAAAAATTTGAAAATAACCTAGGGTTTTTGCATGTTTAGGGCATTTTAACAACTATCTTGGAGACAAACCTTAAGAATTTAATAAAATTCAAGCAACACAGAGACCAAGTCATGATTAGGGTAACACAAAATTTGAAAATTATAAGGAAATAAACCTTAATTTGTAGGATACCATTACTTAAATGATTTTTTCACCAAAAATTTCCTAGAACTCATCTGCATTGTGAAAAAATCAAATCGACATCTCCCACTGCCTACTCTCTCTCTCCCCCCTCTCCCATTCCTTACTCTCTCTCTTTCACACACATGCACTCCAATCCTCCTCCTCTCTCTCTCTCCCTCATCCCCTACTCTCAATCTCTCTCTCCCATCCTATACTCTCTCTGCCACCCCTAATCTCTCTCACACTTCCTCTCTCTCCCATCCCCTACTCTCTCTCTCTCTCTCTCACACACATTCACATTCCCCCCTCTCTCTCCCTCTCCCACCACCTACTCTCTCTCCAATCCCCTAATCTCTAGATCTCTCTCACACACTCACATCCCCCCTCTCCCCCTCTCCCACCACCTACTATCTCTCTCTCACTCACTCTCTCCCTCTCTAATCTCTCTCCCCCATCCCCTACTCTCTCTCCCCTCTCCCATACCCTAGTTTCTCTCTTTGTCACCCCTACTCTCTCTCTCACTCTCTCCCATGCCCTACTCTCTCACTCTCCCTCTCTCCCTCCCTCTCCCATTGCCTTCTCTCTCTATGATCCCCTAATCTCAATCTCTCTCTCCCATCTCATACTCTCTTTGCCACCCCTACTCACTCTCTCCCATCCTCTATCCTCAATCTCTTTCTCCCATCTTATACTCTATCTTTGTCACCCCTACTCTATCTCACACTTCCCCTCTCTCCAATCCTATACTCTCTCTACCACCTCGACTCTCTCTCACTTTGTCTCTCTCCCATCCCCTACTCTCTCTCTATCCCCTCTCCCATCCCCTACTTTCTCTCCCTTTCTCTCTCACTCTTTCTTTCCCTCTCTTCTTCCCTCTTTATGCACTATTTAGGTCTCAATAGTGTGTATGCACTATAGCACACACGCGTTATTGAGACCCAAATTTAAAAAGTTTCAAATAGCACATGCATGCTATAGTGAACACACACTATAAGGCATATGTGTTATTCAAACCTTTGCATTCTACCAAGCCTAAGGCTTGGTTATTCCATGAGGAACCAACCCAAAGATTTGGAGTCTATAAACTGGTCTAAGATGTATTTTTCTACAAACATACAAAAAATGATTGATTTTTTTCGTGTGCTCTCCTTCAAGATTCCTAACGGTTGAGCATCAATCAGATCAGGTTACATTACATTGTAGGACTCTGTGTTTGCTGTATAACAATATAATTTATTTTTTATTTGAACTATTTCAAGCATTTCATCTATAATTTCTTTTCAATGTAGGTCCATTTTTTGACAAAAACCAACCTGTACTAATTGGGCTATAGATTTTAGCTCATTTATCGAATTTCGCAACAACTTAGTTTTTTAGAAACTAGACTCCATTCTACACACTTTGAAAAAAGAAGTTTTGATTATAGATTAGTTTTCAATCATTTCTAGGGGGAGCAAATGGATATTTCACATTTTTGGGATGTGTTAAGAAACTTACATTTAAAATTACTCAAAAAATCTAGGATAAACTACATAGTGTTAAGAAACTTTTGACCGAAGTGATTAAAGAATTTGAAAAAAAAAGTTAAAATTTTAGCGGGGCCACACTTTGTATTGTGTTATGTTTTTTTAGAATAATCAGTACCACTTTTTTTGGCCCCCTCTTTTGAGGACGTAAAAATAAACCATTTTGAAAAAAATATTAGTAGTTTAAAAACTAGATTCAAAGGACTACTACTTTTGTTTTTATCACATCTTAAAATTTTGAGCATAACTATCCTCAAATTCTTTTTAAAGTTTAGAAATTGTTGATTTCAAATAAAATGTGTCCACTAATACCCCCCTTTTGGCACCACAACTTGTTACACTTACCCATAGGGCCTCTTCAACTTGATTTTTCTCTTCTTTACCCAATTTGTCAAAATCAACATGACTGAAACTTGATAAATCTAGATTTTTCTTAACATTTTCACATAAATTCTCAAGATCTAAGAGAGGATTATTCAATTTATTACCTTAAATTGGTTGTTTTCATTTGACACTATCTTCTCTTCATCAGATTCTAGTTGTACCACATATTTCCTTCTCTATCTTTTTTTCTCTTGTCCTCCTTGTTCTATTTTTTTGTCTTTTCTTTAGCTTTTTGTGTTATAGCACATGTGTTGGCTCTTGTTGTAGGTGAAGTGGGCTTTGGTTGACTTGGTTTGAAAATTTTCTTGGTCCTTTCCATATGTTGTCCCTTGGCCTTCCTTTTCTTTTTCTCGGCAAGAGTGAATGCTTCCTTTGCTTCTTCTCCCTCATCACCTTTAGTCTTCTCTTCTTCTGTATCTTCTCCCATGCCTTGCATCAGTGCTAGAGGTTCTTGAGTTTGTGTTGCTTCTTCCTCTTCATCCTCTTCTTCTTCTTTCTCTTCCTCCTTAGCATCATCTCCAATTTTTTCTTTCATCTTGTTTACTAGCTTGTCCTTCTTGATTGTAGAGGTAGTCTTCAATTCCATGGAAATATTTGATTTTATCATCTCCTTGTTTCCAATAGCTTTTGTAGTCTTATCTACTTCTTCTACTAGTAGAGTTGTTATAGCTACTAAGGCTTCATCTACATTTACCTCATACCCTAAGGGTCTCAACTATCTTAACCTTGCAAAAATTAGAATCAACATCAACAAGAAAACATACATCATTATAATGCTTTTCAACCAATGATACTAGTATCCTTAATCTCTACTTGATTGAGTTTCTAAAATCTTCAAAGTAACTAGTCATTAAGGATTAAAAATTTGGTCCTAGTTGCTCAATGTACTCACCAATCTATATTGCAACTAATCTATTGGTCTTCCATCTAATTATACCAAATGAGGTGAATGTGAATTTTACATAAAATAATATATAAATCAATATAGAACCAAATTTTTATTGAGCACTCTTTGTTTTTGTGATTGCTCCAAGGTTCTCCATCAGTTGTAATTGTAGTTCTACTAGATCATATGTATGAACTTTCTTGAGAATATTATATCTAACATCCTTAGCTATACAAGGTACACTATTTAATCTACTATATTGATAGAACTTGTTTGATATAATTATTAAAACAAAGCTAATAAAAGGGATCTATGATTGTGTCTATAGTAATACCTCTTTTATTCTAGATAGCTCTAGTACTTTTCAATGACTTCCTTGGAACAACTTCTTAATGTCTTAGGCTGATCTAGGCTTGGGTAGCCAATAACTCTATGGATTATTCTCTTGGTAATTTTGATAGGTACACCCTCCATTCATAAGGAGCCACGATGAATTCAACTCAATATTATTCATATCCACTCTGTCTTAATATGTTTGGAAATTTTAGGGCTTGTGTTAAACCCTTTTTCTCATCAATTTTGTACTTTTCTTTCCAAACACCATTTTCAAATAACCTATTATATGCACCTCTGATTTCCATATCACCAATGCTTCCTATCTTGCAGTTATAACATTTTCTCACATCTTGTACCATTATCACATTTGGCGAGATCATTAACATTGTGCCTAAAGGGTCTTATTTATATGTGATGTGAGGAATGACTTCAAAATTGGGTTTTTTAACTTCATTACTCACTAACTAAACATTTAAAAATTCCTTCCCTTCAACAATTTTCAAACTTGATACTATTGTGTCAAACTAGGGTTTATGAAAATTAAAGCTATGTAGCTTAGCTCTTGATAAATAGCTTAGGAAATCTAATGAGCTGGAATGATAGTGCTACTAAGATATTTTGTTAATGCTTTGAATAGACTTCTAGATTGCCTTCTACTTTGCTCACTCTTTCTCAAATTTGAAATGATGAAGAATGAGCTAAAAATTGATCAATGCCCTTAAAAGCCATTACATTAAATACTAAGCACTTACACAGCTGTAAGCTTGGCATCAACCAATTTTGAGCTCACTTGGAATCCATTTATATTTTCATCACTCAACATCTACTATGAGTTTGTCATTAACTAGGAAAATTTTCTAGCTCACATCTTCTAGCATGCATAGGAAACTTTTCATGCTTAGCAACAACAATGGAAAAACTCAAAGATTTATCTTGACTTTCTAAAAATATCTTACATCTTTATTCATGCCAATATAGTCTTTTTAGTACTATCTCCTTTTGGAACTAATTACGATATATCCTTTAAATATTAGTCCCAGATACCTCTTGATTGTTTACTTTGATGGTGTCTAATCACCTGACCCATTGGGTGAAGTGATCCCTTCTCCATTTGATGTGTTACAATCATCCTTTCTCTTCCATATATTATTCATCTCATCCTTGATGTGTTCAATGTCTACCTTTCCTTTTCCTTTATCAAATTTATAGCATGGTGTCTTTGACCTAGTTGGACAATACTTACTAATGTGACCAATCTTTAAATAGCCGAAACATGTAATTTGACTTAACCACCTTTTTTGATTACCACTAAAGTGTGTCCTAATACGATTCTTAGGAACATGTCATTATTATTAACAATAATGATAGCTATATCTTGTATTATAATCTCAATTGTAAGAGTTTCCATTATTCCTTACCTTTGCTTGCTTATTTGATGACCATATAGATTTGGATCTACATTCAAGACCTTTATGTCCATACTTTTGATAGTTGTAACAATATCCTTCAAATCTTTGTGTGTGCATGATCCTAGTTTTGCATTCATGTGCCTAATGAACTTTCTTGTTGCACTTATGATAGTGAATCATGTTCTTAGGCTTGACATTCTGATATGTAGTCCTACTCCTACACACATTAGCAGTATGTCCTTTCTTACCACAATTATGACAAGTAGATTTGGAGTTCTTACCTATGTTAATCCTTTCTTCTACATTTTTGAATGACTCTCCTTTAGTGCTTGTATATCCTAGCTCAAATGTGTCATTCTTGGATTTAGGAGATATCAATAGTTGTTCAAAGTATTTGATGGCTTCATTTGGTTTGTTGAAACTTTTAGCAAATTCTTTTTCTCTTTAGGTCACTCTATAATTGTTCATTTCGCAACTCCAATGTAGTTATCTCAATGTCCTTGACATTCAGTTCATAATTGGCATTCATCGTTTGGTTAGCTTAGTTTACTTCTAGGTATGTGCAAGATCAGGGTGTTCCAAAAAGTGGTGATCTAAAAATTTTGTAGTTCTGAAATATCTTAAACCATTTCAAAATCTATTCCAACTTTTTTCAAACCCACCCTAATACTTAATGAAAAAAATTAATATCTTTATAAGTTCTACTATATTTTTTGATACCAAACCTATATGGTCAACTATAAAAACATCCTTAAAATGTGCTTTTAGCCTATTTTTATGTGATTTTTACTTCAAACATGTAGTTGTTAACTTTTTTCACCAAAACTTAATCAAATGAAAAGGGTTTCTTAAGAATATTCTTATCTTTACATAAATGTAAGGTTTTTCAAATTATGAGTTTGGTAAGTAATTATTACTTATTTTTTAACGGAGTTAAGTATAAAGTGTTGATTGACACACTACTTGAAAAACAACTATAACTTTCAAATTTTACAACATTTTTTAAATCCAAAAGATGCATCAATCCTATGTTTCTTCTACTATAAAAAAAAAAAACAAAGATTTAATTTTGCAAAGTTTTGAATTAGGTAAGGTGGTTAGACACGAGATTTATTTTATTTCAAAAATACTAAAGTCAAAAATTAATTATCAATTATATATTTCGAATAAAAATACCCAAAAATATGTGTCATATCTAGGCATGAGTCTACTACTTATATCTAAAATATTATTAAAAAATATTATCATTTAATTTGAATTAAGGTAGTTAGACATACATCTACTTCTTATTTATTTTTTGAATTTTTTGTAATATTGAATTAAAATTCAAAATTTTTACCAATCAATTTTTATTTTTATGAGATAAGTCCTAGTATTCAGAAACTAGATTCAATTTTCTAGAGATTCTTTTCTCTCAACTTTTTGATATAAATTTAATAACAAGTAGAACATTGCACATCAAGTTGGCATAACCCTAATTTTTGAGTTTTTATTACCACTCAAGAGCATACTTTGGTTAACCATGATCCTGCACATACCCTTCTCTTCTAGTCTATTAGCTAGAATTCTTTTGTCTTCTTGAATCATGGCTTTGCCTTTGATAGGGTTCTTCTTTTGGTCAATTACATCACATAGCAGTATAGCTTGTGATTCTTGCTCTAACTTGAGATTTATGATTTCCTTAGTTTCACCTCTATTCTTTTCCATCAGATCTATAATTGTTGCATCAAATTTATTGAATTTTCCATCTATAAATAGTATGGTACTATTTATCTCTTTGTAATAGAAATTTCTTTCCCTCTCTTCAAGGATTTCTTTAGTTCCTCTCTTGCTTCATTTAGTTGATGTAGCATGAGATTTATTTCAATCTCTTGGTTCTCAATGGTCTTTCCCAACTTGTAGACTTCCATTTTAGGATCTTTCCTCAAAGCTACAAAGATTCTCTTTTAGAGAACAAAGCTTTGATACAAATTGTTGGAATTACAATAGGAAAGGTAAAAATCTTGGTGGGGGCGGGGGGGAGGTGAATTAGTAGTTCAAACTATGACCCATAAAACTTTCAAAATATATCCATCTCATGAATTCAATGAGTAAACTAAAATAATATATATAAAGCATATGCATCTAAATCATTTAGACATGTAGGTATTCACACAGATAACACAAGATATAATTATCCAGAAACCCTCCAAGTGAGAAGGTAAAACTATGGTAGGGATGACACCCGCAAATCTTCACTACTATAGTAATAAAGTGTATTCAATGAAGGTTACAATATTTTGACCATGAAACATGATCTACCCTATGAAATGTCTACCCTATTAAATACTTACAAAGAATGTTCAGTCTCACCTTGTTAGAGGATTTTAGCACCATGCTAGAATTGTGCCTTGTTAGAGGACTTCAACTTAAAAATAAGTAAGCACCTTATTAAATTATTTCATATAGCCTGTTAAGACTACTCTATTAAGTGGTTGACTAAAATTTCCTGTTAAAATGTCTTTGCATAGATCTTGTAGTTGGCACTTGCTTACCTAATAATAGATCACCTCTATACAATGTCTTCTTGATCCTTATTAATCGAATGTCTCAATGTTGTATCCTTTTCTCTATCATATGTTCTTGTCTAACTGATTATGCAATCCATTCTCTCTTCATAACATCTAAGTCACCTTGAATGCTTTGTCTATGCATGCAAACTATCCTCTATGCTCCTTCAACTCTCATTCAATGATAGATAGTTTAGGGTTTTTCTCCCTTTTAAGAAGATTTTGGTGGGTTAGGGATATGTATTAATCTAAGGCTAAGATTCATCAAAATTTCTACTTAATCCTTCTCATTTTTTGATTGGTTGCATGTAATTGCATAGAAAATCAAATTAGAGATTCATCCTTATGTCCAAAATATCATAATTTACCTTTAAGTTAGCTAAAAAATGGTTTACATAGTTGTTTGTGCCATTACAATCAAATATGTCAAAATTGTGCCACTTAGTATCTAAAGTCTTTGATACTTGACATGCATTAATCTTGATACTATGACTTGGCACTTGCATTGCTTAGTATCCATTGTTTACTTGACTCCTAAATCACTTGGCATGGTCTATCTACTTGGCACTTGAGTGACTCAGCACATGAGTTGCTACACACTCACTATAGCTTGACATGGTCTAATATTTACATGTTGTGCTTGACATGTATTACTAGTTTAGCATGAACTAAGTAAATAGCTCTTAAGTATGTTGACACTTACTTGTCAAAATCAATCTAAGATCAACAATTATAAGGATAAGCTTTGTAACCTATTTAGATTATGGAAGTTGTTGATAGAAGGAGAGATTTCAATACAAAACAATATTGTCCTTTTAGTAGTGTCTTATTGTTTTAACCTAGTCAATTTGGTTTGCCATCAATGCCAAAAAGGGATATTGTTGACAATAGATTGAAGAAGATTGTTGAAGAAGCATGATCAATATGTTTCATTCATTATTTTATTAGTGATGTCAAACATGCTATTTACTAGTAAGACAACTACTTATATGATTTAAATACTATCACTTATTTGATTGATGATGAGGATTTGATCAAAAGATGTAACAATAGCATATAGAGGAAAGGTCGAGTTATGATTATGTAAAGGAGTACAAGAATCAGTTAAGTTAGTGATAACATGATGTATTGATAATCTACTTAAGATTAAAAAGGGTAGTTACACTAAGAAAGTTTACAAGAAGAAGTTAAACAACGTTTGTCTATCAAGCTTGACCAAGTGGATAGTAGGTGTCGAGGAAAGCTAGTACATGCTAAGAAAAAAATTAGTTTTAGCCAAGTAAAAATTTATTCTATTGTATGCTAAGAAAAATAGTGGATGCCAAATAAATTTTAGTTGATGCTGAGCATTGGAAAACTTTAGTTCATGCTAAGTGATTTTATAGAGGATGTCAAGCAATGCAGTATGTGTTGAGCATGTAATGGGCACCGTGGAAATTTCCAAGAATAATTACACCCAATCTACCTATAGCTGGAAATGTGTTCAAGATTCTTGTTAATGAGTTGATAGAAATAAATTTCAAAGGCCAAACCCTAAGGGAATGATGCCTAGAATTTCACAAGAGAGGATAGACATCCTCTAATTCCAAGAACAGATTTGTAACTCACACATCCAAGTTCTAATCAATGCAATTCACAACAATTAGATGCTAAACAATGAAGCTCCAACCTTTATTTATACTTTTCGTTCACCCTTCTAGAAGGAAATAAAATATTAATTAATTAAATTACTAGATGCTTCCCCCTTTCCAATAATTAATGCACTTTCTAGAAGCTTCTCCCTTGCAATTCAATAATTAATTTTGCTTCTAAAAAAAAAAATTAATTAAATATAAAGTCACCTTTTAATTTTAATTTATTTAATGAATTTATGAAAAATTAATTTAATAAATTTCTCCTTATTTCTTCATTTAGTCTTTGGAGAATGTAAAGGCTAAGAACTCCAGTAAGTTGCTAAAAAGATGGGGACATTACAATCTACCCTCCTTGAAATTACTTGTCCTCAAACAATCCAATAACACAATGAACTCCAACCTTCACCCAGATCCAAAATGAAGTGGTATGTGACATCCCTATGGACATTAAAAAAACTATAAACCAACATCATTAGGACCAACCACATGTCCTATAGCCTAGCACTAGAAATTGTGTTGATGATGTAGAAGTCAAAATGTCACCATAAGGCAACACTATAGAAGATCTATGAAACATCTTCTTCCCTATATCCACCCACATAATATATATTAAAATGGAATCTTGATCATCACCAACATGCATTGAAGAAGATGTAGCTACATGCAAACTATATGCACTCATGCCAATCGTATCAACAATTAGTGTAGCCACATAAAAATATACAAACATAAGAACAACACTAACTGATGCAACAAAAAATTGAACCAAATCTATAGTTGATGAAAACTCTCAATCATCAACATGTGTGCCATCATTAGAACACACAACAAAAACTACATGCATATTTCTAAACTCTTGGTTGGATGTCTCAACTAACATAGAAGTGGTTGTTGACATGATAATATCCTCGCATTCTCCTTATCCCACTATTACTACATTGTCTTCCCCTAACAAAGCCTCATATGTGGACTCTTCACTCTATAGACATGACTTAATGCCAGATTAAAAATCAATAATACTAGAGCATAAACTCACATCTATTGACTCCATTAAAACACCCACATGACCAACATCATAGTTGGGTGGCTTTATACATGTCTCGATCCCACCTAAGGAAGCAACTACCTCATGCACTATAGTAACACCATGAGATCTCACATAAAAATCTCTAATAATAATCATGTCCTCATGAGAGTTGAATATATTAGTGGTGATAACTGCATCAACTATCTCTACACTAACTATAAAAAGTGCTCTAGGAACCTCAACCTACTAAAGCTTGGTCTCATTATCTTCTATTGCCACTGACACAATCACATGTCCCTATGAAGGAAATCCATCATCAACAATGCAAATAGGACTAGCAGGTGTCATTCTAAATATAGGTTGTTGGATAATGTTGTCCTTGATGTCACACAAATGTCACATCAGTCATTAGTCTCAAGTTCACCAAGCTCAAACAGTCTGCAATGCAATTTACAATACCAACCGAGCTCACTCGGTCATCAAAAGAAATGTGGAAGACAGTGTTAACCAAGCTAACTCAGTCAACGAAGGAAATGTGAAAAGCCAGTGTTAACTGAGCTTCACTCGGTCTCCAAAGAGTAGTTTCCACCGAGCTCACTCGATCATCAAATGAATTATGGAAAAGTCAGTGTTAACCAAGCTTCACTCAGTCTCCAAAGGTTAGTTTCCACCGAGCTCACTCAGTCATTAAATGAATTATGGAAAAGTTAGTGTTAACCGAGCTTCACTCAGTCTCCAAAGGTTAGTTTCCATCGAGCTCACTCGGTTATCTTAGGAAACTTAGTAATTACCAAGTTCTCCTGGCGATTGATGGTTTGTCATGAAGTTCACTATATCAACCAAGCTCAGTCGGTTAACACAAGAATTTTTTTTTGAACAAAGTTCACTGTGCAGGGTCGGCCAGTATAGGGATTTGCTAATTAATTACTTTTAGCCGACTATTGTAATTGTTTGTTTTAGTCAGTAATTTGAGCTGACTAAGATAATTTGAAAGGTATATATGGTTATTCAAGGTATGAATTAAAGTGTGTGATTATGAAAAAGCTATGAATGCGAATTATATTATGAAGAAGCGAATGTTGAGAAAAGTTTGATGGAGGATCAGATGTGTTAAAGGAGCTACAAATTTGTATTTGATTAGTAAGGATCCAATCAAGCATAACAGAGATCTGTAATCAGCAAAGATAAGTTGCACATTATATCAAGTCATTTCATTGTTTCTTTCTAACCATTGTAACAGTGTATTCAAAATCTCTTAACAGAGTTGGTTTAATAGCCATTCAATAAATCCTCTAACAAGGTGATAGTTCAGTTGAATTGTTCTAAAGACCTCTAGCAAGGCCACTCCTAACAGAGTGATTAAATCCTTTAACAGGGTCACCCCTAACAGTGTGTTTTTGTAACCTTTAACAGGGTTGGCTCCTAACAGGGCTCACTTCAGAAGAGTGAAAAAGTTACATTGGTGGTTTTTACTATATTAGGGTTTCCACGTTAAAATCTTGTGTCTCTTGTGTTCTTAATTGCTAAATTACTTTGTGCATGATATCATATCAGTTTTTAATATTTATCATTTGCTGCATTATCGAGTTTCAAAATTTTATTAATCAGATCAAAGGTATATTCAGACATCTTAGGGACTGTGGAAAGTTTTTGTAGTAACTGATTCACCCCCTCCCCCTCTCAGTTACTCTCTTCTCATTTCCAACAATGAGCACTGGCAACATAGTTTAAACTGAGCATCAAAGACATAGTGTTAACCAAGTGAAGTTGCACTTAGTGTTGACCGAGTGAGGAAGCACTCAGCGTTGACCGAGTAAGGAAACACTCAGTGTTAACTGAGTAAGGAAGCACTCAGTGATAACTAAGCTCAGGAGGTTATCAAAGAAGTTATTCTATAACGAGTGACACTATATCTACTAAGTCACCAATGGTTACCGAGTTCCAAGCAATTTTGTATGACTAGTATGAACCAAGCCCTACCTCTACCGAGTGCATGACGATGCCGAGTAACATAGTGGATGCCGAGTATCAGAAGGTCATCAAGTCTATCTGAATTCAATTGTTGGAAATATTCAAGATGTAATAGGTTATTGAGAGGGGAGGGGTGAATTAGTAACAATAAAATCTTTAAGTTTACCATACACAACATTTACTCATCTATCCTGCTGCATAAAAACTGTTAAACATTAAAACCATATATGCATCGAGATTTGGTGACCCAGAAACCTTCCAAAATAGAAAGTAAAACTGGGGTGGGGATGATACCCACAAAGCTTCATTACTGCAGTATGAAGTTGGCCGGTTAAGGCTTACAATGATCACTTCTAGTGATTTTCCCTATTAGGAGCATAGAGGATTGCTAGATCCACCTTGTTAGAGGATTTACAAACATACTTTATAAGTATGCACTCTATTAGGAGATTTGTATAAAGACAGTTAAGTCTACCCTGTTAAAGGATTTACAAAAAATGATTCACCTATTAGAATAAACCAACAGATCAACTTACAACTTGATTGGGTTCTTTATTGTAGATCACCTTTTGTGATTGATGAAATTTCTGCTCCTGATGGACCTTGCTGAGTATTCTTTACTGCAGATGAATTCGCACTATCATCTAGATATCTTGTATGTCTTCTTGAAATATCTATATCACCTTTTTTTTGCAATATTCTCTATATCCTTTTTGAATGTGTCAATTGTATATATATACCATTCCAATAATTATTCATGCAAGGTCGGCCAAACACAAGTAAACAAAATATAACTGAGTCAGCCAAATGGTAAAATAAACTCGATTGTCTTGCAACTGCTACTTCCGAATGCCATTGCTGTTCGGTAGGTGAAGAGAAATTCTAAATAGATTCTTTGCTCTTTTTGAAAAGTCACTCAAAATTCCTAGTTAAAGGTGTGGAATGGAAGGTGTTGAACTTCAAATTGGCACCAGCAATTGCAGAATCACTCGACCCTAACAGTGCTCAGTCTCGAATTCCTTCAAAGGTACTCCTTATAAATGACATTTGGTCTCATTTCAAATGTTCCATTCAAGAGCTTGGAAACCTAGAAATTGATAATGCCCTAGGTGAAATGAGCATAGATGGGAATTTGAATCCTGAGCATAAGCATCTTGAAATGAAAGGGTTAACCCACATTTCACATTTGCCAAGAAATTTTCAAATTAAATGGGTTAGGTATGTACTCAGCCGGGTTCACAACGGGCAATTGTGGTTAGAGAAACCAGTGCTTATCACAAAGAAAATGATTAACAAAATTACTGGCCTTCCCATATTGAGCAAAGCCAAGACTACCAAAACCCTAGGTCGGGAAGAATTGCAAAGGCTAACCCAGGTAGAATGGGATGGTAGAGGACTTAAGCCGAGTACAGTAACTGACGCTGAATTAAGATTTGGTATTCATGTCATTGCTAATAAAATTTATAGTTCCAGCTGACCAAATAGTGTACCATGCGAAGAAGTAGATTTAGCATATAAGATAGTAAAGAAGAATGTTGAGTTTGATCTGTCTGAATTGCTTTTGTCTCAATTCAATAAAAATATGGAAAGCATAAGGACTTCAAAGAACAATTCCTGCAAATTCGGTTCACTTTTGATCTATCTATTTTCTATGTTCAAAAGTCTTTTCCATCAAAAGGATCAGTAGTATGGAAAAAGGATATTCCCATACTCTATCAAATAAATGAGTTTATTGCAAAGTTAGGTGAAAATTTTGACAGTGTTTTGGATAATTACTTTGAAGATTTTAAGGAAAGAATGAACAATAGGTTCTGGATTCCACCAAAACTAGTTGAGGAATATAAAGAAGATGTATGCTTTATGGTAGATTGTGACAAGGTATAGATACAGGCAGTCAAGCCCCAAGTTTCATGGGTGAAACCTCTTCCTTATGAGGTTAATATTGATGAAACCAAAGACATCATAGAAGTAGTGGCGAATGAACCAGTAGATCCAAAGCAACCAGTCTTTGGAACTTTTGATGAAGCTAAAGCCAGAATTGAACTTTCAATCAAAATCCCTCTGGTCATTAGCAAAGGAAAGAGGAAGATTGTAAAGTTAAAAACAAAACTTGGTCCTCTGATGATTACTAAAGGAAAAGGAGAAGATGATGAAGAAGAAGAGGAAACCGAGTCAGAAAAAGAAGAGGAGCCTCAATGGAAGAAAGGTAAGGTGATTATCACCAAACCTAAAACGCAAGCCACTACAATCTTCTCCAGAAGAACAAGACAGGGAAAGAAGGAACCTGTATTTATTAGGCCTCCACTCACATTTGAGGCAAGCTTGAAGCAATTAGAAGAAGGTACTAGCTTCACAAACTTCAAAGCATTGAAGTTTGAGACAAGAACAAAACAGGAGAAAATGCAAATTGAAGAATTGGTTTTGAATAAAATGGGAAGATGGAAATACTCTCCTGAAGAGATTGCCTCTTAGATCCCTAAAGAACTACTGGAGAGGTTGCAACCAAGATGGGAAATTGCAACCAAAAATGTCAAAGATATCTTTGAACAAACCTTGAAAAATCTCCTGTCGAGTCTCACTGATGCAGAAGTAAAGAAGTCACTGAAAGATCATGAAGGCAATATGATGATTAGATTTAACACTTGTTTGATACTTATCAAAAACATTGAGCATGTTGTCAATGATGCAACAAACATGTGGAAACATATCTATCATCTACATAAACCCAGTGAGGATATTGTTGAAATCAAGGACAATGACAACAGTGATGATGATATTGAAGATGTTCTAGGGGATCTGCACTCAATGATGATGAATGTTGAGGAAGAATTCAAGGAAGATGAAATGGAGGAAGAATTCAAGAAAGATGAAATGGAGGAAGAATTCAAGGAAGATGAAATAGAGGAAGAAGATCAAGCTAAGGAGGAAGATAATCCTGTAAAAATTGTAGCCAAAGTTATTGCATCTCTTCCACCTAAAGTAGCTACATCAACTATGGAGATAGCCTCTACTAGTGAGATTGTGTGCACAATAGCTTCATCAATTGCTCAATCTTCACCTGTCTCCTCTCAGCTCTGGGCACCATCTATACAAATGGACTCTCCACCTAAAGCAGCTACATCAACTATGGAGATAGCCTCTACTAGTGAGATTGTGTGCACAACAGCTTCATCAATTGCTCAATCTTCACCTGTCTCCTCTCAGCTCTGGGCACCATCTATACAAATGTCTACCACTTCATTAACCGAGATGCAACCATCTTCATTGACAGAGGCATCATTAGCTACAACAGTAAGTTCATCAGGCATATCAACTTCTACTGTAGAGTGTTCAGTAAGTATATCCACTAGTACTTCAATTTTGACAACTTCATCTACTCCAATTTTTGCATCTGTTAGTCCTCCCATACCAACCTATACATCAATCTTGGGAAGAACATCAATTTTTGATACTGTTAGCACTTCTCTCAATTTTCCTCTAGCTAGTCCTATTCCAATTTTTTCAACCTGTCCAGCCTCATCAACTATTATTTCAGACTCAAAGGGAAAAGGTGAAGTCACTGCGGGAAAAGAAAAAAGATACATAATTTCCAGCAAGGTAGTGGATGAGGAAATAGACTTGGATAAGGACATTATCATTCCTAAGATAGATCTAGATAATGCATCAGTTGATGAAATGAGAATGGTCAGTCAGCTATTAGATCAGAAGGCAAGGCAAAAACAACTAAGGCATGAGAGAGACCAGGAATATAGTATCATTGAAAGTGCTAAGAATATTCTAACAGAGGCTATAGGTGTTGAAGTAGATTCTACTCAACACATTTTGAATTAGTTAGAAGAGGTTGTATATAAATTCAATGAGGATACCTCCAGCCAAGAAAAATTGATTGAAAAAGCAGAGAAGAAATTTGATAATAAGGTGCTTGAGCACATTGCTCAGCATGTTGCATTAAAACAAGTATAACTTTCTACAATTTTGAGTAATTTTGAACATTCTTTTAATAATGTAACTTCACTTTTTGGGAAACTTTGTGATGTTACCGAGTATACTAAGGAAATCAAAGAACAATTGAATAAAATTGATGGGGATATGAAGGTCAGTGCACAAATGTTGCAGCTTGACCATAGTTCAAGTTCATCCCATCATCTCAGAATAAGATTTTTGTCAGAGAAACAGGCAGAATTGTTGAGAGAGGAAGCAAGGATCAGGTGTACTCTAATTGACATCCAAAATATGATCCTTCCTATCATGGACACAATGCAAAAGCATATTGCCCATTCCAAAACATTGATTCATGACAAAAACTTCTCAATTGCAGATCATATGATTGAACTTTCTGCAGAAGTTCAAATAGCACTCTCCACCAGCAGACTTTTGCAAGAAAATTGGGATAAGACATTGGCTCTTATTCTCAAGGTACATTCTGAGTTTATCAACCATTTTGGACTCTCTGTGTAAATATATATAGTTTGATTTGGCATTATTGTCAAAAAGGGGGAGATAGTACACTCTTGGAGATAAAATTATGAAAATATGTGTAATGACTTGTAAATAATATGCATATTGTATGGGGGAGATACATGTAAGAAAGATATGTGTAATAAGACTTGCAAAGATCAATTTTGAAAATTCAAAACTATATGTCTATTTTTATTTTATTTTTTGCACATAATTATTTTTGTCACTAATGCCAAAGGGGGAGATTGTTGGCATAAAGTTATTTGCCATTAGTGACAACACTCATCTCATAGTTCAAACTGAGTAATACAGTTCAACCCAAGCACTGGCAACACAATTCAGACCAAGCACTAGAAACACAGTTCAAACTGAGCACTGGCAACATAGTTTAAACCGAGCATCAAAGACACAGTGTTGACCGAGTAAGGAAACACTCAATGTTAACCGAGTAAGGAAGCACTCAGTGATAACCGAGCTCAGGAGGTTATCAAAGAAGTTAGTCTATACCGAGTGACACTATATCTACCATGTCACCAATGGTTATTGATGTATGACTAGTATGAAAAAAGCCCCTACCTCTACTAAGTGCATGACGATGCCGAGTATCAGAAGGTCATCAAGTCTGTCTGAAGAACCCGAGTTTATTTTACCATTTGGCCTCTCTATGTAAATATATATAGTTTGATTTGGTATTGTTGTCAAAAAGGGGGAGATAGTACACCCTTGGAGATAAAATTGTGAAAATATGTGTAATGACTTGTAAATACTGTGCATATTGTATGGGGGAGAGAAATGTAAGAAAGATATGTGTAATAAGACTTGCAAAGATCAATTTTGAAAATTCAGAACTATTGAATATATTAGTGGTGATAACTACATCAACTAGCTCTACACTAACTATAAAAAGAGCTCTAGGAACCTCAACCTACTAAAGCTTGGTCTCGTTATCTTCTATTGCCACTGACACAATCACATGTCCCTATGAAGGAAATCCATCATCAACAATGCAAATAGGACTAGCAGGTGTCATTCTAAATATAGGTACATTTGCATTAGGGACTCCTATCGAGGAAAATTTAACCTTCATTCCCTACAACCTTGATGTTGGCCTTCTAAAGGAAGAAACCATATACCTTACTGCCCTTTTAATTGTCTCTAGATCTAGCAAGCTCTCTGTCAATCTTTGTTGATGAAGCATAAGTTTCTCCATATTCTCCCACAAAGAATTCATCTTCATGCTAATTTAATCATTAGTCCATTGACTTCTAAAACTATCAGTCCTCCTATGTTTGTCCATGGCTAAAAAATGCTAGAGTGCTAGTCACTCCAAATGTAACAGCAAATCTGACAATTAATTTTCTACCCCATAAGATGGTAGGAAACCCCTCTAATACCACTGTAATGGGCACCCTGGAAATGCCCAAGAATAATTACACCCAATCTGCCTGTAGCTAGAAATGCATCCAAGCTGCCTATTAATGAGTTGATAGCAATAAATTCCAAAGGCCAAACCCCAAGAGAATGATGTCTAGAATGTTGCAAGAGAGGATAGACATCCTCTAATGCCAAAAATAGATTTGTAACTAACATATCCATGTTCTTTTCAATGCAATTCACAATATCAGATGCTAAATAATGAAACTCCCACATCTATTATACTTTTCCTTGACCATTCTAGAAGGAAATAAAAGATTAATTAATTAAATTACTAGACACTTCCCCCTTTTCAATAATTAATGCACTTTCTAGAAGCTTCTTCCTTGCAATATAATAATTAATTGTGCTTCTAGAAAAATAAATTAATTAAATATAAAGTCACCTTTTAATTTAGATTTATTTAATGACTTTATAAAAAAATTATTTAATTAATTTCTCCTTATTCTCCACTTAGCCTTTGGAAAATGCAAAGGCTAAGAACTCCACTAAGTTCCTAAAAAGATGGGGACATTATAGAGCATCATAAGAAAGTTAATTCCAAGTGGCTAAATTAGTTGAAAGATTGTGAATTCAATGGATTTGTGCCAACAAGATTGTTATCTTGTCCATTGTGTGAACCAGGTGGAAGATAAGACTGATAAGCTAGTGGCATAGAATTTAGTGTATGTATTGTTTAGGTGAATTCAAAGAGGATTGAAGGGTAAGTATCTAGAAAAGATATGAAAAATGGGGTGGATTCATTGTATCCTACCTAATTTGTCCCAACCCTAAATTGGACGATGGAGAATGAGCAAAAAAAGATCTTAATTTCCTATTTATAGGAATGGTTTGTTAGAAGCAAGAGTTGTCACGTGCAAGAACCTAAGGAAGATAAGGATTTGATGGTTTTGCTTCATCAAGTGACCTAAGAGAAGAGTTTGTAATGGTATGTTAAGCAAGAATGCTTAAGGGTATGAGTTCTTGAAGGGTGAACAAGCTATCAAAGTTAAAATGTGTTAAGGCCAAGAAGAATGGAGGACTAGAACATAGATTTGTAATCCCTAAATGGCGTTGTCAATTTTTATTAGATGAAGCCTTACTATTATTCTAATAATTATACCAGTCTAGGGTAAATTCTTTGGATTAAGGTTGACCTAACAATCGTTTGAAAATCCTTTACCTAGGTGTCATTCCACGTGAATGATCTAAAGTTGTCTAACAAGGCTCACTCCTAATAAGGTGATTGAAATCCTTTAACAAGGTTACATTTAATAGTGTGCATTGTAACCTTTAATAGGGTTGGCCTTTCATAGGGCATCACTTTAGAAGAGTAAAAAAGAGTAGCATATTACTAGTAGTTTTTCCCAAATTGGGTTTTCACGTAAATCATTGTGTCAAGTGTGTTGATGAATCTATTATGTTTCATGTTTAAATTTTTGCAAGTTTATTTGACAACAACCTATATGTTTTTAAGTGATTGCATAATCTTATGGATGGATGCACGATAATAATTTTTTTATGGGTTCACTAAGCTTTGAAAAGTTTTATTTATACATATGGACCTTGGATAATTGATTCACCCTCCCCCCTCTTACTTATTCTAAAGTATTCCAAAAAATCATAACAACATAATTTAAAACCATTAGTTCCATTATCATTCATAAACATGCATTAGAAAAATAACACACTCAGACAAGAATAACTACACTCAGAATGAAATCATCAATAGCATATATTATTGCATCAAAATAATGGTCTGGAATAGAGATTACATCCATTTTTTTATAAGAAATCATCTCCTCCCTTTGTGATAGGAGTGAGACTTCTTAAAATGCAAACACATGCTAAAAACTATTAAAATATATCTAATTATGTATAAACTAACTCTCTAAAAAGTGTTAAGTAGCTCTTCACCCTCATTTATATTCATTAATGGGTGCATAAGCCTTTACATGAAAAAAAAAAAAAAAAAGAATAAAAGAATGATAAGTTAAGAAAAAAAAGCAATTGCAAGATGATCTAGGAGTCTCTGGAAGCTCTAAAAATGGAAGCCTGACCTTCTCTAGGAGTTTTTAGGAGTTCAATTGTAGTCAAAATATGCTTTTTGGTGTATGGAAACTCTAAATTAGGAACTAGTAGTTAACTTCAGTGCACCACTTCTTATTCAAAACTTTTGGTGCACCTCTATTGAAAGCTTTATTGTACACCTCAGTGATAGGTTCCAAAAATCCAAAATTCTTCTAAGTGTCAAAACTGAATTTCCAACATCTATTTTTTCTTCCTTGTTATACCAAAATGATATCTAGATGTTTTCTCTTAAACTTCTCTATTATTCCCGCCACTTGGTTAGTCTCTAAAATATCCAAAGTTTGATGTTTATCCTTTTTTTACTATCATTAGTTAATGAATTCTATCCATGTTGTCGCAAAATTGTCAAGCTTACTATACATATCCAATAGTACCTCTTTAGTCTTGAATTCATTTATTATGTCTTCAGCTAACGAATCATCCTTGAATGTCTTGCAAATAAAATTGACCACTAATAGTATAGCAATAAGCTTGGTCATAGCCTTATCCTCAAAAATCTCAAGGAAAGTGGTGTTGTATTACCTTTATGCTTTCAAAAAATGCTCTTGATTTTGATCGTAAAGCCTTAGGATCTTTGTGTGTGATTGTTTCATTAATTTATTTTTGACTAATATCTTTCAATCCATTCATCAATATTGTCTAGCTCCTCAGCAATATATACCTCTGTCAACATTTGGTATATTTGACCTTTAATTGGTTTCAAAGCATGTAGGTCATTTTCCTAGATATGTACTTCATCTATTAGCCCAAAATCTTGGTGGACTATGGAAAGAAACTTGTTGGCTCCTCACTAGATGTAGTGCAATAGGATCAAATTACCCTGTATTATCTACATGCCTTACTTTTCAAAATTTTCTTTCCATTGGTGACATCCTTTCAAGTCGATCTAGTTGTGTTGCCCCTATTCCTCTTCTCTCTAATGTTTCCACAAGAGTGGTCTATAGATTTTCTAGGTTGATTGGGCCCAAAGCTTCATGTCGATAGCCTCTTAATATCTCATTTTTCTTCTACACTAATATCAACTTGTACTCATCCTGGTCCATATGCTTGGGTACCTCTTTCATACTTATAGTGATCATCACTTTGGTTGTGTCTATAGTGGGTTTTCCAAACATGAGCTCCTTCATTTTTTAGTCTTTAGGAGTTAGTTTTATGGTGTTAGCATGCAGAGGAATAATGGCTATATGTGAAAGAAAGTCCTGATCCTAGTTATTCATTATGAAGGATGGCATTTGAACATCACTTATAGGTGGCTAAGGCTTCTTGATTGATTTTACTAATTCCTTCCTTCCCTCCTCAACTTTTTGGTCTAGCTATCACTTTTGGTGAACCATAATCTCCCTCTTTAGCCATGTTGGTGTGGTACCCTTGACAGACACGTTCTTTTCTAAAGAGGTTGGTTCTACTATAAACTCCTTGTCCTTATCAATCCTCTTTGAATTATTCCCCTATTGAGAAAGATCTTTAGTTTGAGTCAATGTATTTGGTTGGGCTAAGGTCATAGCCTCTCTATTCTAAGGAATTTATTGAGGCTCTTTAAGTATTTTCCCTTCATTAGATACTTAATTGGCATACAGTTTTTGGGGTTTCCCTTTATTGGTCACTTGTTCTTCTTCTTTTTGGGCTTGAGAAGTGGATTCATTGAAAATTCATCTAAAAATTCCAAATTCTAAGATGGTGGTGTTGGAAATCTGATTGAAAAGCTCATTGATGAAGATCAAAGAAGGAGATTGTTGTAAATAAGAAAGATTATTGTTAAAAAAATGTTTTCAATCATTGTTTTGTCATTGATGTCAAACCTTCTATTTTTAGGAATGACATTTTTTATGAGATCCAAGCACTATCACTTAGTTGATTGATGAAGAGGATTTGATCAACAAGATGTAACAAGAGAACCCAAGGGAAAGGTTGAGTTATGATATTGTAATGAAGTGCAAAGATTAGTTAAGACAATGGTTAAATGATGTATTGACAGCATACCCAAAGATATAGAGGTTGGTCACACTTAGAAACATTGGAGGAATAAGTTGTAACAAGGTTGACCACAAAGCTTAAAGTAAGATCATTAGTGGGTGCCAAGAAAGTTAGTTGAAGCAGAGAAAATTCTCAGTTGGAGCTAAGTAACAAGAAATTCTAGTGGGTGTTGAGTGATCTTTAGGTTCCGAGTGAAGTTCAAGTCCCAAGCGTCAAAAAATCTTAGTTGGAGTTGAGTAATCTTTAGATGTCGAGCATCAGGAAAAATATGGTTAATGTCGAGTAACACAGTGTGTGCTAAGCACCAATATTTCAATAGTGTCGAGCTGCTGCATTATTTTAAATAATGAAGATTCACCAAATCCAAGCTGACAAAGTGGTTACCTTTAATTTTGTGAATGAGTTGGATTATTCAATGTAAACCATTTTTGGGCAAATTCAAGAGGATTATTCAAGAAGTTTCTAGAGGAAACAAAATATGGATTAGAAGCAATGAATCCTACCTAATCCATATGAATTGAAATTAAAGGATGGAAGAATTGAGTGGGAAAAGAACTTCAAGACTTCTATTTAAGGAGTCATAGACCAAGAAGCAAATGTTGTTGATACTATTGCTACTAAAGTGCAAAAATGTGAAGTGGCTAGAAGGGTGCCAAGGAGAAGACATCTAGAAGGAGGAAGAGCATAGAGGCTCTACTTCTACAAGTGGTCATGAAGGGATGATTTCACTGGTACATTGAGCATGAAAGACTCAAAGAGACTAAGCTTAAAAGGAAGGCAAGATATCAAGAGTTGCAGTGATTGAAGGTGAGGCAATGGTATGAGCTAAGAAGTGATCTGAGATTTGCAAGATAAGTTGTATGTTGTAGTTAGGTCAAAGATTTTCTAATACTCTCTAGAAATTATATTAGATATGAAAATCCTATGGACTTAGGTTAGTTTAATAGCCATTTGTAAATCCTTTAACAAGGTGGCATTCCAAGTGAATGTTCTAAAGTCCTCTAACCAGGCCCACTTCTAATAGGATGGTTAAATCCTCTAACAAGGTCACATTTAATAGTGTGTTGTAAGCCTTTAACAGGGTAGGCCTTTCACAAGGCATCACTTTAGAAGAGTGAGAATTGAGTAGCATGTTACTAGTGGTTTTTCTCAAATTGGGTTTTCTAATAAATTATTGTGTTATGTGTTGATTTCTTATGTGTTATGCTTGCATGTTGATTTACAGTAACTTTTTGGTTAAAAAAGTGAAAGCTTAGATTAATGAATGGTTGAATGGGCTCACTATACTTAGTGAAAAGTTTGAATAGGACATTTGGACCTTGAATAACTAATTCACCTCCCCTCTCAGTTATTCTAAAGTATTTCTAACAATTGGTATCATAGCCATCTACTGATTTAGTTTCAAGGTACTAGAAGCAAGAAGATCAAAATGTCCAAAAGAGAAGTTCCCAAGCTCAACAAAGACAAATTTTCTGCATGGTAGAGTCTAATGAAATTGCACCTTGGATCAATAGGTGACTATGCACAAACCTCAATTGGAACAGAGCATGTAAATCTAGTAGGATCTCTTAATATAGATGATTTGAATAAAAAGAAGGAGTACAATCAAGAAATGTTGGAGATTTCCTCCACACTTAGTTATGGAGAATATGATGACATCAAAGATTGTGATACTACATTCAAGATGTGGAAAGCCTTATCAGATATCTATGGAGGAGATCAGAATGTCCAAAGAGCAAAGAGAGAAAGCCTAAGAGGAAAGTTTGATGACATGAAAATGGAGGAAGGAGAAAATGCTACTCAATATGTTGCAAGAATAAAAGAAGTTTTAAGTGCAATAAGAAGTCTAGGTGCTCAATTGGAAGAAGAAAGTCTCATCAGCAAATACTTAAGAACTTTATTCTTTATCTATGCTATTAGAGTTTTAGCCATTCAAGAGCTAAGTTGTGTACAAGGAAACACACTAACCTTTGAAGGAATAGTGGGAAGACTTACTACATTTGAGCTATCCAATTTTGATAACTATAGACCTGAAAAACCTTGAATCTACTTTTAAGGCCAAGATGAAAATAAAAGGCATTAAGAAGGAAACATCAAGTAAGAAGAGAAGAAAAGGGAAACATGCATCTAGTGATAGCAGCATAGATGAGGAACATGTGGAATGGTTAGAAGCATTACTAGCAAGGAAATTCCATAGAGGCAAAGGTAAATTCAAAGGTAAGATCCCTATCATATGTTTCAATTGCAATGAAGTAGGTCATATTGCTATAAGATGTACACAGAAGAAGAACTACAAAGAAGGAAACAAGTACAGGAACAAGAGAGAAGATGATAGTAAAGACTACAAGGAAAAAGGTAAGAGATGCTACATTGTTGAAGAAGATTTTGATGAAAATGATGATGAAGTAGTCTATGTGGTCGTGAAGGATGAATTAGATAAAGATTAAGATGAAGCAACAACATTGGTTACCTATGTGAACAAGAATGACAAGTGGATCATAGATAGTGGATGCTCACATCACATAATGGGAGATAAAAGTAAGTTCATTACCTTTACTCAATATGATGGAAATAGTGTTAGATTTGGTAATGATGCTCCGTGTCAAATCAAATGAAAAAGCTTATTAAAATCATAGAGAAAATTTTATTGATAATGCATACTATGTTGAAGGATTGAACTACAACTTGTTGAGTGTATCACAGTTAGGCAATGTAGGTTGCAAAGTTAAATTTGGAAACAAAATTACTAAAATCAATGACACTGATGGAAATCTAATAGGAAAAGGTGAACAAACTAAGAGTAATCTTTTTTACATAGAAATGGAAAATGCAACATGTCTTGTTGTTAGATCTGATGATGTGTGGTTGTTCCATAAAAAGAAACCCAAAAACACAATGTGCAAACAATGTCAACTAAGGAAGATGACTAAGTCTAATTTCAAAAGAAAAACATATTGTATATGAGCAATGTTAGTATGCTAATAGAAACCAAATTTAAATAAAGCTTCTACAAACTAAAAAAAATTCATAAACTTCAAGATAGACTAAGATGAGCTCTCAATTGAGAATATGAGCCATTAATGGGCTCTCTCAATGAGAAGCTCTCTTTTTGAGTAGCTTTGTCTAAATAAAAAGGATGTATGCTCAAGCTTTATGCTTCAAAAAGAGCTTCAAATAGAGTTGGAATTTGGGTGTGAGTGTATTGTTTTGATGTAAAATAGCTTCTTAAAATGGCATTATGACTTTACTTCATGGATTGTGTTATTTTGCAAAGGGGAAGGATCCAATTTATAGGCAAGAGGCTTGAGGGATTGAGGGCTAAGATGCAAGGATGGGAAAAAGCTCATGGAGGGCTCAGATTGCATGAGAGGAGAGCACATGGATTGTGCTTCCTTACAGCCAATCAGGGAGTGACGCATGTCACAGGGTGAGAGGATGGAGGAAAGGGGAAGGATGAGTAAACAAAGGAGGATCAAGGGATAAAATCTTCATAAAGACCCTCATAATGGCTTGTAAGAGCAATAAAAGGGCTTTGGAAGAGTCATTTATGGCCTAGTGGGCTTCATAAAGTTTTATGGTTGGGATATTTTGAGGGAGATGAGAGGAATTTTGACTTGGGCTTGATTAGGAAGGTTTTAAGCTTGCTTAGGATTGTGCAAATGATTAGAGGATGGATTAGGATGGTTTACGATTAGCTTAGGGATAGGCAAGTGGATGGCATTTAATGAGGGTGGGTGAAGGAGGAGATATTTGTTAACTTTGGCTTGGGTTAGTATGTTTTAACCCATGTTTAGGGAATGTGACAAAGTTAGGAGGGGATTAGGATTAGGTTTAAAGACATCTTCTAGAAGAGTCTAGACTTTGGATGAGGATAAAGACTTTCTAGAATAGTCTAAAATTTCCTAGGATGAGGATGAAGACTTTCTAGAAGAGTCTAAAACTTCTTAGGATGAGGATAAATTAGATTTTTAGGAAATAAATAAAGTTTTATTTATTTCAAGGGTTTGGGTTGAGGAGATATTTATTAAAACTTTTTTAATAAACATGAGGATTAATATTTAATCTTAATTAAATATTTTGAGTTTGGATTAGGGGTAGGAAATGATGGGATTAGCCTTTAACCAAAATTAAAGAAGGATTAGAAGATTTTGGAAGAGGTTAGTGGTCTTAAGGAAATTGGCCAAGTTTTGGGCAAAAAATAAATTTTTTATTTATTTTGGGTTTTTTGGTCAATTTATTAATTAAATAATTAATAAATAAGGAAATAATGTTTAAATAAGATTTAAACATTTTTGGGAGGGATTCCTTAATTAAATATTTTTAATTAAGATAAAGGGATTTAATGGAATAAAAATTAATTAATTAATTAAATAATTAATTAATTAATAAATGATGATGTCATCAGGAATTTTTCAGAAAATAAAAATACTTTATTTTCTAAAGGTTTTTAGGTGTCTACACATACACTTCCAAAGAAGTACTAGAATTAGTCCATACAGACTTATGTGGTCCAATAGAAGTTCAAAGCTACCTAGGAGACAAATACATAATGCTATTTGTAGATGACTATTCCAGGATGATGACTGCTATATTTTTAAAGAAAAAATTTGATACATTTCAAATGTTTAAGTGGTATTTGGCTAGAGTTGAAAAGGAAATGGGAGAGAACTTGAAATGCCTAAGGTCAGACAGAGGAGGTGATTTCACAACAAAAGAGTTTGAAATATTCTACAATGACAAAGGTATCAAAAGGCAAACATCGGCACTGAGAACTCCACCATAGAATGGTATTGCTGAAAGAAGGAATAGGTCAATGATTGACTATGCTAGAACCTTGATGATGGAGAAAAATGGTGCACTAAAGTACTAGAGAGAAGCTATAAGTATTGAACTATGGTATGGTCACTCACCTAATGTTAAACATTTCAAAGTATTTAGTTGTAAATGCTATATTCTTAAAGATACTAGAAATGGAAAGTTTGATGCAAAAAGTGATGAAGGCATATTCCTTGGATACTCCACTAGAAGTAAAGCATATAAGTGTTTGAACACTAACACTAACAAGATTGTGAAGAGTGCAAATGTAAGTTTTGATGAGCATACAAAGTTTAGGTTGATGAGTCCAAGCAATTAGAGGATTATAGATCTTTTGTATACTTCTATGAAGGAATGGCTACAGAAGACAATGCTACAAATCAAGTTGGGAATCAACAAAAAAATTTAATATCTGTTGAGTCATAGCCAGTGAATGCCAAGTTGCATTTAGAAGCTGAGCTGCATAATGTAGAAAATATAGATTTTGGTTTTGAAAATAGTATACATGAGAGGAATGATGAAGTAACAAATGAAGAAGAACAAAACAAAATGACTTTGAAGTTGAAGGATCAAACATGGAAAGAAGGACAAAACCCAGGTTAGCCAAGTATGTGAGAAGACATCACCCTAGAGAACAAATCATTGGTGACAAGGATACCATACCAATGACAAGGAATAGATTGAGGAATGAATCATGTCTACTAAGCAAGGTTGAACCTAAAATAGTGAAAGATGCACTACAAGATGATGACTGATATAAAGCCATGGAAGAGGAGATAGATTAGATTGAGAAGAATAAATCATGGACTCTAGTTCCAAGACTCGCTAATAAGAATGTGATTGGTACCAAATGGGTGTTTAGAAAAAAACTTGATGAGAATGGTGAGATAACAAGAAACAAAGCTAGACTAGTTTGCATAGGCTATGCACAAGAAGAAGAATTGGATTATGGGGAAACATTTGCCCCTATTGGGAGAATTGAAGGAGTAAGAACATGACTTACATATGCTACATACAGAGGTTTCAAAGTGTACCAAATGGATGTGAAGTTTTCTTTTTTGAATAGTATACTAGAAGAGGAAGTCTACATAGAACAACCAAAGGGATTTTTTGATGAGAAGAACAAGGACATGGTCTACAAACTGCACAAAGCACTTTATGGATTGAAGCAAGCACCTAGAGCATGGTATGAGAGACTAAGCAAATATCTTGTGAAAATAGGATTTGAGAGAAAAAATGACACCAAAATTTTTTACATCAAAGCTGAAAAAGCTAAAGATGTTTTGATATCAGAAATCTTTGTTGATGATATAATATTTGGAGGAAAAGATGTTCTTTGCAAAGATTTTGCCAATCAAATGAAGCATGAATTTGAGATGTCAATATTTGGAGAAATAAAATTCTTTGTTGGATTATAAGTACATCAATTGAATCATAGAATATTTGTGACCCAACTTGAATACATCAAGGATATTCTCAAGACATTTGGGTTAGAAGACTCAAAACTAGTCAGCACACCAATGGAAACTAGACATAAGCTATCCAAGAATGATGAATCAGTTGAAGTGAATTAGACATTATATAGATCAATGATTGGAAAACTACAATCTGTTGGAATAGTAGACCAAAAATTGCTTTAGCTATTGGAATAGTGGCAAGATTTTTTGCAAATCTAAGAGAAAGTCACCTAATGGTAGTAAAGAGAATACTAAGGTACCTAAAAGGAACTAATGACTTTGGTTTGTACTACAAGAGGAGTGAAAGTTTTGAACTAAGAGCCCACACTAATGCAAATTGGGGAGGTAACATTGATGATAGAAAAGCACTAGTAGAGGAGCACTTTTCTTGGGAAAATGGTTGATTAAATGGACCAGCAAAAAGCAAAGCTTTACCTCACAGTCCACTGCTAAAGCTGAATATATTGCAGCTGCTATAAATTGGACCAATATTGTATGGATAAAACATTTATTTCAAGGTATGAAGGAAGAGGTAACTAAGCCTATGATACTTTATTCTTATAATACAAGTTCTATAAACATATCAAAGAAATCTGTAATGCATGCTACAACCAAGCATATTGCAATCAAGTATCGCTATGTAAGAGAGTTGGTGAAAGACAAACAAGTGAAGATGGAATATGTTAGCTCAAAGGAATAGATTGCTAAAATCTTCACAAAAGCACTACCTAAAGATTCTTTTGAATACCTTAGAGGTAAGCTAGTGGTGATACCCCTAGCTAAGGCCACTTGAAGCATAATAAAGAATGCCCTGCAACAAATGAGCTAATTGTTGGTGATTTTACGCATTGATGAAGAGGATGTTTTCTTTAGAATTCATGCCTAAAGTAGTAGAAGTGTTGAAGCTCTAGATTAGTCACAAATAAGGTGATAGAGGAAGAAATTGAATGAACTTGAAAAAGCTACACTTGCATAATAAGATGCTAATATGTCTTTGGCATTGTTGTCAAAGAGGGAGATTAAAGTTGTGAGAAATTGATCAATAGCATGAGATCAAATGAAGAAAGAGGGAGAAGTTGACATAAATAATAAAAATTTGATCATAACAAGAAGAATATGAACAATATAGAGGGAGAAAACAAAGATTAAAGACACAATAGCCAAGAGGGAGAAGTAGAAATGAAGCAATCAAGATAGTAGAAGGAGATGTGAAAATTGATGGTAATACAATTACTTTTTAGCATCTGATTTACTATTCTAACCTAGTTAGAATTTGGTTAAATACTTTAGTCTGATGGTTGATCAATTTGGTTATCCATCAATGCTAAAGAGGGAGATTGTTGGAAATCTTATTGAAAAACCATAGAGGGTGAATGTTATAAAGTCCTCTAACCAGGCCCACTTTTGATAGGGTGGTTAAATCCTCTAACAAGGTCACATTTAATAGTGTGTTGTAAGCCTTTAATGGGGTAGTCCTTTCATAGGGCATCACTTTATAAGAGTGAGAATTAAGTAGCATGTTATTGATGGTTTTTCCCAAATTGGGTTTCCACGTAAATCATTTTTTTAAGTGTTGATTTCTTATGTGTTATGCTTGCATGCTAATTTATAGTAACTTGCTAGTTAGAAAAGTTAAAGCTTGGATGAATGAATGATTGAATGGGCTCACTATACTCACTAAAAATTTTGAATAAGACATTTGGACCTTGAATAATTGATTCACCCCCCCTCTCAATTATTCTAAAGCATTTCTAATAGGTGGTGGTGGAATTCCCAGAGATCCTTGAGGTAGAGGTAGAATTTGATTCTAGTCCTCTCATAAGGGTTCACTCATGGGAGTATCCCTTATTTTCTCTCCCACCATCTTAGTGCCACTAGAATTAAGTCAAAGTTGGAGAGGTTAAAGACATTAGTTTCTTTCCCTTCCATATCATTATCTACTATTGTTTCTCATCTTCTAATGTCAATACTTGGATAGGGTCCCTTGGAGTAGATGGAGGTACCATTGTAGACCTCCTCGTCTATTCCATTGTGGCCCTAGGCAAGTGGGTCCTTTGGCTTAACAAGACAAATGATATCATCTCACTTTCTTCTTCTTCCACCTCCACTTCTAGGACTACCTTAGGAACTTGTGGGGAAAAAGTGTTTTTCTTCTTTCGTCTCCTTTGTGTTCCTACCATGGTTGAATCAACCCTTTTCATTTTAGGAGCTGAGGGGGAGGCCTCTTTCTCTTATTTTAGCACATGTAGTACCCTCTTCTCCTCTATCTTATCTTATTCTACCTACTCTTCCTCTACCTATGGAGGCTATGGAGGTACTTTTCACTCTTGTGCAAGCTCTTGAGCTTCAAGCTTAGCTTGAGGCTATTCTTGTTTGAGCTTAACCTATTCTTGTTGAAGCTTGCACTATTTTCTTACTTGCCTTGGAAGGTACTATTTTCCATTTTTTGGTGCCTTGATCAGCCCTAAAGTACTCAACCTCACTCTCATGCTGGTGTACCATTTCTGACCTTATGGGGGATTGAGTATAGAGGGTCCTTTTCCTTTGATTTTCCTTGCTATGGCTTGTAGGGGAATAACCCAAGGAACTAGATCCATTCTAAAAGGTTTTCTGATCCATTTGTCTATAAATTCAACTATATGCCTAACTTGATGATTTGTATTTGCATTCTCATCTCTCCCTATTTTTGCATTCATTATTTTTATGTCAAAGATATTGTCCCTATTGTATAAAAGATCCATGATATCTTTGGTATCCTTTTCCACAATCTTTAGAGGAATCTTAATCTTTATCACATGTTCTCCTAAATATAGAGTCATCCTACAATAGTCTCTTATATAGATATCTTAGTCATCTAGGACATGCATCCAATAATATTCTAGTTCATCCTCATGTATGAACTCTTTCTTTGCTAGGTGTTGTACCATCCCAATGTTGTCAAATTAGGGGCAAGGGGAGTTGTACTCTTCTAAGGGATATTTATCCCACTCAAAGTCAAAGGTCATAATATCTTGCTTTTGTTTTACCTCAAAATTGTGATAGGCTAGACCCATGTCTTCTTATGTTTTCTTCTCACTCTATCGTATGCAAAAGTGAGTTGGCATGGAATCTCCTATAGGATAAGCCTATTAGATGGTTATCTTGGGATTTCTTTTGGCATAATGGAATACTAGCTACCCTAAGACAAGTGAATATTTTAAACTAAATTTATTAAGAACCGATCACTTTGATCTTGGCCACTACTTCTACTAATCATATTTTGGCATAATCACCCTAAATGAACTTGATGATTAAAAAGATGAACTTTCCATACCCCACCTTGTATTCCAAACTTTATAGTGGTAGCTTCTTCTTCACTAATTGTAGATATATTACATAGGGCCAAGAATTAGCATCCACATGCTCCACTTCTTGTAAAGACCTAAATAATCTTTGGCTTGACCCATGAATAAGTACACAATGTATGATGTTGTGTAGAAACATGGATTGGCTTTAATGGCTACAATTTTCTCATCCAAGTTATCTCTCAAGATGGTAGCTCAATCAATTGGCATCATTGTCATTTTGATGGTTTCAAGAAAATGGACTATTTATATATGAAGGTGTCATATTGCAAGAATTCCAATAACTCTTCTCGAAAGTACAATTGCATATCTAAGGTCATCATTCATATACCCCCTTGTCATATCAACTTTAATAACTTTATAGCCCATTGGTGTTTAGTCAATCAATAAAGAAGATTGAACTACTTCTTTGGCCACTTTTTCATTTTCCCAATACCACCTCTTTTCTCTATCATATGTTATCTTAAAATATTAATTTACTCTTGGAAGATGGAATATCTTCTCAATGTCAGAGGTCCAAGACTATCTATCCTATGATGCTCTTAATAACTTTCTCTTCTATCACATAATGTTCCACAACAGTCATAATGAGTTTTGAGGACTAGACTGATGTTGGATGTGATGTCACATTGAAAAGGCCTATTTGAATTATTGCTAAAACCATTTCAGATCTCTCCTTTGGTTTATTACAGATCATAAGGAACATGTTCTAGTCTGTATGCCTGAGTTTTGTGTCTCTAGTCTCAACATGTCCATCTTGAAACCTTGATTTCCTTAGTGCCCCTTGGTACTTAAATGCTACTAGTTTCAAAGCTATCTTTTCTACTATTGAAAAGGATGAGGATGCCATTTTATCTACACAAGAGAAGCAAACATTGGCTACAAGGTTGAAAATTGACCTAAAAAAGACTCTAACTGACTCCAAAATAGGTCAAAAACTAGTCAAAATGTAACAAAAATAATCAAATCCCATAAAATGGCTTTTTATGCACATCAACACGTGTAGTGCACCCTTATAGTTGCATTGCTTTAGCCCCTAAATAACTTTTTTGTGTGTAGTTTTACACATGTGCACCTATGTGAGGTGCACACATGCATACCTTGTCAAGGTGTGCATGTGTGCACATCTGATGCCTTTGTGGTTTTGTATTTTTTCCTTTTTTTCCTTGGAAGATACATACATGAACACCTTGTAGAGGTGTACGTGTGTGCACCTTCATTATGCTTTAGGATTTAGTTTTCTTTTTAGGTTTAGGTCTCTATTTATAAGTTAATGTTTAGTGTGCAAAGGTTTTAAGGTGAACACATGTTCACCTTTTTGAGGTGTACATGTGTGCACTTTCATATTGCTAATTTTTGGGTGTGTGTTGTGTGTAGGATGGGGAGAGGTGAATTTTGACACTTGATGAGGGTGCAAAGGTATAGATTGAAGGGGAGTGAAGAGAACATAAGGAAGAAGTGGGGGTTTGTTGTCTTATATGGACCCCATAGAAACCACACTTGGGAGGGTGCGTAGGTGCCCACATCTAGAAGTGTACACATGTGCTACTTTAGAGGGCACAAACTTAGGCACCTATGGAAGGTATGCAAGTCCACACCTCTAGATGTGTACAAATGTGCCCTTCCAGAGTTGCACCTAATTGAGAGTGCAAATTACACCTACTTAAGTTTCTTTCTATGTATCTAATTCTTTGGGAATCTCAAGTTAGGTACCAGGGTTTATCTTAGACTCTTGGGGTAGTTCAAAAGTGACCCAGACTCTAGATTAGGAGCCTAGTAGGAAAAAATGACTAGGGGTTCCCTATTTCTATGAGAAATGGTGCATGCATTGTGAAACCAAAACAATATGAAAGGTGAAGATGTGGATTGAAAGATGAAAAAGTGGAGAAGAAGATAAGATGTGAATAAATAAGGATATCTAATTTAGAGCAGAGTATCCAAGGAGTTGCAAAGAATATTTTCATCAAGAAGGATCGACATGATAAGTTGGAATACTCATATGAGTCTACAATTTAGTTGCTTCATCAATTAGGTCAATCATTGTTACTCTCTAACAATTGTAGTAGTGAAGAATTCTCTTAACAAAGTTGACATAACAATCATTTTGTAAATCCTCTAACTAGCTGATGTTTCTAGATTGAATTTTTTCAAGACCTCTAACAAGGCCACTCTTAATAGGGTGATAGAAGTCCTTTAATAGGGTCACACCTAACTATGTGTTTTGTAACTTTCAACAAGATTGGCTCCTAACAAGGTTCACTTTAGAAGAGTGAAAAGTTGTAACTAGTTGCATTGGTGGTTTTTCCAAATTGGTTTTCCATGTTAAATATTTTTGTCTCATGTATTCATGTCATTTTCTTATTTCTTTATCTTTCTACAACTAATTTACTAAAGGTTAATTTACATCATTATCTTTAGGTTTCTTTATTAACTGAGTTACAATGAATATATAGTTCTAACTGAATTGTGGAAGGATTTGAGTTAAAAGGAAGTCTATATTGACATCTAAGTAATTTGGAATTGTTTTAATAGTAACTGATTCACCCCTCCTCACTTAAATACTCCTCATATATTTCCAACACATACCTCAAATGTTGTATCCATGAATGGTCTAAGAATACTATATTAAAACTAACTTCTTCCCCTTGAATGCAATGAATCTAGAGTGAAAGAATTCAATTTTGTATCATATTGACCCTTGCAATTAACTTTCCACCAAGATTTCTATCTAAAATTGTACAAACATCATTATCAAATGAAAATTTGTAACATTTTTTCATTATTTGACCAATACTCATGTGACTATGCTTTAATACATGCACAAAGTATACATTAGGAATAAAAAAATTTCCTCCATTTTTTGTCAAGACATTTAGAAAACCTTTTCCTATTACAAAGACTTTAATATCATTTCCTAGCTTTAATTCAGATTGTACAAATTCCACTAGAGAACAAATCTTAAATTCCAATCATATGATTACTACATCCACTATCTTGGACCCATATATCACTAGAACTTTCTTCAAATACATTATAGGTTATGAATTAAATTCCTAAATTGTTATCCAATCTATATCTATGTAATTAGCACCATTATTTTCATTCTCCTCTTGTTTCTTTCTACATTTCCTTGCAAAATGGCCAAATATCTTATAATAATGACATTAAATTCAAGATTTATCAAACCTTGATGATGGGTGCTAGATTGGACTTCTCCCATGTCCTCTACTCCAACTCTATATGGATTTATTAATTCTTTCTTTTTTATTTGGACTTACACACCCACCTATGCTTCTATCTCTTCCTCTTCCTCCTTTGCCTTAAGATACCTATGATCTAAAACCATTCTCCAAAGAATAATTCTTATTTTTGTTCATTCTAGATTCATGACATAAAAGTGACCCCATTAACTCATTAATAGAGAGTATTGTCAAATCCTTGGATTCTTCAAAGAAAATGATCATGACATCAAATTTTCTAGGAAAATTATGAAGTATCTTTTCAATAACTTTTGGATTAGTTAAATCATCACCATATGATCTAATCCAACTAACCATGTTCATTACTTGATTGAAAAATTGATCAATTGAGTCTAAATGTTTCATACATGAATTTTCAAACTCGTGACTTAAATTTTGCAATTTAACAATATTAAATTTTTATCACCCTTGATATGTTGTTTCTAAAATATTCTTGCAATCTTAGACTTTTTAGCTATAGAAATATTAGGGGAAAATTAGCTCATCTAAAGATTTTTGAATTAAAAAAATGTTTTAGCATCCTTTTTCCTATTATCTTACAATATTTCATCTTATGATAATTTAGACTCATCTTGTGGTTCATTAAAACCCTTTTCAATAAGATCCCATATGCCTTGAGAACAAAATAAAATTTTCATTTTTATAGCCTAAAATTCATAATTTTTACCAAAAAATATAAGATTACTAATACCTAATGCCATATTAATGCTCATGGATTATAGCTATGGTTTACAATTTTAAAATTTTCTCAACAAAGAAAATATACCAAGAAATTTTCTGCCCTACTTTTCATCATCTACCCATTTTGTAAAGTGGAAAATTTTGTGTCTTAGTTTGGTCTAGGTATGTCTAGGTCTAGTCTTTCTTTCTTAGGTATGAAGTTTCTCCATTGAATTGTCCATTTTTCCCTTCTCTTACATCACATGGCTAGGTGGGTTTTCCTTGATGTCATGAGTTTATGGGTAGCTTAGTACCTAATTTGATGGAGATTCTTGCATTTTATGAAGTTGTTTGCAAAGTTATTTCTAATGATTGATTTTTTCATGGCTTATCATGATTTGCATGTGAAAAAATGAAGCTTGCAAAGAATCAAACATCACCTTCCCCTCAGCGGTTTTCCAACTCATGAAGGTGATTTTCTACAGAGCTTAACAAATGTGGCTTATGGACTAAAATAAGAAGGGAATAATTTGTTCTATAGATAAGCCTTACTTTCATCACAATATGCTACCTTGGAAAACATTTAGGACTCATCTTGGTGCTCAAAATCACCTTAAGTGGAAAACTTTAAAATGACTTCTCCATGGCAGGCTCTTGACCCATGAAGTCATTTTCCACTAAAGGAATTTATAAAATAGAAAAATAAGTAAGTGGGCCCCTCTTCAATTTTCATAGTACTTATTAGATTTTTCAAAACTAAAAGGCATATTAACTTGAAGGATAAAGTGAAAATAAAAGCGTAGGAAGAAAAATAGAAATCAGCTTGTCCTTGGCAGGCTTTCAACCCATAAAGGTGGTTTTCCACATTCATGAAGAAATTGACTTGATAAGACAATTGGAAACACAAATTGCACATAAGACACATTAAGATGATAATGGAAACAATCTAATCCTAGTTGGAAAAGTGTAGTGAGTAGAATCTAGCTGAGCGGATATTTCCTTACAGAGTAATCCATTATTAATTCTCTAAAACTAGGTGAGAAATAGGAAGGTAAGTATGAAATAAAGGAAAGATGAGAGAACTTCTACTAAAGATATTGTGTCTCTTGCAATTTTCTCTAGATCTGCATTGACAAACCTAAAGAAGCAAAAAACCTTGTCCATACTTGGGCAAGATCCAAAAATAGGATAGTTGACAATGGAGATTGCCAAGCTGAACAAAGGAGGGAGGATTGAGGATAGGACTATTGATGATTTTACCTTGCACTCTATGGATGTTGGAGAAGCTAGGCATGACACCAAACTTGGATTATGGAAGTCAATGAATGAGGTGATTGAGGGGTAGCTAGAAAGTCTAAAGTTGTCTGAGACCAAAATGAAGGTTGAGATAGAAGAATTGAATAACTTCATCAAATAGCTAGTCACTCCATTTGTAGCCATCTCTAGAGTATCAGTGACCAAAAATCCTACTACTACTGAAGTTTAACCCCTCATCTCTCAACTCCAAGAAGATAGGGATTTTGGTCAAATTGGTAAAGAATGGATTGAGAAGCTCAAATCAGAAGGAGTCATTATAGTGGAGAAAATTGGTAATGTTATCTTAAGATTGGAAATAGAAAAGGATAACATCATATCAAATAGCAATACTCTAGCTGGAGAAAGGGTGAAGTGTGATGATTGCATCTGCCTCTTGAATATGATCATCCAAATGAGGGCCAAGGAAGAAGTTGAAGCAAAAATCTTGCCAAAGGGAGACGAACCTCTATTTGAGTGGCTTCAAAGCATGTAGTTTAAGACTAAGATGATACAATTTACAAAGAAAGGGCTTAAAGAAATAGAGGATAAAGTGAAGAAGACACAAGACAAAGCATTTGAAATTATAAAGGGACTACATACATATTCTTAGAATAGTGGCCAAGGAAAAGCACTTCTCAGGATCAATTTCATGAAGGAGAACTTTTCCAAATTTGTGGATAGTTTGTCTGATATATCTTCTTGTAGTCAAAACAGGGTTGTTGAACTCTAGGAGCTTAGTGGATGCATAAACATGGCCACAAGGGAACTACCAAATCAACTAAATACTATAAAGGAGTTAGCTAGAGAACATTCCAAATAGCTCTTAAGGTTTACCAATATCCACATGCCTAGGCATGAAGAGCTCATCCCAATCATAGTTTTCACCAAGACCTACAAAGAAAAATTAGAAAAGGGGAAGAAGTTGAAGTGATTCACATTATACCTTTTCTTTTGTAATTATTGAAATGTGACAAATTGGTGCCTTGTTATTTTTCAATCTTGAGAAGATGAACTGATTGAACTTTCATATTAATGGTCATCTTGAAATTGTATATGTATGAGATTGAAAGATTAATGAAAGATCAACGAATTTTTGGTGTGAAGTGCTTTATGTTGCACAAAAAATTGAATGCTATTTTATATCAATTCTTTTCTTTTCTAGTTCTATTAAATTTAGTCATATGTTTTCTCTTTTGTTTGAATTGAAGATGTCATGCCCAAAATACCGAGGGCAAAAAAACACATAATTTTTCTTTTTTTTAAAGTTAATTTTGCTAATTTTGATTAGTTTGTTTCCAAAAGTGGCACATAGGGTTGAGTTTTGTTTCTACATTAGATTTCTTGGCTAAAATATCCTACACACTCATCACACACATCAGTAGCTCAAGACAAACCACATACATATATGTATATAACATATCAATGAAATTACATAAATCAAAACATCCATCTTTCAAATAATCAATTGTTTATCTCATTCTACTCATATTCTCAATCATTAAAATTGCATAATCAAAATGTTAATTCTGCATTCACTTTCTACACTACTTCATCAATTTACAAGTTCATAAAATATTAAATAACAAAATCAAATATCTAAAAGTAATACATCACACAACATATAATAGCATAATAATGTTCATCGTATCTAGCAATGTCTTAACATATCGAGTCACGAGTATCAAAGTAATAATGTATCAACTATGCTACAAAGGGTTGAGGTGAGGCCTCATAGAAGAAAGGAAAGAATAGAGTTTCATTCCCCTCCTTCAATACAATGAATGAATGTGATATGTAGTGTCATGTTTCATTCAAAGGGAGATCCCTTAAGCACTCTTCATTTGTTAATTGCAATTTAGGTTCATATTAACCTAGCTCTAACTTAGCTTCATACTATTTATTACTCAGTTAAGCTTTGTGAATTCATAAGATGTGTGGATTCATAAATTTTTTTAGATATTCAAGAATTTTTATTTTCCTAAGTTAGATTCTATTTAGGTCTATCTTGGTTCTACCTCTTCTATTCTCAAGTCAAGAACATACCCCAAATTAGTTTAGGAGAAAAACATAATTCATTGTAGATCAATTCTAGGGAATTGTACCAACCAATTTAGAGAAAAGCCAATTTATCCATAAGTGTCTTTTCAACTATTTGTAACTAGATATTGTTCCAAGTTTTGGCACTTAAGAGTTATAATTTAAAAGAACAAATTTGCTTACCAATAGATTTTTGGCAACTCTATTGGGTATATGAATAGTCACTTGATGAAAAAGTCTATGTCATGAAGAAAAATGGTACTACCTCATGAAAACATTATTCCAGTGCTCCAACTTAATCTTGGTTTTGAAGATGATCAAGAAGACACAATTTCACCCCTAAATACATTTGTTTGGATACATAGGAGGAATGCTAAGCATTATAGGAATGCTAGCCAAGTATTGGAAGAAGAGGAAAGGAGAGCTAAAGCTTTAGAAAGAGTTGTTCAAAGGAGGGGCATCAGAAGAGTAGAAAGACAATTGGGACGAGTAGCTTAGAGACAAAATTAATAGCACCCTGGAACAAATAAGGCTCCTTAGAAGTACCAAGGAATAGGGTGGGAAAGACCCTATTTTTGATAAACTTATAGAGCTTGTTTTTCCCATCTTAGATGTTCCAAAGTGTAAAGGTGAAAAGAAAAGTTAGAGTAAACCACATTCCCCTGTTAGGAATCAAGACACTAGCACTTTTCATTCTACTTGTCAAGCATTGGCCCTGCATGAAATTACTACTCCCCTAGTTGTTAATTTCATAGCATACACTACCAAAACAATCCTGGCTACTCCATGGGCCATAGCAATAGGGCCATTAGCACTAAAAACTTACCATCCCCTCCCAACTAGTTCAAGGAAAAATTTATCAAAATTCTTGAAACATGGGAAGCTTGCTACAGATGAACATATTAAAGTCTTCTTCATAGCTACTCACATCTTAGGTGTTGGGCATGAGGATTTTTCCATAAGATTATTTGTGGAAACCTTGGTAGATGGTGCAGTAGACTAGTTTTATCATCTAGATGATGGCTCAATAACTGATTGGGATACAATGCGAACGACCTTTGAGACAAAGTTCAAAACTGTGGAAGATGAACATGCCTTGTTAACATAGTTAACTTTAATTAAAAAGAAACCCACCATTAGTATGAGAGATTTTGTTGCCAAAGTTCAATAAGATTATTAACTAAATTTCAATTTTTGATAGACCTACAGTCAAAAATTTGAAAACCTTCTTTATTAGTGTGATGCCTCCAGATGTCAATTATGATTTAAGAAGAGCACATCCCACAGATTTAGTAGATGCAAAAAAGAAGGCAATTGAATTTTAAGACGATTCGATTTTTGTAGGAAAATGGAAGTGAGAACTTCAAACTAAATGAAGTTCCATTAATAGTACATCATTTGATGAGATGATTCAAAAATTATCAAATGAATTGATAGTAGTAAAAAGAGAATTACCTAGATCTAGTAATTCTTATCAGTGGAAATATCAAAATTTGCCATGAAAGAACAATGATGGAAAATATCCACAACTCACAGGCTCACAACCTAGTTTGCAAAGTGAAGCAACACCAAAGAAAGGAAACATGTGCATCTTTCACTTGACCATAGATCATTATAGTGAGTGTTGTTTGGATATTGCTTGTATGATGTAGTTATCATCTACTAATGAATTGAACACTACAACAACTTGTTCAGAGTCCAATTTGTATTCAACTGGTGACTCTAAAAATTTGATTTTTGCATATGAATTAGATTCTGAACCAAAAGGAAAATGTTATGCAGCCATTGATAGAACTTCATATGCAGTGCTTACTCGGGGCCAAAGGCTAAAGAATCAATTCTCTAGTCATGCTCACAAGAATGATTCCATTCCTTCAGTGAGTAATGTGCATACTGCTCAAGGAATACACACTTCACAAATGGGTAAGGACAAAATACCTTTCGATCTCATTCAATTCTTTGAAGAATCAAAAATTCAGATTTCCCTTATAGATTATTTGAAATCTCACCCTTATGACTTAAAAGGACTGGTAGACCGGTGTAAAGGGAACGCATCAGATTTGAATCATAGTGTGACCATTGAAAAAGGAGATGAAACCTTGACATCTAGCCTATTTAATCAAGAAGATTCTACTATTTTAGCAACATCTCCTAGACAAAAACTTGACCCTTTTTATATCTCATTGTATATTAATGGGTGCAAACTAAGAAATTACATAATAGATTCGAGTACATCAGATAATGTTATGCCATATTTCAAAGCTAAAGCCCTAGCTCTCAATCTTACTAAAATGCATGGGAGGTGTTATTCTATGGATGCTAAACAAGTCACTTTGCTTGGGAAAATCAAAGATGCTCAAGTAGCCTTGGCCTCACATCTAGAGAAGAAACTCTTATTGACTATCCTAGTAGTAGATATTCCAATAAGCTATGGACTTCTTTGAAGTAGGAGCTTTTTCCAAGACTTAGGAAGAGAAATTAAGCTAGACTAGCCTCAAGCAATCATACCTATCGGGAATAAGAAAGTTAAGTTAGAACCCAAAGAAAAGGTAAAATTCACAGTTCTAAAATTGGATGATTCTAAAGCCTAGATCCTCTATAAAGAGCTAGAACTTTGTAACTGCATGTTATTTACTAAAGAGGCTCTAGATGAACAAAGAGATGAAGATCAAAGAAAAGGAATTCTAAATGGGGGGAAAGATGTAATAGGAATATGGACACTTGAATTTGATGGAAGTTGTGCCTCCTCTAAGGTGTAGTGTTGATAACCTCTAAGGGAGAACCTGAGCCCTTGGCTTTCAAATTAGAAATTGGGAATATGAATAATACTATAGAATATGAGGCTTTGGTATTAGGGATAATATTAGAAAAAGAAAGAGGAGTAAAGATCCTGACAGCTCAAGGTGATGTAGAACTCATTGTCAAGCAAATTAAAGGACAATATTTTTTGAAAAATCACAAGTTGAAGAACTATAGAAATAGAGTTTGGGATGAAATAGAAGGTCTAAATGCCTTTTCTATTGAAGTAGTGCCAAGGGAGATGAACACCAAAGCTGATTCACTAGTATTTTCTACTTCTTTTCTACTACCTCACCCATAATTCAAGGATAAGAAATACTAGATTGAAATTTTGTATTGAACTTCTATTTCAGACAATGTAGAGTCCTAGCAGGTTTTTGAAGATGACAAAAGCTTACAGTTGTTCCTAGAAAATGACAACTCTAGTTCTACACATGAACCCAAGAATGATAATCATGAAAGATTTGATGTTGAGAAGAATCAAAATGATAAAGTTCAATTACAAGGTAATATCATTCCCCCATACTTTGTAGCCTTGGAAAAATTGTTTAATAGACATGATGCCTACATAAAGTAAAAGAGGGCAGAAAGGGGACCTACCATTAGAAAGTATGAAGGGGTAAATATCAGAGACATTCATGATCCTAAAATGATCAACATTGGAAAATGTTGTTCATCTAAGGAATAGGAAACTTTGAAACAACTCTTAATGGAATATAGGGATTTTTTTTCTTGGAGTTATGAAGATCTAAAAATCTATCAAGGTGGGGAGGTAAAACATCAAATCCCACTCAAACCTAATGTGGTTCCTTTCCAACAAAAATAAAGGAATTATAGCCCTAAGGTCATAGATGCCATTTTCCATGAGGTAGATAAAATGTTGAAAGCAAGAATCATCTATCCCATCCATCACTCCACCTAGATAGCTAACATAGTACTAGTCAAGAAGAAGAATGGAGAAATAAGGATCTACATTGATTTCCACAATTTTAACTAGGCATCTCTGAAGGATAATTTTGGTCATCCTAATATAGATTACTTATTACAAATAGCGGCTAGATCTAAAATGATGTCTATGCTTGATGGATTTTTAGGTTATAATCAAGTAGAGGTAGAAGAGAAAGACTAGCATAAGATGGCATTTACTGCTCCTTGGGGTACATTTGCATATCATAGAATGCCCTTTGAACTCATCAATGTTGGTTCCACATTCTAGAGATGTATGAGCAAAAAATTTGTTGATTTAAAGGACCAGATTATAGTTATATATCTGGATGACCTCACTGTGTTTTCAGAAAAGAGAAAAGATCACATGGAAGATTTAAAGAAAGTCTTACAGAGATGCCAAGAACATGGAATCTCACTCAATCCAAAGAAATTAGTTTTTTGTGTGATAGAGGGAAAGCTCCATGGTCATATAGTGTCTCAAGAGGGCATTAGAATTGATCCTGACTGAGTAGAGGCCATTCAAAGGTTAAGCCTCCCGGTCAAACAAAATAGGGGTTAAGTCATTCTTTGGGTAGGTGAATTTCCTCAAAAGGTTTGTACTAGATTTCATAGAAACCACTAAACATATTGTGGATATGATGAAGGGAAATTCAAATTTCAAATGGAATGAGCCTTTCAAAATATAAAAACTACTATTGCTAATGCCCTAGTGTTAAGTCACCTGAATTATAAGTGAGATTTCCTTATTTATTGTTATGCTTTTGAACATACTTTATCAGTAATACTTATGCAAGACAATGATTAAGGGGTACAAGCCCCAATAGCTTTCATGAGCATACCCCTGGAATATCATGAATTGAAATACTCATAGATAGAGAAGCATGCTTTTGCAATAGTCAAAGAACTTAAAAATTTTTGGTTCTATATTTTGCATTCACATTAGATGTCATTTATGTCCGAGATGTAGCTGTGAAAAGTGTGTTGACACAATAGGATGTAGGTTGTAATGCCAGAGGAATGTGGATAGCAAAGACATAAGAATATGATATAGAAATAAGCCTAACAAGCTAGTAAAGGGTAATTTATTATGTAAGGAAATTACAAAAAACAAGATCGTTGAAGAATCAAAAGAATTAGAAGAAAAGTAGCTAGTGTTGGCAGTAGTTTTCATGATTCATGGTTTGAAAATATTACTTATCTGCTAACATATGGAGAATGGCTGGAGGGCGTAAATGCAAGACAAAGAAGAGATCTTAAGTTGAAAGTTTCCAAGTACATAATTTGGATGGAAAATTGTTTAAAAAGGCTATTGATGGCACTTTTCTCAGATGTGTAGACAACAAACGGCAAGAAAAGTTGTTGAAAACATTTCATGATGAAGCTTGTGGAGGGCATTTTTCATCCTCAGTCATGGATTTCAAAATTTTGAGACATTGCTATTACTGGCCTAGGATGTTTAAAGATGCCTATTCCTAGGTGGATAAGTGTGAAAAATGTAAGATGTTCACTAGGCATCCTCAATTGGCTACTCTACCATTAAGGCCTATCATCATTGAAGGACCCTTTCAACAATGGGGTATTGATTTTATTGGTCCTATTAGTCCAACATCTAGTGTTGGTCACTAGTACATGATAATTGAAATCAATTACTTCACTAAGTGGGTGGAAGCCATAGTGACCAAGAAAACTACTTCTAAAGTAGTGTGTGAATTCATTAAGGAGAACATACTAGTCAGATGTGTTGTGCCTATCAAATTAGTGATGTATAATGTGACCTACTTCTCTTCAATTGAGATTACTAATTTTTTATTTGAGTATGGTATTACTGTTAGTCACTCATCTAATTATTTCCCACAAGGTAATGGTCAAGCTGAGTCTAGTAACAAAAATTTGATAAATATTGTTAAGAAGCTAGTCTTAGACAATTAAAAGACTTGGCACAAGAAAATTCATGAGGCATTGTGGGTAGATAGGGTGACACCTAAAAGAGAAATTGGCATATCTCCTTTTGAATTAGTATATGGGATTGAAGCTAATCTACCATTACCTTTAGAATTGGCTACAAATAAACTTAGAACAATGATCAAAGATGATATCTATAAAGATGGTTTAGAGAAGAGAATTTGGTATCTGAGCAAGCTTGAAGAGGAAAGAAAAGAAATGGTGTATCACATAACACAACACCATATGTGAGTGAAGGATCCATTCAATAAAAATGACAAATCATGGAAATTCATGGTAGGAGATAGTGTGTTACTCTGGGATAAGCAAGGTGCTCAAAAAGGTATGCATAAAAATTTTGACACCTTATGGAGAGGTTTGTTTAGAATTCATCAGTCATATTAGAATAATTCTTTCAAATTAGCTTATGAAGATGGTGAAGTACTACCTCTGACCTATAATGGTCAGGATCTAAAGCTTTATCAAATTGCAAATTGAGAACAAGTAACTCCTATATTTTATTATACTTAGGTTTAGTTTATTTTCATGTTTCCTAGTTAGTTTTTCCCCTACCTTTGTTATCCTATATCTCTCCCGTTTTATGTTTTGTTGTGATTACCAACTTTTATTTTTGTGAAACCAAAGATTTTGAGTTACTTGTTTGGGTATGCTATACTCAGGTCCCCAGTTAGAGCCAACTATTGCCCCACTTTTCATCATGTACCCATTTTGCAAAGTGGAAAATTTTGTGTCTTAGTTTGGTCTAGGTATGTCTAGGTCTAGTCTTTCTTTTTTAGGTATGAAGTTTCTCCATTAGATTATCCATTTTTCTCTTCTCCTGCATCACATAGCCAGGTGGGTTTTCCTTGATGTGATGAGTTTATGGGTAGCTTAGTACCTAATTTGATGGAGATTATTGTGTTTCATGAAGTTGTTCACAAATTCCTTTCCAATGATGGATTTATTCATACTTATCATAATTTACACATGAAAATTGAAGCTTGTGGAGAATCAAGCATCGCCTTCTCCTTGGAAGATTTCCAACGCATGAAGGTGATTTTTTGTAGAGGTTAACAAATGTGGCTTATGGACTAAAGTAAGGAAGGAATGAGTTTTTCTAAGGATAAGCCTTATTTTCATCATAGTATGCCATCTTGGAAAACATTTAGGATTCATCTTGGTGCTCAGAATCACCTTAAGCATAAAACTCTAAAATGAATTCTCCACGGCAGGCTTTCAACCCATGAAGTCAATTTTCTACTAAAGGCATTTATAAAAGAGAAAAACTAGTAAGTGGGCCCCTCTTCAATTTTTTCAGTCCTTTTTAGCTTTTCAAAAACTAAAAGGCACATTAACTTGAAGGATAAAGTGAAAATATAAGCATGGGCAAAAAAATGAAAATTGCCTTCTCCTCGGTGGGCTTTTGACCCATGAAGGTGGTTTTTCGCATCCATGAAGAAATCAACTTCGTAAGAAAATTGGGCACACAAATTGCATGTAAGACACCATAAGATGATAATGGAAATAAGCTAATTATAGTCAGAAAAGTGTAGTGAGCAGAATCTAGCTGAGTAGATATTTCCTTATAGAGTACTCCATTATTAATTCTCTAGAACTAGGTGAAAAATGGGAAGGTAAGTATGGAATAAAGGAAAGATGAGAGCACTTCTACTAAAGCTACTGTGTCTCTCATAATCCACTCTGGATCTACACTAATAAAAGTAAAGAAGCAGAAAACCTTTTCCATACTTGGGAAAGATCCACAAATAGGACACCTAACAATGGAGATTGCCAAGCGCAACAAAGGAAAGAGGATAGAGGACATGATTGCCGATGATTTTACCTTGCACTCTATAGATCTTGGAGAAGCTAGGCATGACACCTAAGTTGGCTTATGGAAGTCAACCAACAAGGTGATTGAGGGGTAGCTAGAAAGTCTCATGTTGTCTAAGACAAAAATGAAGGCTGAAATAGAAGAATTGAATAAGTTCATCAGATAGCTAGTCACTCCATTGGTAGCCATCTTTGGAGTATTAGTGACAAAAAATCCTACTATTTCTGAAGTTCAAACCCTCATCGCTCAACTCCAATAAGATAGGAATTTTCATCAGATTGGTAAAGAATGGATCGAAAAGCTCAAATCAAAAGGAGCCACTATAGTGAAGTAGATTGGTATTGTTATCTTAAGGTTGGAAATAGAAAAATATAACATAATATCAAATAGCAATATTCTGGCTAGAGAAAGGGTGAAGTGTGATGATTGATTCTCCCTCTTGAAGATGATAATCCAAATGAAGGCCAAGGAAGTGGTTGAAGCAAAAATCTTTCAAAAGGGAGATGAACCTCTATTTGAGTGGCTTCAAAGCATGTAGTTTAAGACTAAGATGATCCAGTCTGTAGAGAAAGGGCTTAAAAAAATAGAACATAAAGTGAAGAAGGCACAAGACAAAGGATTTGAACTTATCAAGGGACTACATATAGATTCTCGGGCTAGTGGACAAGGAAAAGAACTTATCAAGATCAATTTCATGAAGGAGAAATTTTCCAAATTTCTTGATAGTTTTTCTAATAAATCTTCCCATATTCAAAACAGGGCTCCTGAACTCCAGACACTTAGTGGATGCATACACATGGCCATAGAGGAACTACCAAATCAACTAAATGTTGTAAAGGAGTTAACTAGAGAACATTCCAAATGGCTCTTAAGGTATACCAATATCCACATGCCTAGGCATGAGGAGCTCAGCGCAATCATAGTTACCATCAAGGCCTATAAAGAAAAAGCAAAAAAGGGGAAGAAGTCAAAGTGATTCACATTCTACCTTTTCTTTTGTTTCCTTTTGTAATTATTGAAATGTGACAAACTAGTGCCTTCCCATTTTTTAATCTTGAGAAGATGAACCGATTAAAATTTCATTGTAATAGTCATCTCAAAATTGTATATGTATGAGATTGAAAGATTAATGAAAGGTTAGAAATTTTTTGGTGTGAATTACTTTATATTGTAGAGATAATTGAATGGTATTTTATATCAATTATTTTCTATTCCAATTCTGTTAAATTTAGTTGCATGTTTTCTCTTTTGTTTGAATTCAAGGAAGGAAAGAATAGAGTTTCATTCTCCTCTTTCAAAACAATAAATGAATGTGATAAGTAGTGTCATTTTTCATTCAAAGAGAGATCCCTTAAGCACTCTTCATTTGTTAGTTGTAGTTCAGGTTCATTTTAACCTAGCTTTAACTTAGCTTCGTACTAGTTATTACTCAATTAAGCTTTGTGAATTCATAAGATGTGTGGATTCATAAGCTTGTTTAGATATTTGGGAATTTATATTTTCCTTAGATTCTATTTATGTCTAGCTTTATTCTACCTCTTCTATTCTCAAGTCAAGAACATACCCCAAGTTATAATTTATTGAAAATAAATTCTAGGGAGCTATACCTACCAATTTATAGAAAAGCCAATTCATCCATAAGTGGCTTTTCAATTGTTTGTAACCAAATATTGTTCCAAGTTTGGGCACTTAAGAGTTATAATTTAAAAGAAAAAATTTGTTTACCAACAAAATTATAAGATAATGAAGCATAGATTAAAAAAAAACTAGATACAATATTTATATTCCCCTTTTAAAAATATTTTTTCATTAGACTTCAATCTTTGAAGTCAGCTCATGCCTTCTCTCAAACATTAAACTCACTACATCTTTGTAGAAACCCGACTCTAGCTTTACAAGCTAACCTAATCTACAATCAACATAGCATTAGAAACACAAACCAAAAAATATTTTTCCTTTGCTCAAGCTCTTCAACCTTTGATACCAATTTGAAGTCAAAGAGAAAGATGAACATACACAAAAGTAATGGATTTTATAGCCTTACTACCTTTGCCAAATGCATTACATAAACCCTCTATTTATAGAGGTATAATAATACTATATTATATTGAAGGAGATAATAATATATTAAATATTGTAATTGAGCATCCAATAGATGAATGACATTGAATGATGAAGTGTCTACTAAGGACCACTAAGACAAAAAATTATTGGCTATAGATGACTATCGAATGACTTTGTGTGTGCTATGAAAAGTGAGTTGGTAGGAGAACTTACTACCTACCAACAAAGAAGTAGAAGAATTGGGATAAATTGCATCTAGAAGTTATGTCCATTACTTTTCTTTTTATTAAGAATGTAGGGAGAGGGCTCTAAACCCAAAAAAAAATAACCAAGCACCAAGAAGAAAGCATAGAGAAGACCCATAACTACCGAGAAAATAGCTAGCACAATAGTGAGAATTATAGTCTTGCACACTACCTTCTTATAAAATAATAAAATGCAATCATTGTTGTAAGAATTAAAACTACTAAAACTATCAAAATTAAATAAAATATCCATCCAATTTAGTCTTTTACTAGTCATATCGATAGTTAGGCTTCCAAATAAAATCTTAGAAGTATCTACAAAATTAAAGAAGTTTGTAAAATTACTAAATCTACAATTTTTTGAGCTCAACCTTGCTCTTCTTTTATCCTTTGAGTTATATCCCTTCTCTGGGGCAACAGAAGAGGTGTTGCCTCCCCTTCCTTGACTTCTTTTACTAGTCCTAGTCAGTATGTGACTACTAAAGGAAAATACATCCTTTTGTGGTAGAAACTTGTTGGGCTATATATTTGGTGACACATGCCTCTTCCCCTTTTGATAATTTCAAGAGAAAATTTGAGATTTAGAACTCTAAGTCTTCTATACTACTAAGTAGGTCTCATTTGTGACTAAGATTTTTGGGGAAGCCTCAAGGAAAACAAATCCTATTCCAAAGGTGAAGTGTGCTTCTTCTGTGAAGAGAACTACTATAAGTGTCCCTAGTCATATTATGGGAGAAATAGTTAATAACTTAGAAGCTCATTTGGTGGGCTGATTTCTCCTTTCCAATCCCTCTATAGACTATCTCAGGAAGAGAATTGCCTCTACTTAGGCCCTTTAGAGGAATGTGTGAATTAATGCACCTATTAATGACATGTTCCTATTTTCATTCTATAATGAAGCAAACCATATATTTTTCCTTTCTAGTTGGCCCCAATCCTTAGGGTCAAACTCAAGAAATATTTTAGATGTTTGTAAGTGGAAACCTAGGTTTGATCATGGAGTGGATCTTGGTTTCTTGGAACCCACATAGATCAAACTTCCCAAGGTTCCTTTAGAATTTTGGAATAATAATTTTTTCAAGTGCATTGCAATGTCATTTGGAACCCTTTTCTCACAACACATGGTTACACAGTCCAAATTTTAGCTTATTTTTAGGAGGATATGTGTGAGTTTGACTATAAATAAATTTTTTCCTATCTTTGGTACATTGGCCTATAACTATGGCTCATACATATAATCTATGGATTGTGAAAAGGCACAACTATTTTGTATAGACTAAAAAAGGATTAAACATATGAATAATCCATGTCCTCTTAAGATTAAAGATTTGATTCATCCTTCTTAACAAACTATGTTGGTTTCTACCCTAGCTAAACACACCTTACAATAGGTGAAGACCTCATATTCCCACCTTGTTATCTCGTACCTTCCCAGTCCTCAAAAGTAACCTCAGGCAATTTGTCCACCCCCTTCCTTACCTATTTCTAGTAAACTATGAACTACTTCTTGTTTATTGGGTATTAGGTCTTTACCTCTAAATAATGGAGACACTTCTACTTTGGAGTCTTGTATTCTAGTAATCTTCTTCCTCCTACTTTGCTATCTTACTTGGTGAGTATGGGCCCTACTTTCTTGAAGAAACAACTAGTAGTTTTAGAGTTTTCTTCAAAACCAAGTCCCCACTAAAATTGGTGCTAAAGGTGAGCTTTTTGAGGAGTTTGAATAGATGGTGGTGAATAAAAGAAATAAAAAGAGGAACAAATTGGAGGTTGAAAGATACAATGGGGTGGTTAGAATTTTAATAAATGTATCAACTCCTAGATGACCTAGAATCAAAAATAGTATGTCCAAATGACTTGCCTTAGAATAGTCAAAGAGAGGAAATATCAAGGTTTGAAGCTCTAATGTTTAAGTCCCCAGGTATGATAGACATTTTGAAGCTTTTTTAGTATTACTCTTTAGTCTACTAAGATAAAAATAATATCATGTGACCTAAGAAGTCTCAATAGCATTATTTGTTGATCTCATATCAATTTTGACTAATGGGTGTCTACACACTTAAGTCATTTACTTAGTTCATGTCAAACAAGAAATACATGCTAAGCACAACATGTATATAATAGTGCATGTCAAGTCCATAGTAAGTTTTGAGTCACTCATGTGTCGTGTAGGTAGTGTATGCCAAGTGATTTAGGAGCTAAGTAAGCAAAACATGTTGAGTGATACAAAAGTTGAGTCACAATATAGAAACTAGTATATGCTTAGCATTATAGACTTCAGATGTAGAGTAAGATGGTTTTTCCATAGTTTTCTATAATGGCACAAACAACTATGTATACCTTTTTTGAGCCAACTTAAAGATTAAATTATGATATTTTGGAGATAAGGATGAATCTTTAATTATATTTTGAATGCATTACATGCAGCCAATCAAAAATTGAAAAGGATTAAGCAGTAAAATGGATGAATTGTAGTCATTGATTCATACCTAACCATAATTCAACTAATTCATCTTAAGGAGGACAAGCCTTAAAATTTTTAAGGAGTACAAAGGAGTGAAGAGAGAAGTTTACATGTGAAAAAAAAAGCATTCATGGTGACTAAGGAATTGTGAAGTGAGATTATATTGTAGAATCAGTTAAAGGAGAACATAGGAAAGGAAAAGCATATAGCAACAAGACATTTAATTAAGAAGAATCAGAAATACATTAGTTTAGAGGTGATCTACCATGAAGAAACCAAATGCTAACCATAGCATCAATGTTGAGTCATTCTAGCAAGTGAATCAGTTAAATCTCTTAATACAATAGTCCTAACGAGTTGTATTGAAATCCTTTAGTAGGGTGCTTACTTGATTGTGAGTTAAAGTCCTTTAACAAGGCACACTTTTAATAGTGTGTTGAAATATTTTATTAAGGTGAGACCTAATAATCTTTGTAAGCCTTAAACAGCGTAGACCTTTCATAGGGTATATCATTTCTCATGATCAAATGTTGTAATCTTCACTGGATATAATTTATTACTATAGTAGTGAAGATTTGTGGATGTCATTCCCACCCTAATTTTACCTTCTCATTGGAGGGTTCATGGGTAATCATATATGGTGTCATGCAGGAGCGAATGTTTACTTGTTTACATATTTTAGATGTACATGCTTTATATGGTATATTAGATTACTTATTAAATGTATGAGATGGATGTGTGGTGAATGTTTTAAGGGTCAAAGTTTAAACTAATAATTCACACCCTCCACCCCTCTCATAAGTTTTCCTTTCCTAAATTGTAATTCCAACAATTAGTATCAAAGCCTAGTTCTCCAAAAGGGAACCTTTGTAGATTTGAGGAAAGATCTTGAAAATGGAAGTCTACAAGTTGGAAAAGATCATTGTGAATAAGGGAATTGAATTACAAGTCATTCTACATTAGTTGGATGAAGAGAAGAACTAAAGAAATCTTTGAAGAGAAGGAAGGAATTTTCTATTGAGGAGAATAACACACAATACAAAGAAATGGACATTACTAAGTCATTTGCTAATGGAGACTATAATGAATTTGATGTAGCCATTGTAGATCTAATAGAAAAGAATAATGTCCAAGCTGAAGAAATTAAGAATCTCAAGTTGGAGCAACAATCAAAAGCTATACTTCTATGTGAAGTGACTAAATAAAAGAATAAATCGATAGAAGATAAAGCTATGATTAAAGATGAAGAAAGAGTTTTGATCAACATCTTGGAAGAGAAGTCAATAGAGCTAACCAAGATTTTAACATGCAATTTGATACTTTGAGTCAAATGATGAATGCCAACTATGAATTGAATGTCAGGGACATTGAGATAACAACATTAAAACTACAGAATGAGCAATTGAAGAGTGACCTAAAAATAGAAAAGGAATTTTTTGAAAGTTTCAATTAACCTAATGAAGCCATCAAATACTTTGAGAAATTATTGAGATCCCCAAGATCCAACAATGATACATCTGGATTGGGAAACACAAGTACTCAAGAAGGAGAGTCATCTAAAAGTGTTGAAAAAAAGAGCAAAAAAAGTAAGAACTCTAAACCTACTTGTGATAATTATTGTAACAAAGGACATACTGCTAATGGAAGTAGGAGCAAGACTAAAAATCATAATTTCAAGCATAAAATCATGGTTCAATGCCATAAGTGCAACAAACAAGGTCATTAGGCACATGAATACAGAACTATGACTATGAACACACAAAGATTTGAAGGATATTGTTACAACCATCACAAGTATAGACATAGAGATTTTCAGTGTCGATCCAAACCCATGTGTTCATCAAACAAGAAAAAAAAGGTAAGGAACAATGGAAACTCTTATAACTGAGATTATAATACAAGATATAGCTATCATTATTGTCAAGAATATGGACATTTTCCTAAAAATTGTATTAGAACACACTTCAAAAGTGACTAGACAAAAGGTAGTTGAGTCAAACCACATGTTTTAGCTCTTTAAAGATTGGTTACATTAGTTGATATTGTCCAACAAAGTCAAAGGCACCAAGTTGTGAGTTTGATAAAGGGAAAAGTAAGGTAGATGTTGAAAATGTCAAAAATTAAATGAGGACATGAAAGAAAAAGGATGATTGTAGCACATCTAGAGAAGGGATCACTTCATCCAATGGGTTAGGTGATCACACCTCATCAAACTAAGAAATCAAGTGGTATGTGGGACTAATATTCATAAGTTATATCATACATTAGTTCTAAAGGAATTGAGTACTTAAAAGTGTACCTAAGAATGAATAAAGATGCAAGATTTTATTAGAAATGAAAGAGAAATCTTTATGATTTTCATATTACTACTGACCATGAAAATTTTCCTATGAGTGTCAAGTGAAGTAATAGAGGATTTTGAGCTAACAGACTATCTAGTTGATGTTGAGTTCGTAATGGTTTCCAAATGAATAAAACACTAATGGATGTCGAGTGAGCCTGAGATTAGTTGATGTCGGGCTTATAGCTATGTAAGCACTCAATATTTATTGTAGGATTTCAAAAGGGTATTTGATCAATTTTTAGCTCATTTTACATCATTTCAAAGTCAAGAAAGAGTAAGGAAAGCAACAGGTGATCAAAAAATCCATCTAATATGATTGCAGAAGATTTGAGCATCGATTCAACACCATTTCATTAGATCTTCCAAAGTATTTATCAAGTTTCGAGTTATGTTGTTTCTATTTTCACAAACCCTAGCTTAGCACAATGGCATCTAGTTAAAATAATGTTGAAGGAAAGAAGGTTTTGAATATTCAACTAGTTAGTAATGAGGTTGAATAATTGATATTTAAGGCCATACCTAATATTGCATACAAGCATCCCTCCAAGGTGTTATCCATGATACCACTGAAAGTTTTAATGGTGGAAGATTTTAGAAGATGTTACAACTACAAGATTAGAAGAATTGGAGATATGGAGAGTAGGAAAGCATATGATAGACATTGTGAGAATGGTGTGTTAAGGGAAGAATAAAAAATTGTAGAAAAGAAAGTGTTAACTTGTGCCCTAGATTTCTTGAATGTTTTCAAAACCAAATGGATTAGGATTGTGCTAGGTAGAATTCATGATAGTTATCCATGGTTAGACAATGGATCTATCAAAATAACCAAAAGAATAATCCATAGGGTAATAGGGTACCCAACCCTAGATCAACCTGAGACTCTAAGGAGTGATTCAAAGGAGTTCATTGAGTAGAATACAGGAGCCATGTGGAATAAGAGAGGAATGACTATTGATACCATCACAAACCCATTGATAGACTTTGCAGTAAGGGTTATTGTACATGAATTCTCCCAATCTAGCAAATTAAACAATGTGTCATGTATTGTAGTAGATGTTGGTTACAATATTGTAAAGAAAGATCACATGCATGATCTTGCAAAGCTACAATTACAATAACTAGTTGAAAACATAGGAGCAATGAGAAAGAAAAAGAGTGCTTAGTGAAAATTTGGTTCTATTTTGTATGTATTTTCTTTTATGTTCAAAACACTTTTCCTACATTTGGCACAATTGTAGAGAAATAAAATAGGTCAATGGTAGTACAAATAGGGGAGTTCATTGAACAATTGGGTGAGAACTTTGAGTTTGTAATCATAGGATACTTTGAGGAGTTTAACAAATCAATGAAGAAAATAATGGGAATTCTAGTATCACTAGTGGAAAAGCATTATGATGATATTTGTTTCTTAGTGGATGTTGATTACACTTTTGTTCAAGTAGAAACTCCAAGGGTAAGATGGCTAAGGCCATTAGGATATAAATTCAATGTAGATAAGACCTCTGCAACTATTAAAACTTTACTTGTAGAAGAAATAGATAAAAATGCTACAACATTTGGAAACTATTAGATGGAAAAATATAAAATTGCCATGGAACTCAAGACTACATCTATTATAAAGAAGAGGGAGAAGTTGGTGAAGAAACTGAAAGATAAATTTGGTGAACGTGTCGAGTAGGAAGAGGAAGAAGACATCCAGACACAAGTACCACTTATGCTAACTCAAGGAATGGGAGAAGATCAGCAAGTGGAAGAGATAGAAGTTGTTGAAGGTGTCAAGGGAGAAGAAATCAAGGAAGTAGCTACTCCCACAAATCAAAAGAAGAGAAAGGCTACAGCTCAACCCATGAAAAAAGACAAGAAAATTTCAAAACCAAGCCAACCCAAACAAACTACACCTACTACAAGGGCTAGTGCATGTCTCACTACACAAAAGGAAAATGAGAAAGCCAAACCAACATAGTAGGAATGAGAAGTGTAGAAAACACCTAGCAGGAAGTACATTGCACAAACTAAATCAGATGAAGAAATAATTGAATTTGATGACAATACCCAATTTAAGGTGGTGAGTCACAACCCATTATCTAATTTAGAAAACCTATGTGAAAATGTTAAGAATATTTTAGATTTATTAGGATTTTCACATGTTGATTTTGATAACCTTAGTAAAGTTGAAAACAATCAAGTGGAGTAGGCTATATATGCCATGATGGAAAATTTAAAAAGCCCCAATAGAAATTGCTAACTCTAATATGCCCAAAATTTTATATGAAAGAATTGAGAAAAAATGGCATTATTGTTTAAACCTAGAAAGATAAAGAAAAAGGGAAACATCACTTGCATAAGTTATGCCTAAAATCAATAAGGCACAAATTGCTAAGGCTATAAAGAAACATGCAGTTAGATTTGTTCCAAAATATAGAGCTTTCAACATATTGCAAAACAATATTGAAGATGTTGTGAAGAAGTCCACACAAATGTGAAATGTGACATATGGACTAGTAACAATAAAAGTAGGAGAATAGGAACCAAATTACATAAAAGGTGATGAAGAAGATGATCACAATAAAGACACTTTTGAGAGAGATACAAAAATGAAAGTAGATAACTAGGAAAAAACTAAGGTAGAGCAGCAAGAAGAACAAAGTGTACATGACACACAACTATCAGATGTCAGCCCTCAACATGTAACATGGGTAAATACTGAAACAATAACAGTGAAGTATGTTTTTTTTCACACTACTTAGAACATCAATCTCCTCACAGAGGAAGATCTAACAAAGATACTCGATCATTCTACACTGTAGGTAAAATTGTGTAATAATCTTGTATTAGTAAGCATAGATGAGATATAGAAAATAGTGACTAATACTACAAGGGAAGAGCTAAATACAAAAGAAGTACCTGCTATCACCCCTCAAGTCACTAATGTACAACCTTTAGTTAAAGTACTTGAAGCTGCATTAGAAAAGGTTGATACAATTAGAAAGGACATAGTGGAAACTCAAGCCACTACAGAAACATAGAGTGAAATAGGTTAGATAGACTTATCTGCACCTCGAGCACAAGTACAAGATGCATCACGAGGCATTAGGGAACCAAAGTACAAGCTTGAAGAGAATAAGTTGACACCAAAGGTGAAGGAGCAAGTAACAATTCAAGCCCTAGTAACCTTACCTAAATTTGGCACTCCTTCCAATCATACTCTTTAGAAGTTGAGCATAGATGCAACACCTTGCAAATCTCATTGTCGAGTCCAAGTTCAACAAAGGATGAAGAAGTGATACAATATGGACATGTAAGCCTTGATGTAGAGATTATTTTACCAAAATATGATTATGACACAACAGTAATTGAGTAGATGGGAATATTGCAGGAAGCCTTAGCAATAAGGAAAAGACAAGAAGTGCTTAGAAAGGAGCATAGATACAAGCAAGCATTTCTAGAAATCAAAGACATCTTTCTAGATGCATTTAGTGTGCCTATGCTAGATGAAACCAAGCCACTCATTCAACAACTAAAAAATATAGTGGAAAATTTTAGTGATGTAGACCTTGATACAAATGCTAAATTACTAGAATGGTTTGAAAAGAAATTTCAAATCAAAGTAAATGATAAAATATCAGGAGATATAGCACTTACACAAGTTGCATAGGCAACTAAGGTTGAAAGTGTAAAGAAGGTACTTGAGAATATTTTCTCACTTTACAAAAAATTATGCAATCCAATACTCTTTACAAAAGTGAGAAGAAGACACATTTTGAGTTTGGAAAGTTAGATTAATGCATCAAGTGCAAAACTGCCTATGACACTAGGTCAAAGTGAAAAGCACTGCAAAACTTTGCTAGAAACCTAGAGTTAGTTAATTGCATTATCAGTAGATGAAGCCAATATTAGGGAAAAGTTGAATAGCATCCAAAAAACATTAACCCCCCCACATGGAAATTTTTCACAAGGAATTAGGCTACGCTAAAACACTTATAAAGCAAAACCCCAATCTTTCAACATTAGATGGCATAGTCCACTTTGTTGTCGAGCTAGCCATCCAAATTAAGTCTTTGGATGTGGCATGTGAAAATTGGGATGTAGCTCTCAAGATTATACTAGAGGTCCATAAATCCTTTTTTGAAAAAAAAAATATTAGTGTATATCCCATTTTACATAAGTATCAAAAAGGGGGAGAAATAAAAGGGGGAGATATATAGTTTGGGGGAGAAAGAGAGAAACAGAGGAGAATAAGAGCATCAGTTGGCAAAGAATAGAAAGAAAGTGAAAGAAGTCATAAGAGTATTAGTTGAAGCATTTCTACTCAGCAAGAGTATAGAATTTTGAATATAGAATAGACCTATCAACTCAGGGGGAGTTTTCAGATTTTGAAGTATAATTTGTTTCAAAATTTTGAAATTTTAATGTTTTGTACATAAGCCAAATAAGAGATATGTTATGCTTGTATGAATAAGGATATCAATGCATGACCAAGTGTTTTTGACACTCATGTCAAATGGGGAGATTTTTGATCTTCGATTAGTTTTGACTAATGAGTGTCTACACACTTATGTCATTTACTTAGTTCATGCCAAACAAGTAGTACATGCTGAGCACAACATGTATATAGTAGTGCATGAAAAGTCCATAGTGAGTATCAAGTCACTCATGTGTCGAGTCACTCAATTACTAAGCAGACAGTGTATGCCAAGTGATTCAAGATCCGAGTAAGCAGAACATATCAAGTGATATAGAAGTCAAGTCATAGTATAGAGATCAGTATATGTCGAGCATCATAGACTTCAAATGCAGAGTAAGATAGTTTTTTCATAGTTTCTTATAATGTCACAAACAACTATGTAAACCATTTTTGAGTTGACTTAAAGATTGAATTACAATATTTTGGAGATAAGGATGAATCTTAATTTGGATTCCCAATGCATTGCATGCAACCAATTAGAAAAAGAGAAGGATTAAGTGGAAAAATTGATGAATCATAGTCATTGATTCATAACTAACCCTAGAACACCTAAGTCTTCTTAAGGAGGAAAAACCTTAAACTTTATAAGGAGTTTGAAGGAGTGAAGAGAGAATTTTACATGCAAAAAAACAAAGCATTCATGGTAACTAAGGAATTATGAAGTGAGATTACATTGTAGAATCAGTTAAAAAAGAACAAAGGAAAGGAAAAGCATATAGCAATGAGACATCTAATCAAGAAGGATCAAGAATACATCATTTTAGAGGTGATTAATCATAAGGAACCAAGTACTAACCATAGGATCAATTTTGTGTCATTTTAGTAGGTAAATCAGTTAAATCTCTTAATAGAATGGTCCTAACAGGCTATATTGAAATCCTTTAGTAGAGTGCTTACTTAATTGTGAGTTAAATTCTTTTAACAAGGCACACTTTTAATAGTGTGTTGAAATCCTTTAGGATCAAACCTAATAGTCTTTGTAAGCCTTTAACAGGGCAGACCTTTCATAGGGTAGATCATGTCTCATGATCAATCTGTAAGAATTTGGTATAGCTCTGATACCATGTAAGAATAAATAATAATACATGACAACTCACAAGAGTGCACATACTCCTAGGTGGCTAATAAATGAATAATTAGAAATATGCATTAACCTAAGTAAACTTAAGTAACTATAAATAGTAAATACTTATTTACACCAACACCCCCCCGTAAGTGCAAGTTAGGGGAATGCACTTAAGTTCACTAATGCATAATGGATCCCAACTATGAGGCCATGTTAGGTACCCATGTACAAAAGCAATGCCAAGAATGATACAATGCAATCTCTCATAAAGAAGGGAAAGTGGGAAAACTTCATGGGGAAAATCTTGCCCCAAAAAGAGAGATGAAAGAGGATGCATGGATGAATGGAATAATCAAGACCCCCCCATTATGACATACATTGAATATATACAAGAGAAAAAAGGAGAAGGACAAAACCTCCTAAGAGGAAAATGTCACCCCCCCAAAAAAGAAGAAGAAGGAGATGAGGTAGTCCCCCCCTCTAAAAGTAGTGTGTCGATTAGTGAGAAATTCTCTGATGAAGAAGTTGATCAATGATCTATGGGTGATGTTCCTCCCCTTTGGAAGAAACAAATGCAAAGATACCTAAGAGATGCTTCGCCTATATGGAGAAGGAATCTCGATGATGACCAGTGTCGATGAAACCTATCCAAGTGTCCTTGTGTTGATACTGATGACGGCTTCCTCCAATATTGCTAAAGAGAAGAAAAAATTGAACAAGGAATGATGAAGAACCTACTTTAGGAAACCAACTATCTTCTCAAATATGAAAGAGACCTCATGTAGATGATATACATAAGTATCCACAATCACATCAGCACATAAAGATGGATCATGTAGAGAATGGAAAATAATGGAGAAGGGTCATCCTCAACAAAGAGAACTGAGAGATCATCAAAGAAGTCTTCCATATCTGTTGTGTGTGACTCCAACAATAGAGTTGAAATTTCTAGCAAGAAATCATCACATAGAAGACCATGTGTACCCTAGAGTATTGAAGTACACAAATCTATCACTATGAGAAAAGAAGAAGTATCTACCTCAAAAAGAAGATGAATGTTATCACGAGTGTCTCCCACATCTTCAATGTGAAACTCCATGAATAGGCCTAGAAGGGCAGAAAGGAAGTCATCGCATGAAGGTAGTGTAGGAAGACATAAAGGGGCCTGCTACATTGCATCCAAAGCATCTATGGCTAGAATAGGATCAGCAGGAGCAATAGGAGTTGGACATGTGATCTTATCTAGAGTTGAAGAAACCATAGTTGAAGTGACTGGATGTAGAATGTCCTCTAGAGATGGAGAATCATAAGGATCTCTATATGCTTCCCAAATAGACATCCAAATATCATAAGGAAAATGTGCCATTCTAAGAGGAGCAAAAGATTCCTTACTCATACTTTTAGATAGAAAGCAATGAAGGTTGACAACATATGTCCAATTAAAATGTGGTGGCAATAAATAGAGATAAGGAAGCAATTCTAGATGTTCTCTTAGATGAGCAACTATCAAAGTACTCAATTTGTGATAGTTCCTTGTTGTCAACTATGGTCTAATACCAAACTAACAAATCTGACGAGAATCCATGAGATCAATCAATGAACCCCCAAAGAACAAGAATAATGAATGAAAGAACCCCCCCTAATGTATGACTTAGGCACTTGATAGCCACTTGCCAATTGAGGGCCTATTTTTTAAAGTAGTATTTCTATCCACATAACTTATAATATAATTGTAGATCTAAAAAGTAGATAAAAAATGAGCACTTTCAAAAAAAATGGAATCTGATTTGGAGTCTAGATGAGCCCGTACTAAGCATTTTAATTGACAAAAAATGAGATTTGCGAGTTGCAAAACAATTTAGGAATAGAGATGTCAAACTTCCTACACCAAATTGTAGATCACGAAATCCTACCCCAAAAGAAAAAAAATTACTCACAAAGAGGAGACCGTATGAGGGAGATATCTTTGTTTGAAAATCATTGCTTCTATTTTTTTTTTGAATTGTCATCACACCTCCAAAAATTAGATGGCTCTAGATTTTGCCTCAGATGTCTAATTTGGATAAAACAAAATCTAATCTAGGGGTTTTTAGACCTTCTAAATGTGATGCAAATATCTAATTTGCACAAGCAAGCTCCAATCTTCACTTGTAAAAAATCTCTTCTATGGCCCTATGGCCAAAATAAATTTGGAAAATAATTCAAATCCAAAAAAAATAGTAGAGATGCAGATGAAAAAATGCAAATTTGAAAATTAAATGTATAGATCTGAAATGATCATACCAATTTTGTAGATCGGTCCTTTGGGTGTCAATTTGCAAAAAAATTTGCCTCATGGTCGACTTTGGCCTAGGGTAGCCAAGTTTATAGTTGATCTTCACCAAATCAGCATTCTAAGCATAATGACAAGGTCAAATCTAGTGTTGGACACTCCTAATTTCTGCAATACTCCAGATTCAGGTTGAGGTGCTGAAGCAAGCGTGGTCTTGAATGGCTATGTGATGAGAAAATCTCCCAGAGCTCTGATACCATGTAAGAATTTGGTATAGCTCTAATACCATGTAAGAATTTTTCTAAGGAGAAGATTCATTGAAGATCATAGAACTCAAACACAAGCACAACTATAGACCAAAAATTGATATGATCAGTTAATCAGAGAATGTCCAAATACATTGCTCTATTCAAAATGTGATGTTCAAATACACTACGAGTGCCTATATATAAAGGCCTCTCAACAAGCACCTAGAATGTCTCTAGAAGGAACCAGGAGATAAGATAATCATTTACAACTAAGCACATGCCTTATCCATCATTCTAGATGAGTGGGTAAGAATGAGAGGGTTGTAGAAACCATGTGCTTAATTAGTGTGCTAACTCTTGTGTTGTAAACAATGTGCACAAAAGAGGTTCAGACTCTAGTGTCGTCAACATGACAACTCACAAGAGTGTACATACTCCTAGGTAGCTAATAAATAAATAATAATAAATATGCATTAACCTAAGTAAACTTAAGTAAGTGTAAATAGTAAATACTTATTTACACCAACACAATCATTGTAACCTTCATTATATACACTTTATTACTGTAGTAGGTTAGATTTGTGGGTGTCATTTCCACCCCAGTTTTACCTTCCCATTGGAGGGTTTTTGGGTAATCATATCTAGTGTCATACATGAATAAATGTTTACATGTTTACATTTTTTATATGTACATACTTTACATGATATTTCAGTTTACTTATTGAATGTATGATATGGATGTGTGGTCAATGTTTTATGGGTCAAAGTTTAAACTATTGATCCACACACAACACCACCACCCCCACCCCACCTTAGAAGTTTACCTTTCCTATTGTAATATTCTAACATGCTTAAGAAATACAAGATCAAGTGTGTTTTATAATAATTTAAAGTAGATATTATTCTAATCCAAGAAACCAAAATTAAAATAGTAGGTTTTCAAAAGGGGGTAGTTAAAATCTAACCTAATATAGACTAGGAAAGTGTTGATTCCCTTGGGGTGTCTAGAGGCCTTAATAATATTTTAGATACTCTCCCCCACTCTTCTCCTAATTCTCTAATTTTAACATGTCATTACCTATCCTCATTGTGGTCATACAATATTATGAATATTTATGCTCCCAACTATAAAGGCCAAATAAATTTTTGATGGGATTTTATAGGGAACAACAATAATATAAAGTGGATAGTAGTTATGGATTTTAACTCCCTCCTCTACCCTTCATAGAAACTTGGGGCTAATGAAAACCGTACTAATAGTATGGAAGATCTTGGGGAGTTTATCTTAGACTTAAGTCTCATTTATTTGGAACTAAGAGATACTCACTTTCCATGGACTAATCATAGGAAGGGAAACAATGTGATCCAAGTTAGGTTGAGACATTCACCATGTCCTCTAACTCAAGTAATTTGGATGACTTCCATTTAGAAGCTAAATTGAGGATATGCTTTGATCATAATGTAATCTTGTTCAAGTAGAAATTTGGTAAAAGGGTGGTTGCCCCTTTTAGATTAAAGATTATTTTGATTTCCTACACCCACTTTAAGGATCCAATTCATTCATAGTGGGTAACACTAATATTGGGAGAAACACACAACTATTCTATATACCTTGAATAACAACTTAAGAGTTCCCTACTATTTGTTTTTGACCTGCATTCATGGTGGATACTAATCTAGGTGAACAGTCCCCTCTAGATCTAGAAAAATGGTGTTTGGATCTTTACCTTATCCTTTCTTCTAATGGAGACCCCCCTTTTTCTAAGGTCCTCTTTGACCCTAAAAAGAAATTGACTTCTAATGAAGCCATGGGTTAGCCACATGATTTAGAATTTCTTCATAATTCTTTTCCCAAGGAAATCCTAGAGAATGCCTACCTTGAGAATTTGAGACCCCCCTTTCTCTGGTGTCTAGATTTGGAACAATGGTGTCTAGATCTTTACCTTATCCTTTATTTTAATGGAGAACCCCTTTCTCTAGGATCCTCTTTGACCCTAACAAGAAATTGACTTCTAATAAAGCCATGGGTTAGCTAGATGATTTAACATTTCTTCATAGTTCTTCTCCCAAGGAAATCCTAGAGAATGCTCACCTTGAGAATTTGAGATCTAAAAACTAAATTGGAAAGGTGCATTTGTGGGATAGTCATAAACTAGTGTCCACCTAAGGGAACTAGCAAAAGTATCACATGGAAGTAATGGGCTAGAGGTCCTTCTCATAGATACTATGGTTGATAATATTTCTCATGGTTTTTCTCTAAGTCTATTTGGTAGGTTCATGTCACTTAGACCAACCATTGATATGGTCAAGAAATGGGTTTCAATAGAATGGAAACTCAAAGGTTTTGTTGAGGGGGCTTCTATGGTGGGTACCATTTTTCTTTTCAAGTTTATAGTTGAAGATGAGTAAAACCATGTTTTTGTGAGGAGATGGAGTTATGGAAAGCACTATTTGGCACTAGCCAAATGGAAGCACTTCCATCCTAAGAGTGCTTAGCCCTTTCAGTAAGTGGTGTATGATCATGTCAAGCACCTTGAATGGGTTTTTTCATGGATCTAGTATTTCCCTCCCTATTCTACTTCTCTCTCTTTATTTCTAACCTATTTCTAACAATCTACTCTATGAAACTGAAAGCGTTGACTTCTTTATCAAGGATGACCTAGTGGGTCAAGGTCGACCTTGAGCCGAAATTAGATCAAGGAAGACCTCAACCCTCACCTAGTTAAGGGTTGACCTCCTCCTTGACTTTATGGGAGTTTTGGGATCTTGGGCTCCAGAAAACTTCTTTTCCTACTTCTAGGTTAGCCATTTTGCATTTCAAAATGGTATAATCTTAAATTACATTTAATCTAGGTCTATTCCTAGTGGTTACAGTTAAATGGGATTTAATGCTCCTATGTTAGCCTTCTCTAGGACTTAGTGCCCTAGATCTCTATATAAGGAAGCCTTCTTCACTCATTTTGACATCAAGGATCTATCACACATGAATGACTACTATCTCTGAGAAACTACCTACTTTTCAAGTGAGATATCATTATATTATTCAAGCATTCAAGTTATTCATTGAAGATCAAGGATTGAAGTAGTCAAGTCTTTGAAGGGATTTGGTTCCAGCATTCAAAATTCATCTTTTTAATCCTAGATCTAGCCATCATGATGGTGTCATCTTCCTTCAAGATCCTTTGTTCATCTTCAATATCTATTCATTCATTTATCAAGGTGGATTCTTAGCATACAATCATGGATGTTTTGATTTAAATTTATTAATGTTATGATCAAGCTTTCATATCTATATACTCGTTTTTGTTTCAAATATAATTGTATCTATATTGAGTATTATAGCTTTATTGTTAGATTTACTTCTACTACTTGCTAGCATTCTCTATTTCAATTCCATTATGAAAGTTGATTCCAAACTAGGGTTTGACAGAGGCAAACCCCTCATCCAAACAAAAGAATCATTTTTTCTTGCAAATACGGGTGTGGAACAATGAATTGAAGAGAAAATTTGGATACCCTTTTTGTCAAACTTGTGAGATCTGCGAACAAATTTTTTGTTGAAGTAGTGTAGGTGAAGGTCAACATTTTGGGGTATAATTGTGCCCTATGGTAATATTGTGCTTTGCTATTAAGGTCAAGGTTGACCTCCCTTCAAAAGGACAAAATATTTCTTAGTTTTCTTCATCTCAACATTTTTAGTCTAGAATGGGTTGCAAAATTTCTTGAAACTATACACAAACATCACAAAATAACACTTTCTAGGTTTAAGGTTAGTATTTGTCTTTTATCTATTTCAAGATTTAAGCAAATACTCCTCAAAATAGAAAGACCATAGGACCTCTTTTCTCCCTATTCTCCATTACATGATCAATTTCTACATTGAACACTTTCTTGTACTTAATTAGTTTGAATAATTCCTTTTGGGAATTAGCGTTGAGAAGAGAATCTATTTTTTTTGTATTTACTATTATATCCATTTCATGTTTTTTTTATTTATCCAAAGCGATTTGAAGTATACTTTCTTGATTATTCTTCTTTACTCTAATCAAATGAAGCGAGAAAGGGACCAAACTTGATAATTAAAGTAACATCAAGTCTTAAATAGAAAAGAACAAAATAATTCAAACCAGGTAAATTCAAACTAAAAAATAAGAGAGAAAGATAGAATACTATAAGCAATAATATTAAAAAAATAAATAACTAGGTCAACAAAACCTAAAAAAACTAAAATTCTATGCCAAAAATCTACAATCATTTTGATGGAAAAGGAACCACTTTCTAATATTCATTAAGATCTCTCATCTTGTCTAGGAAGGAACTTGTTTTGGAGGGTGATCAATAACAACATTTAACAAGGCCGGCTCACTTTTGACACCAACTTACAAGATTTCATATGTCTATTTCTATCTTTATAAGAATTATTTCCTCCAACTTGGACTTTAAGGAATTGATGGACTAGGTGGCCTTATGAAACATCTTCTTCTCATAGGAAGAAATGTAAGTTATCTATTCTAGTGAGATAGAATCATTTTCACCTTATGCAACCCACTAACCATTTCAATTTACTCCTCCGATGTACAAATCTAGTTCTTGAGAACTTTTATCTATAGACTCCATGATCTTTGAGTTCTTCATATTCTAGGAAAAATGTGCAAGAGTCCACATATTATTATCACCCTTCCCTTGGGTCCAATTTACCACTATTTTCTCTATTATTAACATGAATTGCAACTAACTGATCTTCTTCCTCACTCTTTCAAGTTTCAAACTAAGTCATTTACAAACAATATTCTTTAGGTTATAAAACACAAGAAGATTGTCCACCTTTATCTCTCTAATATCTTGATCATAGTGATCATTCAAGGTACTATCTTTTCACCATTTCTAGAGGGTAAATTCTCTTCAAGATAGCAGGGTTGCAAGGTAGTCCAGGTTGACTATATAAAGGGAGAGAAGATTTGACAATAGAGAAGAAGAATTAACAACAAAGTTGTATGGGGTATAGCACCACTTTGTCAACTAGGAGGAAGCATAATTTTCATAGACATCAACTTTGTTATCCTTAAGTAGTTCTAAACCTAGAGATTTACATTTATTCTTCTTAAGGGGATTGACTATATTGGCCTTCTGAGAATGTAGAATTTTTGCAAAATCCTTTGTTGGAGTACATACAAGGAAAAAAATGAGAGTTGTTAGGATCCATAGTAAGGGATGGAAAAGAAATTTATGTTGAGGTAAGAGTGATGTGGAAGTCGTATAGGTCCAAAGTAAAGCCCAAGTGGAGGGGGGGGTTAGGATTCTTAACTTTTGTGATAGATTAAGATAGGGAGGAAAAGTTTGAAAAATGAGGAATTAAATTTGACATGTCTATGAAAGTGAATTAGTATACAAAATAGAGGAGAGCGGAACCATTTGAATATAGTCTCCAATGTAATGAACTTGATGAGGATAAATTTTACATCCTTTGATTCCTCATATAGGTCTTCCTTATTGAAATTGCTTTGCAAGTGTAGAACTATTTCCTCAAGGCCCAATAAATTTTTGATATCATACTTATATAGTACATCTTGAAGAAATAAGACACCTATTTATCCTCTCCAAGAAAATCCCATAACTACGACAATAATTTCTACTAAGACAATAATTGACATGCATCTACTATGAAATTTGCACTATGCCAAGATTCCTTTTTTTGTTCTAAGAGATTAGGGTTGTATCCCATATTACCATCACATACTTTTCAGCATGGATTTTCTTAATGATTTTTCAAAGCATCTTGAATTACTTTTGAATTATTCACACTAATCTAGTTAAATGTGGTTAAGATCTCTACCCATATTGTAACTAGAGAAAGATTTACTAGAATATACACTAGAAAAATTGAAAATGTAGAGCCATGGTATTCTCCTTTTCATGTCTTCATTAACTTAACTAATGGTTTCAGTATTCCTAAGCCTTGCAATATCTTGGGTGATCTCCTCCCAAAATGCCTAAAGAATCTCTTTGAAGCCATTCCAATTTTTATTGATTTTTGTGAAATGACCCTAGGTCACTAACCTCTCAGTATCTTCATAGATCTTTGTAAGTATTCACTAACATATATAACTCTCCAACAAAACACGAAGATATTTCATTTTGCTAACAAAATTGGTCATTTTTCATCCCAAGATTCTTTTGCACATTAGAAGAAAGATGAACTTTTTTGCATCACCCTCAATAATTTTCTTTTTTTTATAACCATGTGTACCAACCAGCTCCACCCCATGATAAGTTACATACACTTCATCCATGTAGGTAATTTCTAAGCCAAGGTTAAAAGAAAGGCATCTGGCACATCTCCTAGCATGTCTTTGATTAGAGCATCCCCTTCCAGCTAACTAGGATTATGAAGGGATGCGATGTCAAAGTTTGGTTTGACTTGATCAAAATTGAGGGACAGGATTGGGGGGACTAGTTATTCTTTGTTGTTAAATCTAAAAAATTAGCAAAAATTGGTAAACTGTAGAAATAAATAGAAAATTCAAATTTATATATAAAATAAATACCCACAAGCTTGGAAGACATTCTGTGTTTCATGGGATTGCTAGTTACCGCAATTAGAAATTTGTGTGCAATCCCTTGTGACAAAAATTTCATACTGAGACTATTGAGCTTCTTATCTAATTTATCTAATTTTATCTTTTAAAAATGATACAAAATGATAAATATGAAATTGAGCCTTATAAAATATTCCCTAGGCTCTTCCAATTAAATCGACACATACCATGGTTGGAAATGTTTGAATCCCATAAACAATGAATGAAAATATAGTATATCCTCAACGAAATGAATATAATACTACAAATCATGGGTTTTTGTCTAAGTTTAGGAGAATCACTAGTTTGGCTAATATATCATTATGACTAGTTGGTGGGTAATAGTTTGTGGGAAATACTTGGATTGCTAAAAATTTGTCTTAAAATATACATGGTGGCTTAAGATAGAATATCTAGTACTAAGTTGATAGGTAAAGATAGTTTATATTCCCCTTTGATAATGTTGCAAAATATACTTATATGTATTTAGGAAGTTTGGTATGTTTGACCAATTTTGAACTATTTGTAATGATGTAATACCTTTAAATATTAATAAAATATATAGACCTTTGCCTTTTGAAATTTTTATATTAATTAATATAAAATCTGAAATACTTTACTACTAATAAAAAATTTAAATGTATGTTATACACACACACACACACACACACACACACACACACACACACACACACATTAAATGACATTGAATCATTAATCACAAAGTAAATTACCTATATGTTTTACACATTCATTGATAAATTTTATCTATATTGTAATGAATATATGTATATGTGTGTTAATTTATTTTAGTATTAAAAGACATTTTAAAGAATGTATGAGAATAATTATTTATTTCAACATATATTTCCTCTACTTACATTCTTAAACTAATATAATTTCTTTCTTTTACTTTATTTATTAAAATTTAAAGACAGTTCTATTGTATTTATTTCAACTAATGTCTACAAAAAGTTTGGAATTAGTTACTAAGATTAATTGTGTGTGTGTGTGTGTGTGTGTGCGCGCGCATGTGTGTGTTGAATGACATCGATTCAAAGTAAATTACCTATAGTTTTTACACATCCATTGATAAATTTAATCTATATTGTATGAATATATGTATTCATGTGTTAATTTATTTCAACCCATATTTCCTCTACTTACACTCAGAAACTAATATAATTTGTTTCTTTTATTTTATTTATTGAAATTTAAAAACAGTTCTATAATATTTATTTCAATTAAAGTCTACAAGAAGTTCGGAATTAGTTAATAAGATTGATTGTAAGAGATACTGCGATTGGTCCTATGCTACGCTTATTAACATAGCTCAAAGAATCAAACACAGGTTGAAGGTCTCGTAGAACTGAAAAAATGGCCTTTATATTAAAGCTTAAGTCTTAATAAAAATTAAATCCAACATCTCTAATTTTACAAAATGACAATTAATTCAAAACACGAAATCAGAATAGTAATAGAGGTAGTCTGTAAAGCATTTTTCTTATAATAACGAAAATCTATTTAACTCAAATAAAGCTAAATTGCGGAAATCACGAGATTTCTGACTGGGTAGTAGAAAAGGCGTACTACAGACAGAAAAGCTGATTTCTATTCTTACGTCGACAGATACTTAACGTGGATTTAATGAATGAGTTAACCATTTGGAATGTGAGAAACTTATACAATCTATCTCAAAAACGAACTCTTCGGCAACATACTTTGATTAACTTTTGCTCCTGATTGCACCACGTACGCGCAAACAAAACCTACAAACAAACAGGAAAAAAATATATTTTATTTCAGCATTGGCCAATTTAAAACAAAAGGATTTCAACAGCTTTCATGGTTGGTACGACTCATACAGGTGTCTGCTTCAATTTAGGAGCCTTCAAATTTTCATTGTCGTGATGTGACAATAAACTATTCGTTAAATTAAAACTTAGAATACTTTATCGTGCATTACCAGGTCGCTTGAAATGCACACAATAGCCCGTGTTGATATATAGCTTTCAGAGTTGTATGAGCCCACAGAGACATATTTTGTATTTTCTTACGACGTTTATTTACGCCTCGTCCTCTCTAAGTAGTTGATCAATATTGGTTGAAAGATATTCCATCGTATGTCTTGTTCTTAATTTAATACGGTTTAAGAAATGAATCAAATGCCAAAAAAGGAAGATTGATGTTCAATCTTGCATTTCCAAATCAGCCTCCCTGATAAACAAATGCCCAGGCACCAACTTTCACTGTTTACCCGTGATTAGCTTCTCTTCTTAGCTTTATATATGTTAAGCAAGCATTCAGAATAGAATTCATTGTAAGCTAAAAATTGAAGAACAAAATGTCTTCATGGAGAATGATATATCTTATGCTTGTTGTTATGTTTGTGTTCTGTTTAAGAAGTAAATGCTTAGGAGCAAGGGATTTCAAATATAAATCAGTGGTTGTCTTATCATCACCTAATTATGACGTTGATTCGAAGGTGGTGGACGTTCGAGCATTGGGTGCCAAGGGTGATGGAGTCACTGATGACGCCAAGGTAATCTTTCTATCAATGCTTGTATTCATGGTATTGTATCAGTAAGGAATCTTCTTCTTGAAAATTAGGTAGGTAATGTGGATGTAAAATTAAGTAGGTAATGTCGATGTATTCATGGTACTGTATGGAATCTTCTTCTTCAGAATTAAGTAGGTAATGTGGATTTACCAGGCATTTCAGGCAGCATGGCAAGCAACGTGTGAGAAGGACTCAGCTACACTACTTATTCCATCTGGTTACAAGTTCCTAGTTGGTCCTCTGACGTTCTCAGGACCTTGCAAACCAAATATCCTCTTTAGGGTAATAAGATCTTATAATCTTATAATTCATGGAATCCTACAATTTATAGGGTTCAAACATCACATATCGAGGTTTTATTTTTATACTAAAAAGTGTTAAATACTCATTATATATCAAGATTTTATTTTTAGATTAAAAGTGTTAAATTTTGAAGATTGACTTACTTTTTTCAACTTAATAATTAGAAAGGACACGCTAAAATCTGTATTAATTTCTTAAATACATTTAGGTGGATGGAATTATTATCGCCTCTGTTCATCCAAAGGCATGGACTTCTAAACCATGGAACTGGATAAATTTTTCAAAGCTTAATGGTATTACTATTGCTGGCGAGGGCACATTTGACGGACAAGGAGCAGCTTGGTGGGGCATTTCAGAGCAAGAAGATACGGTAAGTTTCAATTAAGAGCTCTAAGGATTTGTGATATACCTACATTATTTATGTACTGTTCTAGCAAATTAAGATGCTGGTCAGAGAGAGAGATCCTCCCATGCAAATTAATAACGTTTGAGATTATGTGTAAATCAGGATAGCAGCAAAGGTGGAAGCAAATTACCAAGCCGTAGGCCGACGGTAGGTTGTTAGAAAGAAGTACTCTGCAACAAAAACATTGAAATCCTTTTTAGAATTTTAATGATCAATAATCATAGAGGATTTTGAGATAGATGTGTATATATAATACTTTCTCGGCGGACATGGATACGTTATTATCTTGTTTTGGAGTTGGTGTGTTCTTAACATGGATAATAATTGCTGAATGTGTGAAGGCAATAAGATTCTACGGAAGCTATGACGTGACTGTAGAGGGCATTACAATAAGAAACAGCCAACAATTTCACCTGAAGTTCGACAGTTGCACTTCTGTCACAGTACTTAATCTCACAACTTCCTCTCCTGCAAACAGCCCAAACACTGACGGAATTCATCTTCAGAACTCTGAGGATGTTGAGATACACCATTCCACTCTGCAATGTGGTATAAATTTAAATAACATTCCCAGTGTTCTGTCCCTTTATTCTTCTATCAGATACCATGTTTGGTATTTATTATAACACTTTTAAACGAATAAATTGCAGGGGATGACTGCGTGTCAATTCAAACAGGCTGCTCAGGCATTCGCGTGCACAATATCAACTGCGGCCCTGGGCATGGTATCAGGTAAAACTATTTATTAGAGATGTTTATGCTTCATTATCTACTCATGATATCATTGACAGTACATACCTCTATTATATTATTGATGTCAGTATTGGAGGACTTGGAAAAGATGGAACGAAGGCTTGTGTTTCCAACGTCAGTGTTTATGACAGCAACATCCATGATGCTTCCAACGGTGTCCGGATCAAAACATGGCAGGTAAATAATAAAATTCAGTTAGTTTCTTTTATCTGTAATTTGTTTCTTAGTATTTGCTGTTTAATTTCTTTTCAATTAATAATAATCTATTCAATGTTCAAATACAAAGATATCATATTATAAACTTAATTTTTTCTGCGAGTAATCTTATCATTCTTTCATGTGTTCAGGGAGGAGTCGGCCAGGTGAAAAGTGTGTCCTTCTCAAACATAGAGGTTTCCAACGTAGGAGTGCCCATTGATGTTAATCAATTTTATTGTGACAAAGAGGCCTGCAGAAACCAATCATCGGGAGTATTTATATCAGACGTTAAGTATGAAAAGATCAGAGGCACTTACTCTCAAACTCCACTTTATTTGGCATGCAGTGACGACGTGCCCTGCACTGATTTGAAGTTAATAAACATTGAGCTGAAGGCAGCTGGTAAAAATGAAATTGATCCATTCTGCTGGAATAGCTATGGAGATCAGGAGAACGGTGTAGAGTGCCTGCAACCTGGAACACCCGCCAATGACCCTTCCCATACTCAATCACCCATTGAAAAGTGTTAATCTCAACTCCTGATTGTGTCAGTACTTGTTACATACAACTTGATTCGACTTGATTGAATATATTGTGAACTATATGTTATATAACTACAGCCAATGTTTACGCCCATATAGGGAAAGATTGTTGTCCGATGCCCGTATCACCGAAGACATGGACGTACTAAACTATTCTACTTCCCTTCGCATGATGTAATAATATGTAGAGTGATGTTTTATTTCAAAATTAATTCCTCCCGCTATTGAACATTACAAACAACAAGAGTTCGGATATAGCACGAGTCCCTGTCTTCTGTCAAAAATATACATTGATTTGGTTGCAACTGTAAACAAAAAAGTTTAAAAGGGTCAAATGTTAGTTGTATGCTTATACTATTAAACAAATGTTTATCTTTTAATACCTAACAATATGTATAAGGTGTGAATTAAATTTAATAGTTTTGAAAGTCTGAATATAATAATTTTGATTGAATAATAAATCTTTGATTAAATTTATAAAACTGAAATAAATTATATACAATATTTAGTTTAAATTCTATGTAATGGATTCTAACAACCTATTTATATACCATAAAATAGATGAAATAAGCAATTTATTTTAAATGATTTGTCTCAAAAAAATGTTAATGAAAGAGAATAGGAAAGTGAGCTTGGTCCTCATGATTGATTTGATTTAGAATATTTATAAATATTTATAAATATTTATATCTACGTTTGCCAATTATCTCTTATATTTCATAAAATAATACCCTATAAGCATAATCTAAACTTAAAATATTTTATTTTATAAAAAATATTTTATTTCAATTTGACATAAATCTATTTTGAAATATAATAAAATTTTATAACTAAAATAATAAGTAACATATTAAAAAAATGTAATTTTATTCTTAATAGATGCATATGATCTTCTTAGTTAAACAAATGGAGAATTTTGTAAATATTTTATTAGAATTATACATATCATTATTTTTTCAATTTAATCTAATAAATTTTATGTGATTTTATAAGTTAACTATTTTTTATTAATTATTTTCATATGTAAATAAAAAATTTAAGTAAATTGCATATTCACCTTTCTTTGTTTGGTCTATATGTTTTTCATAAGGATTGCTAGAACTTTAAAACATATATGTATATCTTTTTATAAGTTCAAATTCTAGATTATACAAACAAAAGATTTATAATTGTGTATATTTCATGTCTTATTTATTTTCTAAGATATTGTTGTAAAAAGTTATTTGATCTATCTGCTTTTATTAAAACTGTTAACATTCTATAAGTTACAGCTATTATATTTTATTTTTAATTTTTTAAAAATAATTTAATAAATAAATTATTTTATATAACTTGCAATTAAAATATCGTATACAACTCTAGAAAGATTATTTGATACAATAAAATTATAATTAAACCACCAATTATTCAACAATTGGTAGAGCATATCAAATATGTTACTTTATTCTTAGTAATGTTCTAATATGACAACCTGGACCATTTATGGTAAGCAGTCATGAAGAAATTTCTTTTGGCACCTTCCCCACCTTAGCACATGCCCCTCAATGTCATCATCTCCTTCACCAATCTTCCATAGTGTGAAGGACCAATCTTCCTATGAGATCTAGTATTCACAATACTGTTTATTGTTGGTATACCCACTGCAGTCTTATAGGTTCAAGATTGGATCATTTTGCTTGTAACACTTGGTACAAGGCATGCACTGCAACCACATAATGTCACTGCTTGTATTCATATAGTCATACCATGGTGAACTCCACAATGGTGTCCTTTCATTCTTTCTTTATGTATGATGTAGCAATGAAAGAAAAATACAATCATATTAATGCTAACCTTGGCTATGGTAGTTTTAATCCTCTCATGTCTAACTATTTTGGGAAACTATTCTCCTAAAATAAGAACTAATACTTCTATTTACAAAATAATACATATTTTTATTTTAGAATTATAAAAAATGGAAAAACAAAAGAAACAACATCTCAACATAGAGTGTTGATGGTTGGTGGATTGTCCCAGTTTCCTATGAGGCATGGCTCTCTTAAATCATTAAGAAAATGGAATAGAAATTTTTTAAGAAAGTTTAAGGCCCCTTTATAGGGTTTAAGAAAAAGTGTCAAATCTAGGATAAGCAACAAAAAAGTCAATGGCAAATGAAACACACAAACAAAATTCTTTCCAAATTTTAGTACAATTGTGAATGGCTAATATGAAGTCTAGATTTAGAGTAATGATAAAAATTCATATGCTCCCTATATTAATAATTCAACATTGTATTCGTCAAATTGTCGTTAGCTTTATTCATTTATTGGGCTAAGCTTAGCACGACGAATTATGCACATGCTAATCTGGGGGAATATATTATGTTTAAAATAAGGATATATAATTTAATGTGAGGAAAATTAATTACAAAAGTTCCTTCTAACTAAGAGCACTATGATGGAGTAGAACACAGTGGACATTTCTTGAACAATCAAACATTCCAGTTCTAACATATTGCAATTTCAATATTCTACTCAACAAGAATGTTTTGATAATAACAACCCAATTAAATTCAATCTATCAAATTATTTTCTATTGATAAATCATACTATTTAAATTCTAAGCGATAAGTAATAGAGAGTAATTGGGAACTTGGAATTTTTGCTAATCTTTGGTGATGGTAGAGCTACGTTTCAAGCAAAATCCTTCTAGCCAATGCCACTTCTTCAAAATTCTTACAATGGATGAGATAAGCTTTGCTCCTCCTTGAATGAAATTCCTATGTTTGTTATCCTTCCTTATTTAGATTCATAAAACAATCACTCTACACAAGAATGCCTTCATCATGGTTCTACAATTTTATCAATTTTATCAATAAATGTTAACATTTTGTGAGTGCTAACTTCCATAAATAAGCTAGGTAAATAGACATGCAAATTGACATGTAGTAAAGCATGTAAAGAAGCATGTACAATAATATGTGGCTTGAGTTCTTCATTTATTGTTATTTTTTGATGAGAAAACAAAAAGACTACTATGAAAAATAAATAGTGCCAATAGAAAAGTAGTAATTAAAAATCAAAATTAACTTTAATAGAAAAAATTAAATAAGACCTTAGGTTCAAATTGTTTGCACAGTTTCCAAATAAAAAAACTAATTGTTTGAAAGCAACAAGGAAACTAATGTCTCATGTCTAAAAGATAGGGACTAATAAGTATGAATCTAACCCTTAAGTAGTCTAGTTAGTTCAATATTATATCATAGATCTCTTTAGGTGGGTGTATAGATATCTTTAGGTGGGTGTATCAATAAAGGAAACGACTATAACATCTTACTAAGGGGAATTTACTATGCTTAGTTTTCTTCATGAAGAGAATAAACATTTTGCATGGGCCCATTTCATGAACTACTTACAAAATGAATAAAACATCAGCAGTTTAATTCAATGACAACAATTTAGGGCAAATGCATAAATCTATAGATTTTAATTTGTAGGTGTTTACCTTAAAAAGATCATTTTATTTTTTTAATTTAATAATTAGATATAATTTTATAAATTTCTATTATAGAGAAATATTTTCAAGATTTTTACAAAATTCAACTCTTGAGTTAAAGTTTTAATAATATTAATATTATCTAATGTTTAATATTAAATAGTGTAATTTTTATTTATTTTTTCAATATAATTAGAGACCTACAAATGTTTTATGAATTGTAGATGTTTCTTTTGATGAATGCCCCTTCAATTATTAAAGAACATTCAAAGCCAATTTTTTTGAGTAAAAATGGAGGATCTTATTTAATGAAGCTTGTGCACACTATATTTTATTGTAAATTCTTTTAAAAAATTGTATTCATTTCATCAATACTTTGAGATACTACAAGAAAGATTCTATAATTTTCTAGAACACAATCTTCAGGTTGTTACATGCAATAAAAATATTCTATATCACATAATTGCATACATTGTTCATTTAGAGAGAAAGGTGTATAACATGTGGCTACAGAAAAGCATGGAGTTGTAAGAAAGAAAAAATGAGTATTTCATACATTTAATTTATGTAAACATCAACCCTAGCTTTGTGATCAGGTTGTCTTCAATATGATCATGGGAAGGAGAAAACTAAAGAAGGATAGTCAATTTGTGAACAGAAAGCATGATGAACTAAAGAGTACCAAGGATGTCATAAACTAGCTAGAGAACCTCTGAATCCTGGTCAGTGACTAGGTAAACATGAAAAAAATATAATTGTGGTGTTTCTATTTATTTAGTTCATATAATACTTTTATATACTATCTTTATTATGTTAAGTGTTTTTTTATTTTGTTTTATTGTTATTCTCTCCATTGTACTTATTTTGAGAAATATTTGAAGTAGCTTTCACAAGAACTTGTGGTCCCAACATCAGTTCGGTTGGAAAGCTTTTATTTTCTTAAATAATTTTAGTATTATGGTTTGTAACATGAACTACTCTAAACATATCATAGTTTTTTATTAATTTTGATGTTTGGTAGGGCTCTAGCTATTTGGGCTAGTGTTTTTCTTCTTTGTTGCTCAATTATAATGACCTTGGAGAGTGAAGACTAATGTTTCTATGCTTCTACTTGGGTTTAGTACCCTTTTCCTATGTCTTATAATAAAAAATATTAGTTTGGTAGTGTACATATAAACTATTTCTTTTTCAAAAAATATAATTATCATGACATGGGACAAGGAGTGCAAAGGTAAGGTTTCAAGTAGTAGGGGATGCTCTATTGTTGAGGTTTCAAGGGAGTATTTTGTAGGTAAGGACGATGAGAAGGACTATGATTTTTTTTTTTTTATCCTACTTTTTTCTATGCTAGCGTAACTCCCAGCTTCTCCCCCCCCCCCCCAAAAGATGTTTGGACATAGAGAGCTAGATTGTGGAATTTTTCCCAAACACTGCCATAGTTTTGGCTAGGTTGGGTTACACTGGTGTTCATGATGTTGTGGTCTTGGCCTATGTAGGTGACACAATTTTTGTTGTGGGGTTTGGGTTTCTAGCTTGGAGGGTGTCTTCATGTTGAAATGTGTGAGATAGGTTTTGTTTTTCCCAATACAACCTAGCTCTATGTTGGAACTCTTTCCTTTTCTCTTAGTAGTTATTTTATTCTCTCTTACTCATGATTATTCTCTTTTCTTACCTATGGTGAATGGATGTATTGGAATGTGAGAGTAGTGGTTTGGCGATTTATGAGAGATCACTATTATATGAGGTTTCTTTGGCCCCTTCTCTCTTTGTCTTGGTGATGATATTTGAAGACACTTTGTGCTTCAAGGTTTTCTCTTTTTAAAAATTTATGTTTGTACTAGTTGGGATGCAACTTTAATAGTAGGTTTGGCCTAGTAGTATGTGTCTTTCTCCTCCATTTGATTTTTCTCCATGTAGATGTTGAGATTTTTTTGAGGATTCTCTATGAGGAATCTTCATTTCTTCTATGTTGTCTCTATTTCTCATCCTTCTCAAAAGATTATATTTCTTATGGTTTTTTTCAATGGATCATCTTACATGCTGGAGATCTCCCCTCTAAGGGGTGGGAAGTATTCTATTTATTTGATAGGGTTTTGTTTTGGATATGTGGAGGTTGTATGGTTCAAGATCACATGATGTTCTTCCATGCTATGATTTTTGCACTAGGAAATTTGCTCAAAGAAGAGAAATAATGAAGCTTTGGTGCTTCTCGTTAAGTGATGGTATAACTTCTTCATTTTTCTTCCATGTTATGATCTTTGCACTGGGAAATTTTTTGAAGAGAAATAATGAGGCTTTGGTGCTTCTCGTTGAGTGATGGTATAACTTCTCTTTGTGGATCAATTGTTGGTTTTAGAGATGATAGGTATTATTTTTGGGATGTGTTTGGAGGAGTTAAAAATACTTGTTATTTCCTTATGGAAGGGTTGTTGGCTCCCAATTTTTGAGCATTAAAGTTCTTTTCTATTATTTTTTCTTTGCGTGTTTTTATGTTTAGGGGTTTGTTTCTCTATGTGACTTGGTTCCTTTTTGGTTTTCCATAAAAAGGAAACATGTTGTCTTTCTATGGGCAGATATAGTTATTTTTGGTTTTTCTCTAGTTTTACTAAGGCATTGGTTGATAGTTTAAAAGGGGATTTTCTAGATAGATATTTTCTTTGGTTGGGAAAACATGGTAATTTTGGTAGACTTGGAAGGTTTAGGATCCTTAGAAAAATCATTGAATGTTTGGGGTACTTTTCAAAACCCTACAAGGTTTTAGGTCCTTTTCAAAAACCCATTGGACTTGTCTTTGAAGGCCTACCTCCTCAACTAAGTTTCTTTTATGTTGTGCTATTGTTCTAAGGATATTCTAACTATAAATGGTTTCAAGGGCCTATCAACCCCTTCCTTCTTTATTAAAAACATTATTTTTGTGTCATGAGGCTATCATATTTATTATTATTTTTTAAAGACATTTTAGAAGAGATAGTCTAGCTTCAATTTTCATATATAAAAAGTAAAATATGAAATGTAACTAAAGAGTAAAAATCTTATAGAAAGTGTATAAAATTGAAAAATCACCTCTATATGAAATTAATATATCATAATGATGTAAAAGAGACAATCATGGAAAAGTTAAATTGATCTTTTCTTTTCAAGTACTAAATTTTATCATGTAATTTAGACCATTTTCCATAAATAAAAATAGAATAATTCAAATAAAATATTTAGAGTAAAACAAGTTCATATTTTCCTAAAAATATAACTATTTAGATTTTCAATGTGAGATACAATTCTTATATCAAATAATAAAGTAATGTGAGCCCTCTTATTGGAATATTAACAAAATTCAAGGCTCCAATGGATGATGAAATTAGATTAGGTCAAGTAGGATAAGGAACAAGCCCATGTATAGCTAATACTAATTTAGAACACAATTGTTTCATAATTGATAAGACTAACCAAAAAATCATAGATGATATAACATAGAAAGGAAACCTCAAATAATAATAGAAATTTGAATGGGAATAAATCTCAATGTAAAATTCTCTAGAGATTAAGGACATTCACTTCCTGACACACTTTATTGAAATATCAAGCTAATACATAGAGGATAAATATTTTTTGTTATTGATATAGTTAGAAGGAATAGTGTCCAACAAGTTGTCTTTCCCTTTTCTGAAATGAGAATGAAAATAATAGAATATAGTTCCACCTTTGTACTTCTAAACTTACTCTTATATTTTTTAAGCACCTAATGATTTACATTTGTGTATTATTGATCTTTTTTTTATGTAGGGCCTAATAAGACTTGGAATTTTTTTCCACTTTAATTATCATGCTTTCACCCAAGATTTTCTATGGGGTATTTGGATTAGTGCACATTGATGGGATCAAGGGGCAATGCCCATTACGAGTGCTTGACTAAGTTCCTGACAAAGCAAAAAATGAAGTGTTTTATTGTAAAAGGCATCAAGAGTTAAGTTTCTATTTTTCAACACATCCAAACCCTAACATTGGAACCAACATAAGTATTTTATTAAATTTCTTAGAGTCAAGGATTTTGATAAGATAATTTAGTATATTCTTGTTGTAGTATCAAGTTTCAATGGATTACATACTCTGATCAATTTGATTCATTGGATAATAATATTGGACTCTATTTTGTTGATGTGGAGAAAAGATTTGGTGAATTGCGTTAAATATTTGTTTCCTTTTTTCTAATTCATTTTTTCAATCATCTATGTTACTGGTTATATTTTCATGAAGCTATTATATTTTCATCTTTTAATCCTAATAAATCTCAATGGAAATCCATTATTATAAAGAAATATTGGGTTTGATGTGAATTCAAAATATGTATATATTGTAATGTCATATAGTAAAACAAAGATTATTGGGTTGTCTTTTTAACTAATGTCATGATGACTAACAATTGTACACAATATCTCAATTAATGATGATTTTTACTTTCATGTCTCTAGTTTTATGTAAGCACTCTATGTTTTAACTAGAATCACCATGATGATCATTGATTTTATTTTTTCTAAAATTTTATAAGATTTACCAATACTTTGACATTCAAATTAGTTTCTCCAAAAAATCACAAATAAAACTAACATTTTATTTAAAAGATAGAGATATTTCCTAATAGTTATTAATTTATTTTTTAAAGATGTAAAAGTTGGGAATATTATATATCATATTTCTAGGGGTGGTTTCTTAAATTTTTTATTGAGATAATGGGGGTTGCACACATTGCATAATATTGCTATATTTTATTATTTTATTTTATCATGTAATGTTCCACCTAGATAGATGTGCAATATGTAAAGATTCCCATAGAATATTCTTGATGAGTTGTATTGTAACATTGTGAAAAATATTTTATGTAATTATTTAATATTGGAGAAAAGAATTAAATAGCCAATATTAAATGTGGGGTCAGTGGGTTAGGTTGCACATGGTTTGAGCACATGGTTTATGTAATACCACTTGGTGGTTTTGTGGGACTTGCTACTATATAAGCAGCCACAAGGGTAGTTGTTGTAGAGTAAGAGTGAGAAAGGCAAGAGTCGAGCGAGACAAGGCTTGACAGGTTAGCCAAGGGAATATTTGTGAAGGTTGGAAGAATGGCATGGGATGTGTGGATTCATGCTTGTTCACATAGTTTGCTCGGTTGTGGCTATGGCCATGAAGGCTTCCATGGTTGTATGGCAATGGTATTTTTGCTGAATAATACATGGTGATGGATGCTTTTGGAGGCTGGGTTTTTTCCTCAATGAGGGTTTCCCAGGGTATATCTTGTGTCACAATTTTGTGGGTATGTTGTCTATTCTCTTGCATGTGGATTTTAATTACATGTTTATTTTAGATCTATTATGGGTTATGTGGAAATGGTTATATTCTTTGTTGCCAAGTTTCCTTACAAGTGGTATCAGAGCTATGGTTTTATTATTGTAACCCTAGATTGAATCCATGGGAATGCATGAGAGGATAAAAGAAAAAGGGCAAGATATATGAATGATTTATTGCAGATCTGAGGGCTTTTGGGTTTGCTATTATGATGGGATGTTAAAAGATTTGAGCATGTGAAATTGTTGGACAAAAGGGTTTTTTGGATGTTTCATTTAAATGAGAGTTTTGGAGGGTAACTTGCAGAAATGACCTCCTAGGTAAAAACAGACCTCACCAATGGATCCGAGTCGACATTTCCATAAATTTTGATATATAATATGCCCTAGTTTGGCCATGTTTAGAAGAAATTAAAGAGTTCTTTAGTTTTAGCCCATGATGACCATCAAATTTAATCCTGTCGGAATTTTCGTCATAGAAAAAAATAAAAATAGAAAAATCACACTGAAAATGGTAAAAAGACTATCTTAGTAAAACGGCCATAACTTTCTCTCAGAATATCAGATTTTAGAGTTCTTACAAGCGTTTGAAAGCTAATTCAGAGCACTACAACTTGGTATAGGCTTGGTTCTATGATTTTGATATTTTGTCAAATTTTAAGAGCCCTAAAGTTAGATGTTGTTTATTTTGAGCATGGATTAGGGCATAACTTGGGCATACAGAGTCAGATTTTGGACTTCGAGTAGTCAACGAAAAGCTCTTGGAGAGCTTTACACATTGGTTTAAATTTGGTGTAGTTTTGGCATGATTTATTTTGTGATATATTGATTTGAACAGTTTATAGACATATTTTGACTATGGTAACATTGTGAGTTTATGGCATTGGAGATTTAAGATTTGATGTCATTGTATACTCAATTCATATTACAGATTGGTCTCATGATGATATGTTTATTAGTGTTTGGTTTGGATATGTATGATCACTTGTTGGATCTACAAGTTGTGCAATTTTTTAACTGTTCTATAATTATAGGTTGCATTTCTAACTTGGTTATGGGTTGTCTTTACCCATTGATATTTCATTATTGATGCATATTTAGATTGGTGGCTTGGATTTGGGTTGTCTATGCCCTAAGTCACATGATTTGTTTATTTATCTTCATGTAGAAGGGATGAGATGTTGTTACCAGGTACAGTCATGGTGGAGGATTGTGGTTGACTATTTTATGCTAACAAGTTGGACACTTTGAGAGATAGATGCTCAGTTCATGGATGTGATCATGGTGCCATGGATTTTGGCATGACATGATTGGATATACAGGTACATCCTTGATGCTCATTAGCTTGGATTTTCTGATTTAGTTATGGTGGTATATCTTCTTGGTTGAGGATCATGGTGATTTGGTTTCTTCTGAGGAGCTCATGATGTGCACTTTGAGTTCTTTGATGGTTTGATGCCTTGGTTGATTCTCATGGTTAGAGGATGGTTTTTCATCATGACTTCATGCATAGCTTGGATACATGGTTTAGTGGGAGCTTGTGATAGTGATGGGGTGACAGTACAGGATTAGTTCCTGGTTTGGTTTGGATCTTCATATAGGAGATGGATTTTATGATGCCATAGGTGACTTGGTACCACAATTGAGTGGGAGTTGTTGGCATTGATATATTTATTGAGTCTTTGTAGATGTTGGAGGTTTTTCTTAGATCTTGTTGTTGCAGAAACATCTTTGACATTTGCATGGTGCACTTGTTATCTTCATGGTGTGTGAAAATGGTTAGATCTTGAGAACTCATGGAGTTCTTGGTTATCTTCATGGTGTGTGGAGATGGTTCTTCCTGGTATGTGGAGATGGTTTTCTTCATGGTGTGTGGAGATGGTTGCATCTTGAGGACTCATAGGGTTCTTGGTAAAGGTGTGGTTTATGCTTTTATTTGACATGTTATTCTTGGTATGAGAATGGTTTCATTATTATGTCATGGTATACTCTTGATACGCATTTGGAGTTGTGACATGTTATAGCATGTTCAAATGGAGCATGTTATCTCTTTGGTTGGGATGGTTAGATCGTGTTGTTATGTTTATGTTCCTGAGGCCATGGTTGGAACTTTGACATTGATCTTGGTTTAGTTTCTTGGTATTGAGTACACTGATCATAAGCTGGATACTTCATGATATTGCTATGTTGCATTTGGAGTTGGCATGGATTGATTGGTTACAAGTGCTCATGGATACTTAGAGATGGTGGTGATGCTGATTTCTCTTGGATTAGAGAAGTATTTGTTGGGACAGTTGATGGTTTCAATAGGAAGTCTGAGGGTTAGTCACCAAATATGGACTTGAGAGAAGATTGTTCTTAGATGAGTCTTGGTTGGAGACTTGGGTATCTTGATGAGCATTCTCATTCCCCACTCTTGGTCTACTTGGTGGTTTGCTACTTGAGAGGTATAGCCCATTGTTTCTCTCAGTTGCATTATATTTATGCTTGTCTTTCATTGATATGGATCTTGAGCTATGGTACATAAGTTAGTTCTAGAGGGTTCATTTGAGAGATGGTTTAGCATTGGTTATCTCCATTTGCATATGTTGTTATGCTAGTTGAGTTTGGGAGATGGTTTTATATTGGGCATATTCCTTAGTTTAGGAATGGTTTTATTGAGTTTGATCTTCTTGTGAGAGGCTTACATCCATGATTAGTTATATGGTATGGTTTGGGTGTTGTTAAGGCTTCTTGTTGGGGTTTTATGGAGGAGATCATACTTGCATAGTTTACATCTAGAGGTGTGTGTAGAAGGACATGATACACATTATGATTTGCATGGTTTCTCCGATCTTGGTTATCTTCCTTGGATGTTCAATTTCACTTACATTGGATTTGAGATTGGTTAGAGATTGTGATCACTAGTTTGTACTCATGTATGTCATGTGAGAGATGACATGGTTATTTCTTTCTCTTTCCTCTATTGGTTGTAGAGAATTTGGAAGACTATTGGAGACTTGTTATGAGAGTTTCTCTTGCAGGATATCAGTTTATGTATTGTGGATGTCCTTGATACTACATGGATTCACTTCTTTGAGATGTTGTGAGTGGATTGGTTATTGCAATGGGAGCTTCTTGGTATTTATGTGGCAGGTATTGCTCTTGAGGCTTGTGATTGCAGGTTATAGATTGGATATGTCGGTGATATGAGATTCACTTGTTATACCTTTGAGGTATGGATAGTTGGATGGGTTTGGCACTTGTTGTGGGTGTTATTTCAGTTATGGATATTTTGAAAACTACGGATACGTGTGATTACCTTTGGATCAGGTTATTTGTGCTTGGCATTTCAGTTGGTATAGGATTTTATGATCTTTTAATGCGATAGGTTGGGTGGTTTTCTCTTTGGATGGCTTCTATGTATGTCCAGTGGTAGTGGCATAATAGGAGGTGAGATCATTCATGTTCGAGATGATGGATGCTTTGTTTATTTTGCGGGTACTAGGATGGAGCACTTGGTGTATTTTGATCCATTATGGTGGATGTGCTTGGAGGGATTGTTCCCTTTTTCATTTATGTGGCTACGGATTGACCCTATGCAATGTATACAACAAGTGGGAGCTTTTTGAGATAATGGGTGTTGCACACATTGCATAATATTGTTATATTTTATTATTTTATTTTATCATGTAATGTTCCACCTAGATGGATGTGCAACATGTAAAGATTCCTATGGAATATTCTTGATGAGTTGTATTGCAACATTGTGAAAAATATTTTATGTAATTATTTAATATTGGGGAAAAGAATTAAATACCCAATGTTAAATGTGGGGTCAGTGGGTTAGGTAGCACGTGGTTTTAGCATATGGTTTATGTAATACCACTTGGTGGTTTTGTGGGACTTGCTGCTATATAAGCAGCCACAAGGGTAGTTGTTGTAGAGTAAGAGTGAAAAAGGCAAGAGTCGAGTGGGACAAGGCTTGACAGGTTAGCCAAGGGAGCATTTGTAAAGGTTAGAAGCATGGCATGGGATGTGTGGATTCATGCTTGTTCACATAGTTTGCTTGGTTGTGGTTATGGCCATGAAGGCTTCCATGGTTGTATGGAAATGGTATTTTTGTTGAATAATACATGGTGATGGATGCTTTTGGAGGCTGGGTTTTTCCCTCAATGAGGGTTTCCCAAGGTATATCCTGGGTCACAATTTTGTAGGTATGTTGTCTATTCTCTTGCATGTGGATTTTAATTACATGTTTATGTTAGATCTATTATGGGTTATGTGGAAATGGTTATATTCTTTGTTGCCAAGTTTCCTTACATTTTTGATGTATTAAAAAGTAGCCATGGTATAGGCGGGTTGACCCTAGGTTATAATAGGTTGGAGTTCTGTTGGTAGTCATTCAATAATAGTTCATTCTATACCTTTTCTTATCATAAAAGTTAATCTATCTTCACAAAAATATCATAGTCCTTCCTATGAACAACATCATCAAAATTAAGTATAGTATCTAACTGTCTAAGCCGAAAAAAATAGTAATGGTTCATAGTATGGGTGTTGCTACATTTCCTGTAGTGCTTAAAATTATACATATTAGCTCATCTAGGCATAGCTTAGTTCATAAAAAACAATAACATATCAAAAATCTTAAAACATAAGCACAAGGGTTGAATTTCCTCTTTGTCTCCTAGGTCATTCTTCATAGCCTTATATTCCTCATCCTTTACAAGTTTTTCTAGCAAGGTCTTAAACCAGTCATCTGCCAACAAGATGTAGAGAGAATGAGTGGCCTCAATTTCCTTTCCCACATCCTTCTCCTCTTTTTTTAACCTATAGAAGATACAAAGTTCTCGTTGTAGAATGCATCACATTAGTGGTGTACTGAATAATGGTCTGAAATTTCCTATACAGGGTCTCCATATTATCAACAAGCTCATGAAGGGACTTCTCCAGCCTATCCATCATGCTATTATTTTTATCTCTTTCATTCAGTGGGTAGGGGGGGAAGGGGTTGGGGTGGCACACCTCCCTCTTCCCCCCCCCCCCCCCCCCCCCCAACCCCTCTCATCATTTTTCATAGGGGAAGTGATATCACGACCCAAGCTCTTGTTTAGGTAAGGGTTTCCTTCAAAGGTATCGAAAACATGGGAGGGGCTAGGGTTACCCTTACTCTTGGAGCCATAACCAGTGTCCATCACTTCAATTTTCCTCTTCCTTGTAGGTCTAGTCTCCATCTCTATGGATTTGTAGCTCACATCCATCTTGGGTGAGGTGGATGGTTTCATTAGTTATTTATACTACTCAATAGTTATAAACTAAAATGGATCCACTTCCTATCCACATGGAATGTAGAAAGAAATAAAATAATAGGTAGACCTCAAATGCTTTGAGATCACCAAAAAGGAGAAAGGTTGATCATTATAAGGAATTTTTATTTTGAAGAAAGAAATTGGTTAAACATGATATCTTCATCTCATAATAGAATTACATGTAAAGATTAGAGAGGTTTAAAAAAAAACATTGACCTATTAACCAAAAAAAATCCAAGCCTAGAAATAAAATATTCTATGATTCTTAGGAATAGCAATAGGGTCTAATACTATTCTAAAAAAAATGGTGTGATAAATAGATAGCTAGTAGAGTTGAGATCTCTCCTAGGGTTTTAGTATAGAGAAAAGAAGATGATGAAGATGACAAATATGATTGGGTTTTCTACCATTGGTCTCACTGGTCATTTGACTCGTTGATGTGTTCTTTACTAGGTTTTTTTACTAGCACAACCTATTGTTGTAGTATATAATAGTAGATGATGATCCTTCTTGATCAAATCTCATACTTGAAGCTCTATTCCTTCTATGGTTGCCTATGGTGATTCTGGTTATAGATCTTCTTGCTATTTTTCGAGGTTACTCAGACTATGGAGAAGGTGATCCCTTTTATTTTTTGTGGTAGTGGGGAATGTGTATGCTCTTTTCTTTATGGTTCAATGGGCATATATAATGTTGGTACAACTCTCAAATTTTGTCTAGTTGTGTCATTACTTTTCTAGGCCATTAGTATTGGCCTTCAAGGATGTTTATATGTCCCACACTATATTGGAGTTATTGGAGAAATTAGTCATAACCTCTCCTAGTGGTGGATCTCTTATCATATTTTTCCCCCCCTTTCTTCTTTGTTGGCAGGTTGGGATCTTCCTAGTGGGTCTCTTCAAATGTGTTGTTGGTGTTCTTCAAAGCATAAGACATATTTCTTTATATCTTTTAGATCTTGGATAATCATGGAAGATTCTATATTAGGATCTAATATATAATATTTGTAAGATAAACCTTTATTTCTCACACCTTTGGTAGTCCATAGCTATGATTTTATAGGGTTTATTATTATTTGGCTAAGAGGGTGAGTTTGGAGTTTTTCGGACTCTGGAGGTTTTGGCCATTCCCTAATTGTTGATCTTAACAACTAGGTTTTGTTTTTTGATTCATATTCTTGGGTCTAGGTTAATTGTCTCCATCAAATTCATAATGAGTTGGTAACCTTTTCTACTTAATAGAAACCATTCAAGTTTCTAATGTTTTATTTTATTGATTGATATGTTGTGGCTCTTGTTATGGAAATAAATATAGAGTTAGTATAGTAACAAACTCTTAGGGTTCAAAATGTTTTTGTTTTGGTTGGTCAGGGTTTGACTTTGTAATTTTTGGTCTCATTAGTATTTTCAAATTGAAGTTCTCTAGGAATAACCTCCTAAGTTTAATAGAGCCTAAAATAAATGGAAGTTTTTCAATTTTGTTAGTTGATATTTATAGCCCATTGTTTCAAAATTAATCATATATTTATTTTAAAGTTAACAAATACCCAAAACCTACATCCTGAAGGAAAATCATTGACCTCATTTGGTCCCCTCTTTTCTTTAACGATTTATAATTATGTAATTAATCATTAAAAGATTCACTTGATATTTGTCTCATTGGGATATGCCCCTTTCATTTACGTATAATAAAGGACACTCGTCCCGGGCTAGACTAGAGGTTTTCTTTCTCCATTTTTTCCTACCAGTGCCCACCAAAACCGAGATTTTTGTAATTTTGAATTTTTAATCTAATATAATATAAGGCTTCAGCCATTTACTAATAAATTTTTTTTAAAAAACAAATACCCAAAACTTTAAAACTTGATATTACTTTAACTATTATAGATTCAGGTACTTCCCATTTTAATTAATTAAAACAAATACCTTAAACTTACATATTGTTTACATCCATTAAAATTACTAAAATCTAGAATTAATCTCCAATAAGGTCATACATGCATAGAGAAAAGTTGATTTATATAAAAAAAAATTATAGACTATTATATTTCTCAAGGATCCAATAGATGATGGTCACTGGGTTTTTAAGGATATATAGATAACATCATTAAATAATAGATTGCATATGCGTATTTGTTGTTAAAACTTTTTATGGTTTTTTGGCTTTACTATGATTATTGATTGATATAAAAAATCTAAATGATATGGATCCCTTAAATTTTCAAGTGCCATCACAAATATCAGAACCCAACAGAAAACAAAGCCCGTTGGACTCTGAAACAATCAGAAATGAAACAAAACTAATATCAGTTAAATTCAGTAAACTGATTACATGTCCGGATTGATTATGTACGAGTATATAAGCTCCCACTTCTGAGCAACCAAATACCCCACTATATCCAGCATCTATGGGAACATCTGATATTTTAGATCAAGGTGTTGTTGCAGCAGCGTTAATGGTTTCTGGGGGAGGAGAGTTGCGGTGAAAACGAGGACCGAAAGGATCTCCAGGAGAGTAAGGCACAGGTATTGGTGATGGTTCTCCTCCTCGCAAATGAGCACCATCGCATCCGGGGGAATTCACCACCAAAATAACTACCATAAACAACAGCACGCCCACATGTTTCTCTGTCTCCATCTCTAACTCCGAAAAAGCATAACATAAGAAGTGTTGAAAGTATTAGAGCTATATATGGCATGTATATCTTCGTAATGGAGTGAGAAGGATAAATGAGGAGTCGTGTCTGAAACGGTAAAACTCAGTGGAAGACAGTGCGTTGTAGGTAGCGTGCACGGGTCATTTGTCATTATAATTGTGAGAGGTTTATCGTTGTAACGAGATTTCTTATGTGGGGTCTTTATGTATGATTTTTCAAGCCGCCCCTAGACCAAAATGGTGGTGCGTAATCGAATCAAATGCTTAAGGTATGTAGTGGAGGAAATGTGAATCATTATTAAGCGTAATGGGGCATACTCGTCTTTTCAATAGCAGTTTGTCCACCCAAGCAGGGGTTTATCCCGAAAAAACAGGTCTAAGTCTTGCTCAAATAAATTGAACTCGCATAAATGTATTGTTGTATTGCTATTCTAACTTTAATATTTAAAAATAGTAGCAAATTAATTAAAAAATTTCTTACTAACTTAATTTGCTTTGAGCTTTTGGGATGGGAAATTTGAGGATAAGGAGACAACTTTTTGGAATAGAATTTTTCCTACTTTATGGGATGAAACGGATGATACATGAGACACTTATATAAAAAATAAGAATTTAAAATATTAAAATGAAATTATAGATAAAGTATGTTTATATGTATTGTAGAATTTTAACATATAATGCTTGTATAACATTCAAGAGTTCACATAAGAGTCAATGTCAAATAAATTATATAAATTTAAATATCAATGCTATGGAAATACAAGGTGACATGTTTTCAAGTTTTTTGAGTTTCAAGGACATCCATCTTTACATGTCATAATAATTTATGATGAGAAAGTGTCCACAAACAATGTTATAACCCACTAAACACAAGAGTTAGCTCAAAAAAGATTACATATATACATGATTTTGAAATGACAAAGCTATGTAAAAGGTTGAATGGATAGAGACTTAACACTATTAAAGTGCTTTTAAATAATTTTGATGTCTATTTTAGTGAATAACATCTATAGGATTGTTCTATAGTGAAAATAAACATATTTAAGCGCAAAATTATTATTGGAACAGATGTTGTATTTGGGTTAACAAAAGAGATGATCATTACCTTAGAAAACATGTCTTTTGAAGCACAACCAATGGGAGTAAAATTGTCCTATTTGGGTGTTGTTTTCTTAAGAAATTAAAAATTATGGAAGAAGGGAATAATAAGGTTTTTTCTTTTTGGTACAATAGACCTTATTCTACCCAATTGAAATACATTTTACATAGTTCCATCACTTAGAAACACTAAAAGTTACAAAATAACGTGTATATTTGTAATATTGTTAAAATAGAAACTGTACAAAAAGAGAGAAAACTGAAAGTTGCATTCACTTTTTCCAATATGCTAAATTAGATAAGAATTATTATATAGACATTACCTCTTTCTTATTGCTCACCCAACTTTTGGTTTTTATTTATGGTTGAGCTAAAATATGAGCTAGAGAACTTCCACTCCCTTGAAATAGTAAGGGCCCACCCTATATCCCCAATCTCCAATGGGCAGATTGAAAAAAGATAAAAATAAAGATATTACATAATTATGATAAAATTCATATGTATTATCATGTATGACATTTCTCTTTAGGTATATAATGCACAAAAGAGTACATATCAATGTTCAAAATTGAAACACTCATATGAAAAAGTTTCCCACTTCAATATTTGTATTTGATTTAATTTTGTTGAGCTAGATGAATAAATCTAAGTTATCTGTTAAAGATAATTTACCTAAAAATAAATATAGAAATATGTTGTGTAGCTATGAAAATGATGATCAATAACTATATAAAAATTTACAAGAAACATATAGAGATGAACTAGCAAAATATTGTGATGTTGAACTCATAGAGAAGCTAGTATATTGTTTCCATACAGATACCAACATCAATGAATTTATTTAAGGTTTGTGGAGATTCATTTTGATCGAAATATTATAATACTACAATCCTTTATAATAAGTTTCACCATATTAGATGTTGTTAGGTATTCATAATTTATGAGAGTAAATCCCTCTATTTATATTTATAAATAATTTGAATATATACATAATTAAAAAATCTATATCCATAATCAAATTACCGTTAAGAAAATAGCTATTAGGAATATTCTTTGCAGAGAAATTATATTTTTTTACTTTCTTAGAAATAATAGTAGTCTTTTGCTAGGTTTAGCAATTGAATCTTGATTTACTGAAGGGGAATCAAATTGGTTAGTTGTAGGGATGGTAGTGGGCTGTCATTTATGATCTTGAAATGTGCTAGTGAAAAATGTGAAACTTCCTCTAACAATCAGTTGGAAAGAAACATGGTTGTGGATGACTCAATGTCTCTTCTTATGGATGAAAATGAATCACTTTTTATACATGTGGCTTAATATTCTATGTGAAAGGGCTCTTATAAATAAAAAATTATCATTTCTAAGCCTTGATTTAGTCAACCAAACCTATAAATGGTAAGGTATTTTGGATCTCACCTTAGAGCTTAATGTTCTATTCCTATCCCTCACAGTGGTGATCTTTTTCCAAGTTCCTTTTAAATTTTTTTCTTAGTTATGTTAAAAAGAAAGGAATTTCTAATATTCTAATGTGCACTTGTAAGAAATTGTATCATCTATCACCTAAGAATCAAGTCAATGTGCGCCTAGATAGCTAAGAAATAGAAGAAGAAATGTCAATTATACATTGTGGCTTTGGTTACTATATAATCTAGAGACCCCTAGATGTTACATCATTCTTCACTTACTCTTAAGGGTGGAAGTAGGATACATAACCCAAATGACTAAATATTCCATATGATCTTTATTTGAGTAAAATTTCAACATCCTCCTCTATAATTTTAGGGTGATGAAATATTTTGGGATGTGGATATTTATTTTGAATAGATCATCTCTATGTATCCTATGAGTTCTTCATGGACTAGATTAGTGTATATTTGTATCTATGGCTTTGATTAAGAAGGAAAAAAAGTGTATTAGGAGACCTAAAACCCCTTATAATAGATAGATGAGATTTATCATTAAGCCCCAAGAAGAAACTATTCTAGGCAAGACAACATCATAGAAAATACCCAATAAGAAAGGGAAAAAGAGTGAGATAGACCAAACCAAAAAGAAAGTACAACCAAAACTAAGAAGGCACAAGAACAAGGAGTACTAGGCAATCCTTTTAATAGAGGGCCGAAATCTCATCATTCATGTCCATCATCCTACGCACAACAATGTTGATATTGATGAGGTCTTAAGGGTTATCAACAACCATCTACTTTTCAAGTTTCAAACATGTACATTTACCAAACCCATGAATTTGCCTCAAGGAATCAACAACATCCACCTATAGCATGGCCTACACACTAGAGTCTTATTCCACCTATCCAATAAGCTTGTTAAGTTAATCCACATAGGTACATGTAAAATATTGGCTTCTATTGAGAATTCTGCTTAGAATATTTTCTATTTTTTCCACTCTCCCTACTTAACACTCCAATTTCTTATCAAACAAGTTACTAGCATCATTCTCTAAGTTGGAAGACCCGTCCTGAATATGATCCTAAATATCATAAATCCTTGAATTGAGAGACATATAGTTCAAATTTGGGTTCTCAATGGCATTAAAAATCTAGTTTTACAACTTGAATAAACATAAAAACACGGCCTTGGCTATATGAAGTACTCCCAAATCTAGATCCATTTTAGTATTCTTCAAATCCTCCTCAAGAAAATGAACATTGATTCCTTTTAGATCAATCGTCTTTTGGAGAGGGATACTTTTTTTTTGTTTCACCTCTCCCCTTTCCCTTAGACAAAAAATACTAGCTTCTTCCTACTTCCTTCTAATATTGGATATATCAACAAATTTCTAGGGTGATGTTGAAACATCATGCTCAATATAATCATCATAGTCAAGAAGAATATAGGCTTCCTTCTCTAGAGCCTCCTCACTCTTAGTATCGACATAATATTCCTTCATGGTACTCTAAGCTAAGATAGGAGATTCTACATTGGTGAGGAGTGGGATAATGATCTTTTTGGACTCTTATTTTATGCTATATGGTATTTGGCACTATATTTTCTACAAAATCATAGAAAATAAGAGAAACATGGTAGAGTTAGTTAGAAATAGGGAATACTAAGAGGGGTGGGGTAGCGAATTAGTGTTTCACAAACTTTTTGCCAAGTACGGATATTGTAAACAATATTTAAACATGCATATATGATCAAATTGAAAAGTAAATATAACCATAATACAATTCAATTCATACCACTATTATTTGTTACCTAGCAAAACCTAACCATGGGAAAACCCTAGTTGGGATGTACCACCCTCAAAATAACCCACTAATCAAACATATCTTGTAAAAGATATTGACATTGTTAGGAGTATATTACATTCATATAGTGAATTTTTCCTTGTTAGTGGACTAGGCCTTGTTACAATCGTAAACCCAACAAGTAGTTGGTATTACAATACAAATTTATGATAGGAGATCCCACTTCTCAAACAAGCAATAATATCAAGAAGATAGATACCAAAACCTTTTACATAGTATTGATATCTTCAATATCTAATTTATCATTTAGGTGCCTTCTTCAAGGTTTCTCATACATTCATATTGTTTTATATTATCATCAAACTTTTATTAATATTGATCATATCTATAGAGTGCATTCAAACATTATAACATTACATTAAAATTCCATGCATTGCTAATCAAAAAGTTCTTCCTTTATATGAAAATGTTTCATCTAGTTGGCCTTGTTGCTTGATACTTTGCTAAGTCTATTGAATTATATTTTTCCACATGTGGTTTAATATCTAGGATTTTATCACAACACTATTAAGTCATTCTTTTGGTAAACCAAAATAATCCCTTACGAAAAACTCCTTTACTCTACCTGTACCTCTATTCTTTCTATTCATTCATGTACCTAGTAAACTAACTATAACTATGTCTATACACATCCAAAACTTAAGTCCTAATATGCAAGTATTCTTTAGTATCCATGCTATCTTCACCTAAGCCATATGTTCTCAAGCTCCTCCAAAAAACTATGTTGAACAAAATATGATGATTGAATGTTTTTCTATTGATTTGTAGTTTGACAATTTTCTAAGTCTTGGTATGCAAAGCTTTATATTTTTTTTTCTCCTCTTCATAAAAGTTATATATTGCAATAAATTATAACCATAACAAGTCTCCTTATTCAAATTTCCAACAATCTTCCCCTTTGGCATTGATGGAAACATATTGAAAAATTCACTAAATCCAAAATTATAAAACTTTACAAAATTGTGAAGTAAATCACATGGCCATAAAAATTAAAAACTATGTATCATTTATATATTCATTACCATCTTCTTCTACATACATATGCTCCCCTTTAGACTATACTTATATCTTTATTTACAATATGCATTTTCATACAATTTTCCTAGTGACTACTCCCCCTTTGACATATATCGATGATAAAAGTGAGTCAAAAATTATATATACAAGTGAAAATTTTAGGTCTACCTTCAATTATTTATGAGGATGATCTTAGTAGGAGTCAAGTAAAATCAAAAAAACTGATTTTCAAGATGGAAAATCATTTATTCCATGCATCCTTGATTGAATTAGATACACTTATCAATGCACATAGTCCATATGATGCATATTTTGTTTCCTAAACATGTGAGTATGCTAATTTTGCATATGGTTTTTTTTTATCCTCATGAATTCCTCAATTCGATGTTGTAATGGAATAATATTTAGTGGTAAATGCTCTCTAAGGAGTGAGAACATCTTTAAGAGCCTTTCTCTATTTTACTCAACCAATCTCATCTCATCATGAGCCTTATTGATTCTCTACTCCAATTCTATCACTAGTGTTTTAGGACTTATTTACCATTCTACTCAATTCATTATACTTTCTCTTAATCTCGATACAAATGGCTTGGATGAAGCTTTGTGACAATGTACACTTAATATACAAATCTTTTCCTTTATTCACACATCTCCTTAACTCTTAATATAATTATCCAAGTTTGATAAATCATTATTGGTGTCATTGTAAATAGTGCTAAATATCTTAGCATCATGTGTAATTTGTACCTTAGTTATTGGAACCTCTATAAGTGTGTTGAATTAATTATGAAATGCTTCCATTGCCTCCATTGCCTTCATTTTTGGATCAATCTCTGAGGTACTCTTGAATAATTTATCTTCTTAATGATCTTTTTTATAGCAAAAGTGGAAATTTTACCAAATTTCTCAATGTTAGTTTCCTCTAACGCTAATGTAGATGTTCTACCATTCATGCTAACAAAGAATGTATCTAATGGTGATCTAGAAAAGATTTATGTGTACTTGTTAGATTCCCTTTGTTGTGTTTCTAGGTATAGCTACAAATTTTAGTAGCTTTTTTATTCGTCTGGTCGATTTGAATGTGGTGGCACAATTGCCTCTACCATGATTTATGGTGCTTCTACTTCCTCTTTTATGGCATCTTTCTCATCATGTTAAGGTCCTTCAACCTCTTATATTTCAACCTCTTTCTTTTCCTCTAATTTTTTTTCCTTGTTTTCTTCCTTTACTTTAGTGCTTGAACTTGAGCAACCCATAATGTGCTTTGCAACCAAATTACCAAGGATAAATTCTTGATGACTTCCAAAAGAATCTAATGTAGCGTTGGAAAAGGGATCCTCATTGGTATCAAAAGTAATAATGGCTCCCTGTATAATCATTTTATCATCTCCTTGTTGCTCAATTACATCTAAACTAGTGTTAAATATTTTAGTCTCTATTGTCATTTCAATTGTCTTGTGGTTTTTCTAATTTAGTTGTTGCTAGTGTGATGTTCAACTTTACCTCTACCTCTTATGTGATTTCTATTGCTAATGTAGATTTGACCATTTCAAATTTTGCCTCACCAACTTCAGGTAAAATGTCTTGCTACAGAACCCAAGAGAAATTAACCTAAAGTTTCACTAAGTTTGGAAAACATTTTTTTAAAGATAATAAATTTAACCAAAAATAGATAAAATACAATGGAAGAAATAACTCACATACATACAACCATCAAAATAGATTGCATGTCCTAAGGGTTCCATGACATTGAATCACATGCAATTTTTTAATTAATATTAAATCTAACACATAATCAAAATCCACATCATGGAATAATCACAAGTACAAATCCATTTAAATAATATATAATTACAAAGGATGCCACTTGGCATAACCAGAATGCATGATCATCCACTATACAAGTCTTAGGGTATGAAAATCTCAAAGAATATACATCATAACTAAATATACTATCTCATAAGATCTTTGATAATCAAGTACAATAAAAAGAATATAACCACCATCAGAAACACAAGATCAAATAGAAAAGAAATATAAAATAGTGAACTCTAGCAACATTATCGAACTATCGGATCTCAATGGTAAAGGAAAAATACACTACCACATAACCTCATGGAACCTAAATGGCTCACTCCCACTATGTTGAGGAGATAAATTCAAGTCCTATATAAATATCAAAACACAAGTCAAACCCAACATCTAGGTCAAGGAAACACCTAAAAGCAAACTATCTTAAAGGCTACCAAGACACAAGTAACATCTAAGCCAAGAGGTAACAATGACACATAAAAAATATACTATGTTAGTGGGCAATTATCATTGCATGATCCAACTCTAAGGTTACCTTGGCAACCTCTCTCAACTTTGGCCTCCTAATATCTCTATGTGGAACCAATATCCTTTTGTATAGACAAGGCATACTAACAAAGCAAGGTCACAACCAAGCATCCTCTCTATTCCCATTCTAGCTGAAACTAGCACTCAAGGGATGTGCGGGAAAAATAATGACTCATATTAATTCATTTTAAAACCCATTTAATGAGATTTTATCACTTATTAAAACAACTTACAAAAGGTTCCCTGGTAGCCACTCTATGTTCTAGCCTCCATTGTAAGCCACTTCCCAACATACACATAGATTTCCTACCCTAGGCTCATAAAAAGTACAACTAATAAAATCATAATTTTGACCTTAGTCTTTTACAAGCGACTGGAAAGAACCTATAGATAAAACACAATAATCACCTTAGTCTTTTACAAGCGGCTAGAAAGGACCTCAAGACAAATCATAACATCCACCTTAGTCACCTATGCAAGCAACTAGAAAGCACCATAAGAAAAATCACAATAATCACCTCAGTCCTATACAAGCAACTAGAAAGCATCAAAAAGATAAAACACAATAATCACCTCAGTCCTATACAAGCAACTAGAAAGCACCAAAAGATAACTAATCAAATACTCAAAGTTTACACTAGGTAAAGTCACACCATTCATCTCAATTCTACACAAGAACTAGAAAAGCACTAACAAACATTGATCAAAACTCATCATAGACAACACATGTCACATTACCATGGTCATGTATAAAAAATTGTGCACAGAACATCATCATAGAAGAAAACCTACATGCCTATTGTAAAAAACCTCACCAATCAAAGAACTAAGTCAAATTTGGACCGTAACATGAAATATAACACACAAAACATCAAAAGTTTTAACAATTATTTGCATAGTTCGTTTAGGTTTGAAGTCATAAAGGTCAATTTTCACTATGGTTTTTCAAAAATGAACACAAGATTCGACATGCAACTAGGATTTTAATTATTTGTCTTCTGAAAGTATTATAATTAGTAAGCTTTTCAAATAATAAAATTTCCCTAGTATTACAAATCATTTTTATGTATCTGAACCATATAAACACATAAAAGCTTATAAAAGAAAATATTAATTCTCCCAATTAATTTTTATGATTTTCAATTTACTTAAAAAATAAATTTAAATAATAAATTAATAAATCAAATTTTCAAATAATTAAATTACAATTTTTAACAATGCTTATTAAAATTATTAACAATAATAATTATCAATTATTACCAAAATAATTTTATATTAATTAAACTTTGCAAAAAAAATTCTAAGAATGGAAAATTTCTTGAAATAAAAACCTACTACAAATAGAAATTCTCGCAAAATCAAAACCTTCTACAAATGGAAAGTTATCAAAAATGAAAACTTGTGAAAAACACAAACTTTCCAAAAATGGAATTTTCTATAAATAGAGACTTTCCAAAGATGGAAGCTTGCTCAAATGGAAACTTTCCAAAATGAAAACTTGCTAAAACTAAAATTTTTTCAAAAATGGAAACATATGAGAAATGGAAACCTACTAAAAATTCACAAAACATGGGTTTCTAATTTTTAATTCATATAAGGATGATTTTGAAACGAGGAATAATAAAATTTTCAACAAGGGTTTCAATGCAATTGGAATTTTGAAAGCAGATTCATAAGAAGACATAGAGAAGATACAAATTTCAAAAGACAAATCTACTATGCAAATCCCACAAGATCTTGCCTAGGTCTAATGCTAAACAATAGATGCACGGAGCTTAGAAGAAATTCCCCCTTTTTTGAAAACCCTCTTCTCTAAGAATTTGGTCCTCTAAATCCTAGTGTGGAGAAATGAACTCTAATTACCTAATAAAGAGTCTCTCCCCAAATTAGGGCTTCAATTGTGCAATCACGCAAAACCCCTTTTCCTTTATTACTATATTATATTTTAATTTTCATGTGCAACCTTTTTGCAATTTAATTAAAATATCTTTATTAAATCAATTTCTTTCTTTCTTTAATTAATCATGAGATGTTTTTTAATAATATATTTATTAATTTAACCAATAATATTATTTAGAGTTTATTATTATAATGAAACTCATAAATAATAATTATTGAATTAAATAAATATAATTACACTAGAATTAGAACTATAATGAAATCTTTTTAATTCAATTCTTTTATTTAAATAATTTTTTAATTAATTAAATATAATTAATTTTGAATTTCCTATATAAAAATTTACTTAAAATTAAATCGTTAAATTATCTTTTAATTTGATTTCATTATAATTGAATAATCACAACAACCCCACAAGACTAAATATGACAACTCAACTAAAGATAGAACATAATTAAACTCTAGGGTGAAAATCATGAATTCACATCACTTGACAAATTTAGATGGGTAAACAATTTAGATACTTGTCCAACTTCTTAAGACAATTGGATTAGGTTAGGGTTTGGAGTTAAAAATTATTTCCCATGTTTTACCATTGAGATACTACAATAGGGCACACTCATCCTAGCAATTCATGGTAGTCAATGCCCGGTACCTACAATCTTCATAAAATCCACAAGTGTACATATTCATATATTCTAAACTAAATAGAAAATGGAGGGAAGTGGTGTATCATGTAGATCCTTACTAGCAAGTGACTGTGACTCTCTCCCTCAACCACATCATAAATGCAAACGATAAAGTAAAATAGACAAGTACACCATTCACATGCAATTATTAGATAAGTAACCATAGAAACTACATATAATTCATCCATCTAACTATCATCATGAAATAACTGAAATCACTATATGAACATACATGTATCATCATCAAAATAATCATAAACACATGAAATAACTAAATAACTCAACACATGTTTCAATTGAATTTTAAATACATCTTATCAAATACGATAACTAAGTATCGCTAATTGTAAAACATGATCATAGAAAGAGCCTAAAAGAATATGATAATATGAAAAGTAGAGTTAACTAGGGGTAGGGATTACATAAGCTTTGTTTATTGGATCATTAGGCATCTCATTAACTCATTCATCTATTTCTCTCCTTACTTTTTCATTCAATCCTCCCATAAGTCTTATGAATCTCATTTTGTCTTGAATAAGAGGATATAACCTCTTTTACATCCTCTCCATTTGCTCTACATTATTTATAGCATAGTAATCTCTAATAATTTCATCTCCTAATTCTTCTTCCTCATCTTTATACTTGAGCCTGAGTACATGTAGTCTATCATACATCACTTATGGTAGTTCTCCATGAATGCTAATTAGTGGTCTTCTGAACTTTATCATATACTTGATTACTACTACATATAGATTTCTCCTATCATAAATAGGGTATCCATCATAATATTGCTTTAACTTCTCTAAATTGCATTACTCCATGATAGATTCATTCATGTTTTTTATATTTGGATTCTAATTTATTTTCTTCTTGTTGTGGTTGAGCTTGTGGAGATGAGATTTGACCTCTCATCTTCTTAATGTTCCCACTTACTCTTCTTGTGACTTCTACTTGCCACCATAGCTAGCTAGCACCTTTTGTCTATTCCTTGATCTAGTTTCCATTTCTTCTACTCTCTTGGGTCTAGGAGAAACTTGTTTTTATTTTTTTACTTCTGTAAGACCCATTGTATGTGATATCATAGCTAATATTCTTGTAGCAATTATAGTTGTAGTTTGAGCACTTATAATGTTTTCTTCTCTCTCCTCCTCATGCTAAACAATTTGTTTAGTAGGTGTAGTAATAACTAGAGTTGCTGACTATGTTTTTGGGGTAGATACTAGTAGTAGTGTAGTTATTGGAGTAGGAGTGCCAGGTGTTTCTTTCAAGCAAAGGGGTTGGACCAATAATACAATTGACTTTCCACTTGCTCTAACATCTATTGCAATCTATTTTTCCTTAACAAACTCTTCATTTTTCATCTAAGACTCCCTCAAAATATTCTCGATTGTGGTGTCAACTCTTTTCTTTATTACCTTTTCAATTTTTAGTTGTCATGCTTCCTTCATATTGTCTTCAAATGTTCCAAATATTCTACACTTGGGGTGTAAATCAAACTTAAGGATCTTAGTATCATATCCATCAATCATTTCTTAAGTGATCTCATAAGCTAAGGTATCTACAAACATTACTCTATGAATTACTACTTCCATGTAGGTCTTATCATTCTCAACCATGAAACATGTATCATCTTTTTACTTACCAACCATTTCCTTAGGTATTCTTATCCTCTATTTCATACTATTCTAAAATGTTTTCACTATCAAGGAATTACTACTGTCAACTTTATTGATTGGGTGTCTCCAACACATACCAATTATTAATTTCATGGCACTTTTTTCAAATTGGTCCATTTTGACACTAGCACAAAAGATAATATTTTCAAAATATGAAATAATATATGTGTAATCAAAGACTCAAATCTGAAACTTGTTGATCTTATTTTGGTATTGACAAGGCAATAACAAAACACTTAAGTCATTACTTAACACAACTTAGTATGTGCTAAGTATGTAGTGTATGTTGAGTAATACAAATAGTTAGTGCCAAATACTAGTATGTACCAAGAAGATGGAATGTGCCTAGTCACTTAAGTGCCGAGCAAGTAATATATGTTGAGTGATTCAAATGCCAAGTGAAATAGTGGATATTGAGTCATTCAAGAGCCAAGTTACATTACTAAGGATATTGTGAATGCCAAGCATTAGAGCTTTCAACTACTAAGTAAACAATTTTTTCCATAGTTGTTTGTAATGGCACAATCTCCTATGTAAAACATTTTTGGGCCGACTTAAGGATTGTTTTATGATTCTAGAAGATATATATGAAGGTATATTGGGAATACCTATGTAGTACATGCAACAAATCAGAAAAAGGGATGTATTAAGTGGAAAAATGGATGAATAACAATAATTGATTTCTGCCTAACCCTAGCTCACCTATGTCTTCTTAAGGAGGGAAAACCCTAAATAGTTTGCATATGCATATGTGAAGAGAAGGATGAATGTTAATTTCACACAAAGAGCATTTATGGTGACTATGGAGTTTATGGTAGAGATATGAACTAGAGAATTAGTTAGAGAAAGTAGAGTAGAGTGGTTAAGGGACAAAGGAGACATATCTAATCAAGAGGATCAAGGATACAATTGGGAAGAGAAGATTGTATATCTAGTAGAGGAACTAAATGAAGGATCAATGTTGAAACATTCTAATAGGTGAATAAGTGAAAATCTCCTAATAGAGTAGTCTTAATAGGTTTGTCTAAATCTCTTAACTGAGTGCTTGTTTTATTAAAAGTTTAAGTCCTCTAACAAGGCACAATTTCAGTAGGGTGTTGGTAAGATTTAATAGTCTTTGAAAGCTATTAATAGGGAAGAAGTTTCATAGGGTAGATCATAGTTTATGATCAAACAATTGTAACCTTCATTAGATACACTTTACAACTACAATAGTGAACATTTGTGGGTGTCATGCCCACTCTAGTTTTACTTTCTCATTAGAAGGTTTTTGGCTAACAAATTAATTGTGTAATGTGTTATTTGTTTCATACTATGGATGAACATGTGTAGTTAGCCATTTTAGTTTACATGCTAAATTATGAGATAGATGTGTGGTGATTTTTTTATGGTGAAAGTATTGAACTATTGATTAGCCCCCTCCCCCCTCATAGAGTATCATCCCATTGTTATTTCCAACAAAACATTCATATTTACCCTTCTTGATCCTTTCAAGTTTTTCAAATAGTTATTTTTTAAGGATCTCACATAAGTTCACTTCAACTTTCTCAATGCACATCTTGTATGATTCATGAACTATTCCTACTACAACTTCATCCCCTCTAAAATTAGAACACATCTTATATACCATGATCTTAATAATGAACCTAGATCATCTTGTTTAATTAAACTTAAAACCATTCCTCTACCATTCCATTTAGTTTTAATATTTTATTGGACTAGTTTCTTCACATTTTTCTCATTGAATGAGTTTATGCCTTTCTTATTTAAATTGGCAAGTTCAAGAATTAATTTAGATGCACTTTCTCCATTTATAATAGTGTTGTATTGCTCAAGTTTTTTATATTGTACCTTTGTAATCTCAAGTTCACATGTCATGTTATTAAGTTTGGATTTGAGATTTCCATTCTCAAATCTCAAATATGATTGACTTTTCTTTTCATCTTGAAGTTTGTAATCTCAAGCTCATGCTTCAAAAATTTTATTCTCATTCTTAAGCTTAGAAACTTCTTCATTATCCTTGATCTCATTATGTGAGTCTTTCTTCTTGGATTTAGATGATTTAATCTAACGTTCCATTTTTTCAATGAAGCCCTGTGCATCTCTAGGTTTGATCTTCATTTTGTTTCTTTCCTCTATAACTTTATCAAGTTCTTCAAGATTATTTTGTAACTAATCTATATCCACAGAGACTTACTCAATCTCTTAGGCCTTGTCTAAGTAACTACACTTTAATATCAATTGTTAGAAATAGGAAATACTAAGAGGAGGGGGTAGGGGGTGTGAATAAGTGTTCCACAAAATTGTTCCCAACTATGAACATGAACAATCTTTAAACTATCATATATGATCAACCTATAAAGTAAACATAACCATAACACAATGTGACAAATAGTTCACCATTATTTTTTAACTAAGGAAATCCTAGCCAAGGGAAAACCCTAGTGGGGATGGTACCCACAAAATCATCCACTAATCAAAAGTATCTTGTGAAAGACATTGACATTGTTAGGAGTCTATTATATATGTCTAGTGTATCTATCTTTATTAGAGGACTATGTGTTGTTATAAGCCTCAACCCTATTAAGAGTTAGTATTATAATAAAAAAGTATGCTATAAGAGTGTACTACTCAAACAAGAAATACTATCTTTACAATTCTACAAAGAAGATAGATAAAAAACAATTTACAAAGTACTTCTATCTTCAATATTTGATCTATCATTTAGTTGCCTTCTTCAAAACTGATCATACATCCCTAGTATTTTGTACTATCATAAAATTTACATCAATATTTATCTTACATAGTGTATATTCAAACATTATAACATTGCATTATAATTCCATAAATTGCTAATTAAATAATATTTCCTTTATACAAAAGTATATTATCCTAATAGCCTTTTTGCTTGATACTTTGCTAAATATATTTAATTTATTTTTTCCACATGAGGGTTAACATCTAGGATGTCATCCTAACATTTTTAAAATTAATTTTTTTGCTAAAAAAAAACAAACCCTTAACCAAAATACCTTTACTCTATCTTTACATCTGTTCTCTTTACTTAGTCCCATGCCTGGTAAATTGGCTATAATTATGTCCATAAGCATCTGAAAAATTGAGAATTATTACCCAATTCTCTTTAGTATTCTTCAATTTCCCTATTATCTTCACCATAAATTCCACATTCTCAAGTGCCTCTAGTGAACCATGTTGAACAAAATAATATTGCAGTGCTCTATTCTATTGATTTGTACTAAGACAAATTTCTAAGGCTTGGTAAGAAAAACTTCATATTGTGTTTTCTCTTCTCCATAAAAGGTATATGTTGCCATTCATGACAACCTAACAAACCTTTATATCCAGATTATTAATAGAGTTAAATTATTAATAAAAATGTTCAAAATAATAATCACCTAATTTTGAGTAAGATAACAATAGGGTACCTCACTCCTTATTTGTAGAAACATCATGGAAATGGCTAGATAACTAACAATTCCTTTCTTAGTGGGTGTCAAAATCTAATCCTTCCTAGAAGTTTCTTTCTTTCATGGAAAGAAAATGTAACTCTCTGTATCCTCAAAATATAAAGGGGAAAGAGAATAAAAATGTTCCTATTTGGTCTTTTTGTAGATAAAACCTAAAGAAAATTATTCTCCCAACTAAGAATAATGTCAATTAGTATTGTATGAATCCAAAGAAATGGATTATCATGGAAATAACGAAAAAAGATAACTGTAGACATAAAAATTGGGACATGTTTTTTCTTAAAGAAAAATTAGGGCAAACCACCAGAATATTCAATATATAAGATATCCTAATACAAGGGCCCTAGTGGGAAAGAATCAAGAAGAAAACCCAGTATCCTTGCTATATTACAACATAGAAAGAGAGAGATGATAGAGAAAAAACCTGAGCACACAATTGCTACCTAGGGATACCTATTTTTCACAAGACCTAGACACAAATATGCTCTAGTGAAACAATGAACTGTGAAAAGTTTGACAAGAGAGGAACTCAAATAGATGATCAAGATTTTTAGACTAATTTATACTAGTCTAGAACATATTAATTTCTTGAATTCAGTAATCAAATTTGAGATATGGTCTGCTAAAAATGACCCAATTAAGTTACCATTACATCCATGGTTTGATAATTAGTCAACCACCATGTTACCTTCTCTTAGTGTTTGTGTTATGAATTTATCTTGAAATGATTGAAGTAAATGCAAAATCTAATTTATAATATATTGAAGGTGCCAATAGTAAAAAATATTTGTTGCACATACATTGACTATCACTAGGGAATCCCATTTAATGTGGACTTTAGAAAAACAACCCTTCTTTTCCAAAAGTAGACCCTAAAAGAGAGCATGATCCTCTGCCATCTTGTTCAATTCTAAATTAATGGGAGCTAAATTAACCACTAAAATATTTACTAACTAATCTCTAATGCAATCTCCTATACCTAAAATTCTAGGGTTGCCTCTCAATGCTTCATCAAAGTTGATTTTGAAAAATATCTAAAAGGGAGACGACACTTGATAATGAATCTATCTTTGGAATGAATGGATTTCCTGTTTGGAACTGATCCAACAAGTATGAAAATGAATTTCTATTATTTTAATATCATATTTTCCCAATGTCAAAATTAGTGCTTACATTTTACACTAGATAGATTAGAGTTAGCTATCTCTAAGATTGAAGCTTCTAGTTGTTCAATAAACTGGTCAATGAAAGAGATATCTTTGGTAAGGCCATGGTAATGGTTCTCACTTTTTGGCTAAGTTTGACACTAAAGTAGATATTTTGAACAAAAAATTAATTTTCTAAAGCATATTGCTAGAAAAGCATAAAGAATTTGATGATGATGTGAACGACTAATTTTTTGAATTTTCTATCTAGTATCTAAATGTATTTTTTAATGTTTTTGAAAATTTAGTTGAAGTCCATTTTTCCATCTCCTTTGAGAAGTAGTTTATGTGGAAATCAACATTTTCAAAGAGTGATGAGTCAGTTGATGAAGATAACTCTTTTTAAAAAAATGATAATGATAAAATCATTTCAAGGATAGAATAGTAACATCAATATCTAGCAAGTTTAGCTAGTTTCATACAATTTCATTAAAAAATATAGATTTTATCCGGTGGTAAAGTGATGTTAATGATAAATTGGATGAAACTTTCTCTTTTTTAATATAATTTGAGTTGTATTTATTGCAATGAATTTTTTATTGATTTTCTAGAAAGGTAATGTACATATCTTTGATGGAAATATTTTTAAATTTTTTAAATTTTCTCAATATCTATTAATCTTGAAGCTTCAAATCTAGATTTGTGAAGTGGCCAGACAACCTATATGTAATAAAACTAAATATTAAACATCATGATAAACACAATATATACTAAAAATATAGTCATTGGAAAGCTGAATTAGAGTACAACAATTTTCTATATTTAGTTTTAAAACATGGACCTATTTAGCTCTTGTTTAAGACCTCAATAGGGACAAAATTGATAGCAATTTAAGTTCATAAAATTTTCAATTTTGTGACCTTCGAATGAAGCCCTTAGAGAGGCTTCAAATGAAGGGGCTTCATTTGAAGCCTCCTAAGGGGTTATTTGGGTGGCCCTAGGGGGGTTTGAATGAAGCCTCCTGGCCCACATTTTGGCCACCTAATGGCCCCAGCAGTGTTTGAACAAACCCTTTGGCCCACATTTTGGCCACCTATTGGTGGGGGGTTTGATTAAAACCCCCTAGCCCACTTTTTGGCCACCAATTGGCCCAAGGGTCTTCAATCGAAGCCCTAAGGCTTTGTTTGAAGCCCCTTGTAGCAATTGGAATACAAGGCTTTGAATGAAGCCTATGTCTTTGAACAAAGCCCCTAGGGTCACAACATCAAATGAAGCCCTAGGGGGGCTTTAATCAAAGCATAGGTTGAATGACGCCCTTAATAGATGATTTTCCCAGTTTTCATCTAATTTCTTTGTGATGAAAAGTGGGAACAATTATTTTGGCCTTACTCCTTTCCTAAAAATTCTCTTAGTACATTCCCACAAGATAGCCCAAAAAATTGATGAAGGAATACATTTCTAGAGGAAAGAAAAAGTAGATGTAGTGTACAATAGAGACCAGAATTCGAACAAGTCCCAATCCTTGTTTGCAAGGGGTAAAAACACATTAAGTTTCTTGAGGACAAAAAACCAACAAGAATGTTTAAATTTTTAATTAATTAATAAATGGTCCACTGTTTCCACTTCTTCACTACATAGGACACAATTTAAAAGAACTACAATTCCAAAATTTGAGAGTTTTTTACTCATTAAAAATTTCCTCTTGAGGGATAACCAAGAAAAGAATCTCACTTTAGGAAGGATTGTGGGGCCCCAAAAAAAAAATGCTCTACTCTTATTATTTTACTTTTCAATCTCTTAAAGGGCCCCTATATCCTTCCTTTGTCGAGTACTTTCCATCATTAGAGGGTACCCAAATTAGTTTGTCCTCTTGGTTTGATAAGAAAAATAAAACTATTCTTGTATAATATGAAGGAGAAAGATGGATTGGTGATCACTAAGTAGAAGTGTTGATGGGACCTTCCAAATTATTTTTCTTGAGGAGATTTACATAGCAAATACATACTCCAACAAATTAGATCTCCAATAGTTGGTCAAACTAGTGATGACATCTTCACATTGATCAAAATGGGAGAGTGGAGGGAGGTCATTCCACTAGTCTAACCAAAATTTGGCACTACAACTATTGTTTACTTTCCAAGATACTTACTTAATAACAAGGTCTCTAGAATTAACCATGAAGTTTCATCTTGTTAATCCCTTAAGAGGGTCAAGAATTGAGAAGATTTAGGAAGGATTCCTATCATCTAGGTATTTATCTTACATGGTTTGGCACCATTTAGATCAAGGCTTGATGAAGATTTCCAAAACAAGCTTTCCCCCAAAAGCTTTGTTTCTGTGGGCAAGATTATGCAATCTAGTTCTACCATGTGCCTTCTCTTGAGTCATATTTTTGAGATAGATGAAAGGAATCTTCTTATTTTTAGTCATGTTACATCTCTAAAGGAGATCTCATATGAGTTTCTTTATCATTAAGATGATTGTTATGTTAGCATAATATCACTATCACATTGTCTATGTAACCATTGGCTATTAGGGTGGACACATTGGTTTTTGCATTTAAATTTTAACTACCAAATGTTGTGTTAGTTCCACGTAGTATTTATATCTACTTTGTATTAGTTTTTAAACAATGAATACATATCTTCTTCTTTTGGCTCTACAATAAATGGTATCAGAGCGTTCTATGATCACTGGGCATTTCCTATGTGAAATGTAGTATCTTATGAGTAGTGATGGGAAGCAATGTTGACTATGATGAGTAGAAGACACACATTGGTGATGAAATTGTAGTGGTGAAGCTTGAAGATAAGAACATGAAGTTTGAAGTTTGACTTTATGTAACTCTAGAATCCACTGATTTTGTCTCTTGACTGGAATGAGAGCTATACATGGCTAGAGGAAGATATAAGGTGATTGAAGACTGAGTTGAGGCATGTAGGAGTCACCTGATACACTTTAGCACTGCATGGTGAAGTATAGACTACAAAACCCAGAAATCGAGGAAAAGTAGGTGTCAATCGCATGTGATGCTAGCAGCATGGTTAGTAATCATGCCAATGAGCCACTTCAAGGTGGACGTGCTATTTTAGAAAGCACAAGCTTCTATTTTTCTCTTCTAGATTCCTTACAAAAAATTGTAATCTCTAATTCAATGAATTGTTTAGGCAAGAATTGATAGATTATTTTCTATTTGATGTACAATGTCAAGCAAGGAAGATTAGAGAAAAACTAGATGAGGGTTATGATGCTAATGATGAAGATGAGGTAGAATGTAAACCAAAGCATCCCCATCTCATAGAACAAGCCTATCATGCTCATCTTCATGCCACAATTTCCTCTTGAAAGCGAATGCATTATCAAATAAAATAATAATAAATTTTTTATTTGGATTTTTTTTTTTTTTTAAATGTCTACCTTGAAATTGCTTCTTTCTGATCCTCAACTTTTGAAAGGTCCTAATTATGCCACATGGAAGACAAAGATGTAGACAATTCTCATTTTTGAGGAGCTATGGGGAATTGGCAGTGGTGACATAACCAGATTGAATGATCTAGATGATAGGTAGAAGTTTGACAAGGCCAATGCCAAAGCATTGATGTTGATAACACTCATCATCACCAATAAAGTTCAACCTCACATTCAAGATGCAAAAACATTAGAGGAGGCATGTGATTCTCTCTCCGCAACATACCAAGTAAAGAACTAGAGAAAGATCCTCCATCTACAGTCCAAGCTACAAACATTTAGTATGTAGGTTTCTGAGAAATTAGATGAATTCTTATGGTAGGTATCTAAATTGTGAGTTGAGCTTTTTGCACTTGGAGAAAAGGTGGAGGGCAAACTACTTGTCCCAATTATGCTAAGAGCACTACCATCTTAGTTCAAAATTTTTGTCACCAAATTGAAAATCACCAAGAAAAATGTTTGATATGATGAATTCATGAATTTGTTGCAATATGAAGAATCCATTCAATCTATTTAAGGTGAACTAGAAGACAAGGCCCTAATCTCTAGACAATCAAAAGGTCAAAAATCTCATGGAAAATAGCCATAGAAACAACAAGAACATCAATAGTTGAAGCCTTAAAAGGAAAATCGATGATCTCATATATGCAACAAGAAAAATCATGACACTATTAACTATTGGTATAATGCCTTTCTGCAAGGCAATTCAAGTAAAGAAGGCTTTTCTAGTTGCAATTATACTCAGCTATCCAAACATCATCATCATCGCAAAAAGGCACAAAGGCGATGTAGCAGCCCAAAAAGATGATGCATCAAAAGAAGATGAACCAAAAATAGGCAACTATGATACTCATCAAAATCTAGTTCTTATCACCCAAACCTTGCAGCCCATGAGGGATATTTGGTTGATAGGCTTGGGTGCTAGCAAGTATGTGACACGCAATCATGAGCTATTTGATGTACTGATAGAGAAACCTACTGGATATAGAGTTTGAATTGCTAAAAATAAGGAGTATGTTATAGGAAAAGTCATCATTCCTCTTGGGGAAAACCATTGTACCCTCACCAAGGTGTTGTATGTTCCTAGTTTGACAACAAAATTGCACTTTGTTAGTTGGCTTCTAAACTAGAAATAGAAAGTTGAGTTCTAGGTGAAGGATGGGGTCAAGACCTATCTGATCTCAACAGGAGGTATGATACATGCTATAGAATTTACGAAGGATAGACTATTTGCATTAGATTTTGTCTTCTCCCATATAGTAGCACTATCTACCTCAATAATAGAATCTATGGGACTCTGGCACTATTGCTATGGGCACCTTTTAGTTAGCTCCTTGCATTAGATCAACTCGTAGAAACAAATGGTAAGAGGTCCTCCTTCAATTTCAAATTCATTGCCTATATGTCTTGGATGCCTTACAAGAAAACAATACTGAGATCCATTCGGGGCTAGTAGCTTGCACACTACACATCACCTTGAGTTGGTACATACTGATCTATGTAGACCCATGCCTACTTCATTTTCAAGCCATAAGTAATTCTAGTTGTTCAAGGATGACTTCTCTTAAAATACCTAGGTGTATTTTCTCAAACAGAAAGATGAAACCTTTACCAACTTTTAAGACTTTCACAAGCAAGTTGTCAAAGAAGTCAACCAGTCTCTTCTTGTCCTCTAGTCAAATTGAGGGGTGGGGGGAGGAATTCACCTCCAAGTAGTCTTTGGCATACTTGAAGCATCATGGCATCAGGAAACACCTAATTTCTCCCGATACAACCTAACAAATTGGGTTGCATAATGTCACAATTAGACTATCATGGAGATTGCTTGATGCATGCTCTCCACAACCAAGTTGAAAGAAAGATTTTGGGTAGAAGAAATATGGACAACTATATACCTCATCAATAGGGCACCAATAAAGATTCTATAATACAAGATACCAAAAGAGGTATGGACTGGACAAAAGCCTTCAACTTCTCATCTAAGGGTGTTTGGTTGCATTGAATACATGCATGTCCCTGCCAATAGGAGAAAGAAGATAGATCCTAAGACACTTTAATGTATATTGTTTGGATATAGTTTTACATAAAAATCTTATCATCTCATAGATCTTGAGATAATGATAATACTTGAGAGCTAAGATGTGGTACATGATGAATCATCATTTGATTCCTTCTCACATAAAGAAGAGCAACAACCTCCTACTTCTCATAAATTGCTCTCACAATCAGAAGATGAGCATATGGAAGACTCTCACAAAGAAAATGAACTACAAGAAGAGTTATATGTTGACCTAGGCCCTCTAGGAAACATTGCACACTAACAGCAACATAGTAAACCTCCAAAGTGGGTCCAAAGTACAATCAAGCACTCTAACCTGCACACTCTTCTAGACACTTTATCAAGAATCTGAACTAGGAGTCAAACAAGAAATGAAGTGAATCTTGCACTCATGAGTACTATTGTTGAAAATACTGAACTTGACAAAGCCAACCTTAATGGAACAAGGATATGGATGCAAAGGATGATTCTCTGATGCAAAATCATACTTGGGAACTTGTCAATCTACCTAAAGGGAAGAAACCCATTGGCAGCAAATTTATCTTCAAAATAAAGTACAAGGAAGATGGATCTATTGAAAAGTTCAAAGAATGACTTGTAGCAAAAGGATATGCTCAACAAGAGGGCATTGATAATGAAGAGACCTTTGCACCCACTATGAAGATCCAAAATATCAGAATAGTCTATGCACTAGTAGCACAGGAGAGATGGAAGCTTCAACAGATGGATGTCAAGAGTGCTTTCTTAAATGATGATCTCATAGAAGATGTGTATATGACCTAGCTATAAGGGTTTGTTGATGAACATAATCCACACAAGATATGTCATATTATCAAATCTCAATATGGTCTTAAGCAAGCTCCTAGGACATGGTTCATCAAGATTGATGGTCACCTATTATAGCATGGATTCACCCATAGCCCCTGATATCCTCATTTGTATATTAAGAAGGTAGGCATAGAGATTGTCATTTAGGTTTTGTATGTGGATGATCTTATTCTCACTGACAACTTAGATAGTCTTGTTGATGATGTCAAGAATTATCTCAAGCACTCCTTCGACATGACATATTTGTGGCTACTTCATTATTGTCTTGGCTTGGAGATACGGTAGAAGAAGAACCACATATTGATCTCCTAAATGAAATGTGTTAGAGTAATTATTTGTTCTAACTTATTAATTAAATCACTTTGATTTAATTAATTAAGTTGCCAATTACTCTAGTTTTCTTAAGCTATCTTGTAGGTGCATATAATTAATATTTTATTAATTATATTGTGCAACCCTAGCTTTTTTAAGCTTTAGTTTCCCTTTTGGGGTTTCGTGATTCCTTTATAAGGATTCACCTCTTTGTATTTTAAACATTCACTTATTGGATTGTATGAGATATTGCTCTTTGCATGTCCATAAGATGGATCTGGCTTTTTGGCCTCCTTGATTTTTCCTTGCCTCTATTCTTTGCTTCATCCATGTGACAGCGTTATGCATGTAGGTGTTCTTGGGAGATTAGTTTTTCACCTAATCTAACATGGTATCAGAGCTAGCTTGTTGCTCACTATTCGTGGTTTGTTGAAGCATTCCAGAAGCTACATTTCTTGGAGTAGTGGGAGGCCGTACGGACAACTTTTTTGCACTTATTAAAAAATAATAATAATTTTGGGGCACTTTGGGCTCAAATGGACACTTCCATTGGATCCAGAAGGCCGTTTCCAGTCAGAATCCATATAAAATTTGTCCATTTTGGACACCGTTGGTCTGGGAGGCAAAATTTTTTTGCCCGACAAGGCCGTATGGCCCCCGCATGCAGTTTGAGGCGGAAATAAAAAAATTGCAAAAAAAATCCTTTTTTGGTTGTTTTAGCCACCGGCGGTTATTTAACCACAATGGAGCCGCTAGTGGTCACCACTGCGGTCACCACTGACGGCAACCGCTAGCAGTTACCGCTGGCGCTCCGCCAGCGGCCCGCAGCGGCTCCGCCAGCGGCCACCGCCGCTGCTCTGCCCCGCAGCAGCCCTCCAACCTCCTGCCGCCCGACCGCCACTCCGCTGGCGGTGGAGGGATTTTTTTAAAGATTTTTGTTTTTTTATTATTTTTTTTTATTAAAAAAAAATAATTTTTTGCATTTTCAGAATCCCTAAAGTTTTTCTCCGTATCTTGAGCATACGGACGTATTTTTTCGATCCGAAAAATGCATCAGAAAGCTCATTTTGAGACAGAGATGCTGGTACAAGTGTTTTTGCATTTTGATGTAGTTTGGTTGCCTGTTTTGGTAGTCAAAGCCGGATGTTCTATTTTGCACTCCGAGAGGCGTATCTTGAGCTTTCGATCTCCGATTTTGGACTTCTTTATATCTCTGGAAAGCTCTTTCTGTGCTCTTTCTAGTGATGCTAGTTGTTGTTCCAGATTATGTTCCAGGCACATCTTATTCAATCTTTTGTGTTTTAGCATTCTGGTGGATGTCCTGATTGTTTCAGGTCCGGGGATCGATTTTGATGCTTTAGTTGCTTCATTTTGTGCTCTACCTTCTGTTGTTTCAGCCTTATGTTTTTCTTGATCATTCTTGATATTCATTGTAAGCATTTTTATGCAACACACTAAGATAAAGTACCATACTACATCTGTATTTTTGTTTCAGTTGTTTGCCTTTGTTTGCCTTTTGATTCGAGTAGTGTCATCTGAGGACACTCATACAGATTACTGTATTCTTGGGATTCATTATATCTTGTGCCTTATTGTACATGCACTACTTTGATAAAGTGCCATGGGGGGTTGATGTTTTTGCCTTTGTTTGCCATCTTCCTTTGTCTAGTGAGTGTCCCTTCTGTGACATTAGCCTCATGACGTGTCTGAGATTGATCACCTCAGTACACACACATGTACTATTTTGTGCATCTTGATCATGGTTCCTTGACATGCAATTCTTTTGGCCCACTTTTTCAGGTGCCTGTCACCTCACCCTTGTCTGCATTAGGGAGGGTTCTTCTATTGTCTCTCATGCTTCCATGGTTTGATTGATCAGTTCTTCAGGCTTTGGTGTTTCATGCCATCTGTATCTTCGAGTTCAGTTGATTGCCTTTGTGTGCCTTCTGATTCGATGCAGATTATAGTCTTCTCTACCTGGTTAGGTTCTATTTCAGTGGAGGTCTTTCAGATTAGCAGTTACTTTTGACAGAGCTTTGCAACTTCTTCATGCTTCAATGATTCTCTTCTGATCTCTTTGTTCCTTCTTCTAGAACATTCTTTTCTATCTCTTTTTGGAGTAGGGTTTTTCCCATGTGGTTTTCTCTATTTCTCCTCTTTATAGAGATTTTGTTGTGATTGGGTACCTGATCTGGCCTTGTTGCCGGGACCCAATTCACTTTCATAGCTGTGCTAGGTTAGCTTCCTCCCAAGCTTCACTTAAGGGGGGGTGTTAGTGTAATTATTTGTTCTAACTTATTAATTAAATCACTTTGATTTAATTAATTAAGTTGCCAATTACTCTAGTTTTCTTAAGCTATCTTGTAGGTGCATATAATTAATATTTTATTAATTATATTGTGCAACCCTAGCTTTTTTAGGCTTTAGTTTCCCTTTTCGGGTTTCGTGATTCCTTTATAAGGATTCACCTCTTTGTATTTTAAACATTCACTTATTGGATTATATGAGATATTGCTCTTTGCATGTCCATAAGATGGATCTGGCTTTTTGGCCTCCTTGATTTTTCCTTGCCTCTGTTCTTTGCTTCATCCATGTGACAGGGTTATGCATGCAGGTGTTCTTGGGAGATTAGTTTTTCACCTAATCTAACAAAATATACCAAGACACTCATAGAAAAGTATGGAATGGCCAACAATAAGCCTATTTCCACTCCAATGGAGAAACGTTTTCAACTATCTTGTTTCCAAGAATTTACCTCAAGTAGATGTCACTCTCTACAAGCAGCTAGTTAGGAGCCTTATCTATTTGGCCTACACTAGACCAGACTTGTGTTTTACTATAAGCTATCTTGCCAGATTTATGCAAGAGCCAAAGAAGTGTCATTGGGTTGTAGGAAAGCATGTGTTGACATATATCCAAGGCACCAATTAGTTCTTCTTACAGGGATATGGCATGAGTGCACAACGTTGGGTCACAATTATGTGAAAGTCAATTTCATGGAAGTCAATTCCTTGGAATGAGACCTCTTCAGAAATTGGTACCTATTTTTTAAAAATGGGCACCTGTATTAGGCTTGGGTACTTGATGCTAAATTTAAAAAATGGGCATCCATTTTTTAAAAGTAAAAATGGATAACTATTCTTCAAAAATTGGGTACCCATTTTTTACTTTTAAAAAATAGGTACACATTTCTAAAATATTCAAAAAAATTTAAATTTTTGGGGGGATTTTAAATGCCACTTTTAATTTTTAAAATTTTGAAAAATAAAAAATTTGAAATTTTTAGAAATGGGCACCCATTTTTTAAAAGTTAAAAATAGGTACCTATTTTTTACTTTTAAAAAATGGGTTCCTGTTTGTAAAAAATTCAATTTTTTTTTGGAGAGGATTTTAAATGTCCCTTTCAATTTTTCAAAACAGGGACCCATTTTTTGAATTTCAAATAATAGGTGCCCATTTCTTACAGCATGAGGTAGGATTTTTTTTTTTGCCTTGTATTTTGGTTTCGGATAGGCTTGGTGAGACCAAGCCTATGCCATGATGTCTCAAGATTTGGCTAAGGCATTGGACTAACAAATTCATGCATTGCCATAATTTTTAGAGGGTCGTCCTGATCAAATTTCTTTATGAAACAAAAACCCATTAGTGTTCTCACTATCCTAATTTTAGAAATATAAATTTTATAGTATTATGATTTTATTTACTATTTTTGTATTATTTTTTAATCAAAGTTGGTACCTAAATGTAAAATAGTGTCATTCATTAAAACTTTAATAACTTTGTAATTTTATCATTTTTATTAAATTAATTTATATATCATCAATCTACATACAATTCTTTATTAGTTTTTTTTTTTTAAAGTTAAATTTTGATAAAATTATTGTGTTTGTACATGAGATTTTAAAATTTACCCTTATAGCCAATTAAAAATTAATTAAAAAATTTATTCAATGAAAAATTATGGAAAAATATTATCATCAATCTTTGGTGTGTTGGGTACCTTTTTTTTTAAAGGATTTACAAAAAATTATTTATTTGTGTCAAATTATGGTGTCTATACACAAGTGTAGTACGGTCATGAAATAGGCATTTTGAAAAATTTATTTTTAAAGATCCACACCAAAAAATATATATTATATGGGTACAGAAATAAATTACATATTAAAAAAGTAGATTCCAAACACTACAATTTTTATTTCTAAAGATTTTTATATTCAATCTCTAAATGCATCAAATTTTGACATTAACTGACAAGAAATTTTAAAAATAGAAAAAACAATTCCAATTTTTGCCCAAAAGTGAGACCCAACTTCTTGCATTTACCCATCTAAAAGCTCAGATTATGTAGGATCTGTAGATGATAGGAAATCTACCTTGAGTTATGTTTTTCATCTTGGATCTAGGCCAATTTTGTGGGTTAGTAGAAATAAAACTATTGTTTCTCTTTTATCCATCGAGGCTAAATATCATATTGTACAAGGAGCTATATGAAGTAATCTGGTTACATCACATTCTAGTTGATCTATACAATCTTGAAGAAAAGTCACCAGTTCTCTAGTGTGACAATAAATATGTGTTAAAACTTATGAAGAATCCAATTTTTCATGAGGGCACTAAGCTTATTGAGGTTGGATGTCATTACATTCAGGATCAAGATTTGCACCACCACATCTAGCTCCAGTAATGCCCTACAAATACTTAGCTGATATCTTCACCAAATCTCTTGGTAGGATCAAATTTGAACATTCTATGGCCACATTTTTACAAACAATGTAATAAGGGTGGGAATGCTAGCATAATATAATGATTACATTGTCTATGTAACCATTGGTTATTAGAGTGTGTTGGTGTAAATAAGTATTCACTTATTACACTTACTTAAGTTTACTTAGGTTTAATGCATTAGTTTAATTATATTGCACTATTTTATTATTTTTATTTGTGAGACACTTAGGAGTTTGCACACCTTTTTGAGTTGTCATGTAGACAACATAGGAATATGCAACTCTATTTTAGCACATGGTGTCTACAACACTATTTTACATGTCACACCCTTGTAGGCTTATTCTCTCATCACTACACTTACTTCCATGCTTAATGGAGGATAACCCATATCTGGTGGACATGTGCTTGGTTGTATGGCACATCATGATGCTAACTTCTATGCATTCTAGAAGCTCTCCTAAGGCCTTTATATTTAGGCACTCCTAGTGTACTCTCATGATGAACTAGTTATTGAATACATTGTTATTCTAATCATACTCTCTCTCTTTGGTCTACTGTGTGCTTGTGTTTGAGTTCTTAGTTCCTAGGTGAATTTTTTCCTTAGGCAAATTCTTACATGGTATCAAAGCAACTTGAAGATTTTCTCATCACAAGTTGTTCAAGACCTCTTGCTTGCTTCCTCACCTTAGCTTGAATTCGGAATGTTGCAAGTATTAGGAGTGTCCAGCATCAGATCTGACCTCGCCATTGCGTCCAGAACGCTGAACTGGTGAAAATCAACTATAAGCATGCCTACCTTGGTTCAAAGTCGATAGTGAGGCAAATTTTTTTTGTAAATCAGAACCCGAAGGCTCGATTTGCACTATGGGTATGGTCTTTTTTTGAAAATTTATTTGATTAATTCAGATCTACATTTTTTATTTTTCTCTGCATTTTTAGTTTTCATCAGAGTATTAGCGAAAATTCATAGAAATTTTTTTAGCGAACCCAGGTAGTGACACCCCGGATCTGCCAATTTGGAGGGTTTTTTATTTTTCCCAGCGTGTATTCAATGTATTAAAGACCTGGGCTATACAGAGGATCTCACTATCCTAATGTTGGTCATACATAGTTTAGGGTCATACTGCAGGCAGACATGCAAATCTGCACTGAACAATACCCATCCACCGGCCCCCACTTAACCCTCAACCGACGGCCTCAAAACCATGGGGCTTAGCTTTTTTTAAGGTTTGCAAGTTTGTATATATAAAGTGTTTTGCACAGCAAGCTTTCTAGTGAGTAGAGGTTTTCGTCCACTACGATAGCATTTGCATCGCCCAACGGCATTCATTTGAACTTTTTGGCATCGCGAGTTCTATTTTTTGACAAGGTCTGAGAATTCTTGCAGCACATCCTGGGAGCTCTGGCTTCTATTTTGGGTGGATGCATTTTAAAAAAAAATATTTTGATTGCATTCAAACTTCGTGCCCAGCTCAACGATTTGCCACTGTACCTGCCACGTGGACCCGTATCCCAACCTGCCACATGTACAATTTGACACATCTTATGCCACCTCACCTGCAAGTCAATGATAGGTGGACCCATCAGCAAACCAACTGCTATTGCCACATCATCCACATGGATAGCCAACATTTTGACACGTGTCAGCCTATACAATACGGACAGGTGACTCACTCTGCCACATCATCTAAGGGTGCAATTTTTTGCTAATGTCAGCAGAACGCTAGGTTAAATTTGATGGCCATTTGACCATCATTCCTACTATTTTAGAACTACTTTGATGACTATTTGACCATCAAATTTAGACTCATAGTTTTTCTTCCAGACCCCTCTTCAAATTGCTTTTCAATTTGGCACCCTGACTTTGCGACCCCATATCTTGGACATCTGGACTCTGATTCAAGTGCAATTGTTTTTGAAATCAGGTAGAATTTCCTAAATTTTTCAATGGTTGTGTTTTTTTTCTAGTTTTGTTGCACAGATTTTGCAAAAATTGCATTTTTTGGTGACTGTACCTGCATAACCCTGCATTTTGCAACTTCAAAAGCTCCGTATGGGCACATCTGGTCACCTTTTCAGGGTCTAATTTTTTTGAAAGTGCATATTTTTTTGTCTATTTTCCAGATGTGAAGACAGATTCTAGAGTTGTGTGGACCAATTTCTCATTTTTAGAATTAGGCCTTCTTTGGCATTGTAAAGCTTTGATTCTTTTTCAAAATTGTTATAAATCTAAGCTACAATGCTTAAGTGATAGATTTCAGCCTTATAAGGTAGTTGTAAAAGAAAAATCAGAAAGTCCACTTTGTTCATTTTGACAAGTGGCCCATTATAAACACACTACTTATAAAGTGCCGAAGCATTTTTTTTGGGGGGACTTTTTGATTGAGTGAAAAGTGAGGGGGGGTTGAGGTGGGGTGTATTGTGTTCTTTGTGTCTCTCTGTTGTGCTCTTTTCATTTTTGCATCATGGGTTTCAAATGTCCTCCTTTAACTTCACGCAACTATTCTACATGGAAAGATATTGCATGGAGTAGATTAATGGAAAATAGATATAGTTTTTATGTTGATAGTACAATTACCAAACCTACTAATGCTAAAGAACTCATTGATTGGAAAAATCAAAACCGATAGGCTTTAGGTGCTATCAGGAGTTGTGTACATGGGGATCTTCTCTTTCACATTAAAAATTGTTCAGAATCTAAAGAAGCTTGGGATAAACTTGAATAGTTGTATGGTAAAGTGGATGAAGAAAAGGGATTTTAGATTGAGGATGATCTACTTCTCTTGGATCCTAAGAATTATGACACAATTTAGGATTACATCATCAAAGTCAATGAGTATAGGGCACTTCTAAAAGATTGTGGAAATCCCATGAAGGATGATAGGTTGATTCATCACATCCTGAAGAAGCTACCTTCTGAGTACACCAACTTTTTTTCAAGATTTAATACTCATAGGTTGACCATGGGATCTACTTACTAGAAGCCTTCTTTGATGGATTTGCAAATATGTTGATTGTTGAACAATCTCACTTGGTAGATTTTGGACTTCTCAAGTCATCCAAGTCAAAAGCCTTAGTGGCTAGTGATGATCACAAATCTAGTCAAGGAGGAAAAAGCAACAACAAGAAAAAGTAGTGGAAGTAGAAAACACAATCTGAGACACAACATGACTCCTCTCAACAAGGCGGTTATTCTTCAAACAAGAAGGTAAGTAATGACAAGAAGGAGAAACTCTTTTGTGCATATTGTAAAAAGCCAAATCATGACGAGCATCATTCCAACACAAAAAGAATCGATGAGTTAGAAAATCTACTCAAGAAGAACAAGATTCAAGTGCCAGGTACTTCCAAGGATTCTACTCCTATCTCTTCAAAGAGTAAAGGTCAAGCACATATGGCAAACACAAATTCTTCTTCGGAATGTATACTTGACTCAGGTCCCTCTTATCACATGGGTTCTACAAAGGAAGACTTTTCTTCATTGAAGCAATCAAAGGTACCACACATCTTCGTGGGAGATGATACTAAGATGGAAGTTGAAGGGAAAGGACATGTAGAAATGGAAGATGGGGAATTCAAAGATGTTCTCTATGTTCCAAATCTAAGCTCCAATCTCTTATCAATTTACCAAATCACTCACCTTGGAGATGGTCATAAGGTTGAGTTCCTTCCAGAATCAGTGATGGTGTGAAGTCTCAAAGATGATTTATTGGTAGTAGTGGGGAAATTCAATGATGACGAGAGGCTTTATTCCTTCTCCCACTTTGTACCTAAGAGTCCTTCTCAAGCCTTGTTAACTCACTCTACTTTAAACATCAACTTATGGCATGAGTCATTTGGTCACCTTGACTTCTGCTCTCTTCAGCAACTTTTCTCTAAATAAATGGTCAAAGGTCTAGCTAATATCAGCTTTTCTAAGGGAGAATGTTCATCTTTTTTAGTGGACATGAATCCTAAGGAGAAGTATGATAAAGGGAAGTCTTCTCGAGCTCTAGTTTTTCTTTAGCTAGTTCACATGGTATTAGCAAGACCCTTTGCAGTGACTTTGGTCAACCAAGGCCGCTACATACTCACATTTGTTGATGACTTTTCAAGATTCACTTGGGTCTTCTTCCTTCATCATAAGAATGAATTGGTCAATAAGCTTCAAGACTTCAAGGCTCATGTTGAACACAAGTCAAGGAAAGCCATAAAATTACTAAGAGTGGACAATGAGAATAGATACATAGACAAAAGACTTAAGAACTTTTGCAGAATTGATGGGATTGATCTTCAGAACTAACCAGCATTCAATCCACACAAGACATATATTGCAACTATGAGGATTAGGACTCTCAAGACCATGGTAAGTTGCATGATTAAGGCCAAGTCTCTCGATCCTACACTTGAAGTTGAAGCCATTAGTAGTGCTACTCACATACTTAATAGGTCTCCTCATCCAGCCTTAGATGGCAAGACTCCTTTTGAGGCATGGTGCGGTAGAAAACTAGTTGTGAGTCACCTTAGAGTCTTCACTTGTCTAACATGGGCTAACCTTTCTTCCAGGAGTTGTAAGGCACTGACATATAGGCCTTGTACCTTTATCAGTTACGAAGACAATGCAAAGGCTTATAGACTAATGGATCCAGAGACCCATGAGATTTTTGTGGAGAAGGATGTTCACTTTGAGGAAAGTTCTCCTAGCTTATCCTCTACTCCTCTTCGCACTTCATACACAATGGAAATTGATAGTGACACCAACGATAGTGCTTCAACAGGTTCAGACATGTGGGGTTCTATCGACAGTTGTAATCAGAGGTCACATCAGTCCAATCCACGTACTTATATTGCCACAGTGAAAGGTCCATCACATCATGGTACATATCATCTTCTAGCTCCAGCTTCACTTGACTTGGGAGACAAACTTGAGGACTTACATCTTCTTGTTGATGATGATTCTTCTACAGTTGTTGTGAGGGCTCACTCTGACCCTCATGTCCATTCTCTACATGATCAATCTTTATAGGTTGGCATGATTGTGGATCCTTATGAACAACAATTAGTGGAGGTCTCTTTGTCAGTTGAAGAGATAGATGGTTCAGTGGAACAGGTTCAACAGACATCCTTGACAAATATGCATTCGTTCTTTTCAGCATAGTTGGAAGGGGTGAACTTCAGCATCAGTACAGGGATACTTGAGCAGGTTTCAAGACCACCATACATCTTTAGGAGTGTACCTTTTCCTTTGTTTCTTCCTAAGGGGAGGAACACCTTTCTGCAGTCTTGGACTAGCTTATTCATTAGAGCAGCTTTCACTTCTTGGCATTCTTCTTTTGAGGGGGGAGCCTATTCTGTCTCTCTTCTTTCTTTCTTTCCCTTATGTATATATTGGATGTATGTCGTAATGGGGGGGGTCTTGATTACTCCATCCATCGATGCATCCTTATTTATCTCTCTTTTGGGGGAGGGTTTTTCCCATGAGGTTTTCCCTCTTTCCCCGCGTAATGGGAGATTGCATTTTCATTATGTACATGGGTACCTAACATGGCCTACTAGCTGGGACCCATTATGCATCTTCATCCTAGTTCGTAAGCTTAAGGGCATTCCCCTAAGTTGCACTTAACGGGGGGTGTTGGTGTAAATAAGTATTCACTTATTACACTTACTTAAGTTTACTTAGGTTTAATGCATTAGTTTAATTATTTTGCATTATTTTATTATTTTTATTCGTGAGACACTTAGGAGTTTGCGCACCTTTGTGAGTTGTCATGTAGACAACACAAGAGTACACAACTCTATTTTAGCACATGGCATCTACAACACTGTTTTGTGTGTCACACCCTTGTAGGCTTATCCTCTCATTACCGCACTTACTTCCATGCTTAATGGAGGATAACCCATATCTGGTGGACATGTGCTTGGTTGTATGACACATCATGATGCTAACTTCTATGCATTCTAGAAGCTCTCTTGAGGCCTTTATATTCAGGCACTCCTAATGTACTCTCATGATGAACCCGTTATTGAATACATTGTTATTCTGATCATACTCTCTCTCTTTGGTCTACTATGTGCTTGTGTTTGAGTTCTTAGTTCCTAGGTGAATTTTTCACTTAGGCAAACTCTTATAAAGTGGTTATGTTTGTTTTTGTAGTTACATTTTAACTGCTATTGTGTTAGTTACACATAGTATTTATATCTACTTTGTATAAGTTTCTGAACAATTAATACATATGTTCTTATTTTGGCTTACCATTATGCTATAGGGGCTTTGAGGATTGACTTTTAGTAGTTGGGTATTACCATTAGAACTAATTTTATAAGCAAAATTTTCTCAAAAAGTTACAACCATCTAACCTTCCAAGATGAAGTTGTATATTTTATTTTTTCTACCATAATAGTCCGATAGTTAGCTTTGTTGACCCCCAAAAAGGAGGGAATCCCAAGGTAATTAGAGGGTAATTTGTCAACTCCACAACCCAAAATCTTAAAAAACTTATTTAATATGATCATGTTGGCATTGAAGGAAAATATTTTAGATTTATTGACATTGATCTTTTCGCCTGAAATTAAAGTATACAAATCCAAGGATTTCTTTATTTGTTTTCCTTTTATGACATAAGACTTTCTAAATAGGAGAGTATCATATACAAAAAAGGAATGGGAAATCGACATGGATGTACTTGAAATGTGTGCCCCTTGCCAAAGACCATTCTCATAGTCTCTAGAAATGCTCCTACTAAATCTATCTTCCATGATATTGAAGAGTACTAGATGGGACATTTTAAGGTGGGGATTTTTTATATTAATAAATGGGGTAGGATGAGAATGTATTGCATGTGACTTCTTCTATTTTTTACAAGTTGTTACTCTGGGTCAACTCCCATTTTTGGCATTTTTTATTATCGAAAACATTCTATATTATATTGTGGATTCATCATGCACTTCCATGTAGAACTCACAATTTCTACCAAGAGGGGAACCCCTTAGGATACACTAAAGAGATCCTATACCACAACTACTAGGGAAATTTAAGGGTATCTATGGATGTGATGGAGGGATTAAATATTATATTCAAGTGGATGGTATCATAACTTAATTTACTAAAAGTATACAGGTTTTCCATGAATGATAAATCAGATATGGACAAAAGAGATTGAATAGAAATCCTATTTTGGAGAATTCTTATAACAATCTTGTCTCTTATTAACAATGTTGCCAAGGATGTGGAAACTATAAAAACTAACGATGACGAAAATATTAGGCATCTCTAAGAGATCATTGAGAAGGTACACAATAAACATAGGAAAATTGTGGCTATGAGAATAATTTATATGCAATATAATGCTAATGTTCTTGAAAAATTGAATGAGCAGATAAATGCTCACCAATATTTAGCTAATTGTAACTCAATCTATCCTATAAGTAAATTTGGTTGACAATGGGAAGAATTATATTGCAGAACAACTACATAAGGTTGTAGGAATTATTCTTGTCACTTAAAATAGAGCAAGTAATCACATAAGGTAAGATTGGTCAAACCCATGATGTCCATGATCTTTTGAAACTTGTGAAGTGGTTCAAAAGAACACTGAAGCAATGACAACATTAAAAATTCTTTCGTAGGATTTTAGTTTGATGAAGTTCTTAGTTTCCTTTTGTTGTTCTACTTGCAAGATTTTGGTTTTCTTCAAAATTTCCTTTGATTTTGGATCTTCTAAAAAATTTAAGGATTTTGCGATGCCTTCAAAACTAATTTTACTATAACAATACAATATAATCAATATCATATAAGGAATATTCTAGATTGAAATTTTCTTGATATATATCTATAATTCTAATAGTAAATATGTTTATAAATATTCAATAGTTTTATTTTTTTTGAAAGATCTATTTTGCATTTCTAAAATAGTTACAGACTTATTTTTTATTTTGTGTATATTAAGAAAATCAGCTCAAGTGTGTGTTTGAAGAAAAATAAGATTTTCCATTAGAAATACTGGTTGTGTGGTGCCTTTTGGGTAGAAAATAATCAAGAGTGAGAATATATTCATCGAGATAATTTAATTTACAATTAGTTTTTCGTGTTCATATTTTTAATATATATTGATAAACTTAATAGCATTAAAGTTCCCTAATTGAAGGTATGATAGAGATTATCCCTTTTCTAAGTTTTCTTGTGATTTATTTTGGTTTTTAAAATTAAAAATAATTTGTATAAGGAACTGGAAACTAGATGTCATATTTGCATCCTTGATTGAATTGCAATTTGTATCTTGCCTCCAACTTGTTGAAGGATTCTATTGACATTGCAATAGTTTGGTGAAATTGTGTCATCATCACTTAGCTTTTCAGCATACCTCATGTGATGAGTTTAATCACGAGGCTATTGGTGAATCTCAAAAGAACTTAATTGTATTTTTTTTAAAGCATCTGTAATTATTTTCTTGTAGCTTGGTGGAAGATGATCTAGATTTAAATATTTTTGCAATTGAGTATTTTTACAGTAAATTACTAGTATTTTTTTGGGATGGTAAATTATGAGTGTATTAATTTTCATGATAGGAATTAGATTTCTAGATAATACATGGCCTTGCCCAATTATGTTGTTATGAGATGAATCACTTTTCAACATTATTTAAAAATGCTCATTCCAAGTCTGCTATATGTACACCACGAAGGCCATTACATTTTAAAAAAACTATAGGATTAATCAATTAGTGAAATACTTTTCTAGGTAAATTTTTTTAACTACACAAATTGTCACTTTAATTAAGTCTGCTCTATAAGAAAAATGCATCTCTTCATAAATCATTTTTATCACAAGATCAATTAGGATCAAAGTCACTCTTAGCTAATTCATGTTACTATAATCTCATTATACCTTAAAAACCTTACAAAAGATCTAAATTTCTTTTCAATGATGGTAGTCATGGTGTATTTAGTAAACTCTTATAGACTGACATTTTATAATTCAAATTTTTTTTTAAAGATGTACGCTATAAGTTATGCATAATTTACTTTACTTTGGTGTAAGTTGATCAATCTAAATATTAAAAAAATTAATTATTTTTATAATAGATTCCTAATAATGGTTTAAAATGATGAATTATTAGTGATTTTCTTTTCATAATATGAATTATTGTTCTACTTTACACTTGGTCCTGGCTTGTTTATGCTGTTATCAATTTTCTTGGACATGGTGGGAATACTCTTTGTGACCATATTTTGATAAATTAAAGGATTATTTTATTCATTATTAGGAGTTAGAGGTTCTCTTTATTCCATAAGGTCTTATCTCTAAGCCAAGTGTAATGTCATTTGATCAAATGGCTACTAACCATAAAGCTCGATGACATAAATATTTTTTGCATTAAAACTTTATCTTTTGAAGATTAGCTAATTTTATTCAAATTTAGTCTATCAATCAACATTTTTGTTCCTTAGGTTTTCCACATACTATTTGTAGGCACTTCAAAGTGCCTTCTTATCCCACTATTCTTAGCATGAGTTATATAGTTGCCATTTGGTTATGAATAGTTGTACAAAGTTTGGAGAAACTTATTCCTAAGATCTTTGATAGAAACACATAAGGCTTTTGGGTGTGATCCATAGCATTGGATGAAGAATTAGTTTGGATTGATTTTTCTAATATCTTTAGTAATAGCTTATTATTGCTACATTGTCATTATTATTTTCATTGGTATGATGTTCTTCCCTTTACAAAAATTCAAATTAAACTCTATAAAATAAATTTCTTACTAGGACCTCTAGGTTAAAAGCTGATGTGAATATTCAAGATCTATACAAGAATATGATTTTAAATTAGTTTATCGTAACAAAACCTTATGTTAATTTCTAGACAAAAAGTCTCATTCCAAGACGTCAATAAGTAGACCGTGGGGACCTAGAATAACATTATGAATTTTGGAAAGTATAGGATTAATCAATTAGGCAAATACTTCTCTAGATCATTGTTGTTCAGACAATGAAACTTGTTCCTATAACTATATTACTCCATAAGCAGAATGCAGCCCATCATCAATCATTTCACTCACATGATCAAATAGACTTAAAATCACTCTTGACTAATTCATGTAACTATAATTGTTATTCCTTGCACTCCTTGTAACACACATTATAAAAACTTGATCAATGATGGTAGTCATAGTCTATTTAGTAAATTCATAATAATTTTTTACAATTCATATTTTTATATAAAGACATAATCTACAATAATAGCATCTTAACCATACAAGAAATACTTTTAATTCAAAAGACGTATGATATGTGGTAATCCTTTTGTCATCCATAATATATCTAATCTAAAAAATTATTAGGAAAATAAAATAAGTTATCAAATTTAAATACTCATCTAACATGTGCCAAATTTTAGTTAGTTTCATATTCTAGAACATCTTAGATTCATATTTGAATTAATTAAAAGTTAGGAGAACATCTATTTATTGAATAAAGGGTAGCATATGAACATCTATATATTGAATTAACGGTAGCATACTATGAAAGACCGTGGTGACTAGAACAATTAGATTTAGGCAACCTTCCTCATTAATGCCTCGAAAATCAAACACTATAGAACACCATTATAGAATTATGTAGATTTTTTCTTACAGTCAAACACTATCATAAGAATAATCTACAAATATTTTCACAGTCAAACACCATCATGGTATCATATAAAACAAATGTTTGCTTCACTTCCGGTTCTTTCAATTCTTTTCAAAGCTAGAATTCAGTATGTTGGCATTATAGCGCTCAAGTGGGTCATGCCCAGAATAATGCTGAATAAAGATGTAATTGCCGATAAGGCTGAATCTATCCTTGCGGAAAATAAAACCTCAGCCCTAATCCAAAATTAGACCTCAAATACCTTCTTGGTAAAATATAGACTTCGAGTAAATTATGAACTATTCAAATGTCCAAGCTTTGGCCTTGTGCTTGATTTGCCATAAACTTCACATATGATTCCAAAGCTCGATGAAATATTTGCATGTTCTATACAGACAGAATTTGTCAGCATCAACCTTTTTGCGAGCGGATGGGCAAATTTATTTTCACAGGCAGAGCTCTACTTATTCTCATGGCGAATGTCCTCATGTTTCTTGTCATAGTTTCCGCTCAGCCAGGTAACATAAATGAGGAAATTTTATTCTATCTCTTCATTTCTTTATTTCTCTACTTAGTTATCATTTGTTGCATAGCAGGATTCCTCAGCATTAATTGTGGTGGAGAAAATAACTATACAGATTCCATGACGAACCTAACGTGGAGCCCTGATGTTAATTATGTAGAAGTTGGTGAGGTAGCCAATGTTAGTAACTCAAGTATACCATATCACTTGCAGTCCTTGCGTTACTTTCCAAGGCCTTTAAAGAAGTCTTGCTATTGCCTTCCTTTAGACATTAATGTGCCTTACTTGTTACGCCTCTGGTTTCTTTTTGGTAATTATAATGGAATTCAAGAGCTTCCAAGCTTCAATATTTCTCTGGAGACAGAAGGCATGCTGACTTTGAAGATCGAATCCATTCGATCTGCCGAAATCCCACAATTTACAAGAGAAACAATCATCACTAGTTCCAATGGCGTCCTCTATGTTTGCCTGATTCGAACTTCTGACAGTAGCGATCCCTTCATATCTGCAATTGAGTTGAGGAGTCTTTCAGGCAGCCTCTATGAGTCTCAGGTTAAGCCTGGATTAATGTTGAGTTCGTTGTCAAGATATGATCTGGGCGCTCAATCCTCCGAGGTTGTCAGGTATTTATTCTCCTAAACAAGCTTACTAGGTTACTAATCTTTATAAGAACATGATTGTTCTAATGTTTACCGTTAAAGTACCTATAAAATTTATGCATTCACACAGGAACATAAAAGTGAAACGACGATGAAACGAATTGATGTTCGCTTTTTAATATATATAGTTTTTTTTTTTGATTAAGTTGTAGTTAAATAGGCATGTCCTAAAATTAACCATTTATAAAATCACAGACAATTGAAATAAAAATATATATATAACATTAGAGAGGCGAATTTATTTTTGTCCTGATCAGGTATCCTCAAGATCGATTTGACCGCTTGTGGGATCCGGACAGCTTCATGTTTCATTTATACAACAATACTCTTATTCGAAAAGCACATTCGAACAGAATGGTTTTGAGTAAGAGTAATAGCACCAGCTTTCCTCCTAGGGTTGTGATGCAAACAGCTGTAATTTCCAAGACGACTATAAATCGACTGCGTTTAATACTGTCGCAGCAGAATACCAGAACTTTAATTGTACTATATTTTGCAGAAGTCGAGGTCCTCAATAATTCAGAGGCGAGGAATTTTAATGTTATGGTAAATGAACAAGAAGTTGGCTACATTGACGGCGCTTTGCAAAAGCATTCCATTGAGCTGCCATTCACTTGCAACTACACACAAGGAAATGATGTAGTGATATCTCTTGAAACCCTAGACCGGCCACGAAAGTCTAGCCGTGGTCCCCTGATTAACGCTATTGAGTATTACAAAATAATGGAGAGCAAGCCAGAAACATATGCAGGAGATGGTAATATCTTTATAATCTCAATTTCTCTGATTCAATTGTCCACCATGGTTTCCTCTGACGGACCAGTCAATGTTCTTATGTTGCAGTTGGTGCCCTTCTATCAATTAAACAGGCCTTTGATATCAAAAGCTGGATATCGGATCCTTGCTTTGGTATTGAATGGACTGGAATCATATGCAGTAAAGACCTTCCCGTGAGAATTTTGAGTATGTAAGTTGCCATACAGGAAGGACTTAATCTATTTATGTTTCATTAGTTTTTAAGTAGAAGTAAACCCACTGAAGAATAAGTGATTGATAATTATGAATTCTAATTTTAATCAGTGATTTGTCGGGAAGGAATTTGTCTGGAAATCTACCACAACAGATCAGCCAGATGACTGAGTTGAGAAGCATGTAAGAGCTCCATATTTAAATTTTATCAGTTCAATTTTCATTTCAAAACACCTTAACGGCAATTTTGCTAAATTATGTGTTCAACAGCTTCCTTCAGAACAACAATTTATCTGGAATATTGCCAGATTTGTGCAGCTTGACCAAATTGCAGATTTTGTGAGCTAAATTCTGTCACACGTGACAATCATTATTGCATATTATTTGAGCTCCTAAATTCTATAGTTTGTATATCGTCTTTGCCTGCTAATAACATCTTGATTGCAATTTTCAGACATCTTGAAAACAACAACTTAACAGGATCAATCCTCGATTGCCTGTCACAATTGAGTAACCTACAACAACTGTACGTTTCATTTTATTGTAGGAGTTGGCTGGTCAAAACTTTTTTACCAATACTAAGAATTTTTTGAATTTCTGCTGTCGACTTTCATCCACCGCTCTCAGAAAGTTGGATAACAACAACTTCAGTGGAATTCTTCAGGAAGGGCTTCTGAAGAATCGTTTATTGAACTTCAGGTAATTCTAAAATGAAACAAATTAAATCATATTCTGTCAATTTCTCCCTAAATGGGGAAAATACAAAGATTTTAAGTATTCATAATTATATTTCACTGTTATTCTGCAGTTATTCAGGGAATCCCCATCTGTGTATGGGAAAAGATAAGTGCCACTCTAAGAATACTAAAGTCCGGAGTTTTGTTACATCTTCTATTAGCGTTGGTGTTGCCATGTTATTTGGATTGATATCCTTTAGCATATGGCGTAGAAGACGTGACTCCAGGAAACTAAGCCAAACGCAGAATATAAACACCGATGAAAGTACGACATGAATTTTACTTCCTTTAACCGTTAATCGTTTGGTGAATTTGTATAATTATTCTTCGCATGGTAATTGCAGGTTCGACTGTCGTTGTACCCAACCTTATGAAGTCTCGTTCTTTCAGTCCACAAGATATGATGAGAGCTACAGAAAATTTGAGCCAAAAAATTGGGGAAGGTGGTTTCGGAAGGGTGTTTCTTGGCAAACTGGAGGATGGTAAAGATGTGGCCGTAAAGGTGCTCTCTTCCTCATCCAAACAAGGAGCAACAGAGTTCTTGAACGAGGTGATCACTAAGCCTTCCATCTATTTCAAAATTGTTACTAAGATTATAAGTTAGTGAAATTAAATGGTTAAAGTGAAGAATCGACATGTTTGATTAAGCAGATTGATCTGCTGTCTCGATTGAATCACAAGAATCTGGTATCCTTACTTGGTTATTGCAATGATTCGAAGCAACTTATGCTTGTTTATGATCACATGCCCTGCGGGTCTCTCAAAGACCACCTCTATGGTGAGTTAGTTGATACACATTCTAATTTATGAAAGGAAAATGAAATGCAGTCGGCTTCATTAGATATTAAATACTAATGGAAAAATTAAGCGTAAAAAAAAAAGTTCATTTTGACTATAAGTTCATTTTGACTATTTAATATTTTTAGTCTAAGAATCAAACCTTAATGTATAATATTAAAGTGGTTCCCTAGATCAACAGCTGATTGCATTCAGCATTTTAGTATGAAATCGTGATGGACTCTTTATCTATAGAATGTTTTAATTGATAGATAAAACTAACACTAAGCCCTTATTGTTCTAATATAAATACTAGTATATTCTGCAGGGTCCTTGGCCACTTCTTCTATTCTGGATTGGAAAACAAGGCTTCGAATAGCTTTAGATGCAGCAGAAGGTAGTAAATGGGTACTAAATGGGTAGTGTAAATCTAATCCTCCAGACAGTTTAAGATAAATCTGCTCACTTTTCATAAGCCATATTTCTTAATCATGAGATTTTATGGATTTCCATTTGAAAATTTATCTCGATGTTTTCTTTACTTTTTTCTAGGACTTGAATACCTGCATGTCAGCTGTACACCAAAAATCATTCACAGAGATGTGAAGAGCTCTAACATCCTGCTAGACTCAACTTTAAGAGCGAAAGTGGCAGATTTTGGGCTTTCAAAAATCATAGGCGATGACAGTGGATCACACGTGACCACCACCATAAAAGGATCAGTTGGATACTTAGATCCAGAGTTAGTGTTGTATTCTTTTAAATTTTTACAGTTTCAATTTAGCATTGTGATCATCATCGTATACTAGGTTGAAATATATTCCATATGCAGATACAATAATGAATTACAACCATATCCATATGTGCATTTCCCTAACAGTCGCATCACTCTTCAAAATGCATCCAAACTAATCAAAGTTCTTTTGGTAGTTTCGGAGTGGCTTTTATGGAGATTTTATGATTTGATTTGTTTAAAATTAGTGTCTCAAACTGCCTATTTGGTTTGAATTCGAGATTCTTATACAACTCATCAATATTATCATCCTTTTCGATGAGACTCATCGTTGTTTTCATTAATGGAAAGGTATTTCCAAACGAGCAAATTAACGGAGAGAAGTGACGTGTACAGCTTTGGAGTGGTATTATTGGAGATCATTTGCGGCAGAAAACCGATAGCCTTGGAGCGATCTGAAGAGGAACTCAGTCTTGTCAAATGGGTTAGATTTTATCTACTTCTCCTTTTATTGCCTGCAAGTTTTATATATTGGCACTTCTACCAAATGAAATGTAAAATCATTTGATTGTAACAGGTAATGGTTCATGTGGAGGCTAATAAAGATTCTGGCCGTCAATTGACAGATATCCTTGACAAAAGGCTTCGTCTTACAAAAAATGAATTGAAATCTTTTTATGACGTATTGTGTTTGGCAACAAAGTGCATTCAGAGTGAGGCATTTAAAAGACCAACGATAACTGATATTGTATCACAGATAAGGGGTGCCCTGAACTCAATCAAACCTGATGTAACACCTAAAATCTCTGTAGAAGCTTTGAGCCCTGCAGAGAACAGTTCTAATGTAATTCATGTTGGTTGGTGAGAGTTGAATTATATGGTTATGATATGTAGCCAGTGGATACGAGGCAACATATATGCACCTTTCCCAAGTGTTAAATAGTGGTAGTCTTTTACACTTACATTGAATAATGGTGCATATATGTTGCTCGATAGCCTGATATGTGTGGTTATAGAGAGCTTAACATAAACTGATGTTTTATAGTTTGAATTTGTTTATAGATTGTAAAAGTCAAAGCAAACCATAAAAGAATTGTACTTTCTTTTTGTCCAATTCTTATAGTTTTCCTTCATTTTGGTGAATTTGAATTCATGTTATAGTACATAAGAATAATAAATTTTCAATAATTTTAAGACAATAGTTTATACACTTATATATTATAAGATGATTTAACTTGTACATATATTAGCGATTTAATTTTTTAATATTGTATAGTCTTAAAATAATAGTACTTATTAGACATAAGCTTTTTTCTTTCATGAATTCGTAGTCGATGGATATATTTGTGCTTGGAATGGTTATATCTCTCGTTCTAACTATAGCTTTGTTGATTGTTTTAAATAATCACTAAGATCTAAAAATTATTGATGCTTAGATACCCTCAAGTATAGGTCGACCCTAGAACAAGGAGAAGTCAATCTTCTTTTCCTCCTATTGCTAGAACTTTTATTCCTCCTACTTTTGATGCTTCGTTGTTGATTGGTGAACACTCCTAGTTTCTATCACCTTCCAAACAAATAATATCATTGTACCAACAACTATGGCAGCCCCTTGGGGAAACACAATTGATCCTTTTGTCCTTGGAGCTAATAATGCCTTGCCAAGAGAATTAAGGAAATTTTTTCAAAGATTCAATGGTAATGGCACAATCTTTGTAGAACAACACCGAAGTGCTTTTCATAAAACCTATGGTGTGGTGAATCCTCAACATAAAGATGTGGCAGTTAGGATGTTTGTGGATACTCTTGTAGATAATGCTACTAATTCATTCCAAAATTTACCTACAAGGTAGATTGGAATCACATGAAGCAAAGGTTTGAAGAATGCTATAAAAAGTACAGAAGATGCACAAATGTTGTTGCTACAATTGGCACAAATGAAGAAAGAACCATCCATTTCTATGAGAGATTTTAATGCAGACTTCAACAAACTCATCAAGAGAATACCTACTACAAGTGCACCAACAACTGACAATAAGAAGACCTTCTATATCAGCTCTATGCCTCCTAATTTTAGATATCAAATTAGACAAGCAAATGTAGAAAATTTACAAGTTGCCCAGATGCTAAGCTGTAGAGATGGAAGATGACATGGTATCAAGTTCCATTTTTTTCCAATGCTTTGGTTAGCTTGTTTTGTTTTCTATCCTAAAAACTTATATTTAAAGGATCTCAAACATTTCATTTTCATCATCATATACATGAATAAGATAACTCATAAGGCATAAGACATTCATAAGTAGAGAGATATCTAGAATCAAGCACATTAGCATTTTCATGCATTCAAGGATTCATTTCAAGAATTTCCTTTTCAAAATCTGACATCCATTGTTGGTCATCAAGGGAGGAAATCTACATTATATTCATTCTTCTTGTTCCCTTTCCACTTTTTGTTTAAGCACATCTACATCTATGGCTCAATGATTTGGTATCAATTAGATCCATTGCATTTGAAGAGATTTCCTACATGATATTGAAGACTTCATCTCAGCATATCTAGCACTAAAAAATTCTTCCTAACAATGGTTTCATTAATAATGGTGAACTATTTATAGTTCATCTCGCTTTCTTAGATGCTTCACATTTATTTTCATTTCAAGGTTAATTCTTCAATCTAGGGCTTGACCAAAGGCAAGCCAACCACAATCAAACAAAACTTTCTTTTTTTCTTGTGTGCAAGTTCTAGGATCAGAGTTTTGGATGTAGATTTTAGTATATTTTTTGTAGAAATTTTGGGATTCATACAAGTTTTTGATTTGGGTAAATGTTGACTTAAGTTCATGTATAACTCCAACTTAATGAATACCCTCTACATTGATATCTAGATTACAATAGGTTGAATTGTTCCTAGAAAAGATTACTTTCTAAGTTATGTTTATGTTGGATTCCACACTCCTGATCTGATTTATATTCTATTCCTATCATTTCTACTCTACTATTTTTGAGGCCTTCAATGTGTCTTCCTATCTACACTTCCAAAGTAATTTTTTTTCTTATTTTCCCATTTATGTTTCAAATCTGAATTCTTACATAATTAGTGTTTTACTTGTGAATTTTGCATTTAAATCAATTATTACTAGGCAATTTAATTAATTTGGCACTTAATCACTGCAATTAATTCAATTTAAGAAAATTAACTTCACATAAAAAACCAAATTGAATTATCATTTCATGAAAGGGAATTTATTGCACACTTCCTTAGTATATTTAATATTTGTATTACTATCCCATCTTCTAAAAAATGGCTAAGACCTCTTCTTGTCTAGTTCCTCTAAACCCACATAACTATCATACATAGACATCTTCTATGACACAACTTCTCAATTCAAAGGGTTTGTGGTCATGTTTAGATGAAGTACAAAAAAATTTAGATAGGCCTTTTGAAGTAGTGCAACATAGAAATAAGAAATCATAGGAAATGAGGAAATTTGTTGGATTTCTTTGAATGTTTCAAATAGATTGCAGTTTAATCTTGATATTTTGAATTCCCATCAAGAGAGGTGGGCCAAGTTCATGCATTTATTTGGTACCATTAATGAGTTCATGGAACTTAAAATTGGGGAGAGCTTTCATCAATTGTACCACATTCTTTTCCCTCTATTGAGAGCTTTATGATGAGGTTTAAAAAACATAGATCATAGGGAGTGTATTTATCTGATACTATCAAAGGTTTGAGTTCATATTTTCTCTTCTACCTTTTATTCCACTATGGATTCTCTAGGTCCTAGATTTACCATGTCCACTTTCAAGGTATTATGTGATCGGTTGACTAGAGAGAAAGCCAAGCTTTCATATTTGAACTCTCTCATAGGACCAAAGAGCCAGACATTGGTTTCTTAAACATATATAGGGAAGTTGAAGAAGAAACTGAAGCCTAAATTAGATACAAAATGTAGTGAGAGTTCCTCCAAGCCTTCTCCTAGATTAGATGCTCAAAATCTACCCTAAGAGGTAGACCTACTAAGTCTGGTGAGTCTTCCTCCAAGACTATGAAGGTTATAGGTATTCGGTGCAATTTTTGTGGCAAGGAAGGACATCCAATTTTCAAGTGTTGGAAATGTCTTGAGGCTTTAGAGGAGGCATGTAGTAGTATGTCATTGCTTCTTCAAGGCCACCACCTCCTCCTTCAGAGAAAGGACATGCCCTTTGTTAATGAGAATTTTCCTTGTCAGCTACTTGGATTCTTGATTTAAGTGTTTCAAACCATATGACACATTCACTTGATTTGGTTACCTCACTTACTTAGAGTATTACTACACAGATTATAGTTGGTGACTCCGTACAACTTTCAATTTCAGGTCCTAGAAGTATTTTCTTATAGGGTGGTTCCCCATAGGATGAATTCTCTTGGTTCTGGCTAGTTTTGTGGACCTCCTATCTATCTTTTAGATTTATCATTTTGGCTCAAGTAAGAGTGTTGAGTTCTCACCATATGATGTGGCTATTCAAGATCTCCATGATCTTGACTTATTGTTACTACTAGGAGTTTTGAATTTTAGTCTTACTTATATCATTTTGATGACATTCAAAGCTCTAATTCTATAGTAGTTTCTCTTATTTCTCATGCATATATAGTGAGAAAGCTTTGGAATGAGTGTTTTTTCCATCTCAACTATGGATATATATAGAAAATGAGTACATAGGAGCTAGTAATTGGGCTACCTTAGATCTCTTGTACTGATAGTCTTTGTCAAGGTTGTGCACTTAGCAAACATCATAGAGACCCATTTTTGATAGGTAGATCTGCACATGCTAAGGTACCATTGGAGTTGATACATAGTAATCTTATGTCATTCTCCACTCCATCCTTTCTGGGTGCTCAATATGTTCTTCACCTTATAGATGACTTCTCTAGATGCACATGGGTGTAATTTTTGAAGTGCATGTCTGATGTCTTTGATTCATTTTAAATCTTTAAGATATTTATGGAAAAGTAGTCTGGTCTTTCTATAAAGCATATATGCACTAACAATGGTAGGAAATATGTGAATTAGTCTTTCAAAGATTTTTACACTGAGCATGGTTTACAACATCAGTCCACAATTTTCCATACCCCTCAGGAGAATGCGGTTGCAGCAAGAAATAATGGCCAATTGTATGATATAATCTTGAGCTATGAGTTCTTCATTTTGGGTTGAGGTTATCAATTGTGCCAACTATATTGAGAATTAGATGCCTCACAAGGCATTGTGAGATTTGACTCATGAGGAGGCTTGGACTCATTTTTACCCTGATGTTTCTACATTTTGCATTTTTGGTAGTGAGGCTTTGGCATTCATTCTAGATACTCAGAGGAAAGCCATGGAGAGGAAGATTCGTCCACTCACCATTTTTTCTACTCTAAGGATGTGAAGACATACAAATTGTTTCATCTTGATTCTAGGGATGTATTGTTTTGGTGAGATCTTTAGTTTGATGAGCATTGTCCTCAGATGCAACCTCCATCACTAGCTTCTTCCTCACTACCTAGTACTTTCTCTTCTACTATATAGGATTATGTATCCTCTGAGAAAGATCTTGATGTTGATCCCCTTTCACCACCTCCACCATATGTTTAGTGAGTTCCCAAGTGGACTTGTGATACTATTGATGCAGCTGGACCTATGGTAGGAGATCCTTTAGATTCTCATCACACTTATGCTCAGACATCTAGCATTTGACTATTGAGTCATACCATTTTAGATGATCCAAAGATTTTTTCATAGGTGACAAGACACATAGAGTGGGATAGGGTTATGGATGATGATTACTCTTCTTTGATGAAGAATCACACTTGGGATCTTTTACCTCTTCTAAAAGGAAGAAAATTGATTTGGTGTAGTTCGTTGTACCATACCAAGTATGTTGTAGATGGTATTGATAAAAATTATTCAATTGTATATTGTCATTTATGTTACCAAAATGTTATAATCTAACTAAGAACTACTAGTTGGAATCGAGAAATGCTAGTTGTAACTAAGCTCAAAAGAGTTCAGTATCAATTGAGAAAAAATTTAGAAGAAGCCAAGTTCAATGATCAAGTGCAAATTGAGCTAGGTCAGTTACCAAGAGATTCCTTTGTAAAATGATTCAGGTTGGTTAGTAAGGAACTCAGTGCTAACCGAGTGACCCATTTTTAGTGTCATCCCACCTACAATAGATTAACTTTTCTTATCATATGGTTAATGCAAGTTGACTAAGTGGATGTTATTTGTTTATTTGTAAGGGTATTCAAGCTGACTTGATATTGGATTTCATATATATGAAAGGTCAAGTTGTGGGTTGAAATATGGAAGATGTGGCAGAACATAAGATGCAAATTAAGAAGGATATCTAATTAAGGGAAGAACATCTAATGAGCTACAAAGAATATTTTGATTAGGGAGGATCTAGAGGATAAACTAGAATAGTGATTGAACTTGTAATCCAATTGGTTTGTTACTTAGGTCAATCATTGTTACTTTCTGACAATTTTTAAAACTAAAGAAATCACTTAATGTAGTTGGCTTAATAGTTATTTTGTAAATCCTTTGACAAGGCAAAATTTCTAGATTGAATTGCTTTAAGACCTCTAACAAGGTCACACATAATAGGGTGATTCAAATCCTTTAATAGGGTCATACCTAATAGTGTATTTTATAACCTTTAACATGGTTGGCTCCTAACAAGGCTCACTTCAAAAGAGTGAAATGTTGTAACTAGTTGCAATTGTGGTTTTCCTAAATTGGGTTTCCACATTAAATCTTGGTGTCTCTTGTGTTCATGTTATTTTCTTATTGTTTTATCTTTCTACAGCTTAGTTACCAAAGGTTAATACACATTAATATCTCAAGATTAAATTACTTTGTTAACTAAGTTACACTGAATATCTAGTTCTAACTGAGCTATGAGTTATAAGGAAGTTTGTATTGACATCTAAGGGATTTGGAATTGTTTTAGTGGTATCTAATTCACCCATTCCCTCTCATATACTCTTATATTTCAAATGGATGGATCCATTTATTGTTATAAGGCATGTCTTTTGGCAAAGGGTTCTTCATAGGTTGAGGATATTGATTACTCTACGACCTTTGCTCATGTTGCCAAAATGAATTATATTTGTCTTGTACTCTCTTGTAGATTCTTTGAGATAGAAAATATTTCAAATGGACATGAAGAGTTTCTTTTTTCATAGAGATATACATGAGGAGATCTTATGGACCAGCCTCATAGTTTTGTTCAAGACTCTTCTATGGTGCAGGCTTCAGAGATATTTATATGGTCTCAAACATGCCCCTCAAGCTTGGTATGAGAAGATAGATTCCTTCTTTCTTCCTTCAAAGTTCACTCAATTTCATTTTGATCCTACAGTGTACATTGGGTGTCATGGGGCTGACTTATTTATACTTGTGCTATATGTAGATAGCCTCATCATTACAAGAAGCTTATCCTCTATGATTTAGATTGTTTAACAAGCTTTGAGAGAGGAGTTTGAGATGAAAAACCTTGGACTTCTGCACTATTTTTTGGGCCTATAGGTTGTTCAATCTTTGAATGGGATAGCCATACTCTAGCAAAAGTATGCTCTCAATATGCTTAAGATATTCAACATGTTTGATTGCAAGATTTCTCCCACACCTTTTCTGTCAAGTGTTTTTCTAACTACCAATTGCACTACTCCTATAGTGGATTCAACTTTATAGAAACACCTTGTGGTATTTTGTTATACCTTACACATGCGACCGCGCACACACACACACACACACACACACACACACACACACACACACACACATTCTAATATTTCCTTTGTGGTTGGACTTGTCTCTAGATTCTCACATGATCCACATGAGTCATTAGAATTATTCCAAATGTATCTTGGGGTACATATAAGGTACTACATGCTATGAAATTCACTACACATCAAGGAATCGTCACATTGTTGGTTATATAGACTTAGATTGGGCTTGTGATATTGATGATCAAAGGTCTACTTTTGGATTTGGTTTTTGTATTGGTTCTAGTCATATCACATGGTCTTGTAAGAAGCAATATGCTTGTGCATTATCATCTATAGAGGAAGAATATAAGAAAGTTGTGGTAGCTTGTCAGGAGGTTTTATGGCTTCAATAGTTGATGATTGAATTTGGACTTTCACCTGATGCTTCCACCTTCCTTTGGTGTGACAATCAGAGTGTTATACATATTTCTCACAACCAAGTTGAGTGTGAGAGGATGAAGAACATTGAGCTTCACATACACTTCATCAAACATTTGATTCAGGATGACTCTCTTAGCTTGGAGTATATTTCTAGTGTTGAGTAGGTTTCAGATATCTTTACTAAAAAAATTGCATCCCCATGATATCTTAAGTTAAGTTGAATGCTTGAGGTGAAGGAAGTTTTCCTTGGGGGGTGTAAATGATGGGTCCTTCCTTCCTTCTTTCCTTGATTTTTAGGTTTTTCTATCTCTTTTTAGAGTAGGGTTTTTTCCATGTGGTTTTCCCTATGTCTCCATTTTTTAGAGATTTATGCTTTCAACATTGTAGTTTCCTTACTCTTTCTGCATTGTATGTAGCTAAATTTTTGTTCATCTTTGGGGGGTGTTAGATTAAAGGATTAATTTCATTTTATGTATTAAATTATCTTTAATCCCTTCTTAATATTTCATTGTATGCACATGCATTTCCATTTAATAATTTAATATGAATTATTAAATATTAGTTACCTCTTAGGGTTTCCCTATTAGTGTTTTATGATTTCCTTTTTTAGAATTGATCTGTTGCATTTTCATTCACTTTTCCACTCTAATAATATATTCTTCCATATTTTCAAATCTAAATGCTTGTCTTCTCTTGTCTCTTTCTTCTCCCTAGAAGGTTCTTACATATAGTTGTTCTACTAGATATGTGGACTTTTTCTCTCCAAATCCTTCAGGATGAAAAACCTTTTCCCACTTGATTGAATACCAAATTTATTTTGATGACTTTCTAGCCACTATATGCCCATAAGAGGTATCTTTAATCATTTCCAAAAATTCTAAATGAAGTTTTTAGCTGAGAAATATACTAAGGATAGAGATTTAGTTCTCATGGTTTACACATTGATGGTTTTTGAGATTCATATTTCAATTTGTTTACAAACCTTAGGAACTAATATTCTTTCCTTTCTAAAAATTCTTTTGTTTCTCTCCCAACATAATCACCACACCACTACTAAACCTAGAGCAATTCTCCATTTTTTTGAAAAAAAGGACCCTTTGTTTAACAAGGGCCATTTAATCAACAACCTTTTTAATTAAGAGGGAAATGACCCTTCCCAACCCAATTTTGCAACAACTACCTTCCAAAATTCTTGAGAAAGGTTATAGTTTAGTGGAAGATGCTTTTTATCCTCCAATTCCTTACCAAACAACACACATGAAAATCTATCTACTATGCCAAGTTGTTGAAGTCTATCATTTATCAAGATTCTATTCTATAAAGCTAGCCACAATAAAGCACCCTCTTTTGGTAGGAAAACATCATCCCATTAGATGATAAATTCCCACTTACCCCTCATGTCTAACCCATGAAACAAAGATCTATAAGTATCCTTCACTAAGTATCACCCATTATAAGTTTTTGCCAAAATCAATCAATCCCCCTCATTGTTCATATACAAAGTTCTCTATTGTAAGATTGAGTTCAAAATTCTCTTATCTTCTTCTACAATTGGATTGGATGGTAAGTCTTTTAAAGATGCTTGTGGGAGCCTGTCTTGTACTTGGATAATAAAATATTTGCTAACCCTTGAGCACCACACCCTTTGAAGGATATCTCTAGCTCTTGGAATGTTATACTTCGAGTTGATAGAGGAGAAGCCATTCCATGAATCTAACCAAAAAAAGAGCCTTATCCTTAGGGTTTATCAACCAAGACATGGGAGGCATAATAACCTCTCTACTCTTCACCATGAAGTTCCACATAGAAGAATAAATCAAGGGATTCCTCATTGTAAAAATTCTTTTAGGTTTGTCTCTATCAAGGTATTTTACCCTTATTAGTTTTGCCCACAAAGCCGTTGGATTTTCATAACAGTTCCATGCTAAGTTTTCCCCTAGGCTAACATTTCTTTCATGTACATTATGGATCTCCACACCACCTGCATCTTTGGGCTTACATATGTTATCCCATGACACTAGAGAAATCCTCCCATTATCATCAAGGTTACCTTTCCAAATGAAATCCCTTGGATTTTTCTTCAAGGTTTCCATGACTCCTTTAGAAGCCAAAATATTTGACATCACATAATTTGGAATTGTGCTCAATACTGATTTGACAAGAAAAATTCTTTCTATTAGTGATAGGCACTTGGCCTTCTAGGAAACATTCTTGTCTTTAATATTTTGGATAATTTCATACTAGTATGCTGATCTATTCCTACCTTAAAAGAGGATACCTAAGTATTTACAAGGGATATTGGACATCTCATAGCCAAACACCTACTGAATTGTTGTCATGGCCTTATTACTCAAGTTAAAAAAAAAATCTTTGATTTAGAGGGTCAGCTTCTAACTTGAAGATTCATAGTAATTAAGCCAATAGGCTTATTCCCTAGGAGGATCATGGTTGGAATGTAATGATTTCTTGGTGCTTTCAGATGTTAGAAAGGAAGAAACATTGTCAAAAAATATGTAAAGTGATAAACCAAATCGATTTATTGTAAAGATTCGAATGTAACAAATGGTTGCAAAGTAAGCATGCATGCCAATAAACAAATAAATGTGAGTTTTGGTTAAGAAATATTGAAGTGTATGTAGGCCATTTAAAAGTGTTGACAAATGTACACAGATTTATCATGGATTGAATTTTATGACTTATATAGCCACATTTCATTTCCCTTAGGCTAAAGAAGTCCCCTAAGAAACATGAAGATGTTGATGTTTCTTTTAATTACAATGTTCGATGAAATTATGATATCTCCTTTGAAAATTTAATTCTTCTAATATTGTAACAAATCTTATTTCAGGAGCTGATTGGTTTCTAGACCAGCTTCCTATTCGTTCCTTTTTCTCACCCAAAGAGGGATCAATTTTCAAATATTTCTTATGTAGATGACTCGATGCCCATAGAGAAGAGTCCCTTCATGAATAGTTCTTGCATCCTCATAATTATAGGTTTCAATTTGCTTAGTTGATATTATTTACTATTGATATTTATTAATTTAATATAGATAAAAACTAATTAGTTATGTAAAGTAATGGATATTAGCATTATAATATGATATATATGTATGGCTATCTAGCTTTAAGTTGATGCAATATATTGTATTATAAAATTAATATATAAGTTTGTAATATATTATTATCATACTATATTTTACTATATCAATAATATTAAATTATTATAGTATTTTATTATAAATTATGTTATAATTTATTATTATTCATTTGTTTATTTCTATTTATTTTTATTTAAATCTCATTTTGAATAATATTACAAAATAATATTTACAATTTGTATATTTTTATTAACATGATCTATATCTTTTAAAAATATTTTTCATTGCAACATATATTTGAGTCATTCTTGACAAACTATATCTATGTTGTCTTACTGATTTGGAATGCATAAGATTTTACTTTTCTCCATCTAATAAACATTACCAAAAAATATGTTATTGTTGTATTTATTATTTTTTCGTTTTGATTTAAATTTATGAAGATTTAAAATTATATGTGTGTGTGTACATTCATACATATACACACATTTTGATTAATAATAGGTCATAGTCTATATATTTTAATAACTTCCAAATAATTTATATTTTCAAAATAAAATTAAGATTTTTCCTATCCCTCGCTTTTATATCTTAAGAATGTGAGATTGAGTAGGATTTTAGCAACTAGAAAATTTTACATACTTATTGGACCAGATTACATGATTCTAAATAAATAATTCGCAAATTGATACTTATTGTTATTCTATTATTTTTTTAAACTATCATAGTTTAGCTGAATAATCCTTTTATAGGAACAATTATTATTATTTATTATAAATCTATAATGAATAAGTGAATGCGTCATGTTTCTTTCTTAATTGTCAAGTTTTGTGACTCAAACATGAGTAATAAACATAATAAGTGAAGGTGATGTGTGTGTGTGTGTGTGTGTGTGTGTGTGAGAGAGAGAGAGAGAGAGAGAGAGAGAGAGAGAGAGAGAGTAGGGGGAGAGTGTAGATAGATGGATCAAAATAAAATGTCAAAGTTTGGGATAGTTATGAAGGGAGACCCAAAGAGGGAGAAGTGGGAGGGAAAGAAATATGAAAGGCGGGGAGGAGATGAAGAGATAAAAATAACAAGTATATATGAGGGGATGGATAGATAGTAGCTATATGGACTAAGAAGACCTAGATAGATAGATTAGTGAGAAATAGAGGAAGAGGAAATGAGATATGTGTAGAGAGCAGTGAAGTGTAAATGGACGAGTAGGATAAGAGAGAGAGATGTAAAGGGAGAAGGAGGGATATATAAGAGGTGATAGATGGATAGCAGATAGATAGATAGATAGATAGATAGAGTAGATAAAAAAGAAATAGAAGATTTCATATATGTATACAAAGGAGGAAAAGGTAAAGAGGAGTATGATAAAATAGAGATAAGGAGGGTGAAAGAAGTGTCGACATACATATAAGAAAGATATAAATATGGAGGTAGGAAGTAAGACATGAAGAGTTTATGAATAACTATTCAAGAATATCATCAATTTTATACAATTCTATCAGCTTAACCCTTGCACCCTTCAAAGGTGTAAGCGTTAGTCATATAATGTGGCCTTAATTTCTTTAGCTTCCTTGACATACCCACTCCCATATCAAGGAGTCGTCGTAATAAATTATGAGTAATGGAAAAAAGAGAATTATGAATTTTAATACCTTTGCAAAGCACAATCTGATTTTTATACTGAATAAATCTCCTTAAACCTTCGGCCAACATAATGAACAAGAAGGAAGATAGGAGATCTCTTTGTCTTATTACATGAAAAGAGGAGAAAAAACCACAATAATAATAACCATTAACTAATACCAAGAATTTTGCTGAGTAACACATGACATCACCCGTTTGATCCACCTTCTATGAAACCCCACCCTCTCTATATAACTCGTCAGACCAACCCACCCGGTCATAAACTTTGATCATATCCAGCTTCAAGATAAGTGCTGGAATATCTTATATCTTGGAGCACCTCATGTGCCACTAAAGCCCCTTGCATTGTCTCCCTCCGTGGGACAAAATGCCCCTGTTATGAGATAATAGAACCAATTTAGCTGACCTGGATGCCATAGCCTAAAACACGAGTTTGCCCATTATGCTTTGCGATGATTGCCATTTCGTCCATTGTAGACCTTAAGCGTGTGTTTTATTCGAATACGCACCATTGCTTTGGTATTGGGGCGGCCGGTATAATTATAGATAAAGACCCTAGATAAGAAACCTCTTCACCAATATAAATGATCTCACAGATATAATGACAAATGACACCTGTGCAACCCCAAATAGCTGAAATTAAAGTCAACATCCATTCAGTCAAAGTAAACACACGCTACCTAAAACGCACTGCCGTCCATTGAGTTGTTTCTATGTCAGACACAACTCCTTATTTCTGCTCGGCAGTCCATGATAAGGAAATACATGTAATATATAGCTCCACTACATTTATGGCTTCTTATGTTATGCTTTTTGGAGTCTAGAGATGGAGACTAAGAAAAGTGTGGGCATACTCTTGTTTATGGTAGTTACTTTGGTGTTGATTTTCCCCAGATGCGCTGCTGTTCATGTGCGAGAAGAACATTCACCAATATCTGTACCCTACTCTCCTGGAGATCCTTTTAGTCCTCAGCTTGACCGTGCTTCTCCTCCTCCACAGACCATCCAAGATGCTCCGACCACACCTTGATCTGATTAGGATCAGATCTTTCCATTGACGGAAGAGATATTGGGGTTCTTAGTTGCTCAGAAGGGAGCTTATTTAGCCATATGTAATCAATCTTGAAATGTAATCAGTTACTGAATTTAACTGCTATTGATTTTGCTATGCTTTTGAATGTTTAGGAGCTCAAGGGGCTTTTTTTGGGGGCCTGGTTTGGTTATGGTATTTATGATGGTACCATCATTTAAAATTGTTATATGAATCAACATTCATAATAAACGAAAAAAATAAAATTGTAAGTATAAATAGGGATATGGAATGAATGATATAATGGTATTTTCTATATATTTATATAAAAAAATGTCACCATGATAGATAATGCTTGCTATATGGATTTACAGCCTTATTGGAGATTAATTTCATATATTAGCAATTTTAATGGATGTACACAATATGAAGTGTAAAGTATTTATTAATTTGGATATGAGTAGGTGACAAGTTTTGAAAGAATGGACTATAGGAATCAATTAACAAAAGTGAAAAACTCTCATTTTTTTTTAGGTTCTATTAATTCTATGAGATTGTTCCTTGGGAATTTCAATATGACAAGTATAGAGAAATAAAGAATCACAATGTCAAACTTGGGCGAGCTGTAACACGTATTTTGAACCCTAAGAGTTTGATGCTATGTTAACTCTACATTTATTTCCATTCCAACACCTATAAAACATCCATCAAGAAAATAAATTTTGAATATTATATGTATTCTATTAAGTTTACTGGGAAAGCACCCCAACTAATTATAAATTTGACCAAAACCATCAAAACGCAAATTGGAGTAGAAACAATTATTAAAAAGAAAACAATTCTAGATAGTCAAGTAATTGACATCAGTGTTAGAGATAGATAAGTACAAATTAATTTGAACCATGACCTTGTTTCTAATTCTCTAACATCCTAACCCTAGATTTCCTTTGGTATTATACAACTATCCAAGTTGATCCATTTTTCAAATAAAAATAATGCTAACCTGTAGAAGAAAGGGGATGATCAACAACAATGTATTTAGAATGAGTTTATTATTATATAAAATAACATTACTAGCATGACTATTCAAAACACGATAGGATTTGAAAATAAAGTAGAAGAAGACTAGAAAACAACAACAATGGAAACAAAATTAGTAGTAGAATGGGTAGAAGAAGAAAATATATATACAACTAGTTGTGGTCAACATAGAATGTTCTTAAGGATCATAAATAGTAGAGAGAGGAAAAATATACTTAGAAATGACATCATTCTCAAAAATAACCTATATAAAAAACTATTAGGTAGTTGGCTGATCACACAAAGTGTGTCCCACTCTTGCGCACAACAAATAAAAAAACGTAAATAAAATTCACACATTTCTTAGCCTTTTCTAAAACAAGGGTGTTTACCTTAGGGTCTTCATGTTAAGGGGCTTTCCATTAGTTTTTAATTTATTTATTTATCATGAATATTAACCTTTCATCTTTAATTGTTAATATCAAGGGACCACAAGCATTGAAGTAGACTGCTTAGTTGAAGGAGGTAATCAAACAATATTTAATATTTTTAAGTGAAGAAATTGATGTCTTAATACCAATTGCACTAATGCATTCTCCTTTTTTTATGTTTGCAAGTTTTGTATTTTTGAATGGTTTTAGTTAGTTAACATAATAAAATGTTATGCAGGTATATTCTCATTTTCAACAATTTCAAGTATTTTTTAATTTTAATAATAGAAATTTTTCATAAAAGCATAGAAATATTTGTAAAGCTATGAGAATAGTTTAAAATTTTAATTATATTAATCTTAATTCTTTCTACCAAAAAATATAGGGCCAAAAAGGAATCCCTAAATTATTAGTTACTTTTTTCCTTCTAGAGGTTCAAAGTAATTTGGGGAGAAACCAAGGTCCATAGGTTTATGTCAATATTATTCTGGTATAAATATCACATAAACCAAAGATCCTTTAGTGGCATTGGCATTTTCTACTTTATATGTCATTTCTGGAAACTAACCATCAATGTATTCAAAGAAAAAGTATAATAAAGAAAAATATGATCCACTAATTCTACCTCTACTTCACATAGAAATCATCAATTAGGTAATACCATACCACTTTTACTCAATTTATCAAGTGTCGTGATCTTTTTTTTTTGAAGAGACAACCAAAGAAAAATGTTAATTTTTGGGCTAAGATATGTATTTCAATTCATTACCCAAACTAGAGGGGGGTGTTACTAATGAGGAGGTCATAAACCATTCATGACACTAAATAACCATTTGAAGGATTTTCATTGCAAATGAGAGAGTCTTTAGTAGAGATCTTGATTGCCATGAAGTTGAGGAAAATATACATGTGAGCTAGGATAGGATCAATTGAAACAAGATCAAACCAAGATCCGTTTCTCTAATAATCTCAAACATTAATATCACCAAACACTAGAAGACATCTTTTGTTGAAGGGTTGAAAGGTACCCAAGGAAAAAAAACACTCAAGCAACCAACAATCATGCAAAAAAAAAAAATAGTCCTACAATTCTCTAGCTTCCACCTAGCTTTGAGAAGTATTGTATCTTTCTCTTAATGCTGAATACCATTCTAGAAGAAGTCTCATTCATCTTAACATTAGAAGAAAGGAAAATAGCCAAATTTAGGAAAGTGTTGAGATACAATCTTTTGATGACACAATTCCAATCTTTATGATCACCATACTATTAGCATGAATGTTGAGAGTATTCCTTAAGGGAATTTTGTTGGCATATTTGGAGATATTGTTGAGTTATTATGTGTTTCATTCATGGCATGAATTTTCATTGATGTCAACATATATGCTTTATGGTTGAAACACTCAGAGCTATAGAAAGAGTTTTTGTCATGAAATCTAGTAGTTGTAGTGTTATGTTTCGCAAGTCAAAATTATTATTTTGGATATGTATTTATCATGTATCTATGTTCATCGAAAGAAACATGATGGTTTGAGTGAGTTACATTAGGTTTATGAAAAATTAGTGTATGCTAGTGTGCAAGGAAAAAAGTACTAGTAATTGAGACATATCTATTAAATGAGGTTGAAGCTTGTTTAGTGGGATTAGATTTTAATTGAAGACATTTTTTTGGTGATATGTTTGAGGTAGAAGAATTTGGTGATCATCCCTTGAATATTTTTGAATGATAACATATGGGTTAAATTCTTTGGAGGCTAACTTGTGGTTTTATTATTTTGTGAAGTTATATTTCTAATGTAACATGTAATGTAATATCTTATTGAGGCCCTATAATATTCATTGTGCATTGAGGAAGCCTCAAGGCTTATTTAATTAGTTATTTTATGAATTGATATAAAGGAAATATGTTTTCCTCAGTTGTGAGCTTCATAATTGTCATAATGTATGATCATTGTATTATACAATCTTTGGATGCAAATTTAATTAGATCATAGTAGAGGATGATGTTGGCGATGATGATGTTGATAAATTTAAAGTAATTGTATTGGAAAGATAAGTTGTTGTATTAGATAGTTCACCCTTTGATATGGTATGCTAAGAATTATTTTTGATTAAGAAAAGCAACAATAGGGTGCTGGCCCATGGTACACACAACTCACACTAGATATTGCTAAATAGAATTAATAGCACCTAATGCCAAATCCAGGATCACCAAGGATCTAAAATATAGACTTACCTCTATCAAAGACAAAGGTCTGAGAATGACACACCTTGGGACAAGCCCCCATACAAGCTATGAAACATAACAAAAAACAAGAACCAAGGACTTGGATGAGCGCTTTAAAACTTCCAGCATACATCCAATCACAAGAAGACAAGAACTAGGAAGAAGGAGGTCCTTTCATCACCATAAAAATTGAACAACTAAACAAGGTAGCAACCTACCTATCCTTTCTTCTCTTTTAGAACTAGAGATCCATAACCATATTGGCCCCCTTCTCAAGCTAGCACTTTCAAAGATCTTCCAACTCACAGTAGTCTCATTTCCCACCTCAATAGTGAAAGGGTCCCCCACAATAGAAACAAGGGGAGGGAAGATCAAAACATAAAGTTTAGGAAGATGGAGCTACCAAACCCCCAACCTATCACAAGTAGCAGTCTTGAAAATGTCCCCCTCAATAGGAGTCTCAAACAACTCACACTAGATCTCCACCTCAATAGAAGATAGCTTCACCTCCATAGAAGCCATGCAAGAAGGAGTGGAGACAAAAATCCAAGTCCACCACCTCTGTAATAGTATTTTACTCATAATGAGAGGATGATAAGAGTTTTTATGGAAAGATATTTATGAAGTAATTTGGATTGTGGGTTTATCTAACTTCATATTAGCTCCTAAAATGATTGAAATAACTCATAACTGGGATGGAAGTTTTAGGGATTCAAGGTCTCGTAATAGGAACTACATGCATTGATTGTATGTAATTAGCTCCTAACATAGTATTATCCTTTTATAAGGAATATTTATACTAATACATCATCTTGTGCGCATCATTCCTAGCAAGACTTACACTCAGAGCAAAGGTTTTGCTAGTTATCATCCTATTTTTATTCCAACTATTGTTCATATGTTTCAAATTAGATAAAGATTTTTTTAAGTTGTTTAAGAAATAAGAATGTTTTTGGTTTATGCATCGAGAAAAAAAAAATCAATTTATATTAGATGGATGTTAAGTAATGTTTTGACATGGAGAACTTGAGGAAGAGGTTTATATTTTTAATCCTTAATTAAGTCATGTTATCATTGTTATATTACTATTTAGGTATGTAGGTCGGCCTAGGTGTTATGTAGGGTTTTGTCTATTCAACCTAAGCATAATCAGGTATATATAGGAGGTTGTGAGTCTTATTTAAACATCATATTGTGAAGTGTGTTCTCATTGGATATATTTGGAGATTTCCCCCTCGAAGTGGCCTATTACTTTTAATTATTATCAAGTATTTATATAATATTTCATGTTATTTCTTCTATTGTGCAAGTTATTTCGTTACATCAATCAACTTATTATTCTACATATTAGGCCTTTCTATTGAATTTAGGCCTTTCGAAGGCCTATGATAGGGTTGATTAGGACTTCTTGTTTAAAGTGTTGACATCTTTTGGTTTTGGTAAATGTTTAATCCACTTAGTAGATCATTTTATTAGTACTTCCTCAGTTGTTATCATTATTAATGGTTATCTTCTATGTTCTTTAAACTTCTAAGGTCCCTAAGACAAGAAGACCCTATTCCTCATGTTATCTTTTCAATTATTACTTAGATAATTGGGATAATTTGATTGCCTCCTAGTGGGAATTTTTTCAATTAATAGTTCTAAAAATGATAACATGATAACAATGCATAATAGCACTAGATTTGTTAACTAGGTAAACCCTTTATTAGAGGGAAGACCCCAGTGGAAATGATTCCCACTAGGATAATTTGATTGTCTCCTAGTAGAATTTTTTAGTCTCTTGCTTTATCTTAAATCTCTTAGCTTCTTTTGGTCCTCTCTATTTGAAATATCTCTTAGAAAACTTGCTAGCTAGAAAGAAACACTTTTGAGCTAAATGAGGAAAATCCAATTGATTAAATCTACTTTGCAAACCATCCATGTCTATGCTCCCAACCTATTCAAGATTCTAGGGAGGTTTTTGGATTCAATCGAGAATATACAAAGAAACTTATTATATCCAAGATAGAGAGAAAAACTTAAGAAAAGAATGTGATTTAGAATTATATCCATGAAGACTATGAATTCTACCCTCTTTGTGAAGAAAATCTAGTGTATGTCTGTAATAGAAAGAAAAGTGCACCAAAACAACTAGGGGAGGGTGGTAAATCAATCTTGTTCTTAAATAAACTTTATCTAATTTGAAATATACAATTAATAGTTCTAAAAATGATAAGATGATAACAACGCATAATAGCACAAGATTTTTTAACTAGGTAAACCCTTTAGTAGAGGAAAAACCCCAATGGGAATGATTCCCACAAGATGGTGTACTAATATAAAAGTTCCTTATGAAAGGATAATACTTTATTAAGAATAAATAACATATAATTAGTACATGTAGTCTTTTTTAAGAGACATTAAATCACTTCTTAAAGATTCTAACCTTGTTAGGAGTCGCTTCAACTATGATAAGAGCTAATAGGAAGTCACTTGAACCTACTATCCACATTTATTTATAACTATCTTCACATAAAAATTATCACAATAAAAAATCCAAGGGTTAATTGGAAAATATAGTAATTTATCTTTTAAATATATTTCCTTTGAAGTTTTTAACACATCATCTTCTTTGATCTCATCAAATTTACATCCAAATCTTGTGTGATATAATGACCATACATTAAAACAAATATGGCACTTACAACCAAGGAAAACATACTCCTTTATACCAAGTCCTAAGAATAATAATTGAGTCAGCATTGGCAATTGCCAAACATATAATAAATAATATAGGACCTCAATAAGATATTACACCACATGTAACATTATAAATATAACTTCCTAAAATGATATCACCAATAGTTAGCCTGAAGAGAATAACCCATGTGTTATCCTTCAAAAAATTCACATAATTATCATTAGACTCTTTTATCTCAAACATATCAATACAACAAGTCTTCAACCAAAATCCAAGCCAACTATGCAAGCTTCAACTTTTCCAAATAGATAGAACTCAATTACTAGTACTCTACTCCCTATACACTGGCATGCAACCAGTCTTCCATGGAACTACTATAACTCACTTGAACTTTAATATTTATTTTCATGAACATTTATAAATCATAAAGACATCCAAGTATATGATTTTGATGATATAGATCATAATTTTATAATTTTCAAGTGTGCTAACTGAAACTCTTTCGTAATTCTAATTGTTCTAACCATAAAGCATATATGTTGACATCAATGTGATGGGGACACAACCCAACAACAGAATAGACACAATAGAAAGGGGAAATTATATTAACTGAGAAAATAAGCTGGTACAAACAATGCAGAGAAAATAAACTCAAAACATGCCCTGTGGGCTTACAATAGCATAAATCTGGAGAATATTTCTCCTTTTAGCACCTCCTCTCAAGCTCCAATCCGAACTGCCTTTTACAATGCCAGAAATCTCCTTAAATAGACCTCGGAGGGTTAAGGACTAGGAGTACATTCTAGAAAGTGCTAGTAGGCATCCACCGACAGAATAGAAGGTTCCGGAAGCTGCATTAGAAGTCGGTGCAATTCTAGAAGAATCCAAAAACGGTAGCCGAACTTCCGGGAGGCATAACTTTTGAACCGTAACTCCGATTGACGAACCGTTTACATTTTCGGAAAGCTCTCGAAGCGCTCTATAGCCCTATGGACCAGCTTCACTCGTCCCCCATTTTTTCGACCCTTTTTGAGGTCATTTAATGCCCCAAACGTAACTTTGAAGCATTCTTAGGGGGTCTCCAAAACCCGAAAAATTGCAATAACTTTCAAACCGTGGGGCCTTTTGACCTGATTGTTTTTCTGGAATGCTCTAAATCTCGATTACATTCATCTGGCCAAGTCACACCTTCTAGGTCACCAAAATGATGGTCAAATTGCATGTTCCTATTTTTTCAGGATTTTTAAATGCACTGATAGTTGAACTATGAGAGTTGGAACCTTTATTTGAACCAAATGGGTATCCAAAAATGCAAAGACATAAAATAGAAACTAAGTCTAAGTACATTTTTTTGGGTGACACAGGATTGCCCTTATACCTCTGGATGCTCCTGCATCACAATGATAAACCATGTCATGAACGCAAAACATAAGCACTCAATAATCTCTCAAAATGTGTAAACTTACTCTCCTAAAGGAATACTCTCATCCTTTAAGATAACAATCTGCTCCTTTGACATTGGTAGAAACATATGATAAAAAAACCACAAGGGCCAATAATATGAAATTGAAATGCTCCCCCCATTGACATCAATTAATGTTTATTGACATGAATAGAAACAAAATACTCATCCTCAACCTCAAATACTCTCCCTCATAAAGAAACATATATTACTCTCTCCATTCAAGAAAATTAGTTTCCACCATAGATGTATAATTTTTTTTTTTAATGTATTGCTCTCCCCCATTGAAATTAATGAAGAAAGGTACCATTATTAAAAGTATTGAAGTTCAATCATTTCTAAAATAATATTTAAAAATATCTCAAATTATAGGAAAACTTTGTTAATCTTTATGAAAGAGTTCTCAATAACTCTACTCAAAAAGTGACTACCCCCATTAAAGAAGCATCACCAAACCTATACTCTAGATGTAAGAATAAGATTTGGATATACTAGGCTGATGCAATCTCATTAGCCAAATGGTTTTGTAAATATGTCTTATGTTCTTTTTTATAACATACTCCAATTTGGTTTTCTTCTCTTCTATATTCTCTCTCACAAAATTAATACTTTATTGCAATGCCTTCAATCTTTGAATGTAACACTAGATTTTTTGACATACCAACTCTACTTGTGTTATCAAAATTAATAATAATAGGTTCTAGAAACTCGATACCCATATCTTGCAATATCTATTTCATCCAATTAATCTAATTATAGTTTTTTTCTAGTACAACATACTTTTCTTCTGCTTTAGAATGTGATATGCAATTTTCTTTCTTTCTTAGCCATGAAACCAATCCACTTCCCAAGAAGAATTCTACACCACTTCTAATTTTATTTTCTTCTACATTTCCTTTATAATTTAGATCACTGTATGAACATAAGGTAAAGCTATGTGATCTATCACACAATAATCTAAAATCTTGTGTTCCCCTCAAGTATCTAAATATCCTATTTACTATTAAAAAGTGTGTCTCTTTAGGATCTTCCTGGAATATTTCCATAATTCCAACTATATTATCCATCTCTAGTTTTGTAGGAGTCAAATAATGTAATCCACAAAACATAAATATGTTGTTGATATTTCACTAAGAGACTCATCTTTATTTGATAATTTGTGTCTTCTAACCATAGGTGTTCCAACTGTCGTACAATTCTAAAATCCAAATCTTGTAAACAAATATTGAAGATATTTAGTTTGTGATATGAAAATTCCATCCTTATTCTAAGTTATTTTCAATCTCAATAAATGTTTTAGGTCACCAATCATACTGATCTCAAAATATCTCACTAGCCTAATCATTTCCTCCAAAGATAATGCCATCAAAAAATGCTACAATAATTAAAAATTGTTTTACATTTTTCCTTAATTACATGTTATTATTTGCATTAGCTTTCTTAAATCCTAAATTTTGCAAATGTTTATCCAATATTGGATACCAATCTCTAGGTTCTTCCTTTTATCCATACAAGATTTTTCTTACTCTACAAACCATATCATTATCTTTAGTTAGTGGAAAAATATTAGGTTGTTCATAGCCACAAGTTAACTATTCATAACCCTATATACAAAAATATTAAGATTTTAGGATGCCTCCTCTCTTTAATGAAGCATTGTCCTCATTGGTAACCAAGTGTGGATTCTTTTGAATGAACTCCTCATCCTCCCATGTGGCCTCTTCAACTAGTAATTTATTCCATTGGATGAGATACTAAGTTAGGGTTCTGTTCCTCATCTTCTTTGTGTGTGTTTGAAGAATGCATTCTAGTTCCAAAATTATTCTTCCTTCTTCATCATATACTGGTAGTATTGCTTGAGTAGGAATATTCTACCCAATTACCTCCTTCAAACATGAATCATGAAATAATGGATGTATCTTTGTTGTTGGTGACAACACAAGCTTGTAGACAACATTACCAATCTTTTGCATGATTTAGTATGGTCCATAATATCTTGAAGAAAAGTTATTATTCTTATTTTGTTCCTTTATTGAGATTTTTTTATAACATTGCAATCTCAAGGAAACCTAGTCCCCAACTTCAAAATTTCTTTCACTACAATGTTGGTCTGCTTGTTGTTTTATTTGATTTTGTGCCATAACTAGATTATCCTTGAGTCTCAAAAGTACCAATTTTTGATGAAGCAAGTGGTTCTCTACTGCCTAAACTCTTGGTGAAACATTTAATAATGATGTGATGGAAGGAGGATGATATCCATAAAGTGCCAAAAATGGAGACATTTTTGATGAGCTATGAAAAGAAGTATTGTACCACCATTCTACAAGAGGTAGCCAATCTCCCCATTGAGATTGTTTTTATGAAGTGAAAAAAGTAGATATCTTTCCAAACATTTATTAACAACCTTAGTTTTCCCATCTAATTGAGGATGGTATGAAGAACTATGAGCCAATTCAGTACCCAAACATGAGAATTAATCTTTCCAAAAGTGACTAGTAAAGATAGGATCATGATCACTAACAATAACCTTAGGTGTATGATATAGCTTTTGGATATTCTCCAAGAAAACTTTTGCCACTATATTTGTTGTGAAAGGATGTGATAATGTAGTGAAATGTGCATATTTAGTGAGGTAATCAACTACTACCATGATGACATTATGACCTTTACATTTCAAAAGCCTTGTGATGAAGTCCATGGATACCTCTTCCTAGCATTGGCTAAGAATAGATAAAGGCTACATGGTATGTGTAGGATCATGGTCAACCAAACTATGCTCTTAAGTGGCAATAAAAAAATAGAAAATCAAGGTTATGTCAACTTGACATGCAATTTTCTACTTGTTTTTAATTTATATCAAAAATTTGAGAGAAAAGAATCTCTAGAAAATTGAATCTAGTTTCTAAACTACTAGGACTTATCTCAAAAAAATAAAAATTGATTAGTCAAAATTTTGAATTTTAATGCAATATTACAAAAAATTTAGAACAAAAATAAGAAGTAGATGTATGTCTGACCACCTTAATCAAAATCAAATGATAATATTTTTTAATAATATTCTAGATAAAAGAAGTAGACTCATGCCTAGATGTGACACATATTTTTGGGTTTTTTTGTTCTAAATAAATAATAATTAATTAATTTTTGACTTTAATATTTTTGGAATAAAAAAATCTCCTGTCTAACCACCTTAACTAATTCAAAACTTTACAAAATTCAAATTTTCATTTTCTTTCCTTATACTAGAAGAAACTTTGAATGTGATGCATCTTTTGGATTTAAAAAATGTTGAACCATTTGAAAGTTATAGTTGTTTTTCAAGTAGTGTATGAGTCAGCACTTTATACATAACTCCATTAGAAAATAAGTAATAATTACTTACTAAAGTCATAATTTCACAAACCTTACATTTATGGAAGTATAAGAACATTCTTAAGAAACCCTTTTCATTTCATCAATTTTTTGCAGAAAAAAAATCATCAGCTACATGTTTGAAGTAAAAATAACATAACAATAGCCCAAAAGCACAATTTTAGGATGCTTTTAAATTTGACCATATATGTTTGGTATCAAAATATATAGTAGACCTTATAAAGATATTTTATTATTTTCATTTAGTATTAGGGTGGGTGGGAAAAAAGTTGGAATAGATTTTTAAATGGTTTGAGATATTTCAGAACTACAGATTTTTTAGATCACCACTTTTTGGCACACCATGATCCTGCACATACCCTACAAGAGACCTAGTGTCTTAATTGTTTCCCCATTATTTCTTTGACAAACCAAACAATTAGCCACAAATTTTTGAACATCACCTTTTAGCCCTTCCCAAAAAAATCTTGTTTGACCTGATGATATGTCTTTAAAAACCTTGGATGATCACCACTTGGGGACTCATGTCATTCTTTGAGAATCTTTTGTTTAAGAGTGGAATTCTTGCAAAGATACAAGTGCTCTTTATACCAAAAAAATTTATCCCTTTAAACAAAACTTATCTGAACTACTAGGGTCACTTTTTATTTGTGGGATGATATTACTTGTTGCAACATCATTTTGCAACTCTTCTTTGGCTTTTACCACCCAACTTTCTTGTAATATTGAAAGGGCACACAATAAGGTCTCATTTTTTTCATCCTTCTTGAAAAGTGCATTGGCAACAATATTTTCCTTCCCTTTCTTGTATACAATTTCAAAGTCATACCCCAACATCTTAGTGACCCATTTTGTTGCTCTTCTAACAATAGTCTTTGTTCAAAAATATTTTAGGCTATCATAATCTGTCTTAATCTTTAAGTGTCAACCCATTAAATATGACCTTCATTTTTTAACTACATGAAGGATTGCTAGTATTTGCTTCTCGTAAATAGGTTTGAGTTGATTTTTACCTTTTAATTGACAACTCTCAAAAGCTACTAGTCAACCTTCTTGCATGAGAACTGGTCCTATCCCATTTCTAGAAGCATTGCATTCCACAATGAATTCCTTGGCAAACTCTAGAGTGGCAAGCACTAGAGTTGTACACATAGCCTTCTTCAATTACTCAAATGATACATTAGCATATCCATTCCAATGAAAAGAATCCTTCTTCAATAGAGTGGTAAGGGGTGTTGCTATACGACCATAATTCTTCACAAATCTTCTATATTATCATGTCAATGCAATGAAACCCCTAAGCTTCTTAATAGTGTTTGGAATAGGCCATTCCATGATAGCCTTAATTTTGTTAGGGTCCACCTTTACTCCTTCATGTGAAACTATGTGTCCTAAATACTCCACCTCCTTAAAACCAAAAGCACACTTGGATGGCTTAGTATAGAGTTGATGATCTTCAAGTAATTATAATGCTTGATCTACGTGTTGCAAATTTCCTTCCCAAGTCTTGCTATAAATTAATATATCATCAAAAAAAACTAACAAAAACTTTCTCAAGAACTTCTTAAAAATGAGATTCATCAAACTTTGGATTATAGATGGTGCACTGGTAAGACCAAATGGCATCACCAAAAAATCATAATGACCCTAATAAGTTTGAAATGTTGTCTTACAAATATCTTCCTCATTAATCTGAATTTGGTGATAACCTGATCTAAGATCTAACTTCGTAAAATGCATAGCTCCATTTAATTCATCTAGAAGATCATCGATGACTAGGATATGAAACTTATCTTTAATGGTGTACTTGTTGGGCACTCTATAATTTGGATAGAAGCACCAAGTTTTGTCCTTCTTACACACCATCACAACAAGTGAGGTGTAAGAACTTTGGCTATGTTTGGTAATTCCTACCTCTAGCATTTCTTCAACAATTTTTTCTATCTCACTTTTTTATATGTGTGGGTACCTATAGGGCCTGATGTTTGGTGGTTGGCTCCCTAGAACTAGTTGTATGACATGGTCATGATCCATCTTAGGAGGAAGTCCTATAGGCATATCTCCAAGGATCACTGAATGGCAATCAATTATTGCTTGTAAATATGAATGGGTAAGAGCATTAGATTGAGAGACTTCTAATGAACCCTTTTGATTGAATTCACATTAATAGTTCTTAGAAATTCATCTCAATTCTTCCCAATGTAATAAGCCATTATACTCCAAAAACAATACTCGTTGCACCCATGGATATCACATACATTGGGTTATCAATTTGGCAATATCCCATGGATAATTTGATTCTATGACACTTCCCTAAAAAACTAATTGTGCCCCCATCTACAATCAAAACTTGAAACTCTAGGGTTGGATATATAAAACAATTTAGAAGAGTTTCCACCTTTTTGTTGATGAAATTATGAGTACTACTTGATTCGATCAACATTATTACCTTCTACTTCTTTGAGAAACCCACTACCTTGAGAGTTTGTGGTACACTAAAACCTGAAAGTGTATGAAAGAAATGATTAGTTGAGAAGCATGTTATTCCTCACCTAACTCCCTATTCTCCTCTGATATGGTATCATCCTCTTCTTCCTCACTTGGACCTTCAATATAGAACAATTTAGTTTCACTACATTTATGTCCTTGACTATATTTTCTATCAGAATTGAAACACAACCTTTTTTTTTCCTTTTCTCCTCAATGTTTTATGGAGTCAACCTAGTAGGTTGAGGAAGAGAAGGTGTTGAATATCCTTTTTCTCTTGTCACAATTAGCCCCTTTCTTTCTAGGAATCAAGAACTTCTCCTCTACCCTATGCGCCAATATAAAAGACTCATTTACTAAGTTGGGACAAAACATGTGTACCTCATGTTGAATGTGATCCTTGAGAACACTCAAGAATAAATCATTCAAGTTCTCCTCTTTACTTGTATTCACTCTTAAGGATAGATTTTGGGAATTTTGAATATAATCCTTAACTCATCATATTTGTTGAAGCTTAGCAAGTTGGCTAAAGAAGTTTTCTATCACACTAGTGTTATAATGTACTTGGAGTTCTTTTGTAAAAATTGACCATGATACAATAAGACCCTTTTTTCTCCTATGATTACAAATCCAATGACACCAAATGAATTGATTTGGTTCTAGATATAAGGAAGCCATCACGACCTTTTGTCCATATGAGATTTGATGTACTTCAAAAAAAATTCTCCATTTGATTTATCCATGTTAAAGTATCCTTTCCATCAAATTTTCACATGTCCATCTTTTGAAAAAAAATTCCTAGATCCTATAGGATTAATAAAATTTATGTCATTATTAGTCAACTTGAAGGTTTCACCTTTGTTTCTTGAGAGCTCCTTCCTTGTTTCATTCATATAGGTGCTTAACATGCTTCCTATATTTGATATATCTCCTCGTAGGTCACAAATATCCCTCTTAACCTCTTCCTTGAAATTACTAAGTTCCTCATTGGGATTACTATCCTTTATTTGTTCCCAACCTTGATCAGAGGTCTTCCCCAGTGTGGTAGCCTTCTTTTTGCCTCTTATTGAAGGCCTTGTTATCAAGGAAACCACTATTTTTGAAATAAATCACACAAATGAAATATAAATTCTCTGATTAATTTTTTTTTTTTTACTATAACTTATGAGGGCCAAGATATCCTTACTCGAAAAAAATCCAAAAAAATTTACCAAATTTGCTGCCTTGAGAGAGAATTTTCCTAATTTTACAGTATCGTACTTTTTTTTTCAATTTCTCCAAGCTCTAAAATTTGGGCTCCTCTAATATGTATTCAAAAACCCAATACACGTAATACTCCAATTTGATAGGATGTGAGAGATATGAAGATCTCAATAAATTATGTAGAAATAGTAATTTTGCAATAATTTTCTCAAATTTGCTCCAATTTCTCCAAATTTTGGACTATAACTTCTTTAATATGGTCTTGAAAAACCCCTTAAAAATATTTCAAAATTTTTTTAAAATTTGAAAGTTCAACTCTTCCCAAAATTGCCCCAATGGTGATAAAAAATCTTGCCTCTATGGTGCCAAAATCATGCTCTAATACCACTTGTAATGAAATAGCTTGCACAATAGTTGAAATAATATAAATTATTATATAAATACTTGATAATAACTAAGATTAATAGGCCACTTTGAGTGGGCAACCTCCAAATATCTCCAATGAGAACACACTTCACAATATAATGTTGAAATAAGACTCACAGCCTCGTATATATGCCTAATTATGCTTAGGTTGAATAGACAAAACCCTACATAAAACCTAGGCCAACCTATCTATCCAAATAATAATATAATAATGATAACATGACTTAATTAAGGATTAAGATAGCCACAAGATGACTATTTATAGCCCTATATACACCAATATTAAGGGCATAGTGAATAACTTCATGAAGTTTGGTAATAGAGTCCAAGATTTGTCTACCAAGAAGGATCCATTTTTGGGAGGATAAATAATGGAGTGAAATAATAATAATAGCTTGGAAGTCTGGAATCTTGAGAGCACATTATAAATATAATTACATAGAGTGATAGATCTAAACTAATTCACGAAACCAGCCACAACAGTTTTATAGATAAGGACAATAAAGTAGAACTAAGCTCCTTAAGAAAAATTTTCAACCCAAAAAAATCCTTCACAATATTGTAGATCTCAACCTCCCAAGATTCCTTAAACACAAACATAAGGAACCCATCAAGACCTAGAGATTTGTCTTCTTTAGAAGAACAAAACACTCTGTTGATTTCCTTATTTGAATAAATGACCACTATTATTGATATCCTCATCTAGTAAAGGGGGATATATTCAAGGAGCTTAGCTTGACCATTAAAATATAGGGTACATTCTTGGATCAATACTGAAGAGGAAATGGTCACAAATGCCACTGAGATGCCTTTATTAGTCTTCTTTACAATATTTCAATAAACAATACAATACACTCTCTTAGAATCTCTATGATTAGAAGCCATTAAGTGGAAATATGTCAAGTTTCTATCACCTAACTAGATCTAAAAAGATCTGGACCTCTGCCTCAAGCTAATCCCCTCCTTATAATCAACAACATTGAATTTACAAGTGTCTTCTTCTCTTTAATTCTAAAATCTTGTTCATCGCCCTTATTTGGATAGCCAGTCAGATTTTATCCAGCTCATCCTTAATTGCAATCTTCTAGAGGAGAATATCCATAGAAATGACCTTATTCTAGACTTTCACTCTATCCTTTATAAATCTTGGTCACTACTTCACTACTTTGAACATAGTAGAAACTTAAACCTTAACCATAAACCACTCTTGAATTCTATACCAAGGTTTAGATGTTATAACCCCGTCCTCTTAAATGTAAAATAAAATACCCTTTTATCAATTAGTTGAAAAATGGTTAGACCCTATTTTGGAAATCACTAATATATAGTAGTTGAATAGATTCCATAAGTTAGCTCAAATCGAGGTTTTATGTAATCCATCTTGAATCAACTCCATACACATCCTATGTTTAGACTAGGCATAAAGAATGCCTTGGAGGTCCACATCCAAAAAATCATGTTGGTTAACAAAATGAAAGAGATCAACTCTACCATCCAATTAAGATTGGGACACCATGCCACCAACTTTGTCACTATCTTTAGAAGAGAATTAAAATCTCCCATCACCAAACAAGGAAACAAACTAACAGACTACCTCTAGTTGTCAAGACTTTCCTAGAGTAAAATTGTATCACCTTTGGAATTAGTGCCATAAATATTGGAAGGATCCCATGAATTTTTTTTCTTCAATATGAGAAAAATGAATACAAATACTATTATTTTTAGAACCTTGGGAAATGTTCTCTTGGATATCTCTCTTGACTCCTTGCTATAATTCCTTCTAGGGACATTTTTATTAGTTCTTGTATTTGGCCTAATATTATTTTTTGTAACCATATTATTGAAAGAATAATGAGATATCTTTTTCTTCCTTTTATGATTCATAACCACACACAAATTCACCTCTCCAAAATCTGAAACAAGATTCTTATCCCCCATAGTATTCTCACTAGATAGAGAATCTACTAAGAATAAATCTCAAGGATTTATGATATTCATCTCCAAGAATGAAACCCAATGATGCCCTCTAAAGAAACAACCACTAATAAATGCTTAAATTCCCCTTTGAGAGATAGCCCCATACACCTAGGCAAGATAGATTGAATGATTGTTTCATGGTTTGGGAGTTATGAAAAAATAAACTCCACTTCTTCTAAGATCATGTCAGGCTCAAAAGTAAGACATATAGAAGACTAGTCCTTGTTGACACAAGATTTAGTGGAAGAAACTAGTGAGTTAGCCACCATCGAGACCATTAGTTCCATACACTCCAACTCAACCATAGATAACTATTCCTTCCCTAAAGGAGTGTGGGGTGTAACTATTTCTAGCTCTAACATTCTTTAATAAAATTAACTATGTTATCTTCATCCTTACTTCAGACATCCTTACCATGAGCTCCATCCACTAGTTAAGTATCCTTACAAAAAGATTAGATACCCACATTAGGAAAAGCTCCTCCTCTATCCAAGGAATTGACATAATTTTTAATCCAAGACCATTTTTGGACTAGAATGGAAAAGGGGGTCATTAGGAGAAGAGGATTTCATGACCAACTGCACCCCCTTTCTAAGCTTCTTACTGTAGTTCTTTTCCCAGTGACCTATTTTATTACAAAATAAAATATGCAAAGGGAGAGACTTGTTGATATGTGGTGCTTACTAAAGAAATGTACTGTACACTTTTCATAATTCATTTAGGGTTTGGTAATTTTGGGCCACCATATTGTAATTAATTATATCCCTAAAGTAGAAAAAATATTGTATAAAAAAGGTTTAGGGTTAGGGATTTCATAGTGCATGATATGAAAATTGCTTCTTGCATCAATATTGAGCTATAACGGATTATGGATTGTAATCAAGTTGTAATCAATGGAGGATAATAAAATTGAACTCATTGTTTGGTGGATGTAGCCCAAGGATTGGGTGAACCACATTAAATCTTGGTTAGATACAAAATTAGTAGAGCAGTCCCAAGTAGAGTTTCCACATGGAAGGATTTTCACTTTTTTGACCTAATTACTGGATCCCTTTCCATGATTTGTTTCTAGATCTAATGTTATAAATCCTTATCAAAAGGATGGGACAATGTTAGATGATATAGTATAGATAATGGGAATATATTAGAAAGTAATATAATATGTGGAGAAAATTCCAATTGATGAAACTTGGTGCATAGAAACATCTCACTAGCTTTACTACAAGGGCGGCCAACAAGAGCATGGTCTAGAAAGGGAATCTAAATTTTTCTATGGAAAACTATTGGTCTGGGAAGAAGTATGTCAGTTTAAACCAAAAATAAAAATAGTTTGAGGCAAATGTGACTTCAGTTTAAATCAATTCTATTTCATGAATTGTCGATAGTCATGGGTTATTTGGTTTTGAAAAACCCTTTAAAAATCTTTCAAAAATTTGCTAAAATCTAAAAGTCGTGCTCTTCCCAAAATTGCCCCAATATTGAGAAAAAATCTTACCTCTATGGTGCCAAGATCATGCTTTGATACCACTTGTAATGAAATAACTTCCACAATAGAAGAAATAATATAAAGTATTATATAAATACTTGATAATAACTGAGATTAATAGGCCACTTCGAGGGGGAAACCTCCAAATATCTCCAATGAGAACACACTTCACAATATAATGTTGAAATAAGACTCACAACCTCCTATATATATATATATATATATATATATATATATATATATATATATATATATATATATATATATATATATATATATATATATATATATATATATATATCTAATTATGCTTAGGTTGAATATAGACAACCCTACACAACACCTAGGGCAACCTATCTACCTGAATAATAATATAATAATGATAACATGATTTAATTAAGGATTAAGATAGCCACAAGTTGACTATTCATAACCCTATATACACCAATATCAAGGGCATAGCAAATAACTTCATGGAGTTTGGTAATAAAGTCCAAGATTTGTCTACCAAGAACGATCCATTTTTGGGATGATAAATAATGGAGGTAAATATTAATAGTAGCCTTGAAGTCTAGAATCTTGAGAGAACTTTATAAATATAATTACATAGAGTGATAGATCTAAACTAAGTCACAAAATCAGCCATGACATTTTTATGGATAAGGACAATAAAGTAGAATTAAGCTCCTTAAGAAATTTCTTCAACCCAAAAAAATCCTTCACAATATTGTAGATCTCAACCTCCCAAGATTCCTTAAATGCAAACATAGGGAACCCATCAAGACCTAGGGATTTATCTTCTTCAGAAGTACAAAACACTCTATTGATTTCCTTATTTGAATAAATGGCCACTATCATTCTATTGATATCCTCATCTAGTAAAGGGAGATATATTCAAGGAGCTTAGCTTGACCATTAAAAGATAGGGTACATTCTTGCATCAATAGTGAAGAGAAAATGGACACAAATACCTTTAAGATGTCTTTATTGGTCTTCTTTACAATATTTCAATAAACAATACAATACACTCTCTTAGAATCTCTATGATTAGAAGCCATTAAGTGGAAATATCTCAAGTTTCTATCACCTGACTAGATCTAAAAGGATCTAGACCTCTACCTCAAGCTAATCCCCTCCTTATAATCAACATCATTGAATTTAACAAGTGTCTTCTTCTCTTTAATTCTAAAATCTTGGTCATTGCCCTTAATTTGGATAGCCAATCAGATTTTATACAGCTCATCCTTAATTGCAATCTTCTAGAGGAGGATATCCCTAGAAGTGATCTTATTCTAGACTTTCACTCTATCCTTTATAAATCTTGACTACATCACCAATTTGAACATAGTAGAAACTTCCACCTTAACCATAAACCAGTCTTGAATTCTATTACCAAGGTTTAGATGTTATAACCCCATCCTCTTAAATGTAAAATAAAATACCCTTTTATCAATTCGTTGGTCCACCACCAACAAAATTGGAAAATGGTTAGAGCTATTTTTGAAATCACTGATATATAGTAGTTAAATAGATTCTACAAGTCACCTTAAATTGAGCTGCTATGTAATCCATCTTGAATCAACTGTATACCATCCTATGTTTAGACTAGGTATAAAGAATTCCTTGGGGGTCCACATCCAAAAGATCACAATGGTTAACAAAATGAAAGAGATCAAGTCTACCATCCAATTAAGATTGCGACACCATACCACCAACTTTATCACTATCTTTAGAAGAGAATTAAAATCTAACATCACCAAACAAGGAAACAAACTAATAGACTATCTATACTTGTCAAGACTTTCCTAGAGTAAAATTGTATCACCTTTTGAATTAGGGGCATAAATATTGAAAGGAGCCCATGAATTTTTTCCTTTAGTGTGAGAAAAATGAATACAAATAGTATTATTCTTAGAGACAACGACTCACCTTAAATCAAAAAATCATTCCACGAGATCACAAAACCTCTTGAGGCTCCATCAAAACTAGAACCACCCACCTTACCATTTTTCAAAATAGATAATTTTTCCACTTTATCTTTAGTCATTTTAGTTTCTTCAATTAGAAGAACAAAATTATGTAACATATCTTTTTTATGAGGGGCATTTAACCCCCTAATGGTCCATAAAATTATCTACACCTAAAACATTGGGAAATGTTCTCTTGGATGGAAAATTATTTGACATCCTCAATATCATGTTTCTTGGTTATCTCTCTTGAGTCCTCACTAAAATTCCTTCTAGGGACATTTTTATTACTTCTTATATTTGTCCTAATATTATTTTTTGTAACCATATTGTTGAAAGAATAATGAGATCCTTTTTTCTTCCTTTTATGATTCATAACCACACACAAATTCACCTCTCCAAAATCTGAAACTAGATTCTTATCCCCCATAGTATTCTCACTGGATAGAGAATCTACTAAGAAGAAATCTTAAGGATTTATAATATTCTACTCCAAGAATGAGACCCAATGATTCCCTCTAAAGAAACAACCACTAATCAATGCTTAAATTCCCCTTTGAGAGATAGCCCCATACACCCATGTAAGCCAAATTGAATGACTTTCATTTTTTGGGAATTATGAAAAAATAAAATCCCCTTCTTCTGGGCTCATGTCAAGCTCAAAAGTAAGACATCTAGAAGACTAGTCCTTGCTAACATGAGATTTAGTGGAAGAAACTAGTGAGTTAGCTACCATCAAGACCATTAGTTCCATAGACTCCAACTCAACCATAGATAACTAGTCCGTCCCCAAAGGAGTCTAGGGTATAACTATTTCTATTTCTGAAATTCTTTAATAAACTTAACTATCTTATCTTCATCCTTACTTTGGACATCCCTACCACAAGCTCCATCCACTAGTAGAGTATCCTTACAAAAAGATGAGATACCCACATTAGAAAAAGCTCCTCCTCTAGCCAAGGAATTGACATACTTTTTAATCCAAGACCATTTTTGGAGAGGAATGGAAAAGGGGGTCATTACAACAAGAGGATTTCTCGACCAACTGCACCCCCTTTCTAAGCTTCATACGATAGTTCTTTGCCAAGTGACCTATTTTATTACAAAAGTAAATATGCAAAAGGGAGAGACTTGTTGATATGTGGTGCCTGATCAAAAATGTATTATACACTTTTCATAATCCATTTAGGGTTTGGTAATTTTGGGCCACCATGTTGTAATTAGTTATATCCTAAACTAGAAAAAATATTTTATAAAAAAGGCCCAGGGTCAGGGATTTCATAGTGTATGATGTGAAAATTGCTTCTTGCATCAATATTGAGTTGCAAGGGATTATGGATTGTAATCAAGTTGTAATCAATGAAGGATAATAAAATTGAACTCATTGTTTGGTGGATGTAGCCCAAGGATTGGGTGAACCACATTAAGTCTTGGTGTCCCATATTCTCTTATGTGTAATTTAATTTTTATGATATTTGTTTTATTTGCATTTAATTTTTATTTATGTCTGTGGTTAATCTTGACAAGTGTTATTAGAGCTAGGTTATTTTTTTAGTTATCCTCTATAGGAAAGTCTCATGGTTAAGTGTGAGTGATGGAAGGAAATGATAAGATAATGGTTGAGAAGTTTAATGAGAAGAACTTTCAGTTATGGAAAATGCAAATGGGGGACTATCTTTATCAGAAGTATTTATGGAAGTCATTAGAAGGAAAAACCAAGAAATAGAGAACTATGATAGATGAGGACTGGGAGATTTTAGATAGAAATTCACTTAGAAGAATTCAAGTATGGCTAGAACCATCTGTGACATTTAACATTACAAAAGAAAGAATGATAAAAGAGTTGATGGAAAGCCTAGTGAAATTGTTTAAAAAGCCCTCTGCTTAAAATAAGGTATTTCTCATGAAACCTTTAGTTAATATGAAGACAATAGAAGGTGGATCTATAGAAGATCATTTAAGTGAGTTTAATACTAATTCTAGCTAGCTATATTCTCTGAATGCCAATTTTGATGAAGAAATTAGGGCTCTCTTGATTTTGCATTCTTTGTTGAAAAGATGGAACAATTGGTAATGGTTGTGAGTAATTCTGTTTCTAGATCTAATATCCTAAACTTTGATGATGTGATTAGTGTTATTATGAGTGAGGAAACTCATAGGAAAACCTTAGGTGGATCTACATCAGGAAGTGATTTCAATGTGCAAAGTAGAGACAGAGCAACTAAGAGAGGAATTAATTCTAGAAATTATGTGAAATCAAGAGGAAAGTGAAAGGGGAATAGATTTCAATCTAGAGAACTAAGAGATTATTGGTACTATGGGAAGCCAAGGCATAAGAAGAAAGATTTTTGGACACAAAAGAACAATGAAGGAGATAAACAAGAATGGAACCAGGAGGTGAATGGGGTAAGTAACAAATCCAAAGAGGATGCTTTGCTTCTTTCTTTATAAAGTGTTGATGATCCTTGGGTTTTAGATTTTGGGGCTTCATTTCATGCTACATCTCATAGAGGTTATTTTATTGATTATGTTCAAGGTGATTTTGGGCTTGTTTAATTGGGGGATAATGAACCCTATTAGAATGTTGGAAAGGGAAAAGTTAATATTAAGTTGCAGAATGGAATTCTGTGGCTACTACATGAGGTAAGACATGCTTTAAGGTTGAGTAGGAATTTAATTTAGAAGGGAAACTCAGTTATGAGCATTATGCAGTTACTTTTAATGATTTAAATTAGAAGGTTTCAAAAGGTTACCTTGTGGTAGAAAAATATGTGAAAGTATGCACATTATATCTTTGTATATGTCATACTATTCCTTCTTTAATTATTTCATAGAAAAGTGAATGTTTAGGAATAATTGCTACATTTGAGCAGGGAGAACAAATAATTGTTGTAGCTTTTGATATAGTTCCATGGAACAATAGACTTGGGAATTTGAGTGAGAAAGGTATGAAATTACTTCATTCAAAGAAAGGTTTACTAGGTCTAAAACATGTCAATATAAATTTATACTAAAGTTGTGTATATTAAAAACAAAAGAGAGTGAGTTTTGTAAAGAGTGGTTAAGAAAAAAAATGAGAAATTAGAGCTTTTACGTATAGATGTATGTGGTCCAACTCAGGTATCTTCCTGTGGTGGCTCTTAGTATTATGTTACATTTATGATGATGCAACTAGAAAAGTATGAGTTTATTTCCTTAGACAAAAATCTGATGTATTTCAAACTTTTAAGAAATGAAAACGTTTGGATGAAAATGAGACTGGTAAGAAATAAAAATGTCTCACATCTAATAATGGTGGTGAGTATTGCAATCATAAATTTGTAGATTATTTCTCCACAAATGGTATTCACATATTAGAGTTGTGACAATTTATTTTAGTAGATCGGTATGATTAATTCATTCTGGAAATTGTTTGGCATCCCCTTCACCATTTTTATTGATTTAAAAAACATTAAGGATTTGATTGAAGAGAAGATTGAGAAAAAGCTCAAAAAGTGGAATAAGTGTTACCTTTCCTTGGCTAGAAGAAATGAGGTCTGCCAAAAGATATTTTCCTCTTATAATATCTTTTCTGCTTCTTCCTCGATGCTAAACCATTACTAGTTTAATGTTATAAAAAAGAAGATTAGAGATTTATGATTTGATGGAAAGGGAGCTTTGAAGGCACAGGGTCTAAAATGGGATTGTTGTGCCATGAGAAAAATAAAAGGGGTATTGGGCTTGAAGGATCTTAGAACATGGGTTGGCACTTGCTGCTAAATAGATTTTCAAGGCACTACAAGTAATAAAACCTTGAAAAGTCCTGGTTAGATAAAAAATTAGTAGGGCGGTCCCAAGTAGAGGTTAAACATGGAAGGATTTAGTAGAGGTTCCACATGGAAAGATTTTCACTTTTTTGACCTCATTACTAGATCCTTTTCCATCATTTGTTTCTAGATCTAATGTTATAAATCCTTATCAAAAGGATGGGGGAATGTTAGATGCGATATTATAAAGAATGGGAATATATTAGAAAGTAATATAATATGTGGAGAAAGTAGCAATTGATGAAACTTGGTGCATAGAAACATATCACTAGCTTTAGTAAAAGGGCAGTCAACAAGAGCATGGTCTAGAAAAGGAATTCAAATTTTTCTATGGAAAACTATTTGTCTAGGAAGACGTATGTTAGTTTAAACCAAAAACAAAAATAGTTTGAGGCAAATGTGACTTTAGTTTAAATCAATACTATTTCATGAATTGTCAATAGCTATGGGTTATTTATTACTCTTCATTTATTTCAAAATGAATTGTTATTGTGTATAAGGATAAAAAAAATGGCCTAAAGTTACTTCTAAAGTTGATGTGTGAAAAAGCATTAGAACTTTAATCAATTACAATGGGGACATTGTTGTTGAGAGAGGATTCACAATTTGATAAGAAAGGAAGTTGTGGAATTTCTCATAGGATATAATACAAGAAAAATTTGTATGTACTCAAATCGATTACTCAAGATATGAATAGGTATATCATTTATAGTAATACTTATTCAAGCTCCTAGAAAACATTAGAAATCAATTCAAAATCTTGTCCACATATCCAAATATTGTTGTTTGTGAGTTATTTCACAAATCATAGAGATGAAAAGTATATTTGCAATTTGAGAATTAATAAATTCATCAGAACATAGATTGAAGAGATTTTCTAAAAGTATGGAATCTACATATACTCTAGATAATACTAAAAGCTAGTTTATTTTCACAGATGTAATTATTAGATACTGAGAAATGAAGGTTGTAATTGGCATCTTGTGACAATATATTTTTTAGTTTGCAGACATAACATATTGAATTGGAAGTTGAAGTTTGTTGCAGATGTACAAACATTATTCTCTAATCTAAATTGTGTCATCAAGAGTTGAATTGTACTATGAAAGTCCTGGTTTATTCATACTTGTCCAAAAATTGTAAACTTTCTATTATATGTTTTGATGGATTGGTGCTAACATTAAATTTTTCAAGAGATTACAAGTAGGGATTCCCATTTGTAGGAGTTGGTGCTCTTGAATAGGAGTTTGGAAACTCACTAGAGTTGAAGTTGTAATTGGTTTAGATTTGTGAGGATTTATTAGGCTAGACTTGAAGCTATAATTTATTTATAATTTTATTGGCAACTATGGATTTAAGGGGAGAAATATTTATTTTTATTTTATTTTTGATAGATTTTTATATTCTTAAAGACCAAACTGTTAATTTGTACTATTTATTTTATATTGTTAACTTCAATGTTTGAACATGTTTATATATATTTGCAATATGTGTATGTATGAATGAACTCAAACCTATACCAAAGGGGGAAAAAATATTGAACCCATGTACCAAAACTATAACCCAAATTGGCAAGTTAGGTGAAAATTTAAGCATAATTTAAATACTCCATTTGAGTTGCAAAAAGAAACATCAAGGCTTCAAAATCCAAAATTAATCACTATGATGTCAGTAAAGTCAAAGGATGATAACAAATGACAACTTGCAAAATTCATGCATAAATTGAATATAAATTATGTTACCTTGCATAACCTAAATAATAAAATAGAGTAAAGGATAAAGGATTATCAAAAATTTGTACTTACCTAGTAGAGATCTAATGCAACACAAACTAGGACAAATAGGCCCTAATGACCAAAGAGGCATTCTATGGAAATTAAAAGAAATCATAAGAAGTGAGAGTGAAAACTAAATTAAGGTTGTTTTTAAAAAATCTTGTATAACCTAGAACAGAGCAAAGGATAAAGTATTGTTGAAAATTTGTACTTAACCACATTATAAAACCAAATTATAATAGATATAAATAGTTTGAAAATGCTATAACTATGAAGATCATATTGAATTGGGCAAGACAACAAGTGGGTAAATAGAGATGTGATACATGAATCTGCTGAACAAAAAGATCTGAATGAAAGCTATAATCCACTATTTGATGCAAGTGGAAAATTATGTTGTTGCTGACATTGATAAAAATTTTCATTTTTGTTCTTAAATCACTTAGGAAGTTTTGTTAATGTATACACACCAATACTTTTGAGTGAAATGAACTTCTCAGAAACTTTGACATTTACTTATTTTTGTAATGGTCTAACCTATATATCAACTAATTGAAAAACTAAAATCATTCCAATGGGATCCTGGGCTAGAAAGATCTAATGCCTCAAAGAGGTTCCTTTTTCTACATCAAGCTTGATTATACTTGTTGCCTTGCAACATCAAGAACAAATATGCATGCATTCTAATCAAGAAATTCTATAATTTCTTGACTCACAAGATGAATTTTTTGATTTTGTAATTGGTGTACTACTTGCATCCTAAATTCTATCATTGAATTTTCTTGTCAAGTGTGGTGATTGTAATATTTGTTGAAAGGTCTAAACACAAAATGTCTCATAATATTGGCGTAGGTTTAGAATAAACATATAGTTATGATCTATTTAAATTTCACATGTCCAAATAAAACCGGCTATGAAACCAAACATAATCACATGGTATCATTTTACCAAAGCAATGCATTGAGCATCAAATAATGTTATCATACATTATGACATCAATTTATGAGGGAAAATTTACAATATTTGTTTTAAAATGAACTTCGAGACAAATACTAAAATAGGAAATGCAATTTGTATAACCTTGGCTTACTAGATATAGCTTAAAACTCCCAAGTTACCCAAAAGCACCTAGCTCAATAATGGGGCTTGTCACACTCACTGTTGTCACATTCAATGTCATGTTGTGGTTATCTAAAAAAATAAGGCATAATGAAGAGGCTAAAATTGTTGCAAGGGAAATTTCCATGAATATTTTACTACATTTCTTGTGGTGTATGGCATATTTTTGGGAACATGTAATGTCCCCTTTTGGGATATAACCAATTTTTCTTTAAAGGATAACAAACCTAGAGGCACAAATTATTTGCAAGTGTATTCTTCACTCAATTACATAGTAGTTATTGAATTTAGGAGAAGAATCAACCATTAAAAAAATATAATGAATATTTCTATTTGTAAACATGTATACTAGAGCTTCAACCATATTAGAAACTTGAGGGGAAAACGACATAGAGGTCAGGAGAATATCCTCAACAATTAAACCCAATAGCGTCGAATAAGCAACTAATTCAATCTGACCCCTTGGCCCACAAGAAACCAATTCAATCAATGCCTAACTATTGGATAGGACCCATATTCCTACATCCCTATTGTGTTTCCTTTCCCTTTTCTAATAAGATTGATGTGTTACATCTGATGAGTGATTATGAGTTATAACTCCTTGGTGGATTGTCAAGTTAATCAAATTAATAAATCAATAATTTATATAAGAGATTAAGTAATGGAATTAATCAATTTTCACACCAATTATTCTTCTAAACACAAATGGCTACTTTATTATGATTACAATTTATATCTATAACTATGTGATCTCATTAAGCCTTTTCTCTATGAAGAGGTCTGACCTATATAGTCCTCAACCTTTGCCAATGTTAACCTTTCACAAAAGAGGCATACCTATCAAATTGATTTTTCCTCCCTCCTATATCATCAAGAGAGGAGTCACGTCCTTTCATTAAATATGTTTCCCTTTCAAGGGATACAACCCTTGATTTTCACACTTGGAGAATAATAGCTTAACTTTGATTAAATCTTTACCTTTTCATAAATTCTTTATTGTATGACCTAATTCTTCCATGGATCCCTAGCATATCATTTTACTTACCCTAAGTTACACTTTAAAGGCCACAATCATGATTTACCATTAACTACTTTTTCTTGTTATTCTTGTGATTTAAGTTTCATTAGAGCTACAATCTAGTAGCCTTTTTTGGTGAGGCATTGTAGAATATGTATAGGACCTCCCAATTTTTCAAATGAATCTCTTTACTTGGAATTAATTTATTTGGAACTTCTCTAACTTCTTTTACTCTAATACACATGACTCTTAACAAAAAAATTGATATGCAAAATATTGTAGTTTTGGTGCTTGTATTCCATAAGTATTCCACTATTATTCCAAAGAAACAGGTGTCACATTTGGCCACAAGAGTGCTAAGTAGTGATTGTTAAGTTTATTAAATTATTGTTTAACAATTTGTCGCAAGGGAAGCTTCTAGATGAAACACTCAATGGTGTCATAAAGTTCTCTAACAAGTTCCTTGCCCCCATCATTTTTCTAAATATTATAATCTAGACTTTAAATTACATGTTTTTTACATGCAAAGGGCTATATATCCTCTTTTATATGTGATATATTATTTCCACTTTTGTTATTTTAGTGATTTTAAACACTGTTGAATGTACTTGCATTTCCTTCTATTATCCATGCAAAGCATCTCAAAATTTTATTAGCTCGTTAATAAGCATCTTGCAATGTTTTCCAAAAAAAATGTTGTGTAAATGACATCTTTTATGTTATTTTATTTATAACTTTAATATATGAAAATATTTTCCCTCTTGATGCTACAAACAACATTTTCAGATCTTTTCCTTTGATGTCTTTCTTTAAGTGATGCAAAAGTGGAGATTTGTGTATTGGTAGCCCTTGACAACTATTTGGGTTCATTTATGTTATGGATACTCAATGTAAAGGGATGATTAATATGAACTATGTGATCATTTTATTCAAAATTGCTTTGTCAAGGAAATGGGCACCTGATGAACCCAATACACTATTATGAACATCACCATGGTCATTACCAACCCACTTAGTTTGAAGCATTTTTTCACAACTTGCACTACATATCTAAGTTCACTTGATGCATATTTTCCTCCAATATTAGATAGTTTATTCAACATTCTTGTAACTAGTATTTGTGTTAATCATCTTTGATAATAGTATGATGGAAAGATAAGAAACTTAGTTTGTGTTTCTTGAGGTATTTCAGGCCATCAAATGTTTTTAGATTATGCCAATTGTATCATTTTGTACATAGTGGTAGATGATTTGTCTATTATTCTCTCCCTTGATTGTGCTTGTATTCACTGTTGTAGCAAAACAATTTCTCAAGAATAACTTAGCAAATCAGACAAGTCAAAGAGTTTTATGTTAGCTGTCTCATTATGCTAGCTACCTTATTCTATAATAAATTGGGGAAAGCTTGAAGAAAAAATCATCAAAAGAAGGGAAAATTCAAAAACATTGAGGAAAAGCTTTCCTATTTTGGTTTCATGCCAAATAAAAGCCAGGGAGAAAATCAACCAAAATGATTTTATAACATGAATAATGGAAATTTCAAATTAAATTGTTAATTACACTACATAATTCAACATTAAACTTGAAGCCTAGAAGTTGATTTCAATTTCCAAAATATAAAATATATAGTCAACACACAAAGTGATAAGATAGGGGTCGAGCATATGAGGCTAGCTGCTATGATCTAGGGGCTATAGATTGTGATGTTGAAGATTTAGGATTCAAACTCCCAATTTGACTGATCTCAAATTGATCATATGTCTCCTATGAGATACTAGGCCTTGACCATTTGTGGTCCATTATGAATCTTGATCAACCTTTTCAAGGTCACACATAAGACTGAAGAAATAATAAATATAAATCATTTTGGGAAACAATTAGAAAACTAGAGGAGTTGGCTTTTAAGAAAAAAAGGAGTAGGCTTCACAAGTCCTCCTATGGCTATAACTTCCATATCCATTTCATAATCCATCACAAAACACCTTTTCCCAAATCTGGTTATGTCATCTCCTATTTGATTCGTTATGCAAATTCAAAACTTCATTCTAAATATTCTAGTATTGCTATCAGAATTTAACTTATAGTTTTTTATTAAACTACATTGATTCAGGTTTCATAAACTCATATGTTATGAGAAGGAATGACACATTTCACTTATTACACCTAGGTGATGTTCACAGAGGTGAATTGGAACTTAGGCTAAGATAAACTTCTGAGAATAAAGAATTCTTGTCCAATCTAATAGGTAGAACATATCAAACATATTGATTTGTGTTTTCTAAATTGTGATTCACAAAAACTTGTTGACCTATATTTAAAAATTCTAAAATGTAAAAATTGATCTCTCATGATCATAGTAATATTCATTATAAAGATTTGTTTTTCTTTAAACCTCATTCTAAAGATTATAGTATTTCCTTCTTCTATATATTATACCATTAATATCACAGATCATTGTGTAGTTCTCATTCAAAATTATTGATCTATATAAATTCTAAGTATCATGGTCTTAGATAAGGAAATTTCACAAGATGCTAAAACTTCTTGATTCTCAACTTGAAGAAGTCAAAGAGCTTAATTTCTAATAACTACAAGTGAATTATTTCTTGAGCTCTCTAACACCATCTAATCAAATCCAAATATTTTCAATCAACACTTATGCACCATGCAAATTTCATGTCTTTACAAGTAGAAGCATAGTTTATTTTATATTTTATATTTGAACTAATCCTAAATATGATAAAAGGAGAGCCATTAAATATTTCTTTCCACTCGAGGACTCTAACAATGAGAAACAAAAAGTGGGAGAGAATTTTTAGATCAAAATGCTTTATTATTTAATCTCAAAGTCTAGAGTTACTGGTGGTAAGCTAAAAAAAAAATTCAATTCTCTTCTCTTATGAAACTTTTTATTTTTATATAATTTTGAAAAATAAGACTTTCCAAGAAGGAAACCCCGAAAGGGATCTTCTATTGAATGTGATTCCCCCAAGTGAAATTGGGGTTAGCTTTGAGGACACTAGAGCTCTTGATCAAGTAAAAGAAACAGTTAAAGACTTGATAATGATTCTCTTACAAAGGCCTAACCTATTTTCTAAGGGAAAACTTTTAAAGGTTAGATTTTAATAAATAGATTGAAGATGGTGAAAATTGCAACATAGTTTGAATAGATAATTTGATCCACATGATTAGGACATGGATGTGGGATAATTAACTATAATCAGCTGTGAGCTACATGATAAAGGGAAATGGTGAGAAGAATATTACCTCTTAAAAGAAGAAGTAGACATCATTTTTTAATTGGATCACTCCATATACAATACTATTATTAATCTTTATTGTAAGAGAGGTTCAATGAATTGTCTTTGGAAGCTTTGGAACAAGATTTTGCATAGATAGCTTTTGATATGTTTAGTTAACTATTCTTGTCCAAGAATTTTTCTAGCCTAGGAAAGTATATGACAAGGAAGAGACTAATTGAAACAATGGGTAATGGTTTCTATTTTTACATCTAAATTTTCATTTTTGATGATTTATTTACTACCTTTTTTCCATCATTTTTTACAAGGTGTCTATGATGTTTGTGTATGTGTTTTTTTGTAAGGTTTCAAACTCTAGTTGCACTCAAATCTTCAGATGTAGGCAAAATGGGTTGCTCCAAATATTTTGTTGCATTCTTGATGAGAATATTGTTTTTTGTGATAACAACTCCAAAATTCACTACAAAACCTAGGTTTCCAATTACAATAATATATATAGTTATTTTATTAGCCTAGTGACAAGTGGTAATTTCAAGTAACTAGTCTTAGCAACACAAGCTTTGTCGACATCAAAATGGGAGGCCAATTGTCATGCTACAAAATTCTAGAGAGACTATTATGGATATTATGGCAGGGAATCAAGTTGTAAAAGGTCGTGTAATAATGAGATTTAATGACATGGTGGGGTTTTCCAATTTGGTGCCCAAAGAGCCAAAGATAATATATATAGCCAGCATTAAAGATAAAGCCTTTATTGAGAGTAGCTGAGTGGTAGGGAAAATTTCCAATATAACATGACAAAGTTATATAAGAATTGACAAAAGAAATAAATAAGTATAATAATACATTAGCAATTTTGTAGAGGAAATTAGGATTATTAAATATATTGGGAACAAGCAATAATAAAAATATTCATATCATTCATCAATGGAAAGCTAGAGATTTAAAACAAATTTGAATGTGGAAACATGGAGTTTCAAAGTTAGAGAATTAAAAAAGAAATTCAAACAAGAAACATGGAGTTTCAAACATGCATCAATAGTGGGTTAAATGGATCAAGCCTTTCTTATATGTGATTATCTTGCATACATCCCAAATAAAGCTAGGGAACTAACCTAAAAAAGGCTCCTATGCTGCTGCAGACCACCACCGAAAATGCACAATGCCAAATAACAAAATAACACTTTTTTTTTTTTATGGACCTAATTTGGTCAAAATTTTGACAGAATTGGGTAACCCTAAGTTGGTCAAAATTTTAACCAACTCAGGAAAAAAATTAAAATAAAAAGTATTAAAGAAGCCCATTTAGGGTTTGGGCAAAATAAAAAGTCAAAAATTGACCTATAATGTACTAGTGATCCTAACATGACTAATCTAAGAAAGTATACATAAACCAAATTATGACATCATATGTAATCACCATAACAATAACTCCCAACCTGTGGTAGACATCCTGACTACTCCACACACTAAGTCAACTCCAAACATAAGAAAGCACATAGTGTAGTTTTATAGTTTTTATTGATTGTGAAATCACATAGTTTTAGTTTATAGTAAGGTTCGAGTTTACATTTCAATTTAAGTTTTCAAACTAATGAAGTTTAAAAATTCCCCTTACAACTTAAACCATTTCCCATTTTAAAACAAATTGCACAGTTACCATTAACTTATGAAAATACAAACATTACAATTATGAATCATAAAATAATTTAAAAATATTATTTATTAAATTATTAAAATAATAATAATTGAATATTCAATAAAATAATTACAATTTCGTTAATATTCAAAATCATTAAATAATAATAACAATAAATAAATTCATACATTATTAAATAATATTTATCATTAATTAAAATTTAATTAAATTCTATTTAATTAATTTCAATTAATAATTTAAAAAAAGAAACTATATTAATAAATTACTAATTATTAATTATTAAAAACTATTAATGAATTTTTTAATAAATAATAATTTAAATTCTATAGAAACAAATTATAGAGTTTAAGGCCCGCCAACCTGCCCTATGGACAACTGCCACAGGCAGCAATACTATGTACTATTGCATACATATGTGTCTATCTACCACTGACAGCATGGAGGATGGTGGGTGGAGTTCCAATTAAATACCCAACTATTAAAATTCACAAAACGAGGGTTCTAAAACTCAATTTCTCAAATATAGATAAATTCAATACGAATAATAATAAATTTTACAATGAAAGATTCATCTTCAATAAAACTTTGAAAACGGATTTATCAGACATGAAGAAGATAGGAATTCACAGAACAGAATCATTGTGTCAATAAATCTCAAGATTCTACTTGAATCTAATGCTAATATGAAAATGCATGAAGCACACGAGAAATCCTCTTTCTTTTGAAACCCTTCTTCCATAAAATTGCTCCTTCAAAACCAAGTAATTGAAAAATAAACTACCCATCTCTGATAGAAAGTTCTCCCCTAAATTTGGGGCATTGATTTTTCAATCATGAGAGGGAACTCATTGATCAATATCTTTTAATATTTTATTACTTTTCAAATATTCATGCATGCTTTTTGCAATCTAAAATATCTTTATGAAATTAATTTCTCTTTCTCTTTTTAATTAATTTTCAAAGCGGTTTTGATCAAAAAAATTTATTAAGTAATAATAATATTTAGCATTTATTTAAAAGTGATCTTCTGAATATATTATTATTAAATTAAATAAATATTATTACACTCCAAAATTAGAACTATAACTTTATCTTTAAATTTAATTCTTTTATTTAATTACTTTATCAATTAATTAAATATAATTAAATATTAAATTATCTTAATAATTTTCCATTAAATTAAATCGTTAAATATTTTGATATTGCTATCACTACTCATGAAACATGGGTCAATGAGTTTGACTCAAAAACCACATAGATAAATGCTGATAGCAATATCACAATTTGACTTGTTGTGGAAATTATCTCCTGCTTATCAATTAAATATTCTTTTAATTTGATTTAATTAACAAAAAAATACCATAGACCCACAAGACAAACTATGAAAACCCATTGAAAATAACAACACATAGATTTGGAAGGGAGGTAAGATATATTTTCAAAATTCAAATCCCATTCAGGACAAGATTTCTCTAGCATGTCGGGATCGGGCCCCTAGCTTGGGGCACGGGTTGCATGAGGGAGATGGTCAGGGACCTTCTAGAGAAAGGTGGTAGGGACCCACTTGCAGTCCCCAAGGGCTTAGACAAGATTCTGTCTACTCCCAATGCAGGCTTTCTAGTTTCTACTAAATGCTCTTTGCTTTTGGGCATCAAGCCTACAAGGAAGTCCTCTTTTCTAGTTGTTAAGATTCTTCCAAAGGCAGAGAAAGGATCCTATGCTATTGCCATATTAGATGAGATGGTGGATCATAGTATAGTTTTAATGGCATTAACTCTAGTGGGCAAGTTTATAGTGCCAAGGCCAAATATTTTTATTGTTAGATCTTTCACTATGAAGAAATGGTCTTTTAAAGGATAAGTATATGTTATGTCTATGGCAAAGGGAGTCCCGTCTTTTGATTTTTCTTGTCTCGAAGACCTCACAAAAATTTTGTGCAATGGTCCTTGGACTATTGGTCATTACACTATGGTTCTCTAGAAGAGGACTTCAAATCTGGATATGAATGATTCATTCTTTGTGCAAGCACTTGTATGGGTAAGACTTCTAGAGCTTCCCTTGGAATTCTACAATGAGGATGTTTTTGTTGGGGTAGCTAGCTCCTTTGGGGTGCTCCTATCAATTGACTTGACTATAGCCTTTAAAAGACACCTCACCTATGCTCACATTTGCATAGGTGTTGGGGAAGGAGTGGACATGCCAAAAGTTGTGACCTTCCATTCAAAGTTGGGGGTGCATGTTCAAAAGCTAATCTATGAGATGGTGCCCTTTGCATGCTTTCGCTATTTAAAATTTGGGCACAAGGACAACCAACGTCCTAAAACCAAAGTAGATAGGAACAAGAGTAATCATGCCTTTACCATAGGGAAAGATAAGAAAAAGGTCTGGAAATAGAAGAATACCAAAAATCCAAGGAACCAAGAAGAGGTTGTGGAGAAGACAAAATCCTTCGAGCAGGAAGGAGACTTGAGTAATGAAGATGTTAAAGAAGAAAATAATTTAGAACATGAGGATCAAGAGAAAGTTCCCTAGACCAAAGAAGTGATAGATAATGATCAAATGGCTTCACAAGAATCTTGAGCTAGTGTGTTGGGGGATTCTCAGATGGTGAACAAGTCCAATCCAACAAATAAGGAACCAACTAGTGGAACAACAAGACAAACTAAGTATAGTGCCCCCCACTCAGTGTAGGGAGTAAAGGAGAATAGGTGAGCTAGGCTCTGGCCATAGAGGGATCGCAAGAGGGGTAGGGGACTATGGAAGGGGTGTAGGACCAAGGGCACTCCAAGGATCTCCCATTGATTACTCTGGGGAATCAGCCTACCTCCACTGTCCTAGGGTTGAAGTTTTTGGATTTGATCAATAACTCTTCCCCAAAATAGATTTTGAAATTAGAAGAATGGATTGACAATTGTTCTCAAGAAAACAAAGGGAATTGGATTGTGGTTAAAAGGAAGAAAATTTGAGATTCTTCCCCAGTGTCACTAGCAATGACCAAAAGTAGGGTCAAAACTGATGGTGGGGTTAAGCCTAAGACACTAGGTAGAAAAAGCTTGAGCCAGGCCATGTAAGAGGAGGCCAAAAGGAATTTTGTAGATGACAGCAAAAGAACCATTAAGGAATGCTCTACTAAAAGTAAATGAAGATCATATCTTGGAACATAATGGGCCTAAGTGGTGCTCATAAATAGGAGATAGTTAGGAATATGATTAGAGACCAAAGACCTATTTTTTGCTGATACAAGAAACCAAAATGAGGAAGGACATGGCAAGGAAGTTATCTTCAAGTAGCAATATGAGTGGTGAGGCCATGGACTTAGAGGGAGATGTAGACAAAACTCTTCAAGAAAATGGCTTTTCATATCTCCACAATACTCAATGAATGTAATGCTCTTATGCAAAGTTTTCCATATCCATAGTAGTGACTCTTGGTTTCTCTTAAATGTGTATGCCCCTAATTCCAAGAGGGAAAGAAGGGTTTTTTGGGAAAATATTCTTGATTTAATTCAATGTAGTAACCTTAATAAAGGTATAATAATGGGGGATTTCAATACCCCTCTCTCAAATGATGAAAAATTAGGGAGGCTAGCCTCAAACCTGGATAGTAAACTGGATCTCTCAAATTTTATTAACAGACTGGTTTTCATGGATGTTGATCTCTCCGAGGGTCAGTTCACTTGGTCAAACAAGTGCACTAGAGGGGATTGTATCTTGGTTTTCCTTAAGAGAGCCCTCATCTCCCTAGACTAGTTGAAATCTTGTATGTGCAGACTCTCCCTCCTCACCAGAGTTGGATCAAATCACTCGCCCATATCTATTTCTATTAGTCCTCTAATGGCTAGGCAAAACTTCCCTTTTAATTTTAAGAAGATTTGGACTCCCCACCTAGATTTATACTCTAAGATCTCCTCCTAGTGGAACATTGAGGTGGAAGGTACTGCCATGTTCAGGATCGCTCAAAAATTGAAAAATGTGAAAAGAAATATCAAATTTTGGAACAAGACAAACTTCAAGAATATCTTCCAAAATAAGGAGGAGAAGATAGACAAGCTTTGAAATGTTTAGGATATGATACAATAGGAAGGGTAAAATAATCATAATAGGATCAAAGAAATGTCAATTCTTACAAAATTCCACAATATCATAAGTAGTGAAGAGTAGTTTTGGAAGCAAATATCCAAGAATCAACTGGCTTAAAGAGGGGGATTAGAACACCAGGTTTTTTCATCTCTCTACCTTAAAGCACCATGCCAATAATAGGATTTTTGGCATTAAGAAGGCTCAGGCTATTTTGACAAAAGATAGTGAGATTGTGGATGAGGCAATCCAATTATTTTCTTCTCTATTGTCTCGAGACTCTTTGCTATCGCTAGAGGACTAGGAGGATATTTTGGCTTCTATACCCAATTTGCAACTAGATCATCATAATTCCATGATGAAGGAAATTCCATCTTTGCATGAAATTAAAGAAGCCCTGTTTTCCCTCTCAGCTAATAAAGCTCTATGGCTAGATGGGTTCCCAACTTTCTTTCTTCAGATCTTTAGGAGGTGGTCAAAGGGGATGTGGTGAAGGCATTGCAATAATTTTTTGGGGCTAGGAATCTGTTGAAAAAACTTAATGCTACATTCATGGTGCTTATTCTAAAAACCTTAGGGGTTGATTCGATGCATAAGTTCATGCCCATTAGCCTCTGTAATTCTTTCTATAAAATAATTTTTAAAGTGTTGACCACCAAGATTCTCAATGTGCTCCCCTTGATTATTTCCTTGTAGCAAACAGGATTTGTCCCTAGAAGACATCCTAAATTCAATAATGATGGTTCACAAGGCGATTCACTCCTTGGAGGCAGGGAATAGGGAGGGCTTTCTCCTCAAGTTAGACCTCTCCAAAGCCTATGACAAGGTGGACTAGGAATTCCTTAAGGCTATTCTCCTAGCTTTTGGATTCGATGCTTAGGTATGGAAACTTATTCTTCAACTTGTCTCCACTCCTTCTCTTGCTATTGTAGTCAATGGTGCTCCCTCAAATTTCTTCTTCCCCTCGAGAGGGCTTAGATAGAGAGATCCTCTATCCCCTATTCTATTCATTATTATGGAAAAGTGTATTGGGAGGTTAATCTAGAGGAAAAGATAGGAAAGGACCCTGCATGGTCATAAGCCCTCTTCTGGATAGGTTAATTTTACTCGTCAACAATTTTTGGATGACATAATTCTGGGCCAATAAGCTATGGTTCAGGAAGTTAAAGTATTAAAGAGACTACTAGATATCTACAAAAGAGGTACAGGCTCATCTATCAATTGGAAAAATAGTTCAATTTTCCTTGATAACACCCCAAATGAGTGACAAAGGAAGATTTCTTGAATACTTGGATGTGGAGAGGGATCCCTCCCATCTAGTTATCTTGGAATGCCCCCGGGGTCAAAACCTCTAGAATCTTACTAGAATGGAATCATTGATAGATTCAATAAGAAGTTGGTGGGTTCAAAAGGACCCACCCTTAGTTAGGTAGGAAAATGTATCTTGGTGAAATCTACTCTTCAAAACCTCCCAACTTATGCTCTTAGCCTATTTGGGATACCAGTCAAATATGTTGACAAAATAGAGAAAATTTAGAGGGATTTCTTGTGGTCAGGTCTAGAAGAAAACAAAAGGTATCATTTAGTGGCTTGGGATAATGTCTAGCTCCCCAAATGCTATGGTGGCCTGGGCATAAGAAAAATTAGACACTTCAATAATGTTCTGTTAGCAAAGAAAATATGGCACATTTTTTAGAGCACTAGAGAATGGTGGGATATCATGGTGGAGAAGTACTTAAGAAGGACATCCCTTAGCTTTCTACTCAATGAAGTTGATATTTTACATGGATCATTTATCTGGAATGGGATCCTTAAGGAAAGACCTTTGGCTCACTCAAAGGCTAAGTGGAAAGTGGGGAATGGTGAAAGCATCCTTTTTTGATAGGATAATTGATTAATCTAGGGACCTCCCATTGAATGCCCTACTTATGAGAGATCGGCTAACACATGTATAAGAAGATTTGGACTGAACGTTAGTGACTATAGGATGGACTAGGAGTGGAGAGATATATCCTTAGTATCACAAGATCTCAAACCACTAATGATTATACTACATTTTATGATTTTAAATAACAAGAGGGATGAGCTAATATGGGGTGATAATACCAATTGGATATACTCAGTTTCTTTAGAACTGGATGGAAAAACCTATTTGGGCTAAGGCTTGGATGCCTAGTCTCACCCCTAAAATCAACGTTTTCTTTTGGTTGATGCTACAAGGTAAAATCCTCTCTCTAAAAAACCTAGCTAAAAGAGGTCAGTATGTTCCAAATAGGTGCATTCTTTGTAAACATAACCTAGAGATGGTTAACCACATGTTTATTCATTGTCCCTATTCCTCAGAGGTTTGGGAACTTATTACTATGAGATATGGGGTTACCTGGTGTAAACCAGCCAACATCCTAGATTTCTTTAGTTAATGGGATGTCTTTCATAAAGGCATGAAGATGCAGATGATTAGCTCCTAGACTCTTCCACATTTTTGCTAGGAAATTTGAAAGGAGAGAAATAATCGAATCTTTAGAGAAAGGGAAGCTCCTACCTTTTTTCTTGTAGATAAAATAGATAGTACTATGAGAGAAAACTATACTATTAGAAAGGGGGGAGATCTTGAAGAAGGAGGTATAAGTATGGAAAGGAAAAAGGATAGGGCAGTGAAAATATAGGAGGCTATGTGGTTTTTCCCCTTAAAGATTGGCATAAAACCAACTTTGATGGTGTGGCCAAAGGGAACCCTGGTCTAGCAAGCTATGGGGGAATAATTAGAAATTTCCATGGGGTAGGTGAAGTGGCTTTTTCCTATCCTTTGGGGACTCAAATGAATCACTACACAGAGGATAGTATGACTCTTCATGCTATGAAGTTGGCTCTTGTTGTTGGATTTGAAAATCTTTGGTTGGAGGGAGACTCTTTTAATATAATCAAATGCTTAAATGGGTGCTCTCATCCATCCTAGACCATCGCCAATGTGGTGGAGGAAATCTAATTTGATTTGGGAAAATTTAAAAGGGTCCACATCAGTCACATGTATAGAGAGGCTAATTCTATTGCTAACTAGTTTGTGAATGAGGCAGTGATCAAAAAGATGATGATGATGTAGTATAGCAGAGATAACTTTCTAATAGCCATGAAAGACCTTTTAAATCTGGAATGAATCCAAGGGAGTATGAAGGTAATCTTGAGTTAATAATGGAAAGTCATGCTAAATGATGTGAAAGCCAAGTTATTAATGAAAATTATAGGAAAGTAATGAGATATAATCATTTCATGTACTTCTAGCACATATTATGGGTCTCATTTTTACCTTCCATTAAAAAAGCTATAGGTGAAAAAGACAATGTGAAATGAAAAACTTAGAAAGAAGAAGATAGTGAAGGGATGGATAACTAGAGTAGGCTTTTCTTGTAGGAGATCAAGATGGTTGGTGAGAGGAGTAGGAAGGAGCTAGTTAGGGAGGTGAAAAAATGGAGAAAGAGAACAAAGGTCTAGAATAGACTAGAGAAAGGCAGAATTGTGTGGTGCATTGAAAATCTCCATGGTTATGACAAGGAGGTTACCAAAATCATGGTAAACTCCTAGAGGGATGGACATGTCAAAATTAATTGGGTTTCACACTAGGTAAGCATGGAAACTGTTGCCCTTGTCACAGAGATCCCTAATGAGGGGATAAAATTTTATAGGGACAAGAAAATGTCGGCAAATGTAGTGAAAGATTTCATAAAGGATACAGAAGAGAAGAAGAATTTAGCGAAGGTTGAGACCTACTATGAAATGGATTCCATAAAAAATCTATGGTGGTATGTTTTAAGGGTTGTCATTGAATTCATTTCCTTGGATACTATATTTGATAGAGTTAGAACACACCATTTTGTCCTGTTCAACCATTTTTGACACAGAATTAAAATATCATTTCCTTTCTATCTATTTACTTCATTAAGCAAGAACATTGCGGGTTACAAGAAGAAACCCAACACTAATTTGACTTTCCATGAGGGTTTTCTCCTTTTGGTTTATGAATATCTCAAGACTGAGACTAGGGGAAAATCCTTAAGCCACTCTGGGGATGTTTCAGAAGACACCATGAGCTCAATTTTTTTGTTTGATTATGAGGAAATCCAAAGTCTCAGTTCAAAGGAAGGAGATGATATCCCCTCGATAGGTAAGAAGCCAAAGGGGGGTGAAAAAATTTCTCCCTCCACTAGTAATGTTCCAAGCAGGAAGAGCCCTAGAGGCTTAATGCCCAAACCTATGGCACAGGGGAAGGAAGAGTATAATGATAATGGGGAGGATATTGAGTCAAAGGATGAGAAAAAGGGTAGGGATGTTTTAATCCTATCTAGTAATCCAAAGAAGAGGAAAGTTGAGGAGGATATGTCTCTAAATAGGAGAAGTGATAAGATCCCTAAGACTCCTAGCCCCCCCTTCCCTCCCTTCAACCTAGGGGAAGAAAATGAAGGTCTAGTTGGAAGACAGTGGTGAGGAGGTAATTAAAGAAAGGAGGAGGATGTGGAGACACTTCAATACTAAAACCATAAAGATGGGGATTGTCAGAGAGACAATCAATCCTCAAATCCTCAAAGAAAAAGAGATCTAGCTATGGTTGCTATCTTAGAAAATGCAAGGGAGCTAGGGCTCTACCTACTCAATAATGCCAAAATAGTATGATAGACAACTTTTTCTCAATTAAATGTCTATTCAATGAGATTTAAGAGCTTAAGGAGAAAAAGGGCCAGACGAAAGGCCAAATGAAGAGTAGTGACAAGGATATTTTGGCCAACTAGGAGGAACATCTTTCTAAGGTTGAGGAAAGGATGTAAAGGATTGAGATTTTAAACCAAAATCTTGCCAACTAGATGATTGCCACTCTGAACACTCTCAATGAGAACATCATCAGTTTGGGCAAGTCACTAAAAATTGTGGGCATTGGTGGAGAAAAGGATGAAAGGTTCAATGATGACTCCAAGCTAACCGAGGAGGAAATGGATGTGACCAAGGACTTAGTGGAACATTCTAATGATTTGAACCAAGAGCTTGTGACGATGGAGATCCAAAGAGCCTATGAAGCAGATGAAACCATGAAAGAACTTGATAGGAAAATTGTACACTAAGGGTTTTATTTCTTGTCCTGTCCTTTTTTTTGTTGGTTTTATTGGCTTTTTATTTCTAGCTATTGGCCTATCTTTTGTTATGGCCTTATGTAGGTACCTTTGTTGGGTCCGATCTTTTTCTAATAATATGCTACCTGCTTTTATGTAAAAACTTTTAGGTTTCAGAATCCCTGTAAATCCTATTTTTCTTAATCAAAAAGGACACACTAGATCAAATTGAAGGGTTGTAATCATGAATTTAAGTCATATGACAAACTTAGAAGGGTAAACATCTTAGATACTTATCTTACTTTCTAGGACAATTGGCTTAAGGATAGGATTCGGATTAAAGAGTTATCTCCCCTCTATTACGATAGGGTATTCTTATCCTGGAAACTCAGGGGAAGTCGATACCTAGTACATGCAATCTGCATAAAATACATGCATGTACATACACATATTCTAAACTAAATAGGCAATGGTCGGAAGTGGTGCATCATGTAGATCCCAACTAGTAGGTGACTATGACTCCCTTTCTCAACCATATTAGAAGCATCATACATAAGATAAAAATATATATAGGTACATAATACACATATAGTATGGGGTAAGTATCCATAGAAAACGTGTAAAAATAATCCACTAACTATCATTATGAGATAACTAGAATTCATTGTATACAATCATCATCAAAGAATAATCTTGCATGTATAAAATAAATAGTACCAAAGTAACTCACACGTAATCAACTGAATATGAGATAATATCCAACAATCTAGAAACAAAATGTCAATGATCATCAAGCATAAACATAAACTAGCCTAAAAGATTTCAACAATAATAACTGAAAAGAAAACTACGGGTAGACACTACAAGCACACCCAAGAGTGTTGACACTACATCACTAGAGGATGTTAGCTTGGATGAACTAATTGTGTTTCCACAATTCAATCCTGCAACAATCACACTTCAAGAGATGGAAGTACTCCAAGAAGCTCTATAATGCAAGTCAAAGCAAGAAAATCTTAGGAGAGAGTGTAATCAGAAATAAGTTTTGCTTTAGATTAAAGATATTTTTGTAGATTCTTTTGATGTTTTAGATTCATTATCCAATAAGCCTATCATTAAACAACTTGTACATATAGTTCATAAGATAAAAGATAAGGATATAGATACTAATTTCAAGTCATTTGAATGGTCTGAAAAGAATTTTCACACTAAGGTCATGGAAAAAATATCTAGTACCATTGCACTTAGACAAGTTTATTTATCAACAAAGATGGAGAGTGTGAAAAAAGTTTTGGAAATCATCTATTCTTTGTATACAAAACTTTATAATATTGATTTATTTTCTCAAGAAACTATTAATTAGTTGCAAGGAAATATACAATTTACTAGAGCTACATTGAAATCATCTCCTCACACTACTCAATTACATTTTTAGATATTACTTCTTACACAGACTAGATTTTTCAAGTTGTAAGCTAAAGATTTAAACATTAGATCAACATTGATCAATATTCAATCCATGTTTATGTTGGGATTAAAGATAGAGTAACTGAGATGGGGGTGATTTAGTTACTAACAAAATTTAATCCAAAGATCCCTTAGATGTCTTAAAGATCTAGTTACTATTGATACTCAGTAAACAAAAGTTGTAACTCAGTAAATTAAACTATTACTTTCTTTTCAAGCATTCATGCATGTAACTAAAAATAAAATGAACACAAGAGACACCAAATTTAATTTAGAAATCCAATATGGGAAAAACCACCAAGTAACTAGTCACCAATTTTTCACTCTTCTGAAGTGAGCCTTGTTAGGAGCCAACCCTATTAAAGGTTACAATACACACTGTTAGGTGTGACCCTGTTAGAGGATTTAATCACCCTGTTAGGAGTGACCTTGCTAGAGGTCTTTAGAACAATTCAACTAAATTGTCACCTTGTTAGAGGATTTACAAAATGGCTATTAAACCAACTTTGTTAAGAGATTCGAAATCATTGTTACAATGGTTAGAAAGCAACAATGAATTGACCTGAATAAGATGCAACTAAATTTTCTAGCTACAGGTCTCTGTTCAGCATCATTAGATCCTCCTTGATCAAATATGACTCTACTGCTTCTCAATGATCTCTGATCATCCTTTAATTTCACTTCCACAATAATCAGTCTTCAAATCTCATTAATTCCATACTTGCATCTTCCACATTCTGAGAATTCGCAACTTGGCCTCTTACTTATACCATTCAGATTGTCAAGTCGGATCATTCACATGTTACATTTACCAATAAACCATACATCAGTTGGCTACAGATATTACTCTAAACAAATAAATGTTATTTCATAAAATAGTGAAATCCTTTACTGGTCAACCCTGCTCGGTAGATACAGCTTCCAAAAATTTCTTGAGTTAACCTTCTTGACTCAGTTAACATTGCAATATCCTTAAAGTCTTTTGGTTGTCAATTTTACTTAGTAAGAACTGCTTCTACCATATTTCCTTTGATGACCAAGTTAGCTCAGTAAGAACTGCTTCTGTCACATTTTCTTTGATTACCAAGTGAGCTCGGTAAGAACTGCTTCTGTCATATTTTCTTTGATTACCAAGTGAGCTCAATAAGAACTAAATTTCTTTGATTACCTTAAATGCTCGATAACCAACTGTCTACTCAGTAGACACTAAAAACTATCTTTACTAGTATTTTGGGCCTGATAGACACTATCTATTGCCTTGCTAACCTTCTGAGCTCAGTAGACACTGTCCTTTGCCTTGCTGACCTTCTGAGTTAGGTAGACACTATTTGATGACTGATATGACATTTGTGTGACATCAAAGACAACATACAATTGAACAATTGTATCCAACAATCTCCCTCTTTGGCATTGATGGCAACGCAACATGTCATAGCAAAATGAAATTTGAAAACAAGTCTTTTACTGCCAGAATACTTCACTTTCTTCTTCAAATACAATAAACTCCCTCTATAATAATCTCTCCCTCTTGCACAAACTCTTATTATTTTGCAAATTTTAGAAAGGTATGATAGTATATTCTTCCTCTTTGACAACATATGCCAAAGACAACTTAAAACAATTGATTAGCATTGTACCTGATGTAGTGATTCATATGCAATGTCTTCATTGGTTTGCCACATCAACTAATAGATCTTCAATTCTATTGAATTTGAAGACTAAAAAAGAATTTTATTTCACCAAACATTGACATTTTAAATTTCTTGTTCATTTGTTTTGAAATTTCTTTGCAAAGATCATCATTTCCTATGAACAAAGTATCATCTACAAATATTTCTGCCAAAACAATCTTAATATCTAGTCCTTCATTTATGTACAAACTGTTGTTGTCATTAGTTCTTTAAAAACCAATCAGAATAAGATGGTTATGCAATCTTTCATACCATGCTCTAGGGGCGTGTTTTAGACCATATAATGCTTTATGCAATTTGTAGACCATGTCCTTCTTGTCTGGATCAACAAAACCTTCAGGCTATTCAATATAAACCTCTTCATCCAATATGCCATTGAGAAATGTTGACTTGACATCCATCTGATAAAATTTGTATCCTTTGAATGTAGCATATGCATGTATGGTTTTGACACCTTCCAATCTTGCAACAAGAGAAAAAATTTCTCCATAGTCTACACCTTCTTCTTGAGAGTATCCTTTGCATACTAATCTAGCTTTGTCCTTGATACCTTACCATCTTCATTTAGTTTGTTTCTGAATACCCATTTTGTTCCAATCACATTCTTGTGTTTGGGTCTAGGTACAAGAGTCCATGTTTTTTTTTCTCTATTTATTCTATCTTTTCATTCATAGCTTCAATCCAACTTTCATTGTCTAGTGCATCTTTGACATTTCTAGGTTCAAAATCAACAAGTAAACAAGTGCCTTTCAACTTACTTCTTGTCATTGTTCCTTCTAATTTATCACCAATGATCTGATCTGGTGCATGATTCTTTCTAACATACTTGGCTAACACGGGCTCCTTTCTTTTTGAATGACTTGCATTGTTATCCTTATGTGTCTCAACTTCTAGTTTTGATTTTGGTTGCTTGTGCTCGATAGATGCTAACTCGGTAGCTTCTGTTTGTAACTCGAGCTCTTGTAGCTTAGTAGATGCTAACTTGGTTTGAACTTCTTGTGACTCAGTTAATGAAGACTCTAGAGTTGAGGATTCCTAATTAATAGGTATACTTGGCATTGTATCAGGTTCAATGTAAACAAATCTTCTATAGTCTTTAGGTTCCTTCTTGCTTTCTTCTTTTGTTCTTTCTAAAAACTCATCAACTTTCACATGTGCACTTTCTATGATTTTGTGAGTAGATAAGTTCAAACATCTATATGCTTTTCTTTTGCAAGAGAGTCCCAAAAATATTCCTTCATCACTTTTTACATCAAATTTATCTTTTCTAGATTCTTTCAAAATATAACATTTGCTTCCAAATACTTTTAGATAACTTACATTAGGTTTGTAGCCATACCACAACTCATAGGGTGTTTTGAATGAGTCCTTTTTTATTTATACTTAGTTCAAGGTATGAACTACAGTGCTGATAGCTTCCTTCTAATATTTGATAGCAATGCCTTTCTCAATCATTAAGGTTCTTGCACAATCCATTATAGATCCATTCCTTCTTTTTGCTATTCCATTTTCTTCAGGAGTTGTAGGTGCTAAAACCTATCTTTTGATTTCCCTTTCAATGCAAAAGTTATTGAGCTCATGTGAAATGAATTCAGCACCTCTGTTAGACCTTAAGCATTTTAGTCTTTTGCCTGTTTCTTTTTCTACTCTGGCCAAATACCATTTGAACTTTTCAAATGCTTTTGATTTCTCTCTAAGGTACATGATAGTCATCATTCTTGAATAATCATCAACAAATAGAATGAAGAATTTTTCACCAGTATAACTTTCAATGCCAATAGGTCCACACAAATCAATATGCACAATTTCTAGAACTTCTTCAGTCTAATAGGTCTTGCTTTTAGAACTAGTCTTTCCCATTTTACCAATTTGACAATTCTTGCATAGACCAACCTCAGGTTTCTTTATGTTAGGAATACCTCGTACTTTCTTGAATTTTGATCTTTATTAAGTTGTCAAATTTTACATGACACAACCTCCTATGCCATAACCAACTTTCTTCAATTTGAGCAGTGAAACATGAACACTCACCAAGTTTAAGATAAAATAAGTTACCTTTTGTTTAAGTACCTGATCCAATCAGTTTTCCTTTTTCATCCAAAAATCTTTCTTTTCCATGCATAAATTCTACTTTGAATCCATTATTGAGTAGCTGTGCCACACTCAACAAATTGTGCTTTAGTCCTTCTACCTAGTATGCATTATCACATACAAGTTCCTTGGTTAGTGAGATTCTTCCTTTTCCTCTTATACAACAAGGTTCATTGTTACCAAATCTTACACTGCCACCATCATAGTCTTCAAAGTATTCAAATTTAGTTTTATCACCAGTCATGTGATGAGAACAACCATTATCTATGATCCATGTATCATTTTTTCTCATATGAGAAATGAGTTCCATTTCCTCATCATTATTAGACTCATCTTTCACAGCAATGTAGACAATTTCATCTTCTTCTTCATCATCAAAATCATTAGAATCTTTAGCCATAAAACATGTTTTCTTACCTTTATCCTTGAATGATTTGAAGTCTTTCTTGCCATTGTACTTGTGACCTTTCTTCTCATCTTTGTTCTGCTTATTTGGGCACCTAGCTGAAAATGTCAAATTTCTTCACAAGAAAAGTAGATTAGTGGAACTTTACCTTTGTATTTTCCTTTGCCTCTTGAATATTTTCTTGCTAGTAGAGCTTCAACCACTTCAAGATCATTGTCTGAACTTTGTTCTAATTCTTCATCACTTTCTGATTGTGGTTCCTTCATCTTTTTCACTTTTTCTTTGAGTGAAAGCTTGGCTTCAAATGCTGATTTAACATTCTTGGCAGCTAGAACATATTTGTCATAGTTGTCTAGCTCGAATGTAGTCAATCTTCTAACTATGGCCTATAAATTTATTTTATGCTTTGCTTCACATCTCCTTTCTTGAATTGCAGAGACTTGGATTGCATAAATGGTAAGTACAGTTCTAAGAACTTTACTTATAACTATCTCCTCACTGATATCTCCTCCAGATGCTTTGATTGCACTAACACATGCTTTAACTCTTTCTACATACTTTGCAATGTTTTCATCCTCTCTCATCCTCATTTGGTCAAATTTTCCTCTCAAAATTTTTTCTTTGGCTCTTCTCACATTATCATCTCCTCCATAGATTTCTTTCAGCTTGTTCCACATTTCAAAGGTAGTTTTGCAATCCTTGATGCCATCAAATTCTTCATAACTTAGAGTAGATGCTATATCTATCATCATGTTATTGTGAGTCTTCATTTCAGCAATATCATTGACAAATAATGTACTAGAAGGTTCTTCATATTTTTCATCAAGGTACTTTAGCCCTGAATCACCAATAGAAGTTAGATGAAGCCTCATCAATCCTTGCCATGCTGAAAAGTTGTCCCCATTAAGTCTTGGAATTTCCTTTTTGTAAGACATCCTGATCTTTAGCATAGATCCTTGAAATCATTTCTTGTAAGAACCAAAAGCTCTAATACCAATTGTTCGGATTAAAGATAGAGTAACTAAGAGGGGGTAAATCAGTTACTAACAAAATTTAATCCATAGATCCCTTAGATGTCTTAAAGATCTAGTTACTATTGATACTCAATAAACAAAAGTTGTAACTCGGTAAATTAAACTATTACTTTCTTTTCAAGCATTCATGCATGTAACTAAAAATAAAATGAACACAAGAGATACCAAATTTAACGTGGAAACCCAATATGGGAAAAGCCACCACGTAACTAGTCACCAATTTTTCACTCTTCTGAAATGAGCCCTGTTAGGAGCCAACCCTATCAAAGGTTACAATACACACTGTTAGGTGTGACCCTGTTAGAGGATTTAATCACCCTGTTAGGAGTGGCCTTGCTAGAGGTCTTTAGAACAATTCAACTAAACTATCACCTTGTTAGAGGATTTACAAAATGGTTGTTAAACAAACTCTATTAAGAGATTTGAAATCACTATTACAATGGTTAGAAAGCAACAATGAATTGACCTAAACAAGATGCAACTGAATTTGCTAGCTACAGGTCTCTGTTCAGCATCATTAGATCCTCCTTGATCAAATATGACTCTACTACTTCTCAATGATCTCTGATCATCCTTCAATTTTTCTTCCACAATAATCAATCTTCATATCTCATTAATTCCATACTTGCATCTTCCACATTCTTAGAATTTCCAACTTGACCTATGACTTATACCATTCAAATTGTCAAGTAAACTCATTCATAGGTTACATTTACCAATAAACCATACATCAGTCAACTACAAATATTACTCTAAACAAATAAATGTTATTTCATAAAATAGTGAAATCCTTTACTGGCCAACCCTGCTCAGTAGATACTGCTTCCAAAAATTTCTTAAGTTAACCTTCTTGATTCGATTAACATTGCAATATCCTTAAAATCCTTTAGCTGCTGAGTTTACTTAGTAAGAACTAAATTCCTTCATGAGAGCTCGATAAGAACTACTTCTACCATATTTCCTTTGATGACTAAGTTAGCTCGGTAAGAACTGCCTCTATCACATTTTCTTCAATTACCAAGTGAGCTCAATAAGAACTGCTTCTATCATATTTTCTTCGAATACCAAGTGAGCTTAGTAAGAACTAAATTTATTTTATTACCTTGAAAGCTTAGTAGACATTGCAAACTATCTTTACTAACCTTTTGGGCTCTGTAGACACTATCTATTGCCTTGCTGACCTTCTGAGCTCAGTAGACACTATCCTTTGCCTTGCTGACCTTCTGAGTTTGGTAGACACTATTTGATGACTGATATGACATTTTTGTGACATCAAGGACAACACACAATTGAACAATTATATCCAACAGTTTACCCCTCACATAGAATTTTCGCAAGGAGAGCTAACATTTGTAGAAACATTGTTGGAGAAAGATTCCCATATTTCAACTCAAGAAGGACTAGTAGACATTGTAGATAATTTGGAAATTTAGATCTAATCTTTAGATATGGCTAGAGATAATTGGGATTTCACATTCAGAATCATTGGGTAAGTACACAAATAATTTTTGGATAAATACACTTCAAGTGTACCATCCTCAAAGACATAAGTGTAAAAAAGGGTAATTTTGAAAATTTTGTGAATTTTGTGTCAAGGAAGACAACAAGGGAAATTTTTTTTTGAAGGACTTAGAGAACGAAAATGAATTATTTACTCAAGAGGAGTAACAAGGTAATGAGATATTTTTGCAAATTTTGAAGATTTTGAAATTTTGTACACAAACCTAGAAGAAATTCTAGATTGTTTGAATTATGCATGTTATAAGATAATATATGCCATAACAAAGTGTTTTTACCACTCACATCAAAGGGGGAGATTGTTGATCTCGTTGTGGTTTTGAAAAAGTTAAACACTTAGTCATTATCTAGCAAAGTTATTTGGTAATCACTAGGACTGAGCTACTACTTAGGCTAAGTGAATAGAGCATACCAAACATAAGTATTCAGACAATACATCCTGAGTGGTATGATCAAATAGTACATTTCAAATCACTTAGTTATCAAGAAATAGTAACTAAGTGATTCAAGATCCAATAAAATAGTTTTTTTGAGCCATTTAGAGGTTGAGTAATAGTAGAGAGCACAATTAAGGCCAAGCATCAAAAGTTTTTTGATGTCGAGTAACCAGTCATTGACATACAAGTTTTTAATGGCACAAACTTGTATGTAAATAATTTTTTTCAAACCTAATCTTTAATTTTTAACATTAAGAGATAAGGAAAAAGTCATATCACACATCCCAAGGTAACCTAAGAAGCCAACAAGAAAAAAGGAAGCCTTTGGAGAAAATAATAATAAAAAAGAGTCATTGATTATGACCTAAGAATATCTCTCAATGCCTATTTAAATAAGTAAAAAATAAAGAGGCGGATGAGAGGTGAAGAGGGATGCTAAGAGAAGTATCATGTGTGAAGGAAGACTTTGAGAAGATGCTTAAGTGAAGGATCAGAATTGCAGAACCAATTGATAAGATCAAAGTCAGTCGAGAAGAGAAGTAGTGAAAGGTCAGAGAAGAGTAATTAGATCAAGAGGATCAAGATATAAATAGTAAAGAGGAGATTTGACATCTAGTAGAATGGTGCTAACTAAAGGATCAATTACTAAATTATTTTGACATGTGATACAGGGTAAATTTCTTAACGGAGTAGTCTTAACAAACTTGTTTAAATCTCCTAAAAGAGTACTTACTTAGTTGTAAGTTTAAATCCTTTTGTCAAAATGAGATCTAACAGTCTTGTATGCCTTTAACAGGGCATGCCTCTCACAATGTAGATCATAGATTATGATAAAAAAAATTGTAGCCATAATTGGCCACACTTTATTGTTGTAGTAGTGAAGATTTGTGGGTGTCATCCCCACCCTAATTTTACCTTCTCCTTGGAGGGTTTATTTGTAACCAAAATTTTTTGTTTTATGTGTTGATTTACATTATACTATGGATTTGATGCATAGTTAGTTATTTTAGTTTATTTTATAAGTCATGAGATGGATGAATGGTGAAATGCTTTTATGGTAAAAAATTTGAAGTACTAATTCACCCCCCCCCCCCCCCCCCCCTTTTGAACTTACTTTCCCATTTATATTTCCAACTGACATCACACAATAGCCCTAGATCTTAGATAATAGCACACAAAGATTAAATATTAGAAGAATTAGTAAGCTTAGATGAGGTAATACCATTACCTAGGTATGATTTAAATAACTTGAAATTAGAACAGATTCAAGAATTGCAAACCTTGCTAAGTCACAAGACAATGAAAGAATGGTTGAGAAAAGAACAGAAAAGAGGCATATATTGCATAACATCAAAGATATTTTTGTTGATGCATTTGCGATCTCAAATGGTAATGTGCAACATCCAATTTTGGATCAGTTAGTGTATATAGTTGACAAAGTTCAAACAAAGGATATAGAGTCCAATGAAAAATTGATGAAATGGTCTAGAAATAAATTTGAGCACAAATGTTTAAATAAAGTCTCAATAGAACTTGAAATTAGGCAAGTTGAGCTTTGTAACATTACCATTCAATTGGAAGGAATTTTTAAAGTCATTCATTCATCATATATGAAACTTTGTGATGTTTAATTCTTGATCACATTGGAGAATGAACATTCTATTGATTTGATATAGGCATACATGAAGGCAAGTTCAACCTCACCTCCATATCATAAGTTGACATTTGGTCAGAAAAGATTAGTCAAGTTAGTGGCTAGAGATAGTGGCATAAGGAATAAATTGATTTGAATACAATTCATGAAACTACCCCATTTGGAGATAATTTAGAGGAAAGTATTTATGGCTTAGAATTTAACAAAAAAAGAACCACATCTTTCAACTACCAAGAGCCTAATTGATCTAGCTTCTTAGATACATATTAATACTCAAGTCATGGAATTGACAAAAGACAAATAGAATAAAGAACTTCAAGAAAGTTTGGCAAATCATCAAACATTTTTGGGTAAATACAAGGTAACCCCTACAAACCCCAAGGCACAATTGTCAAAAACAAAGGGGAGATATTCTCATGAAAATATGGGGGATATCTAATCTTGACAGATACACAACGGAAGAGATAACACAAATGAGGAGGCAAAGACAAAAAATCATAAAAAGAATTATCAGATGAGTTAACATCAAAGTTTAAAGACATATCACTAGTACATATCCCCTCATTTTTTGACCTAATTTTTTGACCAAAGGCCATATTGGCCTATGATTTTTTTTAAAGAAATTTATGTGTGATTTGGTCAATATTTCAACCAAATTAGGGTTTCCCAATTTGGTCAAAATTTTGAGCAAATTAGGTTCATAATGAAAAAAGAAAAAAAGTGCCATCAAATTTTCTTTTTTGGCTAGAGGAGTTGGTTGGATGTAGTCTACACGCATGGGAGCCATTTGAGTTAAGAGCTAACATTTTGCATTCGTTTGCATTTTGAGTTACCATTGTAGATTTGGTGTCCACTTCTGGGAGGAATTTAGATTTATATGAAATTTCTCATATGGTTTGCATTTCGAGTTTCCATTATAGATGTTTGATAGATTATTTATATGAAATTTTGAGTTTCTATTGTAGACATTTGATAGGTTATCAATCAAACCCCTTATATGGTCTGCATTTTAGGTTTCCATTGCAAACGTTTGACAAGTTATTTATATAAAATTTCTTATGGAAGAATTAACCACCTATACATCATGAATTTTGTAGCTTTCACTAGTTTGGTGAGAAAGGGAGAAGATGTCAAAATATTGAATAAATATTGATTGGGTGCTTCATTCATTGTTGGTTCAAACATAAGACTTGCTTTGGATTTCAACTTAGGCCCTTTTAAGTTTATCTCTAAGTGGTAAAAATCTGCAACTTTTCTTATTCGCATTATTTATTTGGCTTGAGGGTTTCATCAAATCAATTTTCCTTAGGAATACTTGCACTAGTGAGAGATGTGCTTATTCATAGTGTCTATTTTATCTATAGATTGGCTTTAACTTGGTTACTAGGGGGAATCCTTTTGTCTTAGACATATTATTGCTAGAAAAAATTTCTGGGAAATCTTGATTTAGAAAAGATGGGGCTATGACTCATTAATAGTCTCATTTCTATTAACGACTAGAGTCATCATTGACTATAGCTATTATGTGCTCTTCTTACACATGATTTCTAGAAATTACCCTCCTCCAACTATCCACTTAAATTAGAGATTTACAAGGAAAGATCCTAGACTCATAGTCAAACAATTACCTTAATCAATTGTGGTAAAGATTTCTAATGGTCCATCACTACAAAGTTTGAGGCACATTAGGTATCACAATAGTCCTATTTGGGGTTCTTAGCACCTTCATTTCAATGTTTAAAGAAACTCAGTTGGTTACTTTGGCCCTCCTTCCCTTCACTTCTTGAGGCATTGATGCTCTATGAATAGCTAACCTTTGCCAGTTCTACATTAGGTTTACTCTCTAAAGTGTCTTTTTTAGAATTCTATGATGGATGGAGTATTAGTCAAAAAATTTAGTATTCTCATACTAGTTGAACTGTTATGGAGAAACTATTAGAAATCATATTCCACCAAGATAACTAGGGGGGTGTGAATCAATTATCCAACCAAAATATTTTTTCAACCTTAATTAATCTTAACCATGTAGCCAAAGTAAGTAGCATCCATAACAAGATGCACATACATAATTACACTTGATTTTTTAACTAGGGAAACCCTTGACTAGAGGGAAAACACCACTGGGAATGATGCCCACAAAGATATATTGATATATATTCTTTGTTAGAGGATGGACTCTACTAGGAGTCTATAAACACATTTAGTACATAAGAATCCCTATTATGAGACTTCAAATCCTTTTTAGAAGATCCCAACCTTGTTAGGAGTCATATAAGGAAGAAGGGCCCATTGTCCAAATAGCTTCTAGGGCAAGACTACTAAATTCACTATCCAACTAATCTCTCAAGTATTCCTTGTAGAATAATTGTTCATATTATGCTTTATCCTCTTTCCTCTATCATTTCAACTAGACCAATTAGTGTTAGACCTTGTATACCAAGTCACAAACCTCAAATCCATATATCAAACCTCATATCTAAAATAAAACCTTGGTAATGAAGTTTTCTCCAACTTCACACTACTCTTCTTACCTTCGCATATCAACTTGATTATACATCATTCATATCATTTCTCATCTTTTCTCTCTTCCCCACTTACTTGTATAATAAAGGAAACTGTCCTTCCTTTATACCAGGTCCATAAAACAATTCCCTTGAGTTGGCTATTACACCTTCTCAATTACTTATTTTAGGACCTCATTAAGAACAAATTTTACTTAGCAATAACATCAACTTGTCACCTTGTAACTTGAATAACTTTCCATACATGTAATATTATGATGAGTGATCTTAGCCCTATCATCTCCAACATGTCTTCTACATGCCTTTAACCTTTCTTCTTAAAATAATTACTCTACTAAGAGTTATAACAAGTTTACGAGAATGTGCTTCTGTAAACTCTATCTCTAGATAGTCTTCACTAAAACTTGCATAACTTCTTCTAGACTTAACATTTTTTGCACCCAAGGTTAGCTACATATACTAGACACTTTGTAGTGTCTCTCATTAACCTCACTAGTGAAAATACTCAATGCTCTATTCGGACCAATTTAATCTTTACCATTATTCTTTTGTCAGATACCACAAAAAAAATCTATGACAACATTAATTACAAACAAAATCATAAATTTAATATATCATTATGATAATGATATAATCGTGTTTCTACAATACTCCCCAATAGGAATATTATCAACATTCATGCTTCCAATAATCTCCCACTTTGGCATTGATAGAAGCATAGATGAAAAACATCTAGTTCCAAGAAAATAAACTATTAAATATTGTTATCCTTTCTTTTCAAATCCTCTCCATCAATAAATCTTTGTAGATCATCTTGTTCAATAAATCTTGGCTTTTGTGTTTCCTCAATCTTATTAGTTGTTCACATGCTTCTCTCCCATTGATATACATTGATGTGCTTTGGAAGTTCTCCCATGTATCAAAATGTTTTTCATGCTATAATCTCTCCCCCATTGACATCAATGAAAACGTTTCAACAACCATCTATCATTGCATACTGTCAATCTATGCAACAATAGCCTTAGACTTGCTCAAGTGTCTAAAGAAACTATTCAAAATAACATCTGTCAAGATTCCTAGATGAATTTGTCCATCACAAAAACTCCCCCATATAGGAAGCATTAGTATTCAATCCAAACAAATAATAGTTCTTTGTACCAGTAGATTGATGCACTCTTGCATTATCTACTCTGATATAGGTAGGGGCATAACCCCTAGAATACCTCACAAATAGTCAAAAGTATCTTTTGGAAGAGGCTTAGTTATAATATCTAAAATCTTCTCCTTGGTGCTTACATACTCTAATTTGATTTCTATTTCTAAAACTTTCTCTCTCAACATGCGATATTTGATAGAAATATGCTTAGTCTTAGAATGCAACACTTGATTCTTAGAGATATTTACTGTTCTTGTGTTATCACAATGTATGAAAATAGGTTCATTGAATTCTACCCTTATATCCTTCAGCATCTGCTTCATCCAAATAACTTGGTTACAATTATTTGCTACTGCAACATATTCTACCTCTACTCTACTCTGTGAGATATAATCCTACTTCTTTCTTAACCAAAAAACCAATCTTCCTACAACAAAGAATGCTCCACCACTAATGCTCTTTCTATGATCCATAATTTTTGCCTAATTAGCATTAGTGTAAGCATATAAAGTAAAATCATTAGATCTTTCATACCATAATTTGAACTCTAATGTTCCCTTCAGATATCTAAATATCCTCTTAACTTTTTCATAATGTGCTTCTCTAGGGTCAACTTGAAATCTTGCAACAATTCCAACAACATTTGCTACATATGGCCTTGTGTGAGTTAGATATTGCAATCCTCCAATCATAGATCTATACTTCTTCTGCTCAATAGTAAGTGCTTCATCCTTTGTAGATAACTTATGTCCAATTATCACAGGTGTTCCAACTGGTTTACATGTTTCCAAACCAAACCTTTTCAATAGATCTTTCAAATACTTAGTTTGATAAATAAGGATTCATTCTTTATCCTGCACTATTTGCAAGCCTAGGAAGTATTTAATTTCCCTTATCATGCTCATTTCAAATTCCTTCTTCATTTCTTTTGCAAACTTGTCACTTTCACTATCATCTCCTCCAAATATGATATCATCAACAAATATTACCAAAATTAACAATCCATCACCTATTTATTTCAAGTATAGATTGTTGAGATAATGGGTGTTGCACACATTGCATAATATTCTTATATTTTATTATTTTATTTTATTATGTAATGTTGTACCTAGATGGATGTACAACATGTAAAGATTCCCATGGAATATTCTTGATGAGTTGTATTGTAACATTGTGAAAATATTTCATGTAATTATTTAATATTGGTGAAAAGAATTAAATGCCCAATATTAAATGCAGGGTCAGTGGGTTAGGTAGCACATGGTTTATGTAATACCACTTGGTGGTTTTGTGGGACTTGCTACTATGTAAGCAGCCACAAGGGTAGTTGTTGGAGAGAGAGAGAGAGAGAGAGAGAGAGAGAGAGAGAGAGAGAGTGACAAAGAGAAGACAAAAGGCAAGAGTTGAGCGGGACAAGGCTTGACAGGTTAGCCAAGGGAGCATTTGTGAAGGTTGGAAGCATGGCATGGGATGTGTGGATTCATGCTTGTTCACATAGTTTGCTCAGTTGTGGCTATGGCCATGAAGGCTTCCATGGTTGTATGGAAATGGTATTTTTGTTGAATAATACATGATGATGGATGCTTTTGGAGGCTGGGTTTTTCCCTCAATGAGGGTTTCCCAAGGTATATCTTGTGTCACAATTTTGTGGGTATGTTGTCTATTCTCTTGCATGTGGATTTTAATTTCGTGTTTATTTCAAATTTATTATGGGTTATGTGGAAACGGTTATATTCATTGTTGCCAAGTTTCCTTACAAGTGGTATCAGAGCTATGGTTTTATTATTTGTAACCCTAGATTGAATCCATGGGAATGCATGAGAGGATAAAAGAAAGGGCAAGATATATGAATGATTTATTGTAGATCTAAGGGTTTTTGGATTTTCTGTTATGATGGGATGGTAAAATATTTGGGCATGTGAAATTGTTGGAGAAAAGGATTTTTTCGGATGTTTCATTTAAATGAGGCTTTTGGGGAGTAGCATGCAGAAATGACCTCCTAGGTAAAAATAGACCTCACCATTGGATCCAGGTCGACATTTCCATAAAATTTGATATATAATATGCCCTAGTTTGGCCATGTTTAGAGGAAATGAAAGAGTTTTTTGGTTTCAACCCATGATGGCCGTCAAATTTAATCCCGTCAAAATTTTTGTCACTGAAAAAAATAAAAAATGAAAAATCGTACTAAAAATGGTAAAAAGACTGTCTTAGTAAAATAGCCATAACTTTTTCTTAGAATATTGGATTTTAGAGTTCTTATAGGCATTGGAAAGATAATTCAGAGCACTACAAGATGGTGTAGGTTTGGTTCTGTGATTTTGAGATTTTGTCAGGTTTTGAGAACCCTAAAGTTAGATGTTGTTTATTTTGAGCACGGATTAGGGCATAACTTGGGCATACGGAGTCAGATTTTAGACTTCGAGTAGTCAACGAAAAGCTCTTGGAGAGCTCTACAAATTGGTTCAGATTTGGTGCAAGTTTGGCATGATTTATTTGGTGTTATATTGATCTGAATAGTTTATAGATACATTTTGACTATGGTAACATTGTGAGTTTATGGCATTGGAGATTTAAGATTTGATGTCATTGTATACTCAGTTCATATTCAGATTGGTCTCATGATGATATGGTTATCAATGTTTGATTTGGATATGCATGATGACTTGTTGGGTCTACAAGTTGTGCAGTGTTGTAAGTGGTCTATACTTACAGGTTGCATTTATAACTTGGTTATGGGTTGTCTTTGCCCATTGATCTTTCATTATTGATGCATATTCAGATTGGTGGCTTGGATTTGGGTTGTCTATGCCCTAAGTCACATGATTCACTATTTTCTTCATGTAGAAGGGATGAGATGTTGTTACCAGGTACAGTCATGGTGGAGGATTATGGTTGACTATTTTATGCTGACAAGTTGGACATATTGAGAGCCAGATGCTTGGTTCATGGATGTGATCATGGTGTCATGGATTTTGGCATGACATGATTGGTTATACAGGTACATCCTTGATGTTCATTAGCTTGGATTTCTGATTTAATTATGGTGGTAGATCTTCTTGGTTGAGGATCACAGTTATTTAGTATTTTTTTGAGGAGCTCATGATGTGAACTTTGAGCTCTTTGATGGTTTGATGTCTTGGTTGATTCTCATGGTTAGAAGATGGTTTTTCATCATGATGTCATGGATAGCTTGGATACATAGTTTAGTGGGAGCTTGTGACAGTGATGGGGTGACAGTGCAGGATTAGTTCCTAGTTTGGTTTGGATCTTCAAGTAGGAGATGGATTTTATGATGCCATAGGTGGCTTGGTACCACGGTTGAGTGGGAGTTGTTGGCATTGATATATTTATTGAGTGTTTGCAGATGTTGGAGGTTTTTCTTAGATCCTGTTGCTGCAGAAGCATCTTTGAAATTTGCATGGTGCACTTGTTATCTTCATGGTGTTTGAAGATGGTTAGATCTTGAGGACTCATGGAGTTCTTGGTTATCTTCACGGTATGTGGAGATGGTTCTTCCTGGTATGTGGAGATGGTTTTTTCTTCATGGTGTGTGGAGATGGTTGCATCTTGAGGACTCACAGGGTTCTTGGCAAAGGTGTGGTTTATGTTTTTATTTGACATGTTATCCTTGGTGTGAGGATGGTTTCATTATTATGTCATGCTATACTCTTGATACGTGTTTAGAGTTGTGACATGTTATAGTGTGTTCATGTGGATCATGTTATCTCTTTAGTTGAGATGGTAAGATCATGTTGTCATGTTTATGTTCCTGAGGCCATGGTTGGAACTTTGACATTGATCTTGGTTTAGTTTCTTGGTATTGAGTACACTGATCATAAGTTGGATACTTCATGATATTGCTATATTGCATTTGGAGTTGGCATGGATTGATTGGTTACAAGTGCTCATGGATACTTAGAGACGGTGTTGATGCTGATTTCTCTTGGATTAGAGAAGTATTTGTTGGGACGGTTGATGGTTTCAACAGGAAGTCTGAGGGGCAGTCACCTGATATGGACTTGAGAGGAGATTGTTCTTAGATGAGTCTTGGTTGGAGACTTGGGTGTCTTGATGAGCATTCTCATTCCCCACTCTTGGTCTACTTGATAGTTTGCTACTTGAGAGGTATAGCCCATTGTTTCTCTTAGTTTCATTATATTTATGCTTGTCTTTCATGGATATGGATCTTGAGCTATGGTACATGAGTTAGTTCTAGAGGGTTCATTTGAGAGATGTTTTAGCATTGGTTATCTCCATGTGCATATGTTGTTATGCTGGTTGAATTTGGGAGATGGCTTTATATTGGGTATTTTCCTTGGATTAGGAATGGTTATTCCTTGGTTTAGGAATAGTTTATTGAGTTTGATCTTCTTGTGAGAGGCTTACATCCATGAGTATTTATATATTATGGTTTGGGTGTTGTTGAGGCTTCTTATTGGGGTTTAATGGAGGAGATCATACTCGCACAGTTTACATCTAGAGGTGTGTGTAGAAGGACATGATATAGGTTATGATTTGCATGGTTTCTCCAGTCTTGGTTATCTTCTTGGATGTTTAGTTTTTCTTACATTGGATTTGAGATTGGTTGGAGATTGTGATCACTGGTTTGTGCTCATGTATGTCATGTGAGAGATGACATGGTTATTTCTTTCTCTTTCCTCTATTGGTTGTGGTGAACTTGGGAGAGCATTGGAGACTTGTTATGAGAGTTGTTTTTGCAGGATATTGGATTATGTATTGTGGATGTCCTTGATACTACATGGATTCTCTTCTTTGAGATGTTGTGAGTGGATTGGTTATAGATTTGACATTATCTTTTGCAGTGGGAGCTTCTTGGTATATATGTGGCAGGTATTGCTCTTGAGGCTTGTGATTGCAAGTTGTAGATTGGATATGTCAGTGATATGAGATTCACTTGTTATACCTTTTGGAGGTATGGATAGTTGGATGGGTGGCACTTGCTATGGGTGCTATTTCAGCTATGGATATTTTGACAACTACGGATACATGTGATTACCTTTGGATTAGGTTTTTGTGCTTGGAATTTTCAGTTGGTACAGGATTTTATGATCTTCTAAAGCGACAGGTTGGGTGGCTTTCTCTTTGGATGGCTTCTATGTATGTCTAGTGGGAGTGGCATAATAGGAGGTGAGATCATTCATGTTTGAGATGCTGGATACTTTGATTTTGTTGCGGGTAACAGGATGGAGCACTTGGTGTATTTTGATCCATGATGGTGGATGTGCTAGGAGGGATTGTTCCCTTGTTTATTTATGTGGCTACGGATTGACCCTATGCAATGTATACAACAAGTGGGAGATTGTTGAGATAATGGGTGTTGCACACATTGCATAATATTCTTATATTTTATTATTTTATTTTATTATGTAATGTTGTACCTAGATGGATGTGCAACATGTAAATATTCCCATGGAATATTCTTGATGAGTTGTATTGTAAAATTGTGAAAATATTTCATGTAATTATTTAATATTGGGGACAAGAATTAAATGTCCAATATTGAATGTGGGGTCAGTGGGTTAGGTAGCACATGGTTTTAGCACATGGTTTATGTAATACCACTTGGTGGTTTTGTGGGACTTGCTACTATATAAGAAGCCACAAGGGTAGTTGTTGTAGAGAGAGAGAGAGAGAGAGAGAAAGAGTGACAAAGAGAAGACAAAAGGCAAGAGTCGAGCGGGACAAGGCTTGACAGGTTAGCCAAGGGAGCATTTGTGATGGTTGGAAGCATGGCATGGGATGTGTGGATTCATGCTTGTTCACATAGTTTGCTCGGTTGTGGCTATGGCCATGAAGGCTTCCATGGTTGTATGGAAATGGTATTTTTGCTGAATAATACATGATGATGGATGCTTTTGGAGGCTGGGTTTTTCCCTAAATGAGGGTTTCCTAGGGTATATCTTGTGTCACAATTTTGTGGGTATGTTGTCTATTCTCTTGCATGTGGATTTTAATTTTGTGTTTATTTCATATTTATTATGGGTTATGTGGAAACAGTTATATTCATTTTTGCCAGGTTCCCTTACATAGATCACTCTCAGTCATACCTTTTCTATATCCAAGTTCTGTCAAATGCTTGTCCAACTTTGCATACCAGGTTTTGGGTGCTTGTTTTAAGCCATACAATACTTTCTTCAATCTATATATAGTTTCCTTATCATCTATTAATAGAAAACCTTCAGGCTATTCTGCATATACCTCTTCTTCATGTTCTCCATTCATAAATTTTGACTTGACATCCATCTAATACACTCTGAATTTCTTATGTGCTTCACAGGCTAAGAATAATCTTACTATTTCAATTATTTCCATAGGAACATAGGTTTCTTCATAGTCTACTCCTTCCTACTGTGAGTAACCCTTACATGCCAATCTTTCATTGTTCCTTACAACTTCACATTGTTCATTCATCTTGTTCCTTAATACCCATTTTGTTCCTATCACATTCTTGTCTGCTAGTCTAGGGACCAATTCCCATGTCTCAGTCTTCATTATGTGATTTAATTCTTCTTTCATAGCTTTCTTCCAATAATTATCTATGCATCCCTCATCTAAATTCTTTCCTTCTACTTGAGATATCAAACATAGTTCTTCATTGAGTCTACTTCTTGTCATCACACCTTTATCTTTGCTATTGACGATCTTCTTTGATGGATGATTCTTTGTCATATTCTTACCAGAAGTAGGAGTTGTTATCTCAACTCTTAGCTTTGTTCTAGGTTCTAAACTTTGTCCCTTCCTTATCTCACCTTTATTCTACAAATCATTGTTAGTATCAAAGAATACTTCATCATTCTTTAGTTTATTAACAACAACATTCTCATCATTAGAATTGTAGCCAACTATTCTTCAATGTATCCTAAATTTCTCATCAACTCTTACACTTGTGCTTTCAACAATAGTCTTAGTTCTTAGATTATAACATCTATAGGATCTAGTTTTCAATGAATAACTAATAAACATACCTTCATCACTTATATCATCAAATTTACCAACATTGTCATCTCTTTTGATATAACATTTTCTGCTGAAAATTTTGAAATACTTAACTATAGGTGAGTGACCATTTGAACCATAGTTCATATGGGGTAGTATCTGTGTCTTTCCTAACCTGCACTTTGTTCATAAACTATTGTACTCGCAACTTCTCTCCAAAATATCTTGGATACATCATTCTCAACTAACATAGCTCTTGCTACTTCTATTACTAACATGTTTCTTCTCTCTATAATGCCATTTTGTTCAGAGGTTTTAGGAGCTAAAAGTTTTCTTTTGATTCCATTAGTTTCACAAATGATGTTAAACTCATTTGAAGTAAACTCTCCTCCTCTATTTGACCTTAAACATTTAATCTTCATACCTAATTCATTCTCAACTCTATTCTTGAATATCTTGAACTTGTCAAATGCCTCAAATTTCTCATTAAGAAATGCAACCTACATCATTCTAGAAAATTCATCAACAATAATCATAAAGTACCTTACATCATAGAGTCCTTTAGTCTTTGTAGGACCACTAAGATCAGTGCGTACAATCTCTAACTTTTCTATAGTAGTAAACTTATTGTTGGGAAAATAAGTTTTTTTATGCTTTGCCAATACAAACTCCTTGCAAATTGTGTTAGTAGGCTTTACAATCTTAGGAAAATATTTGACTACAAACATATTACCAGTTTTCACAATGTTTTCAAAGTTGATATGACAAAATATATTATGCCATAACCAACTATCATCTACCTTGGCAACCAAAAATGTCATTTTAATGGGATTTAACTGAAATACATTACCTCTAGATCTGGTTCCTATTCCAATTAACTTTCCATCTTTTTCTCTAATCATGCATGTCATCTCTGTGAACTACAACTAGTACCCTTTATCCACTAGTTGTCCAACCCTCAAAAGGTTGTGTTTCAAACCATCAACAAAGTATACATCCTCGGTATTAGTCTTACCATCAAGAGTTATAGATCCAATACCTCTAACATGGCAAGTTTCATTGTTTCCAACTCTCACAATGCCTCCATCATAACTTTTGAAATCAACAAACTTGTTCATATCACCAGTCATATGATGTGAACAACCATTGTCAATTATCCGATTAGATTTCTTTTTAACTTGTGATATCAAAGCCATTTTCTTTGGACTGTCTTCTTTAATAGCCACAAATCATATTTCATCATCATTGGCACTTACTGCTTGTTCATCAACTTCATCTTCTTCATTTGCATACAAACAATCTCTATCTCTTCTAGGTTTGAACTTTCCTTTATAATTTTTCTCTCTTTTAGGACACTTAGATGCATAATGATCAAACTCATTATAATTCCAACATTTAAATATTTTCTTACCATATTTGTGTCTTGTCATAAGAAGGTCTACTCCTATCTTTTTATCCTCATTAGATCTTCTACTACTCAAAATCTTCTCTAGCAATTGTGCTCCTTGATAGATTAGGTTGAATATTTAGGGCACTAAATGTTGTCTTTGTTCTAGACAATTCTCTAGATTGTATAAGCTCATTCTCAACTACTTCAAGTCTCCCAAGTAATGTTTTCTTAATGAAATATTTGGTATAAGGGATTAATAGTTGTATCATTTGAGATTCCTACTTAAATGGTGGTGTTGAACTCTTCAATATCTTCTAGATCACTTCATCATCTTTCTTGGTTTCTCCTTGAGATCTGATACCTGCAACAATTTCTAGAATTTTTCCTACATATGTTCTTATAGATTCATCTTCCATCATTTTAGAATCTTGAAATACAAAAATTGAGTTTTGTAGCCTCATTTTATTAGAATGTACATCATCCTCAAAGCTATTTTCCAAAGCTTTCCAAATCTTATGAAAAGTATCAAGCATTTTTACCTAGTTGTACTCTACTTCAAGAAGTGAAGACTACTGGAAATGATTGGTTAATTGTGTATTGTCTTTGATCTTACATAAAATTTCATATCATTTCCATTTAGTCTATGTTGAGCTCACTCGAGCATGGAACATAGTTTTGTGTGCCTATCGAGCATTGTAGAGTTTCCTAGTTCAAAAGAAAGTGTCTACTGAGCTCACTTGGGCAAGAAAGAAAATTTTGCAGAAGTTGAGTGTTAACCGACCTCACTTAGTTAATGAAGGAGATGTTGGATGGAACCAGTGTTAACTGAGCTCACTCATTTACCAAAGGAAATTGTAAATATATAGTGTTAACTAAGTTCACTTGGTTAACATAGGAAAATCACTTTGAGTTGATATCTACCGAGCAAGATTGGCTAATGAAGGATTTTCTTATATTGGCATATTAAGTTCAATTGATTTGTTTGTTGGTTCCAGCCAACTAAAAAGATGAATATTAATCATTCTAAGTTGTATTCAATTTGACTTGACAATGTGTAAGATATAAATGTAAGGTCACTTTGAGGATTGAAAGTGTGGAACATAATTGTAGATTTTCATGATTCTTAGAGGAAGCAAATTAGAAGGATAAGAAGAATATCCTTCGTGAGCTATAAAGATACATTCAATTAGGAAGGATCAAGTATAAAAGCTAGAATTGAGATCTGTAATCTGTAATTTAGTTGCTTCAAAAATTAGGTCATCTCATTGTTACATTCTAACTATTGTGGCAGTGACCTAAATCTCTTAACAGAGTTGGCTTAACAACTATTTTTAAATCCTCTAACAAGGTTGCATTTCTATTGAAGTGTCTAAAGACCTCTAACATGGCCAGTCTTAACAAGGTGATTAAATCGTCTAACAGGGTCACACCTAATGGTTTATTTTTTAACCTTTAACAAGGTTGTCTCCTAAAAGGGCTCACTTCAGAAAAGTAAAAATTAGTAACTAGCTGGAATCGGTAGTTTTTCCCAAATTGGGTTTCCACGTTAAATCTTGGTGTCAATTATGGTCATACTATTTCTTTTATGAGTATGAAACTAAATTTAATTAAGGTTAATCATAGTTAACATCTTAAAGATAATATTTTACCAAGTAGCATTTTATTTTTAGTATTTTTCAAGTTACAACATTTGCTAGTGTTAACCAAGCACTTGTATGTTTACTGAGTTATAGAAGAATATAGTCTATTAGTTTATGCTTAAAGTTGTGTTGACATCTAAGGGATTTGGGATTTATCTTGGTGGTAACCGATTCACCCCTCCCCTCTCAGTTACTCCTCTTATATCTCCAATAATTGGTATCAGAGATCTTGGTACTTGCAAAGAAGGTTTCAAGGACTTAAGCTAAAAGATCAAGATGTCTTACAAAAGAGAGATTCCCAAGTTGAACAGGGACAACTTTGTAGCATGGTAGGAACTTATGAAGTTGCATCTAGAAACCATCAATGATTCAAGTTTGAAATATTTGGGCAATTCTTACAAGGATCCTACTAAAACATTGACATTTGGGGAGATTGGTGAAAAGAAGAATCATAATATCATGATGATTGATATTGCTTCTTCTCTCAACTATATTGAATTTGGTGAAGTTAAAAGTTGTGCTACTACTCATGAAATGTGGGTCAAACTTGAAGATATCTATGGAAATGATGATAATCTCAAAAAAGCCAAAGCAAAATGTCCTAGAGGTTAGTTTGATCAAATGAAGATCAGAGAGGATGTGAACATTGCAAAATATGTTTATCACATCAAAGAAAGTGTAAGTGCAATCAAAGCTTTTATAGGAGACATTAATGATAAAATTTATGTAAGTATAGTACTTAGAACCCTTCTTCCTATCTATGTAATTAGAGTATATGTTAAACAAGAGATGAGATGTGATCCAACAAATAAGATAAATCTGGATACTCTAGTAGGAAGATTTATAGCTTTTGAATTGGATAACTATGATAAATATATTCCTAGTTCCAAAGGTATCAAGTCTACAGTTGAAGCCAAGCTCACTCAGGAAAAAGGGTAAGAAATCAAAAGCCAATCAATCTAAAAATGAAGAATAGGAAAAAAGTTTAGATGGTGATCTTAAAGTTGTTGAAGCCCACCTTGCAAGGAAATATTCCAAAGGCATAGTAGAGTACAAAGGTAAGATTCCTCTAATCTATTTTTCTTATGAAGAAGTTTTTCATATTGCTACAAGGTGCCCAAATAGAGAAGACAAGGATGAAAATAAAATCAAATGAAAAAAAAAGCAATAAGTTCAAAGGAAAGAAGGAAGTCAAAAACTACAAGGACTACAAAGAAACTAGTAAGTTCAAAGAAAAGAAGGAATTCAAGAGTTACAAGGTCTACAAGAAAAAAAGGTAAGAAATCTTGTTTTATAGATAAAGATTTAGATAGCAGTGATAATGATGAAATGGTCTATATAGCTATAAAAGATGAATAAGACAAAATGACACTTATTTCTAATGTGAGTAAAAATGATACATGGATTATTGATAGTGGTTTCTCTCATCATATAGCTGGTGACAAAACAAAATTTGAACATATGAAACACTATGATGGTGGACGCAATAGATTTGGAAATAATGAACCTTGTTGCATAAAAGGAAAAGGTTGTTTTTCACTAACCAATGAACTTAGATGTGATAGTGCCTACTTATGTGGAAGGACTAAAGCATAATCTATTGACTGTAGCATAATTGAATAACATTAGATTCAAGATAGAATTCATGAAAGGACAGGTCAAGCTACTAGATGGAAAAGGAAATCTGGTTGGGTCTGCAAACAAACAAAAGGTAATTTATTCTACCTAGATCTCAATGAAATTTCATGTTTCATTGCTGAAGTAGAAGAAAGCTAGTTATGGCACAAAATGCTATGTCATGTGAATTTTTATAATCTAATCAAAATAAGAAAAAATAAAAGAGTAATAGGTATTCCTAGTTTGAGGAAACCTGATATGGGCCTATGTGAAAATTATCAAATTAGAAAATGAGAAAGACTAGTTTCAGAAGCAAGAAATATCACTCAGAAGAAGTCTTGGAGCTAGTTCATACAGACCTTTGTAAACCTATTGGCATAGAAAGCTACATTGGAGATAAGTACTTAATTTTATTTTTTGATGATTATTTTATAATGATGGTTGTAATGTATTTAAAATAAAAGTATGAAGCATTTCAAAAAGTTAAGTGGTATTTGGGATGAGCAGAGAAAGAAACTGGGAAGAAGATGAAATGTTTGAGATCAGACAGAAGTGGTGAATTCATTTTCAATGAATTCTACACTAAAATAGGAATCAAAAGACAAGTATCAGCACCTGGTATACCTCAGCAAAATGGTATAGCAGAAAGAATCAACAAATCCATCATGCATTGTGCAAGAACCTTGATGATAGAAAATAATGTTGCAATTAAATATTAGAAGATTTTGTTATTTTATTTGTATCTCTATGAATGCATGTTTTAGGGATGATTGAATGGATTTTAAGAAAATCCAGTCCTTTGTGATAGTGTGTATTGTTTAACTTTATGGCCATCTCAATTCCTTGCCATGCCCATCCAATGTTGAACCATTTCTATCTAGAATAGTGAGGAATTAGGGATGAATTTCATACAAGAAGATGATTGAGAAACTTCTATGGATTATTAGATCTACATAAGTTTCAAATGTTTACCACTTAAATTATGAATATAATGATCCCAAAAGGTGGTATTCTATCCTAACAAATGATTTGAGTGTGGCGATATTTTTCATTAATTCTCCACTCATTTTTGCAGTTGTAACTACCTTCATGTTATGATATAGATATATAGGGATTCTACTATTTTATTTTTAAGTCAATGAACTTGACTCAAAAACTACATAATTAAATCCTAATAGAAAAATCACAATTGAAATTATGGAAAAAATCTCCTACTTGCCTTCATATTATGAAAACAAAACATCTATATTCTTTTAATTAGAAGAAAAAGTAAGGAAGGAAAACTTGAATCAAAAAAAATTTAGAATAGAAAAAATTTCTATATCTAAACAAACTGAAGAATATGTAAATTCTACTCAAACTTAGAAAATTCTAGTAATTATCATCAACTTATTATTTAGTCCCACAAAAGTTCTATCATTAATAAAAAATCTGAAAATAATGTTCATAAATTATTTGTAATGTACACATAAGGGATAATTTCGTACAATAATGCATTCAACATAAGTTGAATGAAAAATCCAAAGAGTTTAATGCATACTCTACAAATTAAAGATGAATCTTATATGTTACATTATAAAAATATTTAATCCCTTTTTTCCTCATTTATCTATATAACCATTAACACCAAAATAAATAAATTGAATATATATGCATCAAGGATAAAAACTAACTTTCTTAAATAGTGGTATCTTAAAGATAACTACCTCAAATATCAATTAATGGTTTAACAAATAACATAAAGGAAGTGTGTAAGGTAAAATGTGAAGAAATCATGAAAGTGTTCAACTACTCCACCATTTAACCAACCTTATACCTCAAATGGAAGTTAAGGAGATTGGTCTACTTAATTAAAATTCTAGGAGAATGAGATATAGGAAGGTTGGTGCAATCTAAATGATGATGGATCACTAATACAAATAGAGATATAATAGTTATAAAATTAGATAAAGAATGTAAGATCCTTAAGATTATAATGTAGTAAGAGCTATGAAATACAATTAGGACTATAGATAAGAAAAGTAGATGTTTTGAAATAAAGAAAATCTTTAAGTTAGTTACCTTAAAAATAGGTAGGAATACTAGATCTAATTTTTAGACATTTGTGCAACTCCAATCTATGACAAATCTGGTTCAAAACCTAAGATCATGATATCTCTGAAACCCAAAAAAAAATTACTTGTCTAGAAAAGTCAACCTAAGGTGATAGGGTTAACTTAAGGTAGTATGGTAAACTTAGTAGGACTACAATGTGTCCCTACTAAAGAATGTTTGATCAGAAAATAGCTTTTGAATCTATGACATTCTATGAAAAGGGTATCTATATCTATACTATTTTTCTTCTAAGGCCTATAACCTATCAGAGAAATGGTTTTGGTTTGATGATGGTAGGTTTTCCTTGGAAAAACCTCAGTTTAGTAATTAACCTTGAAATAGAAATAATTCAAATGCACTATAAATATAAAATAAATACACTAATTTAGCTTACAATAGTAGGATTTCTCAAATTAAATGTAATGAGCTCACTTTATCAATTAAGTGGGTTAAGTAAAGAAAAGAGGGTTATAGAAGAGGCAATGAAGCTCCTTTATGAACTACTTGAAGATCCTTAAAAGAACTTTGAGTGCAAGGTATCTCCTCTCTAATTGCATAGAAAAGGATCTGCCTCGATGTGCTTGAACATAGCTTAAATGATTGAGCATTTGACTTATTGATTATAGATGCATGGATACTTGTGAAATTATTGTGCACATGAGTGGACTAAAAATAAGGAAAATAATTTTTTGTATATAGAAATCAGAATAAAATTTCTTTCATTGGTTGATCAAGCATCCAAATTAACACCTCAAATCAACTTGAGGATATGAACTAAGAAAGGTATCCAAAATGGGACCCAAGAAGGGATGCATTATATCCATGATTGACCACACATAGATGCATTACATCCTTTATTGAGTGGGGATCCATTGAATCTCTACTAACTAGTTCCTAAAATCCTTGGGATTCCCTTGGGGTTACAAAACAAGTCCCTCTCTCTAGAAATTAGGTATGGATTGTGAGAGTACACAATTTTGGGGTTAAAAAAAAAATTTGAGTGATAAGAAAGTAGAAAGGGGGGACCCAAATGGATAAACCTCATGATTTTCATTGTAAAATAGGGATACCAAGGAGGATCATTAAATCTCACCTTGATATGGGGCCTAGCATATGTGAATGCAAATGCATTACCCATATATGTGACTTAACAAATTTTTAAGTGCAAAAGATAGAGACACCACAATCCTAATGATGCTCAATTTGTAAATTGAAGGTGCATGAAGAATCCTAATGCAAGAGCATCCTAGGTTAGGTAGCTATCCTTCATATTGGAAGGATTTTGGTTTTGGAGTTGAGGACTCTTTCACCAATAGAGTGGTGCTTAGTTGTTTCTTGGTGTAGTGTTGGCCAGGGAGCTCAACATATACTATTGCTTAGCACCTTAAATGTTTCTCAATAATAACTATAGTTCTTGGCATGGTTATTTTATTTGGTACCCCTACTTTTCAACAATTATTGTAGGACCTTAGAAGTTCTAGGTTGGTGGTTGTTGATGCTCGACAGTGTGGCTTGCACAATGGAACTCTCATGGATTTGGTTAGTTGACTTGGTGAATTTATTACATAAGGATTGAGATCATGATCTGGATCAATTATGCGAGTTCATGTTGACCTATTTGGGTCTCAATTTATTTTTTCTAGTTGTATTTAATGAATTTTGTAAGCCTTATAAGGAATTTGGTATTTAATATCTATTGTAGGCCAACTTGTGGCTCAACTTGTATTTAATGTAAAGGTTTATTTTATTTGTAACTTTCTAGACCAAGTTATGGTTTAGTTGGATATAAGTAAGGGATCTTTTGGAGTCTTAAGGAATAATAATCTAGCTTCGATAAGAGGATGTGGGGAAGGAGGGAAGTTTAAGAAGAGCTAGTAGTTGTGCCTTGGGAAACAACGAGATTACTTCGTGGCTTGTGAGCACAAGTTTATATCTTGCTTGGAGGTTTCTACCAGGGTGTTCTAGTGCTATAGATCTGGGGTAGCTTGGGTTTGGATTGGATCTTAAGGGATCTTGCAAAACTATTACTTTAGTTGTATTTGGTAATAACCAAGACAACCTTACAGTTGGACACATTGCATGCAGTCAGTTGGTTATGTGTAGGATCATGGTCAACCAAACTACGATCTTAAGTGGCAATAAAAAATCAAAAAATCAGGGCTATGTCAACTTCACATGCAATTTTCTACTTGTTATTAACTTTATTCAAAAAGTTGAGAGAAAAGAATCTCTAGACAATTGAATCTAGTTTCTAAAATACTAGGATTTATCTCAAAAAATAAAAATTGATTGGTCAAAATTTTGAATTCTAATGCAATATTACAAAAATTTTAGAACAAAAATAAGAAGTAGACATATGTCTAACCACCTTAATCAAAATCAAATGATAATATTTTTTTATAATATTCTAGATATAAGTAGTGAACTCATGCCTAGATGTGACACATATTTTTGGGTATTTTTATTCTAAATAAATAATTAATAATTAAATTTTGACTTTAGTATTTTTGGAATTAAAAAAGTCTCATGTCTGACCACCTTAACTAATTCAAAACTCTGCAAAATTCAAATTTTTATTTTTTTTCTTATAGTAGAAGAAACATAGAATGTGATACATCTTTTGGATTTAAAAAATGTTGTACCATTTGAAAGTTATAGTTGTTTTTCAAGTAGTATGTCATTCAACACTTTATACGTAACTCCATTAGAAAATAAGTAATAATTACTTACCAAACTCATAATTTGACAAAACTTACATTTATGGAAAGACAAGAACATTCTTAAGAAACCCTTTTCATTTCATCAAATTTTGGTGAAAAAAAAAGTCGTCAACTACATGTTTGAAGTAAAAATCACATAAAAATAGGCCAAAAGCATAATTTTAGGATGTTTTTAAAGTTGACCATATAGGTTTGGTATCAAAAAATATAGTAGACCTTATAAAGATATTTATTATTTTCATTTAGTATCAAGATGAGTGGAAAAAAATTTGAAATAGATTTTGAAATGGTTTGAGATATTTTAGAATTACAAATTTTTTAGATCACCACTTTTTGGTATACCATGATTCTGCACATACCTAGTTGTTTGATGAGTAAAGAGTTATGTTTGGTATCAAATCTTATATCTTGTGTTGTGTTTCTAATATCTAATTTATTTTTTAGCACTAAGACATTTCCTTGCTTGCACTACATCAAGTGGCATTAGAGAGAGAGTTTTCTTGAGTGTGTAGATAGACCACTATTATTGACAAAGTTTACACCGAGACCTAGGGTGAAGATCACTGGAGCAAGGATCTGGTTGATCTTGTGGATTTTTTGCAGAGGGTTTACAAAGTTCTTGGAAGATTCCTTGAAGAATATTGGACCTTAGAGCGATTGAAGACCTCTATGATTCTATGGAAGCAAGGATTTCAGATAACCTGGTTAAGTGTATGTGCATGATTGTGGTGTGCCAAAAAGTCACAATGTGAAAAAAGTTGAGTTTGAAAATGTCTAAAATCATTTCAAATTTTTCTTTGACTTTTTTCCTCCCATCTTGATACCAAGGCAAAAAGATTGGGCCAAACCTTATTGGGTATCAGACCAATTATCAGGTATCTGATATCATATCAAGTATTTAATATGATATCGGGTACCCAAAACTTGTGACTTGGATTTTAAGAAATAGTACATGAGCAAGTAACACATTTATGTTCGAGTTTTTTTTGAACTAACTCCATTTTTTCTATACCATGCAGCAATGGGTATAAGATATACGTAAAGGTTTTTTGTATTTTATTATTATTTTGAATTAATTCTAATATAAGTTAGGTTTTTTAAATATTAAATATTGAGAATTAGGTTATTTTTAATAGAAATAGTTGATAATTAAGTTTTTAAAATAGAAATATTATTCTACAATTTAATATGTATGGCTAACTCCAATGATGGAACTGAGGTAGGAAACAATGGTCTTTGTAAACCTCCACCAAACAATCTAGTACCCCTCAAAGTCATCCACCAAATGATACCCTACCCCCTCAAAACTCTCCTCAAATTAAATATTTGATATATGAAAATCTCACCAAACTAGAAGTTTATCAAACCATATTTAACAATATACCTACATTAGCTCCCATGTTATCTATCTTAAACACCATAGTGGATAATATTGAAACACTTACCAATGAAAAAAATGTCACTCTTTACTAGCGTGAGAAAATGCATGCCATGTTTGGTGATGGGTTGGAATATGATGAGGTTTCAGCCCTAAATATATTTAAAGGTGATATAGTTAACCCTTTTGTGGACCCAAAAACTAGTAAACCAATAGAACGCACAAAGCCCAAATTATCAAATAAATAGAACACAAATGAGGCTATGTGTGCAAACTTTTGGGATCATTGGTGGATGGTTTTTGACAAACCTCTACATAATAATTTAGAGGTGCCATTCTATTTCATTAAATAATTATATGCCAAATTTTTGTTACACCAAAAGGTGAACTACTTGAGCATGAGGCCGAACATGGGTGTAGTAGGAGGAGCTCCTCAGAATAGACCATTTTCCTAGTGGAAGAAAGATGGCACTTTTGTATCCCCTACTAATGTCTCTCCCCCTCCTCCAATGCAGGATCTTGATATCATTGAAGAGGCTAGCTCTCAGACTATTAGAGCCATCCATAGATTGAGTAGCCTATTTATATCCTAGGATAGGTCAGTGTCGCCTCCCTGTGTTGATGATATTGGAGCAAGTTCATCATTGATTAGATCATCACATGTTTGTGTGCCCCATACTTGCATAATGGGCAAGAATATTTGTATGGGTCCCATAGGTCATTTTTTGAGTATCAATTTGTATTTGACAAGGAGGATACACCAAACATGTGTATAGAGACTACACACCATGATGTAAGAGAGGAGGGGCATGTAGAGGCATGATGTCGAATCCTACTATGTCAGTACGTGTATACATTTTTTTGTTATGACATATGTGATTTAAAGTTAATCTTTATAATAGAGTAATTTTAACCCATACTAACTTATACATAGATATGATCTTCATTCATGTTTAGTTGATGGATAAGGAGGAGCTTAGACAGGTTGATGTTGTCATGCTCTTGGTTATTTCATTTGGTCTTGAGACATCTACAGTACATTATGTTTTGCTCTCATTGTTTTTCTATTTGATATTGGAGCATATATGGTTTCTCATATTTCTTTTTTCTTGTAGGGATCTCCTGTCACTAGAGGGCAGAGTGTGGGGGGTGAGGCATATCCCATTGGTAAGGGAATGGTAATTAGGTGATTTTAAAGTGATTAAATATCAATGCATTCCTACAAAAATTTTATGGTAATGAAATTTAATTGCATTCTTTATTATATAGGGTGTGGCTATTGGTAATGAGTCCAAAAAGATTTGGCATCATAGACCCTCTAGCATTTCCATTCATAGCAAGAGCCCCATTATATGTATAAGTATCATTTATTTTTTATTTTTCTTATTTTCATAAAAAAATTCAAAACTAATTTATGTGATATTGACAACTAGTATTTTGTATCTCATAGGAAACACCTAGTGCATAGGAGGTTGGACATCATAGTTTTGTATCTTTGCTCACATAGCCATTGTATCTAGAGGAGGAGTTAAAAAAGGTAATTTTTAGTTTCAATTCTTGATTATATGTTATAAATTTGGGTATGTGCAGGATCATGGTGTACCAAACTATGGCCTTAAGTGGCAGTGAAAAATTAGCAAATCAGGTTTATGTCAACTTGACACATAATTTTGATATGGTTATGGACTTTATATCAAAAAGCTGTAAGAAAATAATTTGTAAGAATTTGAATGTAGTTTCTAAACTATTAGGCCTTATCAGGAGAAAAAAAAATTGATTGGTCAAAAGTTTGAATTTTAATGCAGTACTACGAAAATTTCAGAGCAAAAATAAAAAGTAGGTGTATGTCTGACCACCTTAATCAAAATCAAATGATAATTTTTTTAAATATAATTATAGATATGAAAAGTAGACTCATGACCGGATGTGATGCATATTTTTTGGTATTTTTATTTCAAATAAATAATTAAATATGAATTTTCTACCAAAACTTTTTTGGAAAAAAAAAGGTCTTGTGTTTTACCACCTTAACTAGTAGAGAATTTTACCAAATTTAATTTAATTTTTTTTCTTATACTAGGTGAAGCATAGAATGTGACGCAACTTTTAGATTTAAAAAATGTTATACCATTTGAAAGTTATAGCTATTTTTCAATCAGTATGTCAATCAACACTTTACAATAATCTTCATTGATAATTAACTAATAAATACTTATTAAATTTAGAATTTGACAAAAATTATACTGACGGAATCTCGAGGGCGATATTAAAAAACACTTTTTGTTTCATTCAATTTTGATCAAAATAACATTGTCAGACGGCTACCTAAAGTCTGAGTATCACTAAAACCCTCTTCAAACACGTCTTTTGGGTTGACCGGTTAGGCTTGGTAAATACCAAGCCTAATCAGATATCCGATATAAAATTGGATATCCACTATGCTTCGACAGAATTTGTGTGGAAAATTTTGAATCCCAACCCATTTTCGAGAGAAAATTGTGTTTAAAAGTTATAGCTTATGATTTATAAATTATTTCACTTATATTACTATGTAAAGACGTATTTTAATATATTATATATATAATAACGTACTGTAAAGATATAAGATATAGTCTATTAATATATAATCATATATTACGTTAATCTTATTACAATCTATAAATATAATAACATAATATATATATATAATATGTATTATATATTATTATATTAATATGTATAATAATATAATATATGTATAATAACGTAATATATTATATATAAATATATAATATGTATTATATATTATTATATTAATATGTATATTATTAATATATAATAACTTAATATTTTTATTAAATATAATAACGTAATATATATATATATATATATATATATATATATATATATATATATATGTTATTAGTATATATGTATATTATTAATATATATGAGTGAAAGGGGCTCATAGGTCAACCATTGACCCCCTTTGACACATTAAATAACAACATATGTTCCTAGGGCTCCTCGAACATCTAGTGACATATTAAAATGGTTAATATGGGTCAAAGGGAGTCATAGTGTGACCTATGACATTTTTTGACCCATTAAATGATGACATATGTCCCTAGTGGTCCTAGGACCCCTAGGGACATATTAGAATCATTCATATTGGTCAAAGGCGGTCATAGGGTGACCTATGACTCCCTTTGACCCATTACATGATGACATATGTCCCTATGGGTCCTAGGAACCCTAGGGACATATTAGAATCAATCATATGGGTCAAAAGGGATCATAGGGTGACCTATGACCCCCTTTGACCCATTAAATGATGACATATGTCCCTAGGGGTCCTCGGACCCATAGGGACATATTAGGATGGTTAATATGGGTGAAAGGGGGTCATAGGTTGACCTATGATCCTCCACGACCCATTAAATGATGCCATATGTCCATAGGGGTCTTAGGACCACTAGGGACATATTAGAATGCTTAATATGGACCAAAGGGGGGCATAGGTTGACCTATGACCACCTTTGACTCATTAAACGATGACATATGTCCCTAATGGTCTTAGGACCCCTAGGGACATATTAGAATGGTTAACATGTGTGAAAGGAGTTCATAGGTTGACCTATGACCCCCCACGACCCATTAAATGACAAGATATGTCCTTAAGGATCCTAGGACCCCTACGGACATATTAGAATGGTTAATGTGGGTCAAAGAGGGTCATAGCATGACCTATGAACTCCTTTGACCTTTTAAATGATGACATATGTCCCTAGGGGTCTTAGGACCCCTAGGGACATATTAGAATGGTTAATATGTGTGAAACAACGTCATAGGTTCACCTATGAGCCCTGAGGGCCCATTAAATGGTGAGATATGTCCTTAGAGGTCCTAGGACCCCAGTACACATATTATAATAGTATATATGGGTGACCAATTAAATGATGACATATGTCCCTAGGGGTTTTAGGACCCCTAAGGACATATTAGAATGATTAATATGAGTCAAAGAGTGTCATAGGGTGACCTATGACCCCCTTTGACCCATTAAATGATAACATATGTCCCTAGGGGTCCTAGTACCCCTAGGGATATATTAGAATCGTTAATATGGACCAAAGGGGGTCATAGGTCGACCTGTGACCCCCTTTGACCGATTAAATGACAACATATGTCCCTACAAGTCCTAACACCCTTACAGACATATTAGAATGGTATATATGGGTCAAAGGGGGTCATAGGTTGATCCCCTTCGACCCATTAAATGATGACATATGTCCCTAGGTGTGACCTATGACCCCTTTCGACCCATTAAATAGCGACATATGTCCCTAGGTGTCCTAGGACCCCTAGTTACATATTAGAATGGTATATATGGGTCAAAAGGGGTCATAGGGTGACCTATGACCCCCTTCGACCCATTAAATCATGATATATGTCCCTACGGGTCCTAAGACCACTAGGGACATATTAGAATGGTATATATGGATCAAAGGTGGTCACAGGGTTACTTATGACCCCCTTCGACTCATTAAATGACTATGTATGTTGCTAAGGTTCTTAGGACCCCTAGGGACATATTAGAATTATTAATATGTGTCAAAAGGTGTCATAGAGTGACCTATGACCCCCTTTGACCCATATAATGACAACATATGTCCCTAGGAGTCTTAGGATCCCTTGGAACATATTAGAATGGTTAATATTGGTCAAAGAGTTTTCATAGGGTGACCTATGACCCCCTTCGACCCATTAAATGATGACATATGTCCCTAAGTGTCCTAGGACCCCTAGGGACATATTAGAGTAGTTAATATGGGTCAAAGGGTGTCATAGGGTGACCTATGACCTCTTTTGATCCATTAAATGATGACATATGTCCATAGGGGTGCTAGGACCCTTAGGTACATATTAGAATGTTTAATATGGCTCCTTTGACCCATTAAATGATGATATATGTTCCTAGGGGTCCTAAGACCCCTAAAGACATATTAAAATGGTCAATATGGTTCAAAGGGGGTCATAGGTTGACCTATGACCCCCTTTGACCCATTAAAATATCACATATGTCCCTAGGGGTCCTAGTACACCTAGGGACATATTGGAGTGGTATATATGGGTCAAAGGGGGTCATAGGGTGACCTTGACCCATTAAATGATGACATATGATCTTAGGGGTCTAATGAACCCTAGGAACATATTAGAATGGTATATATGGGTCAAAGGAGGTCGTAGGGTGACCTATGACCCCTTCGACCCATTAAATGATGACATATTTTCCTAAGGGTCCTAAGACCCCTAAGGACATATTAGAATAGTTAATATGGGTCAAAGGGTGTCATAGGGTCACCTATGACCCCGTTTGACACATCAAATGATGACATATGTCATATTAGAATCGTTCTTATGGGTCAAAATGGGTCATAGGTAACCCTATGACCCTATTTAACTCATAAAATGATGACATATGTCTGTAGATGTCTTAGGACCCATAGGGACATATTACAATGGTTAGTATGGGTCAAAGGGGGTCATAGGGTTACTTGTGACCCCCTTTGACCCACAAAATGATGATATATGTCCCTAGGACCCCTAGGGACATATTAGAATGGTTAATATGGGTCAAAGGGTGTCATAGTGTGACCTATGACCCCCTTCGACAAATTAAATGATGACATATGTCCCTAAGGGTCCTAGGACCCCTAGGAACATATTAGAATGGTTAATATGGGTCAATGGGTGTCATAGGGTGACCTATGACCCCTTTTGACACATTAAATGATGACATATGTCCCTAAGGGTGCTAAGACCCTTAGGGATATAATAGAAGGGTTTATATGGGTCATAGGGGGTCATAGGTTGACCTATGACCCCCTTTGACCCATTAAATGATGACATATGTCCCTAGGGGTCCTAAAGCCCCTAGGGACATATAAAAATAGTTAATATGTGTGAAAGTGAGTCATAGGATGACCTATGACCCCCCATGAACTATTAAATGATGAGATATGTTCCTAGAGGTCCTAATACCCCTATGATCATATTAGAATGGTTAATATGGGTCACCCTATGACCCCCTTTCACCCATTAAATGATGGTATATGTCCCTAGGAGTCCTAGGACCCCTAGGGACATATTAGAATAGTTAATATGTGTGAAAGGGGGTCATAAGTTGACCTATGACTCTCCATGATCCATTAAATGACGAGATATGTCCAGACAAATTATAATAATATATATGGGTCAAAGAGGGTCATAGAGTGACCTATGACCCTCTTTGACCCCTTAAATGATGACATATGTCCCTAGGGGTTCGAGGACCCCTAAGGACATATTAGAATGGTCAATATGGGTCAAAAAAGGTCATAGGGTGACTTATGACCCCCTTTGACACATTAAATGAAGACATATGTCAATAGGGTTCTTAGGACCCCTAGGGACATATTAGAATAGTTAATATGTGTCAAAGGGTGTCATAGGGTGACCTATGACCCCCTTCGATAAATTAAATGATGACATATGTCCCTAGGGGTCCTAGGACCCCTAGGGACATATTAGAATGGTTAATATGGGTCAAACGGTGGCATAGGGTGACCTATGACACCCTTTGGCACATTAAATGATGACATATGTCCCTAAGGGGGTTCTAGGACCCCTAGGGACATATTAAAATGGGTAATATTGGTCAAACGAAGTCATAGAGTGACCTATGACCCACTTTGACCCATTAAATAATAACATATGTCCCTAGGGGTTCTAAGACCCTCCATGACATATTAGAATCGTTCATATGGGTCAAAGGGGGTCATAGGGTCAAATATGGTCCCATTTAACCCATGAAATGATGACATATGTCCTTAGGGGTCCAAGGACCCCTAGGGACATATTAGAATGGTTAATATGGGTCAAAGCGGGTTATAGGGTGACCTATGACCCCCTTTCACCCATTCAATGATGACATATGTCCCTAGGGGTCCTAGGACCCCTAGGGACATAATAGAATGGTTAATATGGGTCAAAGGGTGTCATAGGGTGAGCTATGACCCCTTTCGAACCATTAAATGATGACATATGTCCCTATGGGTCTTAGGACCCCTAGGGACATATTAGAATGCTTAATATGGTTGAAAGGGTGTCATAGGGTGACCTATGACCCCCTTCAACCCATTAAATGATCACATATGTGCCTAGGGGTCCTACCAATGCTAGGGACATATTAGAATGGTTAATATGTGTCAAATAGGGTCATAGGGTGACTTATGCCCCCTTTGACCCATTAAATGAAGACATATGTCCCTAGGGGTCCAAGGACCCCTACGGACATATTAGAATCATTTATATGCATCAAAGGGAGTCATAGGGTGACTTATGATAGCATTTCACCGATTAAATGATGACATATGTCCCTAGGAGTCCTACAGCCCCTAGGGACATATTAGAATGCTTAATATGGGTCAAAGGGGGTCATAGGATGACCTATGACCCTCTTTGACCCATTAAATGATGATACATGTCCATAGAGGTCCTAGGACCCCTAAGAACATATTGGAATGGTTAATATGGGTCAAAGGGTGTCATAGGGTGACCTATGACCCCTTTCGACCCATTAAATCATGACATATGTCCCTTGGTGTGCTATGACCCCCAGGGACATATTAGAGTGGTTAATATGGGTCCAATGGTGTCATAGGGTGACCTATGACTCCCTTCGACCCACTAAATGACAACATATGTCCTTAGGGGTCCTAAGACACCTAGGGACATATTAGAATGGTCAATATGGGTGAAAGGGGGTCATAGGGTGACCTATGACCCAATTTGACCCATTAAATGGTGACATATATCCCTAAGACCCCTAGGGATATATTTGAATCATTTATATGGGTCAAACTACCCTTTGACCCATGAAATGATGACATATGTCCCTAGGGGTCCTAGATCCCCTATGGACATATTAGAATGGTTAATATGGGTCAAACAGGGTCATAAGTTGACCTATGACTCCCAATGACCCATTAAATGAAGAGATATGGTCTTAGGGGTCCTAGGACTCCTAGGGACAAATTGTACTGGTATATATGGGTCAAAGGGGGTCATAGGTCACCCTATGACCCACTTTGACCCATATATATCATTACAATTTGTCCCTAGGGGTTGTAGGACCCCTAGAGACGACCCCTAGGGACATATTAGAATGGTTAATATGGGTCAAAGGGGGTCATAGGGCGATCTATGACCCTATTTCACCCATTAAATGACAATATATGTCCTTAGGGGTCCTATGACCCCTAGGGACATATTAGAATGGTTAATATTGGTCAAAGAGGGTCATAGGGTAACTTATGACCACCTTTTACACATTCAATGATGACATATGTCACCAGGGGACCTAAGACCCCTAGGGACATATTAGAATGGTTAATATGTGTCAAAGGGGGTCATAGCTTGACCTATGACCGCCTTTGACCCATTAAATGATGACCTATGTCCCTAGGGGTCCTAGGACCACTAAGAAAATATTAGAATGGTATATATGGGTCAAAGGGGTTCATAGGGTGACCTATTAGCCCCTTCGACCCATTAAATGATGACATAGGTCCCTAGGGGTCCTAGTGATCCAGGGGATATTTTCACCAAAAATTGAAGTATCTCCAAAACTCCAACAATCAACATCATTTTAAATTCTTCAAAATTCTACACCCAATGCAATTCAAATGGGCAAAAATGGAGTTCATATGCTCAAGATATGGCCAGTCAAAGTTGGGTCAAACCTTGGGCAGAGATCATCAAAAAGGTGAAATTTCAAACTCTCCAAAATTGGTCGAAGTGGGTGCCAAAATGAGGGTCTTGTCAAGAGCTTTCCAAAAATGTTCGTTTAATCAAAATTGGACTCCATATGCAAAATTTATGTGTAATCAAAGGTGGTTGACCAAAAGGACTATGATGGTGATGTGGCAGATTACAAAGGTGACACGTGTCACCAACGTGGCATTAATTAATAAAAAAATTAGGTTCCACGCGTATGGTAGGAAACCACGTGGCACCTTCAGGTTTTTTGGAATTATATCTATGCGACGTCATTCAATTTGGACATTGACAAATGGAGAGTGGGGGTCGACCCTATGACCATCGGACGTCAAAACAGAGCCAGTGGTCGTTATGCCACCGACTACCTTCAACAACATACAACACAATGTTATTAATAACCTGCAGCCGTTCCAAATTTGGTTAAAGGGTGGTGTGGTGGTTGGAACCACCGACCTCCTTCCTTTTTTGCATTTTTTCAAAATCTTTATTGCCATTGCCCCACGTGAGTGGCTTATGATATTTTTGGCACAAATTTTATTTAAACTTTATCAAAGCTCGATTTCCCTTTGCCTAAATAAGGGCAATTAGTAAATAAGGAAAAATTTATAAAATGGAAATCAGTCCCATTCCGAGGAGGGATTATTGTAAGGGTCTAAATATATTTTTCCCTATTATTAGACATTGTTTGGTATAAAAAGAGGGGTTAGGGGCCTTTTGAAGGCATGGAAATTAAGGGAGAAAATATGCAAATGATGAGAGAGAATTTTTGTAGCTAGAGACTTAGTGATTTTTCCTGCACATAGAGGAATTTTTTATGCATGTGCTCTAAGGGAATTATCACAAATCACTTTTATTGATTTATTGGAGTTAATCGGATCGGTCCCCCTATTGGAGCTGGACCCGGAGACATAGTCCTAACCAGATGAACTTCGAAATCAAATGTGTTGTCTCCCTATCTCTCTTTCTGTCATTTCATTATGTGTTTCTTAATTGTAATTAGGTTAATTTTCTTTTTTAAAGCTTTAAAATTAACTTTATGTAATTGGTTAACATTCTCTGTAATAGTCCTAGATCCCTAAAAATCAGATCAAATTTGGTATCAGAGCTTTGTTAGACTAGTATTGCATATTTGAATGTTAACAAGATCCAGGTTGAATCAAGGCAAAGGTGATCTTGAAGAATATAATCCTGAGATGGGAAAATGAAGAGCTAATCCACCATTTTAGATGGAAGATAAAGGTGGTGGACAAGGTTCAAAAGATCAAAATGTCTAGAAGACTCTCCAGAGTTTGCAAACAATGGTAGAAGTTTTGTTACGAGAAAGAGAAGAGAAGATGCGAAGGCGTGCAACTCATGATGACAAAGGGAAAAAGAAAGGCACTAATGATGATCCTGATCATGAGCCTCCATCTCCTCCCTCTTCTCCTTCTCTCCCTTCTTATCCCTCTTCTACACATTATGAGTCTTATAATATTTTTAAGGGTGGACATAAGCCTCAAATAAAGCTAGATGTAAAGTTTGACTTGCCAAAATATTGTGGGGAGTTAAATGCAGAGAAATTAGATGATTGGATTCAGCAAGTAAAAGTCTACTTTAAAGTCCAAAACCTTGTAGATGATGTTGATAGAATTTAGTTAGCTACTCTTCGATTAGGTGGTGTAGCTCTAACTTGGTGGGAGAGTAAGACCCAGCATGAAACTTCAAAAGATGGTAAGTTAAATATGTTTTGGTCAGAATTTGTTAGTGCTATAAAGAAGCAATTCTACCCCCTAGGCCATATGCAACAATTAATGATGAACTAGCAACATTTTAGGCAAGGGAAAGGTCAAACTGTCCAAGATTACACCCATGAGTTTCGTAAAAGGGCTATTTCATTAAATGTCCCATTGTATACCCAAGACACTTTACTCAAGTATATAGGTGGTCTTCATTCTTACCTAAGGCACTCTATTATCGTCTTGAATCCTTGTAATTTGGATGAAGTATCTATCCAGGCAACACATTTAGAGTCAAGAGGTAAGGGTACCTTCATTGATAAGTCTGATAAAAAGATATCTAAGTCTAAGGAAAAGTCTAAAGGAAAAGGGAAGGGTAGAAAGATAGCTATAGTAAAGAAAGAGGGTGAGAAACCCACATGCTCGCATTGCAAGAAAGAAGCGCATGATGATTCTAAGTGTTGGAAGCTACATCCTAAAAAGAGGCCAAAGCAATTTGGTGGAAATAAAGGCAAACAAAAGACTGTTGTTGGAGCTCAACATGATCTTGGATTTGACTCTAAAGATGGAACAAAGATTGTTGCTACTGGGATCCAAGGTAAAGGAAAAGGTATTTCTCTTTCATTAGCTACCAGTTCTTCTAGCATAAGTGCAAGTACAAGTGAAGATTCTTCTCTAAAGAATGATAAGAAAAGGAATGAATTGTTTCACATTCGAGTTGTCATCAAGAAAAATAAGGTTGATACATTATTTGATATGGGTTCTCAACTTAACTTGATATCTGAGGAAATTGTTAAGAAGCTTAATCTGACTACAAGACCTCATCCAAAGCCATATCCTCTTGGATGGGTTTGCGATGATGCGCAATTACAGGTAACCAAGCAATGTAAGTTAAGATTTGCTATCACTGCAGAAGCTGATGTAGTCCCTCTAGATATTTGTGGTCTTGTACTTGGGAGTTTCTATTTATATGATCGACGGGCTATCTTCTATAGGGGGAAAATAAGTATCATTTTTTTAAAGATAAGATTGAATACATTGTACGGGAACATAAGGTTAAGACTAATCTAGCAGTAGTTAATGCTAGTCAAATGAAAAGGTTAGTCAACTCTAGTAAGAATTTTGTGTTGATGATTGTAAAAGCCAAAGAAGATGAAACATCTGAGGCATTTAAGGTATGTGATCCAAAACATAAAGATGAAATGGTCAAAGTTGTTTCCGCCTATGATGACTTGTTTCAGGAACCAAAGGGATTGCCTCCCAAAAGAGAGATATACCATGAAATTTAGTTGCAGCCAGAAGCACCACTTCCTAATATCAACATGTACCACTTATTAGTCTTGCAGAATGAGGAAATCAAGAAGCAAGTTCAAGAGCTCGTGGAGAAAGGAGTTATCTGTCCTAGTACTTCTCATTGTGGTTCTCCTATTGTGTTGGTTCCAAAGAAAGATGGGACTTGGAGAATGTGCATTGACTACAGGGCTTTGAACAAGATAATGGTAAAGAAGAGGTACCCTCTTCCCAGAATTGATTATTTACTTGATCAATTGAAACATGCAATTTATTTCACTAAGCTAGACTTACATAGAGGATATCATCAGATAAGAATAGTAGAAAATGATATTTGGAAAACTGCTTTTAAGACAAAACAAGGACTTTTTGAGTGGTTGGTTATGCCATTTGGGCTTTGTAATGCACCAGCTACATTCATGAGAGTCATGAATGATGTCTTTCATCCTTTTATTGATGATTTTTTCATTGTCTATCTAGATGATATTCTTGTATTTAGTAAGTCTTGGGATGATCATGTAATTCATGTAAAAAAAGTACTTGATGTATTGACAAAAGAAAAAACTCTATGTAAAGATGTCAAAATGTGAATTTGCAAAGACATCCTTAGTGTACTTAGGCTATGTCGTAGGAAATGGTCAATTGAAAGTAGACCTTGCGAAGGTTGAATGTATTGTAAAATGGCCTAAGCCAAGTACAGTTACAGAAGTTAGGAGCTTTTTAGGTGCAGTTCGGTACTGGAGAAAGTTCATTGCAAACTTCTCTTATATTGCATCATCATTGCATGCTTTAACCAGTACCAAGGCAAACTTTTAGTGGGGAGGTCCACAACAGAAGGCTTTCGACACTTTGAAGGAAAAGTTGAGCACCGCACTAGTTTTGGCTTTACCAGATTTACATCAACCATTTGAGATTGAGATAGATGCAAGCGGGTTTTCCATGGGAGATGTACTCATGCAAGGAGGTAAACCAGTATGCTACCACTCTAAGACTTTTTTAGGAGTAGTAAGTAACTATCCTACTTATGATAAGGAACTTTATGCTTTAGTTCAGAGTGTTAAAAAATGGAAGCACTACTTAATAGGAAAGAAAACTATAATCCACACTGATCACCAGCCACTACAATATTTGCACTCAGAATCTAAGTTGCAATAGAGTAGGCATTTTAGGTGGATGGGTTTTCTACAATAGTTTCATTTGGTAATTATGTATAAAAAGGGTTCCCATAACAAAGTAGTAGATATGCTCTCTAGGCCTCCTGTTAAGAATGCTTTGATAATCCTTCAAAATAGTTCTATGGTTCATGAAAGTTTTCAGGAACAATATGCTAATGATGAGGACTTTAAGGATATTTATACAGCTTTAATCTAGCGTAAACATGTGGAAGAGAAAGATTACTATGTGCAGGATCATTTTTTGTACCACTTGGGAAAAGTATGCATTCCTAAAGATGAACAGGCACATGTAATCTATGAAGCACACACCTCTTTGATTGCAGGACATTTCGGGGTAAGTAAGACATTAGCTCAATTGCAAAAATATTGTTACTGGCCTCATATGCAGGAAACTGTCACCAAGTATATAAAAGGATGTGTAATGTGTGCAACCAGTAAGCCAAGTAATAGGAAATTGGGTTTGTACACACCATTACCTGTACCATTCCATCCATGGGAAAGTGTGTCTATGGACTTTGTGGGGGGTTTACCTATGTCTAGGAAAGGTCATGATTATTTGTATGTAGTAGTTGATCAATTCAGCAAAATGTGTATGTTAATGCCTTGTAAAAAATAAGTCACTAGTGAACTAACTACTCATTTGTACTTTCAAAATGTATGGGTTCATTTTGGGTTACCTACTTCTATTGTATCAGATCAAGATTCTCGATTCTTAGGGGAATTTTAGTCATCTTTGTGGGGACTCATGGATACCAAGCTAAAGAAGAGTACAACCTTCCATCCACAAATCAACGGATAGACAGAGGTAGTGAATAGGACAGTTGTGCACCTGCTTAGAGGTTACTGCAACAAGTATCCTAAGTTGTGGGATGAAAGCCTTCACTATGTGTAACATGCTTACAACCATGCAACACACTTTTCTACAAAGAGGTCTCCTTTTGAGACTTGCTTCGATTATTTTCCAAAAACACCAATGGATTTTGCTTTTGGAAAGGATGACATCATCGATGGATGCCATGATGTAGAAAGGGCTTTGAAGTTCATCCAGAAGGTCCAAGCAATCCATCAGGTAGTAGAAGCATAGTTGGAGTAGAGCCAAGCAAAATACAAGGCTCGCCATGATAAGCATTGCATTGATCATCAGTTCCAAGTTGGTGATAGAGTTTTGTTACATATCAGTAAGGAAAGAATGCAAGGTGAAGGAAGGAAGCTCAAGCCCATCAAGTATGGTCCTTTTGAAATCTTGGAAAAGATTGGTACCAATGCCTTCCGCCTTAATCTTCCTCCATACATGAAAATTTTCTCAGTTGTCAATGTTGAGAATCTGAAGTTGTATGAGCCTCCAATGATCTTGGATGAAGACATCAATGTTTAGGTTCCATCAGTTGATGATCTTTCACCAGAGTATATGACAGAATTGCCAGAAGATGTCATCCTTGACAAGAATGTCAAAACTTCACAAAGTGGACTAGTTGAATACCTCTGAGTGGGATTAAAGGGGATGCATCCAAGCAAAGCAAGATGGATGGAGATTGGTAAAGTCAAGAAAAATACCCTCACCTATTTTCTGAGTAATCAAACTTTCGCCGGTCCGAAAGCTTCTCAATGGGGAGGCTTGATCCGAGGGATATTTTCACCAAAAATTGAAGTATCTCCAAAACTCCAACAATCAACATCATTTTAAAGTCTTCAAAATTCTCCCCCCAATGCAATTCGAATAGGAAAAAATGGAGTTCATACACTTGAGATATGGCCAGTCAAAGTTGGGTCAAACCTTGGGCAGAGGTCATCAAAAAGGTGAAATTTCAAACTCTCCAAAATTGGTCAAAGTTGGTGCCAAAATGAGGGTCTCGTCAAGAGCTTTTCGAAAACATTCATTTTGTCAAAATTGGACTCCATATGCAAAAGTTATGTGCGGTCAAAGGTGGTTGACCAAAAGGACTATGATGGTGACGTGGCAAATTATAGAGGTGACACATGTTATCAACGTGACATTAATTAATAAAAAAATTAGGTGACATGCATATGGCAGGAAGCCGCATGGCACCTTTTTGGTTTGTTGGAATTATATCTATGTGGCATCATTCAATTTGGACATTGACAAATGGAGAGTGCGGGTCGACCCCATTACCACTGGGCATCAAAAAAGAGCCAGTGGCTATTATGCCACCAACTGCCTTCAACAACATATGGTGCAATGTTATTAATAACCTGCAGCCATTCCAAATTTGGTTAAAGGGCGGTGCGGTGGTTGGAACCACCGACCTCCCTCCTTTTTGCATTTTTCCAAAATCTTTGTTGCCATTGTGCCACGTGAGTGGCCTATGATATTTTCAGCATAGATTTTATTTAAACTTTATCAAAGCCCGATTTCCCCTTCCCTAAATAAGGGCAATCAGTAAATAAAGACAAATTTATAAAATGGAAATGAGTCCCATTCTGAGGAGGGACTGTTGTAAGGGTCTAAATATATTTTTCCCTATTATTAAACATTGTTTGGTATAAAAAGAGGGGTTAGGGGCCTTTTGAAGCCATGGAAATTAAAGGAGAAATTATGCAAATGATGAGAGAGAATTTTTGTAGCTAGGGACTTAGTGATTTTTCCTGCACATAGAGGAATTTTTTATGCATGTGCTTGAAATGAATTAGCACAAATCACTTGTATTGATTTATTGGAGTTAATCAGATCAGTCCCCCTATTAGAGTTGGTCCTGGAGACGTAGTCCTAACCAAACAAAATTTGAAATCAAATGTGTTGTCTCCCTATCTCTCATTCTGTCATTTCATTCTGTGTTTTTCTTAATTGCAATTATGTTAATTTTCTTTATTAAAGCTTTAAAATTAACTTTATGTAATTGGTTAACATTCTCTGTAATAGTCCTAAATCCTAGAAATCAAGTCACCTAGGACCCCTATGGACATACTAAAATGGTATATATGGGTCAAAGGGGGTCATAGGTTGACCTATGACCCCCTTCAACCCATCAAATGATGACATATGTCCCTAGAGTTCCTAGGGACCCTAGGGACATATTAGAATGGTATATATGTGTCAAAGGAGGTCATAGGTAACTTCGACCCATTAAATGATGACATATGTCCCTAGGGGTCCTAGGACAGCTAGGGACATATTGGAATGGTTAATATGGGTCAAAGGGGCTCATAGGGTGACCTATGACCCCTTTTGACCCATTAGATGATGACATATGTCTCTAGGGGTCCTAGGACCCTTAGAGACATATTAGAATGGTTAATATGGGCCAAAGGATGTCATAGGGTGACTTATGGCACCCTTCAACACATTAAATGATGACATATGTCCCTAGGTGTCCTAGGACCCCTACGAACATATTAGAATGGTTAATATGGGTCAAAGGGTGTCATAAGGTGACCTATGACCCCTTCGACCCATTGAATTATGAAATATGTCCCTAGGAGTCCTAAGACCCCTAAGGACATATAAGAATGATTAATATGGGTCAAAGGGGCTCATAGGGTGACCTATGACCCCCTTCCACCCATTAAATGAGGACATATGTCCCTAGATGTCCTAGGACCCCTAGGGACATATCAGAATTGTTAATAGAGGTCAAAGGGGCTCATAGGGTGACCTATGACTCCCTTTGACCCATTAAATGATGGTATATGTCCCTACGGGTCCTAGGACCCCTAGGGACATATTAGAATCATTCATATGGGTCAATAGGGGTCCTAGGGTGACCTACGACCACCTTTGACCCATTAAATGATGACATATGTCCCTAGGAGTCTTAAGAACCCTAGGGACATATTAGAATTGTTCATACAGGTCAAAGATGATCATAGGGTGACCTATGACCCCCTTTAACCCATTAAATGATGACATATGTCACTAGGGGTCCTAGGAACCTTAGGGACATATTAAAATGGATAATATGGGTGGAAGGGGGTCATAGGTTGACCTATGACCCCCCACGACCCATTAAATGATGCCATATGTCGCAAGGGGTCCTAGGACCACTAGGGACATATTAGAATGGTTAATATAGACCAAAGGGGGTCGTAAGTTGACCTATGACCCCTTTTGACCCATTAAATGATGACATATGTCCCTACGGGTCCCAGGACCCCTAGGGACATATTAGAATGGTTAATATGTGTGAAAGGGGATCATAGGTTGACCTATGACCCCACATGACAAATTAAATGATGAGATATGTCCTTAGGGATCCTAGGACACCTAGGGACATATTAGAATGGTTAATGTGGGTCAAAAGGGGCCATAGGGTGACCTATGACCCCCTTTGACCCATTAAATGATGACATATGTCCCTATGGACATATTAGAATGGTTAATATGTCTGAAATGGGTTCATAGGTTTACCTATGACCCCCCATGACCCTTTAAATGATGAGATATTTCACTAGTGGCCCTAGGACCCTGAGGGACATATTAGAATGGTATATATATGCATCAAAGTTGGTCATAGGGTGACCTATGACCCCTTTCCACTTATTAAATGATGACATATGTCCCTAGGGGTCCTAGGACCCCTAAGGACATATTAGAATGGTTAATATGGGTCAAAGAGTATCATAGGGTGACCTATGACCCCTTTTGACTCATTAAATGATGACATATGTCCCTAGGACCCCTAGGGACCTATTAGAATTGTTAATATGGATCAAAGGGGGTCATAGGTTGACCTATAACCCTCTGTGACCCATTAAATGACAACATATGTCCCTAGGGGTCTTAGGACCCCTATGGACATATTACAATGGTATATATGGGTCAAAGGGATTCATAGGTTGATACCCTTCGACCCATTATATTATGACATATGTCCCTAGCTGTGACCTATGACCACATTCAACTAATTAAATGATGGCGTATGTCTCTACGTGTCCTAGGATCCCTAGTTACATATTAGAATGGTATATATGGGTAAAAGCAGGTCATTGGATGACTAACGACTCCCTTTGACCTTTTAAATCATGACATATGTCCCTATGGTTCTTAGGACCACTAGGGACATATTAGAATAGTATATATGATCAAAGGGGGTCATAGGGTTTCCTATGACCCCTTTCAAATTATTAAATGATGACGTATGTCCTTAGGAATTTAGGACCCCTAGGGACATATTATAATTGTTAATATGTGTCAAAAGGTGTCATAGGGTCACCTATGGCCCCCTTCGACCCATAAAATGAAAACATATGTCCGTAGCGGTCCTAAGACCCCTAGGGACATATTAGAATAGTTAATATGGGTCAAAGGATGTCATAGGGTGACCTATGACCCCCTTTGACCCATTAAATGATGATATATGTCCCTACGGTTCCTAAGACCCTTAGGGACATGTTAGAGCGGTTAATATAGGTCAAAGGTTATCATAGCGTGACCTATGACCCCTTTTGACCCATTAAATGATGACATATGTCCCTAGGCATCCTAAGACCCCTAGGGACATATTAGAATAGTTCATATTGGTCAAAGGGTGTCATAGGGTGGCCTATGACCCCCTTTGACCCATTAAATAATGACATATGTCCCTAGGGGTACTAGGACTCCTAGGGACATATTAGAATGTTTAATATGGGTCAAAGGGGGCCATAAGGTGACCTATGACTGCTTTTGACCCATTAAATGATGATATATGACCCCCTTTGACCCATATTAACCATTTTAATATGTCCCTATGGGTCCTAGGACCCCTAAGGACATATTGGAATGGTATATATGGGTCAAAGGGGGTCATAGGGTGACCTATGACCCCTTTTGACACATTAAATGATGACATATGTCCCTAGGGGTCCTAGAACCCCTAAGGACAAATTAGAATGGTATATATGGGTCAAAGGGGGTCATAGGGTGACCTATGACCCTGTTCCACCCATTAAATGATGAAATATGACCCTAGGAGTCCTAAGAACCCTAGGGACATATTAGAATTGTACATATGGGTCCAAGGGGGTCATAGGGTGACCTATGACCCTCTTTAACCCATTAAATGATGACATATTTCCCAAGGGGTCCTAGGACCCCTAGGGACATATTAGAATGTCTAATATGGGTCAAAAGGTGTCATAACATCTTTTATGACACCCTTCGATCCATTAAATGATGACATATGTCCCTAGGGGTCCTAGGACCCCTAGGAACAATTAGAATGGTTAGTATGGGTCAAAGGGTGTCATAGGTTGACCTATGATCCCCTTCAACCCATTAAATGATGACATATGTCCCTAAGGGTCCAAGGACCCCTCGGGACATATTAGAATGGTTAATATGAGTCAAAGGGGATCATAGGGTCACCTATGACCCCCATTGACCAAAAAAATGATGATATATGTCCCTAGGGGTCCTAGGACCCCTAGGGACATATTAGAATGGTTAATATGGGTCAAACGGGGTCATAGGGTGACCTATGACCCTTAAATGATGACATATGTCATATTAGAATTGTTCTTATGGGTCAAAGGGGGTCATAGGTTGACCTATGACCCCCTTTGACCAATGAAATGATGACATATGTCCGTAGAGGTCCTATGACCTGTAGGACTAGAAAAACGGGTTAGAAGCATAACATACTATGAGAAAATCACAAACTTGATCAACATATAGTAGCACCCACTAGTCTACCATGAAAGCCAAACTAATCAAAAGAAAGAAAGCATAATTAAAAAAAACTCCCTTCTTTCCTCTCCAAATGATTATAGCTCCAATTTGCCTATATTGCACACAAGATTGAAGCAAAAGCCTATGATAGGGATAAAGCCATAAGAATACTTGAAGTGTGATTTTAATGTGAGAGCAAGAATGCAAAATTCAAAGAACTAGAGACTCAAATACTCAAGGATTCAAGGAATCAAGACTTAAGCATTCCGATACGAAATAAGAGGAAGGGTGTCCATTTTATAATTGACATCGAGGGTGAGAGCATTGGATTTTTCACCCATAGATATGCAATGTGGAAAGATATTTCTATGATGCATATGACAGAATATGGCACTTGTGAGATTATATGACACATGAGAGTCAAACTTGGCTAAATGTGGAAGAGAATCTATAACGCATCATAAGACACCTCAACCCACTTAAAGCCAAGAATCTATGATGAATAAACCAAGTAGGGACATGCGTAATAGGTAATAATATTTTATTATGAAAAATATTATCCAAGTGTCAAAGGAGAATCCACGAGGTGTCATATCCAAGTGTCATGATGATGCAATATTTTATGAAATATTTGAATTAAAAATCCTCTTATTCCACAAAATAAGAATTAGTAGAAAATGGAATTAATGATGGAAAATGGAACTTAGGAAATTAAGAATTTCCATGGTTTGAAGATAATAAATTAATTAATTAATAAAATTAATTAATTGAGGATGATAATTGGAAAGAAGAATTAGAAGGAATAGGATTAAATTATGCGCTATTTAATCCTAGAGAAAAAATTAGCAGATGATTGGCCAAATTGATTAAATAAATGCAACTGTACCCTTTGATGAAAATGTGACAATAATGGATATTGAATAAGATGATGGAAATGTAGACCAAAGCCATGGTTAAATTGATTGATTGAAGTTGATAGCATGCCAAGGACACATGACATGAATTGGTTGATATGTAACATCAAACCGACATTGTAAATACTACAAGATTGAAATTGATTGATAAGGTTTGATAATAATAACATTGAAAAATATTGTCAATGTTATTAGAATGGTTGATGATGTCATGATTTGACATTGAAAGCCTCAACAATGTCAAAGATTGAATGACATGAATGATAGTTTGACCTAGCACTGAGAGCCATGACAGTACTAAGGTCAAATTGATAAGATTGATAAGTTGATAGGTTTCCAAGGCACTGAAAGCCACAAAAATGCCTAGGAGTGGATAAATGATGATTAATTTGAGATTTTTGATATATTTTGGGTTGATTAGGACTGATTTCAAGTGAATCCGAGTTGATTTGGGGTGATTCTGAGTTGATTTGATATGATTCCAAGTTGATATGAAATTGATGTGAAAGGGGATACAAATGACAAAATATGGTCAATCTAGCCAAAAGATTAGAGTTAGTAGAATGAGAAAATGGGACAAATTAGTATGAATAATTCATGAAACTATAGATGCAAACCATTTTTGAGTGTCTACATTTTGCCCCTCTTTGATACAATGTGATTTAGAGCGTTGTATCAAAGAATAACTAATGAGAAAGCCATAAAAGCATGCCCCAACGATGTGGTATATATGGGTGCCCCATCAAGAAATTGAATAAGATAAGCATATGATAATTTAATTTATCATAAACAAGAATACAAAACCATAGCAACTGATGGAATGAAAATCAAAGCTAAAATGTGAAAGTTATGAGGCCCAAAGTGTAGAACACGGTCAATTCGGAGCCCGAGAATAATTTCATGGGTTACCACTCAAGAAAGACACAAAATGATGAAAATTATAGTTCATGTTGTCTATAATGAATATATGAATCCAACTCAACTGACGGATTTCAATTCTGAGTTAAAATGCAAAAGTTATGGGCTCTGGAGTGCAACATAGGGGCTCCGAGAGCAATTCTGGGTATCCTAGGTCCCCAACTGTGCCCAAAACTCAACCAAGTGCATCATTGACACACTTGGTAAGCCCAAGTGCACCATGAAAGTACCAATTGCGTCAATGATGCACTTGGGAAGCCCAAGTAGTTTCAAAAAGTGTAAAATGTGCCCGAGAAGGCCCTAGGGGCCAAAATCAACATGACGGGGGGCAACTAGGAGCCCAAGAGTAATTGAAAGGATTAACACTCTATATAGTGACCAAATAATGAAAATGATACCTCATTTTTTTCACAATAAATATATGATTCCAATGCAACTGACGGTTCATAAATCAGAGTTGAAACACAAAAGTTATGGTCTTTGGAGTGTAACCTAGGGGTTCCAGGAGCAGTTCTAGATAACCTAGGTTCCCAAGTGCGCCCAAACTCTACCAAGTGTGTCAATGACATAGTTGGCATGACCAAGTGAATAAATGACACAGTTGGGAACCCCAACTACACCCTAAAAGTGCAAACTATGCCCTAAAAGGCTTCAGGGCCCAAAATCAGCCTGATTGGACTCAGAATGATCCGAAACTATGCGTGCATGCCCAAAAATGATGGAAAGATGTCATAACATGAGGGAAATCATCAAAAATGGTCATATTTGGTGAAATATGATGATAAAAACTTCATACTGAGGTTGAACCAGGTGGAAAGCCATATAAATTTGATTGACAGTGTAGGATGATGCAAGAATGCATGAATGCAAGATGAAGATGATTTGGTGAATTAGAAGACATGATCATGGTGATGGAGAATGAGATGACGAAGAAAGATGAGATGAGGGGATTTTATTATTATGGAAAGAATTTTGCTTCTAGAAAGTCCACTATATGTCAAATGGAGCTTTATTTTGAAATGGCAAATGGAATGCAACGCATCATGGCATAAAGGGCCAGAGCGCAAATGCAAGCCTTTTGCGTAAACAAGCACAATGCAAATAGAGAATGACCTTGTCCTTCTTGAGGCATATGTACATGCCCAAGACTCTCAAAGGTACATTATAATAGATAGAAAATAGAAAAAGATGACCATGAACCATCCCAGCCACTCTCATAGATCAATTTATATCATCGAGTGGCATAGGAACATGATCAAAGAAAAACAAAGAAAAAAATAAATCACTAACTAAATAGCATGAGCCAATAGCTATCCTTGTCCATTATTACTTTCTTTTTAGTGTTTTAGGTTTTGAGATGGTGTTTGACATGTTGATGATGTGGTAGCTTTGTTCATGGATTCAGTTGATAGGTTCATAGTGATTGGTTGGATTGATTGTTGGCTCACGTTGGTCAGATAGCGTGATTGTCTTGAAAGTGTAGTGCTTTGAGTTTCAATTTGCAAAGTACAAATGTTTACGCAAAAGGGATGGTTATCCATAGTGAATATGTACAAGGTTTATTGCAAATTTTTTGATGAGCTTTGTGATTTTTAGGGTTTTTTGGGGATATTTGGTTTTTTTTTGTGACTAGTTTTTTTCAGGTCATTTTACAATTTTTAGGGTTTATTTCAGGACATTTTATGATTTTTAGAGATTTTTTCAAGATTGTATTTGAATTTTTAAGGATTTTTTTAGGACATTATGTGATTTTTAGGGATTTTTTCAGGACATTTTATGACTTTTAGGGATTTTTCAGGATCATATTTGAATTTTTAAGGATTTTTTTAGGACATTATGTGATTTTTAGGGATTTTTTCAAGACATTTTATGATTTTTAGGGATTTTTTTAGGATCGTATAAGCATATACAAGTGTTAGCTCCAATCCATTATGTGATAGATCTAATGGATAAAAAGAACTTAGGGGTATGCCCCTAGTTCAAATTCAAACTTATGCACCATGTAGGTAATATGCCCCCAGACAAGATGCAAATTATGTACAGAGGCCAATGATAGAGTGTGTGTGTAGACTAGTGATGCTTAAGCAAGGTAACGAAGGACATTAACCAGTTTTTGAGCCATGATAAGGAACCAAGGATGTATTGCAATATGAAGGATATGATCAAGGAATGATAGAGGGGGAAAAGACTAGATGGAATCCTGATAGATGGAGGAGCAATAACTGATTACACATGGCACCTGTTTGCCAAGTTTTCACCATGGTACTTGCCCAAAGCACCTATTTGCCAGGTTTTCACTTTTGGACGAAATTTTTCTCTTGACTCAAATTTTTGTGCCAAGATGCCTGTTTGCCAGGTTTTGATCAAGGCATCGATTTTTTTCATGACTTTTTTTTTTTTTTTTTTAACATTTTTCAATTTTTTTGGTATTTTTTCAAGACTTTTAGATGGAATCAAGAATGTCACTGACAAATGCTAAGAAGATATCTGTTGTTGGTGCTGCTAGCTGATGAGCTCTGAATCCATGATTGACCATAACTACATAGGATTTGTTCCGAGTCTATAGCTAAAATCAAACCACTAGAAAGGCCTCGAGATATACCATCGTGTACCGTATGTAAGACAATGTTTGTCTCTTGCGAATCAAGGCATCTAAGGATAATTGGGTCAACAAAAATGTCATGTGGGATGTCACTGATGATGACATATGCAAAGACTTGTTGGATAAAGAACTGATTTTGGTTGTTGGACAAATTAGGTAGCTCAATTTGGGGATAAACAAAGGGATATAAGGGAGGGTTGGGAGGGTTGAGACCAATGACCTTCCGCATGAACGCTAATTGAGAGAGCTCCAAAAGACTTTGTGGCATGTTGAACGTTGGAACACTGATATTCATGGCATCATATTTTTCATTTTGTATCCTTGGGAGCTTCTTAGCTTCTGATTTTTTATGGTCTAATGGTGCCTTTCGATTTTCACCAAGAGACCTATGCTTGTTATTTCTTTCTCTTTCTTCTTTGTAACTAGAAGGTGGAGTTGGCTCCCCAAAATATGCCAATATGTTCTCTTTAGAAGGAATTGCTTCTTTATGATCTTCAGTCATAATTCCTTCAATGTCTATTATGAGAGTGTCATCATCGTCGAATTGATAAAAAATTGGTGGTCCATGTTGGTCCCAATCCAAAGCTTTATGATAAATTGAGGGGGTGTCATCATCAGAGCTGAATGGACTTTGGTTAAAGCTATGGATATGGGCATTATATTTGGTTGTATCATTGGAATTCTGCTCAAAAGGGAGAGGATTGTTGGTTTTAGGTGGGATATCCTTAGACGCCTTTTCATTTTTCAAAACATCCATAGTCTTACATGTAGGTACCATGGTACTAGGAGGACCTATTTGTAATGGTTTAAATCCAAGCCCCAAACTAGGAGGTTGTCCTTTTGTAGTGATGGGTTCAATTATACCTTGTTTTTAGACTGCTATAGCCATCATAGCCTTGTTTTTGCATGATAGTAAACCCAAGTCCATACTTGCTAGGAGATATCAAAGTGGGTCCTCATTCTTCTTTTGCTTTCTCAATACATATGGATGTATTCTCAGTGATAGAAGTATCATTCTTTGTATTGATCTTTGATTGTGCTTGAAGTGGTTGTGATTTACCATGAGATTGGGGAGAAACTAATGACTCCCTAATGTGAGAGACTTGAGACATAAAGTACTCTCCACACCCATTGTCTTCAATATTCATCTTTTCCTTGGCTTTACTGAGTAGTATATCAGCATCCACATACTTAGAGGAATTTGTGGGTTGTGCTTCATTGTTTGTTGGGATTTGGAATGTAGTCGCATCTCTTAGATTAGCACAAAATTGAAAAGGATCTGGATCGCCAGGGATGGTAACCTCTACATTGTGATAGGAAAATTTTAGACATTGATGATATGTAGAAGGGACTGCTTTCATAGCATGAAGCCAAGGGCATCCTAGTATCATGTTACAATTCATTTCTATATCTAGGACATGGAACAACGTATCTTCAATAGTTGGACCAACTCTGACAGGTAATGGGATGATGCCCTTGGAGAAGTGTTCACCATCATCATAAGATTTTATTGTGATTCTTCAAGATGGATCCACATCATCTTCAGAATAACCCAAACTGTTGACAACCTTAAGAGTACAGATGTTTAGTCCTGCTCCTCCATCTATTAAGACAGGTCTGACTTTGGCATTATCGATGAAGACTTCGCGATAAAGGGGATCATTATAGTTAGGTTTGTCCTTAGGGATATCACGGGGTGAAAAAGTGATATGTTTTGATGCGGATAGGTTCCCAACCATGGCTTGGAACTGGGTGACATCCATGTTATCTGGGACTATTGACTCTTTAAGGGCTTGCTCTAAGATTTTTTGGTGTTCGGGGGATGTACGCAGTAAGTCCAAAATGGATATTTGTGTAGGGGTTTTGCCAAGTTGTTCAACAAGGCTATAATCAGATGAAGTAGGAGCAGTAGGTCTAGATGGGGCTCTAGGTAGGGTGATCTTGCTATGGCATGTAGTGACAACACAACGAGGGTCTTCAGCCTTCAATGTGAATGTGGATATGGGAAAGTTAGACTCATTAAAGCAATTGATGGTGTAGTCATAGCCGGTGCATGTGTAATTCACATTACCTTGCAAGTTTGAGTTTGAACTTGAGGGTTTCTCTTTGTCATGATTACCCAAAGGATCTTTGAAAATAGTGTGATCAGATTCAGATGCTAATAGTGATGGAGCAACTGTGATGACACCATCATCAATAAGGTCTTGTATTGCATGTTTCAGTTGGAAGCATGATGAAGTCTTATGTCCTTTGGTGTGATGGTAATCACAATACTTTTTTTCATCCCACCAATCAGCTTTATTCAATGGTTCATCTTTGATTGGGGGTAATTGCAGGAAGTTATTACTCAGTAACTATTGCAATGCAGTCTCAAGTGGTATTCCCAATGGCATGAATTTCCTGGCTTTGGTTCTAGGATGTCTTCAAGGTTTATCTTGCATGGGAGTTTCAATTTTTTTTTGTGGAGCTGATGTTTGATTAGAGGTTTGTGAATTTCTATGGTTTACACCTTTCAAAGTCAATTGAGGTTGTGCTATGCTAATCATGTGAGCATCTACAATGCCATCATTAGTCACATTCTTGCTTTTGGAGAAAAATTTTGCCTTGTCATTAGACGAGTTGGTGTTTGTGTTTTCTTTGTTTATCTTGAGGATTCCATTACGGATAAGAGCATCTTCAATACTAGCCCCTTTTTCTATTAGTTTAGTAATGGTGCTTGGACTCTTGATTTTGAGTTCATACATTAAGTCCAGGACTAAGTTTTCAATGCACAAGTTTACTTGTTGTTCTTCAGGGATGTCTAGTGAGCATTGACTAACAAAGTTTCTCCAACGCAGTAAGAATGTGATGAATGATTCTCCTATCTTCTGCTTGGTTGAGCACAAATTAGAAAGTGTCACCTTATTTGTAATGTTAAAGGCAAAGTGGAAGATAAACTTGTCTGCTAGCTCTGACCAAGATTTGATATTACCAAGAAGTTTGGAGTACAATTCAAGTGTAGGCCCACCTAGAGAACGAGGGAACAATCTCATAAGGTAAGTGGGCTCATCACTGAGTTCAGTACATGAAGCACAAAATTCTTGGATGTGATCAATAGGGTTTCCTTTTCCTCAGTATTTTTCAAACCTTGGAGCTTCAAAGTGTTTTGGGAATGGAGGCATATATAGAATTTTATCGAATAGATTAGGACGTAGGTCCCTTTCTATATATAGAGCCTATTTCTTTTGGACTCCCAATGCCTCGACTTGTTTGGAAAGTTGTTTGAATTTTTGTAATAGTTCTTCATTGGGGTTTTACATGATGGTCTTTCCTTTAAGTCTTTTGTGTCTAGGAGTAGACCGTTTGCTGTGGCGAGAACTATGTCTACTTGGTTATGAAATTTTTGTGTCTGATGAGTCTGATGAAGTGTCGCTAGGTGGTGGAGGTATGTTGGCACCTTGAAGACAGAAAGGTCCCTATTGTTGGGGAACTCGTTGTGGTATTTGATGTGGCACTTGTTGTGGGATTGACTGTGATTGTTGTACCATGTGTTGTTGTTGTGCCATGTGTTGTGTTTGTTGTTGGGATACCTCTATTGGTTGTATGTGAGACCATGTACATGCTTGTTGTTGTAGAGGTATTTGTTGAGGTTGTTGTGGCACATGTTGTTTTTGGTATGTGATTTTTTGCTCAAGGCATCTTTGGTATTCCAACTATTGCTTGAGTTGCTCCTGTTGTTTAGCAAATATCATTTTTTGTTGTTGGAATTTCTGCTGAAATTGTTGGTGATAAATTGTGTGTAAGTCAAGTGGGTCCACATGGGATTGTGTATTAGGAATGTTGGATGTTTGCCCCACTTGCAGTTGTTGTCATTGTGGTTGATTTTTTTGTTGATATGTGGGATGTGTGTCAAGTGGATGTAGACTTGGTTGTGCCTTGGAAGTGTTGATTCCTTGTACCATTGTAGGTTGTTGTTGTCGTGGGGGTTGACCAAGTCCTTGAGAATTGAACATTATGTTTGTATTGTTGTTTTGGTACCTTTTTGTTTTAGATGTTCCTACTTGTGACATCATATTGACTTGACTATGAGATACATTTCTATTAGGAATGGGTGTAATGTCAATAAGACTTTTCCTTTGTGTGTCCATAGGGATGGTTGTGCTTGATGTTTCACATGTTGTACTTATGAGAGGCTCTATAGTGTTTGATTTCATAGCACTTGGTAAAGTTAGGAGCAAAGGTGTACTTTGTTGATTTGTCTCCAAAGAAGGTATGTTTGGCATTCCTAGAGCACAAGTCCCTTTAGGTGCATCTTGTTGTTGCAGCATGTGACTAAATTCAAGTATTAATGTCCTTTTGGGGTGCTTAGGGATTGGTGGTATTTCGTCGAACAAGGGGTTAACATTGATGTGTTCAAATCTACTTTGGAGGATTTCAATTGTTTGTTCTTGATGGGACCTTATAGGTGCCATTATTGTGTTTGAAAAATCAAAAGGTTGTTTTCCCTTGTTTAAGTCCAAATTTATCATGGGTTGGATGTTTTCAATTGTTGTGTTGGTTTGATTTTTGGACTTAGGACCTTCCAAGTTTGGGTTAAATTTGACAATTTCTTGGGCTGCCAAATATTTGAAGTTCTTACGAAAACCTTTGTCTTGACATCCCCTAGCCATTTCTTCATCAGTGATGCCATAGTCAATTTTAGAGTCATCACTTAGGTGTACAATACCTTGTTGTATGTTTGATGTGTTAGGTTGGCTGAATTCAAAGGAATGTGATTGTTCATCTTCAGGTAAGGTTGGTACACTTCCTCCTCCTAGTGGCATTGGCATGAATATAGGTTCAAAGTTAGGACTCCATTGAACCACCCCATGTGTGGGGGAAGTGTTTGGAGGAAATCTCATGGTAGGTGCATTGTTCAAGGTTTGTTGTGCCATAGCTTGATTATGAGGATCTTGCAGATACATGTTCAAGGGGTCTGCTAGTAATGGTTGTGATGCCTTGATTTGGTCTTCGTCAAAGGTTTGTTGGATTTTCTTGCTCTTTCTTTATCTTGGATGAGGTTTTGGTTGTGCTTGTGTCTCAGAAAACAAAGGTTGATAGATTTCCTTAGGTCTCTGAGCTAATTTTGTCCTAGTAAGTGTTGGCATGATACCTAAGAGTGCAAATGCAATAGAATTTTTGAATGTTTTGGGTGATTTAGAGTGGTGGGTATGCAAGATATGAGTGTTTTTGGGATTTTTAATTGTTTAGGAATGTTATGAAATGTGAGGAAATGCTAGATGAATTATGGTTTTGATGTGCAAATTGAAAATTTCATAGGGATGTTATGCAAATGCAAATGCAAGGTGTTGTTTTGAAGTTTGACTAGAGGGGATGAAAATGACTCTAAGGTATGCAAGATGACAATTAGGGTTATGTTTTGGACTTGTTAAGGATACTAAAGGTTGATGTATGCAAGGTATATCATGTAAAGGATGATGTTCTAGGGTTTGTAATGACGTTTGGGACATGCAAAATGAGGGTAAATGCTCAAGAACGCAATTTGGTTGATGGACAATTTAATAGGGTTTGGTAGTGAAAATGATGCTAAGAATTTTGATCAATGCAATATGAAGGTGATATACCACTAGGGTAAGTTAAAACGAAATTTGGGGATGCTAGGGATATGATTATGCTATGAAAAGGGTATATGGAAAGTTTTGAACTTAGGTAAAACCATTTAGAAAGTATTTTGTCTAGGAGTTTAACCTTGTGATAAATGACTTTGGATCTTGACCAAAAAAAAAAAACTGATAAAAGACAAAAAGATCAAATTGATAAAAGATGACAAGGTCAAATATATCAAGACATAGATAGATTTTGACCAAAAAAAATGATAAGAAAAGATAAAAAGACTAGTCAAGATCCATTATCCGTCAACACTAGGAGATACTCTAAGACTCATACTTTGTTTAGATTTTTGACTAAATTCAAAGGTTTTGGGGGTTCAAAATGACATTTTGAGGACTCGAAATGGTGGTGATGCTAAGCAGATATGTGATACAGACAATGCCTATGATGCAAAAGAGGATTTTGGGTGCAAGATACGGTTTTGGGTCAAGTGCAGAACAGGGAGGTCTAGAGGCTCCTAGATGCAGTTTTGGGGTCCTAAAGTGCAATTAGAAGGCCCAAAATGGTCATGCAAGTAGTCAAGTGTGCCCTAATAGTGCCAAGTGTGCCCTAAAAGTACCAAGCGCATCATTGACACACTTGGAGCTAGTTTGGGCGCAGTTGGTAAGCTAGGAAGAATGTTTGCTGATTCTGAGGGATATGGTTACCAAACTGACATGCCAGGAAGCTAGGATGTTGGGGTTGATGTTAGGATGGGTTGGGAGATGAAAAATGAAGTTTATGATGTATATAATGATGTATTAAGTGAAGGTGATGAAGATTAGGTGCTGTAGAATGCAGATCTGGGAAAGCTAGTGCAAGGGGAGCTAACCAGGTACCTAAGGACACTGTTGAAGCCCGAAAATGGTATGTGGAACCCAAAACTAGATCTCAGGACCACCAAGTGTGCCTAGATAGTGCATATTGTGTCAATGATGTAGTTGGGGCCCAGTTGGGCACAGTTGGTAGTTTCTGGGCATAGTTGATAAACTGGGCTGAAACTGGCGCAATTCTGGAAGCTATGGTTTCAGGATTGATGTCAGAGAGAGGTAAATAGTAGAGGATAGTGTTAGGGCTAGTATGGATGCTCAAAATGATGGTTAGGAAAATTGGAATGATGGATAAAGTGGTAAAAATGATGAATAGGTATGCAAGGATGCAAGGTGATGAGTGCAAAGTGTCGATTTTGAGATGGGAATGCAAAAACTAAGGAAAGTAAACTAAACCTAAATGGATACAATATGAAAGGTAATAGATACTAAATGAGGATGAAAAGGTGAAATATGAAGTCTATATGATGTAAGAATGAAGCCTAGACTAGGGTGAATGCAAGTGAAGTCTATGCAAGTGTGAGATCTATGTTTTGCCAAGCACATTTAAGAGCACAAGTCGCCATGTTTTCCAAGGTTTGAGTATGTTGAATCAAAGTTTGCAAAGTTTGATAAAGGTTGAAATATTTTGGCAATGTGTGGTGTTTTGACAAGTTCAAATGATATCCAAAGTGTAAATTTAAAAGTTTGGCTTTTATCTTGATTATGTTTTACACACACGCAAGACACATTAAGACAAGAATAGCTGTTGTAAAAAGTTAACAAACACACCACAACCTAGGCTTTTAGGACTATATCCACTTAATTCCTACTTGAACCGAAGTTCACCCATGCTTATCTAGAGCAAACAACCTAGGCTCTTGGCACCACAGGCTCCCCCTTACATTGCACTCACTTCTCCGTGCTACCAAGATCCGCTTCCCAAGGGGCATGACTTCCCAAGGGACTATTGCCTCTACTAAGGACCATGAGAATGTAGGATGTCTTCACGAGCATGGGTGACCCCTTGAGCCAGTGGATAGAAAGGATTTTGGCCACTAAAACATGGTTTTTAGTAAGGGCATTCCGTTCGGCAAGTTAATGATAAACTTTCGTAGAAGGTCTCCTAGCCCCGACAATCGAGGTTTGATGCACCATAAGGGTACTAGAGGAGAGCTATCATGCAGCAATAGTGTCAACATAGCTTTCACCGTAATCAAATTTCATATAGCAGCTGGAACATTAACCTGGCTTGGGCCCATTACCACTCTGAGGTCATCCCCTAGCATACCCAATATCGAGTATCTTGGTCCAAGGCAAGCCTCCTATAGAAGTTGCACATATTTCTCTTACACCCAAGATCCACGAATGGCGAGGGGAGAGGATATGTCCAATGAAACTCCTAGGGATCTAATAGTGTAAACATGCAAATAGACCATCTGTAACACAAAATCACCTAATCTATGTCCTAAAGAGTGATAGGAACTTGAAATGTGGATTTTGATTGATGCATGTGCTTATAGTGAACCCAGGTGTGTTCTGATAGAGCAGATTGCCCCTCGAAATGCCAAAATGGCTTTGAACATCTTCAAGTGTGTCCAGATAGTGCAGATTGCATCAATGATGTAGTTGGGGCCCAGTTGGGTGCAGTTGGTAGTTTTAGGGCGCAGTTGGGATGTCAGGTGCAGATAGTGGGGAAATGGTGCCTAAACAAGACCCACAAACTAAAATTTTCAAAGCTACACTCCCAAGTGCACCCAAACAATGTAGACTGCATCAATGATGCAGTTGGGGCCTAGATGGGTCCAGTTGGTAAGTCAAAAATAGTAGAAAGAGGCTTTCGTGGCTTCTGGGCTCCTAAAACTGCTCCTAGGGGTCCCAAGTGCGCCCTGATAGAGCAAAGTGCACCCTAGGACAGCAAGCTAACAAAATGCATGAAACAAGAGAATATAAGCATTTTATTGGACCCCTTAATTAATCTAGGTGTGAAAAAAGAGAGTAGATAGTCGTTATACCCTTCCAAGTGAGCTCCTTCCTTGCTCCTACAAGCACAAAACAAGAAAACCAAAGTTAGATATGCATGTTCACGTCAGGTTCACCAAATGTAGGACTAGAAAAACGGGTTACAAGTATAACATACTATGAGAAAGTCACAAACTCAATCAACATATATTAGCACCCACTAGTCTACCATGAAAGCCAAACTAATCAAAAGAAAGCAAACATAATTTAAAAAAACTCCCTTTGTCGTTTGTAGCTCCCATGTCCTTCTTTCTTCTCCAAATGATTGTAGCTCTAATTTGCCTATAGTGCACACAAGATTGAAGAAAAAGCCTATGATAGGGATAAATCCATGAGAATACTTGAAGTGTGATTTTAGTGTGAGAGCAAGAATGCAAAATGCAAAGAAGTAGAGACTCAAAGACTCAAGGATTCAAGGAATCAAGACTTAAGCATTCCGATCCGAAATGAGAGGAAGGGTATCCATTTTATAATTGACATGGAGGGTGAGAGCATTGGATTTGTCACCCATAGATATGAAATGTGGCAAGAGATTCCTATGACGCATATGATAGAATATGCGACTTGTGAGATTCTATGACACATGAGAGTCAAACTTGGCTAAATGTGGAAGAGAATCTATGACACGTCATAAGACACCTAGACCCACTTAAAGCCAAGAATCTATGATGAATAATCCAAATAGGGACATGCGTTAGAGGTAATAATATTTGATTATGATAAATCTTATCCGAGTGTCAAAGGAGAATCCACGAGGTGTCATATCCAAGTGTCATGATGATGCAATATTTTATGGAATATTTGAATTAAAAATTCTCTTATTCCACAAAATAAGAATTAGTAAAAAATAGAATTAATGATGGAAAATGGAACTTAGGAAATTAAGAATTTCCATGGTTTGAAGATAATAAATCAATTAATTAATAAAATTAATTAATTGAGGATGATAATTGGGAAGAATAATTAGAAAGAATAGGATTAAATTATGGGTTATTTAATCCTATAGAGAAAATTAGCAGATGATTGGCCAAATTGATTAAATGAATGCAACTGTACCCTTTGATGAAAATGTGACAATAATGGATATCGAATAAGATGATGTAAATGTAGACCAAAGCCATGGTTAAATTGATTGATTGAAGTTGATAACATGCCAAGGACACATGACATGAATTGGTTGATATGTAACATTTAACAAATATTGTAAATGCTATAGGATTGAAATTGATTGATAAGGTTTGATCATAATAACATTGACAAATATTGTCAATGTTATTAGAATGGTTGATGATGTTGCGATTTGACATTGAAAGCCTTAACAATGTCAAAGATTGAATGACATGAATGATAGTTTGACCTAGCACTGAGAGCCATGACAGTACTAAGGTCAGATTGATAAGATTGATAAGTTGATAGGTTTCCAAGGCACTGAAAGCCACAACAATGCCTAGGAGTTGATAAATGATGATTGATTTGAGATGTTTGATATGTTTTGGGTTGATTACGACTGATTTTGAGTGATTTCAAGTTGATTTGGGGTGATTTTGAGTTGATTTGATATGATTCCGAGTTGATATGAAATTGATGTGAAAGGGGATACAAATGAAAAAATATGGTCAATCCAGCCAAAAGATCAAAGTTAGTAGAATGAGAAAATGGGACAAATTAGTATGAATAATTCATGAAGCCGTAGATGCAAACCATTTTTGAGTGTCTACATGACCCATAGGGACATATTAGAATAGTTAATATAGGTCAAAGGGGATTATAAGGTTACCTATAACCTCCTTTGACTCAAAAAATTATGATATATGTCCCTAGGGGTCCTAGGACCCATCAGGACATATTATAATGGTTAATATGGATCAAAGGGTGTCATAGGATGACTTATGACCCCTTTTGACACATTAACTAACGACATCTGTCTATAGGGGGTCCTAAGACCCCTAGGGATATATCAGAATGGGTAATATGGATCAAACAAGGTCATAGGGTGATCTATGACCACCTTTAACCCATTAAATTATAACATATGTCATTAGGGGTCCTAGGACCCCTCGAGACATATTAGAATCGTTCATATGGGTGAAAGTGGGTCATAGGGTGAAATATGACCCTATTTGACCTATGAAATGATGACATATGTCCTTATAGATCCAAGGACCCCTAGGGACATATTAGAATGGTTAATATGGGTCACCCTATGACCCCCTTTGACCCATTAAATGATGACATATGTCCCTAGGGGTCCTAGGACCCCTAAGGACATATTAGAATAGTTAATATGGGTCAAAGGGTGTCATGGGGTGACCTATAACCCCCTTCGACATATTAAATGACAAAATATATCCCTGGGGGTCCTAGGACCCCTAGAGACATATTAGAATGCTTAATATGAGTCAAAGGGTGTCATAGGGTGACCTATGACCCTGTTCGACCCATTAAATGATGACACTTGTCCCTAGGGGTCCTAGGACATCTAAGGACATATTAGAATGGTTCATATGGGTCAAATGGGGTCATAGGGTAATCTATGACATCCTCTAACCTATTAAAACATGACATATGTCCCTAGGGACACTAGGACTGCTACGAACATATTAGAATTATTTATATGAGTCAAAGAGGGTCATAGAGTGACCTATGACCGCCTTTGACCCATGAAATGATGGCATATGTCTCTAAGGGTCCTAAGGCCCCTAGGGACATATTAGAATGCTTAATGTGGACGAAATGGAGTCATAGGATGACCTATGACCCCCTTTGACCTATGTCCTTTGGGGTCCTAGGACACCTAGGAACATATTAGAATGGTCAGGGGTCATAGGGTGACCTATGACCCCATTTGACCCATTTAATGGTTACATATGTCCCTAAGATCCCTAGGGAGATATTAGAATCATTTATATGGGTCAAACTGAGTCATAGGGTGAGCTATGACCCCTTTTTAGCAATGAAATGATAACATATCTCCCTAGGTGTCCTAGGGCCCCTAGGGATAGATTAGAATGCTTAATACGGATAAAAGGCAGTCATAAGGTGACATATGACCTCCTTTGCCCCATTAAATGATGGTATACATGCCTAGGGGTCCAGGACAACTAGGGACATATTAGAATGGTTAATATGGGTCAAAGGGTGTCACAGGGTGACTTATGACCCCCTTCGACCCATTAAATCATGACATATGTGCCTAGGTGTCATATGACCCTTAGGGACATATTACAATGGTTAATATGGGTCCAAGGGTGTCATAGGGTGACCTATGACCCTCTTCGACTCATTAAATGATGACATATGTCCCTACGAGTCCTAAGATCAATATGGGTCAAAGGGGGTCATAGGGTGACCTATGACCCCATTTTACTCATTAAATGGTGACATATGTCCCTAAGATCCCTAAGGACATATTAGAATCATTTATATGTGTTAAAGAGGGTCATAGGGTGACCTATGACCCCCTTTCACCCATTAAATGATGAGATATGTTTATAGGGGTCTTAGGACACATAGGAACATATTAGAATGGTTAATATGTGTGAAAGGGGGTCATAGGTTGAACTATGACCCCCCATGACCCATTAAATGATGAGATATGTCCCTATGGGTCCTAGGATTGCTATGGACATATTAGAATGGTATATATGAGTTGAAGGGGGTCATAGGGTGACCTATGACCCCCTTTGAACCGTTAAATGATGACATATGTCCCTAGGGGTCTTAAGACCCCTACAGATATATTAGAATGGTTAATATGGGTCAAAGCAGGTCATAGGGTGACCTATGACCTCCTTTGACCCATTAAATGACGAGATATGTCCCTAGGGGTCCTAAGAACCATAGGGACATATTAGAATGGATAATATGTGTGGTCATACGTTGACCTATGAGCCTCCTTGACACATTAAATGATGACATATGTCCTTACGGGTCCTAGGACACCTAGCAACATATTAAAATGGTATATATGAGCCAAAGAGGGTCATAAGGTGACCTATACCCCCTTCGACCCATTAAATGATGACATATGTCCCTAGGGGACCTAGGACCCCTTGGGACATATTAAAATGGTATATATGGGTCAAAGAGGGTCATAGGGTGACCTATGACCCCCTTCGACCCATTAAATGAGGACATATGTCCCTAGTGGTCCTAGGGACACTAGGGACATATTAAAATGGTATATATGTGTTTCAAAAGGGTTCATAAGGTGACGTATGACCGTCTTTGACCCATTAAATGGTTACATATGTCCCTAGGGGTCCTAGGACCCCTAGGGACATATTATAATGGTTAATATGGGTCAAAGGGGTTCATAGGGTGACCTATGACCTCCTTCGACCCATTAAATGACAACATATGTCTCTAAGCTTCCTAGGACCCCTCGAGACATATTAGAATGGTTAATTTTAGTGAAAAGTTGTCGTAGGGTGAACTATGACCTCTTTCGACCCATTAAATGATGACATGTGTCTCTAGGTGTCTTAGGATGCCTAAGAACATATTATAATAGTTAATATGGGTCAAAGGATTTGATAGGGTGACCTATGACCCCCTTCGACCCATTAAATGATGGCATATGTCCCTAGGGGTCCTAGGACCTCTAGGGACATATTAAAATGGTTAATATGGATCAAAAGGTGTCATAGGGTGACCTATGATGCTCTTTGACCCATTAAATGATGACATATGTCCCTAGCAGTCCTAGGACCCTAAGGGACATATTACAGTGGTTAATATGGGTCAAAAGGGGGTCATAGGGTGACCTATGAACCCCTTTGACACACTAAATTATGATATATGTCCCTAGGGGTCCTAGGACCCCTAGGAACATATTAGAATCATTCATATATTTTAAAGGGGGTAATAAGGTGACCTATTACCCCCTTTGACTCATTAAATGATGACATATGTCACTGTGGGTCTTAATAACCTTAGCGACATATTAAAATTATTCATATGGGTCAAAAGAGGTCATATGTCCCCTTTGATCGATTAAATGATGACATATGTCCCTAGAGGCCCTAAGACCCGTAGGGATATATTAGAATGGTTAATATGGATGAAAGGGGCTCATAGGTTGACCTATGACCACCCACGACACATTAAATGATGACATATGTCCTTAGGGGTCCTAGGACCATTAAGGACATATTAGAATGTTTAATATGGATCAAAGGGCATCATAGGTTGACCTATGACCCCCTTTGACCTATTAAATGATGACATATGTCCTCAGGGTTCGTAGGACCCGTAGGGACATATTAGAATGGTTAATATGTGTCAAAGGGGGTCATAGGTTGACCTATGACCCCCCACGACCCATTAAATAATGAGATATATCTATAGCGCTCGTAGGACCCCTAGGGACATATTAGAATAATTAATGTAGGTCAAAGAGGGTCATAGGGTAAACTATGAAACCCTTTGACTCATTAAATGATGACATATGTCCCTAGGGGTCCTAAAACCTTTAAGGACATATTAGAATGGTTAATATGTGTGAAACAGGGTCATAGATATACCTATGACCCCCCACGAGCCATTAAATGACGAGATATGTCCCTAGGGGTCCTAGGACCTCGAGAGACATATTAGTATGGTATATATATGGGTCAAAGGGGGTCATAGGGTGACCTATGACCCCCTTTAACCAATTAAATGATGACATATGTCCCAAGGGGTCCTAGGACCCCTAGGGACTTATTAGAATGGTTAATATAGATCAAAGCAGGTAATAGGTTGACCTATGAACCCCTTTGACCCATGAAATGACAACATATGTCCGTAGGGGTCATTGGACCCCTACGAACATATTACAATGGTATATATTTGTCAAAGGGGGTCATAGGTTGACCCCCTTTGACCCATTATATGATGACATATGTCCCTAGGTGTCCTAGGACCTCTAGTTAATTATTAGAATTGTATATATGGGTCAAAGGGGGTCATAGGGTAACTAATGACCCCCTTTAACTCATTTAATCATGACATATGGCCCTACAGGTCCTAGGACCACTAAGGACATATTAGAATGGTATATATATGGATCAAAGAGGGTCATAGGGTTACATATGACGCCCTTCGACTCATTAAATGACAACGTATGTCCTTAGAAATTTAGGACCCCTAAAGACATATTAGAATTGTTAATATGTGTCAAAGGGTGACCTATGACTCCCTTTGATCCATATAATGAAACATATGTCTGTAGGAGTCTTAAGACCCCTACGGACATATTAGAATGGATAATATGGGTCAAAGGATGTCATAGGGTGACCTATGACCCCCTTTGACCCATTAAATGATGACATATGTCACTAAACGTCCTACGACCCATAAAGACATATTAAAATGATTAATATGGGTCAAAGGGAGTCATAGGTGGACCTATGACCCCCTTTGACCCATTAAATGATGACATATGTCCCTAAGGACATATTGGAATGGTATACATAGTTCAAATTGGGTCATAGGTCACCCTATGACCCCTTTCGATACATTAAATGACAACGTATGTCCCTAGGGGTCCTATGAATGCTAGGGACATATTAGAATGGTATATATGGGTCAAAGGGGGTCATAGGTCACCCTATGACCTCGTTCGACCCATTAACTAATGATATATGACACTAGAGGTCATAAGAACCCTAGAGACATATTAGAATGGTACATATGGGTCAAAGGGGGTCATAGGGTGACCTATGAACCCCTTCAACCTATTAAATGATTACATATTTCCCTAGGGGTCCTAGGAGCCCTCGAGACATACTAGAATATTTAATATGAGTTAGAGGGTGTAATAGGGTGCCTTATGACCCACTTCATTCCATTAAATAATAAAATATGTTCGTAGGGGTCATATGACTCCTAGGGACATATTAGAATGGTTATTATGGGTGAAAGGGTGTCATTGGGTGACCTATGACACCCTTTGACCCATTAAATGATGAGATATGTCCCTAGGGGTCCAAGGACCCATCAAGAAATATTAGATTGGTTAATATTGGTCAAAGGGGGTCATAGGTGACCGTATGACCCCCTTTGACTCATAAAATGATGATATATATTAGAATGGTTAATATGGGTCAAATAGGGTCATAGGGTGACCTATGACCCCCTTTGACCGATTAAATGACGACATATGTCATAGTAGAAACATTCTTATGGGTCAAAGGAGGTCATAGATTGACTTATGAACTCCTTTGACCCATGAAATGATGACATATGTCCGTAGAGGTCTTAGGACCCATAAGGACATATTAGAATGGTTAATATGGGTCAAAAGGGGTCATAGGGTTACCTATAATCGCCTTTTACCCACAAAATTATGATATGTCCCTTGGGACATATTAGAATGGTTAATATGCGTCAAAGGGTGTCATTGGGTGACCTATGACCCCTTTCGACCCTATTAAATGATGACATATGTCCCTAGGGATCCGAGGACCCCTAGGGACATATTAAAATGGTTAATATGGGTCAAAGGGTGTCACAGGGTGACCTATGGCCCCTTTTGACACATTAAATGATGACATATGTCCTTAGGAGGTCCTAAGATCCCAAAGGACATATTAGAAGGGGTAATATGAGCCAAATGTTGAGACAATAAATGATGACTTATGTCTTTAGGGGTGCTATGACCCCTATAGACATATTAGAATGGTTAATATGGGTGAAAAGGGGTCATAGGTTGACCTATGAAACTCCACGACCCATTAAATGATGGCATATGACCCTAGTGGTCGAAGGACCACTAGAGACATATTAGAATGGTTAATATGGGCCAAAGGGTGTAATAGGTTATCTAATACCCCCTTTGACCCATTAAATGATGACATATGTCCCTAGGGGTCCTAGGACCTCTAAGGAAATATTAGAATGGTTAATATGTGTGAAAGGGGGTCATAGGTTAACTTATGACCCCCCATGACCCAATAAATGATGAGATATGTCCCTAGGGGTCCTACGACCCTGAGGGACATATTGTAATGGTATATATTGGTCAAATGGGGTTATAGGGTGACCTATGGCCCCCTTTGTCCCATAAAATGATGACATATGTTAGAATGGTTAATATGAGTCAAAGAGGGTCATAGGGTGAGATGTGGCCCCCTTTGTCCCATTAAATGATGACATATGTCCCTAGGGGTTCTATATTAGAATGGTTAATATGGATCAAAGGGGGTCATAGGTTGACCTATTACCCCTTTTGACCTATTAAATGATGACATATGTCCCTAGGGGTCATAGGACCCCTACAGACATATTACTATTTTATATATGAGTCAAAAGGGGTCACAAGGTGACCTATGACCCCCTTTGACTCATTAAATGATGACATATGTCCCTACCTGTCCTAGAACTCCTAATGACATATTAGAATGGTATATATGGGTCAAAGCAGGTCATAGGGTGACTAATGACCCACTTCGACCCATTAAATCATGACATATGTCCCTACGGGTCCTATGACCACTAGGGACATATTAGAATGGTATATATGGATCAAAGGGGGTCATAGGGTTACCTATGGCCACCTTCGACACACTAAATGACAACATATGTCTCTAGGGTTCCTAGGACCCATAGAGACATATTAGAATTGTGAATATCTATCAAAGGGTGTCATAGGGTGACCTATGACCCATTTTGATCCATATAATGATGACCTATGTCACTAGGGATCTAAGGGCCCCTAAAAACATATTAGAATGGTTAATATAGATCAAAGGGTGTCGTATGGTGACCTATGACCCCTTTTGACTTATTAAATGATGGCATATATCCCTAGGTCTCCTAAGACCCATAAGGACATATTATAATGGTTAATATGGGTCAAAAGGTGTCATAGGGTGAGCTATGAACCCCTTTGACCCATTGAATGATGACATATGTTTCTAGTACTCTTAAGACCCATAGGGACATATTAAAATGATTAATATGGATCAAAAGGGGTCATAGGGTGACCTATGACTACTTTCGACCCATTAAACGATGATATATGTCCCTAGGGGTGCTAGGACCCCTAAGGACATATTAGAATGGTTAAAATATGTCAAAAGGGGTCATAGGGTGACCTATGACCCCCTTTGAGCTATTAAATTATAACATATTTCCATAGGGGTCCTATGATCACAAAGGACATATTAGAATGGTTAATATAGGTCAAAGGGGGTCATAGGTTGACCTATGACCGCCATTGACCCATTAAATGATGACATATGCCTCTAGTGGTCTTAAGACCCCTACGAAAATATTAGAATGGTATATGGGTCAAATAGAGTCATAGGGTGACTTATGACCCCCTTCGACACATTAAATGACAACATATGTCCCTAGGGGTCTCATGACCCTTAGGGACATATTAAAATGGTATATATGGGTCAAAGGGGACCATAGGGTGACCTATGACCCCGTTTAACCTATTAAATGATGACATATGACCCTAGGGGTCCTCTGAACCCTAGGAACATATTATAATGGTATATATGAGTCCAAGGGGTTCATAGGGTGACCTATGACCCCCTTTGACCGATTAAATGATGACATATGTCCCTAGGGGTCTTAGAACCTTTAGGGACATATTAGAATGCTTAATATGAGTCAAAGGGTGTCATAGGGTGACCTATGACCCCCTTTGACCCATTAAATGATGACATATGTCCCTAGGGGTGTTAGGACCCTTAGGGACATATTATAATCATTCATATGGGTCAAAGTGAGTCATAGGGTGACCTATGACTCCTTTTGACCCATTAAATGATGACATATCTCAGATTATAATTGTTCTTATGGGTCAAAGGAGGTCATAGGTTGACCTATGACCCCCTTTTACCCATCAAATGATGACATATGTTCGTAGAGGTCCTAGGACCCATAGGGACATATTAGAATGGTTAATATGGGATCAAATGGGGTCATAGGGCTACCTATGACCCCCTTTGACTCACAAAATTATGATATATGTCCTTAGAGGTCCTAGGACCCCTAGGGACATATTAGAATGGTTAATATAGGTCAAAGGGTGTCATGGGTTGATCTATGACCCCCTTTGACCCATTAATTGATGACATATGTCCCTAGGGGTCATAGGACACCTAGTGACATATTATAATGGTTAATATGGGTCAAAGGGTGTCATAGGTGACCTAAGACCCCCTTTGACACATTAAATGATAACATATTTCCCTAGGGTGTCCTAAGACCCCTAGGTATATATTAAATTGAGTAATATGGGTCAAACGGGGTCATAGGGTGATCTATGACTTTCATTGACCCATTAAATGACAACATATGTCCTTAGGGGTCCAAAGACCCCTTGAGACATAAATAGAATTATTCATATGGGTCAAAGAGGGAAATAGGGTGAAATATAACCCCATGTGACCCATGAAATGAAGATATATATCTATAGGGGTCCAAGGACCCGTAGGGACATATTAGAATGGTTAATATGGGTCAAAGGGGGTCATAGGATGGCCCATGACCCCCTTCAACCCATTAAATGATGACATATGTCCCTAGGGGTCTTAGGACCCCTAGGGACATATTAGAATGGTTAATATGGGTCAAAGAGTGTCATTGGGTGACCTATGGCCCCCTTTGACCCATTAAATGAAACTATATTTCCCTAGGGGTTCTAGGACCCCTAAGGACATATTAGAATGCCTAATATAGGTGAAAAGGTGTCATAGGGTGACCTATGACCCCTTTCAACCCATTAAATGATAACATATGTCCCTAGGGGTCTTGGGACCCATAGGGACATATTAGAATGGTTAATATGTGTCAAATTTGTTCATAAGGTGACCTATTACCCCTTTTGACCCATTAAATGATGACATATATTCCTACGTGTCTTAAGACCCCTACGAACATATTAGAGTCATTTATATGGATCAAAAGGGGTCATTAGCTGACCTATGACCGCCTTTGACCCATGAAATGATGACATATGTCCCTAGCAGTCCTCGGGCCCCTAGGGACATATTAGAATGCTTAATATGGATCAAAGGGAGTCATAGAGTGATCTATGACCCCTTTTGACCCATTAAATGATGATATATGTCTCTAAGGGTCCTAGGACCCCTTGGGACATATTAGAATGGTTAATATGGGTCAAAGGGTGTCATAGGGTGACCTATGATCCCCTTCAATCCATTAAATCATGAAATATGTCCTTATGTGTCCTATAAACCCTAAGGACATATTAAAATGGTTAATATGGGTCCAAGAGTATCATAGGGTGACCCATGACGCCCTTCGACCCATTAAATGATGATATATGTCCCTAGGGGTCCTAAGATCAAATGGGTGTCATAGGGTGACCTATGACTGCCTTCAAACCATTAAATCATGACATATGTCCCTAAGTGTCCTTTGACCCTTAGGGACATATTAGAATGGTTAATATGGGTCCATGGGTGTCACAGAGTGACCTATGACCCCCTTCGACCCATTAAATGATGACATATGTCCTTAGAGGTCCAAAGATCAATATGGGTCAAAGGGGGTCATAGGGTGACCTATCACCCCATTTTACTCATTAAATGGTGACATGTGTCTCTAAAACCCCTAGGGACATATTAGAATCATTTATATGGGTTAAAGGGGGTCGTAAGGTGACTTGTCACCCTCTTTGACCCATGAAATGATGACATATGTCCTTAGGGGTCCTAGAACTCCTACGGACATATTAGAATGGTTAATATGGGTCAAAGGTGGTCATAGAATGACCTATGACTCCCCACAACCCATTAAATGATGAGATATGTCCCTAAGGGTCCTAGGACCCCTAGGGACAAATTATAATAGTATATATGGATCAAAGAGAGTCATAGGGTGACCTATGACCCCCTTTGACCCATTAAATGAAAATATATGTCCCTAGTTGTCCTAGGACCCCTAGGGACATATTAGAATGGTTAATATGGGTCAAAGATGGGCATAGGGTGACCTATGACCCCTTTGGCCCATTAAATGATGACATATGTCCCTAGGGGTCCTAAGACCCCTAGGGACATATTAGAATAGTTAATATGTGTGGTGAAAGGTTGAGCTATGACCCTCTTTAACCCATTAAATGATGATATATCTCCCTAAGGGTCTTAAGACCCTTGATGGAATATTAGAATGGTATATATGTTCCAAAGGGGGTCATAGGGTGACCTATTACCCCCTTCGACCTATTAAAATGATGACATATGTCCCTAGGGGTCCTAGGACCCCTAGGGACATATTAGAATGGTATATATGGGTCAAAAAGGGGTCATAGGGTGCCCTATGACCCCCTTCAAACCATTAAATGATGACATATGTCCCTAGGGGTCCTACGGCCACTAAGGACATATTAAAATGATATATATGTGTCAAATGGGGTCATAAGGTGACCTATGACCCCCTTCGACCCATCAAAAAGTAATATATGTCCCTAGGGGTCAGAATATATTATAATAGTTAGTATGGATCAAAGGGGTTTGTAGGGTGACCTATGACCCCCTTCGACCCATTAAATGATGACATATGTTCTTAGGGGTCCTAGGACCCCTAGGGACATATTAGAAAAGTTAATTTCAGTCAAAGGTTGTCGTAGGGTGAAAGGGTGTTATAGAGTGACCTATGACCCCCTTCGACCCATTAAATAATGAAATAGGACTCTTAGGGATATATTAGAATGGTTAATATGGGTCAAAGGGTGTCATAGGGTTACCTATGACCCCCTTCGACCCATTAAATGATGGCATATGTCACTAGGGGTCCTAGGACCCCTAGGGACATATTAGAATGGTTAATATGGGTCAAAAGGGGGTCATAGGGTGACCTATGAGCCCCTTTTACCCACTAAATGATGATGTATGTCCCTAAGGGTCCTAGGATCCTTAGGAAAATATTAGAATCATTCATATGGGTGAAAGAGGGTCATAGGGTGACCTATGACCCCTTTTGACCCATTAAATTATGACATATGTCCATAGGGGTCATAGGACCGCTAGTGACATATTAGAATGGTTAATATGAGTCAAAGGGAGTCACAGGTTGACCTATGAGTCTCTTTGACCCATTTAATGATGACATATGTCCCTAGTGGTCCTGGGACCCCTAGGGACATATTGGAATGGCATATGGGTCAAATAGGGTCATAGGGTGACGTATGACCCCCTTCAACACATTAAATGATGACATATATCCCTAGGGGTCCTAGGACCCCTAGGGACATATTAGAATGGTATATATGGGTCCAAGCGGGTCATAGGGTGAGCTATGATCCCCTTCGACCATTTAAATGATGACATATGTCCCTAGGGGTCCTAGGACCCCTAGGGACATATTATAATCATTCATATGGGTCAAAGTGGGTCATAGGGTGACCTATGCCTTTAACCCATAAAATGACAACATATGTCCCTAGGGGTCCTAGGACCCCTCGGGACATATTAGAATAGTTAATATGGGTGAAAGGGGGTCATTGGTTGACCTAGGACCCCCCACGACCTATTAAATGATGACATATGTGCCTAGGGGTCTTACGACCACTAGGTACATATTAGAATGGTTAATATGGGTTAAAGGGGTTCATAGGTTGACCTATGACCCACTTTGACCCATTAAATTACGACATATATCCCTAGGGGTCCTAGGACCCCTAGGGACATATTAGAATGCTTAATATGTGTGAAAGGGGGTCATAGATTGACCTATGATCCCCATGACCCATTAAATGATGAGATATGTCCGTAGGGGTCCTAGGACCCTGAGGGACATATATAGAATGGTATATACGGGTCAGATGGTGTCATAGGTTAACCCATTAAATTATGACATTTGTCCCTAGGGGCCCTAGGACCCCTAGTGACATATTAGAATGGGTAATATGGGTCAAAGGAGGTCATAGGGTGACCTATGACCCTCTTTGAACCATTAAATGATGACATATGTCCCTAGGGGTCCTAGGATTGCTAGGGACATATTATAATCATTCTTATGGGTCAAAGGGGTTCATAGGGTGATCTATGACCCCCTTTGACCCATGAAATGATGACATATGTCCGTAGGGGTCCTAGGACCCCTAGGGACATATTACAATGGTTAATATGGGTCAAAGGGGGTCATATAGGGACCTATGACCCCCTATGCCCTCAACCTCAAACTTTGATTTATGTCCTTGTTCATGCTCCTAAGCTCACTTTTGTGGTAGATCCTCAAAAATTCTTGGTGTGCTTGTTTGATCCTTATAGAAAATTGATGTAAATAGAGACAAGTTGATCTCCTTGTAAGATAGATTTTGTTCTTCAAACATTTAAGTTTTTGACCAAGTGTAAAGTTGACTTGCATTGGGATAGATGAATGCCTATGAATTGAATCCTTGAACTTGTCCATGGAACTCTTTAAATCGAAACTTGTCCCATGTTTTTGACTAGTGAAGGTTTGGTCTTGGGATAATTCCTTCAGCTTGATGGTTGAATTTTCTTTCCTTTGCTCCACTTTCAAAGTGTATTATCTTGAAGTATTTTCCTTTGAACTCAGATGCTTTTGACGAGTCCCCTTTCATTGCTTTCCTTGGCCTTGAGCTTGAACTCATGTTTCACCTTGCTTCATTCTCTTCCTTGTGGCTATCCTTCATTTTCCTTAAAGAGGGCAATGTTTGTGAGTTGATTCATGTTTATGGTGATAAAACATAAATGTCTAAATTTTGAATTAGTCAAACATTAATGAAATACAGGGAACACTAATGCAAAGCACCTAATTTTTTTTCTTTTCTTGATGTAATAAGGTCTAAGGATAGATCTAATGATCTCCCTATGACCATCCACATTTGTAATGGACACAAGACCCCATGGTGCAACTATAAGCCTTGGCCATCAATTGGTCCAATAAAGTGTATTTTTGGTAAATTCCATGTTTTTAGGTAAGTCTTGATGTTTAAAAAATTATTAGGGTACCTAGGAGTTTGTAGAGTCCATTTCCAATTAAACTTGTCTTAGTGCAAAAATTGCAAAAAGTTGCTTAACAACTTTTGCAATTTTCTTGACAACTTTTCAAAACCTAACTTCTAACAGCTAGAACTATTCAAATCATTAGTTCCATTAGCTCTGGGTGGGTGGGTGAACCCTAGTGAGACCCTTGTTCTTGCCACGAAGACCATCCATCATCCACAACCACCTCATACCAAGGATTCCCCAAGGTTCTCTAAGTGCATTTTGAGGTCGATCTTTCGAGGGTCATAACTTGGAGCTAGTGAGGGCTATCGATGAACTATTGAATGCTACAAGATGGTGATGTTAAGGCCTACAATAAACTATCTTATTTTGAAGAGATCACATTCTGTTTGGATTCGGCATGATCTCGCTCGATGCCAAAACTCACAGTGTGCCTCAGTTCATAGGTGCACCATAGCATAACTTTGAAACCGCTGATCTTGGCATCGAATCGTCAGTGCCATTAGCTCTAGGTGGGTGGGTGAACCCTAGTCACACCCTTTTTATAGCCACAAAGACCATCCATCATCCGCGGCCACCCTATACCAAGGAGTCTCCAAGGTGGTCTAAGTGCATTTCAAGGTTGATCTTCCAAGGGTCATAACTTGGAGCTCATGAGAACTATCGATGAACTGTTGAATGCTACAGGACAGTGATGCTAAGATCTAAAATTACCTATCTCAATTTTGAGAGATCACATTTCATTTGGATTCGGCACAATGATCTCGCTTGATGCCAAAACTCGTAGTGTGCCTCAGTTCATAGGTGCACCATAGTGCAACTTTGAAACTGCTAATCTTGGCATCGAATCATTAGTGCCATTAGCTCTAGGTGGGTAGGTGAACCCTAGTGAAACCCTTGTTCCATCCATGGAGACCATCCATCATTTTCAACCACCCCGTACCGAGGAGTCTCCAAGGTTCTCTAAGTGTGTTTTGAGGTCAATCTTCTGAGGGTCATAACTCAGAGCTCGTGAGGGCTATTCATAAACTGTCAAATGATACAGGATGGTGATTTTGAGGCCTAAAATAACCTATCTCATTTTGAAGAGATCACATTCCATTTGGATTTGGCACAGTGATCTCACTCGATGCCAAAACTCACAGTGTGCCTCAGTTCATAGGTGCACCATAGCATAACTTTGAAACCGCTGATCTTGGCATTGAATCGTCTATGCCATTAGCTCCGGGTGGGTGGGTGAACCCTAGTCACACCCTTGTTCTAGCCATGGAGACCATCCATCATCCACAGCCACCCCGTACCAGGGAGTCTCCAAGGTGCTCTAAGTGCATTTCAAGGTTGATCTTCTGAGGGTCATAACTTGGAGCTTATGAAGACTATCGATGAACTATTGAATGCTATAGGATGGTGATACTGAGACCTAAAATTACCTATCTCATTTTTGAGAGATCACATTTCATTTGGATTTGGCACAATGATCTCGCTCGATGCCAAAACTCGCAGTGTGCCTCAGTTCATGGGTGCACCACAATGCAACTTTGAAACTACTGATCTTGGCATCAAATCATCAATGCCATCAGCTCCAGGTAGGTGAGTGAACCCTAGCGACACCCTTGTTCTAGCCATAGAGACCATCCATCATCCGTGGCCACCCCATACTAAGGAGTCCCCATGGTTCTTTAAGTGCGTTTTGAGTTTGATCTTCTGAGGGTCATAACTTGGAGCTCGTGAGGGCTATCGATGAACTGTCAAATGCTACAAGATGGTGATGTTGAGGCCTAAAATAATCTATCTCATTTTCAAGAGATCACTTTTCATTTATATTCAGAACAACAATCTCGCTCGATGTAAAGACTCAGAGTGTGCCTCAGTTCATAGCTGCACCACAGCGTAACTTTGAAACCACTAATCTTGGCATTGAATCATTAGTGCCATTAGCTCTGAGTGGCTGGGTGAACCTTAGTCATACCCTTGTTCCAACCATAGAGACCATCCATCATCCACGGCCACCTTGTACCAAGGAGTCTCCAAGGTGTTGTAAGTGCATTTCAAGGTCGATCTTCTGAGGGTCATAACTTGGAGCTCATGAGGACTATCAATGAACTGTCAAATGCTATAGGACGGTGATGCTAAGACCTAAAATTACATATCTCATTTTTGAGAGATCACATTCCATTTGGATTCAGCACAATGATCTTGCTTGATGCAAAATCTCCCAATGTGCGTCAGTTCATAGGTGCACCACAACGCAACTTTGAAACCGCTGATCTTGGCATTGAATCGTCAGTGCCATTAGCTCTAGGTGGGTAGGTGAGCCCTAGTGACACCCTTGTTCTAGCCATAGAGACCATCCATCGTCTATGGCCATCCCATATTGAGGAGTCCCCAAGGTTCTCTAAGTGCATTTTGAGGTAGATCTTCTGAGAGTCATAACTCAAAGCTCATGAAGGCTATTGATGAACTGTTGAATGCTACAAGATGGTAATTTTTAGGCCTAAAATAACCTATCTCATTTTTGAGAGATGACATTCCATTTGGATTCAGCACAACGATCTCGCTCAATACCAAAACTTGTAGTGTTCCTCAGTTCATAGGTGCACCACAGCGTATCTTTGAAACCACTGATCTTGGCATTGAATAATCAGTAACATTAGCTCCTAGTGGGTGGGAAAACCCTATTCATACCCTTGTTCTAGCCACAGAGACCATCCATCATCTATGGCCACCCCGTACCAAGGAGTCTCCAAGGTGCTCTAAGTGAATTTCAAGGTCGATCTTCTGAGGGTCATAATTGGGAGTTCGTGAGGACTATTGATGAACTATCAAATGCTATAGGATGGTTATGCTAAGACCTAAAATAACCTATCTCATTTTTGAGAGATCACATTTTGTTTGGATTCAGCATAGCGATCTCATTCGATGCCAAAACTCGTAGTGTGCCTCAGTTCATAGGTGCACCACATCGCAACTTTGAAACCGTTGATCTTGGCATCAAATTGTCAGCATCATTAGCTCTAGGTGGTTGGATGAACACTAGTCACACTCTTGTTCCAGCCACGAAGACCATCCATCATCTACGGCCACCCCGTACTGAGGAGTCCCCAAGGTTCTCTAAGTGCATTTTGAGGTTGATCTTTCGAGGGTCATAACTTGAAACTTGTGAGGGCTATCAATGAACTATTAAATGCTATAGGATGATGATGTTGAAGCCTAAAATAACCTATTTCATTTTTGAGAGATCACATTCCGTTTGGATTCAACACAGTGATCTCGCTCAATGCCAAAACTCGTAGTGTGCCTCAGTTCATAGGTGCACCACAACATAAATTTGAAACCACTAATCTTGGCATCGAATCATCATTTCCATTAGCTCCGAGTGGGTGGGTGAACCCTAGTCACACCTTTGTTCCAACCACAAAGACCTTGTGTCATCCGTGGCCACCCCATACCAAGGAGTCTCCAAGCTGCTCTAAGTGCATTTCGAGGTCGATCTTTCGAGGTACTTATACATATTTTGTTCCTATTATTATCTGTATAAGTCACACATCTATTTTATGTTATTACAATTTTATGTTTAAAAGACAAAATATATGTTAAAAGCATTTGGTTAGCTCAACCACTCAGAATAAGACTTTTCGAATGCCAGGGTTGTTGAGAATAAATATTGAATTCATATGGAATGTGTTGTGTATAATTGGAAGTTATTTAATTCATTGTCTCATTGTTTTGGGTTACTTCTTATATGATTATTTTTAGAAAGCTCTTAAATTAGCACTAATATGCATTGAAGAATTATTAAAGGAATATGAATTGAGGAATACTCACTATAAGAATTTTATGAATGATAAAGGGAAAAACTCTTACCCACATTCATAGTGATGAAGATCTCTCGAATTCGAGAATAAATGAACATTCATTTCTACTATTTTAGTTAATCTTGGGAGTATTTTTTTAATGTTCAACTAAATTGCCTCATATATTCAAACTTTCAATGTCTCCACTTGCTAAGATTTTCAAATAAATTCTTGAAATATGGGCATCAATAATATGAATCATATAATATTTACAAACCATTACTCATATAATATGAATCAATAATAAAATTTTGAACTATAATATACCATTTATTAATAATGAACATATCAAAATAGACTAGCATATCCATAGAAAAAGAACTCAAATATATATCAAAATACATGGATCCATATACAAAGTGTGGCTGATCATGCCATCAAAATGTGTATAATATCAATGTTTCTATGCACAATGTGGCATATGCCATCTCAAAATGTCTCATGATGCATCCTATGATAACTATAATATCCTAGGGTGCTCGTGGATGATCAAAATGTAGCCTCTTCGTTGCACTAGGTTCCTACATAAACAAAAATGAAAAACCCAAAGTTAGACTACTAAATTTATATGATTCTTTGTATCTAACATTGAATTAATAAAATTCATAATGATCTTTTTTGTAATAAAAATTTATACTATCAAAATTTCATAATAAATACCTCTCTTGTTGACCTCTTGCACCAGTTAGGAGTCCTATCATATGCCCTCGGCAATGCTTCTACCTCTCTAATTGTGGGTTGTATATGTTCAAATTATACATTTGTCGAATGAATCTACAATTTAAAATATAACATTATAATTCATAGCATGCTAAATTTATAACATATTTAATCATGAATTCAAACTACAACTTACTATTATAGACTCCTCCTTAGGAGAGAGTGCTTGCATCATTAAATCTACATAACTCTCTCATCAGACCTCATGTGCACTAGGAGTCTCCTATGAGATACAAAATAGTAGTTTTTAATATCATGAAAATCAGTTTTAAATTTATTTATGAAGATAAGGATAATAAAAAATAAATGATACTTATACATACAGTGGGGCTCTCAATGCAAATGGAAATCCCTGATGGTCTATGATGTAGAATCTTTACAAGCTCATCTCCAGTAGCCACACCCTATATACAATAAAGAATTTAATTAAATGAGATTACCACAAACATGTTACAAGAATGCATCGATATTTAATCAAATAGAAAGCACCTAATTACCTTTCCTTTGTCAATGCGCCCTGGCTCACTCTCCACACTTTGTCCCCCTGAGATAGTTGCTACCTCCAAGATAAAAGAAATTTTAGCAACTATATATGCTATAATATTAAAAAAAAAATGCAAACACAACATAATGTACCATAGATGTCTCAAGGCCAAATGAAATGGTTGAGAGCATGGCATCATCAATCTATCCGAGCTCCTCCTAGATCATGAACTAAACATGAATGAAGATGACATACACATAAAAGTCAATATGGATTAAAAATTAAAATTACTCTATTATAAAAATTAACTTTAAATCGCATATGTCATAACAAAAAAATTTATACATGTACCGACATTGAGGGAGTCCATGCGTCTGCATTCCCCTCCTCTCTCGCATCAAGGTCTATAGCCTCTGCATGTGTGTTTGGTGTATCCTCACCTAATACAAAATGATACTCAGGAAGATCACCTATGTGACCTAGGAAAATATTCTTGCATGTATTGCAAGTGTGAGGCACACAAACGTGTGATGAGCTAGCCAATGATGAACTGGCACCAGCATCATCAACACAAGGAGGCAGGACTTACCTAGCCTAAGATATCATTAGGCTACTCAGCCTATGAATGGCTCTAATGGTCTGAGAGCTAGCCTCTGTCATAATATCTAGATGCTACACTCGAGAAGGAGGGGAGATATTAGTGGGGGGGACAAAAGTGCCAGCTTTCTTTCACTGGGAAGAGGGTCTATCCTAAGGATCTCCTAGTCCTGAGCCCATGTTGGGCTTCATGCTCCAATATTTGTCAAATGAATCTACAATTTAAAATATAACATTATAATTCATAACATGCTAAATTTATAACATATTTAATCATGAATTCAAACTACAACTTACTATTGTAGGATCCTCCTCAGGAGAGAGTGCCTGCATCATCAAATCTACATAACTCTCTTGTTGGACCTCATGTGCACTAGGAGTCACCTATGAGATACAAAATAGTAGTTATTAATATCATGGAAATAAGTTTTAAATTTATTTATGAAGATAAGGATAATAAAAAATAAATGATACTTAAACATACAGTGGGGCTCTTAGTGCGAATGGAAATCCCTGATGGTCTACGATGCAAAATCTTTACATGCTCATTGCCAGTAGCCACACCCTATATACAATAAAGAATTTAATTAAATGAGATTACCACAAATATTTTACAAGAATGCATCGATATTTAATCGAATAGAAAGCACCTAATTACCTTTCCTTTGTCAATGCGCACTGGCTCACTCTCCACACTTTTTCCCCTCGGGACATCTGCTACCTGCAAGATAAAAGAAAGTTTAGTAACCATATATGCTATAATATGAAAAAAAAAAAAATTTAACACAACATAACGTATTGTAGATGTCTCAAGGCCAAATGAAATGGTCGAGAGCATGGCATCATCAATCTGTTCGAACTCCTCCTCAGTCATCAACTAAACATGAATGAAGATCACATGCATATAAAAGTCAATATGGCTTAAAAATTAAAATTACTCTATTATAAAAATTAACTTTAAATCACATATGTCATAAAAAAAAAAATACACTTACTGACACTGAAGGAGTCCATGCCTCTACATTCCCCTCCTCTCTCACATCAGGGTCTGTAGCCTCTGCACATGTGTCTGGTGTATCCTCACCTAATACAAAATGATACTCAAGAAGATCACCTATGTGACCCAGGAAAATATTCTTGCATGTAATGCAAGTGTGAGGCACACAAACATGTGATGAGCTAGCCGATGATGAACTGGCACTAGCATCACCAACATGAGGAGGTAGGACCAACCTAGCCTAAGATATCATTAGGCTACTTAGCCTATGAATGACTCTGATGGTCTAAGAGCTTCCTCTGTCATAATATCTAGATGTTGCACTCAAGGAGGAGGGGAGATATCATGGGGGGGGGACAAAAGTGCTAGCTTTCTTCCTCTGGGAAGAGGGTCTATCCTAAGGAGCTCCTAGTCCTAAACCCATGTTGGGCTTCATGCTCCAATTGTTCACTTTCAGTTTCAACACAAATTCTGCATATAATTTTCTACGGAAATAAAATGATATTTCTAAATTGCCATGTGGAGGGATATCAAAGACCATCCACCAAAGATCCCAAAAGTTTTCATGTATGACATCATTTGTGCACCATTTAATAGACAGTTTGGATTTTTTTGGGTCGACTAGTAAACCCATTTTTGGGTTTGCAAAAAGGCTAGCCAAAACTTCTTTGATTATGTTGACGGTCGCAATCTCATCATAGTCCAAACCATCATCAAACATCGCGTGCATTTCATCATTCCAATAAAGAGTGGTATTTTGTTGGTTTGTAAGGGTTTCAATATTATCCACTATGGTGTTTAACATGGATAACATAGGAGCCAATGCGGGTACATTATTATATGTTCTATGCAAACCTCTCGACTCGGTGAGATTCTCATTTATCAAATCCTCAATTCGAGGAGGGTTTTGAGGGGGTAGAGGATCATTTGGTGGATGGTTTTGTGGGGGGACTGGATCGTTTAGTGGGGGATTACGAAGAATATTATTCTGTGCCTCAGTGTCATCATTCTAATCAGCCATTCCTATTGAATTGAAAAATGTAATATATATTAAAAAAATCTTAATTTTAACCAATTTTTTCAAAAAAAACTCTAGATTCAACTAAAACAAACAAAATTATGCTAAAATCTATTCAATTTAGATTTAAAATGAATTTAAAAAAAAAAAAAAATTACTTGGATATCTGATATTCGATATAGAATCAGATATCCGATGTAGAACCCGATATCGGTCACTCGTGGCCTCAAAATCTAGAAAATACAAGGTTGCAGGTCTGTGTTTTTTTATATATGTGATGGCAGGGATAAGATATCCAATATTATATCAGATATCTGATTCAATATTGGATATCCGATATAATATAGAATATCTGATATATTGGATATCCGATATAATATAGAATATCTGATATATTGGATATCTGATATAATATAGAATATCTGATATGTTGGATATGATATTTTATAACGCAAATCTCATATTTTATAATGCAAATGATTTTACATAACATATGATATTTTATATTACATTATATTATATTTTACATTATGTTATATTATTATATTATTATAATATAATATTATTATTAAATAATAATATTATTATATTATATTATATTATATTATTATAATTTATATATTATATTATATATTACTTTTATATTATATATTATATTATAATATATTACTTTATTATTATTATATATTATATTATATTATTATATTATATTATATTATATTATATTATATTATTATAATTTATAATATATTATACTTTTTATTATATATTATATTATAATATATTACTTTTTTATTATTATATAATATATATATATAATATCATTACTATATATTATAATATTAAATATTATATTATATTATTATAATATAATACATTATAATATAATATTATTATAATATAATATTTTTATAATATAATATTATAATGTATTATATTATATTATATTATTATAAGGTAATATTTTTATATTATTATAATATAATAATAATATTATTATATTAAGCTCCCTGGCATATCGGATATTTTCAATATGTTTTTAGATATCCGATAATATCTGATATCAAATTGGATATCCAATCTGTAATTGGATATCCGATAAGGCTTGGCGTTACCTTCCAGGTTTGGTACTTGGATAGGTGGAAAAAAGTCAGAGCGGATTTTGAAGCACTTCTAGATGTCTTCAAACTCTATTTTTTTTCACATCGTCACTTTTTGGCACACCATGATCTTGCACATACCCATTTAGTATGCTATGAATTATGATGTTATAGTTTAAGTTGTAAATCCATCTAACAAACATACTTGAACATATATAGGCCACAATCAACGAGCTTCGAGCATTGTCAAGGATGTAAGAGAGGACTCCTGACCAACATAGGAGGTTGATGAGGGAGGTATTTATGATGAAAGTTTAATACTATAAATCTTCATTAAAAAAAGGATCATTATGAATTTGCGTAATTTAATGTTAAATACATAGAATCATATAAATTTAGTAGTCTAACTTTGGGATTCCCTTTTTTGTTAATGTAAGAGGCATATGATCCACCTAGTGTAGCAAAGAGGCTGCAATTTGATCATCCACTATTAGGATAGGATAGTATAGTTGTATCCAGAAATATTAATATTATACACATTTTGATGGCATGATCAACCATATTTTGTATAGGGATCTATGTATTTTGATATATATTTGCATAATTTGTCTATGGATACATAAACTTTGATATATATTTGTGCAATTTTTCAATGGATACATGTACTTTAATATATATTTTTGTCATTTATGTGAATAATGCTATACATATTAGTTTAGTGTAGTATTGTTAAATTTATCGTGGATCATTTGTATTATTCATGTTTATCGAATATCATTCATTTTGATCATTTTTGTTATATTCGATTCAAATGCAATAATTTGTGAAGAACATTTTAACAACATTTATTATCAAATTGTGATGCAATGTTTAATTTGAAATTATCATATATATTTAATTTGAAATGATCTTTGTAATTCCTTAAGATGTCACTATGGTTCACCCACCCAAACGCACTTAGAGAACCTTGGAAACTCTTTGGTATGGGGTGGCTGCAATCATTGGAGGCTCTCTGTGGCTAGAACAATAGTGTCACTATGTTTCACCCACCCATCTAGAGCTAATGGTTTTGATGATTCAAGGCCAAGATCAACGGTTTCAAAGTTATAGTGATGCACCAATCAACTAAGGCACACTGTAATTTTTGGCATCAAGTGAGATCATTGTGTTGAATCCAAATAGAATGTGATCTCTTAAAAATGAGATAGTTTATTGTAGGCCTTTGCATGACCATCCTATAGAATTTGACATTTCACCAATATCCCCATGAGCTCTAAGTTACAACCCTCAAAAGATCAACCTCCAAATGCACTTAAAGCACCTTGGAGACTCATCGGCATGGGGTAGCTGCAAATGATGGAAGCTCTACACAACCAAAAAAAAAATGTCACTAGGGTTTACCCACCATCTAGAGCTAATGAAGCTAACAATTTGATGCCATGATCTGTGGTTTCAAAGTTATGTAGTGATGCACCAATGAACTGAGGCACACTGCAAGTTTTGGCATCAAGCGAGATCATTGTGCCAAATCTAAAAAGGAATATGATCTCTAAAAAATGGGATAGGTTATTGTAGGACTTGGCATGACCATCCTATAGTATTTGATGCTTCAACAATAGCTACTACGATCTTCGAGTTATGACCCTCACAAGATCAACCTCTGCTTAAAGCACCTTGGAGACTCTTCACTATGGGGTGGCCTCAAATGATAAAGTCTCTCCATGTCTAAAACAAGGGTGTCACTACGATTTACTCACCCATCCAGAGTTAATGGCACTGACGATTTGATATCAAGATTAGTAGTTTCAAATTTTGTTGTTTATTAATTAAAATCATCATTTTTTAGTTCCCTCCACATAAATTACATTGACTAAAAACATCTTTATTTCTTACATTAAATCAACAAGTTTACACTTACAATATCTCAAATGTTTCATCATTAGTACATCAATACACAACTATCAAAAATAAGAGTGTCAAAAATTGTAGTGTCCAAAATCATAGTGTCAAAAATAAAATACATTTTTCTTCTCTAATCCTCATTTTTTTTTATCTTCATGCATGCCTACTCTTCATGATGTACCTACATTCCAATATCATAAAAAATATTAGTAAATAATTTTATTAAGTAAGGTAATCATCGGTTTACCAAATCATTATGAACAAGAGAACATAAGAAGTAAATATACCTAGTCGAGTGTTCCTGTAGGGTTATCTCTCTATTTAATGGTATCCAATAGGGTTCTTTTGTACATTTTTCTTACTATTTTCCTCCCAAGATCTTGTTTGCATCCCTCATGGAAACATGTGTCAAACTTAGATAAGCCACCACATTTTGAACACTTCTCATTTAATCAAGCATTTCTATAAAAGATAACCATTAACTCTAGGGCATAAAAATTGATCTAGCAAGTCCCTTGATTATTTTGGAAGCCCACTAGGACCACAATTCTCAAAACTTTCTTTACTATACAATGTACAATGGATGGAGCATAATAGTTCATGGTGCATAGAAAAATTCACAAGATATTTGCAACAATATGTATTTCAAATTTTAAGTGACACACAATAAAATGGTTTCAAGGATTCAAAAGCCCTTTGTGATATATGCAATCTTGGACAACTCTCTCTAAATTATTTGAAAAAAAAATTTGGACTTACCTCAAAATAATTTTTATGATGTGGCATATGGTCTTTGATTCCAATTCTCCACTTCAACATGTCTTTAGCATTGGGAGATACTCTTGGGCTAGAGTGCCAAAACCATGTAATTTCGTTCTTTGCGTCATTAGATATCTACTTATCAAAACATGGATGTCTCCCACCAAAATCTTGTTTTTCATTTTGAAGAGGATGGTAAATTCTCTCTCATCTACTAAGTGTTCTTTACATAGTAAAAGTTACGTTCAATTCAATACAAGTTTGTCTCATATATCTACCCTTTCTCAAATGACGACTTACCAAAGAGGTTGTAATAACCCTTCAAGTAGCTCTCTTATCCTTCTCCCCACTATCTTTCCCAATGCTATTGAGAGCAAGTTGAAAAGATTCTTCTCAATAATGACATTTTTCTCCATTTTTTTATTGACATGAATCTTCAATTTGGAAATCATAGGACTCATTTTTTGCATCTTCAATAAGTGCATAAAAATTTGGCATTGTTCCACCACTATCTTGTTGCTGAAAAAAATCCCATATATAGTCTCAAAGACCATAAATGAATGGTTCTTTATAAAATTTTCCTTCCAAATTGGTAATAATCATTTTGTCAATTTCAATTATCCATTTTGGTGATCTAGGACCTTCAAGTTGATTATAATTAGGAGATATGTAATGTTACTATGCATTTTAATTTTTGACATGGTCAATCATGACATTTACATTATGAACTAGTAAATTTTTATCCTTAAAATTTTCAATCTTGACATTATCATTATATTTGGGTACATTTTCATTCCCTAACTGAACATATTTATTATCTAACTCTATGAATTTAGCTTTGATCAATACATCGTCAAGTTGATTCACATTCAACACACCTTGTCTCTCCCTTTAGTGATTTACCTTGTCCCTTCTATATGTTGCAATGTATTCCTTTGATACCTTCCTTTTGCATTTAGCCTTTCAATGACTACTACTCCAAATTCAGACAATAATATCAGACACCTAATCAAACATTATAGCAAAATTTTTGATTGTATGGGCCCCAACAAATAATTTTTCTCCAAACTTGTGGAAATAGATCCAAAAAATGTGATTGTCAAGTTTACAATGATAGAGAATATTTTGGGAAAAACTATGCCTGTATTTCAAGTACCCAATCCCATATTAGGTATTCGATATTATTGGGTATGGGATTCAAGATCTAATACACAATTTGATATTGAGTACCTAAAATGATCACCCAAATTTTGGAGGTAAATTTTTTTTTGCCAAGTGTGGCAATCAACAAGTAAATTGTATATTATTACTGTATTTAATATATAATCATATATTATTATATAATATAGTAATATATTATTATTAACTATAATATAGTCAAATTTTTCAAAAAGGGTGATAGATTATCCTATGACTCCTTTTGACCCATTGAAACAAATCAAATAGGTCCCTAGGAGAGCATGTGTGGTCATGAAATGCATCGAAAGCAGTCATAGGTTATCCTATGACCCCTTTCAACCAATTTGACTGAATCAAATAGGTCCCTAGGTTTCCTAGGGCGACTAGAAACATATGTTCTCATGAAATATGTTCAAAGGGGTCATAGGTTACCTTATGACCCTTTCTAGCACATTCAAACAAACCACATAGGTCCCTAGGGGTCCCAAAACCCCTAAGCACATATGTTGGCATCAAATGCATTGAAAGGGGTCATAGGATATTATGTGACCCATTTTAACCCATTCGAACAAACCACATAGATCAAAAGGGGTCCTAGGACCCGTAGGGATGTGTTGTCATAAAATACATTGAAAAGGGTTGTAGGTTATCCTATGCCCCATTTTGACCAATTCAAACAAACCACATAGGCCCCTAGGTGTTCTAGGATCCCTCGTGACATATGTTGTCATGCATTGCATCAAAAGGGTCATTACTCATCCTATGACTATCCTATGACCACTTTCAACCCATTTAAAAAAACCACATAGGTCCCTAAGGGTCTCGTGACCCCTAGGGATATATGTTGTCATGACATAGATCAAAAGTGTTCATAGGTTATCTTATGACCCCTTTTGACCCGTTTGAACAAACCACGTAGGTTCCTAGGGGTCCTAGGACTCCTAGGGACATCTATTCTCTTGAAATGAATTAAAAGGGGTAATAGGTTATCCTATGGCCCCTTTAGACCCATTTGAAGAAACCACACAGGTCCCTATGGGTCCTAGGATCCCTAGGGACATATGTTGTCATAAAATACGTCAAAAGGGGTAATAGGTTATCCTATGACTTGTTTCAACCCATTTGGACAAACCACATGTCCCTTGTGATCTTAGGACCCCTAGGGACATACATTGTCATAAAATGCATCGAAAGGGATCATAGGTTATCCTATGACCTCTTTTGACCCATTTGAACAAACCACATAGGTCTGTAGAGGAGTTAGGACCCCTAGCGACATATGTTATCATGAAATGCATTGAATGAGGTCATAGGTTATCCTATAACCACTTTCGACATATTTGAATAAATTGCACAAGTCCCTAGGCATCTTAGGACCCCTACAGACATATGTTGTGATAAAAAGCATCGAAAGGGGCCATAGGTTATCTATAACCCCTTTTGAACCATTCAAACAAATAAAATAGGTCCCTAGGGTCATAGGACCTCTAAGGACATATGTTGTCATGAAATGCATTAAAAGGGGTCATAGGTTATCCCATGACCTATTTCAACCCATTTGTACAAATCAAATAGGTCCCTAGGGGTCCTAAGAACCCAAGGACATACGTTGTCATGAAATGTGTCAAAAGGGGTCATGCAAGTTATCCTATGACCCCTTTTGTCCCATTCCAAAAAACCACATTGCTCACTAGGAGTCCTAAGACCCCTAGGGACATATGTTGTCATGAAATAGGTTGAAATAGGTCATAGGTTACCCTACAACCCCTTTTGACCCATTTGAGCAAATCAAATAGGTCTCTAGGGGTCCTAGGACCCCTAGTGACATATGTTGTCATGAAATACATTGAAACGGGTTATAGGATAAGCTATGACCTCTTTCAACCCATTCAAACAAATCAAATAGGTCCCTATGGGTCCTAGGAACCCTAGGGACATATGTTGTCGATCCATTCAAATAAATCACATAGGTCCCTAAGGGTTGTAGGACCCCTAGGGACATATGTTGTCATGAAATGAGTTGAAAGGGGTCTTTTGATCCATTTGAAGAAGCCACATAGGTCCCTAGGGGTCCTACGATGCCTAAGGAAATATGTTGTCACGAAATGTATCAAATGGGTAATAGGTTTTCCTATGACCCCTTTTGACCATTTGAAAAAATTACATTGGTCTCTAGGGGTTGTAGGACCAACAAGGACATTTTTTTCATGTAATGCATTGAAATAGGTCATAGGTTATCCTATGACCCCCTTTCAACCCATTGAAATAAATTAACTATGTCCCTATGGGTCCTATGAGAACTAGGGAATGTGTTGTCATGTAATGCATCAAAATGGGACATACGTTATCCTATAACCCCTTTCAACACATTGGAATAAGTCAAATATGTCCCTAGGGGTCCTAGGACCCCTACTGACATATGTTATCATGAAATGTGTCGAAAGGGGTCATAGGCTATCCTATGTCCCATTTCGACCCATTCAAACAAACCACATAGATCTCTTGGGCTCCAAGGACCCCTAGGGACATATGTTGTCATGAAATGCATCAAAAGGGGTCATAGGTTATCCTATGACCCCTTTCAACCCATTTGAACAAATCAAATAGGTCCCTAGGGGTTTCTAAGACCCCTAGGGAAATAAGTTGTTATGGAATGGGTACAATAACCCCCTTTTGATCCATTCAATCAAATCACATAGGTCCCTAGGGGTCCTAGCACCCATTGGGACATATGTTATTGTGAAATGGGTCAAATTGGGTTGTGGGCTAGCCGAAGACCCTAGGAGACATATTGCATTGCGACATGTGTCCCTAGGGGTCTTAGGCTACCCCATGATCCAACTCAACCCATTGCCTCGATTACCCTAGCCTACGACCCATTACTATATAATAATATTAATACATTACTATATTATATTTAATAATTTTAATAATTATTATAATATATTAATATATACTAATATATAATAATATACTAATAAAATATATAATGATATACTTATACAATATATAATAATCAAATATATTACTATAAATTATAATATATAATAATAATAATTTAATTGTTGAAAACTTGCCAAATTGATTTCCATCCAAAATTTGGGCAATCAATTTTAGGGAAATAAAAATTTCCACCAAATTTTACGTACCCAATTAGGCTTGGTATTTACTAAACCTCTTTGGTCAACTCAGAAAATGTGTTTGAGATATGTTTCATTGACATTCGAACTTCAAGTAGCAATCTGACAATATTTATTTCATCAAAATTCAATAAAATGAAAAGAGTTTTTTGATAACACTTTCAAGATTACGTTGATGTAATTACTATCAAATTCTAAGTTTGATAAATATTTATTGGTTTATTTTTAATGAAGATGTCTGCAAACTACTGATTGACATGCTAATTGAAAAATATCTATAACTTTCAAATGATATAACATTTTTGAAATCCAAAAGTTGTTTCACATTTTATGCTTTGCCTAATATAAGAAAGAAAAAGAAAAAATTAATTATGTAAACTTATCAATTAGTTAAGGTGGTCAAACATGAGATTTTTCTTATTCTTAAAAAGTTATAGTAGAAAATTCTTATTTAAGTATTTATTTGAAAAAAAAAAAATCAAAAAATATGTGTCACATTTGGGTATGAGTCTAATTTTCATATCTATAATTATATTAAAAGATATGATCATTTGATTTTGATTAAGGTGGTCAGACATAATGCTACTTTTTATTTTCAGCCTAAAATTTTAGTAGTATTGCATTAAAATCCAAAATTTTGACAAATCAAATAATATTTTTCTAGATAAGGCCTAGTTGTTTACAAAGTACATTCAATTTCCTACATATTATTTTCTTAAAACATTTTGATATAAAGCCCATAAATACTATAAAATAATGTGTCACGTTAACATAACATTGATTTGCTGATTTTTCACTGCCACTTAAGGCCATAGTTTGATTGACCATGATCCTACACATAACTTTAAAACAATTTTCAGATTTGAGATGTAGTCGATGAAGAATGAGATTATGAGGGATATTGATGGTATGCCTCATCATGTGGGTACTAAAGATAGTTATGAGGAAGTTTTTGAAGACTTGAAGGTTGCTGGATTGAGTGGTGATGATAGAATTGATCATGTGGAGAGACCAATGAGAGATAGAGCTGGTCAGTTTGCTAGATCTAGATCTTAGTTGAAACTAAAGCATAAAATAGAGGTTTCTAATTTCTCAAGTACTTTAAATCCTAAAGAACTAATTGATTAGATTGGTGAATTGGAATATGAGTTTGAGTTGGAGAATATTAGAGATCTTCTCAGAGTGAGGTTGGTTCAGACCAAGCTTTAAGGGCATGCTGCTCTTTGGTGGAAAGAATTGCAAAGAGATAGAGAAGAGGAAGGTGAAATCAAAATCACTCATTGGAGGTTGATGTTGACAAAATTGAAGGCTAGGTCCATTCTTATTTATTATGAACTCCTTGTTAATTAAGAGGTTTTAGAATTTAATGTAGAAGGATATGTCTATGAAGGATTATACCGAGTAGTTCGACAAGTTGACTTTTCGGTTTGGATATAGATAATTGACTAAGGAGAAAGTATCTTGGTATATTAATGGTTAGAGATTCAATATTTATGATGATTTTGGTATGCTAAAGATTGATTTAGTTGAGGATGGTTATCATTATGCTCTAAAGGAAAAAGATAACCTGAAGAGGAGAAATGAAGTAAGTTCCCAAGGGAAATAGAAGCAAGAATACTCAAAAAAGGATAAATCGAAAGCATAAGATGAACCAAATGTTGGAATTCTTTAGAATAACTTGTGGGGGGGGGGGGGGGGGGGGGTAATGAATAAATTATCCAAGGTCTAGATGTACAAATACATTTTTTCATAGCTTAGTGAACCCATATCCATAAAACATTTTCATGATGTATGCATTTATTACATTATGCAACCACTCAAACTTTTAGGTTACTGTGAAATCAATTTGCAAAAAGGTAAACATGAAACATAATAAATTTAATAGCACATTTGACATAATGATTTAATGTGGAAACCTAATTTGGGAAAAACCACCAGTAACAAGCTACTCATTCTCACTCTTCTAAAGTGATGCCCTATAAAAGGTCAACCCTGTTAAAAGTTATAATACACACTATTAAATGTGACCTTGTTAAAGGATTTCAATCACCTTGTTAGGAGTGAGCCTTATTAGAGGACATTAGATGAGTCACTCATAATGTCACCTAGTTAAATGATTTACAAATGATTGTTAGGTCAACCTTAATCCAAAGGATTTACCTAGAATGATACAATGATTAGAGAGTAACAATAAGGTTTGATCTAATAACAACTTACAACATACTTGTAGATTTTAGATGTTTGTTTTAGTCCTCAATTCTACTCAGCTTTCATACACATTAGCTTTGATAGCTTGTTCACCCTTCAAGAATTCATACCCTTAAGCCTTCTTGCTGAACTTGCCAATGCAAACACTTCTCTCAGGTCACTGAATGAAACAATACCCTAGAATCCTTGTCTTCCTTAAGTTCTTGCACATGGCAACCCTGGCTTTTGATTGGCCATCTCTATAAATAGAAAATTAAGATATTTTTTAGTTCATCCACCATTGTCCAATTTAGGAATAGGACAAATTAGGTAGGGTTCAATGAATCTACCCTTCATTTCATTTCATTCCCTTCTAGAAACTTCTCCTTCAATTCTCTTTGAATTCACCTCAAAATGGTTCACCATGAATTCTGTGCCACCAGCTCATGAATCTTATTTTCTACACAGTTCAAACAATTCAAGAAATTAAATGTGTCAGCTTAGATTCATTGAATTCTTGATCTTTCTCATAATTCTAACACTTAACATTAACTATCTTCTGATGCATGGCACATTCTACATTGCTACACAACCACTGCAAGTCACTTAGCATGAATTAAAGTTTTTTGGTGCTCAACATCAACTAAACTCTACTTGGCTTATACTAAAATTGACTTTTCTTGGCTCCAACTAATTTTTTACTCAACTTGCACTAACTTTTCTCGACACCTACTATCCACTTGGTCAAGCTTGGAAGACTAACTTCATTTAATTTGTTCTTTTGAACTTTCTTAGTGTAACCAATATTTGTAACCTCAAGTATATTATCAATACACTATAATATCTCTGTGTTGGCTGATTCTTGTACTCCTTTTCCATATCATAACTCAACCTTTCCTCTAGGTGCTATTGTTACATCATTTTGATCAAATCCTCTTCATCAATAAAATAAGTGATAGTAATTAAATCCTATAAGTAGTTGTCCTACTAGAAAGTAGTAGGTTTGACATCAATGAAAAAGTAATAATTTAAACACATTTATCATACTTGTATCAATCTGTGTTTAACACCAAAACCTATTGAGTCACGGAAAAGGATGGGTGAGGTTTCCTTTAAAGGTAATAAAGTACTATCAGAGAGTACTATTTGGTAAGAAAGCATTGGAACCTTGTCAAAGCAGTAATGTTTCCAAGGTTCATTGTAGGTCTAGTGGTAAAATTTGAAATGTGGTTATGGATGGTTGTAGTAATGATAACCTTTTTGCTGAGGAGATGGTTCAAATACTTGGTTTGAAGAGAACGAGACATCCTTGTTCTTATATGATTGACTAGATACAAGATGATCATGATTTCGAAGTGAGCAATAAGTTTCTTGTTGATTTTTAGATTGGGTAGTATAATGATCAAGTGTTGTGTAATATTATGGATATGAAATAGTAGTGTGGCTTGTGGGTTGGGACTCTCATGGGTTGGATCTTGGTTATTTTCTCTAGGTGTATTTGATGACTATTGTAAGCCTTGTAATTAATTTTATATTTAATATTTTTTGTATGCTGACTTGTGGCTCAATATGTATTTAATGTAAGGGTTTATTTAATTTTTGGCTTGTTAGGATGAGTTGTGGCTTATTTCGGTATAAGTTGTGGCTTATTTCGGTATAAGTAAGGGGGCTTGTGGAGTCTTAAGGAAGAATCATCTAGCTTGGAGAAGAGCATGTGGGAAAGGAATGAAGTTTTAGAAGAGCTAGTAGTTGTGGCTTGGGAAAGAAGGATATTTATTAGTGGCTTGTGAACAAAAGTTTAGATCTTTCTTAGAGGTTTTTACCAAAGTATTGTGGTTCTATAGATCTAGGTTAGCTAGATTTTGGATTGGATCCTGAGAGATCTTGCAGAGCTATTACTTGCTTTGTATTTGGTCATAACTAGGAAGTCCTTATAGCTCAACATATTGCATGTAATTAATTATTTTATGAATAAAGAGTGTTTGATATCAAATCTTATATCTTGAGTTGTATTTATATAGTGTGTTTATTTTTTGGGGGTAGGACATCTCCTTTGGGAATTCTAGTGCCTTGAACTATATCAAATCCATTCTTTAGGATTTTACATAGTTTATAAAGGGATTCACATGATATATGAAAAAGGTGATGCAAAAATCCATAGATTTGAGGATAACCAAGAAAGCATACCAAGCCCCGAAGCCTAAAGTATTCTATGCAATACTTAGAATTTGTATTCATTTCTCCATTATTATACACAAAAATTAAACAAATCATATATGTCCCCACATTAAATTCATTGCTAACACTTTAGTAGGAGACATGAATTTAGCAAGGTATATGTACATCAAGTAAGAGACATTTTAATAGTGCAATGCCTCCAAGAGAGGAAAATTCAGGGGAAATGATTACATAATATATAAAGATAAAAAAATAAATCCACTTACTTCCAGGTTAGTATGATCATGAGAAAATATATTTAAATATTATTGTAGATGAAATTTTATCATTCCCTAAAGGAAATAAAACTATAACACAATGGAAGACAGATCTATGTAAGAGTTACAAAGAAGAGTCTTTTTGAACTACAATCATGGAGACAAAAAATATTTTGTGTTAACATTGGAATAGTAAGGATATATAGGATGTTGAGGGAGAGAGGGGGAGAGGGTGAATTAGTATCCACTAAATCTTTTCACAATTAAACAATTTTAGTTGTTTCCCATTTCATTTACTATAACTTGGTAATCACTAATTGTTCATCACATTACTTTGTAAATGAAAATGGAAATACTAAATTAATATCCATAATGTAAAACATACAAGCTTTTAAACATAATACATTACAAAAATATTGAGTATCACAGAAACCCTTGGTCAAAGGGAAAATGGTAGTGGGGATGGTACCCACAAATCCATCACTATAAGAGATTTCCTTGTTAGGGCTACATTTTTTGTCACTTTTGGTGGCTTAATTGGTTAGAAGTATACTAGAAGACATGTTTATATCTACTTTTTTCAAGGATTTTATAACACTCATCAAGTTCATCCTTCATTTAGAGTTTACATATAAAACTAATAAGTCCACCATTTAAAAGAATTTAGGAAACTACTAAAGTGGTTAAACAATATTAGAAATGATCTTTATAATAGAAAATTATTTTTCTTGATTGGATCCCTCTTCTACTCTACAATTATCACCTTCTTGTGATACATTTGTAGTTCATTCCAACCCCATCATTATCTCTAATCTCTCTGACCTTTGTAGTTGACCTTGATCTCTTCCTCACTTCAACACTACCTTCAAAAATACTTCAACAAATCTCTGACCAACAAATTTAAAAATATTCTCAATTGTTCTTTTTATAGATTTCCTTTTTCCTTTTGCAGTTTGACCTAATTAGGATTTTATAAATTTTTGGAATCATTCTATGATTGATTTCAATTGTTATAAAGTTATTTATCCTTACATTTCTTTACATCTTTATTTTCATTAGTCCTTCCACCTTGTAATCAACAACAAAATTATTTTCTATTCTTTAAAAAAATAAAAAATATTCACATTAATTAATGTAAAATGTTTTCCTTTCTTGGTAGAATTGTATCACATTAAAATCTATGCTAGTTCTAACTCTATTTTCAACTTTATATTACTCAGTATATACACCATTATTCCTTACTAACACTTGGTAAATATTTTCTCAACATCCTCTGTATAGAGCAGTAAACTCTATGCTTAGTGTACACTAACTTCTCCTCATATGAATGTAAGTGGACTTACTCAGTGAATACTTGACCTCAAGTATACATAAAAATATTCACTTAACTCCTCCTTTATAGCTTGGGCAATATGATTTATTGGTTTCTATATATGTTTTGGCACTTATAAGAAATATGTTTCTTCATAGAAATAATAGTCTCCCACTTTGACATTAGCATCAAAAACATTATGTACACAGGAAACTCGACCTTTCAACAAAGTTACCCCCCTATACCTATGCTTCATTTTGGTATAGCTTGTATTTTTCAAAATAATTTTTGTTTGCAGTATACATATAATATATCCTTATAACTTTGAAATACATACGAAAAAACATATATAATGAGAGACATATATCCTTTCCCCCTTTTTTGACACTTATGTCAAAATAACTATTAACATATAAAAATAATTAGTTTGGGGATAATCCAAAATCTTCCAAGAAATCTTTGTGATTTTCTAATATTATCTCATGAGTATTATCGCAATTTGACCTCATCGACTCCAAAATCTTCTTTTAAATGTTCAGTTTGGTTGTAAGGTCAATCATATAACTAGCAATGGAAATACTTAGGGTGGTTATGAGAGTTTTTTCATCTCTATTATGTGTTTGCATAAGCTCCAAATGTGGTAGTAGAAAATCTTAAATAAAATTAATTTCTATTCCAGATTCTCTCTTCTTGTTGCAATACATTCTGAAGTCATATGAAGAATCCCACTCAGGTATAGTTCAATGAAGATGTATATGGGTCTTTACTTAATTCATTTGCACTGAAATTCATATCATCATCAATTTTCCTTGGCTTATCTACAATCTCTTAGGTAAACAATGTAATATTACACAATTTTTGAAATAATGATAAAACATTTTCTACAATAGCCTCTAATGGTGTAATAATTGTGGATAAGCCCACTTTCTCAATAACAATCTCAATCGATACTTTCTCTCACACCATGTGTTAAAATTTCTTGTCATGTTTTTGCATCAATAAGGAATGTGTATCAATATCTGGATCATTTTATTTGTGAACAATTTGAGTAAATCGGTCCAAAATAGGTGTTTTCTCATTCAAATCCTTCCTAGTATTACCTCAAGAAACATGTCTTTTACATCATGAAATACTTGCTTCTTCTTGTGCTCACTTCTCTGCCTTGCTTGCTCCTTATTTCTAAACACATAACTCTAAATAAATTTCCATTTCCTCATCATCCAAGGTATTTCAATCCCAACTAAGTATAAAAATTTCTTCATCAAAAGTTACTGGGTTTGATCAAAATGAATGTGATTTCTTCTTCTTCCTCTTTAGTCTCTTCGCTTTTCTAGTTTATGGTAAAAATGTTTGGGGCAATGAAACCCCAATTCCAAGTTTTGCATTGTAATTCTTGTGTCTATTTGAGAAATTTCTTTTTGTTTGACCCATTCATCAAGAGATAATTGTGGCACAAAATGTAAAAGTGATATACTAAGTGTGGTGTCTTTCTCTTCATTTTTCTTGTCCTCTACACTTGGTATCTCCTCTACTTTAACTTTAGTTATACTAATATTGAAATTATTATTTTTCTCATTCAAGAAACAACATGAAAATTACAAACTTATTAAAGGTCCTTTCAAGCAACCACACTAGAAACAACATTTGGAAGATTAAGAGTCATAACTTAGAATTCCACAAAGATGTCCCTCTTGAGTTTTGAACCAAGGTCTCTACAGTGAGAATTCATTGTCTGAACTAAGAAAAACCCCTCAAACAACAAGTAATTTCAGAACTATTATCTATACAAATATAGGATCAATGGAAAAACTAGAAAATTACTCTAAAAAGTGAAATCTCCTATTCTAGGTTCTTTTATAAGTATAATTTGGCCATGCCCAATTATCCAATGCTTGGAGGTCTATGGTTTAGTGCTAGATCACCTATAGTAGAAAATATACATTGTGCTCCATGGGGTCTCCTCTAATTTGAGCATGTTCAGTTCCAATGTTCTCATGTCTAGTGTTACCTATATTTCCTCTTTGAGCCTCTTGCTTGGTATTCTCATTAAGTTTGTGTCCCTTGGTTTTTACTGTGGTCTCTACTAGCATATGTAAGTAACTAACTAGTATGTAATTAATAGCTTGTTCCTTTGGGTTTGGAAAATATGTGATTTTTTCAATGAGTGGCTGAAATCTAGGTATGTATGCATGTACAGGTTTAGTAGTTATTGTTACTATTATATCTTCATCTTTCTTCTATGGCTTGGTTGAAACTAAATTTATCAAATTTTTAATTGTGACACTTTCTTTATTCCTAGCTATGTCTCCCATTGTTTGATGAATTGTAACTACAAAATATTTTGGGGTGATATTGATACAATCATCATCTTTGTTATTAAGATCAACACATTGCTCAATGTATGCGTCATCCACATTAATTGTTTCATTATGATACTTGATGTTATAAATTTTTCTCCTTATAATTTATGAATCTTCATCAACAAGTTTCAAATTATTATCTACAAAACCTAAATATCTCTATGTTATCATAGAAATTGGTTCTTGCACTTCTCTAGCATTTCATTAATTCCTCTAAATTGAATTTTGGCATAAGATTTTACAATTTTCTACTCCTTATTTCTTTCATTATTCTCAAAGCATATTGTCACTGACTATGAATCCTCTAATAAATTCCATTGGGAATTTGGTCACCAATTTCAACTGGTGCATATCTAATTTTTGTCATAATTACAATCAATTTATTTTCTATTCTCTTCTTGTCTTATTTACTAATGGTTTCTTATTTTAAGTTTATTTAAGTATTCCTTGACCACTATTCTCTTTAAGAGATTGAACAATCTAATCTACTTTTTTGGGGTATTTTATAAGAAACATGTTGAGAATGACTTACCTCATTAGGTTTCGTTCTCTCACTATCATCTGCATTATCATCATCTTTAACTATGAAATTTTCTTTCCTTTTTGTAGTTGTCTTGACCTCTTTATAGATGACTTAGAAAATTATTCTTTCTTTTGTAGTAAGTTTTCACTTGTGGTGTTGCAAAATTTTTAATATTCAAAATACCCTTCTTCGATGGTTCAAAGCTTCTTGTGTTTTTTGGGTTTTGGATTTCATAGGTTTGGGGCTTTTAGGGGTAATTTTAGGCCTTTTTTTTCATTTTAGTGAATGTGGCTCAGAAATAGACATTTCTTTTCCCTTCCCCTCTTTTTTGCTTTATCTTCTCCTCTATCCTCGATGATCATTAAGGTTTTATCAATTTCATCACCATCAAATGTACTCTCTAATGTACTTCATATTTTCTTATATTTCTTCTTAGCTTTGGTAACAATAATGTTAGTTTTAATCCTCTCCTTGGACTCCTCATAAGTGCCTAATTTTGGTCCTCCTCTGTCCACTAGTTCATTTAGTAATACTTCAATGGCCTTAGTTTCCTAATTGATATTCATTTCATATTCCATTGATTCTAACCATGAAACTCTTGATAAACCAACTTTGACAACTATATTGTTAGTATCAACAAAAAAAAATCATCATTGCAATACTTCTCAACTAAATTAGGAAGAATATTGACCCTTTGGTTCATCTTTTTCCTGAAATTTTCAAAATACTCATCCATAACACTCTCAAAATTATTTCCTAGTCCTTAAAGGTATTCATTTATTAGATAAATGACTAGAGTATCTAATTTCTAGTTGAGTTGATGGATTGATGAGAAATAGTTTTTCATGTAAGAGAAAATATATGCCAAAATTGAGCTAAACTTGCAATGTCATATTTATTACCTTTCTTAACAATTTTGTACCTAGTATCAACATCTATGCATATAACACTATTGAATTTATTGTTGGAATTCTTTAGAATAACAAAGAGGGGGGTTCAATTAGTTATCCAAGGTCTAGATGTACAAATAAAACTTTTCACAGCTTAGTGAACTCATATCCATAAATCTTTAATATCCATTCATCCATTAGGTCATACAATGCTTGAACTTTGTAGGTTTCTTACATAGGTCAGAATAACTTTGCAGAAATGTAAACATGGAACATAATAAATTCAATAACGCAATTGAAAAATGGATTCTACATGGAAACCCAATTTGGGAAAAAACCACCAATAACATGCTACTAATTCTCAATCTTCTAAAAGTGATTCCCTGTGAAAGGCCAACTCTGTTAATGGTTACAATACACACTGTTAAATGTGACCTAGTTCAAGGATTTCAATCACCCTATTAGGAGTGAGCCTTACTAGAAGACTTTAGATCATTCACTTGGAATGTCACCAGGTTAAAGGATTTATAAATAATTGTTAATTCAACCTTAATCCAAATGATTTACCCTAGACTAGTACAATGATTAGAAAGTAACAATAAGGATTGATTTGATAACAAATTACAACTTACTTGTAAATTATAGATCTTTGTTTTAGTCCTCCCTTATGCTTGGCTTTCACACAATTAAGCTCTAATATCTTTTACACCCTTCAAGTATTCATACTCTTAAGCCTTCATGGTTTGCTTGCCAATAGTAGTCTCTTTTGTTTGGCCACTGAATGAAGCAATACCCTAGACTCCTTTTCTTCCTTAGGTTCTTGTACATGACAACCTTTGCTTCTAACCAACTCTCTCTATAAATAGAGATTTGAGGTCTTTTTTTGTTTAAACTCAATCATCCATTTTAGGGTTAGGTAGGATTAGGTAGGATACAATGAATCTACCCATTTTTCCATTTGATTCCTCTAGAAACTTCTTCTTCAATTGTCCTTAAATTCTCCTCACAATGGTTTGCCTTGAATTTTGTGCCACCAACTTATCATAGTTATCTTCTACATGCTTCACACAATTCAACAAAAAAATAGTCAGCTTTGACTCATAAAATCTATGATGAATTCAAAGATAACTTTTATTTAGATATAATCCCCACAAGTCAAAATAATAATATTTAGAGATGGTCTATTTTATTAACTCCTCCACTTTTAGTCTTCATTTTAAATTACAATAAATTTACCACTATTTTAGACTTTTGAGGAAAAATATTCTCTAAATTTCTTGAAGATAATGTTTATGATAAAAAATAATTCCATTGAATGGCTATAAACTCTTCTACAAAGTGGAAAAGCTAAATGCATATTGATCAATGATGATTTTTTTAAAGGTATTAATATTTTATATTTTGTTCAAATGTACTATAAATGACCCATCCTTGAACTTTATGTTGAAGATAAATGTTTATTAAAATCTCTAACAAAAGCTTCAAAGTACATTTTAGTTGCACATTAACAATGATTGTTCCATTAAAAAGATGAGGATTAGAATTGAAAAGATCAAAGGTTAAAAACAAAAAGTATTAAAAATCTTAACAAGATGAGAAAATGTGCGAAAGTATACTAGGTATTAATAAAAAAACCCTCAAATATTTTTCTATTGAAAAGCGTGTGATAAGACAACTTTTTGGCTTGCTAATCTTTTTGATTGCACAGGCAAGTGAGTGCCATGATTTTATAACACAATTTATTATTTCAACCAAATCTAATTAAACACATCATGATTATTTCAAATTAATTTGATTAAATACATCATGATTAAGAAAGGGAAAAGGGAAAGGGTTTTTTGAGTGTTCCTAAGTGACCTTATTCAATCTTGATTATTGTTTCTTTTTTTTTTTATGTGGTTTGATACTATAGGTTTGATTCCAAGTAGAAATAATGTGTGTTGTGGTATTTTATTGTACATAATTTAGAAAATTTGTAGAGAAGGTCATCCATATTCTCACGGTGTAGCCTCTAGGTCATTTCTATAGAAATCCCTGAAGAGAGAAAAATGGACATCAATGTGTCTAGAGAGAGAAAGGATTTGCATGAAGATTTTTAGAATTAAACATTTAGGGTTAGGGTTAGGGAAAAAAAGAAGGGTCTTGTAATATGTTGTGTTCAAGTAGCTTAGGTCTTGATCATTTTGTTAAAAAATTCTTGCATGGTTTAGAATGGAAATAGAGTGTTTCTTTGTTTGTCTAACGACAATGTGTAATTCAAAGCATAAGACATTTTCTAGTTAAAATGTGTATGGGAATTTTTCACTATTTATTGTTGGCTCCTCAAATATCTAATTATTGTATACAGGTTGTGCTTGGTATAAGTCACCACAAAATATAATGTTAGTTATAATGTCATATTTCTTTATTTCATTTTCTTCTTCTTGTGCATGGTCAGTATCAAGGTCTATTGTTAGGTGATTGTCATTGTTAGCTCCTATTGCAACTTGGTTAGTGTCACCCCATTTACTATATACATGTGAAGTAAGCATTTTTTTAATTTTTATGATTTTCACTTTGTGCATTTCAAATGCTGCACTCCATGTTTTATGCCCCATCAACAACGAGTTTTTACTATCTGTGAAAGGAAAATAAAGAATGAGTTTTTCTCCACAAAAATTTCATGACCAATATGTGGATTATATCTTACATAATGTATGATGCATGGTCTTGTTCTTTTTTGGGACTTTGATGGCTTGTTTGAGTAGAAAGCTGTATATTTTGCTAGCAAAAATTTGTCAAAGAGTTTTAGCCATTGTATATATTAGTCTATTGTGAATGCATACATGATAGTTTTAGAGTCATCTTTTTCTTTTGATAATAGCTTAGGACGTTTTAGCATGACAACTCTACTTTTTTGTGGTGAGGTATTGATGAAGATGGTATTTCTTGAGCTTTTTTGTAATGGTAGAGACAAGGCAATATGAACTGCTTGATAGCTAGACATTTGTTGGTAATTAAGAAATTCATTTCCTAGTTTTCATGTGAAATATGTCTTTTTATTGTAAGTATAAGTGCATTGTTTTCATATTTGGTTGAATGCACATGATAATGTTCTATCTTATTTTGTCATGTATGAACTTTAGTATGATGCAACAACATATGCATCAAAGATAAATTGTGTGTATGTATTTGCACACTATAGTGTAGGCACTTCTCTAGCAAATGAATTTATCCATATGTCAGTTGGTTGCCTTTTTAGCAAGACAATCTTTCAGGACAATGTTTCTTGCAACATGGAAATGTAATCAGTTCTTCAAGTTAGAATTCATATAAAAAATTGTCCCATGTAACAAACTTTGCGTAATGTTTACTTTCCAATTATTTGAAAAAAACATTTTCTCTACCCTTAATTGTAGGATCAATGTTTAACTAGGACTCCAATATTTTGTTTGTCCCATTGGAGGTAAGGGAATGCTAAATCTACAACTATATGTTCTATATTTTTTGCATTTTTTTTGTATGGTGGCGAGTTTGCATTTTCACAAGATTTGGATCTAATAGTGTAGTTACAAGAAATGTACTTGTCAATGAAGTCCTCTATGTTACTATTTTTGCAATGTCTAAAGATAGGTTCATCCATGATCCATAGCATGAAGTGTATATATTCATTACCTCAATTTTGGAATTCTATAACAAAAAAATTAAAAATTAGATACTTTTCCAAATAGGCCATCATTTTTTAGCATCATTTTCCTAAATACATTGACCTTATGATTAAAATAGTAGTTGCAAAGGACTGAATTTTTCCTAATTTCAAAGTCCAAGTCTTTATCCTCTAAAGTTTCATTTTTTCTGGGTTGTTGAGTGTTCAAAATATGTTGTAAAGCATTAGATAATGGCTGCCAAAAGTGTTCAACACTTCTTAGTGTAATGAAAATTTTTGGAGGGCCAAGTTGACAGATCATCACAAATTTTTTTTTTTTCTTGTATTCTATAAATAATTAGGAGATGTGCAAATACTCTTTAGCAATCTAAAACCTATTGGATATTTCAATATGTTTTGTAGGTTTGTAGGGCTGGGCACATCCTTTGCATATAGTTTTTTACCTTTTAGTTCAGCCTTCCTTATAAAAACCCATGCTACCGATGATATTTTTTAGATAATTATTTTTATAGCCTTAAAAGATATGTTTGTTATATGTGTTGAAAAGTCAGTGTCTTTATGCACGAGTTCCCACTTAAATTTTTTTTAGTAGGTATGTCTTTTGGTGATTTCTTCTACTCTTGCGAATCTAAAAAACAATGTTGAGTTCATTTCTACTGAGTAAGTATCTTGGAAAATGCCAAGAGTTTTGAAGCCATCTACTAGTGAAATTTCAACAATTGTTGTACCAAGATCATTGATTGAATGTGATTCATTAAACCAATGCATGAGTGATTCAACTTTAGGTTCCTCTTCATCATCAAGCATAGTATCATGTGCATCTATGTTGCCATCTATGTCATTATTTGTTTACTTTTGTATTTTTTATTTGCAAATAGAAGTTGCCAATCTTTATTTATTGAGATTTTTTCCTTTGTATACAATGTTGTCTTAGACAAGATTGTTAAAGCACTCATGACATGGGCAGGTCTTATAATTTCTTGTGCATACACATTTTCATATTGTAGCTTGTGTTTTAGTCTAACTGCAATAGTGTTTGTCTCATGTATGTCTCTAGGCAAGGCATGTTGCACTTTATCAAAATAAAAAAGAACATTGATTATTGTACCATTCAAGCTGTAATGTGCCCTTTTGTATCCCAATTGCCTTATCTATACAAAAGCAATAGGCAAGGAGACATGTCTTTCTCCTAGGCTAGTCAAGTTTTGTATAATAGGGATTCATTTATTCTACCTTATGTTACATGGAGCAATATGCTTAGAGAGATTTCCATGCCCAATGGCATCTACACAATTTTTGCAAATCAATTCGCATATTGCAATTATTTTTGCACTTGTTTGAAGAGAGCACAAAGAGAAAGCATTGACAAATGCACTAGTGACTTTGTAGATGTGTTTGTTATAGCACAAAATTTCATAGATTTTACATGCATGAGTTGGTGTATCATTGATTTCTAATAAATATTGTTGAATTGATTTCTCATGTATTCATTTTAGTATAGTTTGATATGGATAACTTGTAGCTTGCTATATCATACGTGACTTGCGGAAAACATATATTTTCCTAACAGTTGTATATTTCCATTTTTTCTTTGGTGATATTATTAGTGTCAATTAATTGATTTCTAGCCATGTTTTTTGAACTCTTCTATCTATTGTGAATTGCTACTTTTAGATGTCTTAGAGAACAATGAGTCTTTAAGTTGTTCATAGGCATAGTTGCAATATCTGTAGTGTCTAAGCTTTTGACAAGAGACATTCTGGTTTTCTTCATTTTTGGTGCAATTTCTTTATCTTGTGAGAAATTTTTTTCATTTCATTTTATTTGATCCAATATTTGTTCCATTGGTTGGAGCAGCTTATAATGGAAATGACCAATACCATTTTTGAAACAAATCAAGTCAATGCTTGTTCTTGGTTCAACACAATTGCAATAAACATCAAATTTACAAAATGGAATAGGTTTCTATATATGGAAGATATATGAAAGCCATAGCAAGCAAGATTCACTACCTTCCAGGTTGCTTTCAGCATATTGTATTCCAACCTTGCTGATTAGTGAATGTGCTTGTAAGAGGAGTTCATTATCTGGCATTGCAAATTGTTTGTACCTATGGAAGCAATGCAATGCAAATTTATTATTTACTTTCAATGAATTGGCCAATGACTGGGTCATGAACAATCATGAGGCAATTGCATCAAACCGATTGTCAATGAAGAAGGCAATCATTGTGAACATGCTTTTACCATATGGAGAAGTAAATGCAGGGAATTGTTTTAGACCAATGCGAGCTAATTCTTCTTCAATTATGTCTTGAATATTTGTTATAGTGGACAGTAAAATTGGCATTTTTTGTTGCATAGTTTGTATTATATTGTATGTACTTATTCTTGAGAAGATAGGTTCATAGTGCCCGATTGACTAATCAACATCATCGAAAAGAATTGATATTCTAGGATGGGCTACATCTTTTCTGAAATGGAGGTATGGTTTTTTTCGTATCAATGGCCAAATGCATATGGGTATGTCTAGCGAAAGATAAAACCAATGAATACAAAATATGTCATCCCAAAGGCCTGATTCACCTAGCATGTTGATTTCAGTTGCTCAAAGTCACATTCTTTGCAAGTATGTGGCCTTGTCAGTTACTTTATGCAAATCATAAAGTAATGAGGGGTGAAGTTTATGTTGAAAAGAAGTTGAAGCTACATCAAAACCATGGTGGAGGGTTTTGGTGTTTTGAAACATTATGGGTTTTAAATTACCTTGATGAGAACAAGACATATCTAGGGGTAGCTAACTCCCATCTTTAATATATCATTTCAAACACCAGGCCAGCTATAAGGCTTGACCTTTCTTCTACTTTAGGCTCTGAAAAACCTAAGCGGGTGGACCTCAGATTCAATTAATATGGTACTAGTACAAAAACATATTCTTGAATCTATTAAGGAGATGTAACCCTTATTTCTCCTAATACTTATGCAATAACATAGATCTGTAGTAGCTAAATGCAAAACAATGAAATTCATAAGCTAAGTGAGGGCATCTCATTTACGTTCTTCAACATGAAAGGGAAATACAATTGATTAATGATGTTGAATATCAACATAACCCAAAATATGCAGCAATAGAGACAAGTGATCCTATAACTGATTAGTCCCTTATCTATTAGGCAATTTCATGAATCAAATACACACATTTGTGATATCCAAGACATATTTCATATACCCAGACATCAGATCTATCCTATCACTTTGTGAACTAGACATTGGTGTTCATTAAGACCTCATTCTCATGAGATATTCTTCTCAAAATAACTAGTAACCATGTCAAACACATCAAGCATTTACTTAGCCCTTTGTTCCAAAAACAAAACATATATGACATACAACTTTAAAGGGATGCAAATGGGTCGCAACTCTTTGTTCCTAAACCACATAAGACTATAGATTACTAATATAGGAGACAAGAATCAGAATGAAACTAAAGAATTTCTTGCTCATTTGTATTCATTTCCTTGAAACTATACATTCAAATGCATGAAATCAAAACATAAAAATACCTAACACATCAGAACTAGCTATATTATCTTTCCTACTATTGTTCATACAAGAGAGAATATGCTAAAGAATGTATGTGGAATCACAGTTCTAGATCCAACAAAGTGGTCTCATAGAAAGAGTGAGAATTTCCAACCAACAATGGTCTCATAGTGAAAAAAACTAGAACCCCTATAATGGATGAAAGAAAGCAAGATATAGATAAGAAGTGAATTCCTGGATCTATCTGATGATGACATGTGTCCACTTGAAATTCCTTTCTTTGTAGTTGCCAAACCTCTTTCATCTTTCTACCCATCTGATTAGATATGGTTTTCATCATTATTCTGTAAAAAAGTTGTAAATATCTCTACTCAATGATGAAAACCATTCTACAACCAAAATATCTAAAAATCCTTATGAGATACTGAAGGAATTGAGGTTTAACAGATCTGAAAGTGACCGAATTTGACCCCAACTATATTTTTACCATATTTTACCAAGCTTCTAACTGCATTTCCAATTTTCACTCATTTCACTAAGAAGGCCCCAAATTTTACATTTTTGTGTATAACTCAAAGCAATGAGAACTTGTGTAAAATCTAACCTCATAATTGGAAAGTTTGTCTTCTCTTGATTTTGGCAATATATAATAACCCTATATTTGCTTCTCAGAGACCCCCTGAAAGTCAATTTAAAAATCTATCCCACTTGCATGGCACTATGACTGAACTTTAAAATTTTCAAAAAAATTAAAAATTGGTAAAGTTCAAACTTTATAATTAACTATGCTTGCATTTAAAAGTATGCACGTACCCTTTTTGAAAAACATTTTTAAATGACAATTAAAAATATTTTATTTTTTTAGTCCACCTAGGTCGTGACGTGTGCCATGTGGCATGCTACCATTAGTCACCCAACTACTCTGTCACCACCTACCTCATCAATGCCACATCACCATGTACCCCAAGCCTATCGTCACATGGTGCTCGAGCGCATTCTTGCATTGTTTAACCATCGAACAACTTCCCCAAGTGGGGAAGCACACACAATAGGATGTGCCACATGGTGTAATCCTGTGCATCCATCATTTTAGTGTGCCACATCAGCTTATGTCACCTCTAGCTCAAAATACTACATTGGGATGGCCTCCAGCTAGATGACCACTGGCCCCACACATATGGGCACTACCTTTTCAAAAGTTGGTGTCTTAAGACACTTAACAATATGAGTGTTTTTGCATATAAAGAGTTAAAAGTCCCACCTTGGCATGAATGTGGGATAATGTGTTTTGATTGTAAATCCCCTTCTCTGTGATATTTTAAAATGGCCCTGGCTTTGGAAGAGTGTAGTGTTTATCTTGGGGTTTGATCGGCTTGCTATTGGGTGTACTCCTAAAGCTTCCTCCTTGTTGGCGTGACCTTCTTTCCTACCATGCCTTTCCCACCATGGGTAGTTCCTCCATGCTTGGCATCTTCAGAGAGCTGGAGAGTGGAAGAAAACTTCCACAACATTTCTACCACAACATCAACACTTTCCTCAAACACCTTAACCATGATCACAGCATAAGGAGTAACTTAAGCATCACAATATCTACGGTAAAATTCACCACACTGTATCATCATTGAGACCATGGCATGCAAAATTGTCACTACAAGGTCCATCATCCATGTAGAGAGGATGGCCTCTATTATAGTCTAATTAATCATATATATCCTATGCATGAATTCCTCTTGACTAGAGACTTATTCCACTTGCTCTATTTTGTCCTGTTCTAGCACCTCCCCTGCGGCTGCCACTATGTGTTTCCTCCTTAGGTGTGGATGTGTTTTAAAAAGCTGCAGCTTCTCCTTTAAAAATTGTGGCTTCTTGCTTAGCATGGGGCTCTGACTTATCTCAAATTGTGGAGCTCCTTATCTGATGTGGACTGCTACTTTCTTGCATGAACACTGCTCTTTATTTATGCTCTCAACTTGCTACTTGGTGGCTCCTCTATTATGGCATCTCCAAATCATACTCGTGGACTCTTTTCACATGTTTTAGATTTCCTTCTTTCTCTAATGTGTGGGTTCTTTGGCACTGCTTCTTTTTGCCTTGTCTTTTTGCATGGCGTCTTCCATGGGCTGCAACTTTTAATCCTTTAGTGGGGTTTTCCTTAATTGTCACAATCTTTTTTCTTTGTTGTAATGGCTTGTCCCCTATATTTTTATCAATCCTCCTCTGCTCCATATGCAGGCTACCTCTTAATGTGAAAGGAAATGGCTTCTTAAACATGGGTGCCCTCTAGCAGTGGGCAATTTCCTCACCTCCATGTTTGTTGTGGACTACATCACCAATCCTCACATGGACTTCCCCCTACCTTATTCATCTTGCATAGAATTTTCAGAAGACAACTCTCTGACATATTTTCTTGAGACTTTAGGTTCATTTACAATATTTGGTTCATGACCATTAAGCATCTTTCCTATTTGGCGAGAAATAAGAGTCTTTCCTGTCCATTCAACCCATCAAAACTAATTATAAGTCTTTTCATTATATCCTTTGGCAGAGATTTCCTTACACTTTCTAGTTCTAACTCCCAAAAATGCACTTCTTGCCCATAAACATTGGTGCCCAAAACTTTAAGCATGAGGGGTAAACCTCCATAGAATTCCACAAAGTTTCCAACCAATTTTTCATATGCAATGGGTGAATCTTGTCCATAGAAAGCATGGCTATGGAAGAGCTCTCAATCCTTATTCATACCCTTAATCCTGTATCAAATATGAGCACCAATTAACACACTTTGGACATGTGTTGTTACAATTACCAAGCTACCTAGACTCAACATGTCCTTAAATAACAGAGCAAGCAACTATTCCAGATGATCAATATCATCTAGGACTATAAGGAAATCCAAATGTCTTGCCCTTTCTTAATGATCCTTTAGCTCTTCTACTCCTTCATCTAATCAAATGATTTAGACCATAGGGGGGAGCTCAATAATTGAGCAAATATATGATGTGTCATTGACTCGAGAAAAATATTTTCATATCCAAACTTTTATACCATTCTAATGCCAAGTGAGTAGTAGTCCAATATGTGTACAAATGAACAAGCATGATCCTATATTCTAAAATATGTCTTTTGATTGACAAATCAAACTCTAAAATCATTATTGCCTCCAACAAATAACTAGGATGTTGTGTATGCCAAAATAACTATAGTAAAATATTACACGCCATTGTTAACAAGTCTTCACCATGCACTCTCTCTTGAGGATCAAGGTCTTTTGATAGGTTTAGGTTATCCATATAAAGTCTCATTAGGGCTACAACCTTCACTACACAATCATCATTGGATGTTGTAAATGTCATATCAAAATGCTCTTCAATTTGAAGATTTAGGAGACACTAAAAAAATAAATCATTACCCTTTAAAATTGCATTCACTAAATTGACATTAGATTTCACCCCTTCAATAATCTAGTGAATTTAGTCAGGCTCTAGAGCAGGTCCAACTAAAAAAACATTTAATTGTCAAACACATGATTTCTCAAACTGGCCTAATAATCATTAGATATTCATTGGGAATCATTTGACCATTATTGATTCAATTTTTAAAACTCAAATCACTTCTTTCTGCAACTTTTCAACTTTGTGCCAAGAGGTCCTTTAATTGGCCTTAAAAATTGACCAAAACACCTGATCAAGCTGTAAAATCTAGCACACTGATTCTTTGTTTCACATTCTTGAACCATGCCAAATCTCGTCTCATGAAAAATTCTCAGTCAAAAGATATTCACCGCTAAAGTTTCCCAATCAGAATTGCCAACAAGAAAATATGTTAGAAAACACTAAATCGCGTTCGGATTTGACTTTGAATACTAGGCAAACATGAACTTGGGAAAATGAAAACTGGGGCATTTATTCACTGACATGTGGAAAATATGAATTTGTGATTTAGGCTCATGATGAATAACAGGATGCAAATGGCGAGCAGTCAAAGTTGGTTACTCAAAATTTGTACACTGAAACAATGGTAGAAAAGTGGTTTTTGCAAATAGAATTGACCTGGGAAAGTATGCAAACAGATTCATTAAGACTTGCAATTTGGCACACTTGAAGTAGTTTTAGAGTACATCACAGTGGTACAATCCATTCAATCTCACCTATCACATATTTCCAATTATGACATCAAAAATAGGCGTTCTGAAAAATCTGTACTTCTTGACACCAGTTAAAAGCTAGAAATTACATTTGGAATCACATTTGAAAATAGACCAAATGGATTCATCATAAACTCAAAATTGAAACATAGAAAGTCTCTAACATCTCAAATTCAATGCAAAAGGAATTTCATCAGTTTGATCAACTAGGTCAATATTATAACAAGTCAAATAGGGCTTCCCATAATTTAGAACAAATTGCATCAGCATGACATCAATAAATGACCAACTTTGAGGTATTTAAAACCTAGTAAAATAGACTTGAAATGACTCAAAATTTGAAACATAGGCTCTCTGGTATGGACAATAGATACTCTCAAAGTGGCGAGTCATGAAACATTATTGGATGTGAGATATTCAATTGCAAACATAGCCTCCTATCATTGTTTGACACTTCATCAAAACTACAGATTTGACAAATGCTTAAAATGAGACTTCACGAAATGGCTTGAAATGACCATTTAACTTCATGAAACACATAGATGCACTAAATGCAAGGTGTTAAAAAATTAAACACCTCATGGGCCTTAAATGGACAGCCAGGTACAAATGCATCAAAAAGTTTTTAGAGGGTTTAATTTCATTAATGGCACTCAAAATTCTGGCTTCAATTTTTAGTCCCAACAAAGGGAGTACAAGAAATGGTGGACAAGTCCATTATGGAGTTCATTAGATGTATAGTGAGAATGAAGTAACACTTGTATTATATCAAACAAACAATCACCAATGTTGAAGTTAAATGACTTGATTCGAAAGCAATGGGCATTGTGAAGAGCATCATCAATTGATTTATTTTGAAATGTGTCATTCAATTTGTATGTTTCTACTATTATTGGACTTTCTAATGACTGGCCTAATGTAGTTGGCACAACTAAAAATGTGTTTGATATTTGATGAATGAAGAAAAAATGAAGTTGTAGTGGGGTCAAGATAAGTATAGGATATCATAGTCCTCCTACACCAGCACCTATAAGATAGTGGGGAAAACATGTTGTCAACTCTAAAATTGGAAGGATGGCATGTTAAGAAATGAATCAAAGATATTTATTGAGGTAATATGCTAGATATTATGAACATCTTTTGAAGAAAATTATTTTGGACATTATTTTTTGACAGTGCTTAGTCAATTTTATCATTAACAACAAAGTATAGAAATATCAATATGAAACCTGCTTCACAGTTACAGGCATATGATTCATGGGAAAATAATTCTTTAGATTTGCAAGCTAGTTATTAGAGACTATGTTTGGAAATAAAAAAATGAATGGAATACTCAACACAAGACATATGTTTTCTATTAAAAGATGTTGATATCAAGATATAGTTTCAAGATTTTCACTTGAATAGAAGAAGATACGTTAATAATATGTATTGGGAATAAACATATCAGAGGCTGTAAAATATACTGCCCTCTGAGCCATATTTCATAAGTAGCTATGGAAATCAAAATATATCTACTTTTTAAAAAAATTTTGAAGTAGAAATATATACAGATTATATAGTTGACTTGCATTTCATATGGTTAAGTTGTTGTCATATGTCAATATATCAATCATATGTCATATAGGTTTCATGACATGTTATAACAAGAACATCCAAATCTTCAACCTATGGTCAACATCAATAATTTTGAGTATTTTTTTAGCCAAACATTTTGAGGCTCACAAAAGAATCCAAGTCCAAGCAACATATGAGCTACTACATTTGACTTAACTCTGAGTTCATTGATTGGCATTATTACAGGTAGCAAAACAATGAGTAGTTAATAAAAAATATTAGAAAATCAAATAATCTCTAGAGACAAAAAGTACTTTAGTTGGCTTTTTCAAATATGCAACCCCCTTTCATTGGGTATTCAGGAAATAGGAGAGAGCTTATAGGTGTTCCCTCTGAGTTTTTTATAGTTTGTTTTCCCTGTGGATGCATTTCACATCAACAAGGGCTATGAAAGGAATTATCATTATACATATCAAGCATTGGAAAATGTTGGTGAAAGATAGTTGGGAGACTATGGAATGATTTCTCTAGTCAAACCTAATCTTCCAGAAACCCTTTCTCACTGCATTCACATCATTTTTTAGCATGATTTTCTTGAGAAACTAATAATTTTGAAACCCTCTCCTATCTTATTCACAATGTTTTCTAAGGAAAATTTGTTCAAAAATTAATAAGTGAAATAGGTATTCAGATGGAACCTATCACATTCACGCTATTTTTTTAGCAAAGTCTAGTGAGAAATTAAAATTAAAATGTGTCTTAAATTGGTAATATTAATCAATGTTTAAAATATTTTTAATAACATCCAAGAAAGAAGTAGGACATATTTTTTCCAATGTAAAATTGACATATAATTTTACCCCTCACTAGTTATCTAGAAGTGAAAATATCTACATAATGGAAGAACTACAGAGGTGGAAACCCTTCAATTCAAATTTGAGGTCTATCACTTATATGTACGTGCTCTCTTCTTTGTTATTAAATATAGTCTTATGATATGTTCAAATAGACAATTACATGATAAATTAAAGTTAGAATAAATCTAACCCAATATCTATGATGAGATTTTTTATAAATTGGTTTATATAATAAGATGCATGCATATAAGCATATCTAAATTAAGCTATTTTGAAGTTAGAAGACATTAACAGAAATATACCCAAATTTTCTTCCACCTACCCAAATCTATTACTACTCTATGCACAAGTCAAGGATTCCATCTCGACAGAGCCCTTGTTTGCATTTGTTTCATTAGTAAATTTGAAATTGCAATTTATTAAAATGATTTCTTTTATGGAAAAATAATTCATTTCCCTTATTTCTATGGAGGGCATATGCACTAAAGTGTTGATGTGTGGTAATCTAGTAATATATTTGCTTATATTCTTGAGTTGTCTTTGACTATACATTTAAATTTTTCTAATTAGAGGATTTAAAATTTTTAAGCATCTCGTTTGTATCATGATATAATAGTAATGTCAAATGCTTGTACATCTCTTAACTTCCTATGCTGATGTAATCTCAAAGGGGGCACATGATGTCATTGAGATCATCCTTTCAAGATTGAGAGAATTAGTTTCTCCAACTGGGTCTACCATGGAGAGTGTGGCCTTTTGTCTATCTCAATGACTACATCAGTACCACACCATCAAAAGTGGAGGATTTGTAACAACATTACTAAAGATTCTGATTACATGGGAGATTTAAGTTTGGTAAACCAAGCTTATCCCTACATTAGGGCTTTTCATTTCACGGCTAACTGGAGCATCTTAGAAGCAATCCATAATCAAGGACACAAGGTGTACATCATTGATTTTGACATCATGAAGGGAATGCAATGACTACCATTGATGGAATCTTTGAAAATGAAAACTACAATATTTCCCATCTCAAAATTAGAGCCCTTAGTTGGGAGGATGAGGATAATGATGAGGAGGAGGATGAGGAGGAGGATAATGAAGGTGGTGATTCATGTTTTCCCAAAGAGATAGGAAGAAGATTGTGTTAACATGCAAGCTTAATTAGGATTTCATTTTCATTTCAAGAAACCTAGTTGGAGAAACTAAAGAAAAGGATAGATTGGGAAGAGGATGCGATAATGATAGTGAATTGCATGTGGAGATTGCCACACATGTTGGAGAGGGGTAGAAAGAGGTTATTGGAATTCATTGATGGTTTCATGGAGTTGAATCTAGCAGTTGTGACAATAGGCAATAGACCAAACTCCATGGGAGCTAATGAGAAGCTCAACCTCTAAAAGTGTTTTTCTGAATGTATGAGGAATATGTGTGCATAGGAAGGCTCTTTTATAGTCCCCATCAAAATATATCTTTTCTAATATGGAAAGATTAGCACTACATAATAGCCCACTTTGATAAAGTTTGGATAGTCATTGGGAGAATGGAGAGGCTCTCTAGAGTCTTCATTGAGGTGTATGTTCTCTAATATGTAAAGTTTAGCCTTATGTAATAGGTCATTTTGGTATAATTTCAAGTCATTGGAAGCACATTTACATCGGATGAAAATTTACAATCCCCATTAATATGTCTATTTTCTAGCATGCAAAGTTTAGCCTTGTATAATAATGCATTTAGGTAAACATGGAGTAGTGATTGAAGGTATGGGAAGGCTCTCTACAGTGTCAATCAATTTGTAGTTCTCTAGCATGTAACACCCATTTTGGTACACTTCTTAGAATTATACAAGGAAATTTTTGTTGATAAACATGTTAGAATTATTGGACAACTAATAACTGGTAACAATATAGAGAGCTATCAAAAAGTATAAATAAGTAAATTCATTCACCATATAAAATTCATATAAGTCTAACATCACCAGTGTGAGTCATGCAAAGATGGCATAAAAATTGATACCCATTTTAAAGTGTTATGCAATCTAAAGGTCTAATGTTCAAGCTTGGCAAGATGAGACCTTACCTGTAACATTCAGACTACTAATTGTGTATTCAAGTTTTTTGAGTCCACTGAATCCAAAGTTAGATAAATATATAAAAGTTACTCATCATTTAGTCCACATAAGGATAACAACCACTATATTATTCCAAAACTCTTCTTTATACTGGCAATTACATAAATTGAAGGCAATATGTGCAAAGGGCTTGCACTTGATTCACTTTCTTGAAAATTTGATAGCTATAGTGTGGAATGAGGTATTGCTAGTAGAGGTATGTTTGAAAAAAGGCCATAGTACAAACCATAGATCTACATGTACTGGAATATGATGATAGAATACATCCTAGCCAAATCACTCAACGATTATCAATAGTCTATCTTGAAAGGTATTCATTTGAAAACTACTGAAGACACAACCAAAAATGTTGTTGAATATCTCTAATTTTTATAAGAAAAAATATTATTCATTAATATTATTCTAATATTTGTCCTGACACCATTTCTTTTGGTAGCTATCATTTTTTACAAAATATATACTATTTTAGATGGGTGATAGGTTTTTTTATATTGCTACTTATAAAATTTGATGTTGGTCCTGTTGGAAATATAGATGGAGTAGTTGAGAGGGCGGGTAATTCAGTTACCACAAAAACAAATCCATAGATCCCTTAAGTGTCTTAGAAAACTAGTTACTATTGTCACTCGGTAGCCACATAGAAAAATGTCCTAACTCGGTAAATGTACTATATGCTAACTTATTATTGATCTTTAAGCATTCATAGTGATTAACATGCATGCATAAAGAAATAACATGAACACAAGAGACACTAGATTTAATGTGGAAACCCAATATGGAAAAAACCACCAAGTAACTAGCTACTAATTTTCACTCTTTTGAAGTGAGCCCTATTAGGAGCAAAACCTATTAAATGTTACAAAAAACACTATTAGGTGTGACCTTATTAAAGGATTTAATCACCCTATTAGGAGTGGCCTTGCTAGAGGACTTTAGAACAATTCAATAGAACTATCACCTTGTTAGAGGATTTACAAAAGGGTTGTTAGACCAACTCTATTAGGATATTTTGAAATCACTGATACAATGGTGAGAAAGTAAAAATGAGTTGACCTGAATGAGATGCAATTGAATTGCTGATACAGATCTTTGTTTTGTTTCACTAGATTCTCTCTAATCAAATACAACTTTGTTGCTCCACAAGGATATCTAATCCTTCTTCAAAATTCACTCACACTTTCCTCTTCACACAAACAACATGCTTGCATGCTCACTCATTACATTTTAGAATTCACAACTTGACCTTTTATTTATACCATACAAACTATCAAGTTGGCTCATTTACAAGTTATAATTACCAATAATCATTACATCAGTCAGCTACAACTATTACATAAAACAACTAAACTTTATTTTCCAAAAAAATGAAATCTTTCATTCGTCGACTCTACTTAGTAGACACTACTCCAGAAATGATTTCCAGTGTTAACCAACTAAAGCTCGGTGAACACTGCAAACTCTACAAAATCCTTTGGACACCAAGTAAACTCAGTAAATATGAACTTTCCTTCACTGACCTTATGTGCTTGGTAGAAACTGACTTCTACCATAGAAACCTTCAATGCCCAAGTAAGCTCAGTAGACTCTGAAATTTGTTTTGCTGACCAACTGAGTTTAGTAGACTCTGGAATTCACTTTGCTAACCAACTAAGCTCAGTAGACTCTATCTGATAACTAATATGACATTTGTGTAACATCAAAAACAACACACAATTAAATAATTGTATCCAACAATCTCCCTCTTTAGCATTGATGGCAACACAACATGTCATAGCACAATTAAATTTGAAAACAAATCTTTTCCTGACAGAATATTTCTCCCTCCTAGATTTTATGCCACAAACACTTCTGATATACTAATCTCCCTCTGTGAAGGAATTACATAGATCCTTTTCAAATAGCAAACTCCCCACAAACAAATTCAAATTTTAGAAAGATATGACAATACAATCTCCCTCTTTGATAACACATGCCAAAGACAACACATACCAAATGTGTAACAATGTACCTTAAGTATTGATTCATATGCAATGTTTCCATGACTATGCTACATCAACTGATAAATCTTAAACTTGGTACCTATTGATGCATCACTAAAACTTCATTTTAGTGAGCTTCAGATAGGGGAATGACCCCTAACTTACCTCTTAGATACAAGAATGCATCCTTAGGTAATGGCTTGGTGAATATATTAGCAATTTTTTCCTTTGTATGGACATATTTCAATGTGATCTCCTTATCCTACACCAATTCTCTTGCAAAGTGATACTTTATTGTAATGTGCTTGGGTTTTGAATGCATGACTGGATTTTTAGATATGTTGATTGCACTTGTATTGTCACAAAACATAACAATAGGTTCTTTGATTTCAACTTTCATGCCTTCTAATAACTACTTGAACCAAACAATATTAGAATAGTTCATTGCTACAACAACATACTCTGCTTCTATTGTAGAATGCAATGTACAATTTTGCTTCTTACTTGTCCAAGAAACTAGCCTCTTTCCAAGAAAGAATGCTCGTCCACTTGTACTTTTTCTGTCATCAATGTTTCCTACCCAATCTGCATCAATAAACACTTTCAAATCTAGATTTCCTCCAAATTTGAAGCACAATCCATAATCTTCAATACCTTTCAAGTATTTCATGATCCTTTTGATTGCCATCATGTGATTTTTTCTTGGTTTTGCTAAAAATCTTGCTACAATACTAACTGCAAGATCAATATCTTGCCTAGTATGAACTACATACTGTAACTTTCCAATCATTGATCTATATAAGGTTTTTTCTATCTCTTTTGATTCATCATCCTCGACAAGCTTTAGTCTAGTACACATGGGAGTCCCAACTAGTTTGTAATCTTCCATACCAAATTTTTTGAGTATCTCCTTGATGTATTTAGACTGAGTGATGTAGATACTATTCTTGCTTTGCTAAATTTGAAGGCCAACAAAGAATTTAATTTCATCAAACATTGACATCTCAAATTCCTTGTTCATTTGCTCTTAAAATTATTTTCATAGATCATCATTCCTTGTAAAAAAAGTATCATCCAAAAATATTTTTGCCAAAACAATCTTGTTATCTAGTCCTTCCTTGATGTACAAGCTACTATTATCATTAGTTCTTTGAAAACCAATCTAAATAAGATAGTTATGAAATATTTCATACCATTCTCCAGGGGCTTGTTTCAGACCATACATTGCTATGTGTAATTTGCATACCATGTCCTTCTTGTCTTGATCAAAAATACCTTAAGGTTGCTTAGTGTAGACTTCTTCATCTAGAATACCATTGAGAAATTCAGATTTAACATCCATCTGATATACCTTAGATCCTTTTGTATGTAGCATATGCATGTAAGGTCCTGACACCTTCCAATCTTGCAACAGGAGCAAAAGTCTCCCCATAGTCTATTCCTTCTTCTTGAGAGTAGCATTTTCATACCAACTTAGCTTTGTTTCTTGATACCTTACCATCTTCATTCAACTTATTTTTGAATACCCACTTAGTCCCAATCACATTTTTATCTTTAGGCCTAGATACAAGATTCCATGTTTTGTTCTTCTAAATTTTCTCTATCTCTTCATTCATAGCCTCAATCCAACTTTCATTTTCTAATGCATCTTTGACATTTCTAGGTTCAAAATCAGCAAGTAAACAAGTACCTTTTAACTTACTTCTTGTCATAGTACCTTGAGATTTGTCTCCAATAATCTGATCTGATGCATGATGTCTCCTAAAATACTTAGCTAATACAGGTTCCTTGCTTTTTGACTGGGTTCCTCTGTCTTTATTTTGAATTTCATTTTTTGTCTCTGGTTGATCTGACTATTGCTTGGGTCCTTCAGACTTGGTAGGCATTGGCTTGATAGCATCTTAATGTCACTCAGGTTTCTACAACTGGGTTTGAAATTCTTGCAACTCGATTACTGAAGACTCGGGAGTAGGAGTTATTAATTGACAGATGTATCTAGCACTATATTAGGTTCAATGAAAAAAAATCTCCTATAATCTTTAGGTTCCTTTTTGCTTTCTTCTTTAGTCCTTTCTGCAAACTCATCAACTTTCACATGTGCACTTTCTATGACTTTGTGAGTAGATAAATTCAAACATCTATATGCATTACTTTTACAAGAATATCTCAAAAATATGCCTTCATCACCCTTCACATCAAATTTTCCTATTCTAGATTCTTTCAAAATGTAACATTTGCTTCCAAATACTTTTAGGTAACTTACATTGGATTTATAGCCATACCATAACTCATAGGGGGTTTTGAATGAATTATTATTCAACTATACTTGGTTCAAGGTATGAACTACAGTGCTAATAGCTTCCTTCCAATATTTGATAGCAATGTTTTCTTCAATCGTTAAAGTTCTTGCATAGTCAATGATAGATCTGTTCCTCCTTTTAGCTATTCTATTCTAATCAAGAGTACCATGTGTTGATACCTATCTTTTGATTCCTCTTTCAATGCAAAAGTTATTGAATTCATGGGAGATGAATTCACCACCTTTGTCTAATCTCGAGCATTTTAGTCTTTTTCCTATTTCCTTTTCTACTTTGGTGAAATACCATTTGAACTTCTCAAATGCTTCTGATTTCTCTCTCAGATACATGACAATCATCATTCTAGAGTGATCATCAACAAAAAAAATGAAGAACTTTTCTCCAATATAGCTCTCAATTCTAATACGTCCACACAAATTAGCATGCACAATTTCCAAAACTTCTTCAGATTGATAGTTTTTACTTTTAAAGCTATTCTTTCCCATCTTACCAATCTGACAATTCTTGCATAGACCAACATCAGGTTTCTTTATACTAGGAATGCCTCTTACTTTCCTGAATTTGCTTATTTTCACCAGGTTATCAAAATTCATATGACATAATATTTTGTACCATAACCAACTTTCTTCAACTTGAGCAATAAAACATGAGCATTCACCAAGTTCAAAATAGAACAAGTTACCTTTTGTCTATATGCCTGATCCAACCAACTTTCCTTTGTCATCCAATAGTCTTGCTTTTCCATGCATGAATTCCACCTTGAATCCATTATTGAGTAGCTAAGCCACACTCAACAAATTGTGTTTTAGTCCTTCAACCCAATACGAATTATCACATACAAGCTCTTTGGTTAATGAGATTCTTCCTCTTGCTTTTATGCAACAAGGTTCATTATTACCAAACCTCACACTACCGCCATCATAGTCTTCAAAATGTTCAAACATTACTTTTATCACCAGTCATATGATGAGAGCAACCACTATCTATGATCCATGTATCATTTTTGCTCACATGAGAGATACTTGTCATCTTATCTTCCTCATCATTATCAGATTCATCTTTCACAGCAATGTAAACAATGTCATCTTCACTATTATCAAAATCCTTAGAATCTTTAGGCATGAAACATTTTTTCTTACCTTTGTCCTTGAATGATTTGAAGTCTTTCTTGCCATTGCACTTGTGACCTTTCTTCTCATCCTTGTTTTCCTTGTTTGGGCACCTAGCAACAATATGACCAATTTCTTCACATGAAAAATAGATTAGAGAAACTTTACCTTTGTATTTTTCTTTGCCTCTAGAATATTTCCTTGCAAGTAGAGCTTCAACCACCTCAAGATTACTGTCAAAACTCTATTCTGTTTCTTCCTCACTTTCTAACTGAGAATCCTTTATCTTTTTTCCCTTTTCTTTGAGTGAAAGCTTGGCCTCAAATGCTGATTCAATGTTCTTGGAAGATGGAACATAGTTGTCATAGTTATCTAGCTCAAATGTAGTCAATCTTCTTATTATGGCCTCTAAATTTATCTTATGATTTTCCTTACATCTTCTTTCTTGAATTGTAGAAACTCTAATTGCATAAATGAGAAGCAATGTTCTAAGAACTTTACTTACAACTATTTCCTCCTTGATATGTCCTCCAGAAGCTTTGATTGCACTGACACTTGCTTTGACTCTTTCAACATATTTGGCAATGTTCTCATCCTCTCTCATCCTCATCTAATTAAATTGTCCTCTTAGACTTTTTTCTTTGGCTCTTCTCATAGTATCATCACCTCCATATATTTACTTTAGCTTGTTCCACATTTCAAAGGTAGTTTTGTAGTCCTTGATATCATCAAATTCTTCATAGCTTAGGGCAAATGCAATGTCTACCATCATGGTGTTATGAGTCTTCTTCTTAGCAATGCCATTGATAGATAGTGTAATAGATGGAGTTACATATGCTTCATCAAGATATTTTAATCCTGTATCTTCAATGGAAGCCAGATGGAGTCTCATGAGACCTTGCCATGCCCAAAAGTTATCCCTATTAAGATTTGGCCTCTTGTAAGAAATCCTGATCTTTGGCTTAGATCCTTGAAATCCTTCCTATAAGTACCAAAATATCTAATACCAATTGTTGGAAATATAGATGGAGTAACTAAGAGGGGGGGTGAATCAGTTTCCACAAAAACAAATCCATAGATCCCTTAAATGTCTTATAAAACTAGTTACTATTATCACTCAGTAGCCACACAGAAAAATGCTATAACTCGGTAGATGTATTGTATGTCAACTTATTATTGATCTTTAAGCATTCATAGTGATTAACATGCATGCATAAAGAAATAACATGAACCAAGAGACACCAGATTTAACATGGAAACCCAATATGGGAAAAACTGCCAAGTAACTAGGTACTAATTTTCCCTTTTTTGAAGTGATCCCTGTTAGGAGCCACCTCTATTAAAGGTTACAAAACACACTGTTCGGTGTGACCTTCTTAAAAGATTTAATCACCCCACTAGGAGTGGCCTTGCTAGAGGACTTTAGAACAATTCAATAGAACTGTCACCTTGTTAGAGGATTTAAAAATTGGCTGTTACACCAACTCTGTTAGGAGATTTTGATATCACTACTATAATGGTGAGAAAGCAACAATGAGTTGACCTGAATGAGATGCAATTGAATTTCTGATAAAGATCTTTGTTCTGCTTCACTAGATCCTCTTTGATCAAATACAACTTTGCTACTCCACAAGGATATTTGATCCTTCTTCAAAATTTGCTCACACTTTCCTCTTCACACAAACAACACAATTGCATGCTTTCTCATTACATTTTAGAATTCACAAGGTGATCTTTTATTTATACCATAGAAATTGTCAAGTTGGCTTATTTACAAGTTACAATTACCAATAATCATTACATCAGTGGCTACAATTATTACATAAAACAATTAAACTTTATTTCCCAAAACAATGAAATCCTTCATTGGCTGACCTTGCTTGGTAGACACTACTCTAGAAATTATTTCCAGTGTTAACAAACTAAAGCTCGATGAACACTCCAAACTCTGTAAAATCCTTTGGAGGCCAAGTGAACTCAATAAATACTGGCTTTCCTTCACTGACCTTATGAGCTCAGTAGAAACTAACTTCTGCCATAGAAACCTTCGACACTCGAGTAAGCTTGGTAGACTTTGGAATTTTCTTTGCTAACCAACTGAGCTTAGTAGACTCTAGAATTCACTTTTCTGACCAATTGAGCTTGGTAGACTCTTTCTAATAACTGATATGACATTTGTGTAACATCAAAGACAACACACAATTGAACAATTGTATCCAATAGGTCCCATAGTCAGAATCAACAACATTAGAATAGGCAGACCGTCCCATGAGTGGGACTAGGAGCTCGACATTCCAAACTACTATGAGGTCATTATTGCTTTACATCAATCTCTATTAAATAAGTTCATTTAATAGTATTTTTCATATATATTAATTTCTTAAAAATTCTCTTATCGAAAAGTTAGCAAAGATGAACTCAGTCTTAATAATTCAAGTATATGAAGGGGAAAATAGATATATGCTTGGTTATATAAAGTATCAAAACAAAATTTAGTATGATTCTAGATATACTACACAAAGAAAAAATGTAAAAAAATGTTATGTTCACCCCTTGCAAGCACAAAAGACTATGCAAAAATGCTTCAATTACATTCTAAGAACACTATAACCCTCATCACATTTTAGATGCACAATTTGTGGCTCCAATATTTTCAAAATGTCTTCCTACCAGCACTAAGTTGGAGCAAAAGTCCAACCCTCTAGCCCATTTGTACAACATGCCTATTCCATGGAATTCAAATATTTATTTAGTATATCCTCTATGCCTAAGCTAGAAGTTATCTATATTTTACCTAGATGTGCCCATTCTGTAGGTAAAAAATGCAAAGAAGAACAAGGCTTTTAGGAATTCAAAAGAAGCAAAAAAGAATTGTTGTGTGTAGGGTAATTATTAATTGTGGATGTTTAGTGTTAAATTCAAAAGAAGCAGGGCATTTTTCCAAACATTTGTACTTGGAAAAGTCCCAAATTTGAAGGCATTCATAAGGATTATTTACAAGGACATGCATTTGAAAAAATCCCTAAATTTGAAGGCCATTTTTTAGAATGATCAGCAATATAATATGAATTCAAAATATGGAATTTGAACACCTCACTAAGTGCACAACAATGGTTGTTGTAGGCATGGACTAGAGCATATGAAAGAGGCTAAAGAGAATGAGCAAAGCTATGAACCCATGTATATATATTTTTCTAGTATATCTATATTGTACATGTACAATTTTACATGGTGTCCAAGCCTCAGATGAAGAAGGCTTTTTAGCACACAAGTGGTTGCAAAGGCTTTCTACATAATATAGTTCTTGTTAACCTATGTCCAAACAATGGTAAAAGATTTGATAGGGAATGAAATATTTATACAACCTTACAAAGGAAAAGATGAGTACTAACATGCCTAACTCCAACTTCTAACACAATAAGATGAGGAGGACCTATTTTGAAATCTGCACAAATGTTAATTTTTGACCAAAATTTCAAATCCATTAAATAGAATAACATTCAATAGCCATCTAAAAATTATTGCTACTCCTTTTGGTAGGTTGTAACCTAGCCTAAAGTTGAATAAACCACATACATTCAATGCTATAAAATGATAATCCAAGAAACTCCTACCTGTAGATACTCTTGAGACAACAAAGAGAAGAGAAGAAGGATGATGACTCAACACATGCTTGGCAATTAATAATTGGAAGTGATCACATCATCGTATGTGTAGAAATATTAAAAGCCTAAAATCTATTTTTACCACTAAATACTATGGCAAAAATAGCTAGCATAAAACCAAACATTTGATATTGAGCCAGATATTGCACTTGATTGGAACAATTGTAAGGATCTATTTGAAATAATTCAAATTATTAATATATTGATCAAATTATTAATGAATAATTTCACTTATCTAAATAAAGAAGCCAATATAAAAAAGTACAAGAAACTAACATCCAATAAAGCCCAAAATCCTTGGCATTAATGATAAACAAATTCTCATATGGAAGAATTTCATCTTCACTAAGGATGAGCATGTCAAGAATTTAGAATATGAGGCATCAGAATAAAAATTACATCTCAAGCCTACTAAACGTGTTTTGGGATAGTAAAGATATGAAACTTTTTCATTCCTAATGTTGGCTATAAAAATTAGAGCTAGAGGAAAATTTTGAAAGATTCTTTCACCATTTTCCATAAGACAATAGAAGGTCAAATTAACATTGTACCACAACAAAATCTAAAGCATAGAAGGGTATCAAAGGAAAATTAAACATTTTATCAGAACAAAATGAGAATTTGAAGTATAAAACTAAATGAAAGTGAAGCAAGTAGCTAGATGAAGGCATGCCAAAAGCATAACATATTTGAGTTGTAAGCACGAATGTGTAGCAAAATAAACTTTACTCATGGAAACAATAACCAATTGATGAAGAGTTTGCAATGAAGAGGAAGGAAAAGTGCCATGAGCTGAACACAATAATATAATCAGACTACCATTTAAATCACAAAATTAGAAAATTTTGAAATGAAGAGAGCAAATTCACAACAATGAGAAGATAAGAAGCACGATGATTCAACACATTCCTAGCAATTAATAATAAAAAATTATCACATCATCATATGCGTAGAAATACTGAAAGCCTAAAGTCTATTTTTACCATTGAATACTATGGCTAAAATAGCTAGCATAAAACCAAACATTTCATATTGGGCTAGATATTGTACTTGATTGGATCAATTGTAAGGATCTATTTGAAATAGTTCAAATTATTAATGTATAACTCTCACTTATCTGAATAGAGAAGCCAATATGAATAAGTACAACAAACTGACATGCAAAAAAGCCCAAAATCCTTGGCATTAAGGATAAAAAAATTCTCATATGGCAGAATTCCATCTGCACTAACACTGAGAAAGACAAGAATTTAGAATATGAGGCATTGGAAGAAAGAATTACATCTCATGCCTACTTAACATGTTTTGGGACAGTAAAGATATGAAACTTTTTTCATTCCCTAAGCTAGCTATAAAAACCAGAGCTTAGAGCTAGAGGAAAATGTTGAAATATTCTTTCATCATTTTCCATAAGACAATAGTAGGTCAAATTAATAGTGTATCATAACAAAATCTAAAGCATAGAAGGGTATCAAAGCCAAATTAAACATTTTATCAAAACAAAAAGAGAATTTGAAGCATAAGAGTAAATAAAAGTCAAGCAGGTAGCTGGATGAAGGCATGACAAAAACACAACATATTTATGTCATAAGCACAAATGTGTAGCAAAATAAAGTTTACTCATGGAAACAATAACTAACTGATGAAGAATTTGCAATGAAAAGGAAGCAAAAGCACCATGAACTGAACACAACAACATAACCAGACTACTATTTAAAACACAAAATCTAAAAAAATTGAAATGAAAAGAGCAAATTCATAATGTATCCAAACCATTTCAAAAATCATGACAAAAAATAATGATTCCAGATGAAACATTTGACCAAATCTCCTTATCTAGCAGGAAAATTTTAATGATAAAGAAACATCAAGTAAATAAAGAGATGAAGGAAAGGATTGGTAATTGAATTCAACCCATTATCAATGGAATCATGGAAAACAACCCATAGCCACTACTGACCACTTTTTTTTTCCTTTTTTGTTTTAGACATTAACTGGGTAACTTTGATCAGTTTAAAAATAAAATTCATTATTAAAAGGATGAGACATATGAAGGCTCTAGCCAAAGAACTTAAGTGTCTTTAGCAATTTGCAACCGTTATCTTTCACCCAAATTTACTTCTTTTATTTATAGCAGGACATCTTGAGGGGGAAAAGTAAAACCCTAAAATATATTTTAGGAATCAATAAATTATAGACATGGGAAAACAATTACCTTCAATTGAACATTAGTACAGTTTAAGTGGCTCAAAAAGCTTCAGGCATTTATTTTTACTATTCAACATTCTATTTACTTTGTTATTAGTATTGTCTATGGCTTTTCACCTATAAAATATACAACATGTTGGTTGTTATAGAGTCTCAAAATTATAGATGACAAAAAAAAAACTCAAAACTCTAGAACTTGATAGTTTGAAGAATACAAAACTAAAGCCAATTACCTATACCACCAAAAAATTTGTAGGAAACAAAATTTTATAAATGACAGGGCAAATTGGAAAATTTATACCAAACTAATGTCTTAACTTCCAAATTCCACAAATGCAAATGCCCCAGTTTTAAGAGAACACGATAGTGAAAACTTAGAAAGTCCATAGATCTCCACCCTCTGCTCTTGAAACTGAAACTGTGAAGTTGAATTAAACGTAGTTGCACTATTTTATTCTCACCTTTATCATTGCATTCACCTGCAGGTTTTAATGCAACATTTATTAATAATAATAACAACACTAAATTTTATTGTGTGTAAGTTACCAACTAGCTCCTCGAAATGTGATCACTCCTATTTTTTTATTTTTTTATTATTGTTTTTAACAGAAACAAGACTAATAATAATAAAACCACTAGGATTATCATAGCAAATGAATAGGAAAGCAAAGCAAGGAAATTTCAATAAAATAGAAATTAGAGACATTAAAGTAGTATGAACCATATGATATTTTTATTTTCTATATGGTCAAAGAAGTTTGAAAGCAACATTAATGGTTTTTATTTGATCGGGGACTAATAATGACATCCTATCTCACCCCTAAACTAAAATATTTCCAAATAGTCAGTTCCCTAATTTGTGAATTTCCATCAACTCGGGCAATGCAGTATAAAGCACCAGTAGTGTTAAATATATCTTCATATATATGGAATGCTTTCCTTCAAATGGTTTTACACAGAGAGATGGAAATTATGAAGAAATATGTGGCCACATTCATGTTGATGGCGGTGTTTGTGCTGCTATTCTCCATGAGGTGCATTGAAGCACCTAGTGGACCATCCACTAGAACTGGAATTGATGTACCTGTGCCTGACTCGCCTGAAACCTCTTTCGCTAATAGAGGAGACACAGTCAGTACACCCTAGGAGAAAATAATTACTACTGTGCCCTTTCCTTAAGTTTATATATATATATATATATATATTCAATCTGTATATGTTGCAATTTATTGCATTGGATTACTTTCTCTACACATTAATGAGGGGCTGCATAATATTTGTTTGGTTAGTTTGCATGATAGCACTTTAAGCTTGAAGGATCCAATGTTATATTTCAATTATTACATTATCTAAAGCTCAAATTTAACAATTTTAGATATCAATTTGTAATTGTTTTATTGAAGAGATAACTTCTTAGCGTTGCTTGTTTTCAAAATACTATCAATTTGTAATTTTTTTTGGATCTTAGTAATGAAAAAATATCTTACTCGAGATTATGGACTTGCGTTTCTTGCTCTGCTAGGGTTTTCTTGCTTCATGCAAACTTTTAGTTTTTTTTGCGTATGGCCCTTCACCTCCACTCCCCTTCTGTCGGCACTTGTCATACTGCATTTACTGTGGGAGATTTAGGTTAGGATATAATGGCTCTGGCGAATGGTGAACCAATTGTTTTTGGTGTTCACGCTACTACTTCAGACTGCCATGGCGCCGCCACTGAACAAATGCCCACTCAAGTTTGTCCTGAAGGTTTTCCATGAGGTAATCCTGATATTATCCTTCCTTTGTAAGATTTTGATGTTGCATGTGACTGGTTAGAACAACATACCTTGATAGGGTATTTTGTTGGTAGGACTCCTCCTGAAGCTATGCTTAGAGAATGGGTCAACAAATGCTGAACTCCTCATGGAGTCTGCCTTGACACTGTGCAAAACCTTACCAAAGGTTTCTTTTTATTTGGATTTGCTAACCCATCGCAAGTAGACGTGATATTTACCAACGACCCTTGGTCTGTGCATTCCTCTCTGCTTGTTTTTTAGAAATGGTCCTGAGACGTCACTGTCTCGGATGATAAAAAACTTAGGGTTCTTGTATGGGTCAAATTCCTAGGTCTACCCTTGCCCTGCTGGCCTTTTATTGAGTCTATTTCCCAAGCCCTTAGCAAAGTTGTTACCAAGGAGCCTGAGAAATTTTTTAATGCTCGCCCTCAGCGGCGTGTTTTCATTGAAGTTGATCTTTCCAAAGATCTCAAGGATTCTATTTAAATCTAGATTAGCGCTCAAACCTTCTCACAGAAGGTGCTTTACTTGAACCTACCTAACACCTGTTATAGGTGCCAGTTTGTAGAACACAAGATCAGGGATTTCCCTTTGGCTACACCTAGGGTCAAACCCCAGCCTAAAGGGGTGCCTGTCAAACAGGCCGAAGGAAAAAAAGAAGAATGGGTTACTATTGGGCACAAGGGCAAGCCTACCTTGAATCCCTTGGCCCCTAAGCCATCCTATGTGGTAGTTACCACAATTCCTCCTACTTCCACAGAAGTGTCAATGCTTGCTAGCATGGAGACACCAACGACTTCCATTGCACTTGTTCCGATTTCGCAAGTTTCAAACCCTGCTGGTTTGCAGGTGATTAAGGCGGTCGCCAGGGCCTCGTCCTTGGATGGGGCTTGTACTCCTCTTGTAGTCTCTTCCATAGTACCACTAGCAACAAGGAATTCTCGCAGTCCTCCTAGACGTGTGGAGATATAAGGGGTAAAATGATAGGTTGTAAGTCTAGAAGATTTCCTGTCTAACTTCCACCCAGTTTCTACCTTTTTGCAAAATAGCTACTCCTCTCTGGAGGACGAGGATGATATGGAAGAGTTCTCATGAACTTCCTCTCATGGAATGTTCAAGATCTTACAGACCTCCCTAGAAAGTTCTATGTCTGGGATACCCGTCGTAGACTTGGGAATTTAGATTTTCTTTGCTTGCAAGAAGTTGAGATTTCTAGTTTCATGCTTTCTATTGCATGCCGCATCATTTGGTAGGATAGCGTTATGTTTTCTTCTTAGCATGAAGCTGGCCGAGGTGGTGTAGTTACTCTCCTGTCACCTCGCCTTCATTCTGCTATTATCTTGCAGGGTTCTGACTCCACACACTGTATTATTTAGCTTTTGCTTTCCATTAACAATCATTCTTTTTGAGTCATTAATGTTTATGCCTCCAATGATGCTATGGAAAGGGAAAAAATGTGAGTTTGGCTTGCTGACAACTTGCCGCCAACTACTTGGGTCCTGTTTGGGGACTTCAATATAGTTGAAATGGCCTCTGACAAAGATGGCATTCTGCCTTTCCATTGGACAACTGGGGAAAGAGAAGCTTGGTTTTACATGCATCATAAATTGGGCCTTTTTGATCCCAATACTAACCGCTACCATGATAGTGGGGCCTGGCACACTTGGTCCAATTTTTGAGCCGGTCTTGATTGCATATTGAAATGTCTTGATCGTGCTATGATCTCGGCACAATCTTTTTTCTCCTTTTCTGAAGATCATGATTTACCTGTCATCCCCTTGACAGATGTGACGTTGTCAGACCACTATCCCATTTATTTTGGCATTTGTTGGCAAATAGCTGTCGCCAAATTGGCCAAGTCTCAATTCTTCCTCAACACATCTATGCTATTGCATGCTTCCATCATCTCCCACATATAATGTGTTTGGAATTTGGAGCCATGTCCACATTCCCATCGAGGTTGGATTTTATGGTGGAATGATGCCATTACCAGAATGGCTAAATTTTTGTGCATCTATGGGCGTCAGCTATCAATCTTCAAAAAATGGTCTTATGAAGCCAACACCCTTGCCCTCAAAAAATCCTCTAAAGCTCTCACCTTCAACCCCTTTGATGTGGATTTACAAATTTAGCTTGCCAAGCTTCACCATGATAAGCAAATTGTTGATAACTATGTTGCTCGAGGAGCCCAAATCAAAGCCTATCTCCACTGGTTGGAGGTTGGCATAAAGCCTCGAAGGAGTTCTTCCAGGCTCTTAGAGCTTGTCATACCAATGTTGGGATTAAAAAGATAAAATAGGGAACTGATGTTATTTCCAGTCTGCCTAACATCCTACAAGCATTTTTTCTTCACTATGAGAACATCTTTTCTTCGTGGGGTAATTCGGTTGCTCGGGAGGAGGCTCTCATAAAGTGTATTACTGTTACTCCAAACCACCTCGCAGTTGAGCAACGTGCTTTTTGTGAGCAACTTCTTTTCCTCTGTGACCTTAAAGAGGTAGTTTACTCCATGGCGGATGAAAAATCCCCTAGGTGTGATGGATTTCCATGTGAATTTTACAAACATCTTTGGGAGCAAATTGGTCCTGATCTGCACAAAGTCTATCTTGAAGCATATCATTCTAAAAGCTTAGGAGCGATCATAAATAAAGGCAATATTAAATTCATAGCTAAAGCTGGTGATCCTAAGGACATCTACAACTGGAGGCCCATCACCCTCTTGAATGTGTCTTATAAGATCATTGACAAGGTGCTCTCTCTCAAAATCTGCCATATGCTTCCTCTAATTGTGCGGCCTGAACAAACTAGCTTTATCAAATCCAGGTATATTCTTGACAACATCATTGCTGTCTGGGAAGGTATGGAATGGGCCCATAAGTCCAAGTAGCAAGCTATCTTTTTAAAGATAGATTTTGCTAAAGCCTATGATCGCATTGAATGGCCTTTCATTTTGGCTATGCTTCAGGCTCTAGGTTTTGGTCCCAATTTCCTTCAGTCCGTGGAAATGCTCTTTGGTGATGCTAATGCTTGCATCACCATCAATAATTCACAATGTGAAGCTTTTGGAGTTTTTTGCTCCATCAGATAAGGTTGTACACTAGCTCCAATTCTTTATGTCCTTGCTACTGAAGGTTTTGGTTATTTACTTGCTCACTCTGTGTCTTCAAGACTGGGCCATGGCATTTCCTTGCCTGATTCTTCCTCCTAGTTAGTCAATGGTCATTTTGCTGATGATTCTTTTCTTACTCTTCTTGAAGATGAAGAAAACATCAAAAATGCTTTAAATTGTTTGGACACTTTTTGTCAAGCCTCTGGCTCTGCCATTCAAAGCCATAAAACAATCTGTTACCACCAGTCTTTTTTGCCAGCTCCACCTTGGCTTAGCCAGTTCCAATGGAAATGGGTTACTCATAGAGAAATCTTCTTCTTTCTTGGAATTCCCTTTGCTTTCTAGGCTTCCCCTATGGAACTTTGGAACGTTGTGCTTACAAAGACAAGCAAAAGGCTTGACTATTGGATCACTAAGTCGCTTTCTCTTGCTGGTAAATTCTAGATTTGTTCTAAGATTTTGGTTGTCACCCATGTGTACTATTATTCTTTTTGGGCTCCCTCCAAAGCTTCCTATCTCAAACTAGAATGTTTGCTCAGAGATTTTCTTTGGGCCTCTGGTTCTGACCATCATGGTTTTTACAGAGTTGCTTAGGATTTCTGTTGTCTCCCAAGGGAATTTGGGAGTCTTGGCCTGCTTTCCACTCAGAAGCAGGGCCTTGTCCTCTGTGCTAAATGGATTATCAAAGCTATTTCTAAAGATGAAGCCTGGAAAGTACTTGTAAGGCATTGCATTTCTTTAGGGTTCCCTGTTAACATACTGGCATGGAAGGGGATTGATTTTCAAACCCTTCTCACTATACGTGAACCAATGGTCATACATGGCTCTTTTGTTATAAAGAGCATCTAGAAAGCCTGGGAAGCTGTTAAACCTTGGCTTCGTTGGGCTGGTGATGAGTTTTGCAATGGGCTATCCTTAGAACATTTGGTGGTCTCCCCTGTTTGCCAGCTAGGGTACTCCTCTTCCCAAGATTCAAGGTGCCAGTGCTTTGCATTTCTTTAAATGTGGTATCCGCACTACCAAGGATATTTTTTCAAGAGTCACCATGAATTTTAGGTCATGGGAGGATATGCAAGTTCAATACCGCCTAGTTCGTGTTGATCGCCAGACTTATGGCCTTCCGTTGTCTTCCATCCCTGTGCACTTACTTCATAAAGTAGGGATTCAGTCTATTCATCCTTGGTAGTATGATTGAAAGTGGTATCCTGCCACTCTATTTACCAATTATAAGCCCACTATGGGATACAGATGGCTTTTTACCCACCTTCCAATGGTGGACATGCTTAATCAATGGTGGCATTTGCATTCTTCACTTTCTCAATGGAGAAAACGGTTCGACACCATTTGGAGTGCCATTATAGAACCTAAGATTGCCCACTTTGCTTGGTGCCTTGCCTTCCAAGGTCTTCCCCTGGGGCCTCGGCTCAAGCACATTGGAGTTCCTGATCCCAGATGCCCCTTCTGTGGCCAACCTGAGTCCTTTTTGCATATTTTTTGTTTTGCAAGCATGCTCAGAATTATTGGCATTGGATTCATGATTTTTTCAAGCCTTTTAGGCCCAAACCTTTTTCATGGCACATGATCCTGCTGGGTGATTCCCCCAGAATTCCTCAAAAGTTCTCCCAAATTTGGCATACCTTCAGGATGGAAATTTTGTTTTCTCTATGGAAAGATAGGAATGCAGTTTTATTCACTCACAATTTTTTGGATGTTAACATTGCAATGTACACTAAGGCATGCATTTGTAACAATGTCATTATGCAGATACAGGTGCAAGCTAATAAAGTTGTCTTGGAAGTTGCACACTTACAGGAATTGTTAAATCATTGGGGCAATGCTCCATGCACCATTGCTAGAGTACCTCCGAATGCCTCGACTGATGCCTCTTCATCTCGCAGTCGCCATTCCCAACGCTAGTCCTCTAGCCACCATTCACACACGCTGCGCTCCCAAGGTCCCCACCACCGCTCTCCCAGCAGTGGTCATGACAGTTGGAGGCACCGCTCTGCTTCCCCAATGTGTGGTGGTTCTGGCTAATCCTTGGCTCACCCCCTGGGTGGGCTTTTGGCTGGTCTTGGGCTCCTCCCCCTGGATGGGCACACTCTGGCAAGTTTCCTCGACTGGCCTTGGCAATTTCTCCTTCGCTGCTAGACAAGAAGGATGTGGAGATTGCGACTACCCCAAATCCTACTGATGCTGCTAATGGCTGGACTGTTCATAGTCTGCCCCACAATCCCACTGATGCATGGGGATTTCCTGATAAAGATGATCCTCCTCCCTCTGTTGGTATTGCCTTGGCAGCCTGAGGTTGTTCAAAGTGTTTTTTTTTTTTTTTTAATGACTAGTTAATAGTTTATGGTTGAGGCCATGTTGTTTTTTCTGGCTTCGACCATGTGAACTCATTCGCAGGGTGATCTTGTATCCCCCGACCCCTTTTTTGTGAATTATAATCTTAGTAAATTTTATTAATTGAAAAGAACTATTCATCAAAAAAATACTATGTTTCGATATATAAATAGGTGTTAAAATTTTGATCACTAATAAGATGGTTTTTCAGTTAAATGTTTAGAACATCACAATTCGTGTCAATTCATGTCTTATTTGGAATTGTAGAATCTTTCTAGTTATTAATAAATTGGAGTAGTCGCTTAGACAGATACAATTTAATTTCTAACATGGAGAATCATTGTAGATTGATCTTCATTCCAATTTTATATGGGACAATTATCCCATTTCTTATGGTGTTTTTGTTTAATGTGAATTGTCCATTTCCTCTTCTTTGACTATTTGATTATTATTTGACTTTTCATGTTTTCAAGACTATTGTATAAATATGATGGCAAAGTCCTATGTAATAAAGCTAAAGCTGCAATTACTGCATAGGATATTTTCTCTTTAGTGTGGACATAGTAACATTTATGGTAAACCCTGATAAATCTTATCTCTTTTCTTTGTTTTGTGATTTGCAATTTGACTTCTAATTCTAACAATTGGTATCAAAGCTATTAAAAAGAATTCCAAAAAGAAGTAGGACAAATAGTAATATGAAAGCTTATAGCTATCTATCCAATTAGGATCTACAATTATTTCTAGAGTAGTCTTCAATAATAAAACTAAAATAATTAGTAGTCAGTGCATGTAAAAGGAAGAAGTTATTTTATTGTTCACTAAATAAATCTATGTTAACTGATAGTTAAAACTAGTGTTTTCCATTGCCAGATTTGAAAGCTAGAACCTTCTATTTCAAAGAGAAACTTATATAAGAACCAATGTAAAGATTCTTAATTTGCAATTAATATGAAATTTCTAATTCTGTTGTAGCAAATTAGTGTGTTTATCGTGTTCTATTTTGTATTCTTTGTCTTTTGCTTGTCTCCCATATTTTACCATATTTGTACAAGAACTATCAAAGTAGTATCAGAGCTAGATGGAGAACAAGATCACTCATTCATAAGAACTTACATCATCATCACTTAGTTATGCTAGGGTTTTGTGCTATTGCTTCATCATCACTTACATTATCAAGATGTGCTCCTCTCCTATGGGCTGTATCCACAACTTCTAACTTGGCTGAATTTTTCTCAATGTATCTAATACTACATTATCAACATTTCCTCTACCTCGAACCATCTTTACAAATCAGGTTCTTGTAAGATTGTAACTCTCTACAAATTGTAGGTCAAATCATCAGATCTGCAACCCCACAACCCTAATTCAATTAGGGTTCTACACAATCCAATCTCCACAAGGATGAACCTCAAGCTCTAATACCACCTGATGTAGGGAGGGGGGAGAAAGAACTAGGGCCAAGGTCACACCCAGCTCTTCAAGCCACTTGCACAGAGTCAACACAACAGAAATAACAAAAAAACAAACAACTCATGAGATAGAGGAAGAAAATGCCTTCATTCATATATTTCATTCAAAGACCTATTACATGCCTTTTTTTAAGGCCTCCTACATTATGACCATATCAATTTAATTAAAATCTTGATTATGCCACCTCACATTCTGTTGCTACTCTCTAAGTTCTACCTCCCAAAGACTCTGACCAAGGACTCTTAAATACATGCATGACCACAAGCCGGCCTATGGTAAATAGAAATAAATAAGCTCTCATATTAAATGCTAGGCTAAGCCACAAGTCAGCTCACAACACATATCAAACACTAAATTAAATGCAAAATTCAGCACCAATAGGAAACTTCACACAAACAACTCAACAAATGAAGGCTCCATGAAATACTAGCACTCAGCATCCACACACAACTTGTACTTAAACAAACTCAGCATCCACACAAAGTCGGTAACCACATGAACTTGGTAACTATATGAGCTTGATAACCACATGAACATAGAAACCATATGAACTCAGCAACCACACAAACTCGATAAATAGCCAAAGAACACTCGGTAGCAACTATGAACTTAGCATCATCCAAGAAGCTTGGCATCCACTAAATGCTTGACACCCACTAGGAAATTAGCAATGCAAGACATTGCAGCTCAGTAGAAACTAGGAAAACTGAAAACATGTAGGATAGCAATGCAACCCAGGATGCTCATGCATTAATTTTTCCTCGATTGAAGTCTAAGAAACTAAATCTTTCTTACTAAAAATCCATGAGATCATAGTTGATCATATACTAAAACAACATCCTAATGTACTTTTTTGGACTTTTACACTTCCTACCCAATTAAAATTAGTATATCCTTATAATTCTAAGCTAGTATTCTCATTTTTAAGTTCATACCCAATAATGTCTTCAAGATATCTTAATATATGCTTCAAATAAATAAGAATTACTTCTTTAGTTCATACGTGAACTAACTTAATGCATTCACAGCATAGTAGATATTTGATTGAGTGTTTACAAGATGCATCAAAGACCTAATTATCTATTTGTATAGAGTGGGACTAATAAGTCTAGATTCAACAATTTCTTCCTTTAGCTTGTGTAATTTGGTTTACATAGGTGTTGACATAGGTTGATTGTACCACATTCCAAAACTTTTCAGAATATCGATTGTATACTTCTTTCGATGTAGAATGATGTTTCCTAATTTTTTACGAACTTCTAATCTAAGGAAGTAATGAAGAATCCCTAAATCCTTCATGTCAAACTCAGAAGTCAATTATTTCTTACACTAATTAATGAGATGTTCTTCTCCTATAATTAGAAGGTCATCAACATAAAGGATTAGAATCACAATATCACTTTTAGTTACTTCAAAATAAAGATTTGGATCAACATCATTCTTGGAGAATCCAAGGCTTAGTAGATATTTTGAATCCTTTCATACTAGGCTTAGGGAGCTTGTTTGAGTCCATATAGAGCCCTTTTAATTTACACACATAAGAGGAAGCAACATGAGTCACAAACCCTTCAGGTTGCTCCAAGTATACTTCTTCCTTAATAGTTCCATTTAGAAAGGCAATTTTCAGATCCATTTGATAAATTTTCCAACCTTTTGCAACAACAATGGCTATTATAGCTCTGACCGAGGTATACCTAGAAACTCATGCAAAAGTTTCTTCAAAGTCTATTCCTTCATTTTGAGAGAATCTTCTAGCCACAAAATGGGCTTTATGTTTTTCAATGCTACCATGTGCAACATACTTAACTTTAAAGATCCATTTGGACAAAAAAAAAATTCCTTTAGGTCAAGGAACACTGTTCCAAACATCATTTTTTAGTAATGATTGATATTCTTCTACTATTGCATATTTCCAAGCTTGATGCTTGAGAGCTTTAGAAGCATTAGAACGCTTAGAGTTTGGAATCTCACATGTGAATGCATTGTATGTTAATTTGTAAGGTCTTTTTATTTCTCTGAATGTCCTTGAAGGTGTTGTGAATTCATCTCTATTCTTGATTACTTTTATTGCCCAAAGTGGCCTCTTACAATTATTATCAAGACTCTCTTCTTAAGTCTCTAGAAGGATCTCATTTTCATTTGATGTCTCTTCAGGGTACTCCCTCTAAATCTTAGGAGTAGGAACCTCTTCCAAGGAATGGGGTGAATCATTTATATCTAGTTCATCTAAATTTTTGGCTCTTTTCAAAGCAATGTCTTCTTCAAAGATGACATCTATGCTAAGTTCTATTTGTTTCTGTCTAGGTATGTAGATTCTATAACCCTTTACTGTTTCACTAAAACCAATAAGGATTCCTTTCCTTTTAGTAGATTCTAATTTTTTTCATTTTCTCCTTAGGTACATGAACATACATAGGACATCCAAATATCCTCAAATGACTAATCTCGGGTTTCATACCTTTAAAGGATTCTTCAAGAGTTTTGTTGTCCAGATGTGAGTAAGGACATTTGTTTTGAATATATAAACTATTGTATTAAATGCTTCAGCCCAAAATGATAAGCTAAAGTTTTGATCATATATCATAGCTCTAGTAGCTTCTACAATAGTTCTATTTTTCTATTTAATAACTCCATTCTATTGTAGTTTGTAGGGAACTATAAACTCCCTCTTAATCCTAGCAAGTTTGCATAATTTTTAAAATATTTCAGAAGTGTATTCTTTCCCATTATTTGTTCTTAGAATTTTAATTTTATTTCCTAAAGAGTTTTTAGTGATAGTTTTGAATTCTTTAAATTTAGAAAAAGGGTAAGTACAAGAAGTTGGGTCTCACTATTGGGCAAAGTGGAAGTGTTTTTCCAGTTTTCTAAATTTCTTATCTATTGATGTCAAAATTTGATGCATTTAGATATTGAATATAAAAAAAAAATTAGAAATAAAATTTATTGTGTTCAGAATCTACTTTTTGAATATCTAATTTATTTGTGTACCTGTATGGTAGATTTTGTTTTGGTACGAATCTTTAAAAAGCACTTTTTCAAAATGTTTATTTCAAGACCATACCACACTTGTGTATGGACACCATAATTTGACACAAATAAATTATTTGTTGTAAATACTTTTGAACAAAGTTATCCAACACACCAAAGATTGATGATAATATTTTTCCTTAATTTTTCATTGATTAATTTTTAATTGGCTTTATAAAGGTAAATTTTTAAACCTCTCATGTATAGACACCATAATTTGACCAAAATTTGGTTTTTTTCAAATTTGGTTTTTTTTTTTAACTTCAAAAGAATCAAATATGTAGATTGATGATAAATTTTTATTTATTTTTTAAATCATAACATTAAAAATTTATTAAAGTTTTAGTGAAGCTTGCTATTTTACATTTAGGCACCACCTATGATTAAAAAATAATGCAAAAATAACTTAAATAAAATCATAACACTATAAAATTGATATTTTTTAAATTAAGCCAGTCAGAGCTATAATGGTTTTTTTTCGTACAAAAAAATTGATTGGGAAGACCCTCTAAAAAACATGGCACAACATGAATTTTTCAGTTTAATATCTTAGCCAAATCTTGAGAGGTCAAGGTATAGGCTTGGTCTCACCAAGCCTATCCCAAACCAAAATCTAAGGGAAAAAAAAAAGAGTCTCACCCCATGTTGTACGAAATAGGCACCTGTTATTTGAAATTCAAAAAATAGGTGCCCATTTTAAAATTTAAAATCGGCATTTAAAATGCTTTTGAAATCCCCCAAAAAATAAAAAATAATATAAATTTCTTAGCAATGGGTACCCATTTTTTACTTTTAAAAAATGGGTACCCATTTCTTAAAAAATGATTTTAAAAAAAAATTGAGTACCCATATTTTGAAAATAAAAAATGGGCACCTAATTTTAAAAAAATGGGTGCCTAGATTGGAAGTTCTCTGCGATGCGAATTTGAAAGAAATTTTAGTGAACTTTTTAGTGATCTTTGCATGCAAGTTGGTGAAGTCAGTTGGTTTGGCCATGTCAAACCATAATCTGCTGGCAGATTCTATTGGTGTCATCAACAATTCCAAATTTCATGGAAAGGTAATGGTGGACAGTGCTCAAGGTTTATCCATTCATGACTTAGCAAATAAGGATGTCTCCAGGTGCAATGACTCCACTCCCCTTAACTCTAACTTAAATGTGCCATTTAATCACTCGAATGGCTCTATTTTGCTTACCATTAACTTACCCATGCTATTACTAAAACTAATGGCAATGCTGGTAAATCGAGATCCTTCCTAGAGGTAGTTGTTAAATCAGCTCTTGCAATTGTCTCTGGTGCTCATTTCACCACACTGTATCAGGATGAAAACTCATCCCAAGGTAGCAATCTGGGGACCCTTCTACTTTTCATGTTACTCCCAACCCTAAAATGTTATCAGAAATCATAAGTGAAAAGAAAAGGTTAAGGAACACCGCCATTTTCTTCTCTACAGTGGAGATTGACAAGGTTCCTGCAAGAAACTTTTTAGATGATTGGTTTTATAATTACTAGCACTTGAAGCTTGGCTATCAAATCTCCTTTTTCAGGAAAATACAAAAGGGTTTTCTTGTTGTTTTCTTTAACAATAATGAGTCGCAGCTAGTCGTCCTTAAAAAAGAGTAGAAGATTATTGGGAACACCACATTCTAAGCTCTAGCATGGAACACTGAGGCTAAATTGGAAGAGACTATTGCTCTCTCAGCCCCTAGATGGGTCCTTATTAAGCACATTCCTCCTTTCTTGTGGATATTTATCCCTCAATTGGTTGAACCTCTTGGAAAATTCCTTTGCATGGATGATTCTACTTGTCTAATTCCCCATCTTAATGCTAGGGTTCTTATTGCTTTGAAACTTGGACAAGATTTTCCTAAAGAACTCTCAATCACCATTGATAATGAAAAGGTTTCTTGCCCTGTCAGAACTGCAGGAAGGCTAAATGTGTTTTTTTTATCTAGGAAAGAAGGACATCTCAGGAAAGATTGCCCTATTCTCATTAATAAAGGTCCTAAAAACCCTAAGCCTATGAACCCCCCTTCTTCTACCTAGTTGAATTCTTCCTCTAATAAATCAAGCCTTTCGACTCCTCTCTTCACCTCCTTGCAATCCTTTCCCTCCTCTTTGCCTACACCATCTGTGCAAAATGCCTTTATCACAAGCATCGCAGATGCTGACAGCTTTCAAGTTGTTACCAAAAAAAGGAAAAATCGGTGAAACAAGATTGGTTCAACCCCAAGTGTGTCTTTCTTCCCCCTTCCCCCAGCTAATAATTCAACTTGTAATGCTTAGGACTTGGAAAGGTTTTCCACCCCCACTCCTTCCATTTCTAAGACCCTAGCCAATTCAAAGCCCCCTATTAAAACTTTCCAAGAAATCTCTGATGAATTTATTTTTGAAGTCATACCTACGATTCTTTCAGATGCTAACAACTAGCCTTCGATACTGGATAACTCCTCTCACTCTCTATCTAATAGTGAGGATTTTCCCACTTCTAAGAGGAAAGGGAGACCTCTTGGTTCAAAATAAAAAGTACAAGAACAATAAAAATTGATCCCTCATTGGCGATGTCTCTCCTATGGAGGATATTCGGGAATCTGAAGTGTTTAACTCTCTTGGAATATTAGGGGACTTGAATGCTTGATAGAAAGTTTGTGGTTAAAATTTTTCTCTATTCTAGAAATAATGTTGGCCTGATCATGTTGCAAGAAATTAAGTCTACTGGATTCATTTTGGACTCCAATCTTAATTTTATCTGGAAGGATGCTATTAAATTTTCCACTAATCACCCTCAGGGAAGAGGAGGTGTGGCTATCTTACTCAACCCTAAATGGGGTCCTAGGATTAAGAGTTTTGGGTTCTCTCCTTACAATAGAGCTATTTGGTTTATTTTTAATTATAATGGTTCTGATTTTGGTATATGTCCCTTATATGCTACCAATGACTATGCTAGAAGGAGTATGCTTTGGTCTTGGCTTAGTTCGCTTCCAGATATCCCTTGGATGTTTCGAAGGGACTTTAATATGATTGAACACCATGAAGATAAAATGGGAGGCCTTCCCTTTTCCTGGAAAGATTAGGAAAAATGTGCTTGGAATAATTTCAAAATTACCAAGTCTCCTTTTGACCCCTTAAGTGGGAACAAGAACATAAACCCTGGTCTTTGGTTTACTTGGTGCAAGTTCTAGAAAGGTCAATCTAGAATTTACTCTAAGCTTGACCACTTCTACCTCAATAGCAATTTCTTCTCTGTTATTCTTGATAATTATAATAACTTGGTTTCTATCTCTCCTACCACTCTCTTGGATCACCACCCGATCTCAATCTCTATCAGTTTTAGTTGTTCCCCTATCCTGAACAATCAGGCGAACCATAAATTCATCCTTAATACTAGTGTTCTAGAAGATGAAGATATCCTTACTACTATCTCTATTATAAGGCTCGTTAATGAGTCTCATTACCCCTATTTATCTTACATTAGTAGATGGAACTTAGATATCTCTACTTGGCAGATCTTACTTAAGACTGTTGGTCAAAAAAAGGCCAAGGACTATAGATTTAATGAATCTTGCCTTAATAGTAAACTTTATAATGTTGAAAAGGCTATCCAAAACAACTCTAATGGCCCTCACCTATGCAATCAACTTGCTCATGGTAAGAATTCTCTCAAGAACCATCAGCATCATAAAGCCTTAGGAGCTAGAATTCATGCTAGAGCCCATTGGTTACAATTTGGGGATAGAGGTAGCAAATTTATCTTTAATCTTATTAAACAAAAGTAGGCTAAGGAGACTATAGATAAGTTTCTCATTAATAACTAGTTGATTACGGATATGGACATCATTAAAAAAGATTGCCTAGTTTTATGAGAATCTCTTCACTTCCAAGGATTCTCAGGAAGCTATGGTCCTTAAAGATCAATGAAGAAATCTTATCCCCAAGAGAATCCTTGTTAATGATGCTTCCTTCCTCGAACAACCTATAACCCTTGAGGAAATTAAAAAGTCCATTAATTCCTTTAGTAATGATAAAGCTCCTAGCCCTAATGGTTTGCCTATGGAGTTCTACAAAGTTAATAGCAAATGGATTTTTAAAGATTTACTTAATATTTACAATGAAGCCATTGATTCCAGGACTTTGGGGAGATATATTAATTTTGGAATTGTCAAACTTATCCCCAAGGAAGGTGATAAATCCCTCATTAAAAATTGGAGACCCATGACATTGTTAAACATCTATTATAAAATCCTCCCTAAGATTTTGTCTCGAAGACTAGAATCCATCCTTCCTAAGTTCATTTGTCCTACCCAAACTGGATTTGTTTAAGGTAGATATATCTTAGAGAACTTGATCACTGGTTGGGAGGCTCTTAACTAGGCTAAGCATACTAATCAAAATGTGTCTATTTTTTTTGTTGGACTTTGAAAAGGCTTATGATAGAGTCGAAAGGAAATTTATCAATATGAAGATTGATGCCTTTGGGTTCCCCTCTTTCTTTTGTAACATTGTTAAAATGTTCCTCAAAGATGCTTATGCTCAAGTTGATATTAATGGATATCTTTCAGCCCCCTTCCCTTTGGGAAGATTGATTAGACAAGGCTACCTGCTTGCCCCAACCCACTTTGTTATTGCTTCTGAAGGCCTCTTTTATATTCTTAGGGACAATACTCTTTCCCTTGTAGTTAAAGGTATCACCCTCCCTGATAATAGTGAAATTATCAATTGCCAATTTTTTGATGACACTTCTCTTCATCATGAAGCCTCTGAAACTAATTTTGAAGCCATGATCAATAAATTGGATGGGAGAACCATCCTCCTGTTTGGTGCGAGAAGTTTGGCTTCCAATGGGGTGGCCCCACTAAAGTTGTTAAATACCTCAGTACCCCATTCTTTGTTGAGCCCTCCTTAAAAGAGATGTGGAGTTGGGTTAAGGATAAGATCCTTAATAATCTTAACAAATGGCATAATAGGTCCTTGTCTCTTGCTAGTAGAATCAAAGTGTGTTAGAAGATTCTCTCTTTTTACAAAATATATTATGCCTCTGCCTAGATGTTTAATGACTACCAAGTGCTGGAAATATAGAAAGCTATCAGAAATTATCTCTAGTCAGATGGTAAAGGGAACAACAAGACTCATTCTATCAAGTGCAAGTGGTGCCATGTTGACAAGCTCCTTGGGTGTCTGGGGCTCAAGCACCTAAAGCTTAGTGGTCTTGCCTTGGCCTCTAAATGGATCTTTCATGCTTTGGAGGGAGATGACCCCTAGAAGGTCCTGATTTGCAATAATATTGAGAGAGGTTATCCTAAAAATGAAAAATTCTAGAAGAATCTTCCTCTCTCTGATCTCATTTGTGGTGATTTCCCTATCATTGTTCAAGGCTCTCTAGTTTTTAAGTCCATTTGGAAAGCCTAGAATCATGTTAGGCATTTCATCCAAAACAAGAATTTCTTTGATGATAAGTCCCTCCATGGTGAAAGATCCATTTGGTGGAACCTAAAGCTGGGTAATAAATCCCTTGCTTTTACCCAAGTCTATTCTACTAAGTTTTGGGCCAACCATGAGATTAAGCAATTTATTGACATCTTTGAGAATGACAAACTTATCCAGTGGAGTGAGCTAAAAAATAAATTTAATCTTCTCATAGGAAGACTTATAATATGATTCTGAAAGCTAGTAAGGATATTCCTAGCTTATGTCATATTGATTCTAATAGTTATCTGAAAATTAAATGGCCTGGTGGAATTATCTTACCCAAGCTTAAAGCTAAAAACATTTACACTATTATCAATCATAGTGAAGAGATTATTAGTCATCTTAATAATAATTGGTATACTGATTTGGATGTTTCTACCTAGAATAAGCTTCTTGATTATTGTTGGAAAAGTTCTATTGATCCTAAAATTAAATGTTTTAGATGGTTGCTTATTCTAAACAAGCTTCCTATTAGAAGCACTTTCTTTGATATTAATTATTGCAGCATTTGCAGAACCCTGGAAACGGGAAGACATATTTTCTTTGAATGCAGTTTTGCTAAAGAGGTTTGGTTAATGTTTGGTATATCTATCCCCTCTACCCTTAATATTTTTGAAATTATTATTGGTTTTATTTGCAATGCTAAAAATGATGTTAATATGGTTTCGAACATTCTTTTAGCTAACATTTTGTGGCAAATTTGTAAGTGTAGAAATGAAGAAAGGTTTCAAAATATCTCCAAGTTTCTTACTAAGTCTTTTCGAAGTCTCACTTATTTTAAAAAAAAATTGCAAGCTCAATTTACCATGAGAACCAACAAAGAAAAGTTCAAAAGGCTGCTTAAATATGGTCATGCCACCTTTTTCGCTAATGAGGTGAAGGATGGGTTCTTTTGGAAGCTGCACTTGAATAATATCCACATGTTTAATCAAACTCTCAAATTCATCAGCAAGGAAGTCAAGAGGACCCCACATAGATCTACTAGCAAAATGATATGCATGCTGAAACAAATTCAAGATCTGAAGAACTTGGTTTGGACGAACGGCTCTAGGGGTTGGACAACATGGGTTGACACTACTAAAGATTTGCTCCACTAATGGATCTCTTTTTCTTGAACTCCTTTTCTTGATGTATATGTATTTCCTCTTTTTTGGTGTGAGGCTTGTCCTCTAAAACTTTGATACTCTTCAATTTCGTTGTAATTTTGATCTCCTTATACTTAATACAAAAAAATAAAAATAAAATGGGTGCCCATTTTTTACATTAGGTTTAGGCACTTGAGCCTAATATGGGTGCCCATTTTTTAAAAATGTGTACCCATTGCTAAAAGAGCATGATCTTAGTCCATGGACTTCTACGGAATTGAGACCCGTGTTCTTACTTATACCCAAGAATATCTTAAGATTCTTTGTACTTAAAGAAGTATATCCATGGGGTAAGTGCAAGAAGTTGGGTCTTATTTTTGGTCAAAAGGTGGAAGTATTTTTTGAAATTTTTGAAATTTCTTGTCAATTGATGTAAAAATTTGAGGCATTTGGAGATTGAATATTAAAAAAAAATTAGAAGTATAGATTCTAGTGCTCGGAATCTATCTTTTGAATATGTAATTTATTTGTGTACCCATATGATAGATTTTGTGTATGGCACGGAGCTTTCAAAACCACTTTTTCAAAATGCCCTTTTTCAGGACAATACCACACTTGTGTATGGACACCATAATTTGACACAAATAAATAAATTTTCATAAATCCTTTCAAAGGAAGTTGCCTAACACAATAAAGATTGATGAATTTTTATTTTTATTTTCATTTCAAATTGAATTTTTTTATTATTAAATTTTAATTGGATATAAAAGTAAATTTTGAAACCTCTCATGTACGAGCACCATCATTTGATCAAAATTTCATTTTTTTTTCAAAAAAAACAATTTCTTAAAACTTCAAAAGAATTGTATGTTAATTTATGACATATAAATTAATTTAAGAAAAATTATAAAATAAAGAAGTTATTAAATTTCTAATGAACCTCTCTATTTTACATTTAGGTACCACCTTTGATTAAAACTAATACAAAATAGTAAATAAAATTGTAACAAAATAAATTTTATGTTTCTAAAATCAAGACAATGAGAGCTCTAATGGGTATTTTGTTCATAAATATATTTTATCGGGAAGACCCTCTAAAAATTATGGCAAGGCCTAAATTTGTCAATTCAATGGCTTAGCCAAATCTTGAGAGGTCAAGGCATAGGCTTGGTCTCACCAAGCCTATCTCAAACTGAATCTTGAGGTGGCAGAAAATAATCCCATCCCATGAAGTAAGAAATGGGCACCCATTTTGAAATAGTATTTCCAACGTTTAAATGCATTTTAAATCCTAGGAAAAAATTATTTAAAAAAATTTAAAAAGGGCACCCATTTTAAAAAATAAAAATGGGTACCCAATATTTAAAAAAAAAGCTAGTGCCCATTTTTTAAAAATTAAAAGGGGTGTGCCCAGTTTTCAAAAATTCAATTTTTTTTTGTTATTTTCAAAAATAGAGACCCATGTTTTGAAAAAAAAGGGCACCCAAGCCTAATAGGGTTGCCCATTTTTAAAAAATGAGTGCCCATTTCTAGAAGAGCATGATCTCAATCTACAGACTTCCATGGAATTGAGACTCATCTTTGTGCACCTACCCCATGTCTTCCATTTAAACTCATCAACAAATATCACATAGTACAAAAAAACCTCCTAAGGATGGTGTTGACATAGGACCACATAAGTCAAAATGTACTAGTTCTAACACATCTTTAGTTTTGCTCAAACTTTGAAGAAATGATTTTTTTGTTTTTTTCCCCAAGGCACAACCATTACAACATTCATTTTGAATTTGAATTAATTTAGGCATTCTAGTTACCAACTTCCCCATAGATGTTAAGACATGAAAGTTGATGTGACCTAATCTTCGATGCTAAATTTCATTTGAATCTGAGGTCTCATGAACAAGTATATGATTTTTCTTAGTGCAAAGCTCATATAGTAGTCCTTGTCTTACTCCTATAGTTTGAGCCTTCTTTATAGTTGAACCTTTTTCCCATGGTAGTACTTTACCTTCCATGAATGTAACTTTATAACCATCATCTTCTAGTGTTGATACAGATATTAAGTTTCTTTTAATACCTAGTACATATAGAACTCCAGAAAATTGAATAGATTTTATTGATTTTAATTTTATAGTGCAAGTCCCAATTCCTTTTATGGAATGTGTAGAATCATCCCCAAATGTAACTTCTTCATCTATTTCTATTTGTATTCTTTCTAGATCATCTTGATATCTGGTGATATATCTTGAAGATCCACCATTCACTATCTTAGTCCAAGTGTTAGACATGGACGATATTTGACTAGACAAGGCTAAGTAGAAGGCATACTTCTCAGGGCCTTGACCTTCAATTGATTTATCAATTTTGGAAAATGATGCTTGAAGTTTTAATTGATCAGGACAGTATAGTGTTTAATGTCCATATTGATTACATCTTAAAAATTAAATTTTAGACAGGTCTTTCTTCTATTTTAAAGGTCCTTTTCCATGAAAATTTCTTTCTCTTTTGAAGTTCTTCTTCTTACCCTTCTTATGAGAGTTGGTGTTAAGAACATGAATTTCTTCATCTATAGTCTTTTGTTTTCCTTTAGTCATTAGGCTTGACTCTTCTTGAAGAAAATCAAATCTTAATCAATCTAATTTTGGAATTTTAGATCTTGCACTTATACCTTGCACAAATGACTCCCAAGAATTTGGTACTCTTCCTAATGCTATTAGGGATAACTCTTGATTGTCAATCTCATAACTGACTTAAGATAATTGATGTCTCAATTTAGTGATTCTCATGAAGAAGGCATTTACTGATTCTCCTTTATTCATGCTAATATTATTAATTTGTCTTTTAAGAGAAAGTTTTCTTCCAATGTTATTTACTATGAATGTGTTTTCAAGGGCTTTAAACATGCAATATGTTGTTACATGTTTTTCCACAATAGGTACTATATGATCTTGAACAACATCCACTATTATTTTCATTTCTTTCTCATTATTTTCAATCCATGGAGTTTTCTCTAGATCATCTTTTGATTCTTCCTTTTCTTCTTTTACAAAGGTTTCTAATTTTTTCTCTTTTAGTACCATCATTATTCAAAGTTTCAAAGATTCTTTGAATCTTAACATGTTTGACATTTTAATGAATAGCAAGAGATTGCAACTCAATATGAAAATCTGATCTCTTAAACTTAATAAGACCTTTCCTTAACCTTTCTCTAATACCATGTAAAGTTTCTATCATATTTTAGAATAATATTGACTGATGCACGATTTTATTTGTAGGTTCAAACTCTAGTGGAAATGGATCTAATTTACTATAGAATATATGTATTGCTCTATAGTAATATAATAGAAATATTCTTAAAATTGTGATGTTTATGTTCCTTCAGATATGTTTGCATTAATAGATTTAATTTCTTAGCAAGTTTAGGAAAATCAAACATATATATGCCAAGGAAAGGGTGTGAGAGTGAATGGGTATATCTTTGAATGGAGACATGACCATTCACTCACATACCCATTTGGTGTTTGACTATCATAGCTTCTCAGTATTATTAGACATAACAAAAGTCTAATCATATAATAAAGACCAAAATGATGACAATTCAATTACAACTTGATAATGACAATTATTTGGATCAATATTTATATAAATGAATAAGGAATAGAACATATCTTGATCATTATGGAGATATGATCTTATATATATAAACATCAATCTAGATATAGAGATCATCATATTATTGGAAATATAGATGGAGTAACTAAGAGGGGAGGGGTGAATCAGTTACCACAAAAACAATTCCAAAATCCCTTAGATGTCTATAATGCTTACTTACTGTTGATACTCGGTAAGCAGTGCAGGAATACTGTAACTCGGTAGATTAACTAGTTACTAATCATCTAGCATTCATAGTTATTAATATGCTTGCAAAGATTAAAATAAATGAACACAAGAGACACCAGATTTAACGTGGAAACCCAATATGGGAAAAACCACCAAGTAACTAGTCACCAATTTTCACTCTTCTGAAGTGAGCCCTGTTAGGAGCCAACCTTGTTAAAGGTTACAAAAAATACTATTAGGTGTGACCCTGTTAGAGGATTTAATCACCCTATAAGGAGTGGCGTGGTTGGAGGTCTTAAGAAAAATTCAACTAAATTGTCACCTTGTTAGAGGATTTACAAAATGGCTGTTAAACCAACTTTGTTAAGAGATTTGAAGTCACTACTACAATGGTTAGAAAGAAACAATGAGTTGACCTGAACAAGATGCAACTGAATTTGTTGGCTACAGATTTCTATTCAATAGTATTAGATCCTTCTTGATTGAATATGGCTCTACTGCTCCTCAATGATCTCTGATCATTCGCTTCCACAATAATCAGCCTTCATATCACAATTATTTCATTCACTTACACACTTAGAATTCGCAACTTGACCTCTTACTTATATCATTTAGTTTGTCAAGTTGGCTCAAATATAAGTTACAACAACTTTAAAAAATTATTACATCAGTTAGCTATTTGAAACAATTGATCCTAATATGAAAACAATAAAATCCTTTGTTGGCCGACCTAGCTCAGTAACCATTACTCCAGAATGGTTTTCTTATGTTAACCAAATGAAACTCGGTAAACACTACAAACCTTGCAAAAATCCTTTGGAGACTGAGTGAACTCGGTTAGCACTGATCTTCCTTTGTTGACCTTTTGGAGCTCGGTAAAAGCTAACTTTCTGTTACTTTTCCTTTGATAACCGAGTGAGCTCGGTAGACACTGGTTTTTCTTTGTTAACCGTGGGAGCTCGGTAGAAGCTAACATTTTGTTACTTTTCCTTTGATAACCAAGTGAGCTCGGTAGAAGCTAACTTTTTGTTACTTTTCCTTTGATAACCAAGTGAGCTTGGTAGATACTGTCTGATGGCTGATATGACATTTGTGTTACATCAAAGACAATACACAATTAACAATTGTATCCAACACATATGTAGAATATGATTCAATTTGGATTATATATGTATGTATGTATATCAACATGTAAAAATCATATATATAATTTCAATCACATATGTTGACTGACCGAAGCTACATACTTTGAAAAATTATGCTAAAGATGCTTGTAAACATGTATGTGATGATGAATATGTAAAATGTATTGTTAATGCAAATATTTTTAGTTATTTTCATGATAATATCAGTTTGAAGATTATGAAAAGAATAAGTTTCAAAGGTAAAGGTTTGGGAAAATATGAAAATGTAATGGTGAATCGAATGGAGTAGACAAAGAGGCCAATGAATGAGGGCCTTGGATATTATACAAGAAAATGAATGATAAACATAGGTTCAAGTAAATTAGCTAAAGGAATGAAGACTATGCCATGTGCATATTGTCTTAGGTCAAGACATACAAATCAAAGATGTTGGGATCTACATCCATGTAGTATTGATGGATGGAAAAAACATAGTGAGAAGAAATGTTGAAATAGTGAGACAAAGAATGAATCCATAAAAATGGATTGTAGATCAACCTACAGATCGAGATAGGAAAAGGTTATACGTACTATAATTTTTTTTATTTAAGTATAAATGTTCAAGTGTGACGAAAGATGGAAAATTATCAAAATTTGAATGTTAAAGATGGATTGCATATAGTTTAAGTAAATCATATTCATCTACCAAGACTTCATAGAAAGTGATTTTGCAAAATGTTTAGAAATAAGGTTTTGAATAATATCCACAATATTTGGACAAAGTCAAAGGAATTGGATGAGTAGCTAAAGTTTTAGTATGAGTAAATTTTTGGATCCGCCAAGTATCAAAAGTGTGGATCAATGATAGCTATTGACAAAATATGAGGGTTTGACACTTTTTTTTTTTTTTTTCCAAATTTTCATTTTTTGATACCAATAATAATTTGATGTCACATTAAAGTGGGAGTTTCCATTTAATAGTAGGAATTTTTTTTTCATGAGATGGATTCTTCCATGTGATTCAAGATTTTTTTATTGTGTCATGGTGAGCTTTTGATTCTAGATTAGAGCATTGGTGTCATACATGTTATCCTGACTAGTTATTCTCTTTAGAGTATGAGGTTTTGATCTATGGAGATCAAGTTGTAGGTTGTGTTCCTACATTATGTAGATGTGAAATGGTACTTTTCAAATTTGGTTTAGTAGTTATTACATTGAGTATATTAGAGGATTTATCATGAAGGTTCTCTTGAAAACTAATAGGCTTTGGTGAGACTACAATTCTCTTTAGTTAAAAAAATTTTGTTGAGATAATTTCTCTCTAAGGGTTTCATCATGAAGTCCAAGAATATTACATTTGTGGATGGACTCAAGTTTGTTATGGTTCTAGTGGAGATTATTATTTCATAAGAGAACTTTTGACTTGGTGTATCTTGGAGGACCATTGTTACCACACGCTCTTGGTCTACTCACTAGATTTATCATTATATTTGGTATGGGAAAATAAATTTTAAATGGGAGATTTTCCAAATGTGAGGTTTCAACACAAGTTAAGATTCCAGTGGAAAATTATTGGATGTGAAATCCAATAGCTCATTCCTCTTTGTTAACTATATGGCTCTTATTAGACTCATTATTTTGTCTTTAAGACTACTATATAAATATGAGGGAAAAACCCTTTAAATCAATATGTAAGCTTCAATGACTATATAAGATATCTTTTCTATTCTTCAGTGTGGATGTAGCCACATTTGTGGCAAACCATGATAAATCTTGTCTTTATTCTATGTTTTGTGGTTTCCAAGTTGACTTATAATTTTAATAGTTGAAACCTTGCACTCAAAAAGAAATCATCTATTGTGGCCTCACTAAGAACTTATCAATGTCATGAAAAAACAAATGGCTCATGGACTCATGTAAAATATTTCAAACAAATGTGTTATATAGATATCTATGTATACACACACACACATATATGTAGATACATATATATACATACATACATGCATATAGACATACATACCTATACATATATATATATATATATATATATGAATGTGTGTGTATATATATACACACACATCTATAGATATATACATACATATATATGTATATATATATATATATATATCTATATGTATATATACATACATACATATACATAAACACACATAGATATATATATATATATATGTATGTATGTATGTATGTATGTATGTATGTATGTATGTATATATATACACATATATACACATATACATACATATATAGATACATACATATATATATATATATATATATATATATATATATATATATATATATGTATACATATATATATATATATATATATGTATACATATATATATATATATATATGTATACATATATATATACATATATACATATATATATATATATACATATATACATATATATATATAGACATATATATATATATATATATATATATATATATATATATATATATATATATATATATATATATATATATATATATATATATATATATATATATATATATATATATATATATATATATATATATATACACACACACATATACATACATACATACATACATACATACATATCTGTGTGTGTGTGCTTGCACAGACACCCACACATAACACATTTGTTCAATATTTAACACTAGTCAATGGGTCAGTTTTTTGTTGGTGATATTTATAGACGCACATTATTTTTAAAACTATAAATTATTGATAATGTTATATAGTTTGATCTTCAACGTGAAGAAGCAATCTAGATCTATCTTCATACCAAATTCACCTAAAGACTTCATCAATGGTGGGCTTATTACAAATAAAAAACATCATGAGTAGACAAAGGGATGATTGAACTACTCTGTGTGTGTGTGTGTGTGTGTGTGTGTGTGTGTGTGTGTGTGTGTGAGAGAGAGAGAGAGAGAGAGAGAGAGAGAGAGAGAGAGAGAGAGAGAGATTGTAATTTTAAATAAATACATGTATATAATAATGTTAGAGGACTGCATAAAATTTAATAATCTAGTAAGATTATTGTAATGTTTAAATTAAAGATTAACACCAATTTACTTAACCAAAGTTATTTATAAACTAGATTTGCAATATCTCTTAAGGATTAGTTTATAATATTCTAGTCCAACATATTTTATTAGAATGATTCTTCAATTCAAAAATAGTAAAATATGACTTTTAATAGTTGCAATTTTCTTCTATTTCTTTTGTTGAAACTATGACATTTGAACCTTAGGCATAGGCACTAGAAGACTAAACCCCCACTATTTCACGAATGCTTTAACCCACCTAAATAGAACAGTAACAAACTGATATATGTCCATTCATTAATGACATGCACACCAAATTATTAATATTTAAAATAATTTTTTACTAAGGAAATAATTTCCATATCACATTGGATCCTTATTGTTTCATATGCCATCACATAAATTGAAGCAAAGTATGTAGCTTTATAGACTCAACTTTAAGAAGAAAACAAAGTATCGATGAAGTATAGTGAATTTATGAAACAGAGGGATTGAATAATTATAAATATAAATTTACCCCTACATGAGTACACAAAGAATGTATTTGAAGCTAAAGTCAAAATGTATCTAAATCATTGATGGATGTATTTGAGTTGATAAGATCAAGTTAAGAGTGTAGTAATAATATTTTACTGAATCATGGAAATAGTTAAAGAACCTTTTGATATAAAAAAAGTGTACTACTAGAAGGTAGTAGCACACTTAAATCAACAACACCTACTATTTACTAGTTATGAGAATAAATATAAAGAGAGTTAATTGATGTAGAGAAGAATGTTTCTGATGAGGAAATGGATTTAGATGATCAGGATAAAAACTCTATTGTCAAGGAAAGGAGGTATTTTAGCTCCAAAAATGAATATATCCTACCATGTTTGTAAACTAAATGACGATGAATTTCTAACTAAAATGTTGAAATAGATAAAACCCAAAAAATATTTTCCAAGAAAGAAGAAAGAGAAAGTTCAACATGGCTGATCATATTCTTGTGAGGTCATCATGTACTAGGGACACTACAACAAAGTCAAACCAACTTCTTCAGATAGCTCTAGGGGAGTTATTTCATGATTCACATTTACAATTCTCCTATCCTACTCATTACGCATAAAAATACTTTTTTTGAGGGTTTTGCTGGGGGAGGACTTACCTTGGTCAAGCCCTAGATTGAGAAATCAACCTTGAATTGAAATGTTAATGTATGCAAAGGAAACAAGATAAATGTCAATATTGACCCTGCTTGTAAAAATCCTTTTCAATAATGATTTTTCCATCTTCTATGTTGTATATGTTAAACTTGGTATGAGGGATGCAAGATACCTCCATAATTTTATTGGATCTACCATAACCACATCATTGATCCATGGATATAAATGTGTATGAATGAAGATGATGATAAAAGACTCAACCTAGATCTCCTCCCTTGGTGGCCAAAGTAATGCTAGATGTTGAAGAAGAAAATACCGACAAGGAATCTTTCAATGCATGAAGAAGAAATTCTTGCTTGAGTCATTGAATTCTTGAACTACCTTCCTTGATATCTTGATGCCTTGTGTATGACTTGTAAAAAGATTGATGTAAAAATGAAGCCTCAAAGCCTCCTTTTATACTAAGTTTTGGGTGGAGAAATAATGCATAGATTGGTTAGAAAGCATGAGTTAACTAATTAAACTCCTATGACCTTTCAAGCTTTGGGCCCTAAAATTTTTGGACTTGAGGTTGACTTGGTTAAACTTTACCTAGTATAGTTCAATCTAGGTTGACCTTGTATAGTCAAATTCAACCTAGACAAATGTAGGTCAACATATTCCTAGCAGAGATGACAAAGGATCCACATAAAGCTTAGGTAGAGGGAAAAATAAATTGAGAAGAAAGGTGGAAGGAAATAGGGAAAAGGGAGCAATGTTCATTAGTACATCCATGATCCATTGTGGAATGGGTGCTACAAGATATTAAAAGGTGATTTTGCTCATTTTAAGATAGTTCAATCACTAAGAAGATGGCTAGTAGTACATGCACAAGATATCATGTAGATATTGTGGTATAGGTTAGAATAATTCATTGACCCAATCAAATAGAAGGTATATAAAATTCTTGCATGTTCTTTTGATTTTTTGTACATATGGGTAGGAATATTTAGTTTTCTCATAACTATATTGGATTGCACATCTAGTAGAATTTTATCTAAAACACAAGGATTGCATAGCTCACAAAATGTATAGAGTTCAAGTAATAGTGGAAACACTATATGATATAAAATTAGCAGGATCACTTCTCCGAGCGTGAAATAATATGATCCTATGAAAAGATGGAGGAAATATAGTGAGACTAGATACCAATGACTTAAGATAGAAAGAAAAGGGGATGGAAGTAATATCCTACAAGTGGAAAGGCCAAATTCACAAGATCTCTAGAAAAATTAGTGAGTACATGTTGTGAAATACTTATGAACATAACTAAAGAGAGAGATTGGTCTAGAAAGTGGTTGGATCTCCACAAATCCTAGCCCTTAAGAAAGATTGTTAGGATGAGACACATAGTTACATTTGAGACAAGTAAAATTAATGAATCTTATTAGAAACATGTTGTAGAGAATATACTTTTTTAAAGAGAATTTGTAGAGGAGATCAATTATAAAATTAATTGTACACATGTTTCCAATGTGAATTGGACAAGGGTGCAACAAAGAAATACTGTAAGAAATACCTACATAAACATTCTCATAATGATGTTGAAAAAACTAGTAAAAAAATGGAGGTCAAACACTTCAAATTCTAATTTCCTATATATGAGATCATTGTAAGAAAAAAATTGTCTGAACCTTGCATTTACATATAATTACTTATTTTTGGATGCTTTTCTATTTGATAGCTAATTTTCTACATTCTTTCCCCTATGATTTAGTTGGTCTATATAAGAATACTGATGTACATTTTATTTGCAAGATAATGCCTATTTTGAACCATTACATTATAGATAAGAGAGCATTTAGTTAGGGGACCCTTACTAGAGGAGAATTTTCTACTAGTATCCAAGGGATGAATCCTTTGACATTGATTTTGGTGAGCGAGGAGGTAATCATGAGTAAATTATGAAAGAAAATAAACTAATAATTTTTAATCAATAATAATTTGGATTTTTATATTGTATGAATAACTAAAGGGTGATAGGGCCCTAATTGTTAAAAAAATAACATCAAGTCCAAAGACAAATTGATAGGGTTATGAAAATTAATGCCTCACAAACTAGAACAAAAATAAACAAAATCCAATTGATAGGGTTATGAAAATTAATGCCTTACAAACTAGAAAAATAAACAAAAATTAGACCACCAACACTAAAACCAAGAAAAATAAAATAGGTTGGGCAAACAAAAACAAAATCCTAGCAACCCCTAGAGCTTAAAAACCATACCAATGAGAAGAAACCAAAAAAATAGAAAGTATCAAACCAACTAAACCAATATGCACTAAACAACAACCAATGCACGAAGTGCATTAAGACAACATAAACCACCAATAGCCAAACATTGAGCACCCAAAACATGATAGATTGAGTGTAATGACCCGCCAAGAGATCCAAAGAATTAACCTAAAGATTCACTAAGTTTGGTAGCATTTTTTATTTTTTTTTAAACCTGAAAGTAAAATTGTTCATAACATTCGTGGAAGCAATACTAACAATACAATTGAAAGTAAACATAAACATACATACATAACTGGTTACATTCTTAAGGATCCCTTAACATTGAGTTACATCTAAATTAACTATTCATCTAACATCACATCCTTAGCAATGATACATCCAATGTTATTAAACAATATACAAGTGTCCTTTTTGTAATTACATTTTAGTTTAGCTCAATCATCCACTGTACATGTTACAAAGTATGAAAGACTTAAAAGAATAAACATCTATATAAAAAAACTACATCATCATACTAACTCTAATCCATGATGCAATAACATAAATGAAACCATAAACATTACATGATACATCATCATCATAAAGATATAAACATCCATCATAAAAGATAACCATATATCACAAACATAAATAGCTAAGTGCATGGTTCCTCCCAACCATTAATAGCATCATTAGACCATTGTGGATCCTAGCTATCCCTCCATGCATAACATCCCAATTCACTGAAAAGATCATCGGCTAATAACATAGTAGGAATGTCACTCCTAAAACATCCTACTAATACGCAAAGTAAAGCATAAGATAACATCATCTAAAATATGCAAATCATCAATGTGAGGATACATATTCACCATCATAATCCATGAAGATAGATGCCAACAAAGAATGCATCAGCCACGGTGTCTCAAACGGATCTCAAATGATAAGAGTGATAAACACTACCACCCGACCGCGTGGAACCTAAGTGGTCCACTCCCACCGTGCTGAGGAGATAACCCCAAGTCCCAAATAGGTTATCAAATCACAAAGCATAAAAATACTCTCTAAATCTAGGAATCCTAAAAGTATACTAACTCAGAGGTTCCAATCACAAAACTGACATCTAATCCCAGAGGCACACAATGACATGTAGGAAACCTACTATGCAAGCAAGAAAGTGTCATCACATATATCATGTAGAAGTTACCTTGGTAGTTAACTAAACTCCACAGGTCCCTACTGATCCTCATGCGGCCACTAGTATCCTCTCATACTGACAAGGCATACTATGGAATGCAAGGTTGCAACCATGCATTCTCTCTACTTCCATCATAGCTTGTACAAGCACTCAAGGCATGGGCGAGAACCAAAACAATTATCTTTTTAGGTTCATTTAATCTCCATTTAGTGTAAATGTTATCACTTATTAACAAAACTTACAATGAGTTACTCTAGCAGCCTCTTAGGGCCCCAGCCCCCATTGCAAGCCACTTCCCAACACTACAAGTAGATAACCTACCCTAAGCTCATGGAATCATAAAATCACCCTAATCCTATATGAGTGACTAGAAATAAATACCAAAACATAATCCATAATAAGAATCATCAAATATCCACAATAAAAGCATCAAATCTCTATGAGCATCTAAAAAGCATCCATAGAAAATCATGACCACAATAGTTCTCTATTGGCAACTGAAGGCATCACTGATAATCAAAAATATCCATTGGTTCTCAATAACCAAAATATATCTCAAAATCATACTAATCGAAGACTCCAAAATGGTCGAGTCAAATATGTCACAACATGACATCATCAAAAAATAAATCAAGATTTTAGTCCCATCATGGCAACTAGAAAGTAATCCAAGGATAACTAATCAATGACTCAAAAATGATTAGCTCAAGTGTCTCATACAAATACATCTTAGCTCCACTCATGAGCAATAACAATCAGTAAATACAAACATCTCATATGGCATACCATCACATAACCATGGTTGGGTTTAGAAAGATCAAGACCAAATAAGATCAACATGCCATTACATCTCATAACCCCCGAGCCTCTAGTAGCAACCTAAGACTGGTCAACACTAGTCAACCCAAAAATCCAAAACAAAAACCGTAGAGAAAACACAATGTAGACACATGTTTTGGTTTGCTAAAATCACATAGTTGAATTAAGTGTAGAGGATTTAGTTTTATGTTAACATGTATACTTCAAGTGTCTAAGTTTAATCATTTGACCTACAAGTCAACTCGTTTGTTCCCTCGAAAACATTATCCTTCCATTATTTAAAAATAATATTCTAAGAATAACTCAAGAATAAATACTTTACTCATTAAACTGAGCATCATTGACCTTTAATTAAAAAGATCCATATTCTAATTGATTAACTCTTCTTAATGTTACTTCAACTTTCAACATAAATCAAGGATCATTATTCGTTATATTATAAGAGAGCTAGTTATCAATCTTTGAATAAGAAGATTATAACTTTATTAAAATGATCAATTAAATCAATCAATTAACATAAGTACACAATCCATGACCTTTTAACATTATAATAGTTCTGAAGTTAAATATTACTAAGTCTCACCATTAAAATATCTAAGGTCATTATTCAAGTCATTAGGATAAGACTTATCAACTTTGATATAAATACTTTACCACTTTGTTAAAAGAATCATATCAATTTAAAACTCTATTACATAACTTAATTATCAATTAAATTTAATTAACTTTAATTAATTAATTTAATTAATAATTACATAACCATACTAACAACCCAATGAATATCAGTTGATTAATAACTAACTATAATTTGTACATTAAAAGTCAACCATAATCCAGTACACAAATATTCATATTCATAGTTCAATAATAATAACTTGTTAATATTTAATAACAAGCTATATTGGGAATCTTATTAATAAAACTATAATGACCACATTCGTCACTCTTTCAATGAATACTAATGTTTCCTTTACAAATTTGTATTATCAATAATTATTTCTATTAAGACTCTATCGCACAACTTAATAGTTTTAAAATATACTATTGATCATTAATAACAAGTTATGTTAGTGATCTTATTACCAAATCTACAAAACCAGATTCATCCTTATTTTAAATAGATACTTATATCTCTTTTCAATTTAATAATAATTAAAAAATTAATAAACCATACTTAACATTAATTATTAACATCTATATATTACAATAATTTTCAGACTTAAGGTATCAACCTTTTTTATTAAATAATCTTAATTAATTCACAATTAATTAAATTAATTAATGAAACATATAATTCGCCATATCAAATTATGGTAATAGTAACTCAATTAAAACTTGACTAAATATTACCATAATCTAAATCACTTAATTGAATTATTCATAATAATAACTCATTAATATCAGTCATTACTAAATAATAAAATTACAATAATTTTATTAATTAAAAAAAAAACTAAATATCATCACACTAATGTTTAAGTTAACAAATAATAAAGCATGTTTAACAAATATATTAAATCATATAATGCTAAAATCTTATTATAATAACATTAAAACTGGTTAACGCATATATATATATATATATATATATATATATATATATATATATAACACATTGACATTTAATAAATTACCACTGATTAATACATAGCATTTTCTTACTTACTAATATTTTAATAAATATAATCTATTGGTAAAACTTAATAACATCAAACTTTATAATAATAAATTTAAAAAAACAAGCAAACTTTAAAAGAGAATTTGAATATTGCTACAGGCCACTAATATCTGCGCAGCCCACTGATCGTAGGTACCATGTAGGTACTCTACGATCACGCAGGTACCACGTAGGTACTCTGCGATCATGCAAGCACCTTGCATCCACACGGACCAAAGCAAGCATGCCGCCGCCGCCGGGAATGAGGTAAGTGGTACATAGTGTAAGGTAAGTTTTTTTATTTTTATTTTTATTTAATTTGTTTTATATATGATATAAGAAAAACTTGTTTATATCAAACTTTATATAAACAAATTTCTTGCTCAATAAATACAACTACATCATTGCGTTGAATCCATAATTCCAATTATGGTTTTTGTTTAATTAAAATAAACTTCCTATATATATATATATATATATATATATATATATATATATATATATATATATATATATATATATATATATATATATATATATATATATATACATTTGCAACTATGCAATTTCTCAATTCAGAGTTTTTTTCTTTTTCTTTCAAATCCTAGCATATTTTTAATTCTCAATTGTACTCTAGTTCGAACCCAAACCCGAGTTAGAACTAATTTACTCCTTAATTGGATCTAGGGTTTTCTATTGTTTTCTTTGCAACCAAATAACATACATATCTAGATTCCAATTTCAAAATTGAAGATTCATTCACATATAATAGACACAATGAAAAAAGGAAGAGAAAAAGTGCAAATGGAATATGCAAAAATCACGAGTGCACCTGGACACTAATGCTAATTTTCCATCCCTTAGAAGTCCATAGAAAATCCCTTCCTTCTCCAACATTGACAATTCCTCCAAGATCCAAGCCAACCGAAACCTCTAAGTCACTAGAAGTGCTTGTAGAAGCATATGAGCATGTAGAAGCATATGAGCTTCTTAAATGCATGTAAGCTTTGAAGATTATCCAAACACACTAGGAGAGCCTCTATTTAAAGGCCTCTAAGATGCATCTAGAATGTCTCTAGAAACAACTAGAAGATAAGCATGATAAACTAAGCATGAGTCTACTCCAACCTTCTAGATGAGTCATAAGGTTGTAGACACCATGTGCTCAAATAATATGCTAACTCCTAAGTGTAAACAACTTGTGCATACTTAGAGTGCAAACTCCTGTGTTGTCTACATGACAACTCTCAAAAATTTGCAAACTCCTATGTGAGCAAACATTAAAATAATGCACAATAATTAATTTAATATTCACTTTACTCTTTCCAATTTAATTTATTAATTTATTAAATCTCATGCACTAACTTTAATAATTCCACTTGTTTTTATCTTAATATATTTATATTTTAATCACATGAAATCTAGAATCTTTTAATAATTTTAATATATTTTTCACTTTTACATTTATTTACAAAACTTTAATTGCTAAAATATTTATTAACTTTAATAAATATTATCACATTCCAACTTTAAAATTATAACTTTTATCTTCAAATTTAATTATTTTATTTAATTAATTTCTCAATTAATTAAATAAAATAAATATTAAAATATCATATTAATTTTTCATTAAATTAAACTATTAATTAAATCTTTATTAGGCTTAATTAATAGAAAATACACTAAAGACTCAAAATAAAATATGAAAACCATCATAGAAAAAATACATACAAAATCAACCAAGGGTTAATATCACGAATTCCATTATCCGACGCATTCGGAGGGTACTCAACTCAAACACTTGTCCTAACTTCCAATTAGGAAAAATGGCTTAAAGGGTTAGGACTTGGACTTGAGAATTTATCTCCCTTCTCTTACCATTGAGATAATGTGATATGTAATGCCCCGCCAAGGGATCCAAAAAATTTCACTAAGTTTGCCAAACAATTATTTTTATTTATTTATTTAAAACAAGAAAGTAAAATCATTCATAACATTCGCGGAAGCAATAGTAACATCCAACTAAAAGTAAACATAACATATATACATAACAGGCTACATTCTTTAAAGATCCCTTAACGTTGAATTACATCTAAATCAACCATTCATCTAACATCACATTCTTATGAAATAACAATGATACATCCAACATTCTTAAACTATATAAAAGTGCCATTTTAGTAATTACACTTTAGAATTGCTCAATCATCCACTGTACATGTTACAAGGTATGAAAGGCATAAAAGAATATACATCCATATAAATAAAGAACATCATCATCCAATATTAGTCCATGATGCAATAAAAGTAAATGAAACCATAAACAATACATGGTACATCATCATAGAAGATATAAACATCCATCATAAGATATAACCATACATCACAAAATATAACTAACTAAGTGCACGGTTCCTCCCAATTGTTAATAGCATCATTAGACCATCATGGGCCCTAGCCATCCCTCCGTGTGTAACATCCCAAATTACCGAAGAGATCATCGGTATTAACATAGTAGGAATGTCACTCCTAACACATCCTACTAACATACAAAGTAAAGCATAGGATACCATCCACCATTATGAAGGATGCATCAGCCACGATGTCTCAATAAATCTCAAATGATAAGAGTGGAAAATACACTACCACCCGACCGCGTAGTACCTAAGTGGTCCACTCCTACCGTGCTGAGGAGATAATCTCAAGTCGCAAATAGGCTATCCATAACACATAGCACAAATCTCTATAGTCTAGGAATCTTAAAAGTATACTAACTCAAAGGTTCCAATCACACACAAAATCGACATCTAATTCCTAGAGGAACACAAAGACATGTAGGAAACCTATTCTACAAGCGAGAAAGTGTGATCGTATTTATCTTGTACAAGTTACCCTAGCAGTTAGCTAAACTCCACGGGTCTATACAGATCTCATGTGGCCACTAGTATCCTCTCATACTGACAAGACATACTATGGAATGCAAGGTCGCAACCATGCGTTCTCACTACTCCCATCCTAGCCTGTACAAGCACTCAAGGCATGGGCGAGAACGAAAACAATTATATTTTTAAGTTCGATTAATCCTCATTTAGTGTGTAAATGTTATCACTTATTAACCAAACTTACAATGAGTTACCCTGGCAGCCACTTAGGGCCCCGACCCCCATTGCAAGCCACTTCTCGACACTACAAGTAGATTACCTACCCTAAGCTCATGGAATCATAAATTTCAAAATCACAAAAGATAATTCATAATAAAATCATCAAATATGCATAAAAGCATCAAATATCCATAATAAAAATCATCAAACCTCCAAGATAAGAATCATCAAATCTCCAAGATAAGAATCATCAAATCTCCATGAGCATCTGGAAAAGCATCCATAGAAAATCATGACCACAATAGTCCTCTATTGGCAACTGAAGACATCACTGATAATCATAAATATCCATTGGTTCTCAATAACCAAAATATATCTCAATCATACTGATCGGAGACTCCAAAATGGTTGAGTCAAACATGTCACAACATGACATCATCAAGAAATAAATCAACATTTTAGTCACATCATGGCAGCTACAAAGCAATCAAAGGATAACTGATCAATGACTCAAAAATGGTTAGCTCAAGTGTCTCATACACATACATCTCAGCTTCACACTGGAAGATTGATAAAGAAATACAAACATTTCACAGAGCACACGATCACATTACCATGGTTGGGCTTGTAAAGAACAAGACCAAATAAGATCAACACGCCATCACATCTCATAACCCCCGAGCCTTTGGTAACAACCTAGGACTAGTCAACACTAGTCAACCCAAAACTCAAAACAAGAAGCATAGAGAATACATGATGTAAACACATATTTTGGTTTTGCTAAAATCTTATAGTTGAATCAAGTGTAGCGGTTTCTAGTTTTCTGTTTGCAAGTATACTTTCAAGTGTCTTAAGTTTCATCATTTGACCTACAAGTCAACCCATTTGTTCTTCGATAGCATTATCCTTCCATTATTAAGAATTACATTCTAAGAATAGCTTAAGGGTAAATATTCACTAAACTGATCATCATTGACCTTTAATTAAATTGTCCTCTATATTTAATCATGATCCATATTCTAATTGATTAACTTTTCAACTATTCTAGGATCATTATTCGTTATATTATAAGAAAGCTAATTATCAATCTTCAAATAAGAATATTATAACTTTATCTATCTCAATCCATTAACATAGGTACACCATCCATGACCTATTAACATCTTATTAGTTTTCAATTAGAAACTTAATTAAGTATTACTAAAGTTTGAGTCTTTGAATTTAATCGTTACTAACGTTGACAACTATACAATATCTAAAGTCATAATTCAAGTCATAAGAATAAGACCTATCAACTTCAATATAGATAATCTACAATCTCGTTAAAATAATTATATCAAATAAATCACTATTACATAACTTAATTATTAATTAAATCTAATTAACTCTCATTAATTGATTTAATTTAATAATAGCAACGTTCTAATTAACATCAATGGACTAATAACTAACTAGAATTTTGTAAGTTAAAAGTCAACTATTATTCAATACTCAAATGATCATATTAATAATTCAATAATAATAACTTGTTAATATTTAATGACAGGCTATATTAAAAATTTTATTATTAAATCTTTAATGATCACATACATCACTCTCCAACAATGTTCTCATTTATATTTTAATAATAAGTTATAATAAATCATCAATACCAAGTATTATTATTTCAAATAAGTTTTCCCTATGTACGTTGATTCAGTTAACTGATAATCCTCCAAATTATTAACAAATTCAATTTGATTAATATCTTTTACAATACTTCAATCATTAACTAATCTCCTTTAGAGTAACTCTGTTCGTATTAGTTGATAACTATTTAAACTATTAATACTATTATTTATTAATAGTTTGTTAGACCCAACAAACATTAATAAATAATAAACTTATCACAATTATAAATAATCAATCGGGAGAACTTTTACATAGAACTTCATTAGCTAACTCTTAATACCATTAAAGTATTCAAACATATTAACCAATAACATAATAATTCAATCTTAATCCAATATCATTTAGAGTTTCTAAATTTAAATCAACATAATATAAATTATCATTTTACAATTATTTAATCAATATTAAAATGAACCATTAGACTCCATTTTCTAATTGTTTTAATAATATTTTGTCTATATAAACATTGTTTGAAAAAGATCCATGTCACAAACTAATAAGACTCATTGTAGATTTTAACATGAATAATCTCCAAATTCTTAATATTATCATCTTCATTAAACAACTCTAAAATTGTTTAATATATATTAAATAGTATTCAATATACATTATAAAAAGTCCACTATATAAACTATATTAAAATTTTTTTTTTTTAATTTTTTCTCATTTAAAAATCCATTTACTTAGATTGACTAATAATTAAGTACACTTCTTCTACTATTATCTAATCTTAATTAAATTTAATTTAATTAGATTAGATAATAAACCATATAAAATTAATGCATATTAATAAGATTCTAATAAGGAAATATTACAATAATATATTTAATTCATTTCATGCTTTGATATATATTATTTTTGTGAAGTTTAAGCATAAAGGACTCTTGGTTATGGGAAATGAAGAGATATCTATTTTTAAATAAAACAGTCCCAGTACGACGGCCATATCTCCCTAGTGAACCGTTTCATCAGGCTGAAATTTAAATATGTTGCATGGGGCTAAGTTGCGTCGATTCTGACTAGAGCGATCGAATAAATTCGATCACGATAAAAAGTTATGAATGACTGAATTTGGGTCTATCCAAGGGGCAGCGACAGGACAATTTGTGATGAATTAAGAATTTTCTGTTAAAATAATTATTCTCTAAATTTAACCATAAAAGGGTTTGTTCATATGCATCTGAAAATATAATTTGATAGAAAGACTACATCTAATCATTTGAATTTTCACCATAAAATTTTATTTTAATTTCAAATCTTGTCTTTCTAATTTAATATAAATTCGAACCCAAACCCGACTAATATCTAATTTCTTTTTCATTTGGAACTAGGATTTTTCTATTGTTTTCTTCTCATCCAAATAAAATATCTAAATTCCAATTTCAAATAGTAGATTCAATCACAGAGAGTATTCAGACACATAAAACAGATATGATGAAGACAAGAAGAGAAAGAGTGCAAAGGGAATATGAAAATATCACGAGTGCACCTGGATACTAATGCTAATTTGCTATGCATCAAAAGTCCATAGAAAATCCTTTCCTTCTCCATCATTCACAATTCTTCCAAGAATCCAAGCCGATTGAATCCTCAAAGTGATTAGAAGTGCTAGAATGAGCATAGAAGCAAGTAAAAAATATATGAGCATATGAATCTTCTCCCATGCATGTAAGCTTTGAAGCTTCTATTTTAGTTTTTAGCTCGTGTCTTCCATTAAGCTTGTAGCTTCCATTAAACTTGTAGCTTCCATTAAGCTTTTCTTTTAAGCTTCTATGAATGCCTGAATAGCAAGAGCTCTCAAGAAATCTTTGGAATGCTTTTTGAAACCGCTGAAAGGTGTCACCAAGCATGGGTCTTTTCAAATTTTTTTTTATGAGTCATAGAATTGTAGACACCTTGCGCTTAATTGATGCACTAACCCTCGTGTTGTTGACACATGTTAATTCCTATGCAAGCTTATAACTCCAATTTACTTTACTCTTTCCAATTTTATTTATTTATTTATTAAGTTTCATGCACTAACTTTAATATCTCCACTTTTCAATCTTAATATATTTATATTTTAATCATATGAGATTTAGAATCTTTTAACAATTTAAAAATATATTTTCTACTTTTAAATTTTATTTTCAAAAACTTTATTGCTAAAATATTTGTTAACTTTAATAATATTATTTAGTCATTTATTTAAAAATGAGCTCCAAATATATTATTATTAAAATAAATACTGTCACATTCCAAATTTAATATTATAACTTTTATCTTCCAATTTAATTATTTTATTTAATTAATTTTTCAATTAATTAAATTAAATAAATATTAAAACACCATATTCATTTTTTTCATTTAATTAAACCATTAAATAAATCTTTTAATTAGACTTAATTAATAGAAAATACTCCAAAGACTCACAAAGATAAAAATACGAAAAATTCATCATAGCCAAAATATATACAAATCAAACTAGGGGGTTTATATCACAAATTACATCATCTGACGCATTCGAAGGGTACTCAACTTAGATACTTGTCCTAATTTTTTCAATTAAAACAAATGGCTTAAAGGGTTGGGATTCAGACTTGAGAATTCATCTCCCCTCTCTTAACATTGAGATAATGTGATAGCGTACGCTCATCTTGGCAATTCAGGGAAGTCGATACCCGGTACCTGTAACTTGCATAAAAACCATGCATGTACAAGCACAATATATACTAAACTAAATAGGCAATGACAGGAAGTGGTGCATCGTGTAGATCTCGATTAGCAAGTGACTACGACTCCCTTCTTTAACCACATCAGACACACCATTCAAAAGCAAACACACAAAGCAAACACGCACACCATACACATGCAAGTATGGGGTGAGTATCTATAAGAAAACACATATGATAATAAATCATCTTACTAATCATCATTAATAACTTAAAGCAATGTAATGATCATCACCAATAATTGCGAACACTAAAAATAATAATTATACATACATGAAATGTAGAGTCTAAGTAATCTTATCACATAATAAATTGAATCCATAGCACTAGCTCTAAAAGAGTTCAGCAACAAAATGCGAACTAGGGGCAGGCACTACATCCACCTCCTTTGGGATTAGGCTTACTCCTGAAAGCCTATAAGAATGAAAAACTAAGATGCTCACTATGCGGGTCCTATTGAACCCTTTTCCTCTATAGGGAGGCATGATTCCACTGAGAATTTTATATCACACTTAGAGCAATATGATTCTAGTTTAATAGTAAACCCAAAATCATATCGATCCAACATCATTTCTTTAACAACTACTGAAATATATCCCTTAATACATTCTAAACAAGAGCAACTTAACGCTTGCAAAGATAAACAAAAGTATACTACCTTGAAACTTAGATAAAAGATACATGTTTTGTAACTAAAATAAGCTTTAAATTTTGAGTTTTTCCTTCGTTTAAGTTTTTAGTAGAATTTTCAATTTTGAAAGCTAAGTGTTGAAGTATGAAAAATATGCAAGTAACAGTTTCAAGTTCTGTTTCAGTTCACCTAGTTTTCAAGTTTTCAGTTTGAGAAAGATACACATGATAGTTCAAAGTTTTTATTTTTTGTTCAACTAGTTGACACTAATGACATTCTAATATACCCAGAGCTCCCAATGTTGAAACTCAGGCTCTGATACCAAAAGTAATGCCCCGCAAAGAGATCCAAAGAATTTCACTAAGTTTGCCAAATAATTTTTTTTTTTTTAAACAACAAAGTAAAACCATTCATAACATTTGCGGAAGCAATAGTAACATCCAACTGAAAGTAAACATAACATATATACATAATAGGCTACATTCTTTAAAGATCCCTTAATATTAAATTACATCTAAATCAACCATTCATCTAACATCACATTCTTATAAAATAAAAATGATACATCCAACATTCTTAAACTATATACAAGTGTCCTTTTAGTAATTACACTTTAGAATTGCTCAATCATCCGCTGTACATGTTATAAGGTATGAAAGGCATAAAAGAATATACATCCATATAAATAAAGAACATCATCATCCCATATTAGTCCATGATGCAATAAAAGTAAATGAAACCATAAACAATACATGATACATAATCATAGAAGATATAAACATCCATCATAAGATATAACCATACATCAGAAAATATAACTATCTAAGTGCACGGTTCCTCCCAACCGTTAATAGCATCATTACACCATCGTGGGCCCTAGCCATCCCTCCGTGCATAACATCCCAAATCACCGAAGAGATCATCAGTATTAACATAGTAGGAATGTCACTCCTAACACATCCTACTAACATACAAAGTAAAGCATAGGATACCATCCACCATCACAAAGGATGCATCAGCCACGATGTCTCAATGAATCTCAAATGATAAGAGTGGAAAATACACTACCACCTAACCGTGTGGTACCTAAGTGGTCCACTCCCACCGTGCTGAGGAGATAATCTCAAGTCCCAAATAAGCTATCCATAACACATAGCACAAATCTCTATAGTCCACAAATCCTAAAAGTATACCAACTCAAAGGTTCCAATCACACAAAAAATTGACATCTAATTCCCAAAAGCACACAAAGACATGTAGGAAACCTACTCTGCAAGCGGGAAAGTGTGATCGCATTTATCTCGTACAAGTTACCCTGGCAGTTAGCTAAACTCCACGGGTCCATACAGATCTCATGCGGCCACTGTATCCTCTCATACTGACAAGGCATACTATGGAATGCAAGGTCGCAACCATGCGTTCTCACTACTCCCATCCTAGCCTGTACAAGCACTCAAGGCATGGGTGAGAACCAAAACAATTATCTTTTTAAGTTCATTTAATCTCTATTTAGTGTGTAAATATTATCACTTATTAACCAAACTTACAATTAATTACCCAGGCAGACACTTAGGAGCCCGGCCCCCATTGCAAGCCACTTCCTGACACTACAAGTAGATTACCTACCCTAAGCTCATGGAATCATAAATTTCAACATCACAAAAGATAATCCATAATAAAATCATCAAATATGCATAAAAGCATCAAATATCCATAATAAAAATTATCAAACCTCCAAGATAAGAATCATCAAATCTCCAAGATAAGAATCATCAAATCTCCATGAGCATCCATAGAAAATCATGACTACAACAGTCCTCTATTGGCAAAATAAGGCATCACTGATAATCATAAATATCCATTGGTTCTCAATAACCAAAATATATCTCAATCATACTGATGGAAGACTCCAAAATGGTTGAGTCAAACATGTCACAACATGACATCATCAAGAAATAAATCAACATTTTAGTCCCATCATGGCACCTACAAAGCAATCTAAGGATAACTGATCAATGACTAAAAAATGGTTAGCTCAAGTGTCTCATACACATACATCTCAGCTTCACACTGGAAGACTGATGAACAAATACAAACATTTCATAGAGCACACGATCACATTATTATGGTTCGGCTTGTAAAGATCAAGACCAAATAAAATCAACATGCCATCACATCTCATAACCCCCGAGCCTCTGGTAACAACTTAGGACTGGTCAACACTAGTCAACCTAAAACCCAAAATAAGAAGCATAGAGAATACACAATGCAAACACATGTTTTGGTTTTTCTAAAATCTCATAGTTGAATCAAGTGTGGGGGTTTTCAGTTTTCTATTTGCAAGTATACTTTCAAGTGTCTTAAGTTTCATCATTTGACCTACAGGTCAACCCATTTGTTCCCTGATAGCATTATCTTTCCATTATTAAGAATTACATTCTAAAAATAGCTTAAGGGTAAATATTCATTAAACTGATCATCATTGACCTTTAATTAAATTGTCTTCCATATTTAACCATGATCCATATTCTAATTGATTAACTTTTCAACTATTCTAGGATCATTATTTGTTATATTATAAGAAAGCCAATTATCAATCTTCAAATAAAAATATTATAACTTTATTTATCTCAATCCATTAACATAGGTACACCATCTGAGAAGAACCTCCTTATAGCAATATCGTGAGAATGCTCGAAATAACAGAATACAAAGTGATAGCAGAACTCAGAATAAATCTACTGATCGCAGGCCACTTCGAGGGGGTAACCTCCTTTGAGCAAGCTCAATACAATAAATTCGTCCGTGCCCATCAAGGGCCTCAACCTATTCTTATATACTGGGTAAGATCTAGAAAAGTAATACTACCTATGCATGTGGGATAATAAAATAAACTCACGGGACGACTTACAAAGCATATGCGTCCAACAACTCTACTCTAACAAAATAAACAGAAGGAACACACAGGTTCCTAACATCCCCTCTCCCTTAGAAAAAAGCTTTGTCCTCAAAGCTTAAGGTGTGGAAATTGTTGTTGAATCTGAAGAAGGGGTTCTCAGGTAGCATCCGCTGGTTGCATGCCATGCCACTGAATCAAGACCTTAGAGATGGAGCGAGAGCGAAGCTGGCGAGTGCGCTGGTCAATGATTGCCACCGGCTCCAGGATAATGGATCCTTCCGTATCCATTTCAGGGAGAGTAGTTTGTGCTCTGACAGTGGTACCCAGAACTTTCTTTAGACAAGAAACATGAAAAACTGGATGAATGCGGGAAGAAGGAGGAAGTTCCAGTTTATAAGCAACTGAACCAATCTTCTGCAGAACCTGATAAGGCCCATAAAATTTTGGGGCCAGCTTATGACACCCTTTCAGCTTTAGGGAGGATTGTTTGTATGGCTGTAGACGAAGAAAAACCATATCCCCAACTTGAAATGAGCGCTCAGAACGGTGTTGATCTGCTTGCTGTTTCATCCGATTACGGGCCATGTGAAGATTATCCTGTAAGGTACGAAGAATCTGATCCCTGCTGCGGAGAACTATGTCAACTGCCTGGACTGGTGAGCTGTTGGGAGTGTAGGGAAGGAGCACTGGAGGTGCCTGACCATAGACTGCTTCATATGGAGTCATTTTAGAGGCAGTGTGGTAAGAGGTATTGTACCACCATTCAGCTAAAGGGAGCCACTTGGCCCACTGATGTTGCTGTTCGGAAGTGAAGCAACGAAGATAAGTTTCCAAGCATTTATTGACAATTTTCGTTTGACCATCAGTTTGTGGGTGATAGCCCGAACTCATCTTCAGTTTGGTGCCAGTTTTCTGAAACAGTTCAGTCCAAAAATGACTGGTAAAAGTTGCATCACGATCAGAGACAATGGAAGAAGGGAGTCCATGAAGACGAAATATCTGGTCCATGAAGATTTGTGCAACAGAGGAGGCAGTATAGGGGTGGCTGAGGGCACAAAAATGACTATATTTCGAGAGACGATCAACCACAACCAAGATCACTGTCTTGCCACCGGATTTAGGAAGCCCTTCAATGAAATCCATAGAAATATCAGTCCAAATCCGTGTAGGGATGGGCAATGGTTCGAGCAAGCCAGGAAGGAGGGTCGTTTCACCCTTGTGGCGTTGGCAAGTATCACATTCAGCCACCATCTGTTGAATCGTCTGTTTCATTCCTTTCCAAAAGAAGTTTCTCCTTGCTCGCTCATAAGTTTTGAGGAAGCCTGAGTGCCCTGCTAAAGGAGAAGCATGGAGTTCATAAAAAATAGCCTGATGTAGAGCTGGGTTCTGAGGAAGCACTAGCTGACCCTTGTATCGAAGAGAAGCACCATCCCAAGAGTAATGTGGTATAGCAGAAGGATTATTGGCTAGCTGGTGAATGATTTGAGATAAAGAAGAGTCACTGTCATAGCCCTGCTGAACAGACGCTAACCAATTGGGAATGGGCCTAGAAATAGCGGAAAGGGAAGCTTGATTATCAAATGTGCGAGAAAGAGCATCTGCCACAATATTCTCCTTACCCTTCTTGTAGGTGATCTCATAATCATACCCCATGAGTTTGCTGACCCATTTCTGTTGTGTAGGAGAGGATACCCGTTGTTCCAGGAAGTATTTCAGACTTTGGTGATCGGTTCTGATGCAAAAATGACTCCCTAAGAGGTATGGCCGCCATTTCTGTACAGCATGCAAAATAGCCATCATTTCTTTTTCATAAGTAGAGAGGGCTAGATTCTTACCAGAGAGGGCTTTGCTAGTGAACGCAATAGGATGGTCATCTTGCAGGAGAACAGCACCCAATCCATTGCCGCAAGCATCACTCTCAATAGTGAAGGGTTTGGAAAAATCTGGCATCGCGAGAACAGGTGTACTGCACATAGCCTGTTTCAGTTGTTCAAATGCAGTCTCAGCAACAGGGGTCCAGGAGAAGGCATCCTTTTTTAACAGAGCTGTCAATGGTGCTGCAATTTTCCCGTAATCTTTGACAAACTTGCGGTAGTAGCCAGTCAACCCCAAAAAACCCCGAAGGCTCTTGAGAGTTTTAGGATGCGGCCAAGTTTTCATGGCATCTATTTTTGTAGGATCCACCCGCACTCCATGGTGTGCAACAATATGCCCGAGATACTCCACTTCCTCCTGGCCAAACACACATTTAGATAGTTTTGCACAGAGTTGATGATCAGAGAGAAGTTGCAAGACAAGCTCCAGATGATGGAGATGCTCAGCCCAAGTTTTGCTATATATAGATAATCTACAATCTCGTTAAAATAAGTATATCAAATAAATCTCTATTACATAACTTAATTATTAATTAAATCTAATTAACTCTCATTAATTGAATTAATTTAATAATAGCAACGTTCTAATTAACATCAGTTGACTAATAACTAACTAGAATTTTGTAAGTTAAAAGTCAACTATTATTCAATACTCAAATGATCATATTAATAATTCAATAATAATAACTTGTTAATATTTAATGACAAGCTATATTGGAAATCTTATTATTAAATCTTTAATGATCACATACATCACTCTGCAAAAATATTTTCATTTATAGTTTAATAATAACAAGTTATAATAAATCTTCAATACCAAGTATTATTATCTCAAATAAGTTTTTCCTATGTACATTGATTCAATTAACTGATAATCCTCGAAATTATTAATCAATTCAATTTGATTAATATCTATTACAGTACTTCAATCATTAACTAATCTTCTTTAGAGTAACTCTGTTCGTATTAATTGATAACTATTTAAACTATTAATACTATTATTTATCAATAGTTTGTTAGACCCAACAAACATTAATAAATAATAAACTTCTCACAACTTTAAATAATCAATCTAGAGAACTTTTACATAAAACTTCATTAGCTAACTCTTAATATCATTAAGGTATTCAAATGTATTAACTAATAACATAATAATTCAATCTTAATCCAATATCATTTAGAATTTCTAAATTTAAATCAATGTAATATAAATTATCATCTTACAATTATTTAATCAATATTAAAATCAACTATTAGACTCCATTTTTTAATTGTTCTAATAATATTTTGTCTATATAAACATTGTTTGAAAAAGATCCCTGTCAGAAACCAATAAGACTCATTGTAGATTTTAACATGAATAATCTCTAAATTTTTAACATTATCATCTTCATTAAACAACTCTAAAATTGTTTAATATATATTAAATAGTATTCAATATACATTATAAAAAGTCCACTATATAAACTATATTAAAATATCTTTTCCTTCAATTTTCTCTCATTTAAAAATCCATTTACTTAGATTGACTAATAATTAAGTACACTTCTTCTACTATTAACTAATCTTAATTAAATTAAATTTAATTAGATTAGATAATAAACCATATAAAACTAATGCATATTAATAAGATTCTAATAAGGAAAGATTACAATAATATGTTTAATTCATTTCATGCTTTGATATATATTATTTTTGTGAAGTTTAGGCATAAAGAACTCTTGGTTATGGGAAATGAAGAGATATTCGTTTTTGAATAAAATAGTTTCAGTATGACAGCCATATCTCCCTAATGAACCGTTGGATCGAGCTGAAATTTAAATATGTTGGATAGGGCCAAGTTGCGCCGAGTCGGACCGGAGCGATCGAATAAATTTAATCACAATAAAAAGTTATGAATGACTACATTCGGATCTATCCAAAGGGCAGCGACAGGACAATTTGTGATGAATTAAGAATTTTTTGTTAAAATAATTGTTCTCTAAATTTAACCATAAAAAGGTTTGTTCATATGCATCTGAAAATATAATTTGATATAAAGATTACATCTTATCATTCGAATTTTCACTATAAAATTTTTATTTTAATTTCATATCTTGTCTTTCTAATTTAATATAAATTCGAACCCAAACTCAATTAAAATCTAATTTCTTTCTCATTTGGAACTAGAGTTTTTCTATTATTTTCTTCTCATCCAAATAAAATATCTAGATTCTAATTTCAAATAGTAGATTCAATCACAGAGAGTATTCAGACACATAAAACAGAGATGATGAAGATAGGAAGAGAAAGAGTGCAAAGAGAATATGAGAATATCACAAGTGCACCTAGACACTGATGCTAATTTGTCATGCCTCAGAAGTCCATAGAAAATCTCTTCCTTCTCCATCATTCGCAATTCTTCCAAGAATCCAAGCCGATCGAATCCTCCAAGTGATTAGAAGTGCTAGAGTGAACATAGAAGTAAGTGAAAAATATATGAGCATATGAATCTTCTTCCATGCATGTAAGCTTTGAAGCTTCTATTTTAGCTTGTAGCTCGTGGCTTCAATTAAGCTTGTAGCATCCATTAAACTTGTAGCTTCTATTAAGCTTTTCCTTTAAGCTTCTATGAATCCCTGAATAGCAAGAGCTCTCAAGAAACCTTTGGAATGCTTCTTGAAACTGTTGAAAGGTGTCACTAACTAAGCATGGGTCTTTTACAATTTTTTTGATGATATATAAAATTGTAGACACCTTGCGCTTAATTGATGCACTAACCTTCGTGTTGTTGACACATGTTAATTCCTATGCAAGCTTATAACTCCAATTTAATTTATGTATTTATTAAGTTTCACGCACTAACATTAATATCTCCACTTTTCAATCTTAATATATTTATATTTTAATCATATGAGATTTAGAATCTTTTAATAATTTAAGAATATTATTTTCACTTTTAAATTTCATTTTTTAAAACTTTATTTCTAAAATATTTATTAGCTTTAATAATATTATTTAGTCATTTATTTAAAAATGAGCTCCAAATATATTATTATTAAAATAAATATTGTCACATTCCAAATTTAATATTATAACTTGTATCTTCCAATTTAATTATTTTATTTAATTAAATTTTCAATTAATTAAATAAAATAAATATTAAAATATCATTTTTTTTTTTTCATTTAATTAAACCATTAAATAAATCTTTTAATTAGACTTAATTAATAGAAAATACTCCAAAGACTCACAAAAGTAAAAATACGAAAAACTCATCATAGCCAAAATACATACAAATCAAACCAAGGGGTTTATATCACAAATTATATCATCTGACGCATTCGGAGGGTACTCAACTTAGATACTTGTCCTAATTTTTTCAATTAGAACAAATGACTTAAAGAGTTGAGATTTGGACTTGAAAATTTATCTCTCCTCTCTTATCATTGAGATAATGTGATAAGGTACGCTCATGTTGGCAATTCAGGGAAGTCGATATCCGGTACCTGCAACCTGCATAAAAATCATCCATATACAAGCACAATATATACTAAACTAAACAGGTAATGGCAAGAAGTGGTGCATCGTGTAGATCCCGACTAGCAAGTGACTACGACTCCCTTCCTTAACAACATCAGACACACCATACAAAAGCAAACACACAAAGCAAACACGCACACCATATATATGCAAGTATGGGATAAGTATCCATAAGAAAGCACATATGATAATAAATCATCTTATTAATCATCATTAATAATTGAAAGCAATGTAATAATCATCATCAATAATTGCGAATACTAAAAATAATCATTATACATACATGAAATCTAGAGTCTAAGTAATCTTATCACATAATAAACTGAATCCATAGCACAATATCTGATAATCTCAAAAAAATGCTGCTAACAAACACATAAAACTAGCTCTAAAAGAGTTCAGCAATGATAACAAAATGCGAACTAGGGGCAGGCACTACATCCACCCCCCTTGGAATTAGGCTTACTCATGGAAGCCTACAAGAAAGAAAAACTAAGATACTCACTATGCGGGTCCCGTTGAACCCTTTTCCTCTATAGGGAGGCATGATTCCACTGAGAATTTTACATCACACTTAGAACAATATGATTGTGGTTTAATAGTAAACCGAAAACTATATCGATCCAATATCATTTCTTTAACAACTACTGAAATAATGCCCTTAATACATTCTAAACAAGAGCAACTTAATGCTTGCAAAGATAAACAAAGGTATACTACCTTGAAACTTAGATAAAAGATACATGTTTTGCAACTAGAATACGCTTTCAATTTTTAGTTTTGCCTTCGTTTAAGTTTTCAGTAGAATTTTCAATTTTGAAAGCTAAGTGTTAAAGTATAAAAAATATGCAAGTAACAGTTTCAAGTTCTGTTTCAGTTCACCTAGTTTTCAAGTTTTTAATTTGAAAAAGATACACATCATAGTTCAAAGTTTTTATTTTTTGTTCAACTAGTTGACACTAATGACATTCCAATATACCCAGAGCTCCCAATGTTGAAACTCGGGCTCTGATACCAAATGTAATGCCCTGCCAAGAGATCCAAAGAATTTCACTAAGTTTGCCAAACAATTTTTTTTTTTTTTGAAAACAAGAAAATAAAACCATTCATAACATTCGCAGAAGCAATAGTAACATCCATCTGAAAGTAAACATAACATATATTCATTACAGGCTACATTCTTTAAAGATCCCTTAACGTTGAATTACATTTAAATCAACCATTCATCTAACATCACATTCTTATGAAATAACAATGATACATCGAACATTCTTAAACTATATACAAGTGTGCTTTTAGTAATTATACTTTAGAATTGCTCAATCATCCACTATACATGTTACAAGGTATGAAAGGCATAAAATAATATACATCCATATAAATAAAGAACATCATCATCCAATATTAGTCCATGATGCAATAAAAGTAAATGAAACCATAAACAATACATGATACATCATCATAGAACATATAAACATCCATCATAAGATATAACCATACATTACAAAATATAACTAAGTGCACAGTTCCTCCCAACTGTTAATAGCATCATTAGACCATTGTGGGCCCTAGCCATCCCTCCGTGCGTAACATCTCAAATCACCGAAGAGATCATCGGTATTAACATAGTAGGAATGTCACTCCTGACACATCCTACTAACATACAAAGTAAAGCATAGGATACCATCCACCATCACAAAGGATGCATCAGCCATGATGTCTCAATGAATCTCAAATGATAAGAGTGGAAAATACACTACCACCTGACCACATGGTACCTAAGCGGTCCAATCCAACCGTGCTGAAGAGATAATCTCAAGTCTCAAAAAGGCTATCCATAACACATAGCACAAATCTGTATAGTCCATGAATCCTAAAAGTATACTAACTCAAAGGTTCTAATCACACACACAATCGACATCTAATTCTCAGAGGCACACAAAGACATGTAGGAAACCTACTCTACAAGCGAGAAAGTGTCATCGCATTTATCTCGTACAAGTTACCCTGGCAGTTAGCTAAACTCCACGGGTCCATACAGATCTCATGCGGCCACTAGTATCCTCTCATACTGACAAGGCATACTATGGAATGCAAGGTCGCAACCATGCGTTCTCACTGCTCACATCCTAGCCTGTACAAGCACTCAAAGCATGGGCGAGAACCAGAACAATTATCTTTTTAGGTTCATTTAATCCCCATTTAGTGTGTAAATGTTATCACTTATTAACCAAACTTACAATGAGTTACTTTGGCAGCCACTTAGGGCCCTGGCCCCCATTGCAAGCCACTTGCCGACACTACAAATAGATTACCTACCCTAAGCTCATGGAATCATAAATTTCAACATCACAAAAGATAATCCATAATAAAATTATCAAATATGCATAAAAGCATCAAATATCCATAATAAAAATCATCAATACTCCAAGATAAGAATCATCAAATCTTCAAGATAAGAATCATCAAATCTCCATGAGCATCTGGAAAAGCATCCATAGAAAATCATGACTACAACAGTCCTCTATTGGCAAAATAAGGCATCATTGACAATCATAAATATCCATTGGTTCTCAATAACCAAAATATATCTCAATCATACTGATGGAAGACTCCAAAATGGTTGAGTCAAACATGTCACAACATGACATCATCAAGAAATAAATCAACATTTTTGTCCCATCATGGCACCTACAAAGCAATCTAAGTATAACTGATCAATGACTCAAAAATGGTTAGCTCAAGTGTCTCATACACATACATCTCAGCTTCACACTGGAAGACTGATGAACAAATACAAACATTTCATATAGCACACGATCACATTACCATGGTTGGGCTTGTAAAGATCAAGACCAAATAAGATCAATATGCCATCACATCTTATAACCCCCGAGCCTCTGGTAACAACCTTCGGTCAACACTGGTCAACCCAAAACCCAAAATAAGAAACATAGAGAATACACGATGCAAACACATGTTTTGGTTTTGCTAAAATCACATAGTTGAATCAAGTCTAGGGGTTTCCAGTCATAGTACGATGACCATATCTCCCTAAAGAACCGTTGGATCGGGCTGAAATTTAAATATGTTGGATAGGGCCAAGTTGCGCCGAGTTTGACTGGAGCGATCGAATAAATTTGATCATGATAAAAAGTTATGAATGACTGAATTCGGGTCTATCCAAGGGGCAGCGACAGGACAATTTGTGATGAATTAAGAATTTCATGTTAAAATAATTGTTCTCTAAATTTAACCATAAAAAGGTTTGTTCGTATGCATCTAAAAATATAATTTGATAGAAAGATTACATCTAATCATTTGAATTTTCACCATAAAATTTTTATTTTTATTCCAAATCTTGTCTTTCTAATTTAATATAAATTCGAACCCAAACCGGGTTAAAATCTAATTTCTTTCTCATTTGGAACTAGAGTTTTTCTATTGTTTTCTTCTCATCCAAATAAAATATCTAGATTCCAATTTCAAATAATAGATTCAATCACAGAGAGTATTCAGACACATAAAACAGATATGATGAAGACAAGAAGACAAAGAGTGCAAAGGGAATATGAGAATATCACGAGTGCACCTAGACACTTATGCTAATTTGTGATGCCTCAGAAGTTCATAGAAAATCTCTTCCTTCTCCATCATTCGCAATTCTTCCAAGAATCCGAGCCGATCGAATCCTCCAAGTGATTAGAAGTGCTAGAGTGAGCATAGAAGCAAGTAGAAAATATATGAGCATATGAATATTCTCCCATGCAAGCTTTGAAGCTTCTATTTTAGCTTGTATCTCATGGCTTCCATTAAGCTTGTAGCTTCCATTAAACTTGTAGCTTCTATTAAGCTTTTCCTTTAAGCTTCTATGAATGCCTGAATAGCAAGAGCTTTGAAGAAACTTTTGGAATGCTTCTTGAAACTGCTGAAAGGTGTCACCAACTAAGCATGGGTCTTTTCCAATTCTTTTTTATGAGTCATAGAATTGTAGACGCCTTGTGCTTAATTGATGCACTAACCCTCGTGTTGTTGACACATGTTAATTCCTATGCAAGCTTATAACTCCAATTTACTTTACTCTTTCCAATTTAATTTATTTATTTATTAAGTTTCATGCACTAACTTTAATATCTCCACTTTTCAATCTTAATATATTTATATTTTAATCATATGAGATTTAGAATCTTTTAATAATTTAAAAATATATTTTCCACTTTTAAATTTTATTTTTCAAAACTTTATTGCTAAAATATTTATTAGCTTTAATAATATTATTTAGTCAACTATTTAAAAATGAGATCCAAATATATTATTATTAAAATAAATATTGTCACATTCCAAATTTAATATTATAACTTTTATCTTCCAATTTAATTATTTTATTTAATTAATTTCTCAATTAATTAAATAAAATAAATATTAAAATACCATATTTATTTTTTTCATTTAATTAAACCATTAAATAAATCTTTTAATTAGACTTAATTAATAGAAAATACTCCAAATACTCACAAAGGTAAAAATACAAAAAACCCATCATAAGCAAAATACATACAAATCAAACCAAGGGGTTTATATCACGAATTACATCATCTGGTGCATTCAAAGGGTACTCAACTTAGATACTTGTCTTAATTTTTTCAATTAGAACAAATGGCTTAAAGGGTTGGAATTTGGACTTGAGAATTTATCTCCCCTCTCTTATCATTGAGATATTGTGATAGGGGACACTCATCCTAGCAATTCAGGGAAGTCGATACTCGGTACCTGCAACCTACATAAAAACCATGCATGTACAAGCACAATATATACTAAACTAAGCAGGCAATGGCAGGAAGTGGTGCATCATGTAGATCCCGACTAGCATGTGACTACGACTCCCATCCTTAACCACATCAAACACACCATACAAAAGCAAACACACAAAGAAAACACGCACACCATACACATGCAAGTATGGGGTAAGTATCCATAAGAAAACACATATGATAATAAATCATCTTACTAATCATCATTAATAATTGAAAGCAATGTAATGATCATCATCAATAATTGCGAACACTAAAAATAATCATTATACATACATGAAATGTAGAGTCTAAGTAATCTTATCACATAATAAATTGAATCCATAGCACAATAACTGATAATCTCAAAAGAATATTGCTAACAAACAACATAAAACTAGCTCTAAAAGAGTTCAGGAATGATAACAAAATGCGAACTAAGGGCAGGCACTACATGATAGAGTATGCTCATCTTGGCAATTCAGGAAAGTTGATACCCAGTACTTGCAACTTGCATAAAAACCATGCATGTACATACACTATATATATACTAAACTAAATAGGCAATGGCAGGAAGTGGTGCATCGTGTAGATCCCGACTAGCAGGTGACTACGACTCCCTTCCTTAACCACATCAAAAATGCCAAACATAAGAACAAACACACACACCATACACATGCAAGTATGGGGTAAGTATCCATTAGAAAACACATATGATAATAAATCATCTAACTAATCATCATCAATAACTGCAAACACTGAAAATAATCATCATACATAGATGAACTATAAAGTACCAGGTAACCTCATCATAAATCAACTGAATCCATAACACAATATTTGAAAGTTTCGAAACAATGCTGCTAACCATCAACATAAAACTAGCCCTAAAAGAGTTCGACAATGGTAACAAAATGCGACCTAGGGGTAGGCACTACATCGAGGCAAAATCGATACTTTTGTAGCACCTTCAGCTAGTCCAAGTAAGATTGCTTGGGTGGATTGAAGGAGACCTCACTCATCCCACGAGGAGCCTACAAGTTTCCCTCTTCTTTGATTAGATTTTCCTCCCTTCTTTTCCTCTTTTCATGTGTTTCTTCAAGCTAGAGCTTGATGCCACCAATGTCTACCTCCATCTTAGCCTAGAAAGACCTTTGCTAGGAAATCAAGGTTTTAATTTAGTTACCAAGGTGATCTTGGGATTTCCTATAGAACTGAGGATTGTGAGCATTTTATTTTTTTCCCTCTTGTGAGGACACCTTTTTGTGAATATCATTCACCTACTCCTCTATTTATTCCTAATTATATAATGTATCACCCAAAGCCCGACCTACCTCCCACTAGGCTTCATCCTTGTGAGTTGTAGTTTAGTCTTCTTCATTGCAATCTCCTTCAAAAGCAACTTTTGATTTTTATATTTTCCTGCATGCAATATGCATTAGAAAAAGTAACCATCTAGCTAGAGTCATTAACCTATTATATAAACTAGACATCTCATTTGAATGTAAACCTAGAGTATTAAAGTCCACATTACCATCCTCATTTTTAGGAACCGATTGCGATAAAAACTCCCAAGACACTTTGGGATCTCTAGGGTAGATTAAATCAATAAAAGGGGATGGAGGGATCTAGATAGACCGAAGGTTGAGGAGGTAAAGAACTAGGTAGAATTATTAGGGGTCCATTCCAACTCTATGGCCCACAACAAACCCTTAGCAGAATCCTCTAAGATATCCACATCTACCACATTCCTGTAATGCTCAAAGGGTTCATCATTCTTCTCCTTATACTTACAAGGAGGAAGGATACACATAACAGAGCTAGAGAAGGTTTTAGGATCTATAAAGATATGGTTTGTTTCATCAAAGAAGAAATGGCCAAGAAAAATAGACTGCTCAATTCAACCACTAAATTAGGGGAGTTCTAGGGTACCAAGTTTATATGAAACTCATAAAGACTATATAGAAGCCAATGATGTTTAGAGGGTGAGCCTTTCACTTTGTATTTTTCCAAAGAAAGGGAAAGAGAAGATAAATTTAGTATGGGAAACAAAATAAATTATTTCTTCTAAATTTATTTAGCATAGGAAATAGGCGGGATTGGAACCTCTTATACCTACCTTTATAGGTGACAAATTGGATGTAGGAAAAAAGAGATATAATTAATAAATTTTTATCGCTCTGATTTCTACATGGCTAAGAGGAAACCAAGACAAGAAAAGCAAGGATATTCGATATGAGCATAAGTGGGCCTCTAGCTTTGAAAGTTAACTTGTCCATCAGCTTGAGAAATAAATGTAAAATGGATATTGACAAATTATGCATTTATGGAGTAGGAAAAACCTCCAATGAAATAGTTGGATTGCAAAAATTATAATCAAATATACATTGTCTACTCTCAGTATAGGTCGCCTGTGGCATCAACAAAACCTCCATAAGCTCCCAATGAATATTGGGTGGACTTTAAAGTAGTTGATATTGATTTTTGAATTCACAATGTTTTTGACATGCTTACATCAGGAATGACATATTTTGAGAAGCAATCAAATATTTGAAATGTACTAAATCACATTTTCATGGCCACTATTGACTTCAATTTTTTTTGGGGCCCCAACTTGAATTCTTCCTAGCAAGAAGCTTACCAATGTGATTTTTTATAGTTTTTTCTCAAATCACTTGTAAAACATCTCGACTTTTATTTTTTACAAGAACTCTCAAATATGCATAATTCTATTTGAATTATTGTTATAAACATAAATTTATTAGCCTATTTTAAACTAGTCTGAAGCTCAATTCTCGTTGCGGTATACTACGATTTTGTCTTTTGTACAAACCTTCTTATATCCATGTGCCTAGAAAATGTGAGCATTGGAGTCATATATGAAACAAACACATGGTCTTTAGTCTTTATCAATATTTATGAGAGCCAATGCAAGTCTCTAAAGTTTAAAGCCCAATATCAAAGTAAACACACAATCCTTATATCATTGCACCTTCCTTTAAGCCTTTGTCATCTCCTATATGACTCCCTTGCCTGTGATTTCTTTCATCCTGAAAATGCAACATGAAGCACCACTGCTTCTTTATCTCTAGGGTAGATTAAATCAACAAAAAAGGAGGGAGGGAACCGGGTAGACCTAGGGGTTGATGGAGAAAGAACTAGGTAGAATTATTAGGGATCCATTCCAACTCTATGGCCCACAACAAACCCTTAATAGAATTCTTTGAGGCATCCACATCCACCACATTCTCTTGTTTCTCAAAGGGTTCATGTTTATTTTCCTTAGCCTTATAAGGAGGGACCTGATACACATAACAGAGGTAGAGGAGGTTTAGGAGCTATAAAGATATGGGCTTGTTTCATTGAAGAAGAAAGAGTTGGAAAAACTAGATTGTTCAATTCAACCACTAATTGAGCAGATTTCTAGGGTACCAAGTTTCTATGAAACACATAAATCCTATACATAATCAAATGATGTTTAGGGGTTGAGCCTTTCACTTTGGGTTTTTTCCTAGAAAGGGAAAGAGGAGAGAAAATTTAGTATGGGAAAAAAAAATCCTTTCTTCTAAAATGGTTTAGCATAGGAAACACATTGGAGGGAAACCTCTTCTACCTAAATTTACAAGTGATAGATTGGATGAGGACTTTTGCCAAATTCTTCCACACTCTTAAGATAGCTTGTCTATTAAACCTAGAATTAAATCTAGGATTTTTTTCCCTAGTTCAAGAAAATTCTTAAGAGCCTCCTTGAAAGACATCTTAATGTTTCATTAATGCAAGAAAAACATTTATAATAGAAATCACTTTATAATAGAGTTTTTTTTAAACACTACAATATCTATTTTAATTTTTTATAGATTTACATGACATTTAATAGATATAATAATAAAGATATTAGTTAATGAGAATTTTCAACACATAAGAAAATAAATATAAGAATTGGCTATTGTAGATGCTGAAGTAGTAACTTCTACAAACTAAGAGGGCAATATTAAAAAATGCAACTCTATCAACCTACATTAAATATTGGAAGGAAGACGTAAAGTATAATATAGGATTATTCTAGGAAGAGAGAATTATTTAATATTTCTTAAGATATTTTAAATGTGTCATATTGGCTAAGATTAAATTTTATTTTTTTTTTAAATTTCAAGTGTCCTAAATATTCAAACAATTTGTAACATTTTTATTAAGAGTCAATAACTTTTTAAAGGGTTTGAACCCTTTAAAAACAAATTTGTGGGATCCAAAACTCACATACAATCAACTGCACTAAAGAAAACATCAAACAAGAATAATCCTTCCAGCGTAAAGCACAAAAATAAGAGAATATGCCACTTGCAATAATTACACATCAAAGCCACACAATGTTACATAAGATTTTGAAAGACTAGCTCAACCTTAGAAGAAATTTTGTACATTGCCTACAATAATAATTTTTAATATTTAAACATCTTTAAATTTAACAATCAATTAGTAGAAGTCTTTAAATATTACAAAACTAAAAAAGTATATAATTGTAATGTATTGTATTCTTAATACTTTTTTAGCTTTTTATCTCTAATTCACTACCTTGTATTAGTACTTTTTGACTTAAGCCTCCTTGACTTTGAAAATGCGTTTATTACTCAATTCTTTTTCATTAAATATCCTTGTTTATTAAATTATACATGGATAATGCTAATTAAGAAAATACTAACCAACCTTATACCTAGACAAGAAACCGCTATAAACTCAGCGATTGAAACATGCTTCTATAATGAAGTTCCAACGAATGACTCTACACCGAATAGAAGGTTCCGTGAAGCTTTTCCGGTAGCATCAATTATCTAACAGCTATAAATACGAGTCTACTGTCACCTACCACCCTGAGTTAAGCTGTAACTATAATCTGCACTGCTGAATGACCGCCCAAATTCTTCAGCCGCGTCTTCCGGTTTGGTTGAAATCAAAGCACCTCTTGTATATTGCACAATCTCACTAATCGTTGGTTTTTTCGATGCTTCAGTCTGAACGCATTTTATTGACAAAACCAATAGACCATAAAAAGTTTCATAGCCATTTTCGGATAGACGCAACGTTTGGTCTAATATATCTGTCAATTGACGCCCAGATTCATCAGTCATCTCCAATACATCATAACCTGTAAGATGAAAACGATTGCAGGTTTTATTCGATACATTCCATAAATGCATAAAAAGTTGCAGCAAATGAATCTATTAAAGGTAGAAAACATCTAACCCATTTGATTAGGCTGAGCTCTTCTTGGGATCGGTTCGTGTCTATGGGCTACCGCGTATGATCTCTAGTAAAAGCACTCCGAAGCTGTATACGTCACTTTTTGTCAACTTGCTCGTACGGAAATACCTTTATATTAATCAAAACAATGATTACTTTAGGTCCCATTTGGTTGGAGAAGATAAATTTTTGGCTTAATCAGGGTATCTTATAACCAAGTTTTTGAAAATCTGGTTTTGTGGTTTGGAAAGTCAATGGTCCGTTTGGTTGACAGGAAGATGAATATACCGTGGACCCCACAATATTATTAAGAAAACTGCCATAAAATTCAAAATCTGGTTTTAATTTCGAATTCTACCTTTTTATTGGAAGAAATTTCTTCCAATTTTTGACCAAAATTGGAAGATGAAATTGAAAACCAGGTTATAATTTTAACCAACCAAACACCAAAGTTTTTTTGCAAAACCTGGTTTTACCCCTGATAACCCGGTTTTGGCCCTCATCTTCCAGCAACCAAACGGGAAATAGAAAATTATGAAGCTTTTAAGCGAAAAAGGGGAATAGATTGCGAAATAGCCATAATTAAAATTGAAACTCTTGAAAGTGTCAGGAAATACAATACTAACGCTGGATCTAAGTATCCAAAAGATCCTTTGATGGTGGTGGTCACATGAGATGCATTGTCATCGCCAATCATTTTTGAAAGGCCAAAATCTGCTATCTTTGCCTGTAGTCTAGAATCCAACAGAATGTTTGAGCTCTTCATGTCTCTGTGAACTATTTTTGGCGTGCAGCTTACATGCAGATATTCCAGTCCTTTAACAATGTAAATAAATAAACTATTACCAACCTTTCTGTTAATCTAATCTACAAATTTTGCCTTTATCAGCTGAAACTGGTTTTGTACAAAATTAGAACCGAAACAATTCCAATGTTTTCGATAAAAAATCTACCTTCTGCTGCATCTAAAGCCAGTCCAAGCCTAGTTTTCCAATCAAGTGCACAAGAGTCGGACAAAGGACCTGCAGGTTATGGCACTAAATGAGTGGATTTGTTTTATCTTTATTTGAATTTTTCGAATTTCAATGTTCACAAATCTATAAAAGATACATCCTATCCTGAAGAAAATCGATAAACTGAATGTTGGAAAATAGCCCTTGTTACTAGAGGAAAATATAATGCACAGTTGATTAGGTTCCTTTCCAAAAACAATTATGCAGGTCTATTTACTCACCGTAGAGGTGGGCTTTGAGAGATCCGCAGGGCATGTGATCATAAACAAGCATGAGTTGTTTGGAATCATTGCAGTAACCAAGCAAGGATACCAAATTCTTGTGATTTAGTCGAGACAGCAGATCAATCTGCTCACAAAGAAACTTTTAAGATTTAACACTGCGACAGCTTAAGTATAACATCATACGCAAAGCAACAGCCTTTACTTTTACTCAAAGCCATCAGTTTTACTCAGTTACGACCTTTACTTTTACTCAAAGCCATCATACGCAAAGCAACAGAAACTTAGATAGATAATAGACATTGTCAAACATTACCTGGTTCAAGAACTCAGTTGGTCCTTGTTTTGATATGGACGAAAGAATCTTTACGGCCACATCTTTCCCATCTGACAATTTTCCGAAGTAGACACATCCAAAACCACCTTCACCAATCTCGTGGCTCAAATTCTGTGTAGCTCTCATCATCTCCTCTAGACTAAATGAACGAGACTTCACAGGGTTGGGTACAATTACAGCTACACATTCAATTAGCAAATGAAAAATATATATTTCAAATCAAAGAACATTAGGAATTATAAAATGGCCAAAACGAACTCCTCACGTTGATCGGCGTTCATATTCCTCATTTTCTTTCGTCTCTTGGAGTTATATCTTCTACGACATATGAAAAGCAATACGATTGCTACAATAGTTGGGACTAGAACACCAATAGTCGATTTAATATCAATCCCGACTTTATTGCCATTGTACTTGCACTTATATTTACCTTTGCATAAATGGGGATTCCCGATATAACTGCATACCAGTATATAAATTCTTAAAAATGGCTAGCTTCTGTCCAGTTTACGAAGGATTCTCTAAAAGCCATTGCGGAACAGCTCCACTGAAGTTATTGTTTTCTATATTTCTGGGAGAGGTGGAAAGGAGTACATAGTTGAGATTAATCAAATTAAATTAGCATCCCTAAAACTGGCACAAAATTGTTACAAAGATATGAAACATACAGTTGTTTTAGGTTACTCAATCGTGACAGACAATCTGGGATGGTTCCTGTAAAGTAGTTGTTTTCAAGACGTCTGAAGATTGCAATCAAAATGATATTATAAGGAAAAAGGAATTAATGAAACTCCAAAGAGGAGTGCAAGTAATCTCATGGGAGTAATGAAACAGATATACGACATAATTCAGCTTACATCATCTCCAATTTGGTCAAGCTGCACAAGTCTGGAAATGTTCCCGAAAAATTGTTGTTGCGAAGAGAGTTGTTTAACATTTGAGTTAGCAGAATCACCACAATAAAGAAAATTCGTAACGAAGTTTCAGAAAAATATAACTGACTGCATTTAAATAAGTCAGATCTCACATGCTTCTCAATTCTGTCAGCTGGCTGATCCGTTCTGGTATAGTTCTATTCAGACTGCTCTGTGACAAATCGCTAATTGAAAGTAGAACTCAAGGTAATCAATTCATTAATTTCTGCTTCATTTTGAGCTACTAAAAAATTGACGATGCGTTAGATAATCAATTCGAGAATACATGTAAGATGCGTTATCTAACTTACACATCCAATATTCTCACAGGAAGCCCTTTATTGCATCTGATTCCGCTCCATTCAATAGAAAAACAAGGTTCCGATATCCAACTCTTGATACCAAATGCACTTTTAATTGATAATAACGCATCAACTGCAACAGAACAACGTCATTCGTGACCCCGTTAGAGGAAAGGAACTATGGTTAAAAATTGAATCAGAAAATGGACGATATTATGATCTACTTACCATCAGCTGCATAAGTTTCTGTCTTGCTCTCCACTATTCTGTAATACTCAATAGCATTAATAAGGGGACCACGCCTGGATATTCCTAGTTGGTCTATGGTTTCAAGAGATATCACTACCTCGCTTCCTTGTGCGTAGTTGTATGTGAGTGGCAGCTTAATGGAGTGATTTTGCAGAGCGTAATCTATGTAGCGAACAATCTGTTCATTTGTCATAACATTAAAGTTCCTTGACTCTGAGCCATTGAGGATCTTGACCTTTGCAAAGTATAGTACAATAAAAGTTTTGGCATTCTGTTGCAGAAGTATTAAGCATAATTGATTTATAGTGGTTTTGGAAAAAAGAGCTGTCTACATTACAAAATCAGGAGGGAAACTGGTGATATTATTCTTGCCCAAAATCAGACTATTCGTGTCAGAGAAATAAAATAAAATAAAAAACTTTAAAAAAATTTCCACTCAGCACTAACTATTGCCTAGTGCTAGTATTGCTCGGCATCTTAAGGAGCCAAGTGTGCTCAACACATGAGGGAGCCGAGTGAACTCGACACTTAAAGGGGAACTCAACGCTAATGGATGCCAAGTGAGCTTGGCTTAAACTACAGAGTTAAAACACAAACAAAAACCAAGCCAAGTGACAGACTTTCAACGTGAATGTTACCACCATTAAAATCAGAGACCCAAAGCTTGAAGTATTCAACAATGAATTTCACAAATACAACAAATAAAGGAAGAGCAATGGATTCAAGTATGCCTACTTGCTTTCTATTCAACTTTGATTCAATCTATTACAAAATCTAGGAGCATTCATCTTTAACTAGAAAACCCTAAAACTTTAAACTGGTGAAACTTCAAACTTCAAACTTTAAACTTGTAGCTCTAATGACTGCATACATGAATGCCTAGAGCAATCACTCCTTCAATAGGTCAAAAAAATAAACTACAAACTTACAGAACGACATGTAGAAACATGTGCAACTACAAGCACGACAACAATTCCTTCTGTCTTCTGAACTTGAATTGATTTGCTGATCAACTTTCTTCCTTCTTCTTCTTCTGCTCTTCTCTACAACTTCTCTCTGATCTATTGAACTGAATGAATGAATCAATACATTCCTTTTTTTTTGTCTCATTTCCAAAGATGTTTCCCCCTCTTTTCCAAATTTGAAACTCACCTACCTGTATTAAATTTTTTGGTTGATGTGCAGGTTGTCAGAGGTGGTAGATAGACATTTGGCTCCAGGGGCAAACGACTATATATTTTTAATATTTCAACACTCCCCCTTTGTCCCAAGCTAAACAAACAAGGATCACTACTGATCCAAATCAACTACACCAAGACACTCTTTTAGGTGTACAAAACTTCCAATGCCTAATGGCTTTGTCAAAATGTCTGCTAGCTACTGCTCAAGCTTACAAAATTTCATCTTGATGTCTTCATTCCCAACCAACTCTCTAATGAAGTGATATCTGATCTCTATATGCTTGCTTCTCCCATGGAAGACTAGATTCTTGGACAATGCAATTGAGAAAATGTTGTCACAATAAATTGTGGTTCCATCCTCTTGCCTTTCATTCAAATCTATCAAGATCCTCCTTAACCAAATAGCCTGACATGCTACTACATTTGCTACTATATATTCAGCCTCTACTATAGATTGAACAACAATAGGTTGCTTCTTGGATGCCCATGAGATTGCACCCAATCCCATATGAAACATATATCTAGAAGTGCTCTTCTTATCATCTAGACTTCTAGCCCAATCACTATCTGTATAACCAACCAACTTGAATTCATTTACTGCAATATAAAAAATTTCAAATCCCTTGATACCTTTCACATACCTTATGATCCTCTTTTTTGCTTGCCAATGGGAATCCTTTGGTGTTTCTATAAATCTGAAAATCAAACTTACTGCATGCATCAAGTCTAGCCGAGTTGTAGTCAAATACATCAAACTTCCAACCATACTCTTGTATAGTGTTGGATCCACTCTCTTGCTAGAGTCTTCCTTGCTCAACTTCAAGCCTATTGCTATTGGTGTGGGGGTTAGTTTACTATTCTGCATTTTGAATCTCTCCAAGATCTGCCCTGCATACTTTTGTTGAGAGATAAAGATGCCATCATACATTTGTTTTACTTCTATGCCTAGAAAGTACTTCAAGAGACCAAGGTCTGTCATCTCAAATTCATTTTTCATGGCCTCTTTGAACTCACCAATTAGAGCCTTGTCATTACCAGTAAAAATCAAATCATCTACATACAAAATAACAATCAACATATTTCCATTTGCTACCTTGATGTATAGAATAGGCTCACCATTACTTTTGCTAAAGCCATTGCTCATAAAATATGAGTCAATCCTATTGTACCATGCCCTTAGAGCTTGTTTGAGCCCATGAAAAGCTCTCTTCAATCAATATATTTTGTGTTTTTCACCTACAACTTTATAACTAGGTGGTTGCTCCACATAGACTTCTTCCTTCAGTACACCATTTAGGAAGGTAGACTTCACATCCATTTGGTATACCTTCCATTTGTGTTGGGCTACAATTGCTATGATAGCACACACGATTTTCATTTTTGCAACCAGGTCATATGTCTCATCATAATTTCTGTCATATTGTTGTTTGTAGGCCTTGACTATTAGCCTTGCCTTATGCCTATCAATCTTGTCTTTAGCATTGCATTTGGTCTTATAGACCCATTTCACTCCAATCACTTACTTTTTGGGAGGCAATTTAGTTAACTCTCATGTCTCATTCCTTTCTATAACATCTATCTCCTCATCCATGGCCTTACACCATTTCTTCTCCTTAATAGCTTCTTCAAAATATATTGGATCACTATGAGAAAATAATACAAAATTAACACTCTCATCATAATCTTCATACCTTTCATCTTGGTATATCTCACTAAGACTCTTGGTCTTTCTTGGTAATAGGGAGTAGAGCGTGGGATCAAAATCTTCACTGATACTGCTTTGTCGACCAGAACGGTCTTCACTATTACTTGGTACTGACACTCGGTCATGCCTAGAGGAGCTCGACAATGATTGAGGTTGCTTTCCTTTTCTTCTATCTGCTCCTTGCTATTCATCAGCATCCTCTTCACTCATAATTGGTACTTTACTTGAAGTGCTCAGTGTTTCATCAGTCGGTCCATACCATGACTGATTTTCAAAAAGTTCCACATCTCTTTAGAGAATCGTCTTGTTGTTCAATGGGTCATACAATATGTATACCTTTGATTATGAGCTATACCCTATGAAGATGCACTTCACACCTTTTCCATCCAATTTCTACCTTTGCTCTTTAGGCACATGTGCATATGCAACACATCCAAACACCCTTATTCAACTATCCATCTTCCTTGTGACCATGCTTCCATTGGAATTCTATCACGGATTTCCTTTGTAGGACATTTATTAATTAGGTAAAATATTGTTGCCACAACCTCTCCCCAAAATTCAGTTGGGAGACCTTTCTCTTTCATCATGATGCCCCTTGCCATTTCAACAATGGTCCTATTCTTTTTTTTAGCCACTCCATTCTGTTGTCGTGTATAGGTGGCCGTGAGCTCTTTCTTTATGCCATGTTTCCTACCAAAATTTATAAAAGAATTGGAGGTATAATCCCTTCCTCTATCTGATCTTAAGACCTTGATATAGTGTCCACATTATCTTTCAGCCTGGGCTTTGAACTCAAGAAACTTATCAAATGTTTCAAATTTAGATTTCAAAAAATAAATCCATGTCCTACGACTAAAATCATCAATAAATGTCATGAAATAAGTACTCCCCTCAATGGAAGTAACTTGCATAAGACCAACTAGGTCAGTATGCACTAACTCTAATGGATATCTAGCCCTCCTAGAATTTTCATAATTAAAGGGAAGCCTATGTTGCTTATCCAAAATACAAGCCTCACACTTGTCACATAAATTTTCTATTTGTGGAAAACCTTCTACCATTCTTTTATTTGACAACAAATTTAAACCAGCATAGCCAAGATGACCATACCTGAGGTGCCATAGTCATGAAGGGTTTTAATCACTCTTTATAGTTGACTATATGGGAGGTGCAACACCAACTTGAGATGAGAAACATGTCTCTATCCTCAAGGGAAACATTTTGTTCTTTGTCATTTGAATTGCTACAAGTAAGTTTTTTCTCCTATCCTTTTTATGAATGACACACCTATTATTCTCCATTAGCACTTTGTATCTATTTTGAAAGAGCTAACCAATGCTCATCAGATTGTGCTTCATACCATGGGAAAAATACACATTTTTTATTTCCTTCTTCTCACCTTGCTTGGTGTAGACCATAATAGATCCTTTGCCCACTACTAGTAGGGTTCCATTGTTACCTATTTTAATCTCAGATTTGAAACTCTTGTTAATAAATGAAAACAAAGTTTCATTACCACTCATGTGGTTGCTTCATCCACTATCGAGGTACCAAAATTTAGGGCTTCCTTCTTCACCAACATTACACATGATGAAGGCAGTGGCATTGTTTCCACTTCCCATGTTCACATCAGCCACATTTGCTTGTCCTAACTAATCATTTTGCTTCTTCCAGAATTCACTTGCATAATGTTCATATTTATGACAGTAGTAGCATTCTACATTACTCCTATTTGAGTTGTAGTTTTTCTTACCTCCTCTTGAAGTGTTTTGAGAAGTGCTTGCTCCCTTTGCTCTTCTTGAGTTTTCTGCTATAGCATTTCTTTGTCCTCCATTACCTTGGCCTTTGCCTCTGGAGTTTCTGGCTAAGCCATTTCTTCCTCTGCCCCTTTCTCTTGGATTTGACTGAGCCTTGAATGCTTGCTCTTGGGAAGAAGAAGATGCAGATATGTTGATCCTATGCTCATGGGTTTGAAGAATACCCATCAACTCATCCATTGTCAAAATAGTGATGTCCTTTGCCTCTTCTATGGTCATGACCAAATTGTCATATTTATGAGGTAAACTTCTCAATATCTTTTCCACTATCCTCTGCTCTTGATAGTCTTCTCCATTTGACTTTAGTTGGTTAATCACATTGGAGGTCCTTGAACTAAAATCTACAACTGATTCATTTTCCTTCATCTGAAGGTTCTCAAAATCCCTCCTTATATTATGTAGCTTTACTATACGGACTTTATCAGTCCCCTTGAAATTTGTCTCAAGGATATCCCATGCTTCCTTTGCATAATTTGCTGCTACAATTTTGGTAAAAACTATCTCTGTCATTACTGCCTCAATCAAACTTAATGCCTTAGCATCCTTTCTCCTTGACTCTTTCAGCTGATTCTTTTGTGCATTTCTAAGAGTAGCATACTAAGTTGAGTTTGTCATATCATTGAACCCATTAATCACAAACTCCCATAAATCATTTGCAACCATTATGGTCTTCATCTTCTTTGCCCATGTATCATAATTTTATCCATTGAAGGTTGTTGATTGCTGCCATATCTTTCTTGTATCTCTTGCCATGTTAAATATCCTAGAAAAATTGCCTTAACTCACTATGGATGTGGGGCCTCAAAGCTCTGATACTATGTGAGAGAAATAAAATAAAATTAAAAACTTAAATTTTTTTCACTTGGCACTAACTATTGTTGAGTGCCAGTATTGCTTGGCACCTTAAGGAGCCGAGTGGTAGGAGGGTGTTGAGTGTGCTTGGTGCATGAGGGAGCTGAGTGAACTCGACACTCAAAGGGGAACTCGACACCAATGGATGTTGAGTGAGCTCAGCTTAAACCACGGAGTTAAAACACAAACAAAGACCAAGCCAAGTGACAGACTTTCAACATGAATGTTACCACCATTAAAACCAAAAACCCAAAGCTTGAAGTATTCAGCAATGAACTTCACAAATACATCAAATAAGGGAAGAGAAATGGTTTCAAGTGTGCCTACTTGCTTTCTATTCAACTTTGATTCAATCTATTACAAAATATGGGAGCATTTGGCTTCAGCTAGAAAACCCTAAAACTTTAAATTGGTGAAACTTCAAACTTTAAACTTTAAACTTGCAGCTCTAATGGCTGCATACATGAATGCCTAGAGTAATCACTGCTTTAACAGGTCAAAACAATAAACTATGAACTTACAAAATGATAGGTAGAAACACATGCAACTATAGGCATGACAACAATTCCTTCTATCTTTTGAACTTGACTTGATTTGCTGAACAACTTTATTCCTTCTTCTTCTTCAGCTCTTCTCTATAACTTCTCTCTGATTTTTTGAATTGAATGAATGAATCAATACATTCACTTTTTTTTGTCTCATTCCTAAAAACGTTTCCCCATCTTTTTCCAAATTTGAAACTCACCTACCCATATTAAAATTTCTAGCTATTGTGCAGGTTGTCAGAGGTGGTAGGTGGGCATTTGGCTCGAGGGTCAAATGACTATATGCCTTTAATATTTCAACAATTCAAACAGGCTTTTCCAGTAAGGGTGGTGTTGTATAGAACAAACTTTTGGCTATCTGAATTCCACAACTGATTGAATCGATCTTCTGGGTACCTAATAACGAATGGGTATTTTGAATATTTATGGCAGATTTTGTAATAGGCCCAAAGAATGTGAAACTGAAAATATAAAATGAAAGAGCAGAAATAAAATGCCGAAACTATTGATTCAGATCATTTAGATACACATAGAATTGAAACTAATAATGATATTGAAATCATACTGAATTATTGGAATGATATGAATATTGATTAATATTTACATTGATGTCTAAGCATCTTTATATAGTATTATTTTCCCTTGCAACAACTACTTACGGGAATAACTTATGAGAATAACTTCCTAGCAACTATATATTGAACTATTTTATTTATCTAACCTAAACACAAAAACTAACCTAATTAATGTAATAAACCTAACATTCCCCCCTTATTACATTAATTCAACAATCATTCTTGCTAACCTAATTAATGTAATAAGACCAACATTCCTAACCTAATTAATCTAATAAGTCCAACATTCCCCCCCTTATTACATTAATCCAATAAAATTGAAAAGCCTTCACCAAGATGATAAACTTTGATGAAGCTCCTTCACCAATCTTTGAAAGTAATCTGCAACTTTAGATTGCAAATCCTAATCCTGAAGTTGAGCTCCTTCACCAATCTTTGAAAGTAGTTTGCAACTTCATATTGCAAATCTTAATCCTAAAGTTGAGCTCTTTCACCAATTTTTGTAAATAGTCTGCAACTTCAGATTGCAAATCCTAATCCTGAAGTTGAGCTCCTTCACCAATCTTTGAAAGTAGTCTGCAACTTCAGATTGCATGTCCTAATCCTAAAGTTGAGCTCCTTCACCAATCTTTGAAAATAGTCTGCAACTTCAGATTGCAAATCTTAATCCTAATGTTGCTTTCATATCCCAGCTTCAGATCGCAAATCCTGAAGTTGGCCTCATAAAAAAATTGTTTCTACCTCTTTTATACAACAAGACATAGTTCCTCCACAATTTCACATCTCCATGGAGTGTGCCTGATGCCTCCTTTGGTGCTGCACATGAGACGCCTTTCCTCCGAAAGTCCACATCTCCTCTGAGTGTGTCTAATGCCTCCTCAAGTGCCATAGAAACAATCGCCACTAATATGTTTGGACATCTTTCCTCCAAAATTCGGCATCTCCTCCGAGTGTCTCAAACACCATTGTTGAAATCCTGCCTCCCCTCACTCAATCGAAGGACAATCACGTAGCCAAGCCCTCTCTTTTCTTCTGGGACACAAATCTATCAATTCCTCTCTTATCTTTAGGGAGGAATTGGTCAAGCCCCAACTTTATAGGGACACAAATAGGTGCTTCTCATGTAGTAATCATCTCTAAGTGAGAAGCTAGCTTGAGATGATAAAAATCCTCCAACCTCCATTTCCTCCAGCGTCTTATTGTTTTAGACTCCGATCATCCAAAATCCATCAAAGGCACTCTTCTCCCCATTGATTAACCCGCTCTGATACCACTGTAACAGGCCTAAAAAATGTGAAACTGAAAATATAAAATGAAAGAGAAAAAATAAAATGCTGAAACTATTGATTAAGATCATTTAGATACACATAGAATTGAAACTAACAATGATATTGAAATCATACTGAATTATTGAAATGATATGAATATTGATTACTATTTACATTGATGTCTAAGCATCTTTATATAGTATTATTTTCCCTTGCAACAACTACTTACGGGAATAACTTATGAGAATAACTTTCTAGCAACTATATATTGAACTGTTTTATTTATCTAACCTAAACACAAAAACTAACTTAATTAATGTAATAAACCTAACAGATTTTACTTCAAGTATCTAAGATTTTCAATTAATTATACATAAAATCTTAAACTTTCTTCATTCCAATATACATACGTCAAGCCAGAATAGTGCTAATATTGATAGACTGCTAACTTATACGAAGATTGCTACCTTAATAAGTTTTTTAACATCAATATAACTACCTGATAACCTTTGATGATTGAGTGCCCAGATCATATCTTGACAATAAGCTCAACATTAGTCTAGGCTTAAGCTGAGCCTCATAGAGGTTGCCTTTAAGGCTCCTCAGATCAATTGCAGAAATGAAAGGATCACTGATGTTTGAAGTTTGAATCAAGCAAACCTAGAGGGCATTGGCAGAACTGGTGATGATAATTTCTCTGGTAAATTCAGGGACATATGGAGATGGTATAGATTGGATCTTTTGAATAAGCATCCCTTGTGTCTCGAAAGAAACATTGAAACTTGGAAGCTCTAGGATTCCATTATAATGACCAAAAAGAAACCACAGGCGTAAGAGATATGTGACACTGATGTTTAATGGTAGGCTAAAACATGATTTATTTAGAGGCTTTGTAAAGTAACGCAGAGACTACAAGTGACATGGTATATTTGCATTGCTAATATTCGCTGCCTCACTAGCATCTATGAAATGACCATCCAATGTCAACGTAACGTTGGTCACTGAACCAGTGTAATTATGTTCATCGCCACAATTGCCGCTCAGGAGTCCTGCTTTACAACAAATGACAATTAATCATTGGAATGAAGGAAAAAAGAGATTTTACAAGTAAACTTATCCCTCCGATTTCTACCTGACTGAGAAGAAACCGAGACAAGAAAAGCAAGGATATTCGCTATGAGCATAAGTAGACCTCTGGCTTTGAATGTTAACTTGTCCATCGGCTCGGAAAATAGTTATAAAATGGATATTCACAAATTATGCATATATGGAGTAGGCGAAACCTCCATTGGAATACTTGGATTGTAGAAAATATAGTCGTTGACTCTCAGTAGAGGTCCTCTGGCTTTGAATGTTAACTTGTCCATCGGCTCGGAAAATAGTTATAAAATGGATATTCACAAATTATGCATATATGCAGTAGGCGAAACCTCCATTGAAATACTTGGATTGTAGAAAATATAGTCGTTGACTCTCAGTAGAGGTCGCCTGTCTACTCTTAGTAGAGGTCGCCTGTGGCATCGGTAAAACCTCCATAAGCTCCCAATATTCTCCCAATGAATATTGGGTGTACTTTGAAGTTGTTGCTATTGATCTTTGAATTGCAGTGTTTTAATTTGACATGCTCACGTCAGGAATGACGTCTTTTTGAGATGCAATCAAACATTTGAAATGCTAGCAAAACACTTTTCCTTGGCCACCATTGACTTTAAGTTTTCTGGGTGGCCCAACATGAATTCTTCCTCTCGCCAACATGATTTTTTATTGTTTTTTCTCAAATCATTTGTAAAACATCCCGACTTTAATGTTTTATAAGAACAAATATGCATAATTCTATTTGAATAATCGTTATAGACAACTTCTACATTGTGGTATACTATGAGCATTGGAGTCAAGTATGAGACAAACACGTGGTCTTTAGTCAAGCATGTGCCAGGGCAACTCGTTAAAATGTAAAGTCCAAAGTCAAAGTAAACACATCAACACTATATCACTGCACCTTCCTTTAGGCCCTGTTTGGTGGTTGGAATAAGACTGAAATAGGAAGAGAAAATTAGAATATGTTTTATATTCACTGTTTGGTGTGCTCAATCAGAATTGGCAATAGAAAGACATATTCCGATTTTGCCCCTAAAATGAGCATATGTTTATGCCAAAAAATAGTTGTAATTGAAATAAGCCATTCCTATTACCAATATGATTTCTTTATTTTTTATTTATTTTATAATTTAAAAAAAAATGTTTTTAAAATATTTTTTTTGATTTAAAAAAATAAAAATTTCTTTTTTTAAAAATTATTTTTCAACATTTTTTTATCACATTTTTTATATTATATCTATTTGTTTAAAAAAATGAAATAAATTAACCTTTATATCATTATTGAAAAAATTAACCAAAAACCAATAAATTAAAAATTTTAAAAATTAAGGAAAATATTTTTAAAAATATAAAGCTTAACCTTATTGATATTCCATTTTTGTACAACCAAACAATGGATTAACATATTCTCAATTGAATTCCAAGTGAACCAAATATAATTGGAATTGCCATTTTCTATTCTTATTCCCCATTTCCATTCTCATTCTATTTTTCTATTCTAATTTTCAATTTCTATGCCAACAACCAAACTGGCCCTTAAGTCTTCAGCATGTTCTATACAACTCCCTTGCCAGTGATTTCTTGCATCTAGTAAATGCAACATGAAGCACCACTACGGTGTACTTTTCTTACATTGGTGTTTAGAGATAGAAAAGGAGAAATGTGTGGCCATGTTGGCGTTGATGGTGATTTGTAGTAGGAGAGGGGTTGAAGGGAGTGACAAGTCATTTATGCTTTATTATTTTATTGGAATTTTACTTTCTTACAATATTCTTAAGAAAGTTAGCAATGATATACAATTATTTTATTGGAAGTTTACTTTCTTACAATATTCTTAAGAAAATTACCAATAATATTTGTATATCATTATAAATGTTATAGTACCTGCATGAAATATGTGACTTATATGCTAATAATTAAAGAATTGGAAAAAAAAATAGCTTAGAAGATAAACTAACATATTCTTCATAAGTTAATTTGTCTATACCTTATTAAGAAATTTAATATATTTTTCACATTTATTTGAATTTGATTTGCCACTCATTTTTCTACATTCTTTGATAAATAAAGTTATTTTCAAGAAGAAAAACATTTCAAAAACTCGATTAATTCAATCATCACAAGCCTTATACCACCTCTTTGACCATGATGTTTCTAACACATAAAAATCTCAATTATATGTTCATTTATTACTATTAACAAATCCTTGTCTATGGTTTCCTTCTCTTATAAATTATCAATATTTTTACATATAATTTTACAAATGTAAATTGACTATATTTGTTAAAATTTCTTATTATTTATTATCATGGTGAAAATTGATTTATCTTTTGTATTTATTACACACCTTAAAAATACTCAAATATATGACACACAACATATCCTATCCACAATTCCTTATTATCTTTATTTAAATTACTTATAAAATAATATTCATCAATTTCTAGTTACTTTAACCTATTTATTCTTTTAGATTCAAACTTATATAGAAAACAAAAAACAATAAAAATACATAACATTATATAGAAAACAAAATAAATAAATAAATAATCTAACCTCTTATGAGAAAGTCCCTGGGGTTTGCTCTTCTACAAAATTCTAATCACATTGTAACCACCTGAATAAGAATATGTAAACTTCTCTCATCCTAAAATCCAAAATATAACCTATTATTTTCCTAATAATGACATCAAATCTCACCCCTAACCTATAATATTTTCTAACAATCAACTCCATCCAAACATAATCCAGCGACCACCGCATATCTCTGTTCATCAACCCTAAGAACATAATTCACTCATTTAAAATTTTCTTGAACAGATTTTTTTTTTTTGCTGTTTTGTGAACTTCTAAATATTTTCAAACCCTCTAAATCATCTTTAGAGGCTCTATTTATTCAAACCCTCTCTTAAAATTCAGGTTTAATGCTATTTCGGCTCTTGGATATACATCGAAACATTTTGAGTTAAATATCAACCAAGCACGTGGTCTTTCATCTTTATTGACTTTGAAAATCGTGCAGCCTCCGGACTGTAAAGTCTAATGACCCACATCACCCGACTCCCTAATTTGCAAATTTCCATCTCAGGCAATGCAATATAAAGCAGTTACATCTTGTGGCTTCATATATATGTGGAACACTTTTCTTCAAATGGTTTTACACAAAGAGATGGAAACAAGGAGATATGTTGCCATGTTCGTGTTGATGGCAGTGATTGTGCTTATATTGTCCACGAGGTGTGTTGAAGGAGCTACTTCACCATCCCCTGGAGATACTTCACTAGCCCCTGGACCATATGATGTACCTGTGCCTGACTCGCCTGGAACTCCTTTCACTGAAAAGAAAAACACAGCCGGTACACCCCAGGAGCAAATAAATGCTGCTGCGCCCTTACCTTAAGTTTAGCTGCTAATTTGTTCTCTGATTATTGGTTCAGTGGGGGATATCCACCTATATGTATTCAGTCCGTATATGTCACAATTTACAGCGCTGGATTGATATTAGATTTACCGAACTGGATTGGTATCAATTTTTTTGGACATTAATGAGGGCCTCCGTAAAATTTGTTTGGTCTAGCTTGCATGATAGGACATAAAGCTTGAAGGATCCAATGTCATATTTCAATTATTACATTATCTAAGTTCAAATTTAACATTTTTAGATATCAAATTGTAATTGTTTCGTTGAAGAAATAACTTCTTAGCGTTGCTTGTTTTGAGTATACTACGTTTTGGCATATAAATATGGGTTAAAATTTAAATCACAAATAAGATATTTTTGTGGTAAAATATTTAAAACATTACAATTCTTGTGGATTCTTGTGGATTCTTGTCTTATTGGAATCATAGAACCTTTCTACTTATTAATAAATTGGAGCCACATATACAATTCACAATGTTTTAATTTTATAGGAATGACGTCATTTTGACATGCAATCAAATATTTGAAATGCTAGCAAAATACTTTTCCACGTACACTTGACCAATTTTTAAAAGATCAAAGACTTTATAGATTTTTTTTGAAGTTTTCATCATTTGATCTTTATAATCTACATAGTTTGTAGTTGAAAACAACAAAAAAATTGGAAAAAAATCACTATGTTCTTGTAAATCTAGAAAAAAAAAAAAATTTGTTCTTTTGTCTTTTGTATTTTTTTGAGAGATTAGCCTATACCCTTTTCCATGACTACCATTGACTTCAATTTTTTCAGAGGCAAATTTGAATTCAAACTTGAATTCTTCCTAGCAAGAAGCTTGCCAACATGTTTTTTTTTTCTCCAATCACTTTTAAAACATCCCCAACTTTATGTTTTACAAGAACTATCACATATATATAATACTCGTCTACAGATCAATTCACCTTGCAGTAATTCCAAAGTTAAAGTAAACACAATAGCCCTACATGGCTGCACTTTTTCTTAATTGCACTATTGACTAAATTTCAAAAAACTAAAATTTGAAATTTTTATCATTTAATCTTCATGACCTGTATATTTTGTGATAGAAAAAATAAAATTTTAAAAAAAACTTTCACTATATTTTGGTGAATCTGAAAAAAAATCATGTATGACTTTTTTTTTTTTTATCTTTGGTACATTTTATCTAGAGATTAGTGAGCACCCTTTCCACCTTCTCCTACAGGACTCCCTTGTCTGTGATTTCTTCCCTCTAGAAAATGTAACATGAAGCACCACTACTTTTCTATCTCTTCATATGGTGTACTAATTCTCTTGCACTGGCTCTACATTTATAGACGGCAATTACCGAAAAAATATGTGGCTGTGTTGGTGTTGGTGTTGATGGCAGAGATTGTGCTGGTTGAAGGGAGGGTCAACGATGCTAATGATGAGGTTGGAGATGTCTACCGTATCCTATCTTCTCGTCAAAACACAAATCTTGATAATGTACACATACCACCTTCTCTTGGATCTTCTTATAAGAAAGATGTAACTGACACTATCATCAAGCCTCTCGAGCCAATGAAAGGTACTACAGCCTCACCTTAATGAGCTAATTAATTGAAATGTGGTCAGTGGATACTATTGATTTTTTTCTTCATCTATTTTTTAGTAGTTTAGGGGGAAATCAGCTTATCTTCCTCTATGTGTTTCATCCATATGGCTTATTAGTTTGTTGAACTGATATTATATTTTTTTCTCAGAGTTGAGGACTAGGAAGGTAGACATTTGTTTTTTCTAGTTGTGTCACCTTATGCTAAAAAATCCACTGCGATATTTGAAAATTTTAGAATAAAATATAATATTTTTTGTTGAAAATATTTTAATAAGAATTCAGAGGTATCAATTTGTAAGAATTTTATTTATACAAAGTTGTTTTAGTTCATTTTGTTTTATAATCATTTTTACTTTCTAAAGAGAATTTTATATGCTATTTTTAAAAATGAGTTGAAGTTTAACGTAAAAGATATTTTATACCTATATTTATATTATTAGAATTCTTAGTTTTTTTACTGTAGAAATCATTTCAACAGGTATGAATTGGATGGTTAAATGTCATTACATAAGTATTGTAAAAATTAACACTATTGTAGTCACTGATTATTAATCTCCTATCGTAAATGATTATTAAACTATTGGAAATAAATTTCCAACCAATATTGAAAAATAACACCAATAAAAATACTGAAAGAAATTCATGACACAATGAACACAATATTTCTGGACAAATTGTCCCTAGAAAAACCCCTAAGGGAAAACCAATTCTACAAATGAGGAATTATATTAAACTTCAGCAAATTAAGAGATACAAAATTCCTTGCCTCTCACATACAGAACTCTGACAACCTCTTAATTTCTCTCGCTACTATCCTCCACTGCTATTCTCATGCTAACACTGCCCCCTTGCTAACACTATAAGACAATTTTCTATCGCTGAAAATGCTTCTACAAAACTTGTCTTTCCAAATGACCCTATGACCCCTTTTTATACTGCTCTATTGGAAAACCAATGAACGAGATTAAATCAAACCAACAACTGAGATTAAGACAACTCAATAGCCAATAATAGAATTGGTTTCAAGGTGCCCAAAAAGGAAATCATTAAATTAGTAAATAATTATCCTTGCATAACAACCATTTACTAATTTTTAGCAAGTGGACAAATAGCTGTCCAAACTACCCATAACTAATGCTACTATTTTTAGGTAAGAATGAACAATTTTCCAAGCTACCCATAAATACTACTGCTATTTTTGGGTTAGAAATAACAGTTGTCCAACTACCAATAATTAACACTCCCTCTTAGTGAGGAAGTTGTTCTGCATGACACCCATCTTATCTCTGAAGAAGATAAATATGGCCTTCCCCAAAGCCTTTGTCAGAATGTCTACTACCTGCTCTTCTGTAGGCATGTATTGTAGATGAACAATACCTCATTGTACACAATCCCTGATGAAGTGATGCCTAATATCTATATGTTTAGACCTATAATGAAACACTAGATTCTCAAACAACTTGATGCAACTCTAATTGTCACAATGTATCATAGTAATCTCAACCTTCTGACCAAACAAGGCTACTAACAATTTCCAAAGCCATATAGCTTCACATGTTACCATGCTAGCTGCTATGTATTCTACTTTTCTTGAACTCAGAGCCATAGACTTCTACTTCCTACTAAACCAAGATGCAACTCCTGATCCCAAATGGAAACAACACCCTGAAGTGCTCCTTTTATCTATAGTACTTCCTACCCAATCTGCATCAGTATAGCCTATCAACCTAATACCTTCACCTCAAACATATCTAATCGCATACTCAATTGTACCACACAAGTAACACAATCCATGCTTGGATATTGTCCAATGCATTCTCTTTGGTTCAACCATGAATTGACTAAGAGACTTTACTACAAATGTTATATCTAACCTAGTGTTGACCAAATACATAAGCGAACCAATCAACTATCTATATAAGGTGGGATCTACATCCTTCTCCTTAGATGTATCTACCTTTCTCCAATTCATGATCATGGGTGTAGACATGGCTTTGCAATATTTCAAGATTCCAATGCAATATTTCCCTTGACCATGGAAAATCTCTCCATTAGTCTACCACACCTCCATGCCTACAAAGTAGTCCATAAGTCCTAGATCCTTTATCTCAAACTCTTCAGCAAGGTCCCTCTTACAATGCTCTATGAACCCTAGTGAACTTGTAAGAAACAAGTCATCCACATAAAGAACAATAATGAGAATCTCACCCCAAACCACCAAGTAGTAGAGGTTAGCATCTACTTCACTCTTCACAAAGGCCATTCCCTACAAGTATGTATCAATGTGTTCATACCACACTCTAGGAGCTTGCTTGAGTCCATACAATGCTTTATTCAATCTGCACACATGGGTCCCTTTGTTGTGTGCTACAAAGCCTTTTGGGTGCTCTATGTATACCTCCTCCTTTAACTCACCATTAAGGAATGTTGTCTTGACATCCATTTCATGGAACTACCATCTCATCTGTGTTGTAAATGAGAACATAGCTCTTATAGAAGTATACTTGGACACTGCAGCAAATGTTTCCTCATAGTCTATTCCCTCCTTCTGAGAGAACCCCTTGGCCATGAACCTCACCTTGTATTTCTCGATCCTCCATGGACACACATTAAAGATATGACTCTTGTTAGTGCAATCCCAATAAGGGAATCTAGTGATATAATGAGTGTTATACAGTAATCCATCATGCATTTAGAATAGAGGAAAGTTTGAGTTCTAAAATGTGGCTCCTCCCCGAAAGGGACAGGTTTAAGGAAAATTGTATAAAGGTGAAGCTACCACATTATTTGGATGATATAAGTAATTAACCTAGCATATAGACCATGGAGAAGTCTAGGTCTTTTAGTACAACACCACCCTCAAGGGAGTTTTTTCAAGGAAGATGTTTATATCTCTAACCATTGTAGACTATTAGTGTCAACCACTTACTCATTTACAAGGCAGTATTAGATGGTCATCACTATGACCAAGCTACTCTACATAGGCCAAACTATCATGTACATAAGATAGTAGTACTGAGAAAGTTCTATATAAGCAGAGTAAGTGTATGGTCATAAAGTGATTTTCTATATGTAGCGAGTAATTTTCTTCTTTAAGTATCATCTACTTTATAGATGGTTAATGTAGGACAGATGGATAGGATGATGCTAATGACATCTACTACAAAGTTAATATGCAAACATTGCAGCAATGTATAGGTATTTTGGATTCTATAATAATTGAAATAGTTATAGTAAATGAGTTGCGTAGCACTATCTCAAATGGGTTAGTAGAGCTACTTTATTTCTAATTAGCAACTTTGACCCTACTATTATAGATGAGATAAAGACCACCTGATTGGATTACATTAGTAAATTCTTTAACTACATCATTGAAGCATGTGACATGTACCACTGTATTTTCTTTGTCAATATAGTCAAAGCCAAATGCTTTTTCATCATGTCCATCATTTTTAAATCTATGGATGGGAGTTTTACTTAGTGTCTGCCCTTCAACAATCCAAATTTTATGATATGGGGTCAATTCTTTAATGCGGGTTATTGTTGTTGTTGGTCAACATTTTTTAACTATAGAGCTTGCTTCTCTACTGATAGAATTAATTTCTTTTAGACTTGTCTCAAATAGACTATGGTTGGTCATTGACAATGTGGTTGCTTTCAAAAGAGGAGTTGGTGTACCAATTATTCTCTTGGTAGTTGATATTACTTTAAAACTAGTTATTGAAATTGCACTAAAATAAACACAATTTAGTTGAAAGGTGTGAGAAATTACAACTTAAGACCATAGAATGAATTTTTAAAAATGTACATGAAGGTCAAAAACTTTTTTCATTTTTCATCTATAAGGAAGATGATTGATCCTCCTTGTAAAGTGTTGTCTTCAAGAAAAATGTTTAGTTGTTGAGGAATTAGGCAAGGATGTGTGTGTATGCCATCAGAGAGATGTAGATGGTAAGTTACAGTTGTGGACCATTGTTTCTTCATTGGTTGTATACTTGAAATTTGTAAAAGAGGGTCCCTAAGTGGAATCTTAGCTAGAATTTCATAATTAAATTTTTATTTATTGTTGTCATTAATTCCACTTTGTTTCACTGATAAAAATGTCGTAATAATAAGTACATTTTTTAGGTAGCTTATATTGAGATTATTAAACATTTGTAAAGAAGGAAAATCAATCAAAGTATTTACAAGCACAATAGCAAGTATAATAGAACTAAATTTATATACTATTCTCAAATGAATTTTTTTCTTTTATTTACGTCACTATTTACAAGAATATGCTCCATGTGCCTCTAATATTAAGTGGGTATCTAGTTATTTGTTAATTACAATTTCTAATTTTTTTTATATTACAACACTATATTTCTTATATCATTTACAGTATCATAATTTTCTCTATATACAATAATATTTACAACTATATGCTCTACTCAGAGCTATGGTCACTACCTATTATGGGCTCTTCTTGACCCTCTAGGTATGATGGTATTAGCCTGTATCCTGCACTAGCTATGGGATGTTCTACTTATTTTTTTGTCATGATTTGAGTTGTTGTTTGTGGTTGAATAGAAGTTTGTTCCTTTAGTTTGCATGTTTCAATTTGGGGTGCATTTATGAGTGGTGGCATTATTGGCTTTGGTAAAAAGTGAGATACAATTAATACAATAACAATTTTCCTACAAATTATAGTCCATATCTTGCTTTTTTTCTTTATGGACACCATTGCTTCTACCAAAGTTTCATTGTCACAAGGCATATCAAACTCAGAACAATCATATTTATGCGCCATTGCTTTCCCAACTTTAATGTAGGTTGGTTGTTGAGGCCTTCTTCTTTTTGTAGTTATTGTTGTCTCTATCTAAAGTTCAATAAAAATTTGAATTGCATATGTTTATCATTTCAAAGGAAACTATGAAATGTAAATTTCATTTGTATTGAAATGGACAATGAAAATAAATTAACAAATAACCATATTACTATAAAAGAATGAATTATCAATGTCAAAATACTCGAATCTTTTCAATGGTTTATATTAGTTTCAATTCTCTAAGTTTGATATTTTGAAAAAATACTTAATTTTATTAATTTAAATTTTATGCTCCCTATAATTTCTATCAAGTTTTTAACCCTTTGTAATTTAGACTTTCTGTACATAGCTATAGTGTTTGTGTACCTTGAAGTGATTGGAAAGTAGAATCTAAAAAATTAGAAGAGTTGTTTGTTGACAATTATGTGGGTTGGAACTTCTATAGGAGATATCATAGCATAAAATATTTGTTCAATATTTATGAATAATGAGATCAATTTAACGTAATATTACATACTATAGATATGATCTATTTACAAAATGTGGTGTTGATGGCATAACATATTAAAGAATGCGTGACAAAAAAAACATAGAATATTACATAAAATCATAGATTATGTACTAAATTAAACTAACCAAACCTCCAAAAAGAACTTTATCTACCTTTTAAAAATGACAAAAAAAAATCTATGGAATGTTATGCTTGTTCATAAAAACTATATAGCTTGAATCATGTACAAAATTATATAAAAGAAACTTGGTCAATTTTCACGTATCATCAGATCAACTGAGCATAATGTCACATACTAAAAATACCAAACTTTTAGAATATGTATTATTCATTACATAACATATGAAAGTGTATGTGAAGAAAAAATATAGCAAATCATACATTTTGTAGTAAATAAAACTAACCAAAATTGTTTGAAATACTTTAGTTACCTATTCAATATAGAAAGGTCAATTGTTAATGTGAAATGTTATGCTTGTTGACATCTTTCTAGCTTGAATCTTTTACACACAATGGTAAATCAGCAATAAAAAAAATGTGTGTACATTTGTAAAGTCATATAAGATTTTGGCATTTATTAAGAACTAAAGAATAATATGGGTTGAAAAAATGTGAAGGTTAAAATTCAATTGTTCAATAGGATAAGGTAAAAATAAAACCATAAAGAGTCCATAAAGAAAATGTTAAGAGTAAAATCATGGATTGTCTACACATTCAACATAGTCTTAATAGGGAACTATTATTCTCAAGCATTGGAGACCAATCAAAGATGAAAATGTCCTAAGGAAACTTGGTTCTCACACTAAAAGTTTAGCAACTTGAAAAAATATTAGAGGCTTTATGGAAGTATATAGACTGGAGAAAGCTATTGAAAACAAGAATTTGGATATAAAATTAGCCATGAATCAATTCAAAAAGATAAAGGAGAAAATTTATCAATCCCTCAAAAGAAGAAAAGATCTTGCATGACATATGAATCAAAATATCTACATTGATGAAAGAATTGAAGACATTTGTCAAGATAGAAGTTTAGATGAAGTTGATGCAACAATCAAAGATCTACTTGAAAATAATCTTACTCTTCATGAAGAAGTCAAAAAACTAAGAGGAGAACAAGAAATTCAATTAGTCAGAATGTGTGACGACATGGAACAAAAGGACAAAGTCAAAGAAGAGAAAAAATTGTTAATTGAAAAGGTAGAAGAATAGGACAATGAAATTCATCAACTATCTCTTCAACAAGTAAATTTGATTGATCAACTCAATGATGCAAATCAAGAACTTATTAATTTGAGGACAAATAATGAAAGATTGCATGGTGATCTTAGAATACAGAAGCATACTAATGAGAGGATAATGAAATCTTAAGAAAGCATGAATCAATTGGACAAGAAAATCCAATTAGGACACAAAGGCAAAGCTGGATTAGGATACACATAAGAAGGTGAATCATCCTAGCAAGGACCTCAAAAGAAAAAAAGGCCTACATGTAATCATTGTGCGAAAAATAGGACATAAATCAAACAAGTGTCCAAGTAATGGTAAACCAAAATTCAATGGGAAGTGTTATCATTGTAGCAAGCATGGACATAGAGCAAGTGACTAGATAGATAAATCAAAATTTGAAGGAAAGTGTTTCAATTGCAAAAAACAAGGGCATAAATATTTAGAGTGCAAAACCAGGAAGTGGAACCCAACAGAATAAATTGTCAAAGCTATATTTGGTTGGAATTACAACACATGGTGTAGATGTAACTATTGTGGTAAATTTGGGCACATTGGAACAAATTGCATGAAAACTCACATGAAGAAAAGAGACTGGACAAAGAGATTCTTTGTATGCATAGAACTTGTACACCTAGCTAGAAACTGCATGAATGAAGGTAAAGTTGAAGATAAAAAGAAAAAAAAGGCCAAAAATATGAAAATTCAAATAAGGAAAAAAAGGGCAAAGAAATCTCTAGAGAATGCAAGCCAAAGTAATGAAAATGTTGACACCTAAGTCAATGAGTTGGGTGACTTAACCATCTCAAATTAGTTACCTATGCAGATTACTACAGCTATGATTCAAAAGGAGGCATCTCACATAAGTTCTAGTCAACAAGAAGAAGATCCATATCAGTATTCTAGATGCACAAGGATCACCAAGTTAAGATAACAACTAAAGACCTTATCAAGCAATATCAGGTCACAAGATCTTACCAAGCAAGGTCGGGTCACAAGACCTTACGAAGAAAGGTTAGGTTGCACAAACCTTACCTAGTTTTGGATGCAGATGTTGAGTTGGTGACTCTACTAAGTGTTGAAGTTCTTTTTGAGTTTGAAGTTCCTACCAACTTGAGAAACCTTACTGAGTTGAAGGTATCTCCAAAGTAATAAAGACTTAGCTTAGTGGAGGACATCCTATCACCGAGTGAATTTTTGTATGATGCATTAGTGCAAACTTGAAGCCTAAATTTTGTTAAAAATAAGAAAGTGAATGAATTATGTCATTGAAAATTTATAGAGCATAGAGTGAAGAGCATTCTAGATCCCCCCAAGAAATTCAAAACATTGTTGTTGAAGTTTACTTAAATCATATATTTGTTGATACACCCAACATTAAGGTTAATGAGAAACAACCTATTTTGGATCAACTTATTGACGTTGTTCATAAGTATAATAAAAAAATGAATGCGAAAGACAAACTTTTATAGGGGTAGAAAGAAAATTGAAGGATAAAGGTTTGGAGAAGGTAGCTGTTAGGAACCTGTGTGTTCCTTCTGTTTATTTTGTTAGAGTAGAGTTGTTGGACGCATATGCTTTGTAAGTCATCCCGTGAGTTTATTTTATTATCCCACATGCATAGGTAGTATTACTTTTCTAGATCGTACCCAGTATATAAGAATAGGTTGAGGCCCTTGATGGGCACGGACGAATTTATTGTATTGAGCTTGCTCAAAGGAGGTTACCCCCTCGAAGTGGCCTGCGATCAGTAGATTTATTCTGAGTTCTACTATCACTTTGTATTCTGTTATTTCGAGCATTCTCATGATATTGCTATAAGGAGGTTCTTCTCAGTAGCACAAAAGATAGCTATTGATCAAGTAGAGTTATCTACTATTCTTGCTATATTTGAAGTTTCTATAAATAATGTTGTTAATTTTTTTGTAAAGATAAGTGATTTATCTAACTTTACTAAAGAAATAAAGGATAAGCTATCTAAGATAGATGCTGACATGAAGGCAAGTACACATCAATTGTCACTTGATCCTAGCTGCAGTTCTACACATTTTGTAAACATCAAATATTTGACAGATCTACAAGTTGAATTGTTGAAAGAAGAAGCCAAGATAAAGGCTACTCTAATAGAGATATAGGGCATGATCCTTCCCAACATGGATGCAATGCAAAAATATATTGCACACGTAAAAACATTGATCCATGACAACAATTTCTCTATAGCTGAACACATGATGCAACTATCAGGTGAGGTGCAGATTGGTTTGCAAAGTTTAAAAGTATTGCAATAGAATTGAGACAAGACAATATCCATAATTTTGAAGGTACATAGTGATTTACTTTCACATTTTGGTGTAACCTTGTAATTTTTTTTTCAATTTTGGCATTTGTGTCAAAAAGGGGGAGTTGTATTATCATACACCAGATATATCTATACAAGGGAAATAAGGAAGGAAAAACATGTACAATATGAATGATATATATACATAGCAAAAAAAATATGTTTACAAAAAAAATTTTGAAAAATTAAAAAAATAGATTAAGAGGTTACCAAACTATATTAGAAAATAACAGTGAAAACCGAGTTGAAGACCCAGATTGTTGATAATGGTAGATTTGACTTTTATTTTAAGTATTCAAATTTTTGGTATGATAAGTATTTTTTCCACTAATGCTAAAGGGGGAGATTTTTGACCTTATGGTCAAATCATTTGTCTATTAGTGACTTAACACTTAATCAGTTTGTTATGTTACTACCGAGCCTATCATACAACTAGCAGTGAAAACCAAGTGTTTCAATTACTAATGAGGTAATTAGTTAGATTGCAGTTCATGCCAAGTTTCATAGTATCTACCAAGTATCTGAGATATAATATAGTGTTTTCCAAGTTTTACAATGCCTACTAAGCTACTCAGGTAAAGTGCAGTATTACCCAAGTGTAGAAGAGTCTACCAAGCTTTCTACTATAAGTGATGAAGCATATAGTGTTAACCGAGCTTGCAAAATTAACAAAGTGAATGAAAATAGTGTTGACCAAGCCATGCAGTGTAAACTAAGTAATTCGGTGTCTACCAAGTTCTTCAGTGTTCACCAAGTCATCCAGTGCTAACTGAGTTCTTGCTTCTCCAAGTGATTAGTATGGACTGAGTTTCTACTTCAAATCAGTGTCAGAGCTTGTCGAGTATTAATAGTATTTGTTTAGTGTTAGAACATCACCTAAGTTGTCTTTAGAGCTTGAGTTTGAGTAGCTAGCGAAATTAGTGAAGATTGTTAGAGTTTGGTATTATAGCCAACTCTAGAAGGTAATTAAGTGGATTGCTATACAACTAATTCATTATATCATATCCAAACATGAATGTGAACAAGTGACGAAAGCATGAATGTGAATTAGAAGAGGGCTACAAGAACCACAAGGAAAAGTAGAGACTTATCTATCACAACTAGACGATCATTGTTATTCAAAGGAATCTCATTGAGAAAACCAAGTTGCAAATTAGAGATCAACCACTGATTCATTTGAATAGGTGCATTAGTAAAATCCTCTAACAAGGTGCATACTCTTTAATAGTCTTTTATCAAATCTCCTAATAGAGTGCATACTTCATTGTATGTTGTAAATCCTTTCACAAGGTGGACCTAATAGTACTTATTGCATGTAATAGAGTAGATCACCAGAAGTGATGAATTGTAAGTTTTAATAGGATAACATTATACTGTAGTAATAAAGCTTGTGGGTATCATCCCAACCCTAGTTTTATTTTCTATTTGAAAGGTTTCTAGGTCATTAAATATTGTGTCATTTTTAATGAATTTTTTATTTCTTTCATTCTTTCATGCATACAATTAGATCAGATTACATTGTGAATGTTTAATTCGTGAATTCAAGTATAAGTTGTATTGAATCCTAATTCACCCCCCACCCCCCCACCCTCTCTCAGTCACCTAGTCTATATTACATTTCCAAAACCCCGTGTGTATCTTGAACGTCATGGTTCCTATGGCCAACTATAGAGGATAAAATATTAACATCTATGTCTTCTTGATACATTTCTAGTTATACTAGTTGCTCCATATTCAATGAACCTTCACCACCTAAGCTTACACTTGTAGTAGAGATTTTACTTGAGATTTTCTTCCCTTAACTTGGTCTTGGAACTTCTACTAGCTACTCACTCAGATCATCTTCTGGAAAACATCTAAACCATCTAAATGCCTTGTCCTCCATGAACTTGACATCATGTCTAACAATAATTCTTCTAGTCCCAAGGATTAAAATCCTATATTCCTTAGAGGTCTAGTTGTACTTGTAAGAATTTTTCTTAGGGAAAATTTACCCAAGATCAAGGAACTCAAGCACAAGCACAATAGTAGACAAAAAGAGTATGATCAAAATAACAAAATATTATTCATTCAGTATTCAATGTAAGTAGACTAGGAGTGCCTGTATATAAAGGCCTCTGGAATGCATAGGAATTAGCAACATGATAAGTCATACAACTAGGCACATGTCCACCAAATATGAGTTATCCTCCATTAAGCACAGGAGTAAGTGTGATGATGAGAGGATAAGCCTACAAAGGTGTATCATGCAAAATAATGTTGTAGACATCATGTGCTAAATTAGGAGTGTGAATAACTATGTTGTCTACATGACAACTCAGTTAATTATGCAAACTCTAGTGTTGTAGACACCATGTGCTGAATTAGAGTTGCTTACTCTAGTGTTGTCAACATGACAACTCATGAGAGTTTGCAAACTCCAAAGTGTATCACTAAATAAATTATAAAATAATGTAATATAATAAAATAATGCATTGACCTAAGTAAACTTAAGTAAACTATAATAAGTAAATATTTATTTACACCAACACCCCCCCTTAAGTACAACTTAGGGGAATGCACTTAAGCTTACGAAAGCTAGTATTAAATGCATGATGGGTCCTACCTACGAGGCCATGTTAGGTACCCATTTACATAATGCAATGCAATCTCTCATAAAGTGGAGAAAGAGGAAAAACCTCATGGGAAAAACCCTCCCCCAAAAAAAGAGATGAAAAAACTAGATGCATGGATGGATGGAGTAATCAAGACCCCTCCGTGATGAAATACATCAAGTATATACAATAGAGAAATGTGAGAAGAAGAAGAGAGATAAGGTAGTCTCGCCCCCTAATGAAGAGTGTCAATCGGTGATAGATGCTCTAATGTAGAAGTTGATCTAAGACTATTGAATAGTGTTCCTCCCCTTTGGAAGAAACAATAGTAAAGGTAAAAATAAGATGCTTCTGTTGTGTGTGGAAAGAATCTTGATGATCAATGATGCCATTGAAACCTACTAAAGTGTCCTTGTGTTGATACTGACTATCGTCCCTTCCAATGCTGCTGAAAAGAACAATCTCAAATCTAGCAAGGATGGATGTAGAACCTATCCCAAAGAACCTAAAGTCTCCTCAAATAATAAAGAGACCTCTTGCAACTACTATACATAAACTTATCCACAATCATATAAACCTGTAAAGATTAATTAGGTGGAGAATGGACATGAGGGTCAGAGTGAGCTCTTGCAACAACTAAAGAAGGATCTTCTTCATCAAACAAAAGATGTATATCATTAACGTCATCTCCCAAATATGATATTTGTGGCTCCATGAACAAAATTGAAATGTATTCCAAGAAGTCATCCATTGATGCTAGAGCTGGAAGACTAGGTGTATCCTATTGTGTTGGACCTATCATTGTGGCTATATATGCATGTGGAAAGTGTTGATGCCCTAACCTCTCTCTGCATCTATTGATAGAACCCCAAGTATATGAATCTGTTAAAGCACTATTGCTGGTGTCACTATCAGTTTCCACAATGTATCAAGTGCAAAGAGGATTAGAGGATAAGCTAAGTGAACTTTCCTCTAAATGTACATCCTTCTCCACAAAAATCTCATGTGTCTCAAGATCCATAAGTCTATATGCCTTCACACTATCTTCATATCTAATGAAAGTACAAGGCTTAGGTGTTGGTGCCTTGCATCCCCTAGAAGATAAGTTTGCCCATGCTAGACAACCAAAGACTTTGAAGTGTGTCACAACTAGTTTTCTACCACACCATACCTCAAAAGGAGTCTTGCCATGTAAGATAGTATGAGGAGACTAGATAAGTATATGATTGGCACTGCTAATTGCTTTGAATTTAAGTGATGGATCTAGAGACTTGGCTTGTATCATGCAACTTTCCACAGACTTAATAGCTCGTATCCTCAATGTTGCAACATCTATCTTGTGCAAACTAAATGCTGGTAGATTCTGAAGATTAATTCCCTCAAGTTTGCAAAAGTCTTTAAGTCTTTTGATCACATATCTTCTTTCATTTTCCATCCTAAGAACTTTGATGGATTTTTTTGATTGTTTTTCAACATGAGTCTTGAAGGCTAGAAACTTTTCCAACACTTCATTCTTATGATGAAGAAAGTAGAACCAAGTGTAGTGTGAAAAGTCATCAATGAAAGTGAGTATGTAGTGACCCTAGCTGACTAATGTCACTACAAAAGGACATGCTAGTACCACGTGAAACAACTAAAGAACAACTAGTACTCTTGAAGACTTCTCTTTAGTAAAATTCTCGTCAAGATGCGTATCCACTAATAATGTTGAATAGTCACCTTGGGAAAAGTCGATTGTAGGTAGACATTTAACCATTTTGTTTGAGAAAAGTTGTTGAAGATAGTAGAAGGGAAGATGTCCATACTGCTCATGCCATAATTAGATTGTGTATTGGATTGTGTCAACAAGGCTTGTGAAGGAGACTTGGGCACAAAATGGGAGAATGAATGCAACCTTTTGTCATGATTAACTTTCCCCACTGCAACCAATGAGTCATCTTTTAGACTATGCACCTTTACTGAGTTAGGAAGGAACTCAACTTATGACCATCTACGAGGTGAGTGATTAGGTGAATTGAGAGGAGATTAGAGCCTAGGTTAGGAACATAGAGAACATCTTTGAATTCTCCATTTTCCACTTCTACATTTCCTTTCCCTTCAACTTCCATTTTTGTATCATTTCCTACAAAGATGTATGGTACCTTAGAGTGCTTTAATGAAGAAAAGTATCCTTTGGAAGAACCCAAATGATATGAGGCACCTGAGTCAAGAATCCATTTTGCAGAAGAACTTGAGTTTGCTAACAATGCTTGCCCTTTGCCCTTTGAATCTGATGAAGATCCTTTCTCCTTATAAGCATTAGGTAGTGGAACATTCTGTTTCTTTATGATGGTCATCAACTCATCAATCTTTTTATGATTACACTCATGTTCTTCATGACCCATTTTCTTGTAATAGGAAAACTTTTTCTTCTCCTTATTAGTGTCCCCCTTCTTGTTGGAATTCAAGGAAGACTTGCCTTGTTGATTTGATGATGGTATTGTCTTTTCTACATCCTCTTTTTTGTTATTTTTCACTTCTTATTCTTGCCCTTTCCTTTATTTGAAGATTGACCAATTGAATTTTGAGAACCCTCATTATTGGCCACCAATTCCTTAGACTTTGGTGAATTGAGAATCCCCATTGATTTTAGCTTCTTTTCTTCTGCATCCAATAGTATAGCATAGCGATCAAAAGAGCATTTCTGATAGGCAGACTGTATTGTTCTCTTTGAGGTATTATAGGAAGAAACAAATGTGGAGTACTTAGATAGTAGCTTATTATGAATGAGATAGATTAACCTGTCATCTTTAATAGGACTCCCACAATCATCAAGTTTTGTTCTTAATTCATTTGCCTTCATGATAAAATCCTGTATGGAATCAAATGCATTTGGATCTAAAGGAGATAAGCCCATCTTCAATTTTGAAAACATCTTCCTTAGACACTTTACCATATAGGTTTTCGAGGGTATCCCAAGCTTCCTTGGATGTAGAAGACTTTTGAATCTGATATAAGATCTTGTCTTCAAACCCCAAACATATATCACCAAGGGCTTTCCTATCAATTGTTTCCCAATCAGTGATTTCACTGGCAGATACTTGATCACCTATTGGTTTAGTAAGGGTACCATCTACATATTGAGAAAATCCTTTATGCATTAAATGACACCACATTTTAATGGCCCATGTAGCATAGTAATGAGGAGTTAATTTTGGAAACTTAAAATTTCCCATGAAGCAGAAAATGAAAGAAAATAGCAGAAAAAGAGGAAGACAACACCAAGAACACCCCCTTTTTCACTCAATCATGAAACCCCCTCCCAAAAAGTATGATTTTGGCACTTTATATGTAGTGCATTTACAATGGCCACTTGCCCATTTTGGCTTGAGTGGTCTTTTGATTTTTCTTTTTACAACCTCTTTATGGAGTTCAAAATTGGAATAATACAACGTATCACAGATATAAATTTTTTTTGAAGTTAAATCAAAGCATTACAATGCAAAAAAGGACCTAATTCTAGAAGTGACACTTTTGTCCACACAACTCTATAATCTAATTATAGATTTGGAAAGTAGATGAAAAATAACACACTTTCAAAAAAAGTGAAACCTGATTTTGAGATCAGATGAGCCTGTACAGAGCATTTGAAGTTGCAAAATGCAGGATTGAAGAGGTACAGTTGCCAAAAGATACAATTTTTGACAAATCTATCCACAAAAACTAGAAAAGAGCTACACTATTGAAATGTTTAAGAAATTCTACCTAAAATATAAAAAGATTGCACCTGATTTGGAGCCTTGATGACTAAGATATGGCCTCCCAAAGTTAGACTATAAAATCAAAAATAGTCTAGAGAGGGATTGGATCAACAAAAGATAGGGTTAAATTTGACGGACATACGGCCGTTGTAGTAGTTAAATTTTACCCTTGGATGATGGTCAAAAAATTGTCAAATTTAGGCTCATGAATTTGATGACGTTAGCAAATTTTGGACCTATGATGATGTCAGCTTGTATAGAATGTAAAAATTTGTCTGACAACAAACTGGTGTGTACTGCTTAGTTAGTGTATAGATGTGCTAAGTTGGATTGACGTGGATGTCCACGTAGGCAGCTGACTGGGTGCCAACAAGCATGGCAAGCTGGCATCTGCATGTGACTTTCCATGTCAAAATGTACAAAGTGGTGGCTTATGTGGTAGGTTGGCCATGTGTTAGGTGGGTGATTGGGCTTTCCACGGTGGCGAGGTCACCTATCCAACGTGGCAGCAGGCTATCTACATTATTGAAAATAATAAATCTATGCCAGAAATTTAACCTATGGTGCCAATAAAGAGTTGATTAATCCCACATTCATGGGTATAACAAGAAAAACCTTGTTTTTAAAGACAAGCCCATAGTATTATAAGAAAATGTTGACACTACTAGAAGTGGGTGTCTTTGCCAGTTGGTTGTTGCTCGGATTTAATTGTTGTTGACTAATGGATTGAGAGGGGCCAAAATTAATGTAGTCTGGTTTGGATTTGGATTACCTAGAAAATAAATCGAATATTCCTATGAAATAAATATGAATATTCCTCCTTGTAGGGCTGGGGTGTCAGTGCCTGGTTCTGCAAAAATAATTCTCTACTAGCTCGACTGGGACAAATGATATTTTGAAAATATCCACAAATTCAAAAAATAATAGAGAATAAATTAATTGCAGATATGAACAATAAATAAATAGATCAATTAAATGACCATACCCAGTTGCAAATCAGGCTTTTGGGTGCTAGGTTGCAAAAAAAATTGGTCTCACATTCAACTTTAGCCTAGCATAGGCAAATTTATAGTCAATTTTTACCAAATCAATGTTCTGAATGCAATGGCGAGGTTTGATTTAGCTCTAGACACTCTCAATTTTTGTAGATTCTCCAAATTTGGGTCAAGGTGTTGAAGCAACAATGGTCTTGAATGGCTATGTGAAGAGAATCTCCTCGAGCTCTAATACCATGTAAGAATTTTTCTTAGGGAAAATTCACCCAAGATCAAGGAACTCAAGCACAAGCACAATAGTAGACCAAAAGAGTATGATTAGAATGACAATATATTATCCATTCAATATTCAATGTAGCACACTGGGAGTGTCTGTATATAAAGGCCTCTAGAATGTTTAGGAATCAACAACATGATAAGTAATGCAACTAGGCACTTGTCCACCAGATATGGGTTATCCTCCATTAAGCACAAGAGAAAGTGTAATAATGAGAGGATAAGCCTACAAAGGTGTATCACACAAAATAATATTGTAGACACCATGTGCTAAATTAGGAGTGTGAATAACTATGTTGTCTACATGATAACTCAATTAATTATGCAAACTCCAATGTTGTAGACACCATGTGTTGAGTTAGAGTTGCGTACTTCAATGTTGTCAGCATGACAACTCATGAGAGTATGCAAACTCCGAAGTGTCTCACTAAAGAAATAATAAAATAATGTATTGACCTAAGTAAAATTAAGTACCCAACAGTACCCAACAAGGTACCTTCTCTCTATAGTCTAATATAGCTATTACATGTATCATTTGGAATATGAAAATATGCCAAACTCCCAAATATTGTTAAGTAACCAACATCTAGCTTCTTCCCTATGAAAGCTTCCTCTAGTGTCATCTTCCCTAGAACCTTGTGTGGAACCCTATTCTTAATGTAAGCTGTCATATTGCACACCTATTCCCAAAAGTAATTGGCTATATGTTGGTCATGTAGCATAGCCATTGTTGCCTCAAATATAGAATTGTTCTTCCTCTCAATAACTCCATTCTATTATGGATTGTAAGGAACATTCCACTCTCTCTTGATTCCTTCCCTGGTATAGAACCTCTAGAAGATATCTCATTCATGCTTGCCTCCATTGTCTACCTAAAGAACCTTTATCTTCCTTCCTGTTGAGTTCTCCACAAGAGCCTTGAACTTGTGGAAGTGATTGAAAAGCTGATCCTTGATCTTCAAGTAGTATATCCAAGTCTTTCTAGGGAAATCATTAATAAAAGTAATGTAGTACTCATATCCTCTAACACATTTCATCAATATTAGTCCATAAATATCTGAATGTACTAGATCAAGAACATCCTCTGACCTAGTGTCACTCATTGGAAAATATTCTTTCACAAAATTATGTAACACACATATCTTATATACATCACCATGCTCTATGCTCACCTTTGGAACACCCGTCACTATCTCATGAAAAAATTTAAGTGCTCCATGATGAATATGGCCCATCCTCCTATGTCATAGATCTCCAAGATCTCAAGGATTATTGCTACTCATGAGTGCCTTAGAAGTATCAAACTACAACCTATAAAGGAAATCACTCCTAACTACAATAGTTATGCATGACTTCCAATCCTTATGTTTGATCAACACATGTGCCCCTCTAAAGAGTAAAGTATACCCCTTATCTTGAAGGATAGATATGAAAAATAAATTCATACCTAAGCCTCCCACATGCAACACATCATGAATTAGAATTATCTATCCATTCTCCCTCTAAAACTAAATAGTCCCTTTCTCATTAGGTTGAGTTTGGATAGGTTTTTCATAGAGTTTTGGATATTGGTATTCTCCAACTTATAACTAGAGAAGTAATCTCTAACTCTTTTCATATGAAATGATGCCCCACTATCTATATACCAAACACACTATGAGGTTGAGATAATCATACAAGCTATGAGTGCAAACTCATCTTCCATTCTACTAGGGAGTTATTCTACACTTGTTGAAGCTTCCACCTACTTCTTTAACTTTTTCCTTTCTAGGCATTCACTGATATAGTGACCATACTCTTGACAACTAAAGCACTTGACCTTAGAAATCTCCTCCTCCTCCTCCTCCTTCTTCTCACTTTGTGAATTTGATCTTTTGCTAGACCCCTTATTTTCTTTCCCTTTTCTTGCTAGGGCAACAATTTCTAATTCCACTTCTCTTTTCTAACTCTTTTTGCTCCATTGACAAGACTTGGTCTAACCTCCTCTTGAGTGAAATCACTTCGTTGTCGATCCCAACTTGTTAAGGTGTCTAGTTCACTAACAAATTGAGAAAAGATACTACACTACTTAGTAAAGCCATTTACGGTTAATCTCACTAGCTCCTCATTAGTAGTATTGGGACTAAAAACTGCATGGTCAATTTTGAGCACCATTGAAAACTTGAGCCCTATAAATGCTTTGTGAAGCCTATGTACCCCGCTGTTGAGTTAATGCATAAATGGTGTTTAATGTTTCTAAAACCCTTCATTTAGCCCATTCACATTTTTTGTAATTATAAATTGATATTTTGAGCTATTTGGTGAAGTCCTGTTTTGAGCCAATGTCTAATTTGCATTTTCACCCGTGTCAAACAGTGACAGGAGGGCATGTTTGCAATCTAATATCTCACACCCAGAAATGTTTTGTGACTTGCCATTTTGGGAGTGTTTAGTGTCCATACTCGAGAACCTATGTTTCAGATTTTGGGTCATTTTGAGTCCGTCTGGCTAGGTTTTGAATCCCTCAAATTTGGTCAATTAATCTTTTCATGCTTTTGCAATTTGCACATAATTCTGGGAAGCCCTGTTTGACGTGCTATAACTTTGACCTAGTTGACCACAATGCTAAAGTTCCTTTTGCGTTACATCATAGACATCAGAGACTTGTGTTGTTTCAATTTTCAAGTCTTGAAAAATTTGTTTGATCAGTTTTCAAATGCGATTCAAAATGCAATTTCTAATGTTATACTGGTGTCAGCATTTGCAGATTGTTTGGTACCCCTATTTGGGACATCATAACTTGAGATATGTGACTGCCTAGAATGAATGGATTGTACCACTTTGTTGTCCTCTGAAAATACTTTAAGTGTGTCAGTTTGTAAGTCTTGATGAATCCTTATGAACACTTTTCCAGGTCAATTCCATTTCTAAAAATTGCTTTTCAGTTAGTGTTCCTAGTTGCAAAATTTCAAGTAGCCCACTTTGACTGATCGCCATTTATGCCCTATGATTCGTCATGAGCCCAATTCAGAAACCCATAATGTCCTCATGACAGAGAACCAATGCCCTAGTTTTCATCCTCCCATGTGTCAGTTTACCTAGTTTTTGAAGCCGATTCTGAACCAAGTTTAGTGTTTTCTGACATGTTTTCTTGCAGGACGTTCTTAAGGGTCAACTTTGACAATGAATATCTTTTGACCATTAATTTGTAATGAGACGAGATTTGATCAGGTGAAAGTATGTGGAGCAAAGATTCAGTGTGTCAGTTTTTAGATCCTGATCAAGTGTTTGGGTCAGTTTTTAAAGGTAGTCAATAGACCTCCTAGAATTAGATTCATAGTTGGCAGAAAGTGACAACTTGAAATTTTTTTTAACGATCAATCTGTGATCAAAATTGTTTCCAATTAGTTTGAGAAGGTCAGTGGGTTAGTTTGAGAATCCAGTTGTTCAATAATGAAATTTTTTTTAGCCGGACCTTTTTTGGAGCCCGGCTAAATTCATTAGAAAATAAGAGATCAGTTGACCAGAACAAAATCACATTTGTTTTGAAGGACCGAAGATGTGATTTATGAAGATGATCACAAAGATAGGTCTCATAATGTTAAAGTTCATTTTCTTGTTCCTAACAACCAAATTGGATTCCTGCTTGGTAAGGGTGGAGAAGATCAAGTTTTATTCATAGGGTAAAGAATAGATAAGGAATATCTTTTAATTGAAATAAGTATTTTATTTAGACAAAAGACAAAGTACAATAGCTGAAAATCTAGATAATTGCAAAAGCTAGTGGATTTGTATTTCATTAATATATCTCCCCTGAAGCAAATATGAACTAGAGTACACCCAAATTTTCTAGGAATCAATACTAAGGGCGCTCAGTCTTCAGACTTGGTATGAAAATGCATAAATTGAAGCATTCAAAAATGAGTGCATATTGCTGAATGTTGAAAGAGGAAGAGTTTTAGAAGAGATTGCTCACACATGGGAACATTCAAAGCACGAGCAAGAAAGAGCAACTCACATGAAAGAGAAACTTGTGCCAACTTAGCAAGTGTTCCACCTTTTTCAGAAGGAGACCCTGACATTTTAAAAAGAGAGCCTCCAATTCACAAAAAAAGAGTACAATCCCATGCCAAATGAAGAGACAACATTGTTAAACAAGAAACTACGTAGCAGAGGAACTGAGAGACCATCAGAGCTGGAGTAAATTCCACGGGCCAAAAAAGAAGTTCCTTATCCATAATCAAGAGAAGCCATACATAGAAGGAAATTGTTACCCTCATAATGGTTCTTGACACTTGAGTTCCAACACACTTAATCACATTCCACATTGAAGCTAAGTACACCATGTAAGCCGAGCCACAACATGAGCCCAATCAGGAAGGTATTTAGGTGCCGAGTGATCTTCAGGTGCCGAGCAACTTTTAGGTGTCGAGTGAAGAAGAGATGTCGAGTGTTAATAGGTGCCGAGTAGCATAAAGTGTCGAGTGATACAGTTTTATCTAGGTGCTGAGTTATCCAAGAAATAGCATGTGCCGAGCATCAAGAATGCTTTAGGAGCCGAGTAACTTAGGATATTAGCATAAGAATTTGTACTTGCACATATTATGATGTAAACTATTTTTACAGCCGGCATAAGGTAAATCTTGAAGGATTTAATGATAAGATCAAATCTTTTATCTTTCCTATGCAATCTATGTGCAACCAATAATAAAATTGATAAAGGCATGCAATCAATAGAAGAAGTGCAAATAATAAGCGAAAAATGGAGATTGAATATGGATCGTAGATCCATACCTAACCCTAAATCCTCAAATGTCTTTATAAGGAAGACAAAATTTCATTGTAAATATATGAGTGGATGGATAAGGGTATAAAAGAAAATCCATTTTCAGAAGCGAAGGTTATCAGATCACAAAGGATCATGATCAGACAAAGCGAAATAGGTCCTTGCATTCAGCAATCAAGGATTGTAAACTATGAGGTTCATTATACCTAATACTTTCTAGCCATTGTATTAGAATGAAAATCCTATGGCGATAGGTTAGCTTAATAGCTATTTTGTAGATCCTTTAAATAGGTGATTAAATCCTTTAGCAGGGTGACACTTCATGTTAAGTGTTTGTAAATCCTCTAACTAGGTCACTATTGATACAATGTAAAGCCTTTAACAGGGCAGGCCTTTACCAGAACAGACCATCAGAAGTGGTTAAACAATATTGTTGCAGTAATTTTTGTGGGTATCATCCCCACCCTAGTTTTACCTTCTTATTTCTAGAGGGTTTCTGGGTTACCAAATTCCAGTGTTATGAGTTGTTGATGCATGAGTTAGTTTCATGTCTACTTAATGTATTTACATGCATGCAATTTACTTCCACCTAAAAGTTTTATCGGTTAATGTGTGGTACTTCTGATTCACCCCCCCTCTCATAAGTACTCTTTCCATATTTGAATATTCCAACAATTGGTATCAGAGCATCCAGGTTCTCACAAGGAAAAGCCTAATAGCTTGAAGGAAAAGATCTAAAGATGGAAGCTTTCAAACTTGGAAAGATCATTGAAAATCAGGTGATAGATGTGCAACTTGCTCTGCATAGCTTGGAGGAATTTAGAAACAAGTTGAGAAAATCATTAAAAAAAAGGAAGGATCTAGCCATAGCCAAAAATGAGATAAACTACAAGGAGATTGATACCACCAACATATTTTCCAATGGAGATACCAAAGAGTTTGATGCAGCAATAGCAGAACTGATGGAGAAAAACAAAATTCAAGTAGAGGAGATAATATCTCTCAAGATGGAACATGAATCACAAGCCATAATGATATGTGAAATCACTGAACAAAAGAAAAGAGCAGTTGAAGATAAATTCATGATGGAAAATGACAAAAGAAATCTTGCAAACAGACTTGAAGAAAAATGTACTGAATTGACAAGGATCACAAACATGTAGATGGATACAATTGCCCAAATGATGAACCATCATCATGAACTCAATGTGAAAGATATTGAGATCTCTACTTTGAAGATGTAGAATGAACAAATGCAGAATGAATTGAACAGAGAAAAAGAGGTGGCAGAGAATCTCAACAAGTCAAGTGAAGCCATCAAATATTTTGAACAATTGCTAAAATCTCCAAAATCTGCCCATGATACATCAAGACTAGGATACAATAGCACTGAAGTTGGGGAATCATCTAAGAGTGCTGAACAAAGAAGTGACAAAGGTAAGAATTTGAAACCCGCTTGTCATTACTATAATAAGAAGGGGCATTCAGCTAATATGTGTAGGAGTAGAAGATTCAATCAATCAAACACACCCAAGAGTAAGATTTTCAGTCAAAAGTGCAACATGCAAGGACATATGACACAAGATTGCAGATCCAATGTTACAAGGACTCAGAGATTTGATGGACATTGTTATAATTGCAAAAATTATGGACATAGGGCATTTGAATGCAGATCAAAAGCTATGTGGACATCAAATCGACCAGCAAAAACAAAAGGGAATGAAAGTCATCATCATTGGGATTACAATACTAGGTACAGTTGTCATTATTGTGAAGAATATGGACATATACCACATAACTTCATGAGAACACATTTCAGAGGTAACTACAAAAGATGGTTGAATCAAACTACATGTTTCAATTGCTTGAAAATTGGTCATATCAGTAGAAACTATCGTACAAGATCAAAGGCACCCGAGACTAAAGAAAACAAGGGAAAAGAAAGGATTGATGTCGAAAAGATAAGGGAGAAAATGAATAAGACTTGGAAAAAGAAAGATGAGTGCAACACATCAAGTAAAGGGATCACTTCACCCAATGGGTCAAGTGATCACACTTCATCAAACTAAGTGTGAGAAGTATAGGGGACTAATATACAAAGCTATATCACACATCAGTCCCAAGACAAAGAAGACATGCAAAGTATAAATCTGCATGAAACAAGATGTCAAGACAAAAACTAGATGTTGTTGCCGAGCTATCTTTGGATGTTGAGTTAAACCCCAACAGATGTCGGGCTCCTAACAGTGACCGAGCTGATAACTGATGCCAAGTTGGTTAACTCCAATGGAAGCTGAGTAAAGTGGAAATGTAGTGGACGCCGAGTTAGGTTAAAATTTCTTCAAAAGCTAAGTTGGCAGTTGAGCATTTAATGTGATGGAAATAGGGTATATTATCATGATTTCAATCATTTTTACTCATCGCAATCAAAGAGCAAAGAAGAAGAAAGAGAGCTAAGCGACTTCATAGCAAGAATCCATCATTTCAAGCAGATTGCAACCACATTCAACACATTTTTCATCAATCTTGAGGTATTTTCATTTGTGCCAAGCTACGCAGTTTCGTATCCTTTTGTTTTGAAAACCCTAGTTTGGATAAATGGTGTCAAGTTTGAAGAAAACCAAGGATAAAGAATCTTTTGAAGTGCAGTTAGTTTCAAATGAGGTCAAGCAACCTAATTTCTGTCCTATACCCGAAGTTGCCTACAAAAATGACCCAGCCAGAGCTCTCTCCCAAATTCCCCCAAAAGTTGTAATGGTCCAAGACATGAGGAAATGCTACAATTGTAAGATAGGAGCCCTAGGAGACATGGAAATAAGACAAGCCTATGAGAAACTGTGTGTAGATGGAATCTTGAAAGATGAATTCAAAATTGTTGAAAGAAAGGGTTTGACCCGAGTTCTAAGTTTTCCCACCGTATTCAAAACAGAATGGATCAGACTTGTGCTGAGCAGAATCCATGGTGGAAATTTGTGGTTAGAAGATATTCCCATCAAATTGACCAAAGAAATCATACATAGAGTAATAGGGTACCCAACCCTAGATCGGTACAAAACCCTGAGAAATGAATTAAAGGAGGTTATTGAAAAGAACACTGGGGCCCAGTGGAACAAAAGAGGAATGACAATTCACACCATACAGGATCCTCTAGTTTAATTTACTGTTAGAGTCATCGCCAACAAGTTCTACTAATCCAGTAGACTCAACAGTGTACCATGTATTGCAGTAGATGTAGGATACAAATTGGTGAAAAAGGATCATACTTATGATCTTGCAGAACTACAACTACAACAGATCAATGAAAATCTAGCTGCCATAAGAAGAACAAAGGGCACTCAATGCAAATTTGGAGCAATTCTAGTTTGTATATTCTTTTATGTTCAAAATGAGTTTCCTTCTTTTGGCAAAGTGGCATGGAGGAATGATAGAACAATCATTGCTCAAATTAATGAATATATAGAGCAAATGGGAGAAATTTTTGAAACCTTGATGACAAGCTATTTTGAGGATTTCAAGAAATCCATGAAGCAAAGATCAAGGATACCAGTTTCCTTAGTGGAAAAACATACTAATGATATATGTTTCTTAGTTGACATTGATTTTACCTATATTCAAGCAGTAATACCAAGAGTGAGATGGCTAAGGCCATTTGGATATCAAATTAATGTTGATGAGGCATCTGCAACAATAACTACATTATTGGTAGAAGAAACAAATAAAAGTGCTCCACATTTTGGCACTTATGATGTGGTAAGATCAAAGATAAACATGGAATTAAAGACTCCTTCCACATTGAACAAGAAAGACAATTTATTAAAGAAAATTAAGAAGAAATTTGGTAAAGAAATTGAGGCTAAAGTAGAAGAAGAAGAAGATGACAGTGATGATGAGGATGAGCAAGAACAAGGGCCAATGGAATTAACTCAAGGTCTTGGAGAAGACAAGGAGGAAGGTGCCGAGGAAGAAGAAGCCAAGGAAGCACCAACTGAAGCTGAGCCAAAGAAGAGAAAGGAAAAAGTACAGCCTTCAGCTAAGCCCAAATCAAAGAAAGCTACCATGCCATCACCTCAAAAGCCAACAACATGTGCAACAACAAGGGCCTCAACTCAAAAGGCAAAAGAAAAAGTTACAAAGAAGGAACAAATCAAGGAAACATAGGAAGAGTCAAGGAAAAGAAGAAGATATGTGGCTCAACCTGATACTGATGAAGAAGACCAATCTGAAAAGGTAAACCATTCTTCAGTTGATACCTTATGTAAAAATATTGGAAATGGTGACTTAAGTAATTTAAATAAAGTTGATTTCAATAAATTTACTAAAGAAGAATATAATAGAATAGAAGAAATAGTCTATGGAATGATGGCACAGTTCAAGTATACTCCACTTGAACTAGATGGACAATTGCCAAAAGAACTGTCAAAAATTGTAGAAGACAGATGGCATTTCGGTTTAAAAATGGAGAAAGAGATGAGGGAATCAACCCTAGCAAGTGTATTGCCGGATTTGACTAAGGAACAAGTAAAGAATGCAGTCAAAAGGCATAATAATAGGTTTATACCTAAATATAGGGCATTCTTCATACTCCAAAACATGATAGAAGAAATTGTTCAAAGAACAATGAAATCATGGAAGAACTTGTACAAAAAGATTAAAGATCTTCTTGAAGAAGAATACAAGGAAGAAGCTGATGTTCCAATAGAAGAGAGGAGAAAAAGGAGAAAAGAGAAGATAGTAGTAGAGAAGAAGGTAGAAGAAGAGAAGAAGGAAGAAGAAGAGAAGAAGATAGAAGAAGAGAAGAAGGAAGAAGAAAAGAAAAATGGAGAGGAGGAAGAGACACAAAAACAAGATATAATGGCAACAGCTGAGCAAGAGCAGCAACCAGATCAGAGTGTGCAAGACACACAATTGCCACCCCCTAGCACTCCTCAAGCATTCATCTCACCTGTAGACACTGTAACTATTGATGATGTTCCTGATACTTTTGGTTAGAATATCAATCCATTAACTGCAGAAGATCTTAAAAGAATTCTTGACCAATCTACATAACAAGCTATATTATGTGCAGATTGTAATGTCCCCTCTTTAGTTCGAGATGGCATTGATCATGGATTTGCCTATTCCAGACTCTCATAGGCAAATGGTGTGGAAAGAGAGTCAATTCTACGGATCAGATAGTCATATCTTGCTCTTGAAGAAGTGTTAAGAGGTTATATTTTATCATTATGTGATATTGGGGCCCACATGTTATAATTTTAATTTGAGTTGCACTTTTTATTTTATAAAATTACTTTATTATAAAAAGTGCATTATAATGAGAATTTATAAAGGATGTTTCTAGAAGTTCTAGCAACTTCTTAGAAAAGTGAATAAATAGAGGGCTGGGCCTCTCATTTGGACATGCTTGGATTGGAGAACTCTTCTACTTCTTCATTGTGAAGACATTTGTGGACTTTGGATCTGCAAATTATTCGATCTTTGGGAACAAATCACTCCCTTGGATTGGCGACTTTGAGGGTGTGAAATATCACCTGAATTGTTGCATAATTGGAGTTGGTATTCAGCCATCTAATTGGAGCTTATTGAGAATTCGTTGTTAGGGTTTGTTTTTGGTTGGAATAAGGATTTCAGATTTGCCCTATCGTTGGAGAAGCATTTGACAAGAGTTTGAAGACAGAATAACTGCATTTTCAGAATTGGCAAAGCAGGGTTCGGAACCACATAATTGCTCATATCTCCTCAACCCCTTGGAGTTATTTTTTATGGTTTTATAGGGTTACTACCTAACCCTAGGTGCCCATTTTCCTTGCATTTGGGGGTCCCAAAACCTTAATATTATTTTATTTCAGCAGCCGTACAGGTATGGCCCTGCTAGTTTGGGCAGCAGCAGCAAATTGAGGATAGTTTGGGGGTGCGGTTGGAGGTCTTCATCAATGATCTGCAGCAAAACATGGTGTTCTTCCATAGTTCTTCAAACCAGGTTCTTGCATTCTGAAATATATGTCAATTTTTGGGTAAATTTGTTGTCATACAGTCATTGTAATAATCAGACCGATATTGGTAATAAAATAATTTCAGAATTTATGGCATTGTAATTGAAATATAGTTCAATGGCTTTAGATATATTTTAATTCTGTGATTATATTCTGAAAGTATCAAATCTGAAATTACCATATTCTGAATATTGTTACTGTTACACGCCAAGTGTTTGACAAAATTCCTAAGTTCAGTTTGAGGGTTTCTGTGGCCTTTATAGAGAGGGTCATTACAGTGGTATCAGAGCCAAAGTCCTGCCATCCTGTAGGGAATTTGGAACAGCTGGGGAAGTGTTTGATGAAATGTCAAAACACTAAAATCAGAGCATGCGACAGAAGCCTTATAATTTCCGCAATACCAAAGCAAGACAAGATAGGATTTCAGACCTGCAGAGCGAACAGTCTAGCTCATCTATCCAGGTGGACATAGAATCCAGTCATACTGACACACTGGAGGTATTCTTTGATCAAGACTGCGACTACAATATGGATAGAGGTGGGAATATTGGTCCAGATCAGTGAGAGGAGAGATTTTTATAGTTATTAGACACTTTGGCACAGGGACAGCGATTAGCAGAACAGAGAGCACAGGAACAGAACCAGAGAATGGAGCTTATGATGCAGATGATGGCTCGACAAATGGGGATGAACGCTAACATAGGTGGAGGAAATAATCAGAATGGTCACAATCAGAATGGGAATAATCAGGATGAGATACATAATGGAGGCGAACAAATTGGGAATAATTTCGGTCATGCCCCCCAGTAATCTAGGACAGTGAGTTCGAGGCCTATGATTCCTATGTTCCTTCCTAGAGCTCCAGAGCAGCCAGTACCAGAACCCCAGATCACTGACATACAGGATCAGCTAAGGAGAGACTGGGAAGCAGGAGGTCCAGATTTTACAGCTGCAATCACCTTTAGAGAGTATATGGATGTGCGGATGAAGCATATGCCCCGTGGACAAGACAAGACTCAGAACTATGAGCTACGAAAGAAAGTAGGCAAACTACAGTTACCATATTATGATGGCTTGGGGAAGTCTACAGCAAGAGCTTGGGTTCAAAAGCTTGACACATACTTTCAATTGAACCCTATGTCTGAGGAAGAAGCTATTAAGTATGCAGCAATTCACCTGGATGGGTTAGCACACGAATGGTGGCATCATGGTATGATCACTATGGGTCATGCACACATTACCTCATATGTGGAGTTTATGGAGAGACTGATTGAACGTTTTGATAAGAAAGATCCAAAACTCCATTTCAAGGAATTAGCCCAGCTTAAACAGTGGGGCTCATTGGAAACATACATTTCAGAGTTTCAGAAACTTGCAGTGTTAGTAATAGATGTATCTGAACGAAGGCTATTGGTTTTATTTATGGATGGGTTAGTTGATCCGTTGAGAGGGTGGATTAAAGCTCTCAACCCTCCCACTTTACAGGAAGCCATTAAGAAAGCTCGTGACATGGATTCCTCTTCAGCTTCTAAAAATAAATTTCAGGCAAAGAGTTTCCCTTCAGGAAAAGATAAGGACAGGAAACCCTTTCATAGAGAGGCACAGCTACCTAAGGAAGAAAGTAAGAGGCTGGACAAGGAGACACTTAATGACTTGCATAGGAAGAAGCTATGCTTCTATTGCAAAGGCCCGTATGAGTACGGCCATGACTGTCCTATGAGGCCAAAAGGGAAGGCCAACCGGGCAATGTGGGCTTATTACGAAGGCTCAGATTTAGATGGTTCAGAACATCATGATGAGGATCCTGATGAAGCAGAGGGAGAGCAGGAGATAGACAGTGCAGGGCAAAGGCAGGAAACAGAGCTACATTTACAGGAAGCACGACTGTCTAGTATCCAGAGAGAGGGATCTTTCAGACTTCGGGGAGTCTTGGCTAGACAGAAGGTTATTACATTGTTGGACACAGGTGCCACGCATAATTTCATTGATGCACGATTTGTAGAGAAGCATAGACTCATTACTGAGGATTTCGAAGGACTAAGAGTCAAGGTAGCTGATGGATACACTCTTCGTTGTGACAGGATGGTACGAGACTTACCTTTGCGCTTGAACAACTATGAGTTTAAGGCGGATTATCATGTGGTCAACATGGGTGACATGGACATAGTACTTGGGATGCAGTGGCTACATTCATTGAAGGTGGTTACCCTGAGATTAGAGGATATGGAGATACAATTCAAAATAAATGGTAGGATTCATGTGCTAAAGGCTATCCGTAATGGAGACATCAGGACTATCTCATTTAGGCGGCTGGAGAGATTAACTAGGCATAATGATATAGAGTGGGCAGCAGTTTGTGCTTTGATACCTACATAGGAGGAGCAACATAAGGCAGACTATCATCCTGATATTCAGAAGTTGAGGATTAAGTACGAAAAGGTATTCAGTGAGATTCCACCAGGCAGGCCACCAGACAGAGGCATTGAGCATATTATTGAGCTGGAGGAAGGTGCTAAACCTATCATGGTCACACCATATCGACATCCAAAGCGACTCAAGGATGAGATCGAAAGGACCATTGAGGAGTTGCTAGCGATGGGGCACATCCGACCCAGTAAGTCACCTTTTGCATCTTCTGTTGTTTTGGTAAAAAAGAAGGATGGAACGCTTCGGATGTGTATTGATTACAGGGCATTAAATAAGAGAACCATTAAGAACAGGTATCCTATTCCTCGCATTGATGAGTTGATAGATGAATTGCATGGGGCCTGTTATTTCATGAAAATTGATTTGAGATCAGGATATCACCAGATCAGAGTCCGTGAACAGGATATTGAGAAAACTGCTTTCAGATGTCATTGTGGGCACTTTGAGTTTGTAGTCATGCCTTTTGGCCTGACCAATGCACCTGCCACTTTCCAGTCCACTATGAACAGAGTTTTCCACCATCAGTTGAGGAAATTCGTGCTGGTGTTTTTTGATGACATTTTGATCTATAGCCGATCATGGCAGGAGCATCTAGAGCATTTGGAGACGGTGTTGAGCATTCTACAGAAGGAGTCCTTGTATGCAAAGGAGTCCAAATGTGACTTAGGGATGACCGAGCTGTTATATTTAGGACACATCATTAGTGCAGAGGGAGTGCGGATGGATCCTAAAAAGATTCGCGCTATTGTTGATTGGCCTCCACCAAAGAACCTTACACAGTTGAGGGGGTTCCTTGGTTTATGTGGTTTTTATCGCAGGTTTGTCAGTGGCTACTCACGACATCCAGCTCCCATGAGAGATTTACTGAAAAAAGGGGAATTTGTGTGGACTCAGAAGGCACAGGACTGTTTTATGAGATTTAAGGAGATAATGACTACGTGCCCAGTTCTAGCATTACCTGATTTCACGAAGCCATTTGAGCTTCAATGTGATGCATCTGGAGAGGGAGTAGGTGTTGTACTTATGAAGAATAAGCACCCCATAGCTTATGAGAGCAGGAAGCTCAGAGGCCCTGAGCGTTCATTTAGTATATATCATAAGGAGATGTTGGCCATCATGCATGCTTTGGCCAAATTCAAACAATATCTTGTGGGTAGCAAGTTTTGTATTAAAACTGATCATAACAGTCTGAGGCATTTCTTGGGACAGCAGGACCTGAATGATCGCCAACAAAAGTGGGTAAGTAAGTTGCAGGCATATGATTTTGATATCTCATATGTCAAGGGAACTCAGAATGTTGTTGCAGATGCTCTATCTCGAAGGCCACACCTCACTCTTATGGTTCAGATATCAGAGGATTGGCGACACTTGATTATAGCAGAGTATGCCAGGGATACATGGGCCTCCGATATAGTAGAGGGAACAGTGATTGATACTAGATACACACTTGTAGATGATTTGATCATTTACAAGAATAGGATTTACCTAGTCCCAGGATCGAAGGTTAAGCAACTGATTATGAGAGCACTTCACGACTCACCGACAGCAGGCCATCCCGGGTACTTCAAGACTTACAAGTCGGTTCGAGAGCGGTTCACTTGGAAGGGGCTGAAAGCTGATGTTTTGTAGTATGTTCGAGAGTGTCATGTTTGCCAGCAAAACAAACAAGAACACAGCTATCCGGCAGGGCTCCTACAGCCACTTCCAATTCCCGACAGGAAGTGGGAATGCATCTCCATGGACTTTATCACAGGTTTGCCCAAGGTACAAGGATGATATTGTATTTATGTGGTGGTAGATAGATTAACGAAATATGCTCATTTCTTTCCTATCACCACTACACATTCAGCAGCTCAGGTGGCAGAGGTTTTCTTTCGGGAGGTTTTCAGATTGCACGGTTTGCCTCAGAACATTGTGAGTGATAGGGATAGCCATTTCATAAGTCACTTTTGGCAGGAGGTATTCCGATTATGTGGCACGGAGCTTACACCCAGCACTAGCTATCACCCACAAACCGATGGTCAGACAGAAATTGTGAACAAATGGGTGGAAGGGTATTTAAGGAATTATGTGGCAACTCAGCAGCGAGCTTGGGTCAGATGGATATATCTCTGCGAGTATTGTTACAATACTACATATCATATGACTATACAGATGACACCCTTCATGGCACTTTACGGTTATGAAGCACCTAGTTTCTTGGATTTGTTGTTGAGCGATAGCCGGGTACCCAGTGTAGGTGAATTATTACAGGAGAGTAAGGATATAGTTGCTACCCTCAAAGACAATATTGCAAGAGCTCAGAACCAGCAGAAGCAGTATGCAGACTAGAAGAGAACTGAGCGTAGTTTTGAGGTAGATGATATGGTTTACCTCATGTTGCAGCCATACAGGCAATCTACTCTTAAGAAGAGTGGTGCAGAGAAACTTAAGCCACGCTATTATGGACCATTCAGGATTATCAAGCGAGTTGGTGAAGTGGCTTATGAGTTGGAGCTTCCCGCAGACATCAAAGTGCACAATGTGTTTCATGTGTCACGCCTCAAGAAGGCATTGGGTCAGAATGTGGTGCCTTCTGCAGTATTACCTCCTTTAGACGATGAGGGAAAATTGATTTTAGTACCAGAATCCATCCTGGAGAGCAGAGAAAAGCAGCTTTGTAGAAGGGTGATCAGAGAATACTTGGTTAAGTGGAAAGATTTACCTGTTGAGGATGCTACTTGGGAGGGGGAGGCTATTTTGCAGCACCCGGCGTTGAGATTGCTTGAGGCCAAGCAATTTCAGGAGGGGCGGACTGTAATGTCCCCTCTTTAGTTTGACATGGCATTGATCATGGATTTGCCTATTCCAGACTCTCATAGGCAAATGGTGTGGAAAGAGAGTCAATTCTGCAGATCAGATAGTCATATCTTGCTCTTGAAGAAGTGTTAAGAGGTTATATTTTATCATTATGTGATATTGGGGCCCACATGTTATAATTTGAATTTGAGTTGCACTTTTTATTTTATAAAATTACTTTATTATAAAAAGTGCATTATAATGAGAATTTATAAAGGATGTTTCTAGAAGTTCTAGCAACTTCTTAGAAAAGTGAATAAATAGAGGGTTGGGCCTCTCATTTGGACATGCTTGGATTGGAGAACTCTTCTACTTCTTCATTGTAAAGACATTTGTGGACTTTGGATCTGCAAATTATTCGATCTTTGGGAACAAATCACTCCCTTGGATTGGCAACTTTGAGGGTGTGAAATATCACCTGAATTGTTGCATAATTGGAGTTGGTATTCAGCCATCTCATTGGAGCTTATTGAGAATTCGTTGTTAGGGTTTGTTTTTGGTTGGAATAAGGATTTCAGATTTGCCCTATCGTTGGAGAAGCATTTGACAAGAGTTTGAAGACAGAATAACTGCATTTTCAGAATTGGCGAAGCAGGGTTCGGAACCACATAATTGCTCATATCTCCTCAACCCCTTAGAGTTATTTTTTATGGTTTTACAGGGTTACTACCTAACCCTAGGTGCCCATTTTCCTTGCATTTGGGGGTCCCAAAACCCTAATATTATTTTATTTCAGCAGTCGTACAGGTACGGCCTGGTACGACCCTGCTAGTTTGGGCAGCAGCAGCAAATTGAGGATAGTTTGGGGGTGCGGTTGGAGGTCTTCATCAATGATCTGCAGCAAAACATGGTGTTCTTCCATAGTTCTTCAAACCAGGTTCTTGCATTCTGAAATATATGTCAATTTTTGGGTAAATTTGCTGTCATACAGTCATTGTAATAATCAGACCAGAATTGGTAATAAAATAATTTCAGAATTTATGGCATTGTAATTGAAATATAGTTCAATGGCTTTATATATATTGTAATTCTGTGATTATATTCTGAAAGTATCAAATTTGAAATTACCATATTCTGAATATTGTTACTGTTACACGCCAAGTGTTTGACAAAATTCCTAAGTTCAGTTTGAGGGTTTTTGTGGCCTTTATAGAGAGGGTCATTACACAGATCCAGTATTGGTCAATATGCATGAATTGTAAAAACTAGTAGAAAGTACAGTCAGAGATAAGGTGAATCCACAAGAACCACCTTCTATCATCTCTACAACTACTAGTAGTCAACTTCAAATGCCAACAAGCATAATTGATGCTACAAATGAGAAGCCAAGTGCAATTGTTGAAAAAGGAACAGGACAAAAAGAACAAACATAACAAACAGGATAGACTATTACATCTGATCCTACAGCAAAAACACAAGGTGCACCTCCACAAATTACAATAATTGATCATGGTAGACAGTAGGAGGAGGAAATAGTGGAAACCCCTAAAGAACAGGAGGCAATACAAACCTTATTAAATTTTCCTACCTCAGGAACTCCTTCACACCAACCATTGCAGATATCTATACCAACATCAAGTACTACCAGAGTTGCAAGGGTACTTCACTATGGAGACCCTGAATTAGATGAGGAGATAGTTATACCAGGCTATGACTCGAAAACTATAACCATTGATCAAATCAATGAGGTGTAGGAAGCACTGAATAGGAGGAAAAGGCAAGAGATACTCAGTAAGGAGTATAAACAAAAGCAAACACTATATGAGATTAAGGACATCTTTATGGATGCCTTCAGTTTGCAATCACCAGATGAGTCAAAGCTTATCACAGAGCAATTAACAGATTTTGTTGACCAAGTGACAAATGAAGACCTAGAAACAAATGCAAAACTTATGGAATGGTCAGAAAGAAAATTTCAAGGGAAAGTGAATGAGAAAATATTAGGTCAAATTGCACTTTCACAGGTTGAATTGGCAAAGCTCATTGACAAAGTGAAAAAGGTACTTGTAAATATATTCTCATTGTACAAAAATTTATGTGATTTTTCATACTTCACACAAGAAACAAGCAAAAAGATAATGAGCTTGGAAATAAATTTAAACATTTCAAGCATGCAACTACCTAATGATCCAGATCAGAGTGAGAAGCATTTTTCTCAATCGCTTCACACTCACAAAGAAATAACTGTACTAACAGCAGATGAGGCTAATATCAAAGCCAAATTAATACAACTCCAATCCTCCATTACCCCACATTTAGAAATACTCCATAAAGAGCAAGTATATGCTGAAACTGTTCTCAAGAAAGACCCAAATCTTTCTACATCAGATGGACTTATTCATCTTGCTGCCGAGACTGCCATCCAGCATAAGTCACTGGAAATTGCTTTGAACAATTGGGATGCAGCTCTAAGAATGATTATGGAAGTGAACAACACAGTTTTGGCTAAATATGGTCTTAACCCTTAAAACATTCTTTGACATAAGTGTCAAAAAGGGGGAGAAAAGAGATATAACAGGGGGAGATACAGATATGGAATGGGGGAGAAAACATAAGAGGAGGAGCATGATATACAGATAAGGCACAATCAACTCAGGGGGAGTTCCAAATTTTTTGAGGTATATATTGTAAGCTACAAATTTTGATCAAGTTTTCTTTAAAACTCTGTATATACCAAACAGATTAGTTAATGTACTCATAAGGTTAGTTAAGTGTTTTTGTCACTCATGTCAAAGGAGGAGATTGTTACCCTCATAATGGTTCTTGACACTTGAGTGCCAATACATTTAATCACATTCCACATTGAAGCCGAGTACACCATGTAAGCTGAGCCAGAACATGAGCCGAGTCAAGAAGGTATTCAGGTGCTAAGTGATCTTCAGGTGCCAAGTGAAGAATAGATGCCGAGTGTTAATAGGTGCCGAGTAGCATAAAGTGTTGAGTGATACAATTTTATCTAGGTGCCAAGCTATCCAGGAAACAACATGTGTCGAGCATCAGGAATGCTTCAGGAGCCAAGTAACTCAGGATATCAGTATAAGAATTTGTATTTGCACATATTATGATGTAAACCATTTTTACAGTTGACATAAGGTAAATCTCAAAGGATTTAATGATAAGATCAAATATTTTATCTTTCCTATGCAATCTACATGCAGCCAATAATAAAATTGATAAAGGCATGCAACCAATAGAAGAAGTGCAAACAATAAGCGCAAAATGGATATTGAATATGGATCGTAGATCCATACCTAACCCTAAATCCTCAAATGTCTTTATAAGGAAAATGAAATTTCATTGTAAATATATGAGTGGATGGACAAGGGTATAAAAGAAAATCTATTTTCAGAAGCGAAGGTTATCAAATCACAAAGGATCAAGATCAGACAAAGTGGAACAGGTCCCTGCATTCAACAATCAAGGATTGTAAACTATCAGGTTCATTATACCTAATACTTTCTAGCCATTGTATTAGAATGAAAATCCTATGGTGATAGGTTATCTTAATAGTTATTTTGTAGATCCTTTAAATAGGTGATTAAATCCTTTAACATGGTGACACTTTATGTTAAGTGTTTGTAAATCCTCTAACCAGGTCACTATTGATACAATGTAAAGCCTTTAACAGGGCAGGCCTTTAACAAGGCAGACCATTAGAAGTGGTTAAACAATATTGGTGCAGTAATTTTTGTGGGTATCATCCCCACCCCAGTTTTACCTTCTTATTTCTGGAGGGTTTCTGGGTTACCAAATTCTAGTGTTATGAGTTGTTGATGCATGAGTTAGTTTCATGTCTACTTAATGTATTTACATGCATGCAATTTAATTCCACCTAAAAGTTTTATCGGTTAATGTGTGGTACTTCTGGTTCACCCCCCCCCCCCCCTCTCATAAGTACACTTTCCATATTTGAATATTCCAACAAGGAATAGTTTAGGTTTGATTGCCATAGACTATGTAATGAAAAGAGCTAGTTTAGCAGCCGTAGCAACAAAGTAAAAGTGCAATAAAAGATGCAGCATGCAAGTAGCCCACATTAGAGATCATAGTGGCAATGCAAATAAGGATGTTTGTGCATAGACTTGGAAGAAGTCTCATGCCAAATAGCAAAGAATTACTATACTGTAGATTAAGACGCCAAGTTTGGAGTAGGATCCATGCTTGGTTAGAAAAGCCTCACAGTAGAGGAAGATGCACACGAGCTAGCTTGGAGAGTGTAGAACAAAGAAGAGACTCTTTTAGCAGCAGGGTCATCTCAGGGAAGACATGTTATAACAAAGAAGCGCATGCAAGAAAAAATCTGCGCCATGGGAAAATAAGCCACCTTTCATGCTAACACCAGGTTAAAAAAAATGCTTATCCCACATCACCTGTCGGGAGGTTTTTTTGGACATTTATATACAATTCTACACAATGCATTGAGTGTCTTCTGATAAGCATTTTTTGTAAAGACAAAGCATGCTTCCGGTTGGGCGTGTGTGGGAGCTCATGTGGAAGATAGTTGGTGGGTCATTGAAAATATAATTTTTAACCAATGAACACGCATGATGATGTGGCATCAAAAATCAAGATGTGACCAGATGAGGACAAGTGTCCCGATCGGACGGTGCCCATTTCCCCACATTATGAAGTTGCAGGGTAGATAAAAAATGTGGGAAAGTGGGCAAGGTGATGTGGGCTTGGGGCACAGGCGATGTGGCAGATGAGCGTCGAATGAAAAACCACCATGTGGCGAGGATGAAGCAAGTGGAAATGATGTGGCACTGCAGGAACAGGTTCAAACAGAGACACAAGATGCTGCCACATGGCAAATCTGACACACGGTGCATTTTTGCAAAATGAAGATGCGCACCGGTTAAATAATGAGGGATTGCAGAATGGTCACATGTGGCATAGGTCGTAAGGTGATGATGTGGCATCTAAGGAGGAGTGGTTGGCCAATCAGAGGCTACCATGTGGCAAAAAGTCAGTCAAAGACTAGTTGACTAGAGGGGAGAAATAAGGAAAAGGCAAATAGTTTTAAAAGTGATATTTAAAATTATTTCTCTCATATGCACATTAAATTTTTTTAAATGCAAAATAGGGCATTTAATCCTAAGTTTAAACTTTATATTGAATTAAATTTTTGAAAATTTTAAAATCTTAAGTACAAGCCTAAACTTTCAACCAGAGGGGCATTTTTCAAATAGACTTTTAGTAGGTTTCTAGTATGTGAACATAGCCTTATCATATATCGTCGGAATTGACAAAAGATGAAATTTTTGATTCCAAAGTTAGTTTTTATACAAGAAGCTATCTATTCGAACAATGTGAGGTTTTCTGTCAGGTGACCAAACAGTAACTATTTTCAGTTATGAAAGTTTAGAATTGAATTCTAATGAAGTAATGACTTGAATGGGTTAAAGAGATAGTGAAAATGCAGTTGGGGTCACATTCACTCATTAAAAAATGAAGTTTTCACCATTATTTTCATAAGGTAGATCAGATTCTTTAGTAAATCAAAAGGTTTTCATCATTGGAACAAAGATATTTCTCCAATCAGTTAGACAGGAATGATGAAACAAAAATCAGATCAATGGTAGAAAGAAGAGAGAGATGATTCAGTTGCCAAAGATTGAATTCCAAGTGGACAGATGGCAATTGCATATCAGATCTGAGAATTCACTTCTTGTTATATTATTCTTTCTTTCTTCCATTGTGGGGATTCTAGTCTTTTGGAGAAAATTGGCACACTACTGTGATACCAGGGTTTTGGTCTAGTCTTGATGCATTCCCAATACTGTGAAACCTTTCTTTCAGCATTACTTCTCTTGCATTGAACAACATTTAGTCTTTTATACAAGTAGTTCTTACCTATTAGGTAGTTTGGCATTTCAATTTCATGCATCTCCTATATTTGTTTCAAAGAAATAAATAGAATTCAATAACAAGTTAATCTTCTTTCTAGTATCTTGTCTCCCATTCATGTTGTCTGTAATCTCTTGTGTTTTGTAAACAAAGAATATGAAACTCAGTTGCAATCTATTGGTTATATATGTTGATTTATTTTGTTGGTAACTCAAAGGGTTATGTAAATGCTTAATTCATCATCATATGATTGTAGATCTCAGGAAGGGATAGGTCGAGTATGAGATTCAGAAGGATGCAGATGTCTAATTCATAAAGTGGATAGATAGATCAGGAAAGTCTTGATATATGGCATTTATCAATGACTTTCTGGGATGTGTGTTAGGGATTTGTGTGACTGCCCAATAGATGAGGCACCAATCATCTTGAAAGATCATGGGCTTATGTTGATTCATTTCATGGTTTGCTGAAAATCAACATTATTATTCAATTGTATTTCCCTTTTATGTTGAAAGAGCTATAATAGAATGCCCTCACTCAGCTTATGAGGTTCCTAGATTTGCATTTGGCTACTGCAAATTGATGTTATTTCATGAGCTATCAGGATAAATAAGGGTTTTATCTGCTTCATATTAGATTCAGTGTATGCTTTGATAACTGGTACCATATGAAGAATCTATAGGTATAGCCGCCTAGGTTTTGCAGAGCCTAAAGAAGAAGAAGGGTCAAGCCTTATAGTTGGCCTAGTTCCTGAATGGGCATGTTGAAAATGGGAGTAAGCTGCCCCTAGATGTGTTTTGTTCTCATCAGGGTAATTGAAAACCCTGCAATATTTTCAAACACCAACAAAATGGCAACTCTGCTGGGGATTGTATTGAATTTGTACAAGGGACAAACCTTGAGAATTTAAAAATAAGATTCAATACATTAGGAAAGTGTTACTATAGCAGCAGGGTTGTGAGGTTTTGTTCATATCCTTGTTGATTTTCATGTTCCCCAGTAAGCTTTAATCTCTTACAGTAGTAATTCTGAAATTGAATGTAAATTGTGTTGAGAAACGACTATACCTTCTATCAGTTCAATTCTGTGAGTTGCTGTTGTAAAAATTAGAGTCTAGAATCTAAAAATGAAGAGTATCTTGTTCTCTTTTCAAAATGTTTGAGGATCTGCAAGTTATTTCATGCTGAGAGTCTGGTTTAGGATTAGATCAGTAATAATCTGTGTTTCAAAATCTTTTCTCACAATTGTGAGTGGCGAATCTATCTCTGCAACCAGTGGTTTGTAATTATTGGTGTATTTTGATGAGGGCTTTCAGTACATTGTTGGGCAGATCTAGATTTTTTGTTAAATTTTGGATTGAGAAGAGAAGTGTAGTTTGGATCTAATAGTGTGGAAGAGTTATGTTTCAGCTTTGTTTAGAGATTTTAAATTTGAGATAAATTTGAATAGGGTTCTTCTACTTATTGTTGTTTCAAATCAGTTTATAGTTCTTTTCAAATCTAATGCAATTCATGTCTCACTTAGTGTGAGTGGTGACTCGAAATTAATCTCTATACCAGTGCAATTCTATGCATGAATTGTGGTTAGTTGCTATAGGAGAAGAGAAAATTAAAAGTGGTTGAAACATTTCTTAACAGTTGCAAGATTTGTGGTGTGTTGATTCAAAAAGTTCGGTAAGGATTCGATAAAATGTTGTGTCTACTATTGTAAAAGGTGGACAGAGAACTTTCAGCCATTCAGATCTTGAGGTATTCTCATTTTCATGTATTTTCTTTGCATGAAAATCAATTGTAAAAAGTGTATTCTCCATCAAGTGAAATTTAGCACTAAGTAGAGGAGAATAGCTTTTTAAAGGTTTCATACACTTCATCGGGTTGAGTTTTTGCTATTGTTGTTTTAAAGTTGTGAAGTGTATTCGAAGCATTCATTTGGTAGAAAGTTGTGTGAGCCTACTACAAGTTATAGATCATAATTTATTATGGGTGAATAAGTTTCATATTTTTGAAGAATGTCGAGTTTTATTTCACCTAGTATGTAGATGGTCAGTAAAGTTCCCAGATCCATCTCTACCAAGTGGTATATGCCATTGAATTTTAATGGTATTCATGGTTTCCCGAATAATATGCCTTATGATCTCAGAAACTATTTACTTAAGTTTAGTGGGAACCATGAAAATTCAGTCGGTCATCATGTTCAGTTGTTTAGTGACTTGGTTGGTGATTTTGAAATTGCTCATGAAGATGTTTAGATGAAGTTGTTTGTTCAGACTTTAGAAGATGATGCTCGGGACTGGTTTTCATTTTTACCAGCATGTTTAATTTCATCCTAGGATGAATTACTATTAGCCTTCATGATGCAGTTTGAGGAAAAAGTAAGCATCTCTGATTATTTTGATAAGTTTTTGAATATCCAAGTCAGGAATGGTGAGTTAGTTCCTAAATTTAATATCAGATTTGCAAAGGTTTTAAATGAGATTCCTGAAAGTTACAAGCTGGATGATCAAATGTGTTTAGTGGTTTATCTCGGAGCATTTGACAAGAAGATGATCTACCTGTTGAGAGATAAGGAACCTAAAACTTTGCATCAGGAATTCATGATAGCAATAGAGATTGAGAATAACATAAAATATGGCTTGAACTAGAGTCACTTCTCTATTAATGTTTGCCGGCAAGATGAGGTGCAAAGAACAAATCAATATCATATAGAATGTTTAATTTCAGATCAGCAAATAAGCACTCCTGCTATTGTAAATAGTTTTGTTGAAGATTCAAAAAGAAAAATATGTGAACATGAAATCTCTTTCTTGCAAAGAAGAAATGATTTCATTCATGCTGAATTGAATGCACATGTTTATTGTATTACAATAGCGAATGATAGAATTGATTCACTTGATGAGTTATGCATGCAAGATATAAATCCAGCCATTCATTTTCCCACTGATGATTTACATTGTGTTGAAAACATAATGAATCAGGAAGAGGAAAGGTATTTATCTCAGTATGAGGATGAAGAACCTAGAAGTGATGTATCAAGTGATAGAGATGAAATTGCTGATCCAACATATTGTGAAGAAGCATCATGTGAAGACAATGGTGAGACTTGTTGCTCAAGTCAAGAAGAGGATTATGATAGTACATATGCATCTTCATGTGAATCAGATGCTGATTGGGAAGAAGAAAGTAATAACGGGAGTGAGTATTCTCTTGCTAGTAAAGGTATGAGTACTATTTCTAAATGTGAAAGTGAGTTTCCATTTCAGAATTGTGTAAATCAGTTTGAGATTGAAAGTTATGAAGAAAATGTGTCTACACAATATGAAGACAAATAGGTTATCTATAAGGACATATTGCGTAATTGTGTAGAAGAATGTCTTGAGGATGCGTATAGTGATGATCAGTATATGAGTGATCCTAAGATTAATGCATCATCACCTATTAGTAAGATAAACGATGATTTTCTTGCAAGACATTTGAATCACCTACATGAAGACAATGGAAGTAACTTTGATTTATATTCTGCATGCTTCGTTGATGGAATTAATGATGTGTCTTCGAATGATGATTCTGATTTTGCTTCTTCATATGTTGAAAGCGCCTATGACAATGATGTTAGAAATAGTTTTAAAGTTTTCACTAATCTGTTATATGGTGAGGAGTTTGATGTTGATCAGCACATCACTTGTCCTAATGTCTACAAAAGCGCTTTGCATGGAATTATCAGTCCTCTTTTTGAAGTACACATGGACAATTTAGATTTAGTTGAGAATGAGTTTGATGATGATACTTTGTCTTACTGCTGTAAGATATTAGAATGTTCTTCTTCTAAGTTTGACAAAGAAAATGATTATGATGTTGCATCTGATGAGATATATGACAAGGTGTTTGACAAAGTTGTTCTTGAAAATCAACATGCACCTTGTATTAAGTTTTATGATGAATATTTTAATGCAAAGACTAATCTGTTTGCTAATTGTGAAGAACCATTTGAAGATTGTGGATTAGTTTCAGATTTTGATGTTGATGACATGTGTGAGTACAAGTCAGAGTGTTCATTTGATTCCTATCCGGTTATGCAAAGGGATACACAATTTGAAGGTATGAGTGGTCTTTTTTCCCGTGTTGAATATGATGCATTCATATTCAAAATTGTTAGCATGCCTGAGTCATTTGTTAGAGAAGATTTTCAATTTTAGCCTGATATTTTTGAGCATGTTGATCAGAACTTTCATAATAAGCAAGTGGTTGAAGATGAACATATTTTTTATTTGCATTGTGAAAGTCAAGGTTTAGATTTAGTTTTGCTAAATAAGTTGATTCAGAATGATAATATGATTGGTGAGATTGATATGAGTGAAAATTTCAGTTTACCTCATGAAAGTTCAAATGAGAATTATGTTTATGATAAAGGTAAAATTTTTTGTTGAAGTTCGGTGGCCCAGGGCCATCGTATGTACATAATATTGGTAGTTGTAGTTGTTCCCTTGCTTTCAATAAGCTGTTCGAGAGAAGTTTTGTTGTTCAAGTGTGTGGTTTGCTTCCTCCAGAGATCTTAAATTTTTCCATTCCTACAAGAGACATGCATCCCCAGACAGAGCCACTTTTGGGACTAAAAATTGTATGGTCAATTTTGAGCATCATTGAAAAATTGAGCCCTATAAATGCTTTGTGAAGCCTATGTACCCCATTGTTGATTTAATGCATAAATGGTGTTTAATGTTTCTAACACCCTTCATTTAGCCCATTCACATTTTCTATAATGATAAATTGATATTCTAAGCTGTTTGGCGAAGTCCTGTTTTGAGCCAATGTCTAATTTGCATTTTCACCCAAGTGTCAAACAGTGACAGGAGGGCATGTTTGCAATCTAATATCTCACAACCAAAAATGTTTTGTTACTCGCTATTTTGGGAGTGTTTAGTGTCCATATCCAAGAACCTATGTTTCAGATTTTGAGTCATTTTGAGTTTTTCTAACTAGCTTTTGAATCCCTCAAAGCTGGTCAGTTACTGTTTTCATGCATTTTTCAATTTGCACATAATTTTGGGAAGCCCTGTTTGACGTGCTATAACTTTGACCCAGTTGACCACAATTTTAAAATTCCTCTTGCGTTGCATTATAAACATTAGAGAATTTTTACCTTTCAATTTTCAAGTCTTGACGAATCCATTTGATTAGTTTCCAAATGCAATTCCAAACACAATTTCTAAAGTTATACTGGTGTCAGCATTTGCAAATTGTTTGGTACCCCTGTTCAGGACATCATAACTTGAGATATGTGATTGCCTAGATCGAATGGATTCTACCACTGTGTTGTCCTTTGAAAATACTTTAAGTGTGTCAGTTTGTAAGTCTTGATGAATCCATATGCACACTTTTCCAGGTCAATTCCATTTGTAAAAATCACTTTTCAGTCAGTGTTCCTAGTTGCAAAATTCCAAGTAGCCCACTTTGACAGATCGCCATTTAAGCCCTATGATTCATCATGAGCCCAATTCACAAATCCATAATGTCCTCATGACAGAGAACCAATGCCCTAGTTTTCGTCCTCCCATGTGTCAGTTTACCTAGTTTTTGAAGCCGATTCTGAACCAAGTTTAGTGTTTTCTGACATGTTTTCTTGCAGGAAGTTCTGAAGGGTCAAATTTGACAATGAATATATTTTGACCATGAATTCATCATGAGATGAGATCTGACCGGGTGAAAGTATGTGGAACAAAGAGTCAGTGTGTTAGTTTTCAGATCCTGACCACGTGTTTGGGTCAGTTTTTAAAGGTAGTCAATAGACCTCCTGGCATTAGATTCATAGTTGGCAGAAAGTGACAAATTGAGTTTTTTTTTAACAATCAATCTGTGATCAAAATTGTTTCCAATTAGTTTGAGAAGGTCAGTGGGTTAGTTTGAGAATCTAGTTGTTCAAAAATGAAATTTGTTTAGCCAGACCCTTTTTGGAGCCCGACTAAATTTATCAGAAAATAAGAGATCAGTTGACCAGAACAAAATCACATTTGTTTTGAAGGACAGAAGATGTGATTTATGAAGATGATGACAAAGATAGGTCTCACGATGTTAAAGCTCATTTGCTTGTTCCTAACAACCAAATTGGATGCTTGCTTGGTAAGGGTGGAGAAGATCAAGTTTTATTCACGGGGTAAAGAATAGATAAGGAATATCTTTTAACTAAAATAAGTATTTTATTTAGACAAAAGACAAAGTACAACAGCTAAAAATCTAGATAATTGCAAAAGCTAGTGGATCTGTATTTCATTAATGTATCTCCCCTGAAGCAAATATGAACTATAGTACACCCAAATTTTCCAGGAATCAATACTGAGGGCGCCCAGTCTTCAGACTTGGTATGAAAATGCATAAATTGAAGCATTCAAAAATGAGTGCATATTGCTGAATGGAGCTTTGTTAGATTGCTAAATGTTGAAAGAGGAAGAGTTTTAGAAGAGATTGCTCACGCATGGGAGCATTCAAAGCATGAGAAAGAAAGAGAAACTCACATGAAAGAGAAACCTGTGCCAACTTAGCAAGTGTTCCACCTTTTTCAGAAGGAGACCCTCACGTTTTAAAAAGAGAGCCTCCAATCTACCAAAAAAGAGAGCAATCCCATGCCAAATCAAGAGTCAACACTGTTAAACAAGAAACCACGCAGAAAAGGAACTGAGACACCATCAGAGCTGGAGTGAATTCTGAAGGCCAACAAATAAGTTCCTCATCCAAAATCAAGAGAAGCCATACGCAGAAGGAAAGGAACAGTTCGGGTTTGATTTCCATAGACTATGCAATGAAAAGAGCTAGTTTAGCAGCCGCAGCAACAAAGTAAAAGTGCAGTCAAAGCTGCAGCATGCAAGTAGCCCACGTTAGAGATTATAGCGGCAATGCAAATGAGGATGTTCGCACATAGACTTGGAAGAAGTCTCATGCCAAATAGCAAATAATTGCTATACTGTAGATTAAGATGCCAAGTTTGGAGCAAGATCCATGCTTGGTTAGAAAAGCCTCACAGTAGAGGAAGATGCGCACGAGCTAGCTTGGAGAGCGTAGAACAAAGAAGAGACTTTTTAATCAATAGGGTCATCTCAGGGAAGACACGTTATAACAAAGAAGCGCATGCAAGAAAAAATCTACGCCATGGGCAAATAAGCCACCTCTCACACTAACACCAGGTTAAAAGAAACATTTATCCCACATCGCTTGTGGGGAGGTGTTTTTAGACATTTATATACAATTCTACACAATGTATTAAGTGTCTTGTGATAAGCATTTTTTGTAAAGACAAAGCATGCTTTCGCTTGGGCGTGTGTGGGAGCTAACATGGAAGATAGTTGGCGGGTCATTCAAAATATAATTTTGAACCAATGAATGGGCATGATGATGTGGCATCAAAAATTGAGATGTGATCAGATGAGGACAAGTGTCCCAATTGGACGGTGCGTGCTTCCTTCCATTATGAAGTTGCAGGGTAGATAAAAAATGCAAGAAAGCAGGCAAGGTGATGTGGGCCTGGGGCACAAGCGATGTGGAAGATGAGCGTCGAATAAAAAACCACCACATGGCAAGGATGAAGCAAGCGGAAATGATGTGGAACCACAGGAAAAGCTTCAAACAGAGGCACAGGATGCTGCCACGTGGCAGATTTGACGCACAGTGCATTTTTGCAAAATGAAGATGCGCACTAGTTAAATAATGTGGGATTATGGAATGGTGACATGTGGCACGAGTCATAAGGTGATGATGTGGCATCTAAGGAGCAATGGTTAGCCAATCAGAGGCTGCCACATGGCAAAAAGTCAATCAAAGACTAGTTGACCCGAGGGGAGAAATAAGGAAAAGGCAAATAGTTTTAAAAGTGATATTTAAAATTATTTCTCTCATATGCACGTTAAATTTTTCTTAATGCAAAACAGGGCATTTAATCTAAAGTTTAAACTTTAGATTGAATTAAATTTTTGAAAATTTTAAAATCTTAAGTGCAAGCTTGAACTTTCAACCAGAGGGGCATTTTTCAAACAGACTTTCAGTAGGTTTTTGGTATGCGACATAGCCTTATCATATACCATCAGAATCGGAAAAAGATGAACTTTTCGATTCCAGAGTTAGTTTTTATACAAGAAGCTATCTGTTCGAAAAATGTGAGGTTTTCTGTTAGGTAACCATATGGCAACTATTTTCAGTTATGAAAGTTCAGAATTGAATTCTAACAAAGTAATGGCTTGAATGGCTTAAAGAGATAGTGAAAATGCAGTTGGGGTCACATTCACTCATTAAAAAATGAAGTTTTCACCAGTATTTTCATAAGGTAGATCAGATTCTTTAGTAAATCAAAAGGTTTTCATCATTTGAACAAAGATATTTCTCCAATCAATTAGACAAGAATGATGAAACAAAAATCAAATCAATGGTAGAAAGAAGAGAGAGATGATTCAGTTGCAAAAGATTGAATTCCAAGTGGATAGATGGCAATTGCATATCAAATCCAAGAATTCACTTCTTATTATATTATTCTTTCTTTCTTCCATTGTGGGGTTTCCAGTCTTTTGGAGAAAATTGGCACACTACTGTGATACCAGGGTTTTGGTCCAGCCTTGATGCATTCCCAATACTGTGAAACCTTTCTTTCAGCATAACTTCTCTTGTATTGAACAACATTTTGTCTTTTATGCAAATAGTTCTTACCTATTACGTAGTTTGGCATTTCAATTTCATGCATCTCCTATATTTGTTTCAAAGAAATAAATAGAATTCAACAGTGAGTTAATCTGCTTTCTGGTATCTTGTCTCCCATTCATGTTGTCTATAATCTCTTGTGTTTTGTAAACAAAGAATATGAAACTCAGTTGTAATCTATTGGTTGTATATGTTGATTTATTTTTCTGGTAACTCAAAGGGTTATGTAAATGCTTAATTCATCATCATAGTATTGCAAATCTCAGGAAGGGATAGGTCGAGTATGAGATTCAGAAGGATGCAAATGTCTAATTCATAAAGTGGATAGATAGATCAGGAAAGTCCTGATATATGGCATATATCAATGACTTTCTAGGATGTGTGTTAGGGATTTGTGTGACTGCCCAATAGATAAGGCACTGGTCATCTTGAAAGATCATAGGCTTATGTTGATTCATGTCATGGTTTGCTGAAAATCTGCATTATTATTCAATTGTATTTCCCTTTTATGCTGAAAGAGCTATAATAGAATGCCCTCACTCAGCTTATGAGGTTCCTAGATCTGCATTTAGCTACTGTAGATTGATTTTATTTCATGAGTTATCAGGAGAAATAAGGGTTTTATCTGCTTCATATTAGATTCAGTGTATGCTTTGATAACTGGTACCATATGAAGAATCTATAGGTATACCCACCTAGGTTTTGCAGAACCTGAAGAAGAAGGAGGGTCAAGCCTTATAGTTGGCCTGGTGTCTGAATGGGCATGTTGAAAATGGGAGTTAGCTTCCTCTAGAGGTGTTTTGTTCTCGTCGGGATAATTGAAAACCCTCCAGCATTTTCAAACACCAACAAGTAGGGCTATCTCCAAAAGCTACTAACTCATTCTTGACAAGTGTAATCCTAGTGAGATAACTTGTGATGTCTTCTCTCTGGTTCATTCAGGTATTCTTCAACTTCTCTTTCAGAATCATCTTCTTGTTGGTGGTAGGATTCTTGTATAGATTTAAAATGGCATTTCACATCTTTTCCATTGTGTTTAGCTCTGAGATAGGTCAAAAAATATGATCCTTGACACCATCAAGGGTTATCCTCCTCACCTTGGAATCATAATTCTTGTATGTTGCAATTTTTGTCACATCTAGAGGTACAACTACAACATAGGTAACATAATACTTGATATCATTCTCTTCCAACAATAAAGGAAGTCTTGCCTTTTAGACATCAAAATTTGAGGCACCGTCTAATCTATCTAGATCTCTCAAACTAGCTAAAGGAATCTCAATGGATTAAAGCAATAATAAATTTAAAGAGATCAAAGTAGGTTTTATAAACCCTTAATTTCTCTCCTAGGGGAAAACTTTTCTACCCTCAACACTGCAACGATACCATGCCAAAATTACTATTGCAATCATTGATTATTAATCTCATATCTTAAATGATTATATAACTATTAAAAATTAATTCATAGCTAATATCAATAAATAACACAACTACAACTTTAATACAAAAAGAATCAAGCAACATAATCACATAATATTTTTATTCAAATCAATCCTGGAAATGCCCCTAGGGGAAAATCAATTAAACACATGAGGAACTATATTAACTTCAACAAATCAAGAGATACAAAATTCCTTGCCTCTTACTGGTAGAACTCTAACAACCTCCCAATTTCTTTTGCTAATATTCATCTTTTGCTATCTCCAATGTTATCATTTTTCCATTGCTAACACTATAAGACTATTTTCTACTACTTTGAATTCATTTGATAACACTGCAAATGCTTCTCCAACTTGTGTTCTCCAAATGCCCCCTGACTCCCTTTTATACTACTCCTATTGGAAAACCAATGACCAAGATTTATTTTCAATCAATGGTTGAGATTAAAACAAACTAGCAACCAATAACAAAATTGGTTTCTAGTTACTTCTAAATGCGGTCAATTCTTTAACAAATAATTGTCCATACTCTAACTAATTAGTTGTTAAAACAATTATTTACTAAATAATGACATACAGATGAACAATTGTCTAAGCTAACTCAAATAACACAAAGAAATATGTGGTTGTTTTGGTGTTGATGGTAGTGATTGCATTGGTGATCTGTAGTAGGAGAGGGGTTGAAGGGAGGGACAATGCTGATTAGATTGGAGATGTCTATCGTCTCCTAGTTTCTAACTATAATATAAAATTGAGTATTATACAAATACCATCATCTCCTAGATATTCTTTTAAGGAAAATGTAACTAACACTTTTCCAAGCCCCCTGAGTCGATGAAAGCTACTATGCCTTCAACTTCTAGTAATTAACTCAAATGTGTTTAGTGGATAGTTGAGAAATTATTGTTTTAGTTGTTCATTTGTTCTTTTAGTAGTAGCTCAGCAAGAAATCAACTTATCTTCCTATTAGAATTAGTAATATTTCCTTGGTTGTATTTATTAAATAGGATAAACCAAGGTATCCCTTATGCATTTTGTCTTCTTGTTCATGTTTGAGGACAAGTCATTTTTGTAATTCCTTTATTAAGGAAAATAGTTTATTCCTCCTTAAGCAGATTATGACACTTGCTATGCACACACTTATGAATGTGACAATCATTCACATGGGAGTTACTAAGTACCTCCTCTTCTCATCTCTATATAAGAGATGATGCTCTCTCATTCTACATAACACACACTCACTATGTAGTTTTTCGTAATGAGCCTATGGCTCCATCTCTCTTTTACTTTCTCTTTCATTCTTTAGGTTTTTTTCTTTTTCATATTATACGATTTTCTTTGTATGATTTATTTATGAATTAGAGATAGATAATGAAGATAAATATAGTGAAGAATATAAGCGCGCATGCATGTGCGCGCTTGCATGCATACACACACACAGATGTGTCATTTCTTTTTAGATCTTTCATCTAGAAACTGCTTATCTTCACAATCGCTCAAAATAATTTACCATAAAACATTCTGCAAGCAATATAGTGTGCCAAAAATAGGTGTGCACTAAATCCACATTGCAAGTTAATAACTAACAAGCACTATAATGTAACGATGATGAAAAAAAATAATTTAGCAATTAACAAATAGAAATTTGATAGATTTAGCTATATTAGACTAATGTATATATGTATGTGACAATTATCAAAATTTATATATAGAGGTGGGATATATAGGGATAAAGAAGGATGGAGAGATAACAAGATAATGATAGAGGGAAAGGCAAGATAAGAAATATGGAGGTTTCTCTTAGATATGGAGGTAGAACAAGAAGATTGAGATAAATATGAATATAGAGTTAGAGCAAGAGAAATAAGTGAAAAATAGATAGAAAGATAGAGATAGACCATGAGGTAAAGATAGAAAGAGATATAAGATGATACATAAAGAGACACAGAGTGAGATACGTAGAAGAAAAATAAGAGAAAACTAAACATATATGGTCAAAGAGATTGAGAGGAAATAAATATGGACAATGAAACCAATACTTAGTTACCCTTTCATACCTATTTGGCATATATCCAAAGTCTAAAATTTGGTTGTCACTGGGGTCAAAATTTTCATGTACAATACTCACAGTGAATTGACATTATGAGGGAGGACCAGCTGAATAGGATACCTTTGAGTTTAACATATTTTAATTTGAAAAATATTGTACATCAGGGATGATGCTATTTTGGTATCAATCAAGGCTTATAAATGCTAGCGCATGACTTTTGCATTACCTGTAATGACCAATTCCCTACCCCAAACGTGCACCACTTGAATTCTTCTCTTCATAAATACAGGTAAAAATCAATAAATGTTTTATAGAGGCCAAGTCTATGTATTAATCAAGTTAATATTATTATAGTCTATCAAATAATTATGTTTTCATACAAAATGATTTGACAAGTTTAATAGTAAGGGGATATTTAATAAGGATTGCATTGTCTAACAAGAGACGCAATGCGTCATAGTTCCTGCCTAACATATAATGGTTGTAGAGGTGTAGAGGAGTGGGAATCTAAATTAACATTACGAATGCATTAATTTTTTCCTAGAAATGCACTTGTGATCTGATAGGATTGCTCATTTTTTTTGTTAAGTTCTCATGCTATATTATTATATCTTTGAGCATTTAAACCCAAGAATAAGAGGCTAAAGTCCCTAATATGACACTAAGTACTTAATATCATACTACGATCAATACATATGCTTTAGAAAAATTTGCACCTTCTACATTGACAACTTAAATTATGTGCAATGAGGAAAGATATCCATACCAATATTTGAATTATAGAACTTGAAGAAGTGATGAAGCATTTGGAGTATCACATTATATGTTTAAGCATACCATGCATGCTACTAGAGAACCATAAGTAGTTGGAATAACTCCCCCAACTATGTATTATTCTCATCTTGATTATCAAATGGAACTCACACTATTTTTTATCATTAGAACTGGACAAAAACTAGGATAGAGATATAGATAGAGATAAATAACAACATAACCATATATGCAGAGGAAAAAATGATAGATAATATAGAGGAGGAAGAGGAAGAGAGATAAAATAGTAAGATAGAGTGATACCAACATAAGTTGTGTGTGTGAGAGAGAATTAAATATAATTATTTTTCTTTAAAAAAAAAATAGTCAAAATAAATTAAAATATATTATATTTTAATTAATGAAACTAAGAATTTAATTTTTATATTAAAACTCACATTTCTATTAGAAAAAATGAAATGTATTGAAATATAAAAACATTTTATAAGTAAAACTAATTGTTTAATTTTACAAAATTAGATAACGTTTACTATTTAATGTTTTGTATTTCCAAAATTTCCATTTTAATTATGAAATAATATCTATATAATTTAATATGTACATTTGTAAATAATAAATAGATGTAATACATATAAATTTGATGTTGATGAATAAATATGATGCAATAAATAAGAAATAAAATATAACTATTTAATTTTAATACATAGTTTTTAAAAACCTAATAATAATTTATATATCTTTTAAAATTGAATTATTTCTATTTTGTGGTTATTTCTTTAATATGTTTTTTGATCTAAAATATAGTTATTAATTTAATATTAAAATATATATTTAAGTTTTAAATGTATTTAAACTAAATGATAAATTGTTTAAATAAAAAATATTAATAATAATAAATAATATAATTTAAAAATTGTAACACTTATCAATTATACATATTACAAACATTATTATAAAGTATAATTAAAAATAATATTGTTTATTTTATTTTTATAAAAGTAAAATAATAGTAATAATTTAATTAACACACACACACATGTAAAATTTGAACTTATGCATTACATGAAGTTTTAGGAACAAGTTATATCAAATAGTAAAAAAAAAATCAATGTAAAACTAATAACAAATATATTTAAAATAAAAAATAAAAAATATTTAATAGATTCTAATAATTAAAATTGATTAGACATGTTGTGTGAGGTGGAAGATAAAATGATTGAAAAAATAAAATCTTATCAACTTGTCACAAATCTGGAAAAGATAAATTTATAATTAATACATTCATTAATGCATTGTAAGATGAAGTTGTTAGAAAATATTTTGATTTTTTCTTGAATAAAATTAATTTTCTCCCCCACCAAAAATAGTATGGACCAATAGAATGGATGAAAAATGTGACTTATAAAATAAAGGAAAAATTAGAAAAGGATATAAACAATTGAAATCTTATATAATCTTTTAAATTTTTGGGTTTGATTGGTTAGTGTTAATGTCATATTTTGTTTGACATGAATGCGTAAGTATTCCTGCCTTGACATGAACTAATAAATGAAATGTTCCTTTTTAACATTTTGACATGTAAAATCGTGGCGAGTGACATATTTGATAGCCCCTAAATATCATAAATTAAAGAACACGTTAAGCTTGATATTTTAACAGTTTCTCCTTTCGATTATTATACGGTTAAATAAAGTGGGAGTAACAATTCTTTCTTTTTTTAAACTATCATACAAAGAAATATCATGTAAAAGATCCTCCACTAGTATGTTTTCAAGGTCTTCCAAAGGAATCCAACATCAGCTATAAAACATTCAAAAGTAATCTCTTTCGTTAGTAAAAATCCTTTTCCACAACGTCATAGAGGAACTCAATTAAATATAATAAAAAATGAAAGGTATAGATTCATTCCAAAGTACTTATAGTACATCTGCACCATCCATAGTGGAAGTCTGACTATGAATTTGAGTCACTTTCTAAGCGTTTGTTAAGTGTGCTTAATGGCACATCTTGCTAAACAAATATAAGTAGTCTATACAAAAGAGATTAGGTTTCGAAAATATTTGGAAGTGGTATGATAACATTAATAATGAGATTATGGAGTAATCTGTTTTCCAACAAGTTTTATGATAATCATATTTTATTAGTCCCTGTCTAGGTAGGGCACTAATGTTTAATGTTTTCATTAGACCTCCTCTTAAATAAAATTTGTATAGAACATATTTACTAAAGGCTGATATTTTTGAGATATAATTTTAAAATCATTTATGACACTGAAACAATTTAATTTTGATTGGTCACTTATCAATTTCCTGGGCTTAATTCAATTTTTTTTAAATTGAAAATAGTGGAAATTACCTACTCTAACAAGAGCTCTGTGGAGCACGAGTCCCTACCTACTGCAAAAAGTATGAGATATTATTATAACTAAATATGTGTAATATTGCTTAGATATATAATATGTGAATAGACAATATTAATATTTTGATATTAGTTCTAGATATTAGTTTGATATTTTTTCACAAAAGATTAACATTTATGTATTATAAAATATATTTGATTATAATTATATAGAAATATTACTTAGTTAATTATTATTACTTTATAGATATATAGAAATTAAGTTTAGGAAAATTTTGTGAATCATATGGTTAATATATTAAATCCTGATGTGATGGAAATGTGAAAAATTGAATTTGACTTGTACTATATATGACATTTAAAGCTTGTATTATATTAGTTTACATCACTATATTTGTAAATAAAAAATTGAGTTGTACTATGTATGACATTTAAAGCGTGTATGAGTTTACATCACTAAACACAATCTTAATTTGAAGTATTAACATCAAATATATTTTTAATTTTTAATTTTCAAAATTTTAATTATTTTTTATGATTGTTTTAAATTTTTATAATAATTATTAATACTAAATAGCTATTATAATGTTTTCAAATTACAATTAAAAATATCTATATATCTTTACCTTTATATTCTCTCAAGATCTAAAATATAATTTAAAAAATATATATTTATTAGTTTCTTCTATAATTAATAAACAATCTATGTTCTTAAAATATTTTCGATATTTGCAAAACTAAATTTAAAAAAATAATTTAACAATAAAATGAATCAAGCTATAAATATATATAAAGGGATAATCTCTTGATTCACTTGATTTCTTTTGTCATAATTAAACACGGCTTATCATATGCATAATATCATTAGATGATTTATTTTTTTATAACTCCTTCCTTCACACTATATTAGCAACGAAATAGAATAAAATATTAATTGTAAGACTGATAATGCTACCTAATTCAAAGTTGCCAGCATCTTGGCGGTACCAGAATGTAGAGATCGTGAGTGAGGTGATTCTAAAAGTTAACCATTGTCTGATATGGTTAAACAGGATTAACGGTGTCAAATGGATTCTCAGCCACCCGTATGTGTTGATTATCAACGGTCATATAAGGGAACTAACAGAATAATAAAAAGAAATTTGTCTTGCTTTAGTTTACTACCCAATGAAGGTCCAATCACTGACATGGGGAACAGTCACATTATCCAAACAACTAGCAATGTTAGAAAGTACTATTAAGTGAAATTAATGTTCAGATATATTTCTGAATTTTTGAACTATGAAAATACCATAAAACCCTAGGAAAATTACAATTGACCAATTGAAAAATAGAAATAAACTAACATAAATTAATTTAAAAAATAGAAATCTTGTCAAACTTTAGAACTCGAGTATTTTTAGAATTGCATAAATTAAATAAAAGAGTCTAGTAAAAAAAAGGGGTAATGCAATCTCCACCACATATATCTATTTCACAATCTTAGACCATAATTCGCTCATTTTATACATAAATTTTCTTGACCTAAAGGTGGGAACATCCGAGTTAGATATCAACCCAAGCACATGGTCTTTCATCTTTATTGACTTTGAAAATAATGCCGCCCTAAAGTCCAAAGTCTAATGACGCCCATCACGGCACCTTCCTTTGGGTCTTTTCCACATCACCCGACTCCCTAATTTGCAAATTTCCATCGACTTAGGCAATGCAATATCAAGCACCAGTAGTGTTAAATATATATCTTCATATATATGGAATGCTTTTCTTCAAGTGGCTTTACAGAGAGAGATGGAAATTATGAAGAAATGTGTGGCCATGTTCTTGTTGTGAGAAATACAAATTAAATTTAACTCACAACTTAACCCTAAACCTAAAAATTTTACCTCGCACTTAAAAGTTGCTCGGCACATGAAGGTGCCCAGTGCCAATTTTACTCGGCATTTGATGGTGCCGAGTGGCAGGTTGCTCAGCACTTGAAGAAAAGTGCTCGACACAGGAGGGTGCCGAGTGCCAGATTTACTCGGCACTTGCTCCACACTTGAAAGTGCCAAGTGATAGGCAACAGGTGCCGAGTGAGCTCGGCACAAAGAGGAGCTCGACACTTGCACAGGAAATGCTCAGCACCAATGGATGCCGAGTGAACTCAGCTCCAATTGAGAAAGAATATGCCGAGTGTTCTATTTCAAACTTAAGAAATATAACTTAGGAAATATTTCAATGTGAATGCTTTCACCATTAAAACCAGAAAGCCAAAGCTTTAACCTTTCAACCAAACTTGTCAAATGTAATGAATAGAAGATGAAGAACAATAGATTAAGTATGCTACTTGCTTTCTATTCAATCTTTCACTAAACTATTACAAAATTTGGGAGCATTCGGCTTCAACCAAAAAAACCTAAAATAACCCTAAATTGATAATACTTCAAACTTCAATAAACTTTAAAACCTGAAACTCTAATGGCTACATACAATGGTGCCTAGAGCAATCACTGCTTCAACAGTACAAATCCAAACAACAACAAACTTACAAGGTGAACAAAGGAGACACGTGCAACTGCAGGCACAAACTTCCTTCTTCCTTCCTTCCTTCTCAGCTCAGCTCTGCAACTTCTCTCTGATCTACTTGATCTGCAAACTCTCTACAGAATGAATGAATAATCATTCCTTTTGTCTCATTCCATTTTGCCCCTCTTTTTTGATTTCAAAAATTTCACCCACCGTATTTATGTTTGTCTGTTCTGGATGTCAGAGGTGGTAGGTGAGCGTTTGGCTCAAGGGGCAAATGTATACTGTCGTAATAAATATTCCAACACTCTGAGCCAAACAAAAGACAAAGATCACAACTGATCCACATCAACTACACCAAGATTCTCTCTTAGGTGTACAAAAATCCCAATGCCTAATGGCTTTGTGAAAATGTCTGCTAGCTGTTGCTCAGACTTACAAAAATTCATTTTGATATCCCCATTCTCCACCAACTCTCTGATGAAGTGATATCTGATTTCTATGTGTTTGCTTCTCCCATGGAAGATTGGATTCTTAGACAATACAATTGATGAGATGTTGTCACAATAAATTGTGGTTCCATCTTCTTGCCTTTTATTCAAATTTGTCAAGATCCTCCTTAGCCAAATTATTTGACATGCTGCTGCATTTGCTGCAATGTATTCAACCTCTTCTATAGATTGAGCAACAATAGGTTGCTTCTTGGATGCCCATGAAATTGCACCCGATCCCATATGAAACATGTATCCAGAAGTGCTCTTCCTATCATCTAAACTTCCAGCCCAATCATTATCAGTGTAACCAACCGAATTGAAATCATCATTTGTAGTATACAAAATCTCAAATCCCTTGGTACCTTTCACATACCTTAGGATCCTCTTTCCCGCTTGCCAATGGGAATCTTTTGGTGTTTCCGTAAATTTGGAAATAAAACTTACTCCATGCATTAGGTTTGGCCGAGTTGCAGTCAAATACATTAAACTTCCAACCATACTCTTGTATAATGTTGGATCCACTCTCTTGCTAGAGTCTTCCTTGCCCAACTTCAGACCTACTGCTGTTGGTGTGGAGGTTGCCTTACTATTCTGCATTTTGAATCTCTCCAAGATCTGCCCTGCATATTTTTCTTGAGAGATGAATATGCCATCATACATTTGTTTTACTTTTATGCCTAGATAGTATTTCAAGAGACCGAGGTCTATCATTTCAAATTCACTTTTCATGGCCTTTTTAAACTCACCAATTAGAGCCTTATCATTACCAGTAAAAATTAAATCATCTACATACAAGACAAAAATCAATACATTACCATCTGTTGCCTTGATGTAAAGAGTGGGCTCACCATTACTTTTGTTGAAGCCATTGCTCATCAAATGTGAGTCAATCCTATTGTACCATGCCCATGGAGCTTGCTTGAGCCCATAAAGAGCTCTCTTCAATCTATATACTTTATGTTCTTCACCTGCAACTTCATAACCAGGTGGCTGCTCAACATATACTTCTTCTTTCAATACGCTATTAAGGAAGGTGGACTTCACATCCATTTGAAATACCTTCCATTTGTGCTAAGCTGCAATTGCTATGACAGCATGCACAGTTTCCATTCTTGCAACTGGGGCATAGGTCTCATCATAATCTCTTCCATACTGTTGTTTGCAGCCCTTGACTACCAGCCTTACCTTATGCCTATCAATCTTGCCTTTAGCATTGCATTTGGTCTTGTAGACTCATTTCACTCCAATCACTTGTTTCTTTGGAGGCAATTCTATTAACTCCCATGTCTCATTCCTTTCTATGGCATCTATTTCCTCATCCATGGCCTTACACCATTTCTTCTCCTTAATAGCTTCCTCAAAATATATTGGATCACTATGAGAAAATAATTCAAAATTAACACTCTCATCATAATCTTCATACCTTTCATCTTGGTATATCTCCCTAAGACCCTTGGTCTTTCTTGGTAACAGAGAGGAGAGTGTGGGATTAGAATCTTTGTTGTTGCTACATTGCTGACTAGCTCGATCTTCATTGGTACTCGACACTAACACTCGGTCATGCCTAGAGGAGCTCGACAATGTTTGAATCTACTTGCCTTTTCTTCTATTTGCTCCTTCTTGTTGTTGTTCATTAGCATCTTCTTCACTCATAATTGGCACTTTACTTGAAGTGCTTGGTGACTCATCAATTGAACCATACCAAGACTGATTTTCAAAAAATTCCACATCTCTTGAAAGCATCATCTTGTTGTTCAATGGATCGTACAATTTGTATGCCTTTGATTCTGGGCTGTACCCTATGAAAATGCATTTCACACCTTTGTCATCCAATTTCTATCTTTGCTCTTTAGGCACATGTGCATATGCTACACATCCAAACACCCTTAAGTGTTCAACTATCCATCTTATTCGTGACCAAGCTTCCATTGGAATTTTGTCATGGATTGCCTTTGCAGGACACCTATTAATTAGGTAAACTACTGTTGCCACAGTCTCTCCCCAAAATTCAGTTGGGAGACCTTTCTCTTTCATCATGCTCCTTGCCATTTCAACAATGGTCTTGTTCTTTCTTTCAGCCACTCCATTCTACTGTGGTGTATAGCTGGTTGTGAGCTCTTTCTTAATGCCATGTTTCCTACAAAAATTTACAAAATAATTGGATGTATACTCCCCTCCTCTATCTGATCTAAGGACCTTGATATAGTGTCCACATTCTCTTTTAGCCTGGGCTTTAAATTCTTCAAATTTATCAAATGCTTCAGATTTATTCTTTAAGAAATACACCCATGTCCTACGATTGAAATCATCAATGAATGTCATAAAATATGTACTCCCCCCAATGGAAGTAACTTGCATAGGACTGACTATGTCAGTATGCACTAATTCAAATGGAAATCTAGCCCTCCTAGAATTTCTAGAATTAAAGGGAAGCCTATGTTGCTTACCCAAAATACAAGCCTCACTCTTGTCACATGAATTTCCTATGCGTGGCAAACCTTCTACCATTCTTTTATTTGACAATAAATTTAAACCAGCATAGCCAAGATGACCATACCTAAGGTGCCATAGCCGTGAGGGGTCTTCAATCACACTCCTTAGAGCTGATTGTGTGGGAGGTGCAACATGAACTTGAGATGAGAAACATGTCTCAATCCACAAGGGAAACATTCTGTTCTTGGTCATTTGAACTGCTACAAGTAGGTTCTTACTCCCATCCTTTTCTTGAATGATACACATGTCATTCTCCATCAGCACTTTGTATCCATTTTGAATGAGCTGACCAATGCTCATCAAATTGTGCTTCATACCAGGGGCAAAATACACATTTTCTATTTTCCTTTTCTCACCTTTCTTGGTGCGAATCATAATAGATCCTTTGCCCACAACTGGTAGGGTTCCATTGTTACCCATCTTAATTTCTGATTTGAAACTCTTGTCAATGAATGAAAACAAGGTTTTATTGCCACTCATGTGGTTGTTACATCCACTATCGAGGTACCAAACCTCAGGGCTTCCTTCTTCACCAACATTACACATGATGAAGGTAGTAGCATTGGGTCCACTTCCCATGTTCACATCAGCCACATTTGCTTGTCCTAACTGATCATTCTGCTTCTTCCAGCATTCATTTGCATAATGCCCATATTTATGACAGTAGTAGCATTCTAAATTACTCTTATTTGAGTTGTAGTTTTTCTTACCTCCTCTTGAAGTATTTTGTGAGCTATTTGCTCCATCTGCTCTTCCTGAGCTTTATGCTGCAACATTCTTTTGTTCTCGATTACCTCAGCCTCTGCCTCTGGAGTTTCTGCCTGAGCCATTCCTTCCTCTCCCCCCTCCTCTTGGATTTGACTAAGCCTTGAATGCTTTCTCTTGGGAAGATGAAGAAGTAGATCTATTGATCCTATGCTCATGGGTTTGAAGTGTACCCATCAACTCATCCATTGTCAAAATAGTGAGATCTTTTGCCTCTTCTATGGTCATGACCAAATGGTCATATTTATGAGGTAAACTCCTCAATATCTTTTTCACTATCCTCTGCTCTTGATAGTCTTCTCCATTTGACTTCAATTGATTAATTACATTGGAGGTCCTTGAACTGAAGTTTGCAACTAATTCAATTTCCTTCATCTGAAGCTATAGCTTTATAGTATGAACTTTATTAGTCCCCTTAAAGTTTGTCTCAAGGATATCCCATGCTTCCTTTGCATAATTTGCTGCTGCAATCTTAGGGAATGTAGTCTTTGTCATTGCTGCTTCAATAAGACTTAATGTCTTTGCATCTTTCCTCCTTGACTCTTTCAAATGAGTCTTCTGTGCATTTGTGAGGGCAGCATACTGAGTTGAATCAGTCACATCATTGAATCCATTAACCACAAACTCCCACAAATCATTTACAACCATAATGGTTTTTATTTTCTTTGCAAATGTATCATAATTCTGTCCATTAAAGGATGGTGGCTACTGCCATATCTTTGCTGCATCTCCTGCCATGTCAAATATCCCAAGAAAAAAAATGCCCTAACTCACTGTGGATGTGGGGCGTCAAAGCTCTGATACCATGTGAGAAATACAAATTAAATTTAACTCACAACTTAACCCTAAACCTAAAAATTTTACCCGACACTTAAAAGTTGCTCGGCACATGAAGGTGCCAAGTGCCAGTTTTACTTGGCACTTGATGGTGTTGAGTGGCAGGTTGCTCGGCACTTGAAGAAAAGTGCTCAGCATAGGAGGGTGCCGAGTGCCAGATTTACTCGGCACTTGCTCGGCACTTGAAGGTGCCAAGTGACAAGCAACAGGTGTCAAGTGAGCTCAGCACAAAGAGGAGCTCGACACTTTCACAGGAAATGCTCGGCAGCAATGGATGTTGAGTGAACTCGGCTCCAACTGAGAAAGAAGATGCCAAGTGTTCTATTTCAAACTTAAGAAATATAACTTAGAAAATATTTCAACGTGAATGCTTTCACCATTAAAACCAGAAAGCCAAAGCTTTAACCTTTCAACCAAACTTGTCAAATGCAATGAATAGAAGATGAAGAACGATAGATTAAGTATGCTACTTTCTTTCTATTCAATCTTTCACTAAACTATTACAAAATCTAGGAGCATTTGGCTTCAACCAGAAAACTCTAAAATAACCCTAAATTGATAATACTTCAAACTTCAATAAACTTTAAAACCTACAACTCTAATGGCTGCATAAAATGGTGCCTAGAGCAATCATTGCTTCAACAGGACAAATCCAAACAACAACAAACTTACAAGGTGAACAAAGGAGACACGTGCAACTGCAGGCACAAACTTCGTTCTTCATTCCTTCTCTGCTCAACTCTGCAACTTCTCTCTGATCTGCTTGATCTACAAACTCTCTATAGAATGAGTGAATAATCATTCCTTTTGTCTCATTCCATTTTCCCCCTCTTTTCTGATTTCAAAAATTTCACCCACTGTATTTATGTTTATGTCTGTTCTGGATGTCAGAGTTGGTAGGTGAGCATTTGGCTCAAGGGGCAAATGTATACTGTCGTAATAAATATTCCAACACTTGTTGATGGCGGTGATTGTGCTGCTTATTGGAATTGTAGAATCTTTCTAGTTATTAATAAATTGGAGCCCACCTCGGATACAATTTAATTTTTAATATTCAAAAGTGTTCTAGATTTATCTTCATTCCAAATTTATATAGGTCAATTATCCCAAATTTCATTTCTTATCGTGTTGATGTTGAATGTAAAGTTCAATTGTTCATTTCCTATTCCTTGACTGTTTGTTGGAAAAGTCTTATGTAATCAAGCTTAAGTTGCAATTAGGGTCCCTTGGGCTATAAAAATAGAAATATAGGAATAGGAATTGTTATTCTAGAATAGTTATTCAAGAATAGAAAATAGGTTTACATGTTCCTATTCTCTATTTTGTTCAGCCATTATTTGATAGGAATTCATGGACCTAGAAATTTATGTTTTCTAAAATAAATAAGACTAGAATAGGAATTTGTATTCCAATTCTACCTATATAGATGAAATTGCAAATACTTATTTTTTTGCCAAACTTGGAATACGTATTATTATATATTCCTATTCTCAATTCCGATTTGATACACCAAAAGAGAGAATTCAAAATTTTAAGAATTTACATATGCCTATTCCATTAGTTTTCCAGCTGTCAAACACTGTATAAGATATTTGCTCTGTTCTTGAACGTAAATGTAGCCACATTTGTGGTAAACCATGACAAATCTTGTCTCTTTTCTTTGTTTTGTGATTTGCAATTTGACTTATAATTTAAAAAATTGGTATCAAACCGAATAAAAGAAAATCAAAATTGATATCAAACCTAATAAAAGGAAATCTGGGAAGAAGTAGGACAAATAGTAATATGAAATCTTATAGCAATCTTGATGCTGGTGTGAAAATTAAGAACTGATGCATCTTGGGAGCGCTGAGGAGGCCACACAACGCAACACTCTCATTAATAAAGAGAAAAAATTATTTGAGTGCTAATCCATTGCAAGACGAATAAGAGATGGGAACAAATTTGTAGGGTTTCATTTTATTTTCTGTGGTTGAGGGAGACATTGAACAATAGTGATCAATCCACATTACCATCATTGTTGCACATTGACCGATACATCATGAAGATTTCACTATACACTTTTGCTCTTGCCACGCAAGAAGACGAAGAGTCTCAGAGGTGGACGGTCATCCATCAGATCGAATTGATACATCTATAATAGTGGAAGCTGAGTCAAGGGCGCAAGCCAGGTTCGGAATAAAATGACAAACCATGAACATATGTCAAATGCATAATCGATATATTTCCTTCTTGTGGATAGACTAGGGATTGCAAATGATAGCACAGGGGGAGGCAGAGTGGTCAAGATGCTTTTTGATGTCCAGAGCTGAGTAGGAGTGTAGAGTCTTGGAAGATGTAATGTCTTCCATGCATTTGGAGTTCATCGAACAATCTTTATCCAGCGAATAAGGAAGATCTCAGACTTAAATAAACATGGAAGTTTTTAATTAATTTTATCTGCACTTCCACTATCCAGTTAGGATCTACGATTACTTCTACAGCAGTCTTCAATAATAAAACTAAATTTTAATTAGCAGTCAGTGCATGTAATAGGAAGAAATTATTTTATTGTTCACTAAATAAATCTGTCAGTTAAAACCACTCTTTGCCAACACAAGATTTGAATGTTAGAAGCCTCTATTCCAAGAAAAACTTATTATAAATCAATGTAAAGATTTTTATTTTGAATTGGCAATCAGTAGGAAATTTTGAACTATGTTATATATATCCTTCTCTATCGGATCGGTCTGTTTATTGTGTTCTATTGTGTATTCTCTGACTTGTCTTTTTCTTGCCTCCCTTGTTTTACCATATTTGTACCATAAATATTAAAGTGGTACCAGAGCCAAATCAAGAGGAAGATCACTCGTTGATAAGCAAACATGAAGCTACTCATTTGAGAAGACCGCTGCACCAAAACATTAAGATAAAGTAAAAACATAAGCACAGTAGTAGTTTTTAGAGGATCAGTTCAATTGAATCCTTGGTGAAATTAATTTGTTTATTTCAATGAACAAAATGGGCCAAAATATAGTAAAAGAAAATGCAAGCTTAGTTGATTTCTTGCACTTTTGATAGATTTGTGGAAAGTTGAAGAATAAAATAAAGAATTAGAAGGAAAGATAAAAGTGTTCGATGAGATTAAAAATAAAAATGAAGATTAAGAAAAAGAATGAAATTTTAGCAAAGAAATTGAAGAGATTAGAAGGTGAAAAGACTTTTATTAAGAAACAAAATTGCTATTTTGGAGGACAAGATCAAGATATTTGAACAAGAAAATACTTTATAGGAGGAGGAAATATTAAAGTCAAATGTAGAGAATGAAAGTTTGAAGTCAAAGAAATTAGTGTTTGTTGTTTCTTATAGTACAAGGATTTGAATTAATCATTTGATAAAATTGGTTATGCTAAAGATGTTTGTAAACATGTGTGCGATGATAAACATGTAAAATCAAATGATAACACAAATATTTTTACTTATTTTCATATAATATATGAAAAGAATGAGTTTTAAAGATGAAGGTTTGGAAAAAGATGAACATTGATGAATCCAATGGAACAGACAAGGAGGCCAATGTATGGAGGCTTTAGATATTCTATAAGATAAGGAATGATAAACATAGGTTCAAGTAAATCACCTCAAGTAATGAAGCTTAACGACACATTGGAAGCCTTGATTTCGAGTGTGTCCTACAATGTGATACCCTCTTGTGCATTTACCTTTTGCGTTCTCCGTTTAGTTTCCATTTCATTTTCATTTTTGTATCTTTTCACAGAATCTAGATTTGTTCTATTTCTTTAACAACGATTTCTACTATTTTGTACTTAAAATGTATGTATTTTTATTATTTATTTATTTTAGTTTTCAATAAATAATTTTAAAATATATTCTATTTTCTAAATTAAAAATAAAATTTAACAATTTTGAAATATGATTATAGCATGTGATATGTTATTATGTATCTTTGTTTGAGTATTTTTAATAATTATGTATAACTTTTTTTATAAAGATTAAAAAATTTTTCTTTTATAGTTTTAATATATTTTCAATGTACATATTGATTAATATATATTTATCTAACTAATAGTTGCATGTTTTTATACTTAATAAGCCGAAAGAAATGATATACATTTAGCACCCCTTAAATTATTAAACAATAAATAGATTATATCAACTTAAACATAAAAATAAAATTATATGATTTGTTATTAATAACTATTTTCTATATATTAAAAAAAAAATTCCTTTTTATTTATTCACATAAATATTTGGCTAAATTAATCTAAGAAGAAAACATTTATTATGTATTTTTAAAATATGATATTTTTATTAGAATTAGAGGTTTAGTAAATATATTAGAAATGAAAAAGTATTTTTTATTCATTTAAATATTTTATTTAGAATCAACTCTTTGTAAAACCTTATCTTCTATTAAAGTTCTATTAAACTTTCGGTAATAATTTTTTTAAAGAAATAAATATGTATATAATGTGTTGTTATAATTTTGTATAATAGAAGAAAAATAATATATGCATAACTTAATTTAGATAGAAATTTAATTTATATTGAATTTTAATTTATGAATATGTTAAAACAATTTTCTTTACATTCCTAATTAATTCATTTATATTGTCTACTTTTGAAAATAATTAAAATAGTAATGAGAATAACTATATATTCTTTATCAAATTTTATCTTCTATTTTAAAAATAACTTCTAAAATCCAAATTCAATAGTTAAAACACTTTTATTCTATGAAGAGTTTTACTAAAGTTTGGTAATAAATTCTATTAATTTTTGAAAAAATAAATATCTATGTATTTTTGTGTTAAAATTTTGTTAAAGAGAAGGATGAGGTTTCTTCTTTGCTCTCAGATAGTGAAGATATCCTCATGATGAAAAAAAAAGGGAGACCGCTTGGCTCCAAAAATAAGAATAAGAATGTTAAGAAGCATAATCAGTATAGCACTGATCATGCTTCTCCGATGGAGGATGTTGTTTTGGTAGCATCCATCCCTAAAACTCTTTCCCAATGAATTGTATTTCATGGAATATCAGAGTACTTCAGTGTCCTGATAGAAAATTTGTGGTTAAAAATTTTCTCTATTCTATTAAGAATATTGATGTAATCATACTGCAAGAAATCAAAGCCACTAGATTCATGCTTGAATCCAATCTTAATTTTATATGGAAGGATGTTGTCGAATTTTGCACTAACTATTCTTAGGGGAAAGGAGGAATTGCGATTTTAGTTAGTCCTAGATGGGGATTTAAAATCAAGAGCTTTGGCTTGTCTCCCTTGTAGTAGAGCTATTTGGTTGATTTTTAATCATAATAATATGGATTTTGGTATCCGCTCTATATATGTTTCCAATGATTATAATGAGAGATCTATGTTTTGGTCTTGGCTCTGCTCGCTTCTAGATATCTCTTGGATGTTTGGAGTTGATTTTAATATGATTGAGAATCAAGAGGATAAAATAGGGGGTCTCCCCTTCTCTTGGAAAGATCAGGAAAGGCTTGCTTGGAAATTTTTTTAATTCTCTAAGTCCTTGTTCGACCGATTAATTGGGAATAAATGTAATAATCATGATCTCTGCTATACTTGGTGCCATTATCAGAAGGGTCAAGCTAGAATTTATTCCAGATTAGATAGATTTTATCTTAATCATAATTTTTTCTCCATGATCTCGAATAAATTTAATAACCTTGTCTTGGTCTCTCCCTCTACTCTTTTGAATCATATTCCTATTTGTTTATGGTCAAGCTTGGAGCTTCCCTTTTATGTAATAGAACTGTTAATAGTAAATTCATTCTCAATACTAGCCTCCTAGAAGATGAAGATATTCTTACCTCTATTTTTATTATTAGACTTATTAATGAGTCTCATTATCCTACCCTAACCTATATTGAGAAGTGGAATTTGGATATTTCTGCTTGGTAGAGTTTTCTTAGAATGACGGGCCAAAAGAAAGCCAAGAATTATAGGTATAAGGAATCCTGCCTTTATAATAATATTTACAATGCTGAGAAGGCCATGCACAAAAATTTTGATAACCCCTATCTCTGTCATCAACTGGCTCTTGCCAAGAACACTTTGAGGAAACATCAACACCAAAAAGCTTTAGGAGCTAGAATCTGCTCTAGAGCTCACTGGTTTCAATTTGGTGACAGAGGCAGTAAGTTTTCCTTCAATCTTCTTAGAAAAAAGTATGCTAAAGAGTCTATGGATAAAGTGCTCTTTAATAATGAAATGATTTCTGATACTGAGGTCATCAAAAAAGAGTTTGGTTGGTTTTATGAAGATCTTTTCACCTCTAAGGATTCTGAGGAAGCTAGAGCTCTTAGAAGTTAGTGTAGAAATATTATCCCCAAAAGAATTTCATCTGATGATGCTACTTTCCTTGAACAACCTATATTTTTAGATGAAATTGAGAAGTCCATCAAGTTGCTTGATAATGATAAAACTCTAGGACCTGATAGGTTGCCTATGGAATTTCATAAAGCTAATAGTAAATGGATTTGCATTGTCTTACTTAATGTTTATAATGAAGTTATTGATACTGGTACTCTATGTAGGGAGATTAATTCCAAAATCATTAAACTCATCCCTAAAGAGGGAGACAAAGCTCTACTTAAGAATTGGAGACCTATAACTCTCTTAAATGTGTCTTACAAATTTCTTGCCAAAATTATGTCTAAAAGATTGGAGACTATTCTCCCTAAATTTCTTTACCCTACTCAAACTGGCTTTGTTAAAGGGAGGTATATCCTAGAGAATTTTATTACTAGTTGGAAAGCCCTCAATTGGGCCAAGCACACTAATCAAAATGTTGCGATGTTTTTGCTAGATTTTGAAAAGGCTTATGATAGAATTGAATGAGATTTTATCAGTATGATGCTTGATTCTTTTGGCTTCCCTTCCTACTTCTATGGTATTGTTAGTATGCTTCTCAGAGAATTACATGCCCAAATTGATATTAATGGTTCTCTTTCAACACTTTTTCGCTTGGGTAGATCTATTAGGCAAGGTTTTCCACTTGCCGTTGTCCTCTTTGTTATGGCTGATGAAGCTCTTTTCTATATTCTTAGAGACAACACCTTATCCCATACTATCAGAGGCGTCACCCTCCTTGATAATAAGGATCTCATTAATTGCCAGTTTGCTGATGATAGTTCTCTCTTTCATGAAGCCTCTGAAGATAACTTTGTTGCTCTGATAAATAAGCTCACTTTTTTCTATAAGATTTTTGGAGCTAGGTTATCTCAATCCAAGTCTATTTGTCTTGGATGGAAGGACCAACCTCCTAATTGGTTTAATTAGTTTGGTTTCTAGTGGGGCAATCCCAATAAAATTGTTAGATTCTTGGGAATTCCCTTTTCTATTGATCCTTCCTTATAAGATATGTGGTGCTAGGTTAAAGACAAGATTAATAATAAGGTGAATAAATGGCATAATAGATCTATGTCTTTTGTTGGTAGGCTACAAGTCTGTCAAAAGATTCTGTCTTCTTATAATATTTACTATGCTTTGACTTGGATGTTTAATGATTATCAAGTCATGGAAATTAAAAAAGTCATTAGGAATTATCTCTAGTTTGACTAGAAAGGTAATAATAAGACCCACTCTGTCAAGTGGAGCTGGTGTCATGTTGATAAGCTTTTTGGGGGATTGAGTGTCAAAGACCTAAGACTAAGTGGTCTTGCTTTAGCCACCAAATGGATCTTTCATGCTTTGGAGGGTGATGAACCTTGGAAAGTGTTAATTTTTAACAATATTGAAAGGGGTTATCTTAAGAATTCCAAATTCTGGAAAAAGCTCCCTCTTCCTGACCTTATTTGTATTGAATCTCCTATCATTGTTCAAGGCTCAACTATGTTCAAATCCATTTGGAAGGCCTAGAACCATGTTAGGCAATTCCTTACAAATAAGGATTTTTTTGATAATAAGACCCTCCATGGTGAGAACTCCATTTGGTGGAACCTTAACCTCAGTAATAAGCCCCTTGCTTTAACACAAGACTGTTCTACTAAGTGTTGGGCCAACCTTCCGTTAAAGCAATTTATTGATGTTTTTGAGAATGATAGACTTATTCAATGGGATGAATTAAAGATTAAATTTAATCTGTTTGATTCTAATAAGAAAATATATAATATGATTGTCAAGGCTGGCAGGAATATGCCTACTATTTTCCATGTGGATTCTAATAGTTTTCTAAAAATCAAGTGGCCTAGTGATATAGTTATTTCCATGCTTAAAGCTAAGAATATTTATTCTATTATTATCAGAAACAATGATATTATCAGGCATATTAATGATACTTGGTATTCTAATCTAGACATTCCCTCACGGAATAGGATTCTTGAATTTTTTTGGAAGAGTTCTATAGATCAAAAAATCAAGTGTTTCAAGTGCTTACTTATTCTTAGTAAGCTTTCTATTGGAAGGTTTTTTTTCTGATGCTAATATGTGCAGCATTTGCAGAACCCCTGAAATGGCAAGGCATATTTTGTTTGAATGCTCTTTTGTTAAAAAGGTTTGGTTAATGTTTGGTATTTCTATCCCTACTTCATTCAATAGTCTTGAAGTTATTACTAGTTTTATTTCTAATGCAAAAAAGATGTTGACATGTTTTGAGATATTATCTCAGCTAACATTTTGTGGAAAATTTGGAAATGCAGAAATGAGATAAGATTTCAAAGTGTCCCTAGATTGCTTACTAAGTCTTTCCAAAGTCTCACATATTTCAAATTTTTTTTGCAGATTCAAGTTACTATGAAAATCAATAAGGATAAATTAAAAAGATTACTTAAGGATGGGCACACCACCTTCTTTGCAAGTGAAGTTAAGAATGGATACTTCTAGAGGATGCATCTAGATAATATTCATGCTTTCAACCAAACAGTCAATTGCATCAACAAAGAAATTAAAAGGAACTCTCAGAATACTACAAGAGAGATGATTTACATGCTAAAGCAAATTTAGGATCAAAAGAACTTGGTTTGTATGGAAGGTGACATTGGTTGGACTGTGTGGGTGGACACCTTTGAAGATTTCTTACATTAGCTACCTCTTTTTCTTTCTCTGGTTTAGTCTTAGTAGTTTTTATGCTGGTAGTATGTAATATTTGGATTTTTTGTTGTGTGAGGCTAGTCCTCTGATACTTTGACTCTTGGTGGTCTTTGGTTGTTTCTATGATCTCCTTATTCTTAATATATATAAAAAATTTTGTAATAGAAAATAATAATATATGTATATTAAGTATAATTTAATCCAGGCAAACAGATTATTTACATTAAATTTTAATTTATGAAAACTAATATTTCTTAACTCCTCAATTAATTTATTTAGATTGTTCACTTTAGAAACTAATTAACATAATAATGACAATAAATATATATGTTTTCGTACCAAATTATTTTTATATTTTTCAATTATCCTAAAATAATTCTCATGTAAATGGTTTATGTGTTTGCAATGTTTATTTTTCTTTTTAATTTCCATGGTAAAAGTTAAATTGGGAAAAAATTGTAAGATACTTACAACAAATGTCAAACCTTACTCTTGGTGAAAACATAAAATTTTGAAGGATACAATTTATTTTTAATATTTATAAAAGCTAAATAAAATCCATGAAACAAGGAGAAAAAGGAAATTGGAAACAAAATTATAAATATAGAGGATAGTTTGACATTTAGAAAATAGAAAACAAAATTGCAAATTTTATAAAGTGGGATAGGGTCCTAACCCATACAAAATTAACATCAAGTCCAAAGACAAAGAGGCAGGGTTATGAGAGTTGACATCTTACAAATGAGAACAAAAACAAACAAAAACAAGACATACAACACTAAAACTAGGGAAAATTTTAAATAGGTTCAAAAGGCAAAGAAAAAATCCTAACAACTGCTAGAGCTTAAAAATATATACAAGAAAGAAAAAACCCAAAAAATAAAAACTAATAGAATTCAACTAGCTTAATCAAAGCACAATAACCAACAAAAAATGCATGAACTACATTGAGCCAACAAAAACCACTGATAGACAAACATTAAGTACCCAAAACATGCTAGCTCGAGAAAAAAAGGCTACTTTTTGCAGCTCTTTGCCCTAGTCCAAGTAGGACAACTTGGGTTGATAGAAGGACACTTCACTCATCCCATTAGAAGCTGCCAAGTTTCCCTCTCCTTTTCTTAGATTATCCTCCCATCTTTTTCTCTTTGCATGTCTTTCTTCGAGCTAGAGAATATGTGGAAGGAGAAGATAGAGTGCAGACACATTTGACTCAATTGTTGCACTTGGAGGAAAAGAGAGACAAAGCATTGGAAAAGTGTGCTAAACATCAAGGAGTTGTCAAGAGATGGTTCAAAAAAATGGCCAAGTTTAAATAATTTTGAATTTCAGATCTGGTACTTCTCTAGGACAAGGCACATTAAAAGAAAGGTGGACAAGACAAGTTTGATAATCTATGGAAAGGTCCTTATCAAATTTCTAAAATATTGGGAGATAATGCATTTAAGCTTAAGATTCTAAATGGAGAGGAAGTCCTATTTTCTCATCAATGGGAAGTTCCTTAAAAAATATTTTTTTCTTTAGGTTTCCTTTCTGAAACCTAACTTGTGCATAGATAGTTTAGGTTTACCTTTCTACTCTGGATGTGGTTTTCCTTTGTGGTGTGTCTTTCTTGCCTTTTAGTCAGGTGGGGATTTTTGTTTTGTCACCCCTCTCTTTGTGGGAGTTTTCACTTTGCGTAGTTTAGGTCTCTTTCCCTTGTTTGTCGGGTTTTGTTTTTCCATGAGTTGTCTTCCTTAGGTGGTTCGGTTTTTTTTCTGCTTTTCTTTTTTTCTTTGGCTATAGGTTTTTCTTTTGGTAGGTAGCTCATAGTTGTGAGAGTCTCTTTTTGCAAATGGAGGGGCCTTTTGATTTGGTTAATTCATTTAAAGATTTCACTAAGTTTTGTTTATCTCATTTCTCAGATAAGTGTTATGAAGAGCATTAGAACCTTGGTCATCCTTAATATATTTTCATTTAGTTGGAAAACATACTTGACATGGATGGTTAATCATACATTGTGTCTTGACACCTGAACTTTGAGGTTTCCATATATTTCACACTCTTAACTATTGCTCTAAGTCCATTTTAGTTTCTTTGGGAAAAGCCATGACTTGTGAAAATTTCAAAATCTTTGTTTAGCACCACTGTATCTCCTAAATCCATAGTAAGCTTCATTTCTCAAAAGCCAAGAGAAAAGAAAATTATGTCTATCCATCCAAGAAATACCAAAAGAATCAAATGCTTCAATCTGATCCCAAACAACATTCTTATACTATTTCAATCTCTTATTTTTAGATGCATATGGCTCCCTAATTTGAGACACTAATATTTAGTATAAATTGTTAAGAATCAAATTATTGAGAAAAGAGACTAATGGAACCTATCATAGAAAAATCACCATTTTATCACTGATGTCAAACCTACTACCTACTGGTGAGACAAATGCTAATTTGGTCTAAATGTTATCAATTGAGTTGATTGATGAAAAGGATTTGTAAAGAAAGGATAACAAGAGCACCTAGAGAAAGGTTGAGTTATTTGTTGTATAAAAGGAGCACTAAGACCCAGTAAGAAATTGATGATATAGTGCATTTTTTTTTATCTACCTAAGGCTGTAATGTAAGGATACTCAAGAAAAGATTGGAAGAAGATGAAGAAAACTGTTTTCCAAGCCTAACTAAATAAATAGTGTAAGCCAAGAAAATTCAGTTCACACTAAGAAAAATTTAATAGGTTCCAAGAAAAGAAAAATATTAGTTACGACCAAGTAAAATATATTGTATGTCGAGTAAAGTTAAGTGAGTGTTGAGCACTAGTAAACTTTAGTGTGTGCTGAGCAATCTAGTATTGAACAAGCATCAGAAGATAGTGATTGTTGAGTAACAACTTGTAATTGTCAAGTGACAGTAAAAATGAGGTTGATCAAAGATCTAATGAATCTAAGTCGACACAGTTGATTTATTGCATATTGAGAAGCATGTGGAAGATAAGCTTGATGAGCTAGTCGCATAGAATTCAAGATAAACCATTCTAACAAAAATTTAAAGAGGATTTTAAGAGAAGTTTCTAGATGAATAAAATGGAAAGATTGATAGATTCAATGAATCTAACCTAACCCTAAGATGGATGATTGTGATGAAGTGATAAAAGATTTAAATTGTTTATTTAAGGAGATAATAGGCCAAAGTAATGAGTGGAGTAGAGGTGAAGAGTCTAAACCTAAGAAAGATAGAAAGTCTAGGGTATTGCTTCATATGGTGGCTAAGTGAATGGATCTACAATTAGAAAACTAAACAATGAGGCTTAAGGAATTGAGATCTTGAAGGGTGAACAAGATTTGGAGATGAAGATGATGAATGGTAAGGATAATGGAGGACTAGATATGAGATCTATAAATTGCAAGTGAGTTTTTATTATTATTAGATCAAAGTCCTACTGTTACTTTCTAACAACTATATTAGTTAGGAAAAATCTTTTGGATTAAGGTTGACCTAATAGTCATTTGTAAATCCTTTAACTAGGTGACATTCTAATGGAATGTTCTGAATTCCCCTAACAAAGTTATATTCAAGTTTTCAATTTATTTTTGAACATATAATAATTGCACTATAGAAGCTTGCAATACCTTAAGAAAACAAGTGGCAAGAAAGGAATGTTTTTTTAGATTCAAAGGGCCAAGAATGCCTATGGTATGGACCACATTAAAATCCATCAATCTATTATCATTGGATTCATTTCCACATATGTATGACTACACATAATACTTAGCATTACTTCTTGTGCATCTCGTTATGTCCAATTGCAATAACTTTGAAAGCAATAAATATAGTCTAAAAATCTTAGCCTTTGACATTGTATTCTATTATCATTCAAATTTTGTAGTTTCTACATCGTGTGCCCATTTCTAATCAAATGGTTGAGGTCTACCATGTTAGTACCTTATTAGAAAAAATTATAATTCATATGTAAATGTGGTCTTGAATTATGTTGTATAATTGTTCATTAGACTACATGGTTAGACAATCTTTCATTGATTTTTTTCTCATGACTACATTAAGTAGTATTATAACAAGTTATGATGGAAGGAACTAATAAGTCAAAATATATCAAGAAAATCCCACATCTTGGGGTTTCTAATAGAAAGTGTAGGGCTAAAGATTCTTCAGACTTAAATTAGTTGTAAGCAAAACATTGAACTTAAGGTAATCCACAAGACGTGTGTAAACAAGGTGTCAATTATGAAGCACTTTCCAAGAGTGGTTGTGGATAGACCATTTACTTTGAGGTAATTTGTAGATGATCTAAGATGGCTCCACAAAGAGGCAAGATATTCTTGTCATTGGAAATATCAAGTATTGAGTAGAAAAAAATGAAAAAGAAGACAAGAAAGGACATTGAAATTCACAAAAATCATTGAATAAGAAGACGTGTGGGTGAGTCTTTTTAATTATTTAGAAGTATATTAAAAACTATATTTAGTATTAAAAAAATGATTTAATATTTATATAAATTGAATATGATTTTTCTATTTATTTGTATTGGAATTGAATTAAAAAATTCAATAAAATTGAAACAAGCATTCTACACCAAAAGTTAAAAGTAATATATATATTTTGAATACGTCTAATTAGATCAATTTGAAATTATTTTATTGACTTAAAGTCATTTTATTTGGATTTAAAATATTTTTATTTAAATTAATATATATATAAACATAAATATTATATATTGATCAATATATTAAATACTAACTCAATACATTCAGAAGTGAAATGTAAGGAAAATAATATATAGTATATTGTTTTATCAACATTATTTGCCTTCTAGAATGATTCCTTGGTCGATTCTTTTATAAGACATGAAACGACAAGAAAAAACTTAACCATTCATTATTCAATGATTCCACTTGAAAGAGCAATGACCTTTGAATTCCCTAATGAAACGCTTTATGTTCTCCTTTTCAAGGAAACGTGGCTTCCTCCCTTCCACACGCAACATCAGAAAAGAACAAATTAAGCCCTAATTCACTCAGCCACTTTAGAACTATTGTCAAACTGTAGAACTTGAGTATTTTTAGAATTGCATAAATTAAATAAAGGAGTCTAGTCAAAAAAGGGGTATCGTGACCTCCACCGCGTATATCTATTTCACAATCTTAGACCATAATTCACTCATTTTAAACATAAATTTTCTTGACCTAAAGATGGGAACATCCGAGTTAGATATCAACCCAAGCACGTGGTCTCTCGTCTTTATTGACTTTGAAAATAATGCCTCCCTCAAGTCCAAAGTCGCCCATCACGGCACCTTCCTTTGGGTTTTTTCCACATCACCCGACTCCCTAATTTGCGAATTTCCATCGACTCAGGCAATGCAATATAAAGCACCAGTAGTGTTAAATATATATCTTCATATATATGGAATGCTTTTCTTCAAGTGGCTTTACAGAGTGAGATGGCAATTACGAAGAAATATGTGGCCGTGTTCTTGTTGATGGCGGTGATTGTGCTGCTATTCTCCACGAGGTGCGTTGAAGGACTGTGTTTACAAGGCCCTGGAGCTCCAAATGATGTACATGTGCCTGACTCGCCTGGAACTCCTTTCACTGAAAAGAAAAACACAGCCGGTACACCCCAGGATCAAATAAGTGCTGCTGCGCCCTTACCTTAAGTTTAGCTACTAATCTGTTCTCTGATTATTGGTTCAGTGGGGGTATCCACCTATATGTATTCAGTCCGTATATGTCACAATTTACCGCGCTGGATTCATATTAGATTTACCGAACTGGATTGGTATCAGTTTTTCTGCACATTAACGAGGGCCTCGTAATATTTTTTCGGTCTGGTTTGCGTGATAGCACTTAAAGCTTGAAGGATCCAATGTTTATTTAAATTATTACATTATCTAAATTTTAAATTTAACAATTTTAGATATTGTTTTATTGAAGAGATAAATTGTCAGCGTTCCTTCTTCTGAATATACTGTGTTTTGGCATATAAATAGGGGTAAAAATTTAGATTGCAAATATGATTTCTTTTGTTTTAAATGTTTAAAACGTTACAATTCTTGTGAATTCTTGTCTTATTGGAATTGTAGAATCTTTCTAGTTATTAATAAATTGGAGTCCGGCTCGGATACAATTTAATTTTTAATATTCAAAAGTGTTCTAGATTGATCTTCATTTCAAATTTATATGGGTCAATTATCCAATTTCATTTCTTATCGTGTTGATGTTGAATGTAAAGTTCAATTGTTCATTTCCTATTCCTTGACTGTTTGTTGGAAAAGTCCTATGTAATCAAGCTTAAGATGCAATTAGGGTTCTTTGGGCTGTGGGAATAGAAATATAGGAATAGGAATTGTTATTCTGGAATAGTTATTCAGGAATAGAAAATAGGTTTACATGTTCCTATTCTCTATTTTGTTCAGCCATTATTGGATAGGAATTCACGGACCCAGAAATTAATTTTTTCTAAATAAATAAGACTGGAATAGGAATATGTATTCCAATCTTACCTATATAGATGAAATTGCAAATGATTATTTTTGGCCAAACTTGGAATACGTATTCTTATTATATTCCTATTTGCAATTCTGATTTGGTACACCAAAAGGGAGAATTCAAAATTTTAAGAATTTACATATGCCTATTCCATTAGTATTCCAGCTGTCAAACACTGTATAAGATATTTGCTCTGTTTTTGAATGTAAACGTAGTCACATTTGTGGTAAACCATGACAAATCTTGTCTCTTTTCTTTGTTTTGTGATTTGCACTTTGACTTATAATTAAAAAAATTGGTATCAAACTGAATAAAAGGAAATCAAAATTGGTATCAAACCTAATAAAAGGAAATCTAGGAAGAAGTAGGACAAATAGTAATATGAAATCTTATAGCAATCTTGATGCTGGTGTGAAAATTAAGAAATAATGCATCTTGGGAGGGCTGAGGAGACCACACAAAGCAACATCTCGTTAATAAAGAGAAAAAAATATTTGAGTCCTAATCCAGTTCAAGATGAATAAGAGATGGGAACACATTTGTAGGGTTTCATTTTATTTTCTGTGGTTGAGGAAGACGTTGAACAATAGTGACCAATCCACATTACCATCATTGTTGCACATTGACCGATACATGATGAAGATTTCAATATACACTTTTGCTCTTCCCACGCGAGAAGATGAAGAGTCTCAGAGGCGGACGGTCATCCATCAGATCGAATTGATGCATATGCGATAATGGAAGCTGAGTGAAGGGCGCAAGCCAGGTTCGGAATAAAATGACAAATCATGAACATCTGTCAAATGCATAACCGATATATTTCCTTGTTGTGGATGGACTAGGGATTACAAATGATAGCACAGGGGGAGGCTGAGTGGTCAAGATGCTTTTTGATGTCCAGAGCTGAGTAGGAGTGTAGAGTGTTGGAAGATGTAATGTCTTCCATGCATTTGGAGTTCATCGAGCAATCTTTATCCAGCGAATAAGGAAGATCTCAGACGCAAATAAACATGGAAGTTTTAAACTAATTTTAACTGCACTTCCACTATCCAGTTAGGATCTACGATTACTTCTACAGCAGTCTTCAATAATAAAACTAAATTTTAATTAGCAGTCAGTGCATGTAAAAGGAAGAAATTATTTTATTGTTCACTAAATAAATCTATGTCAGTTAAAAAACCACTCTTTGCCAACACAAAATTTGAATGTTAGAAGCCTCTATTCCAGGAAAAACTTATTATAAATCAATGTAAAGATTTTTATTTTGAATTGGCAATCAATAGGAAATTTTGAACTATGTTATATATATCCTTCTCTATCGGATCGGTCTGTTTATTGTGTTCTATTGTGTATTCTCTGACTCGTCTTTTTCTTGTCTCCCTTGTTTTACCATATTTGTACCATAACTATTAAAGTGGTATCAGAGCCAAATGAAGAGGAAGATCACTCGTTGATTTAAGCAAACATGAAGCTACTCATTTGAGAAGACCGCTGCACCAAAACATTAAGATAAAGTAAAAACATAAGCACAGTAGTAGTTGTTAGAGGATCAGTTCAATTGAATCCTTGGTGAAATTAATTTGTTTATTTTAATGAACAAAATGGGCCAAAATATGGTAAAAGAAAATGCAAGCTTAATTGATTTCTTGCACTTTTGATAGATTTGTGGAAAGTTGAAGAATACAATAAAGAATTAGAAGGAAAGATAAAAGTGTTTGATGAGATTAAAAATAAAAATGAAGATTAAGAAAAAGAATGAAATTTTAGCAGAGAAATTGAAGAGATTAGAAGGTGAAAAGATTTTGATTAAGAAACAAAATTGCTGTTTCGAAGGACAAGATCAAGATATTAGAACAAGAAGATACTTTATACGAGGAGGAAATATTAAAGTTAAATGTAGAGAATGAAGGTTTGAAGTCAAAGAAATTAGTATTTGTTGTTTCTTATAGTACAAGGATTTGAATTAATCATTTGATAAAATTGGTTGTGCTAAAGATGTTTGTTAACATGTGTGTGATGATAAACATGTAAAATGAAATGATAACACAAATATTTTTACTTATTTTCATGTAATATATGAAAAGAAAGAGTTTTGAAGATAAAGGTTTGGAAAAAGATGAACATTGATGAATCCAATAGAACAGACAAGAAGGCCAATGTATGGAAGCTTTAGATATTCTATAAGATAAGGAATGATAAACATAGGTTCAAGTAAATCAGCTAAAGTAATGAAGCTTAACGACGCACTGGAAGCCTTGACTTCGAGTGTGTCCTACAATGTGATACCCTCTTGTGCATTTTCCTTTTGCATTCTCCGTTTAGTTTCCATTTCATTTCCATTTCTATACCTTTTCACAGAATCTAGATTTGCTCTATTTCTTTAACGACGATTTCTACTGTTTTATACTTAAAATGTATGTATTTTTTTAATTTATTAGTCCTTGCCTTTTAAAATGCAGAGACTAATGTTTTCATGCGGAATATAAATGATTAATCCTCCTTCAAAACTTTGAATAGAATAATATATCTATAGTTGAGAGTGTTTAATATTTCCATTTCTTGCGTCATTATTAATTTCTTTGTTTTTCTATTGGTGCATTTATTTTGCCAATGGTTTAATTAGTTTTCTAAGAAAGAAAAATCTAAAAATAAATCAAAAGCGAGAAAAATGTGGAGGGGAAAAATGTGTGAGCCATGTCGATGGTCTCAGACTACAAAGTAAAGGATACGGGCAGATGGCAACCAGTAGACAGTAACAGTGCTGCGAGTAGAAGTGCGGGGTACGGAATGACGACCAATATAATAATAAGTAGAGGCTTGAATTTGGGAAGCCCTTTGGTTTTGCCATTGAAAATTCACGATTCATCTAGACCGTGGTGTGAAAGGCATTAATGTGAGTGTTAATAGTGTTTGCAAGATCATCTATCTTCTCTTGAGTGCTTTTGCAGAATGGTGGGGATGCAGGTCAATATCAACAAGACTAAGGTTATGATTTTCTCTAATAATAATAAACAACACCAACGTGAATTTTATTAGAATGGAAGTGTTCTTGAAGATGTTGCGGAGTATAAATACCTTGGCATCATTTTTAGCAAAAAACTAAGCTGGTCTAGCTATAGGTATAAAAGGATATTAGGTGGGTGGAAGGCTTTTTATGCTCTTCAGAATAGGTGCTGTGAAGCAGAGTTTTGGGATTGGAAAACTATTCAAAGCTTGTTCGGTCTTCTTATGCTACCAGTTGTTCTTTACAGGTGTGAATTATGGGCCAGCAACACTACTATAGCACAATGGAAACAAATCGAAGGAATCCAAAAGTGCTTGATCACAAGCAAGTTTAAAATCAAAAGCACTGTTCCATATGATATCATGCTAAGTCAAATGGGGGCTGCTCCTATTGAGGCACTTGCTATGGTTCGCCTTCTAAGTTATCTAAAAAGAATAAAAAAAATGGAAGAGGAAAGATGGCCTAAAGTGGTCTTTAGTGACACACTATGTCAGCGAAAAAGGACATGCATGCAACAAAACATCAAATGGATGAGTAAATAGAATATTCAATTCAATATGTGCCCCAAAAATAATAAAGAAATAAAGGTCTTTTTCATGGAGAAATTCTACAAGAGAAATTGGAGAAGCGAGATCGGAAGGAAGAAATTATATTATATAAATGAGTTCAACCCTGCTTTTGATCAACTCCAAAAAGTATACATAGGAGCCAACATTTTTTGGAGGGCTAAAATTTTTATTGCTTAGCTGAGAACCAACTCTCACCAACTTCGTTGTGAGACTAGACGTTGGAAGAGGCCAAAGGAGGCTTGGGAAGAAATAATTTGCAGATTCTGCAATTTTGGGAAAGTGGAAATTGAACACCACTTTATTTTAGAATGTGAAGCCTACAAGAGTAGTAGAGATAAATTTGCGAACACTATATGTGACAGTTCTTGGCATAACCTATTCAACGAAGAGTACATTGAGCAATTGGGTGGACTCATCATCATCCCACACAAGCAATGAACATTGTTACTTAAGTCTGCTTGAGTTGTCTTGCTGTCCCATAGGCTATTTTTAGCCTCGTGGACGTTAAAATTTTATCTATCAATCTATCTATTTCCTAGACGTATATATACATATGAGATATGTCAATAATGTTTTGGCTTATAATTTTTTATTCTTATTCCTTGTAAATAGTCAGGTGCAGAAAGGAACGAGACAAACGAAATAAAAACATTGAATAATTCAATTAAGCTTATTATTATTTTTAATACAGTATGTTATTTTAAAAAAAATTAGTTTTCAATTATATTATTATTAAATTATATTGAAATCATTAAAATTTGTATTATAAATTGAAATGTAAGTGTAAAAAAAAGAAATTTAATATAAGTTAATAGTGTATTTGAAATTTAGAAAAATAATAATTAAACAAAAATAATCTTTTTCAAAAAATAATAATAATTTGAACTATAACTATATCTCTGTAAAAATGATATATATTTTACAAAGTCCAATTTTATATTTTCTTTACAACATTAAAAATGTTACCTGTTGAATCGATAAATTCAAACATTTACAGATTTAAAAAATAATAAAAAGCCTTTTTCATTATAAAAGAATATTATAATTTTTTATACTTACTAATAAATTAATTTTTAACTAAACAAAATATACTTTTACTTTAAACATAAAAATTTCAAAATTATTACTCCTCAAATATTTGAACCAATTCTTCACTGCTCATTTATTTCACATTTGTATTATTTTACTTCTATTTTAAACTAATTACAGATTTAGTGTTTAACAAACATTAAAATAATTTTTCACCTTCCTCTTTTGACAATAGGCAGGGACTCGACTAGAGCTCTTGTTTATTTTAATTTTCAATAAATAATTTTAAAATATATATTTTATTTTCTAAATTAAAAATAAAATTTAACAATTTTAAAATATGATTATAAATGTGATATGTTATTATGTATCCTTGTTTGAGTATTTTTAATAGTTATGTATAACTTCTTTTATAAAGATTAAAACTTTTTTCTTCTATAGTTTTAATATATTTTCAATGTACATATTGTTTAATATATATTTATCTAACTAATAGTTGCATGTTTTTATACTTAATAAGCTGAAATAAATGATATACATGTAGCACCCCTTAAATTATTAAACAATAAATAGATTATATCAACTTAAACATAAAAATAAAATTATATGATTCGTTACTAATAATTATTTTATATATATTAAAAATAATTTACCTTTTTATTTATTCACATAAATATTTAGCTAAATTAGTATAAACTTCATTATAGCTTATATAAACATGTTGGTTGTAATTTAAGAAATGAAATTGCATCATCTAAGAAGAAAATATTTATTATGTATTTTTAAAATATTATATTTTTATTAGAATTAGAGGTTTAGTAAATATATTAGAACTGAAAAAGTATTTTTTATTCATTTAAATATTTTATTTAGAATCAACTCTTTATAAAACCTTATCTTCTATTAAAGTTCTACTAAACTGTTGATAATAATTTTTTTTAAAGAAATAAATATGTATATAATGTGTTGTTAAAATTTTGTATAATAGAAGAAAAATAATACATGCATAACTTAATTTAGATAGAAATTTAATTTATATTGAATTTTAATTTCTGAATATGTTAAAGCAATTTTCTTTACATTCTCAATTAATTCATTTATATTGTCTACTTTTGAAAATAATTAAAATAATAATGAGAATAACTATATATTCTTTATACAATTTTATCTTCTATTAAAAAAATAACTTCTACAATCTAAATTCAAAAGTTAAAACACTTTTATTCTATGGAGAATTCTAATAAAGTTTGGTAATAAATTCTATTAATTTAAAAAATATATATATGGATGTAATTTTTTGTTAAAATTTTGTTAAAGAGAAGGATGAGGTTTCTCCTTTGCTCTTGGATAGTGAAGATATCCTCATGACAAAAGAAAAAAAAAGGGAGATTGCTTGGCTCCAAAAATAAGAATAAGAATGTTAAGAAGTAGAATTAGTATAGCACTGATGATGCTTCTCTGATGGAGGATGTTGTTTCGGTAGCGTCCATCCCTAAAATTGTTTCCCAATGAATTGTATTTCATGGAATATTAGAGGACTTGAGTGTCTTGATAGAAAATTGGTGGTTAAAAATTTTCTCTGTTCTATTAAGAATATTGATGTAATCATGCTGCAAGAAATCGAAGCCACTGGATTCATGCTTGATTCTAATCTTAATTTTATATGGAAGGATGCTGTCAAATTTTGCACTAACCATTCTCAGGGGAAAGGAGGAGTTGCAATTTTAGTTAGTCCTAGATGGAGATTTAAAATAAAGAGCTTTGGCTTGTCTCCCTATAACAGAGCTATTTGGTTGATTTTTAATCATAATAATATGGATTTTGGTATTTGCTCTGTATATGTTGCCAATGATTATAATGAAAGATCCATGTTTTGGTCTTGGCTCTGCTCACTTCCAGATATCCCTTGGATGTTTGGAGGTAATTTTAATATGATTGAGAATCAAGAGGAGAAGCTGGGGGGTCTCCCCTTCTCCTGGAAAGATCAGGAAAGGCTTGCTTGGAACAATTTAAAATTCCTTAAGTCCTTCTTCAACCTATTAATGGGGAATAAATGTAATAATCCTAGTCTCTGGTATACTTGGTGCAATTATCAGAAGGGTCAAGATAGAATTTATTCTAGATTGAATAGATTTTATCTTAATCATAATTTTTTCTCTGTGGTCCTGGATAAATTTAATAACCTTGTCTTGGTCTCTCCCTCTACTCTTTCAGACCATCATCCTATTTGTATTACGATCAAGCTTGGAGGTTCACCTTCATGTAATAGAACTATTAATAGTAAATTTATTGTCAATACTAGCCTCCTGGAAGATGAAGATATTCTTGCTGCTATTTCTATTATTAGACTGATTAATGAATCTCATTATCCTACCCTATCCTATATTGAGAGGTAGAATTTGGATATTTTTGCATGGTAGAGTTTTCTTAGAATGATGGGCCAAAAGAAAGCCAAGGATTATAGGTATAAGGAATCCTACCTTTATAATAATTTTTACAATGCTGAGAAGGCCATGCATAACAATTCTGATAACCCCTATCTCTATCATCAACTAGCTCTTGCCAAGAACATTTGAGGAAACATCAACACCAAAAAGCTTTATGTAATGCCCCGCCAAGGGATCCAAAGAATTAACCTAGAATTTCACTAAGTTTGGTAACATATTTTTTTTACATGAAAGTAAATACCATACATAACTTATTCACAATAACGAAAGCAATAGCAATGTCCATCTGAAAAGTAAACATAACATACATAACAGATTACATTCTTTAAGATCCCTTAATGTTGAATTACATACATGAATCCATCTAGTACAACAACCACATGAAATAATAATGATAAGTCCAATGTTCATACATTACATTTCCAAATGCTCAATCATCCACTGTACGTGTCACAAGGTATGAAGGCCTAAAAGAATATACATATGTGAAATAAGGTACATCATCCTATTCTAATCCATGATACATCAAAGACAATCACATGATACATCATCATAGAAGACATATACATCCATCATAAAGATCAAACAAAATAAACTAAGTGCATGTTTCCTCCCAATCGTTAATAGCATTATTAGACCATCGTGGGCCCTAGCCATCCCTCCGTGCGTAACATCCCAAATCACCGAAGAGATCATTGGTATTAACATAGTAGGAATTTCACTCCTAACATATACAACATCATATGTAGAAAGTAATCTAACATGCAAATATAAGCATAAGATAACATCATCTAACATATGCTAATCATCAATGAAAGGATACATATCCACCATCACGAAGGACGCATCAGCCACGATGTCTCAATGAATCTCAAATGATAAGAGTGGAAAATACACTACCACGCGACCGCGTGGTACCTAAGTGGTCCACTCCCACCGTGCTGAGGAGATAATCTCAAGTCCCAAACAGGCTATCCATAACACATAGCACAAATCTCTATAGTCCAAGAATCCTAAAAGTATACTAACTCAAAGGTTCCAATCACGAAACTGACATCTACTTCCCAGAGGCACACAATGACATGTAGGAACCTACTATGCAAGCGAGAAAGTGTCACCGCAATTATCACGTACAAGTTACACTGGCAGTTAGCTAAACTCCATGGGTCCATACTGATTTCATGCGGCCACTAGTATCCTCTCATACTGACGAGGCATACTACGGAATGCAAGGTCACAACCATGCATCTCACTACTCCCATCCTAGCCTGTACAAGCACTCAAGGCATGGGTGAGAACAAAACACTTATCTTTTTAGGTTCATTTTGTTAGTATTAGGTGTGAATGTTATCACTTATTAATCCAACTTACAATGAGTTACCCTGGTAGCCTCTTAGGGCCCCAGCCCCCATTGCAAGCCACTTCCCATCACTACATGCAGATATCCTACCCTAATGCTCATGGACTCATAAATCTCAAAATCACAAAAGATAATCCATAAAATCATCAAATATGCATAAAAGCATCAAATCTCCATGAGCAAACATCCATAGAAAAATATGAACACAACAACTCTCTATTGGCAACTGAAGTATCATTGATAATCAAAGTATCCAATGGTTCTCAATAACCAAAATATATATCTCAATCATACTGATTGAAGACTCCAGAAATGGTTGAGTCAAACATGTCACAACATGACATCATCAAGAATAAATGCACATCTCAGTCCCATCATGGAGACTAGAAAATAATCAAAGATAACTGATCGATAACTCAAAAATGATTAGCTCAAGTGTCTCATACACATACATCTCAGCTTCACAGATGAAGACTGATGAACAAATACAAACAGTAAATACAAACATTTCGTAGAGCATACAATCACATTACCATGGTTGGGCTTATACAGATCGAGACCAAATAAGATCAACATGCCAACACATCTCATAACCCCTGAGCCTCTGGTAACAACCGAGGACTAGTCAACACTAGTTAACCCAAAACCCAAAACAAGAAGCATATAGAATATACGATGCAAACACATGTTTTGGTTTTTGCTAATTTTTCAAATTTGAATTTAGAACTCTCAGTTTACGTATTCCCAAATTATATGAAGTGGAGAAATTTCACGTTTTTTCTAACCCATGTATTTGTTTGATAGATAAAAGTTTCTCCTCAAAACTATTAGACTCCATTTGCTAATTGTACTAATAATATTTTTTCTATATAAACGTTGTTTGAAAAAGATCCCTATCACAAACCAATAAGACTCATTGTAGATTTTAACATGAATAATCTCCAAATTCTTAACATTATCATCTTCATTAAACAACTCTAAAATTGTTTAATATATATTAAATAGTATTCAATATACATTATAAAAATTCTACTATATTAATATCTCTTTTCTTTTAATTTTCTCTCATTTAAAAATCCATTTACTTAGATTGAGTAATAATTAATTACACTTCTTCTACTATTAACTAATCTTAATTAAATTTGATTTAATTAGATTAGATAATAAATCATATAAAATTAATGCATATTAATAAGATTCTAATAAGGGAAGATTGCAATAATATCTTTAATCCATTCCATGCTTTGGTATATTATTTTTTTCTTGTGAATTTTTAGCATAAAGAACTCTTGGTTATGGAAAATGGAGAAATATCTTTCCTTGAATAAAATAGTCTTAGTACGATGGCCATATCTCCCTAATGAACCGTTGGATCGGGCTGAAATTGAAATATGTTGGAGAGGGCCAAGTCTCGCCAATTCTAACTAGAGTGATCAAATAAATTTGATCACAATAAAAAGTTATGAATGACTGAGTTCGGGTCTATCCAAGGGGCAGTGACAGGGCAGTTTGTGATGAATTAAAAATTTCCTCTTAAAAATAATTGTTCTCTAAATTTAACCATAAAAGGGTTTATTCATACGCATCCAAAAATATAATTGATAGAAAGATTACATCTAATCATTTGAATTTTCACCATAAAATTTCTATTTTAATTCCAAATCTTGTCTTTCTAATTTAATATAAATTCGAACCCAAATCTGATTCATATCTAATTATTTCTCCTTAATTGGATCTAGGGTTTCTCTATTATTTTCTTCTCAACCAAATAGCGTATCTAGATTCCAATTTCAAATTACAGATTCAATCATAGAGAAGTTTCAGACACATAAAACAAACACGATGAAGACAGGAATGCATGATGCGGAAATAGCATAAGTAAAATCACAAGAATCTACCCAGATTCTGATGCTAATTCGCTTTTTCTCAGAAAACCCACAGAGTAAGCTCTCTTCTTCAGAGTTCTTGAGTCCTCCAATGCTCCAATTGTTGGGTGATGCGACGCGCTCTCCTGCCCATAGGTGGTTAATTATGTGGTGTTCCATGTTCACTAAGAGTCATGGCTTTTGGTGCAACGACAAATGGGCCTTACAACTGGTATCAGAGACTGGTTTTGGCCTGGTCATGGGTTCAAATCTCTCTGATGCCTTCCCAACCCGTGTAAGCACCTGGTATGTGCATCGAGGGGGAGATTGTTGGGTGATGCGACGCGCTCCCCTGCCCACAGGTGGTTAATTATGTGGTGTTCCATGTTCACTAACAGTCATGGCTTTTGGTGCAATGACAAATGGGCCCTACACCAATTGCTCTCCACCTTCTCCCTAAGCTTCTATGAATGCCTGAATACAAAGAGCTCTCAAGAAACTTTTGGAATGCTTCTTGAAACCACTGAAAAGTGTCACCAACTAAGCATGAGTCTTTTCCAATTTTTTTTTATGAGTCATAGAATTGTAGAGACCTTGTGCTTAATTGATGCACTAACCCCCGTGTTGTTGACACATGTTAATTCACATGCAAGCTTATAACTCCAATAATTTCTATTTAAATTTTATAACTTTCATTTTAATCTTTTATAACTTTTATTATTATTATTTTATTTATTACTTTATTATTATTTTATAATTATTATTAATTTTAATTTTTAGTTTTCTTTTATTTAATTCCTTTTTCCCAATAATTCACACTACAATCAAAATATCAAAGATCATGATATTTTATTAATTTTCTCAAATAAATAATTTATTAATTAAATCTATTTGTTAAGACTTAATTAATGGAAAATTCACCATAGACGTCCAAGATAAAATATGAAAACCCATCATAGAACAAATCATACAAAATAAATCTAAAGGGTTAAAAATCACGAAATATGTCATCCGACACATTCGGTGGGTATTCAACTTTGATACTTGTCCTAACTCACTAGGACAAATGGTTTTTAGGTTTGTAATTTGGACTTGAGAATTTATCTCCCTTCTCTTATCATTGAGATAGTATAACAGGGTATGCTCATCTTGGCAATTTAGGGAAGTCGATACCCGGTACCTGCAACCTGCAGAAAAACCATGCATGTACATACAATATATAATGCTAAGCTAAACAGACAATGGCAGGAAGTGGTGCATCATGTAGATCCCGACTAAGCAGGTGACTACGACTCCCTTCCTTAACCACATTAGAAATGCCATACAATAAGAAAACACACACACCATACACATGCAAGTATGGGGTAAGTAACCATAATAAAACACATGAGATAATAAACATCTAACTAATCATCATTAATAACTGAAAATGATGTAATGATCATCATACATACATGAAATGTAAAGTCTAAATGATCTCATCATATATCAACTGAATCCTTATCATAATATCTGATAGTGTCAAAACAACACCACTAAACCATCAATCATAAAATTAGTCTACATAGTCTGATAATAATAGCAACAATAAGTCTAGAAAGATGTGAACGAGGGTAGGCACTACACTTTAGGAGCTAGAATCTGCTCTAGAACTCACTAGCTTCAATTTGGTGACAGAGGCAGTAAGTTTCCCTTCAATCTTATTAGACAAAAGTAGGCTAAAGAGTCTATCGATAAATTGCTCTTTAATAATGAAATGATTTCTGATATTGAGGTTATCAAAAAAGAGTTTGCTCAATTTTATGAAGATCTTTTCACCTCTAAGGATTCTCAGGAAGCTAGAGCTCTTAGAAGTTAGTGTAGAAATATTATCCCCAAAAGAATTTTGGCTAATGATGCTACTTTCCTTGAACAACCTATATAATTAGATGAAATTGAGAAGTCAAACAAGTTTCTTAACAATGATAAAGCTCAAGGACCCGACAGGTTGCCTGTGGAATTTCATAAAGCTAATAGTAAATGGATTTCATTGTCTTACTTAATATTTATAATGAAGCTATTGATACTGCTACTCTAGGTATGGAGATTAATTCCAATATCATTAAACTCATCCCTAAAGAGAGAGATAAAGCCCTACTTAAGAATTGGAGACCTATAACTCTCTTAAATGTGTCTTACAAAATTCTTGCCAAAATTATGTCTTAAAGATTGGAGACTATTCTCCCTAAATTTGTTTTCCCTACTCAAACTAGCTTTGTTAAAAGGAGGTATATCCTAGAGAATTTTATTACAAGTTGGAAAGCCCTTAACTGGGCTAAGCGCATCGATCAAAATGTTGTGATGTTTCTACTAGATTTTGAAAAGGCTTATGATAGAATTGAATGGGATTTTATCAGTATGATGCTTGAGGCTTTTGGCTTCCCTTCTTACTTTTGTGGTATTGTTAGTATGCTTCTCAGAGATGCACATGCCCTAATTGATACTAATGGTTCTCTTTCAACACATTTTCCCTTGGGTAGGTCTATTAGGCAAGGCTGTCCACTTGTCCCTGCCCTCTTTGTTATGGCCTCTGAAGCTCTTTTATATATTCTTAGAGACAACACCTTATCCCCTTCTATCAGAGGCATCACTTTCTCTGATAATAAGGCTCTCATTAATTGTCAATTTGCTAATGATACTTCTCTGTTTCATGAAGCCTCTAAAGATAAATTTTTTGCTATGATCAATAAGCTCATTTTTTTTCTGTAAGATTTCTGGAGCTAGGTTATCTCAATCCAAGTCTATTTGTCTTGGATGGAAGGACCAACCTCCTAATTGGTTTAATAAGTTTGGTTTCTAGTGTGGCCATCCCAATAAAATTGTTAGATACTTGGGAATTCTCTTTTCTGTTGATCCTTCGTTAAAAGATATGTGGTGCTCGGTTAAAGACAAGATTCATAATAAGGTGAATAAATGGCATAATAGATTTCTATCTTTTGTTGGTAGGATACAAGTCTTTCAAAAGATTCTATCTTCTTATAATATTTACTATGCTTTGGCTTGGATGTTTAATGATTAGCAAGTCATGGAAATTCAAAAAGTCATTAGGAATTATCTGTAGTCTGATGGGAAAGGCAATAATAATACCCACTTGTTAAATGGAGCTGGTGTCATGTTGATAAGCTTTTTGGGGGTTTGGGTTTCAAAGACCTAAGACTAAGTGGTCGTGCTTTAGCCACCAAATGGATCTTTCATACTTTGGAGGGTGATGAACCTTGGAAAGTGTTAATTTGTAACAATATTGAAAGGGGTTATCCTAAGAATGCCAAATTCAAGAAAAATCTCCCTCTTCCTAACCTTATTTGCATTGAATCTCCTATCATTGTTCAAGGCTCAACTATGTTCAAATCCATTTGGAAGGCCTAGAACCATGTTAGGCAATTCTTTACAAATAAGGATTTTTTTTATAATAAGACCCTCCATGGTGAGAGGTCCATTTGGTGGAACCTTAAGCAAAGTAATAAGCCCCTTGCTTTAACACAAGACTATTCTACTAAGTGTTGGGCCAACCTTCGGTTAAAGCAATTTATTGATGTTTTTGAGAATGATAGACTTATTCAGTGGGATGAATTAAAGATTAAATTTAATATTTTTTATTCTAATAAGAAAATGTATAATATGATTGTCAGGGTTGGAAGGAATATGCCTACTATTTTCCATGTGGATTCTAATAGTTTTTTGAAAATCAAGTGGCCTAGTGATATAGTTATTTCCATGCTTAAAGCTATTATTCTATTATTATCAGAAACAATGATATTATCAAGCATATTAATGATACTTGGTATTCTAATCTAGACATTCCCTCATGGAATAGGATTCTTGAATTTTTTTGGAAGAGTTCTATAGATAAAAAAATCAAGTATTTCAAGTGGTTACTTATTCTTAATAAGCTTTCTATTGGAAGTTTTTTTTTCTGATGCTAATATGTGCAAGTTTCCCTCTTCTTTTATTAGATTCTCCTCCCATATTTTTCTCTTTCCATATCTTTCTTTGAGCTAGAGAATATGTGGAAGGAGAAGATAGAGTGTACACACATTTGACTCAACTGTTGCAGTTTGGGGAAAATAGAGACAAAGCACTGGAAACGTGTGCTAAACATCAAGAAGTTCTCAAGAGATGGTTCAAAAAAATGGCCAAGTTTAAATAATTTTGAATTTCAGATCCGGTACTTCGTTGGGATAGGGCACATTAAAAGAAAGGTGGACATGACAAGTTTGAAAAATCTATGGAAAGGTCCTTATCAAATTTCTAAAATATTAGGAGATAATGCATTCAAGCTTAAGACTCTAAATGGAGAGGAAATCCTATTTCCCATCAATGGGAAGTTCCTCAAACATTATTTTTCTCTTTAGGTTTCCTTTTTGAAACCTAACTTGTACATATATAGTTTAGGTTTACCCTTCTACTCTAGATGTGGTTTTCTTTTGTGGTCTGTCTTTCGTGCCTTTTAGTTAGGTGGGGATTTTTTTTTCGTCTCCCCTCTCTTTGTGGGAGTTTTAACTTTATGTAGTTTAGGTTTCTTTCCCTTGTTTGTTGGGTTTTTTTTTTCGATGAGTTGTCTTCCTTAGGTGGTTTGTTTGCTTTTCTCTTTTCTTTTTTGTTTTGGCTATAGGTTTTTATTTTGCTAGGTAGCTCGTAGTTGTGAGATTCTCTTTTTGCAAATGGACGGGCCTTGTGATTTGGTTACTTCATTTAAATATTTCACTAAATTTTGTTTATCTCATTTCTCAGATAAGTGTTATGAAGAGCATTAGAACCTTGGTCATCCTTAATATATTTTCATTGGGTTGGAAAACATACTTAACATGGAAGGTTAATCTTACCTTGTGTTTTAAAACCTGAACTTTCACGTTGCCATATATTTCACACTCTTAACTATTTCTCTAAGTCCATTTTAGTTTCTTTTGGAAAAGCCATGACTTGTGAAAATTTTAAAATCTTTGTTTAGAAACATTGTATCTCCTAAATCCATAGGAAGCTTCATTTCTCAAAAGCCAATAGAAAAGAAAGTTATGTCTATCCATCCAAGAAATACCAAAAGTATCAAATGCTTCAATCTGATCCCAAGAAAAATTCTTATACTATTTCAATCTCTTATTTTTATATGCATATGGCTTCCTAATTTGAGACACTACTATTAAGAATAAATTATTAAGAAGGAGATTATTGAGAAAAGAGACTAATGGAACCTATCATAGAACAATCATTATTTTGTCATTGATGTCAAACCTACTACCTGCTAGTGAGACAAATGCTAATTTGGTCTAAATGTTATCAATTGAGTTGATTGATGATAAGGATTTGGAAAGAAAGGATAACAAGAGAACCTAGAGAAAGGTTGAGTTATTTGTTGTATAAAAGGAGCACTAAGACCAAGTAAGAAATTGATGATATAGTGTATTTTTTATCTACTTAAGGTTGTAATGTAAGGATACTCAAGAAAAGATTGGAAGAAGATGAAGAAAAGTGTTTTCGAAGCCTGACTAAATAAATAGTGTAAGAGAAGAAAATTTAGTTCACACTAAGAAAAATTTAATAGGTCCCAAGAAAAGAAAATTTTTAGGTATGACCAAGTGAAATATAGTGTATGTCGAGTAAAGTTTAGTGAGTTTTGAGCACTAGTAAAATTTAGTGTGTGCTCAGCAATCTAGTATTGAACAAGCATCAAAAGATAGTGATTGTTGAGTAACAACATGTAATTGTCGAGTGATATTAAAAATGAGGTTGATCAAAGATCTAATTAATCTAAGTTGACAGGGTTGATTTATTGGATTTTTTGAAGCATGTGGAAGATAAGTTTGATGAGCTAGTGGTGTAGAATTCAAGATAAGCCATTTTAACAAAAAATTTAAGAGGATTTTAAGAGAAGTTTCTAGATGAATAAAATGGAAAGATCGATAGATTCAATGAATCTGACCTAACCCTAAGATGGATGATTGTGATGAAGTGATAAAAGATTTAAATTTTTTTATTTAAGGAGATAATAGGCCCAAAGTAATGAGTGTTTGAACTTGAGAAAGATAGAAAATCTAGGGTATTGCTTCATATGGTGGCTAAGTGAATGGATCTACAATTAGAAAAATAAGAAATGAGGCTTAAGGAATTGAGATCTTGAATTGTGGACAAGATATGGAGATGAAGATGATGAATGCCAAGGATAATGGAGGACTAGATATGAGATCTGTAAACTACAAGTGAATTTTTATTATTATTAGATCAAAGTCCTGGTGTTACTTTCTAACAACTATATCAGTTAGGATAAATCCTTTGGATTAAGGTTGACCTATTAGTCATTTATAAATCCTTTAACCAGGTGACATTGTAATGGAATGTTCTAAATTTTACTAACAAAGCTGACTCCTAATAGGGTTATGGAAATCATCTAACTAGGTCACATTTAACAATGTGAATTATAACCTTTAACAAGATTGGTTTTTAATAGGGCTCACTTCAGGAGAGTGAAAATTGGTAGCATGTTATTGGTGATTTTTCCAAAATTGGGTTAAGTTATGGTTTCAATTCTACAAATGTTATTTTGATCTAGGATAGGAATATGTATAAGGTTATGATATTGGATGATCTAATGGATGCATGCACATGTTGAAGTACCGAAATCTTTGATTTGTACATTTGGACCTTGGATAAATGATTTGCCCCCTCTTAGTTATTATAAATCATTCTAGAAACTACTAATTCAGAATCACCAATAAAATGCAATTTTTTGATACCATGATTTGCAGCCACTTTCAATCCAAGGAAAAATGCTTCATACTTTGTAATGTTATTGGTGCATGTGAAATTCAAGGTGAATCAATATCTAAATGTATTATTATCTAAAGACACAAAACTAGTCCATCTCCTGACCCTTCTTTAGAGTTAGCCCCATAAAAATACATAGTCTAGAGGTTTGGAGAATCTACATACATGGCTACTTCTTGTGAAATTAGTGTGACTGGCTTTTTAATTTCTTGAATAGTGAGTTCATCTCTAAAAGCATTCACCATTGTATCTAGTTAACAAGTGGCATCTGTATCAATGTTCTCTTCAAGCATATGGGTGACTCTTGGTTCTCTATCAAATTTAATGACTTTATCTCCTATGTGAAATGTGGTATAAGAAAGATCACATTATAGGCTACCTACCATTGCAAAAATCCACTTCCTTGAGAAAAATATTCCATGTTGTGGATGAACATCAACTACTAAAATAATCATAGTTAGGTCAACATCAAGGTAGGCAACTAGTTTAAAAGGAAAGTAGGGTATTCTCTTGCATCCATGGCTCTACATCTACCTTGCTCTGTATCTACTTTCAAACCAAGCGCTCCCATGATCCTAAATAGCATGATAATATTTGAGGCCCTTGAATCAATCATACAAATTTTCAAGGCTTTAGCAATTATGATAAGGCTAAGGAGAAAAGGTCAATATTCTCCATAAATATTGTAGATGAATTATCCAAATACGTATGGGGTATGTGGGGCATAACTCCTTTTTATTCCTTTTCTTTTACTACAAGTGGTATTTCTTGCCCTATTACTGACTCTCTTTTGAGAGCATCACTACTTATAATCCCTCCTAACCAAGAGAGATTTTTATTCTTATGTTCTTCTATCCTAAACATCTCTTAAAATGGGACTTTAATAGTGATTTGTGATAACATAGAAATCACGTCTATAGGATCATATGTAATAGGTTTTAGTAGATTACTGTTGGATGCTTGTACTTGAAGAATTGGATGTTCCACTTGTCTGGTGACATTAGGACCTAACTTAATTTCTTGTGTGTTGATCTTAACTATATCTACACCTTGGAACTACACTTTCTTCTTGGGTTCCCATTTCTTGGCTTTAACATCCTTCATCTTGACAATCACTAAAACTTCCTCTTTAGGTATTTCATTCATCTTATGGGTTGTGTCCTTGATGAAAATACCAAATGCTTTTCCAACATTATTATTTACTATTCTATTTTTGAGATTATATGTAATATGAACTTGGGCTACCATTTCAAAAATTATTCTATCAATTTCTTCATTAGAGGTTTTCCTCAAGTTCATATGCTCAACATATTATATCATATTGCACATCTTGTCTTAATTTTGATCATTATCATCTGAAAATAGTTGTTGATGATGCAATCAATACATATATCTTTGACTACTAGCATCAATCTTAGAGTCTTCGAGATCAGATTCTTCACCATCATCACATAAATCAATCATATTACGTGCTATGTCTTCATGACTCTTTTCTTCTTCCCCATATTCCTATTATGTTTGTCGATTTGCTGAAAACGATTGGGCAACTACACAATAATTAGGAGAATGATGAGATTTCCATATAATACACCAAGGCATGTCTTCAACCATATTCATAGAATTTCTTTATAGTGGATTTTGTGTAACCTTATCCTTTGTACCTTTAGTAGGATTAGGAATGAGCTTTCCATCCTTCCATTGTGTGCTCTAAGGATAGTTCTACATTCTAGTCTACTTATTGTAATGGCTATTAAATTGAGGCTTCTCACCATGATTTGGTTTATTTTCATAATTTACTGGTAGAGTCATGTTCTTAAGAAGAGTTAGAACTTGGTCTGTCTTGTCATCCTCAAGTTTCTTTGTTGTTGCTAGATTATCACCTTCCATTCTATTACCCCTGGGATTGATCAAATTTGGATCATCTCTTTTTCCCAGCTTACTAGATGCTTTCCTATTATTTTTAATATTGATAGCCATTTTATAAGCATCCCTCAATGTCCTAGGATCTTTTTTTCTTAAGATGTAGGCCATATTAGTATCAAAAGCATTAAACTAAGTGGTAAGACACACATCATCATCTAGTCTCATTACTTGGAATAGCTTATGCATTCCTTTTTGAAATCTTACACTGAAATCAAATATTGATTCATTTAGATTCTTCTTTATCCTATTGAACTCATTTAATAAAAAACTTGCATTAGTGTTACCACCATATTGCTCCTTAAAAAGCTTTTCTAAGTCATCCCATGAGCCAATACTATGATCAGGTAATCTTCTAAACCAATTCCTTGCACCTTCAATAAGTGAGTGTACAAACAATTTCATCACCACATCCTCATATTCTATTTCATAGTGATTCAACATATCAATGGAATTTTTAAGATTATCTTCACCCGTTATAGCATTATTGCTTGAAAACTTAATGACCTTATCTATTACATTATTTGAGATGGGATGAGGAAAACCAAGTATACCTACAAAAGACATTTACTTATATTTTTCCATGTAGATAGGTCTCTTCTAGAAACCTAGAGTATTTGACGTGCTTTTGCCCCTTGGGTCTACGTAGGGATCTGAGCCTGCTAAGCAGAAGGTCTTTGAACAATTATTGTGGAAGAGGAAGCTAGTACTCACTAAGATAGATTTTGTTTAGTCACGACATGTCCACAAAATGAAATAGAAGGTATACCTCATGAGGGTTGGTTTGGCAAGGATGCTAGGGAAGAGGTGGATTTAAGAAAGTGTATATTTCTTCTTCTTTTTGAAGTTCTTTAGCCAAGTATTCACTTTCCTTCATTACCTTTTCTAACTCCAGATCAAGTTTGGACATGATAGGAATTTTAGGGGAAACTTGGGGCTCATTAATTTTTATCTCTACAACCCTTTGCTTTTCTCTATCAGGGTTCTTTATGTAATACCCCAAAATTGGCTCACTGCCATTATACCAATTCTGGTCTATTTCTAATCATTTCTAAGTCCTATTCTAATAGGCCATTCTCATTTTTCTATTCGCTTAATTGTCAGATGCAGAAGACCCTAATCTGCATTCATCATATTTCTTATTTAATTCCTATAGTACGTACTCATGTTAGTCGCATTAAACCTATTGATTAATATTTAATTTAATTACTAAGTATTTATACTTTAATTAAATGAAATTATATCCTAAAGGCTAATGTACTACGGAATTAAATTTATTTAATTTAATAAATATGCCTATCTTGATTAATTAAATGTAATTACTTAATTAAATGGGAAAGGTTTTTCTAATTAATTAAACGAAATTATTTAATTAAATGGAGTACTTACTTCTAATTAATTAAACAAAGTTATTTAATTAAATCAGAAGCCATTCCTAATTAATTAAATGAAGTTATTTAATTAAATAAGAAAAGTATCTCTAATTAATTAATATATTATTTAATTAAATAGAAAAGGTAATTATGAGAGCATATCTCATTTTATTAAATTAAATATTTCACCAAAATATCTCTTCAGTTCAAAAAAGGGAAATTTCCAGTTCACTATTGATAAAAAATGAGTTAAATCAGTTAACTCCTTTTTCTACTCAAATTGAATCAGTTAACTCCTTATTTTACTCAAATTAAATCTGTTAACTCCCTTTAATTTGGGAATCTCCCTTTATGACTGAACTTCACCTTTAATCTTGACCGTTGATTGAAATTGATCGCAACCGTTGATGGATTCTAGGAAAGTCTATTTAAGAGACCCTCATCTCTTCATTTTGGGAGGATGAATTTGGAGAATTTGCATTGAATTGCTGCTGGAATTCATACTCACATTTGCTCATATTTTTACATACATCTTGCATTCTTATTTTAAATTCATCTAGCTTAATAATGCATACATTTTTAGCTTAATGTCTTTTATTTCTTAGATTAATTGCTTGCACTTCATCTAGATTACTTGCACATTCATATAGCTTAAATTGCATTCAAATCCTTCGTTCTTACAGGGTCTGGTTGCTTAAACACCTCGAATTTGAGGATATCTGACAAGAAATTCCCTTTAGATAGAAGGCAACAGGTCACTTTGCAGGTTGATTTTCGGATGAACAATCCAATGTTCACTCCGGGATGAATCCGCAAATAAAGACCATGTTGAAGTGTGTGTGTTAGCAGAGGCCACATATTCACACATACAATTCTGGCGCCCACTGTGGTGCCTAAAAATCAATTTTTCTAGCCTCTTTCTATTTTTTAAAATCATTTTTTTTTTCTCTGCCCATAGTGTTCCGAATAGATTCGAGAATCTTCACGCGAGACTATTCATTTTCATGCGAAGATCTAGAATCTTCACATGAAGATTCTTTCTGCATCACACGAGAAAGTTCTTGGGCACGCGAAACTTCGTACGAGCCGAATTTAATTTTGCGCGGGTCATAAAACTTCCTCGCGCAGACTGTTAGGAATTTTGCACGAAACTCTGCTGACATAGGCAATTTTTTGATTTGATTTTCGTGTTTTTTGGTTTTTTTGCTAACTGTTCACAATTTCTAGTGTTTCTGTGTTTTCTAATTTTTTCGGAACAACATAATAGCGGTTTGTGGGACAATTAGAAAAGCTTGATAAAGTCACTAAAAATAGGTAAAATCTACTAAGAATGTTATGACAATCATCAGGTAACCTTCCTCAGCTGATAACACTTCATTTCGATCTAAAACAAACATCTCTCATGTCGAGCTTGTGTGTGTTTCCTCCCATATTTTCATTTTACAACACATGCATAATTTAATATTAGGGTGTGATCTCCGTTAGTATTCATTTAGTAGGCTTAGGTACTAGGGATATATTTAGATAGCTATTTTGGGTTATTGGACCCGCTAATCTGTCAGCCACTCGTTACACCCTGTGGTTGCAAGATCAACACCACGTTAAAGGGGAGGGGTCTACAGGACAGAAGCATTAAAGGCTCCACTAGGCAACCCTTTTTTGCTTTCTAGAACTCACTAGTTTCTGAGTTGTGGACTCATGTTAGTTTGTGTGAGGGGTTAAATGTTCCACATCTTTGGACTCACCTCACATTAGTTAAAGCATTAAGTGTACCACCTTGTGCTTTTTGATTGCTTTTGGATAGATTTGCTTTTGGAAATTGACATCTGTACACACATAGTAATTAAGCCCCCATGAACACTATTCGTAGATCTTGAGGGAGTGGGTTCCTAGTGAAACTCCTCTCTAAGACGGATTCCTTGTAGGTGGGGAGGATACTTTGAGAATCTCATAGATAGATGAATCTTCAACTTGTTGATTAAGGCATCCTTTCTCCGAAGAGGTTGATAGATCACTAGGAGATGATATCATAGATCTTTAAGAGATAATCTTAGTTTAATGTGTCATATTAATCTGTCTACTTTGATTGAACTAAAGGTGAAAAGGTGTAAAACCTTGAATCTAGAAGCTAAGTCCCCTTATGGTACACTGTTGTGAGTCTATCACCTTTAGAGAGGGTTAACTGTAGCAGACAATCCCTCTACCAGGAAAATTGTGATGACAGAACCTCAAGCGATAATAGCCATTTTTGCCATGGTAGTGACAACCGCTATATAAATGTCCTTGTGGAAGAAATCTCCACAGGTGTGGTTCATTGTGGGTTGTCAGATCTCCCTAGCAGCTCTTGAAGATTAAGTTCTCAGACTGTGTGAAAACCTCGATGCATCAGAATTGGAGGTCACCCCTATGAGTCATAAAATTTGCAGAGTCAAACCATTACTAAATACCTTAGAGAGGCCAACTTTTATTTTCTAGAGATGTATGCGTGATTGCAAAGCTCTTTGAAAATTTACACAAATAGCTCTCTTAGGGATTAGCACAAACTAAGTCACTTGATTGTTCATGCGCAAGGTTGCTTTTGCCCTTGCTCATTATTTTCAGACGTTCTTGAAATCACTTGCTAGCTATTCTATGTGCCTATTTATCTGCCTGGTTATTGAAACGATCAAATTTTTTGTTAAAATCAGTCGCTGTTATGAAACTGTTCTACCCTTACGCGGAAAATCATTTGGTCTCGTGCGAAATCATCTAACACTCATGCGAAGCCATTTTTTCCTCATGCAAAATTAAATTCTCGTTGTGTATCTTCACGCGATCCTGTGAACACTTTCATGCAAAATTAAACCACTGTTACTGAACTTTGTGTGAGACAGAAACTTCTTCGTGTGACCCGTAAAGGTTTTTCGTGCGAGACTTTGTATCAACATTACCAATTTGGGTCTGTTCTAGCTATTTGCGGCCTACACGCTATCCTTTTTTGCATCCGTTTATCGCTCATTGTTTGCAAATAGCCCTAAAATAGTGACACTTCGCTTAGCCAAAGACTTGTGTCTTATACCTTGACTAGTCTCATCTCATAAGTAATTTTGGTCCTCGTCTTAATGCTTGTCATACTTTGTGTCATAGTGGTCATAATCTCTGGCTATTCCAGCCTTTAAATCAGACCATTTGTGCCTTAGTGAACAACATTCTTCCTATTATCTTGTCCTTTTTGAGACTCAGTCTTAGTGTAGTCCTTGTCCAGGTTCTAGCTTCTTGTCCTTGCCTATGACTATCACAACCATAAGCGGCAATGTGTTTTATCCTGATAACCTTAGATGTGGTCATGCTAGGGGTCATAATCATGGTAGAGGTAGCTTACTTTCGCTATGCAATCTATATCCAGTTTGGCTAGTGAGGCCTGTTCACGGTCTTCCTCACCTACAAGGTCATCTCAAGTTCAACGAACATTTTCTAATTTGCAACAAATTAGGAATCCTTTTTACCAAGAGGATACTGAAATAGGTAGAGGTCCTACATTCCCAAATATAATGTATGATCCTTTCTTCACAGACCCTTTTGAAACACAACGTACAAAAATTGAACACGTTCCTATAATGACTAATCGTGAACCTAAACAGGGTAGTCATAGTCGATATCAAGAACAACCTAGGGATGACAAGGAGAAAGAGAAAGAATATGACATTGATGAGGAACAGGAAGAGGTGGAAATCCTTCCTGAACACATAGCAAAATGTTGAAGAGACAAAAACTTTCAGAAGGTCATGGGAATCCTACTCAACAAATAGAAAGAAAAGTACTTTCTCAAACTCATCCAAGAGGGAGCTAAACTGCCCACACATTTCAATGTGGAGACCATTATCACGCGTGAAGAAGAAACTCAGACTGCTAAACTCCAAAAACAACTGAAAATTATGCAAGACCAATTGGCTCAGATGATGCATGAGAAAGAGAAACCGACAAAGACATACACATTAGATGCTCTTTGTTCATTCCCATTTGACAAAAGTATAAATATGCCGCCTTTCCCACAAGGCGTAGAACTACCCAGATATGGAAAGTACTTTGGTACTACTAATCCCCAAGATCACTTGCAAGAATTTGGTGCTTTCTCTATGGAGTTTATACACAATCAAATGTACCTTATAGGTTTATTCCCTAGAAGCCTATGTGGTCAGGCTTTGGAGTGGTTCTCACATTTACCTCCTGGTATCAAGACATTTGAGAAAATTGCTAATTCATTTGTTCAGCAATATTCTCATAACATTCAACATCCTATAAATATTCAAGATCTATGCAACCTTAAATAGAAGGTTGGTGAGCCTTTTCTCACATTCCTCTAATGGTGGAGACAACTTTACACTAAGTATTCTTGTAAAATCCCAGAAATGGAGAAGCTTGACATTTTCACCGATAACCTCTTACCTAATTTCGGGTATAGAGTCCAACTACAAGGTCCACATACCTTTGAAGACATGATTACATAGGCTATCCGTATTGAAGAATTTATGGTGAAGAAAGGTGAGCTCACTCTTCAGAGAGACACAAAACAAGGTTCCACTTCCAATAGGGATAAAACCAAACATGTCAACAAGAACTGAGAAATTGTACATGATGGGGTTGTTGATAATGTCACACCCAAACCCGCCAAAGAAGCATTTAATCTCACAGATTGCCTCAAAGCGGCCAAAAATGCTGAGAAGCCTCCTCCTGACAATAAGGTGTGTGGGAACAAACCGAGAAACTCATGGGCAACACAACCCAAGTAAGAGTATATGCCTTTAGGAGAACCTTTGGATGTGGTTTACAAAACATTGCTACAACACAAGCTTATCTCACCAATGGATAATCCTCATCCCTATGATCCACAACCACATCCACCATGGTGGAATGAGACCTCATTTTGTGAGTATCACCAAAACAAGGGACACAAAACCAGCAACTATATAAACTTGCATCATAAAGTCAAGGACATGATTGATGCTGGTGAACTTGTGGTAGATGGACATATCAAAAACTCGAACCACAAGGCGTTCAAAGAGCCTTTCCCAGCTTATGAAAAAGGAGAGACTTCAAAACCAGAACCCTATAATAAGGTCAACTATACATATTCCAATGATGACAATGTCATTCACATGGTTGAACCTATAGATTTTGAATACTACGACGTTACTACCATAAAGGGGAAGCAAGATAACGACAAACCCAAGACACCATTTGTCTTAAGAGGCCCTACTTCCAATAACATGGATAATGCATCTTCGTAGCATTGTGCTAACGCTATTACTCGCTCTCATGTGTAGTTGGTGCTCAAAGGCCCTACACCTCCTATTTCAAATCTTGAACAACACAAGGACAAAACCCTTGCTGGTCCATCCGGTAAAGGTGCAAAACACTCAACGAACTTGACTGCAACCAGTTATAGTGTTCTAGATCAATTGAAATGAACTAATGCTCACATTTACATATTTGAGCTGCTTAAAATCTCGCCTGCTCACAAGCAATTTCTGGACAAAGCCCTCATTGAGGAAAACGTTCCTCAAGATCTTGATCTTGAGCGATTTCAATCCATGGTAGGTCACCTGATCTCACCTCATATTATGACCTTCTTCGAGGAGGATGAAAACTCACTGAATCACCCACACAATCAGCCTCTACACATTGAGGTTATGATCCACCAGACACGTTTTCATCGAGTACTCATTGAAAATGGCGCTGGTCTAAATATTGTTTTTGCTGCTCTGCTTAGACAATTGGATTATTCTGAGGACTCTATTGATCCTCGATGAAAGATCACTATTAAAGCGTACTATGAAGTAGAATGAAAGTCACTAGGTCTTGTGACTTTACCGATTTGTGTCGGTCCTGTCGAAAGGGATGTCACTTGTCAGGTGCTTGACATTCCCTTAGCCTACAACATTCTATTGGGATGGCCATGGATACATGAGATGCGCATTGTGCCATCCACATACCACCAATGCATTAAATTCCCATTTCATGGCTCTGAAGTTACTATTCCTGCCACTACTAGCTACACTTAAAATATGCTCAAAGTTGCTGAATCTTTCATCCCTACTAACCGTGAGTCTTCTGATTGTCACAACAATAAGCTAAAATGAATTGAGCAGTCATTTAAATTGAAAGAAACTGGTTTGGGAGAGTACCACATGGAACCAATTCTATCATTAACATCTATTCCAGAGTCCCCTCGACACTTTGGGAGACCCTCAAAAGCAAAGAAGCTATTCGTGTTGACACCTAAGACCAAGTTTAATGGCTCTTTTGTCAAAGCTACAGTTCCCTTAGAAGATGAAAGTGAAAACAGAGCCATTGTTGCATGGCTTTACAAAGAAGAGGCTCCAGTAGACCTAACAAAACAAGCTCAAGAAATAACTCCTAAGAAATATGGACCTGGTCTTAAGCTTATGAAGCATTTTGGTTACAAGGGAACTGGCCTTATTGGATGCAATAACAATGGTTTAATAGATCCTATCAAAGCAACAGCTCGAAGCAATAGTGACACAACTAGCCTAGGGTTTAAGAAGGTCCCTTTCCATTTGGGATCCAATAAATTCATACCCATACCTGAGAGTTCATTTGAAAATGAGTCACAATCTGAGTCAGGTACTCGAGAGGAAGAATCTGATGATGAGGATTCTTACCCTCATCCTATTCCTTGTGATCTTGCTAAATTCTTTGCTGAGCCAGATGACTTTGTGCCACATGTTAGCACTGTGGATGATACTAGTGATTCTTCTGAGGACAATGCTGAGCAACTCAAATATCATTCAGAAAAGGGAGAATCTAGTCAGTCATGCCATATTGAGTATTTGTGTAAGAATCCAGAGGCTGAAGGAGAGTATATCCCTATCAATGCTGGGGAGTTCTATAGTCTCTCACCATGTAGCACCAATTCTCATGAATATGAATTTGACAATCTTTCAGAAGTGACTACTGATAAAGACATTGACCAAGTGCATGTCTATGAAAATCAAATCGAAGTGAGTGAAACGTCTAGGGTTAGGTCACAGGGGTCTGATCCAACTATTGTCCTAGAGTCATCAATTACTAATTTTCGTACTTCGAGGTGTTTGAATACACCTGTGGATGAAGTTTCCATAGGTCTCGAATTGTTGGTCCATGCATTTAATGACTATACTGTGAATGCAATTAAACTAGCCACTACTCTCTCACTCGCACATCCCGATCTTATAGACTGGAACCCTAATGCATCTAACGAAGTCCCCACATTCTAGAATGACTATGCTCTTGCTTGTTACCTAAATGCTATCAAACCTATAGCGTCTTCCACTAATGAGCAGAGCGTCAACATGACTAAGGCCAACATCAAATATCTCAGTCACATAATTAAAAAGAAAAAATGCAAGAGGTCCGATGGTGAAAACCACATTGTGGTAGTGTCGGATCCCAAAAAAGTAAAAACAAAAGATGTATCCAAGGGTGAAAACCTCTCTGAGGTGCCTGTAGATGAGATATTTGATGTCCTTCCTAGTCACTTTCAGGAGAGATCATCAGTGTTAATAGAGCCGACACAGCCAATTAACTTGGGCACAGAAGAACATCCTCATGTGATACATCTAGCTCAGTCATTGTCAACTGAAGAAAAGGAACAATTCATTGCCTTTTTCAAGGAGAAGAAAATAAATTTTGCCTGGACATATTCTAACATGCCAGGATTGGATCTTGATCTTATCATGCATCACTTGTCCATAGCACCAGGCATCAAACCAGTTAAATAGAAGCTTCGAAAAATGTATCCTCATGTTGCATTGCTAGTCAAAGCCGAATTGGAGAAACTTCTGAAGGCTAGTTTCATTCGTGCAATTGATTATGCTAAATGGATATCCAATATTTTCCCTGTGTCCAAGCATAATAAGTCTATCAAAGTTTGTATAGACTTCTGTGATCTTAACTTGGCATGTCCTAAAGATTACTTTCCGCTCCCTAATATTGATATGATCGTGGACATGATGGCTAGCTATGAGATGCACTCACTTATGGATAGTTTTTATGGATACAATCGGATAAAAAGTGTGCTAGAAGATCAAGAGAAAACAGCTTTCACATGTGCATGGATAACCTTTTGTTGGAATGTGATGCCATTTGGTTTAAAGAATGTTGGAGCTACATATCAACGGGTTGTTACTACAATTTTCTATGACATGATGCATAGAACCATGGAGGACTATGTTGATGATACCTTGGTCAAAAGAGCTAAATGCAATACTCATTTACACAATTTGGGACCCATCCTAGATCGTATGGAAAAATTTAGTCTTCGGCTCAATCCTAAGAAATGCGCATTGGGTGTCACATCAAGAAAACTATTAGGATATATTGTTTCTACAAAGGGAATTGAAGTAGATCCAGAAAAAGTCCAAGCAATAATGGACATGCCACCACCTCGAAACATCAGTCAAATGAGAGGACTATAGGGAAGGCTTCAATCTATTTGCAGGTTTATTTCACAATTGGCGGATAAATCACAACCCTTCACAAAGACCTTACATAAGGGTGTGAAATTCAATTGGAGCCAGGATTGTGAGCAAAGCTTAACATAGATCAAACAATATCTTGTCAATCCACCGATCTTGATGCCTCCTATGCATGGGAAGCCTTTGCTTTTATACATTTCAGCCACTGAAACATATTTGGGAATCATGTTGGCTCAGGAAGACAATGACAACAAAGAAAGAGCTATTTATTACTTGAGCCAAACATTGGTCTCTTATGAGAAAAACTACAACACTATTGAGAAAGCTTGCTTGGTAGTTGTCTTTGCTTCCCAAAAGTTGAGACACTACATGCTTTCCCACACTACACGGCTTGTGGCTAAAATAGATCCATTAAAGTACTTGCTCAGTAAGGCAGCTCTCATAGGAAGATTGGCTAAATGGGTCATGATACTAAGTGAGTTTGACATCCAATATGTTGAACGCAAAGCTATAAAGGGACAGGCAATTGTAGACCAGCTAGTCAAGGCACCCATATAGAGTCTTCTACCAATAAACATTGATTTTCCAGATGAGTCAATTCTAACACTTACTCATCATACATGGGTTATGTTTTTCGATGGGTCCTTCACACAACAAGGATCAAGTGCTGGATTACTTTTTATTATGCCATAGAGATACTCATTTCCTAAAGCATACAAGATTCAATTTCCTTGTACAAATAACATTGCTGAATATGAAGCTTTGATCAATGGTATGAAAATTGTAGCTGAATGGAGAGTAGATCAGTTGGATGTCTTCGGTGACTTTCAGCTTGTCATCAACCAAGTAAATGATGTGTATCAAACAAAGGATGAAAAACTAATTCCTTACAAATGCATGGTTGATGACTTGATGAAATATTTTGCCCACATCACCTTCCAACAAGTTCCACGCGTAGATAATAAAGTGCCTGACACTATGGCCACTTTAGCCTCCCTTCTAAAAATGCCAGAAAATGATCTACGACACGAGTTCTTGGTGGAAGCATTACACTACCCAGCCTATGACACACCTGATTCTAGGATGATCTATTCTATTATAGGACAAGAATCATCCCACTACCATCACATCTATTCCTACCTTTGTAATCAAACCATTCTAGAAGGTCTGACTCAGAATGAGAAACGTTATCTAATCTGTAACGCTTCACATTATGTCATTATTGCTGACGATTTGTATAGGAGAGGTCTCGACGGAACACTCCTTAGGTGTTTAGAACCCAACGAGTCCAAACGCACACTAATTGACATTCATGAAGGCATTTGTGGATCTCATTCCAATGGCCTGACACGAGCTTGCAAACTCCTTCATAATGGTTACTACTGGCCTAAAATGGAGCAAGAAGCTGTTAAATATGCTAGGTCCTGCAAGCAGTGTCATCTACATGGGAATCTCATTCACGCTCCAGCCAAAGAGTTGATTCCCTCTACTACAACATGGCCATTTCAACAATGGGCCTTTGACTTGGTGGGGCAGATCCACCCAACCTCTTCCAATGGACATAAGTTCATTATCACCACTATAGATTATTTCACAAAATGGGTAGAGGCAGTCCCTCTCACAATTGCTGATGGAAAAACTATAGTGCTTTTTATCACAAACTACATCATTTGTAGATATGGTATACCATCCTCAATCATTACTGACAATGGAGGATAGTTCAAAAATAAAGACCTCAAGGAACTATACAAGAAATCCAAGATTACACAACAATGGTCTTCCATTTATTACCCTCAGGGTAATGGCCAAGTTGAGGCATCCAATAAGGTGATCCTCAAAATTCTTCATCGCACAGTCAGTAAGTCAGGGAGAGACTGGCATCTCCAGATCAATCCAACCCTGTGGGCATATAGGACAAGCATTAGAACTCCAATGGGCACGACTCCTTTTGCATTGGTGTATGGGGCAGATGCTGTGCTTCCAATAGAGGTCGAGATTCCTACCTTGAGAATCTCTATGAAAGGCCTTATCATTGATGATGACTATAGGATAGGTCGGCTTCAAGAGCTTGTGTTGCTGGATGAACGATGACAAGTGGCATGTGATCATCTACGAGCATATCAACAAAGAATGGCATGAAGCTACAATAGAAAGATCAGGCCACGTGACTTTCAGCTGGGTGACCTCGTTCTGAGAGAGAACCCTCAGAATCAACAACAACGAATGCAAAAGGGAAAGTTTGAACCAAACTAGTTAGGTCCATACATCATTACTGTAGTATATCGATCTGGCACCGATCAACTTTCCACAACCAAAGGAGAAGTGCTTAAAGAGCCTATGAACACTCTCCACCTGAAGCGGTTTTACAGTTGATTTAATCTTAGCAAGCTCTCTGTACATATCTAAATGTCTTAAAAAAAATCTAAAAATTAGAAAAATTCCTAAAAAAATTTTGAAAAACAGAAAAGTGCCATTGGTGAAAAACTACAAATAGGCATCATGGTAGCAAAAAAAGAGAATCTTTCCAAGAAGTTGAAAACCTGGTAAATAAGTACCTTTTGATTCCAATACTCCATCTTGTAACACATCTTTTGGCTATTATGTACAGTCACTTTCGCTTCCCTACTTCCTGCTTATGTATCCATGGATTGAGTCTTGTCACAACTCGGGGGCATTCCCCCTTAGTGTCACTAGTTTCAAGATTCTCAAAGAATCTCTTTCGCAACGGTCACTAGTCATTCTGACTAAATCTGCCTACTATCGCTAGTGTCACTCTTTTCAAGATTCTCATAGAATCTCCTTCGCGACAGTCACTAGTCATTTTGACTGCATCTACCTACTATCGCCAGTGTCACTCTTTTTGAGATTCTCCTCATAGAATCTTCATCGTGATAGTCACCATTTGTTCTAACTACGTCTACCTACTATTGCTAGTGTCACTCTTTTTGAGATTCTCCTCATAGAATCTCCTTCGTGATAGTCACCAGTCATTCTGACTGTGTCTGCCTACTGTCGCTAGTGTCACTCTTTTCGAGATTCTCCTCATAAAATCTCTTTCGCAATGGTCACCAATTGTTTCAGCTATGTTTGCCTATCGTTTCTCGGGTCATGTCTCAAGATTCCTTTATGGAAGATCTCTTTTGTGTCAATCACTAGTCGTCGTAGCTATGTCTGTTTACTGTCACTTAGTCCTTCTTAGATTCTGTTGTCACTTAGGTTTGCACCCTTGTCCAAGGCCTATGCACGAGGACAACCTAGTGAAACATGGAAACAACCTCCAAGCTCTGGGACTTGAACTATGAGGTTGAGTCTCCGGAGAAGGCCGGCTTCCTCTTACTCTCAGGGCGCACCTAACTACTCTTGGAGAGAAAAAGGAAGAAGGAGAGCACGAAAGCAAATCTACCTAGTTCTAATCTAAGGAGGTGATGCACCAAAATAGAGTGTTCAGACTCATTTTTTCCCATATATGCACTACAAAACCAAGATAACATTCAAAAGACATACACACCCAAACTTATGTAATTCAACAACCACATACAAATTAGAAAACCAAACTAAATAACACAAGGAAAAGGATTTCACTTATATATTGTCCAATAGGCCGAAAATAGATACAATATTCAAGCCACAGATCTCAATAATACACCAATGAGAGGCAAGATGGATGCACATACACATTGATGGCTGAAGGAGATAATAAAGAATGTTATATAGCTCAGAGACAAAGGAAATTTTACACTACAAATCTGCAAGCAGTAGCAGAGAAATCAGAAAGGAGTCCCCCTTAAGAAAAGATCACAAAATTGCCTTTATAGTTCAGGCATGACTGAGGATTTTTTGCATTAAATTTACTTGTCACCTACTGGCATTAACTTCTCACCCTGAAAATCCAATCAAAGATCTGGTGGTTTTGAGTACCAAAAATCTGATATTCCTTAGAGAAAGAGCCTGGAGAAGATAGAACGGTGCCAGAAAACATCCCCTAACATAGTAGATAGATTTGTAATGGTGGTAGAATGTCCTTGCACTTTGCATTCACTTCTGAGTTGGTGGCATTGATCACAGGATCAAAATTTCGTGGCAAAAAACTTGATTCATTATTTCTAGCTCATGAATCCGTGAGGTCAAAGCAAGTCAAACAGTTCCTTATGTGCCAACTAGGCCACGCGGGCCAATCGTCTCTCTTTATTTTGTCACCTCCTCAAGGTCCCATGTGCTGACCATTCCCTATGTTGGACTGGGCACTATGTCGCTATGGGCACCATGCCCTGAGGGTCATTATAGTGACATAGCGCCCCACCGTTATCTCTAACCGCGGTGGTCACCAACCTGACTATGCCACCTTTCCACCATCTAGCCGCAACATCAAAACTAACTGCCCCATTGACTGTGACGATTGCACCAACTGCCAATCATTAACCGTCAACCTTGGTTTGCCAGCGAGACACGTGTCAGCAAGATGTTATGTCACTATGGTAAAGATCACACAACTTCACCATAGTGAGATAGTGCCTTCCATTGATCTACCCTGATCTGACAATCGTGAAGACTCGTCATGTTTCATGCTTGCTTTTCAACTTCTGGGCTCGCGAAATGCTATCAACACACTTGGCATCACCTCTGTGACTGCACCTTGGTGAGACGTGGCCCCACTGACATGTGGCGAAAGGGCGTCATGTCGCTATTGTAAAGATCATGCAACTTTGCCATGGCAACATGGCGCCTTCTGTTGATTTTCCTTGATTTGATGACAAGAAAGATAGATACTGCCCCCTGCCCCTTAGTGTATCAATCAATGGGAACCGACCACGTGCCAACTATCTGTATTTCCTAAGCTTCCAAACTTGGACCCATGAGGACATGTGTCCTCCAGGTGCTAACTCGCTATTGTAAATCTCATGTGTCTTATCCATAGTGTGATGGCACCTACCGTTGATCTCTGCAGATCTGACGGTGGAGAACTTAACCCCTTACTACATTGGCCGCATTGAAGATTTGGTCCCATGATCTATCTGTATTCTAACCTAGCATACATGGCTATTCCCTATTGGCCTAATGAAGCACCACCTTGGTCTGACAAGGCACTAACCTGGAGGGTCCGTACTTCTTTGACCCCACTGAGGGGACATGTGGCACCTAGGCACTATGTCGCTACGAGAAAATTGAGGCCAACTTCCCATAGCACCATGGCGCCCAATGATGACATGTCTTTTGATTTGCACATGTCTTCCAATGATTCGCCACCATGGCACTGAACTCCACCAACTGGGCAGATGAGGTACAAAATGGGAACCAACCACTTGCCTAAAGCTCTTGCCATGGTGACTTTTTCATTGCTGTGAACCTTGCCCGCCAAACACTAGGACTCATCGTAGAAACACCCTCCGGCTGGTCGGGCGCTATGTCACTATGAAGATTTTCCAGCCAATACATGATAGCAACATAGCGCCCACAGTGCCATGGAACTTTTTTGACCTGCCAAAGAACCTTGGATGACTTGCCTCATGGACCCACAATGGTAACGTGTCACCAAGGCACGATGTCGCTATGCTAAACATCGTGTAACTTCTAAAAAGCGACATAGTGTCAACCGTTGATCTGCCTTAGATCTGACAATGGAGAACCTGTGGGCCATAGAAACCATGTTATAAGGCTTAGGCATTAAAATAATATAAACTTTGGGAATTAGCTGTTGGACGGGCTAGACATTTAAAAATTGTATCTTGGTAGGGCAAACAAATGATAACATTTCTAGTGACTCGTAGGGGACACAAGCTTACTATGTGTATGACCAGTGGCCTCATGTATCCATTGGGCTATGGAGTCAAAAAATGGGTCTATGCATACTGTGAAACCCTAACCCTTTTGTGAGAGATCAAAACATGAAATCTTGAAAAATTGCAACTACAATTGGAAACAAAAAACAAAACTTCCTCTACAACCTAAGACACCTCAAAATCTGCTATCTCACAAGGAGACGGCTGTGCCCACACACTTCTTGAAAAGCAGGAAACAATAGAAAAGAAATTGAACTACTTATGTACATGGGTTCCCAAATTTTCAGAAATAGGGCTTCAGATAGATCCCATTGACTGGAATGGGCAAAATTTCACCATTTGGCCTGCTCAATTGAAATGCATTAGTCTATTTGCAACTGGCAATCAGATAGGGGCCACTCCATAGTGTGTCAAATTTGGACTGTCTTCCTGGTTTTGCCCTATTTGCATCCCAGTTTAGAACTAAATCTCCTTCTCTAAAGGTTTTGACCCTAGTTTTCTTATCAAAACTCCTTTTCATCTGTTGCTAATGTATCTCTAGTGTTTGCATAGCCTTATTTCTCTTTTCTTCTAGTTCAATCAGCTTTGCCATTCTTACTAACATGGCATTATCTTCAATCAATTCCAGCTAATGAGCCAATTCCAAGGATGGGAATTCCAATGAAATTGGGAGTCTGGCCTCCCAACCATATACCAGCACAAAAGGTGAATTCCCAACAGATCTCTTGGGTGTTATCCTATCAGCCCATAGAGAAGTTCTTAATTTCTTATGCAAGACCCTTTGATTGTCTTCTATTGTTCTCTTCATGATTCTAATCAGATTCTTGTTGGAAGACTTAGCCAAACCATTACCCTGGGGATAGTAATTTGATGATGTGCTCAGGTAGATATTGTGATTCATTTCCCATGCACAAATTTGGGTTCCAACAAAAGACTTAGCATTGTCCTAGATGATAGTAGAAGGAGCACCAAACCTAGATACAATTCCATCAAGGAATTCAACAACTGATGGTTTTGTGGCATCCTTCAAGGCAACTGCCTCTGTCCACCTAGTGAAATAATCAGTAGCAGCCAAAATCCATTTATGACCTACACTAGATGGAGGATTAATGGGGCCTATAAAATCCAACCCCCACTGGTTAAAGGGCTGATCCACCTGAATAGGACAAAGGGGGAGAGCTGCAAGCCTCTGTTTGCCTGAGAAGAAAGCACACTTCTCACATTTTCTCACATATCCATAACAATCATGGATCAAAGATGGCCAATAATAACTAGCCCTCATGATCTTCATGGCAGTTGTTCTTGTAGAGAAATGGCCACCATCAGGGCCATCATGAAGTTCCTTAATCATCCTCTCAGCCTGATCCTCTTCAATGCATCTCAACAGGGTCCCAGTAAAATCCCTTCTGAATAGGATACCATCAATTACAACATAGGGAATGGATTGCAATCTATATTGCTTCCTTTCAGTTTTGTCCAATCCCTGAGGGTATCCATTCCCTGATAAGAATCTCCTCATATCATTCATCCAGCTCCTTGGACCATCAACATTTCTTACCTCCTGCTGCTCTATTATTACCATAGTAGCCTCTTCATTTGAATCCTGGCCTGATAACATTTCTTTGCACAACCCTTTCCCTCTTACTAGCTTGGTAATCTGAATATCAACATCATACTCCATTACCTTAGTGATCCATCCAGCTCTCTTTTCACTGATATCTTTGCTTAACAAGAAATCTTTTACACTGGCATGTGGCACTGACAAATGGATCCTATTGTGGGATAAGAGGTGTTTGAATTTCTTCAAGGCTCTGATGATTGCAAGGGCCTGCTTCTCAACAAAGTTGTGCTTATCTTCATATTCCTTGAGCCCTTCACTAAAGAAGGCTATGGGCTTCTCCTCATCCTTGTCATTTGTTTGGGTTAAGACAACAGAGATACTTGACTCACCACCTAAAGTGTAGAGGATGAAATCTTTCTCAAAATTTGGGTTCATGAGAGTAGGGGCTGAGGCTATGGCTATCTTGATCTCTTCAAAACTCTCCTTCCTTTCCTTGGTCCATGAGGAGACCATACCTGTCTTAAGCATGGTTGTAAGGGGTTTCACCATGGTAGCAAGATTAGGAATAAACCTTCTTACAAAATTTATCCTACCAAGGATACTTTGCAGCCCCTTCTTGTGTTTAGGAAGAGGAAGGGCAAGTATTGCCTTTGTTCTTTCTGGATCAATGGTTAGCCCATCCTCTGATACAATGTGTCCCAATAATTTTCCTTGACTTGTAGCAAAGACACACTTGGCTGGGTTGAGGGAGACCTCAAACTCTCTACATCTTAGAAATACCTATCTTAGATTATCAAAATGATCTTCTACATTTTTTGAATATACAGTTATATCATCAAGGTATACTAAGACAAACTTGTCAATTAAGTTTTTGAAGGCCATCTCCATTGCCTTCTGAAATGTGGCACCTGCATTTGTTATTCCAAATGGCATCTTGCAATAAGCATAGGTGCCCCACTTAGTAGTAAATGATGTCTTATATCTATCAGATTCCTTAGCCAACACCTAGTTATAACCAGAGAATCCATCAAGAAAAGAGAATCTCCTTGACCCACTAACTCTGGATAGAATTTTCTCCATGGAAGGGAGAGGATGGTGATCTTTAAGAGAAACTTGATTAAGGTCTCTAAAGTTCACACACAGTCTGATTTCTCCATTCTTCTTCCTAACAGGGACTAGGTTGGCTACCCATGATGAGTGTTTGATGGGAAAAATTATATTAGCCTCAATCAACTTGGATAGTTCTTTTCTCATTAGAGGTTCAATTTTAGGATTCACTGGCCTCTGTTTTTGCCTTACTGGTTTGGCCTTAGCAATTAAATCTATGGTATGCTGAAACAAACTAGGGTCAAACCCTTTTAAGTCATCATATGTCCAAGAAAATACATCATTAAATTATTGACATAAATGAATGAAGTTTTCTTGCTCAGTTTCAGAACATGCCTTCCCCATATTTAGATATTTTCCATCAGCAATTGTAACTGGGGCATGATCATCCTTTTCTGCAGCTAGATTCATTCCTTTACCTCTTGTTTGATCATCAGGATTAAAGATACTCTCCAAGGTAATGAGATCCTTGGGAAACTTGTTAGAACTGAGATGAATGATCTGATCACCATACTGATCTTGCAGTCTTAACTGGTTTCTATCTGAGAATTTTGCCACATTCTGCAAGAAACTCACAATTTTCTCATTAGAATCAAACACCTGCCAATGAGTGTTGTTGTAAGGGATGGTAGGCCTCACCACCACCTTTATTTGTTGCTTCTTTTCTTCCTCAAGATTCCCTAGTACATCATAAGATGCACCCACTGCTACAAGTCTATCAGCATGTCTATTTTCTTTTCTAGGAATGCTTTGAATATTAAATGCATTGAAACCTTAAAGAAAATCCCAGACTCTGTGTTTGTAAGACTTGAGCAGGCCATTTTTGGTGATATTCTGGTTTCTCACTTGGCTAACTACCAACTCACTATCCCCATATACTCTCAAGGCTTGAATTCCTCTCTTTTGGGCAAGTAAGAGACCTTGAATCAAAGATTCATACTTGGCCACATTATTGGTGCAACTGAATTGGAGCCTAAAGGAGAACTAGTATCTTATTTGTGCAGGAGAGATCAACATAACACCAGCCCCTGATCCTTTTCTATTCCTTGAACCATCAAAGTACATACTCCATGTTCCATTTATATCATCATTAGTCCCAACAAGATCAAGAACTTGAGCATCTTTCTCTATTATGCAATATGTACTAAGGCCTGTCTCAAGAGTCTCTAACATAGGCTCAAACTGATAAGCATTTTCCCACTCATCCAAGAAGAAATTAGGAATCACTGCTATGGAAGTGGCAGGCTCATTTACTATGTCATTTTCATCCATCTCTAGAATAGGGCAATTCATGTTGATGGGATTGGGGGTGTAAGATTCAGTGTGATGAAGGGATTGAGGTTCTGCTCTAATTGAGGCATTGGCTCCATATTTGGTCTTAAATGACATATATGACCAATCAGAAAATATGAATCCACCAATTTGAGTAGTGAAGTCTCTTGAAAGATAGATAGCAAAATAGGGCTTGACTTCAACAACAGATATGTCTTGAATCACAGTGCAACTAGGGCATGCATGTAGGGCCATCTCCACATTACTAAGGATACCTATAGTTTTGATAGTACTACCATCTAATTGTAATAGATCCTTAACAATGGGCTCATATTTCATTCCTAAAGGATTAGCAACACACCTAGGCATTACTGAGCTACTAGCCCCTGAATCTATCATGCAATTGTGGACTAATTTGCCCCCTATAATCAGAGAAAAATAGAATGGAGGAGGTCTAACCTTTTTATTTGTCTCCACATCCTCTTCTGGTTGTACTAGACTTATGTCACTCTCCATGATAGATGGCTGATCCCTAGGTTCAATCTTCTCTAATTCTTGCTGCAGCATCCTCTTCTGCATTGGTATGGTAGCAACAACATCCCACATAGAAATATTCACATTGGTCTTCTTCATTTTCTCTACCACACTGAATGGTGTATTGGGAAATTTGGTAGAAACTTTGGGAGCTGCACTTATAAGAGGTTGAGATGGGGCAACATAAGGATCACTTGCATCTTTCTTTCTAGGATCTTGCTTTTGCTGCTGTGAAGTACTTGTTTGTTTATTTGCTACTTCTATATGAGGTGTAGCACTTGAAGTTGAGGCCTGCTTTGGAGAAGGAGGGGTAGCATGTTCCATAGCTCTCTTCTTACTTCTAGTGTTATGAGCAACTAAATCCTAGTTTACACTACAATGCTCCCCAATCTGATGATTCATGAAAGAGCAATCATCATGTCCTTGAATATGTGCTGCAGGTTCTTGGTCAGTTAGGGCCAAATAAGATTCTGCCTTCTAGCACATGCAATAGGTATAAGAATAGTTGCAGGAAGGACAGAAATCTTGATCTTGGGCCAAGTTATTTTGAGGGACTATAGCTCTATTCTGATTTGAGCTTGAAGCAGAAGCATGACTATTTTGTCGACCCTGATCAAAAGAGCTATTCAACTGATTAGGAGGCCTACCACCATTTGGAGCTTGATATTGCAATTGGGGAGGCTTGCCACTTTGAGCCTGCTACCTTTCTAAGGCCACCACTTTGTTACTCATTTTTTGTATTATAGAAAAACTATCCTCTAATCTCTTTCCTTGGTCTTTCAACTCCCTCCCCTACTCTTGCAATTTTTTATCCAGGGTCTTCTCTCTTTTATCTGTATTCAGCACTAGACCTTGGAGCATCTCTTTGAGTTCATCTATCCCATTTGAGGATGTGGAAGCTTGAGGGATTGGATGAAGGGCTTGTGATGTAGATGTTGTAGGAAGAGGGGCTATTACTAGTTGGTGGTTGGGAACATCAGAAAAGAAAGGCATAGGGGGCCTTGGAGCCAACTTTCCTCCTTCTATCAAGATGTTCTCAGATTTTATGGCTATCTCATAAGCATTAGGCAAGGTATCTCCTCCCATAGTTTGGATTGTAGTGGCAATATCACTGTTAAAAGATCTAAGGTAATGCAAGAAGGCATTACCAGGGGTAGGTTTCACTGTAGTAGGTATTCTATCCCATTTCTTTTGAAATCTATAATTAAAATCAGTCATACATTCATGGGGTCCCCTTTTTATAGTAGCCAACTTCTCTAAAAGTGACAGATGGTCACTTCTATCCTCAAAATGTTTACATAACCCTGCTCCTAGTCCATCCCAATCAGTTATAGAACCATGAGCTAAGACTCTATACCACTGTTACACTTTTCCTTTTAAAGAGGAGGCTAGAAGTCTGATAGCAACATCATCCTCTATGATACCATGAATATTAGAGACATTTGCTACTTCTTGGATATGCTCTAAAGGGGAGATGGAAGTTTCACCAGTAAAATCAGGTATACTTTTGAGTGCAGATACTAGTATATCATGTCTTTGGGCTAACAATAGAGGACTTCCACCATTAAAGGTGGCAAAAGCATGAACTCTTGGCTGTGCCATGTAAACAAGTGTTCTATTGATGAGTGGTGATGGCAATCTAGGCTGAGTTCGAACAGTAGGAGGAGTAGAGATAGATCTTACAAGTATATTAACTGTTACTACACCCCTAACTGGTGATAATGAAGTTCCAGTCCTCCTTCTTCTAGGATTTGAAAGAGAAAGCTCTTGATATTGAAATTTACCTCTAGAAGATGCCCGTGTTTCAGCTCTGGGCACAAATTTCTGCAACTTTGGCCTGGAACCAGATTTGTTGATTTTCAGAGTCACCAAGTACTTTGAAGAATCAGCCTCTTGAAGGCTTGGATACTAAAGCCATCACTACCTCTTCAGCATTAATCTCTGAAACTCTTTCTTCTTGACACCAGTAGACTTTAAATTTTGTTTGAAAAAGTGTCCCACTGGGTGTGCCAAAAACTATTGTCACTTAGGTTTGCACCCTTTTCCAAGGCCTATGTGCAAGGACAACTTAGTGAAACATCAAAAAAACCTCCAAGCTGTGGGACTTGAACTGCGAGGTTGAGTCTTCGGAGAAGGCCGACTTCCTCTTACTATCAAGGCGCACCTAACTACTCTTGGAGAGAAAAAGGGAGAAGGAGAGCACGAAAGCAAATCTACCTAGTTCTAATCTAAGGAGGTGATGCACCAAAATAGAGTGTTCAGACTCATTTCTGCCCATATATGCACTACAAAACCAGGATAACATTCAAAAGATATACACACCCAGACTTATGTCAATCAACAACCACATACAGATCAGGAAACCAAACTGAATAACACAAGGAAAAGGATTTCACTTATATATTATCCAATAGGCTGAAAATAGATACAATATGCAAGCCACAGATCTCAATAATAGACCAATGAGAGGCAAGATGGATGCACATACACATTGATAGCCGAAGGAGATGATACAAAATGTTATACAGGTCAGAGACAAAGGAAATTTTACACTACAAATTTGCAAGCAGTAGCAGAGAAATCAGAAAGGAGTCCCCCTTAAGAAAAGATCATAAAATTGCCTTTATAGTTCAGGCATGACTATGGATTTTTTGCATTACATTTACTTCTCACCTACTAGCATTAACTTCTCACCCTGAAAATCCAATCAAAGATCTGGTGGTTTTGAGTACCAAAAATCTAATATTCCTCTGAGAAAGAGCCTGGAGAAGACAAAATGGTGCCAAAAAACATCCCCTAACATACCAGATAGATCTGTAATGGTGGTAGAATGTCCTTGCACTTTGCATACACTTCTAAGTCGGTGGCATTGATCACAGGATTGAAATCTCGCGGCAAAAAAATTGATTCATTATTTTTGGCTCATGAATTTTTGAGGTCAAAGCAAGTCAAATAGTTCCTTATGTGACAACTAGGCCACGCGGGCCAATCGTCTCTCTTTATTTTGCCACCTCCTCAAGGTCCCATGCGCTGACCATTCCCTATGTTGGACTGGGTGCTATGTCGCTATGGGCACCATGCCCTGAGGGTCATTATAGCGACATAGCGCCCCACTATTATCTCTAAACATGGTGGTCAACAACCTGACTGTTCCACCTTTCCACCATCTAACCGCAACATCAAAAATAACTACCCTGTTGATTGTGATGATTACACTGACTGTCGACCGTTAACCATCAACCCTGGTCTGCCAGCAAGACATGTGTCAGCAAGATGCTATGTTGCTATGGTAAAGATCGCACAACTTCACCATAGCGAGAAAGTGCCTTCCGTTGATCTACCCTGATCTGACGATTGCGAAGACTCATCATGTTCTGTGCTTGCTTTTCAACTTCTGGGCCCGCAAAATGCTGTCAGCACACCTGGTATCACCTCCGTGACTGCACCTTGGCAAGACCTGTCCCCACTGACACGTGGCAAAAGGGCACCATGTCGCTATGGTAAAGATCGCGCAACTTCACCATGGCGACATGGCGCCTTCCGTCGATTTTCCTTGATCTAATGGCAAGCAAGATAGATATTGCCCCCTGCCCCTCAATGTATCAATCAATGGGAACTGGCCATGTGCCAACTATCTATATTTCTTGTGCCTCCAAACTTGGACCCATGAGGACACGTGTCCTCCAGGCGCCAACTTGCTATCGTAAATCTCGTGTAGCTTATCCATGGTGTGATGGTGCCTGTTGTTGATCTCTGCAGATCTGACGGTGGAGAACTTAACCCCTTACTGCACTAGCTACGTTGAAGATTTGGTTCCACGATCTATCTATATTCTGACCTAGCATACATGGTTGTTCCCTATTGGCCTAACGAAGCACCACCTTGGTTTGACAAGGCACCAACCTGGAGGGTCCATACTGCTTTGACCCCACTAAGGGGACATGTGGCACTCAGGCACTATGTCGCTATGGGAAAATTGAGGCCAACTTCACATAGCACCATGGGACCCAATGATGACATGTCTTCTGATTTGCACATGTCTTCCAATGATTCGCCACCATGGCACCAGACTCCAACAATTGGGCAGATGACGTACAAAATGGGACCCAACCACTTGCCTGAAGCTCTTGCCATGGTGACTTTTTTGTTGTCGCGAACCTTGCCTGCCGAACACTGGGACTCACCATAGAAACACCCTCGAGCCAATCGGGCACTATGTCTCTATCAAAAAACTCATGAGTTTTTTGATGGCGACATGGTGCCTTGCCGCCTTTTGAACTTTTTGGCCTGTGAAACTAACCACTCGCTATGAACATTTTCTGGTGTGACACAACCTGCCTACTGTAAGACATTTCCATCAGGCGCTATGTCGCTATGAAGATTTTTCAGCCAATACATGATAGCGACATAGCGCCCACGGTGCCGTAGAACTTTTTTGACCCACCGAAGAACCTTGGATGACTTGCCTCGCAGACCCACCATGGTAACGTGTCACTTGGGTGAGATGTCTCTATGCTATCCGCCGTGCAACTTTTGAAAAGCGACATATCGCCGACCGTCGATCTGCCTTAGATCTGACAATGGAGAACCTGCAGGCCATAGAAACCATGTTAGAAGGCTTAGGCATTAAAATAATATTAACTTTGGGAATTAGCCGTTGGATGGGCTGGACATTTAAAAATTGAATCTTGGCGGGGCGAACAAATGATAATAGGTTCTTCATCGTAAAGATTCCTCTTTGACCTTAGTCACCAGTCATTCTGACTACGTCTGCCTACTGTTGTCACCCTACTAAAGAGATTTCTTTCTTACATGTTCTGGACATTAGCACTTGACATCAATCCTGAAAGCAGTGAACTTAAAAATGATATACTTGTTTGGATACGCTGAGAATTTTTCTTTGTTTTCTTTGTTTTTCTTTATCATATCCGTTTGAGCAACTCAATGATGTCATCTTTGACTAGAGAAGTAATGACTGGGGGCATGATCTTTTTCTATGATTTTTGTTTGCGATTTAGTTCCAATAAGTTGATCTATTCCTATAAGAGGGGTGTCCACTATAAGAGCCTCCATCTCGTATTGGATGGTCATGTGTACCTCGACTCCTTTTATATGAATACGCCAATAACGTTGGTTCTTCTCCTTGTTTGTTGGAGTGAAATCTTCATGCTATGGTACATACTAATGCTTGTCCTACTAAGTGAACGTATGGGTCACTGCGAGTATATCTAGCATAGTTTTGTCTCAAGTTACGAATGCAAGGGTCATTGTGGACATAATGAATACTGAGTACTTAGCATAAGAGGAATCTCCTATGTGTTTGGTGTGCCTGTTATGCAAGCAACATTCAGGTCATCCTAGCATTTATGCTCTGATGCTTATGTTAACTTGCTACATTAAAAGGGACAAATGTTCTGGTCATTCTAGCTTCTTGTGCCTCGAATGCTTACATTTAATCCCGACACCCCAATAACGTATATTATATTCACATTTTCATGATTGCAATGTCAGTGGGAATTGTATAACATATGAGCTTTATTTTATATCCAATGATGATAAATCGTCGAGGCTTGGTAACTAGACCTAGGGTTGCATTTAACATAGTCTTGCATTACATACTTCATTTGCATTAACACGTAATTCGATGGTAATTCTGTTCATACTCCACATGCACTAGATTCCTCCATGGCTACACAAGTATTTGGTTCATCGATTCATGCTCCTCAATGGAATGCCTGTGACTGTCAAACAAAAAAATGCAACACTACGTAAGATGTCAGTTCATATATATACGTTCTATCTAAGTACAACATACATCTCATGTACATCAAAGAAAAACAAAATAGACAATGACAGGTACATAGGAATACTCGGCTCAACCTGGAAAATCAACCTGCAAAGTGACCTGTTGCCTTCTATCTAAAGGGAATTGCTTGTCAGATATCCTTAGATTCAAGGTGTTTAAGCAACTAGACCCTGTAAGAATGAAGGATTTGAATGAAATTTAAGCTATATGAATGTGCAAGTAATCTAGATGAAGTGCAAGCAATTAATCTAAGAAATAAAAGAAATTAAGCTAAAAATGTATGCATTATTAAGCTAGATGAATTTAAACTAAGAATGCAAGATGTATGTAAAAATATGAGCAAATGTGAGTATGAATTACAGTAGTGATTTGATGCAAATTCTGCAAATTCATTCTCCCAAAATGAAGAGATGAGGGTCTCTTAAATAGACTTTCCTAGAATCCATCAACGGTTGAGATTGATTTCAATCAACGGTCAGGATTAAAGGTGAAGTTCAGTCATAAAGGGAGATTCCCAAATTAAAGGGAGTTAATAGATATAATTTGAGTAAAATAAGGAGTTAACTGATTCAATTTGAGTAGAAAAAGGAGTTAACTAATTTAACTCATTTTTGATCAATAGTGAACTGGAAATTTCCCTTTTTTGGACTGAAGAGAGATTTTGGTGAAATATTTAATTTAATAAAATGAGATATGCTCTCATAATTACCTTTTCTATTTAATTAAATAATCTATTAATTAATTAGAGATACTTTTCTTATTTAATTAAATAACTTCATTTAATTAATTAGGAATGGCTTCCCATTTAATTAAATAATTTTTTTTAATTAATTAGAAGTAAGTACTCCATTTAATTAAATAATTTCATTTAATTAATTAGGAATACCTTTCCCATTTAATTAAATAATTACATTTAATTAATCAAGATAGGCGTATTTATTAAATTAAATAAATTTAATTCCGTAGTACATTAGCCTTTAGGATATAATTTAATTTAATTAAAGTATAAATACTTAGTAATTAAATAAAATATTAATCAATAGGTTTAATGCGACTAACATGAGTACGTACTATAGGAATTAAATAAGAAATATGATGAATGCAGATTAGGGTGTTCTGCATTTGACAATTAAGTGAATAGCAAAATGAGAATTGCCTACTAGAATAGGACTTAGAAATTATTAGAAATAGACCAGAATTGGTATAATGGCAATGAGCCAATTTTGGGGTATTACACTTTGTAGTCAAATCTATGACATCCTTTTCAATAGTTTTGTAGGGTTGGATCTTGGAGATGATAGGTCCATCCTTCTCTCTTAGAAGGCATTCTTGATCTTGGATTTTAGATCTTAAATCTTCAACATCTCCAAAAACAACGAAATGTAATGCAAAATACTTCTCTTCTAACTTCTTGTTTTTCTCTCTCAAGGCCTCCATCCTTCTAAGAAGAGCTTCTCTTTCTATGAGAGAATTCATGGTGATATCTACCTTCTCTTTTTCCAAACAAAAATGTTTAGCATCCTCATCTGCAACCTTCTTCCTGAGAGTTTCAATTTCTGACAACAACTCATCTAGGTTTGTAGAAGTGGTCTCTAAATGAACTAGGTCATCTATGTCTATGAGGTTTCTCTTAATGTATGGGATTTTTCTATGATTAAATCTAGTATCAGAGTGTTTTTATATCCCCACCCATCATTTACTTCTTTTGGTATATTAATTCTAGAAGGGATATCTCCTACAGAAGATAGAGTTTTATCTTGATAGATCCTATCTTCTAGTAGTGGGGTGGTGAATATTTCTCCTAGGATCCTAGTGGTTTTAGGTTCATAATTTAGAGATGAAGATTCTCTCTCTATTATTGTTTGATATTGTGAATGGATTGATACACTATCTCTAGGCTTCCATGTATGGTTAGGATCTCCCCTTTTCTTTGCTTGGTTTTTCCTACACACAAACACGGTAACTCTATGTACAATGACACTTATGAATTAACCTTTGTGAATGCTCTTGTATTTTTCCTTTTTTTTTCCATTCTAAAATAATCACTTTAAAATATATAGCACTAGCTACAAAAAATTTGATTGCGTTGTCACCCAATGAAGGGGAAAAATACTTTTTAAAATGCTAGGAGATAAGAAAGATATCACGGGAAAAACAAGCTCTTAAAACCAATCTAACACAAAGGCCCAACATAGAATGACTTTAATACAACATACTTTGGGGAATGTAAACTCTATAATGCAAAAAAGACATTATTTTGACACAACCCATGTCATATTCCCCTTATTTAATTAGAATTTTTAGACTCTTAAGATTTGTCACTACAAAGAGAGCAATATAAACGTGAGCATGAAAAAATTGTAGAGAGACTGTAGTCATACAAACTATACCAGAGACTACAAGTATTTTTTAAAAATAGTTTTTTTTTTTTTACATAAGTCCAGGCCAATAGAGTTGTCATTTTGTTTTTGTTTTAAAACTACAATTCTAAAACTACGCCAGGATGCAAAATAATAGTAGAAGCCTAAGAGTCAGATATTTCCCATGTTTAGCAAGAACCTATTTAGATCTAGACCAACTTAACAAAACACAATGGCTTTATACACGTTAGGCTCTATAGGGCCAAGGAAAGTACACCTATGGATTTTATCACTTATTTATTGACCTTCCTTATCTAATATCTATCCCAAGTTATAACATAAAATAGTCTAATATCTTCTTCAATTTGTAATCAACTATTGATTTACATCAGCCAACCATAAACTCAAATTAAGCTATTACAATAAGTGAATGACTAACATGTAGTTCTTTGTTACAAATTTTACATAATTGATTTTGATTTAAGTGTGAATTATGCAAATACATGAATACTTCAATTCACATCTCATTTGATGACTAGTGCCTTATCCATTATTATAAAGATTCAAACAGTAAACCTTGATCTATTTAATTGAGTTGCAATTAAATTTATCATCTATTAACCCTACATCCCATTCTTATGATATCCCTCCCATATATTTAGAAACCCTAACAATTCATAGAAGCATTTACTTAATTGACTAAATTAAAAGGAACAATAAATTGATATACAAACTATCCCATTTGTATTAAATTAAAATGAACTTTTCTCACTCAATCTCAAAGTGACAAACATATGAAAATTGAAGCAAAATTCAAAGACATAGATATTTAGAACTTCCTCTTGTATTCATCTTGTTGAGAATAATGCATATTTGATACAAAACTTGGAATTTGAAAAAATAAAATTATTCAATATCAACTATATTCTCAAAGTGCAAAAATTGAGACAACATCTAATTGACATAAGAACTAGGTCAACTATAAATAGCATAAATACTAGAGTAAAATAGAACTGAGACCCTCACTCTGTATCTTGGGAATCATTTTATAAACAAGGATTATGACAAGTTCCAAATGGGAGGACACATGTCAAAAAATTAGTTACAACCTTTTCCACAAAAGACAAAAGAGATACAAATAGAAAAACTAGAGATAACCAAAATTTGAGCATCTATTAGTTCATGTATTCAAAATCAACTCTAAAGTTTGCAATAGGGGCACACTTGCAATAGGTAATCCACAAAGATAAGGTGTCTCTATAAAGTAGTCATCCTCCCTCTTAATATTCTTTGACCTTTTTGTGTTCTTACTCACTATCTATAGATGGAAATGCTTTGCTAATGGCATCTTAGGTTGTATTTAGTTCATCTAAACACTTATTTCATTTTTCATTCATTATTGCCTTTATATCTACACAAACCTTCCCCATATTTGATTCGATCCTATATAATAGATCAATCGTGTAATATATAGTTGTAACATTTACTTCATCATTGAAATAGGAGAAAAATCATGTATGTTTCAAAATGTCATCAAAAGAAGAATACCACTCCTTCCATTTCTTTATACTTCCATTCTCATCAATGATATTTAGTATAAAATTTGGAGTCCTTGTGGCAATTGGCTTCATTTTATTTTGGATTAATTGTGATTTCCCTAATAGAAAAACCATTCAATTCTTTTACTCAATTAGTTAACTTTTGAAAGTGAATAGATTGTCCTCCAAAGAAATAAATACAAATTAACCCCAAATCCGAGGTTGGAAGACTGAATATGTACTAATAGTTGGGTCACTTCGCTATTGAAAAACATAAGCAACCTCTGAATTTATTCAAGTACAACTCCCCATGTATGACTTACAATAAATTTTAAAAAATACTAATATGGATGCTTTTAACTAGAAAGCACAAAAATTTACAAACATCTATCCATAAACATGAAATAGATGCGAAATACTAATCAGCTAAAAGGGAATAAACAACAAATGACAAAAAGTTCATTTGCCCAGATTTTACATAACAAATAGAATGAAAACCAGGGAATAAATCTTCCATCTCCTTGAGAAAGTGAAGGATTAGAGATTTAAAGATATCTTGAAATGATAACATAATAAAAAAATAGTGACATTAAAATGCATTTAGAGAAAACTGAAAGCTATACAAAGATCATGATTTGAAAGAAAACTGCCCAACACTCAAAGCTTTTCTGTGCAATTATCCCCCAAATATCCCTTCTCTAAAGTATTAGAAAATTACAAAGATCTCATTATACATTGCACAAAAATAACTATCTAGAAAAATAGAAAATCTACCCTTACATTACACTAAAATCGAGATTTCGTCCCTTCTCCCAACACACATTTTAGAAAAAAATGACAAGAACTCTGCTCTTCCATAGTCCATAGTCTTCTCTCTTTCCCCTTAAAATAACTGAAGAAAAAATCCCAAAACTAGAACCCCGAGACCCTATTTCTATGGTCTATTTAATAGTTAGTCATCCCTATAACCATTTAGTTATGTAATTGATTCTTGGAGATTCTTTCCCATGAAGTCTCCTTTATCTTTGCATTATCATGATCAATATCCTTTCCTCGAGTGATATTATATAGCTTAGACTACTATACCCTTTACAATACATTATAATTTCTACATTTATAAATGTTATATTTATAAATTTAATGAGAAAGGATGCCCATGGAATTAAGAGTGAGAGCACATAGGTGTCATAGGCAAGTTTGATAGCACTGCACTTAGTCAAGCATAACTTTTGATCTAAAATGGATCTTGCAATGCCATTTGGAGAGGATTTGTAAAATTTTCTTTTAGAACACATATCAAAAATTTAGGTTAATCCAATAGTTGGACTAAAATTTATGACTCCCAAAATAGGATCCATTTTTATGCAATCATTTTCTGGGTGTCATGGATGATTTTGAAACTACTATATTAATAAATGTTTAATTTTCTATCTGTCAAGAATATTTTCAAACCATTTAGAGAAGGTTCAGATAATTAATTTTCTTCAAACATATCTTAAAATGAGATTGATCCAGGAGTTGGATTATGAGTTATGTCTTCTGTAATATGATTGTTTTTCTATCATCATTTTTGTGACTATCATTGATAGTTTTGATAGTGTCTCAGTCAATCATGCATAAGTTTTGATTTGTAATGAATTTGGAAAAACCATTTTAAGAGGTTTTGTAGAACTAGATTTTAAAACCATGTCCAAAAATAGGACTAATCCAATAGTGGGATTTGGATGTATACCCCCGCACTGAGACTAATTCTCTGGCTTCTTACAAATTTTTGGTCATAGAAATTACAACAACTTCTTCCAACACTATTTTCAAATACATGACTTCTGTATCCAAAACATTAGTCAATCCATCAAATATCATACATATGGACTTCCACATTCCCAAGTAACTAAGCATGGTTTGGATCTAATGAAGATTCATGGAGCTGCTATCATTGTCAGCCTCACATGACATCTTCTCTCAAATGTAGAAATCTCCATCTTTATTGCACACCTTCAGGGTCACCATGCAAATTTTTATTCTTCCCTAGAGCATGACTTTCATGAATTTGAAACTAGATAGGCTATCAAGGATCTTGATTGTTGTCAAAGTCCAGATGTTGGGTCAAATTCACTGTGCTAAGAGTTGGGAATCATGTCAAACATTTGCGTGCATCATGACCATCTCTATACTACTGGCCACCATGAGTCACTAATGGTCTTGATAGAATTGGAGATTGAGTCTTTGTGCATTCTAAAATTGAAAACTCTCAACCTCTATAGATAGAATTCATTAGTGATCTATATTCATAGTCACATGCTTCCCTACGAACAAACCTCAAAAATGAGAGTGAGCTGACTCATCCTTTTTTTGTTATGCCTTGAAATCCTCATGTGTGTGGGGTGGGGGGCATGGATAGTCATTTGAATCTTGATTTAATAATTCCTCATATCACCTTATAAATCTCTTTCTTTCAATTGGAGATGCTCAATGAGTATCAAACATTCACTGATGTGCACATTTCACATTTACCATTTTATAGATTAGAGGTTCTGAACTCTCAAAGTTCTTAATACTGCTGGGCTTAATTTATCAATATATGATCCCTTTTCTGAATCAAAAAGTCATCTAGAACTTGAATGAGCCAATCATAGAAATCATACTAAAGTTGACCATTGGAGTGTCATGAATTCAAGAAACTAAAAATGCCTTTGATCTACATGACTGATCACTATTACAAGCTTTATGTGTTGTAGAGATTCGCCACATGTTTTTCTAGAATTAGTTCAAGCAACATGACCTCAAAATTAGAGATGTTATCAATGAATCCTTGAGCATCTGAATCAGTATGTTGTGACCTTTGAATGAAATTTGAAACTTGAATGTGGAATGAAATCACTAGATGTCTCACAATGTTGGACTTTTTGATCTAGACCAAATATCCATAATATTGATTTGCACTTGTGCACTTTCTTAAAACTATTGAACTGATACAATCTAAACTCGAATTATGAACTGAGATTGAATTTGGGCATTAAACTGAACATAGATTCTAAACTTTTCTGAATTGATAAACCTACATTTGGAGCCTCTTTGAACTGTTGTGAACCTTAGTTCAAAGAGGTTCAAAACCATAAATTGAAAATTTTAAACACTAGGTCCATATTGGGTACCAACAGGGGCTCTAATTGTGGTGTTATTTTTTATGCAAAAATAGAAAACTCCAAAAATCTCTAGCAAAAGACAAGTGCCTTATCCATTGGGCAACTAGAGTCACCAAGAAGAGTAAACTAGGACTTTCTCGCAAAGAGGATAGAGGGGAGCAGGGCAAAGCCAACTAACCAAAACACCTAAACTACCAAAAAGTGTGAAGCTTGTACATTTTTGAAACTACCACTATGCACACCAAAACAATATTTACAAATTATATACAAAGGTATGAAGAATACCTATCACAAGAAATAGGAGAAATAAAAAAGAATCATGTGAATCCATTTACTGGCAGGGAGAAGTAGGAGCCTTTCTACATCACCAAACCATGTCTCAATGGAGAAGCTCCATGTCATTGCCAACTAGCAACTTCTTCAGTGCCAAGCCTCAAGCTAAATGCACACATGAACATGTTGACCCGACACTTTTTATTGAACAACCATAACTCATCATAGCACCCTTTTTTTACTTGAGAATTGATCTTCCACATTGATTTGATCAGATTTCATTTCAAACTGAAAAAAAATGAAAAGAAGAAACTTCATCAAGAAATGGTGTATAATGTTTGAAAATATTGTCCTCAAGAGCCACCTTTTGCATATGGCTCTTAGTATCATGATTATCTTGTATGTAAAGAGATGCCTCATCCAACATAGGATCAATTCTTGAGTACATGTTTTCCTCATTCATTTTAGGAATCAAACTATCATCAAACAAGCCATCTATGTTGTTTTCTTTTCTTTCGAAAGTGTCATCACTTCCACAATCTAAATTAGCAAAGCTACACAGAGATGAATGAAAAGAAAAATTTATCGATGAATGCTTCATTCTTAATCTAATTTGAATGAATAAGTAATCATGGAAGAGATAATCCAGCTTGAGTGATGACATAAATTTGTCTATAATCTCCTCTACCTTAATGAGAAGGAAATTCTTCAACACACTAGCCGAGTCATAAGTAGGTTGGAAATTATCTTCATACCTCTTTTTCTCAAGAAGTAATTTAGCATGAGGAGATTCATCAAAAGGCATCTTTACCTCATCTCTACAAAGAATTAGATTATCATCAGAATGACTACTTTGAGGGAGGTCTTATGACTAAAGAGACAATAAGAACTTTCTTATGATTTCTTCTTCTTGAGCAAGGAGGTTTCCTCTCCATGTGTTTGTTGGGTAATCTATGGGCTGAATGTTAACTTTAACACCTCTTTCTTCAATTATATTTTTAGCATGAGACATAAGCTCTTCCACATGTACTTTCACTTTGTCATCATTCCAAAGTTGACCCTCAAAAGACTAAAATGAATCACTAGATTAACTCTTTTAGCCTACTAGCTTTATATTCATACCTCAACTATCCAAAGAGTGATCTTCTTGCCCAAGAGATGATAAAAATCTGCATATGATGTCTTCTTCCTTGTAGATGAGAGTATCACCCAATGTTTCAGCAAAGTTGCCAATCAACTGAGAATCAACACCAACCTTTCCTCTCTCCATCAAAGTTTCAAGATTTTCTACAAACAAATTTTAATCATTTAATGGTGAATCCTATGGCTGAAATAGAGGATTTTCTCTCACAACAGTATTCTCACAAAACCCCATTGGCAAGAATGATGGATTGAGTCCACTCCAGATGACTTTACCTTCTAGATTTTTAGACTTATCTTCAATATCTCTTGCTATTGCTAAATTTGGTTGTAGTTAGATTGCCTCCACTTGAAGTGCAACATTATCATGTTCTTGGAAATTGTCCGACTCAAAGGTGTGCAGATCTATCTTTGTTTCAGCATTCTTATCATTTTGAATGATGGTCTCATGATGAAACTTATCATCTTCATATTGAACCAATCATTCATTGTTTTCAAAGATAGTGGGGAAATATTCTCCTTTCTCATCTTCTATGCATGGAGAAAAAGATTTCACTTCTTTATTTTCAGCCGGATCTAGATCAATAACTGAAACACACTTGGAGGGATACTCTTGATTATGAAACCTTTCTTCTTCTTGACCAAGAAGGGTAACATTTAATACTCTGAATGGGTCATCCATAGGTGGGGAGTAGGTTTGAAGATTACTTTCTTTCTCTTTGCTATCACTAGCGCCAACATTCTCACTCTCAACTCGAGTGTTCTTGTTCCCCCATGTGTGGTTTTCTTGTTAATTAGCTATGGCTATTTGAATTTCTTTTTCACCCAGAACTAAAAAATTACATGAGATAAAATATGAAGATATAACAAGGGCTTCATCATCATCCATCTCTAAATATTTTAGGATATAAGGGTTTGGCCTTGATCTTCTCATGACTTTTATAGTTGGCATGATCTTTACAATAGAGTCGCCAATCTCCTACAAACGGAGATAATCATAAAACTAAGGAAATAATTATAAATACTAAATCTTCATTTTTTAGATTCCCCAGTACAATCACCAATAATCTATAAGTGAATAGATTGTCCTTAAAAGAAATAAATACAAATCAGGCCCAAAGTCCAAGTTGGAAGATTGAATATGTACTAATAGTTGGGTCACTTCACTATTGAAAAGCATAAGTGCTCTTTGAATTTACCTAGGTACAGTTCCTCATGTATGATTTACAATAAATTCACAAAATTATGAATATGGATGCTTTTAACCAAAAAGAAAAAAAGGTTTAGAAACATCTATTTGTAAGCACAAAATAGATGCAAAAAACTAAGTAGCTAAATGGGAATAAACAACAAATGACATAAAGTTCATTTGCCTAGATTTTACATAACAAAAACTAGGGAAAAATCTTCCATCTTCCTAACAAATTGAAGGACTACATTTTCAAAGATATCTTGAAATGATAACATAATCAAGAAAATAGTGACATTAAAATGCATTTAGAGAAACCTAAAATCTATAGAAAGATCATGATCAATGGAAAGAAAATTGCCCAAACTCAAAGTTTTGATGTGCACTTATCTCCTAAATCTCCCTTCTCTAAAACATAAAAAGATTACAAAGATCTCATTACACATTGCACCAGAATAAATACCTTAAAAAAAAAAAGAAAATCCACCCTTAAATTACACTAAAATCAAGATTTCACCCTTTGGAGATTCATTCCTATGAAGTCTCCTTTATCTTTGCATTATCATGATCAATATCCTTTTCTTGGGTGATGTTTTATAGTTTAGACTAATATCCCCTTTACATTGCATTATAAGTTCTACATTTATAAATGTAATGAGAAAGGGTACCTATGGAATTAGGAGTGAGGGCACATTTAAATAGGTGTCACTTTCTAATTGTAAAGTGTTGTCATCATTTCATGATAGTCATAGGCAATTGTGACAGCACTACACTTAGTCAAGTATAACTATTGATCTAAATTGAATCTTGCAATACCGTTTGGAGAGGATTTGTAAAATTATATTTTACAACAAATATTCAAAATTCAGGTCAATCCAACAATTGGATTAAAATGTATGATCCCTAAATTGGATGCATTTTTCTGGCATCATTTTTTGTGTGTCATGGATGATTTCGAGACTACTCCATTAAAAAAAGTGTAACTTTCTATCCGTCAGGAATATTTTCAAATCATTTGGAGAAGGTTCAGATAATTAGTTTTCTTCAAATATATCTGAAAATGATATTGATCTAATGGTTATATTATGAGTTATGCCTTTTTCAATATGATTTCTTTTCTATCAACATTTTTGTGACTGTCATTGACAATCTTGATAGTGTCTCACTCAATCATGCATAACTTTTGATCTGTAATGAATTCTAGACAAACCATTTGAAGAGGATATGTAGAACTAGATTTTCAAAAATATATCCAAAAGTAAGCATAATCCAATGGTTATATTTGGATTTATACCCCCACACTGAGACTAATTCTCTGGCTTCGTGTAAACTTGGGGTCATAGAAATTATAGTAGCTTCTTCCAACAATATTTTCAAATGCATGACTACCATCTCCAAAGCCTTAGTCAATTCATAAAAAAACATGCATATGGACTTCCACATCCCCAAGTAGCTAAGCATGGTTTGGATCCAACAGAGATTCATGGAGCCACTATCATTGTTAGCCTTGCATGACATCTTATCCCAAATGTAGAAATCTCCATCTCTATTGCACACATTTAGGGTCACCATGCAAATTTTTATTCTTCCATGGAGTATGAATTTCATGAATTTGACACTAAATAGGCTAGCAGGGATCTTTATTTCTATCAAAGTCTACATGTTAGGTCAAATTCACTATGCTAAACCTCAGGAATTATGTCAAACATTTATGTGCATCATGACAGTCTCCATCCTATCAGCCACCATGAGTCACTAAAGGTCTTGATGGAATTGGAGATCAAGTATTTGTGTATTCTTAAATTGAAATCTCTCAACCTCTATAGATAGCATTTGTTAGTGATTTGTATTCACGGCCATGTGTTTCAATATGAATAAATCTTGACAATGAGAATGAGTAGACTCATCCTTTTTTTAATTCCTTGGAATCCTCATGTGGGGGTCGGTGTGGGGTGGGGGAGGGGGGGTAGATAGTCATTTGAATCTTGATTAAAGACTTTCACATATCACCCAATAAATCTCTTGTTTTCAATTGGAGATGCTTAGCGAGTATCAACCATTTGATGACGCACATATTTCACGTTTACCATTTTATGGATATGAGGTTTGAACTCTAAAAGTTTCTAATACTACTCGGCTTAATTTGTCAATATATGATCCCTATTCTGAATCAAAAAGTCATCTAGAACTTGTATGATCCAATCATAGCTATCATACTAAAGTAGATCATTGGAGTGCCATGAATTCAGGAAACTGAAAGTGCCTCTGATCTACATGATTGATCACCAGTACAAGCTTTATGTGTTATAGAGGTTGGCCACATGTTTTTCTAGAATTAGTCTGAGCAACATGAACTCAAAATTAGAGATCTTATCCCTGAATCCTTGAGCATTTGAATTAGCATGTTGTGACCTTTGAATGAAATCTAAAACTTGAATGTAGAATGAAATCACCAAAGGTCTCACAATATTGGACTTTTTGAACTACACCAAATCTCCACAATCTTCATCTACACTTGTGCACTTTCTTCAAACTATTGAATTTATAGAGTCTAAACTTGAATTGCGAATTGAGATTGAATTTGGGTATTAAATTGAACATCAATTTTGAACTTTTATGAATTGACAAATCTTCATTTCGAACCACGTCAAATCATCAAACCACTTCAAACTACTTTGATCCTTTGTCCAAAGTGGTTCAAAACCATAAATTATTCAAATTTTAAATATTGGGTCTAGGTACCAACAACTTTCTAATAGGGATAGTTACTCCCTTAGGTAATTCCTTTTTTTATGTTAACAAAGGTACAAGATCGTCAAAGAATTGTGTATAAGGGCCCTAAGTTCTAAATGAAGATGAAAATAATGATAATTCCTCAGAGCATTGAAATTTAGCTCCTTGCAAAGAAATGTAACTACTATATACTTTTTGTGAGGCATACTTTAGGGAAACTATCTTGTGCATAATTAGGTTTTGTATTGTCCCATTTTCTACTTCCTATGCATCATTCCATTCATCAATGTTCATGTGTTTGCTCTCTCCCATATTTGCTACATCAAATTCTATTTGGGCTTTGTGGTCCTTGACTTCTCTAGTGGGCCTTGCTACATTTCTCAAATTTTTCACCTCTTCATCAAGGTTTTTTAGTCTTTACTCTAGTACATAGGTCCTCTTGAGCTCTTCTTCATAGTTTCTTCTAGCATCAATGGATATGCTATATGTTTGGTACAATTTCTCTTGTAGCATAACCATTTTGAACTCTTCTCATTAATGATGTTGTTTTCATCAAATTGTGAATCTGGTCAGTAGAGATCATATTAACATTCTAGAATATCACATTACCTTGGGGGGGATCTCTTATCTCCATAGGAGTTGGTTTATCAAACTTAGGAGCCATGCTTCACACTGCCATTGTTCTGCGATCTATTTTAAAATCTTATCCTTGAACCTCATCAACAATATTTGTCTCCTCAAATGAGACTAATTTGTCTTGCATTTTGATTTGGTCAAGCATGAGTGATGAGATGAGCTCCCAACCTGGAAAGAGAAGCATTACACTTCTTTGTAATAGCTCTCTAGCTTCATTAACAGTCAGTGTTTCATTGTTTAGGTCATATTTTTGTTGTCTCTACACCATTTCAACAATCTTATCAGGGGAGTCTCCTAGTTACATCTACAATGTAAGTTCATTATGTTTGACCTTAAACATAAATGACTTAAATTCCTCTAAATTTATGAATTCATCATCCTTCATAAATTCCTGAGCCTATATTATTCTTTCATCTAATAGCTATATTTGAAACTCAACTTTATTAGTGATTTGTTCATGTTCCTAGCCTGTTTGACCAAACAGTTATGTCTAATTGTATCAAAATATTGTGACCCTCCAGGAAAAATATGTAATGCCTTTCCTTTGAACTTGTTAGGAATCTCTATCATTTTTTGCTTCTTTCTTCCTTGAGCCCATGAGGAACTTTTAGGTTGGTCATCTTTTATTTATGTAGGTAGTTGGGACATTATCTCATCAAAATTATCTAGGTACTTATTGTACCTATCCAAATATTTGTCGCCATGGTAGAAGAATTTAAAAGATGGATGTTTTTCGTTCATGTCTTCTTCTATCCTCATTATTTCCCTCCATCTAAGGGTTCTACTTCTATGATCTTCCATCTTTAGAAAATTCATAATAACATCATCCTCCCATTTAGGTTTTTTGTTAGGGAGATTATACTTCCTCATTTTCTTAAGGGCATGCCTCACCAAATCATTTGGGTCATAAGTTTTGGCAGGGGCTAAGGACAACATAAATACACTAATTCACGCATCTATCTCTTCTTTTGCATGTTTCCCAATTAAAAAATCCCCAATTTTTGCATTCTTAGTGTATATGAGCAATGTTAGTATGCTAATAGAAACCAAATTTAAATAAAGCTTCTACAAACTAAACAAAATTCATAAACTTCAAGATAGACTAAGATGAGCTCTCAATTGAGAATATAAGCCATTAATGGGCTCTCTCAATGAGAAGCTCTCTTGTTGAGTGGCTTTGTCTAAATAGATAGGATGTATGCTCAAGCTTATGCTTCAAAAAGGGCTTCAAATGGATTTGGAATTAGGATGTGGATGATGGTGTTGTTGTAAAACTTGGTCTTAAAATGGCATTATAAATTTAGATATGGCTTGGGATGGGATCCAATTTATAGGCTCAGGGCTTGAGGGATGGAGGGTTAAGATGCAAGGAGAGATGAAAGCTTAAGAAGGGCTAGGATGCACTCAAAGGGGAACACATGGATTGTGCTTGTTTAGCACCAACCACGAAGTGACACATGTCACAAGGTGAGTGGATGAAGGCAAGGAGATGGATGAGTCAACAGAGGAGGCTCAAGGCCTTAAAGATATTCATAAATGGCTTGTAAAAGCAATGAATGGGCTTGTAAGAGTCTTTATGGCTTTGTAAGAGCAATGAAGGCTCGGTGGTTGGGATATTTTGGAGGGAGTTGAGATTGTTGACTTTGATTGGCTTAGGAAAGTCTTAAACTTGTTTAGGGAATGTGACAACATTAGGGGGTGGATTAGGCTTGGGTTTAGGATTAGATTAGAGATGGTAGAGATGTGCAAGTGGATGGCATTAATGAGGTTGGGTGAGTTAGTGGCTAAGCTTGGTTAGTATGGGTGGATGGGGTGGATTAGGCTAAATGAAGGATTTAGGATAAGTTTAGGGGTTATTAGATTTGAGGGCTTTATTTATCAAATAGATTTATTTAATAAATGAGGGTTTCGAAATTAGATAGGAGAATAGGATTAATTGATAAATAATGGGTTATTTGATTTATCAATTAGGACTATAGATGATTAAGTAAATTAATCAGCTAGGGGATGGAAAAGGATTAATTAAATAGGAATTTAATTAATGATGCCTTTAGAGATAGCTAAATAAGATTACCAAAGCGGTGTAATCAAATTTAGGTGTCTACACTTAGCAACAAAAAACCTTTCATTATTGCTCAACCTAGGTATTCCTTATTCATCATAATTAATTGCTAGAAAAATTCTAATTATCCCAATCTTTCTAGGATATACCTAGGCAACACATGAGGGGATTGAGGACATCCATAGATACTTATTATTGAAAAATTATCAAAAAGAAAAAGACTAGCCCAATCATGGCTTAGTCTTCTATTCCTATTTGAGGAGATATAGGTACCCTTCTAACTATATCTGCTAACAAATTTGAAATAAGAAAGAAGAAATCATTATAAAAATCAATGTTATTAGAATAAGGGTGAAACCTCTACCAGAGTCGAGTCCACAACTGCATGGGAAAGTTCTCTCCATTCTCCTCTATGGCTTCAGTGAAGTTCATATTGATAATGCGCATCAGTGATGAATAGTGGTGGAACTCGAAGTTCCCCATGTCTCCTTTTGGGTTAGCGACAATCTCATTATGCATCACATTAATTATGTGTGTCACAAAGTCATATCCAACATTATGGTGTGAATCGTGGATATCTAGAGGCATGATATAGATGTATTTAGGCTCATTCATGGTGCCATCTAATCTAATTACTTTTTCTACCCCATACATATAGTATAGTGGAAGTAAATATTGAAAAAAAATTGTAGTGGCATAAAATCTCCTACCTTCTTTGGTAGCTCACCCTTTTCCTTCTTGGCTCAAGAACTAACCTTTTCATGACTTTTCAAGTGAAGAAGGTCATCTAATTCTTGAAGGTTTTGTTCATCTTCTCCTACTTAATTGGCCTCATCATTGGCCCTCCTACATCAAAAAATTCAATGAATGTCTCACTATCTAATTTGCAGAGGATATTCATATCCTTTCAATGGAATCCTTTGGTGGTAGAATTATTGATTTAATCAAGGCTTTCACTAGGTCAACATCAACTATGAACTATTGCATAATCAATTTTTCCATATTCCTAATCCAAGGGTTATATATTGGTTGATTTTCAAACCTGTTGTTATAAACATACCATAACAACTCATTCCCATTAGCATAAGGTATAGTAGCATCCCTATAGAAGTTGCAAGTGTCCTTGAAAATATGTGAATTTATAGTTTGTGCTTGGGGTGAACCTGGAAGAAAGTACACCCATTCTCCAACATATAAGCATATCAACTTTGGTTTAGACTACTTAGTAGCCTATGATGTCTCTTCTACATCAACATGACCTATTATCTTTCCTTCTTCTTGTGCCATTCATCTAAAATTAACTTCTCAAACAATCTCTACCAATGCAAACTCTGAAAATTCTTTGTGCTCAATGTATTAGCTTTGAATTGTGTGAATGCTATAATTAAAAATCTGTTACATCAACTCTTTAATAGGAAAATTGAACATGTAGTAAAATTCTCAAAAATCTCCAAAAGTGTTGATATTTTCTTGTACTACCAAGCTTTCAAAATCTTTTCAAGCACTTTTTAACAATACATCCCTTCTTAATTATCATTAGTTTCTTAATAGTCACTTTCATATTTAAGAACTTACACTTTCAAACTTGCAACTTCCTTCAATCATCTCTTTGTGGTCTATCTTCCCATTTAACTTTTTGAGCCAATGACCCAACAATCACTGCTTCCAACCCTTGTCCTTCTTCATGGCTTATTGTATGGTTTACACATTTAACTGCATGACTAAGTACCTTCCAATACTTCACCTCCCCCTAAACTGTATCACATGATTGCTCCTGAATCTTAACACTATTACTTCTTACTTGTGACCATGTAATCACTCTTAACAACTAAGGGTTCGCAACATCACATGCATAATTTCTATTTTAAGTTTTTCTCTCTTGACCATTCAATCATGCTACTGCTTATAAATTCTGAAATGTTTCTCTGAGTCGTAGTCTTCCATGTATCATAAGATCTGTAGCTCATGATTGTGTGATCAATGAATCTTTCAAAGGCTTCAAATCTTTTCACTTCTTTGAAGACAAAAAAACCACACATTTTTCATGTGCATCTATCCAAGCACTGTCCAACACACCAACCTCATAGTCCAACATTAATTGTAATAGCCAACTCTATGAATATTCAAGATAAAATTTATTATGTATTCCTCTATAAATTAATAATTAGGTCTATAATCAGCAGAGCCCATTTTGTGTTTCTCATTGTGGATCATGAGTGAACAGAATGTTGTAGCATTCTAAGGACTTGTAATAGATTTTAGTTATGCATGAAGTATTGTAGCATATTGTGATAGTCTTTGTATTTTACATATTGAACTGAATGCTTATCTTTTAGTTCATGTTTGTCTTTGATCCACTCTATCCACCTCCTTCAAAGTAGTATCAAAGCTAATGGGAGATGATCCTGGAGATTGTGGAGAGGTCAGTGAGTTTAGAACTAGTGAAAAGTGTTGTGGCATCATAGCCTAATATAAAATAGCATTTGAAGTTATCTTCTGCAAGAATAAAGAGAAGAACAAATCAAGAGACTGCTATGAGAAACATAAGTCATGAAAAGGAGGTAGCCAAAGTTGAAGTGTGTTTGAGTTAGCATTGTGTGATGTTGTCATTCATAGATTAGAAGCATGTGGAGCATCTTTATGCAAGTGGGTGTGCTAGAGAATGTATACACATGGCATGAAAGATATTGATCATAGAAATTTTTATTATGTTTGTATTTGAATTATGTGTGTTTGATGTTATAGAATAGAAAGTGAAAGTAGTTTGGACTGGTGGTGAGTTGGTTGTCATGATTCAAAGAAATTTCAAGGTATGTGATGATGCAAAGGTCTGTGTGTGCTGATTGGATAAAAGTGTTGCGATTGGAAGTGAGAATTTGTTTGTCTAATTGTGAAAGATACGATGTTATTGATAGTAGTCATGTATATAAGTTTTTTGTATTGATATCCCCCAACCAAGTGATTAAAATTGAATTAGTGATCATTTTTAATGGGCTATGTGAATGTATGGGCTGATTAAAAAAATCAACATCAATGACATACACACCAAATTATAAGTATTATAAATAATTTTTTATTAAAGAAATAATTTCCATATCTCATTGGATCCTTATTGTTTCATGTGCCATCACATAAAGAAAACCAATTCTTTTTATCTAAAGAATCAACTTTCAGAAAAAATAATATAGATAAAGTATAGTAAATTTATGACATAGAGGGATTGAATAATTATAAGTAGAAATTTACCCCTATATGAGTACACGAAGAATATATTAGAAGCTAAATCCACAATATATCCCAATTATTGATGGATGTATTTCAGATGATAAGCTTAATGTAAGGGTGTAGTAGTAATCTCTCATTGAATCATGGAAATAGTTAGAGAACCTTTGATATATAAAAAATTACTAGAAGAAGGTAGCAACACATTTAAATCAACAACTCTTACTATTTATTAGTTATAGAATACAATTTCTCAAGCATTGGAGACCAACCAAAGATTAACTACTCGATGGAGTCTGTTCTGACGAAGATTGTTACCTTAACAAGCTTTTTTAAGAACACAAATACCTGATAACCGGCAGAATTGACGCTCGGGAATCCTGTTTTGCAACAAACGATAGTTGATCATTGGAATGAAGGAAAAAAGAGATATTATAGATAAATTTGACCCTCCGATTTCTACCTGGCTGAGAAGAAACCGAGACAAGAAAAGCAATGATATTCGCTATGAGCATAAGTAGACCGCTGGCTTTGAAAATTAACTTGTCCATCAGCTCGAAGAATATGTAGTTGTAAAATGGATACTCACAAATTATACATATATCGAATAGGTGAAACCCCGATTGAAACAGTTGGATTGCAGAAAATATAATCAAATATAAATCGTCAACTCTCAGTAGAATTTGCCCATGCGATCGGCAAAAGCTCCATAGGCTCCCAGTGAATACGGACGGGGCTTACTTAAAATAGTTGCCATTGATCTTTGACTTCGCAATATTTTAATTTGACATGTTTACGTCAACAATGATGTAATTTTGAGATGCAGTCAAATATTTGAAATGCTAGCAAACTACGTTTCCATGGCCACCGTTGACTTTAATTTTTGGGGGCCCAACTTCAATTCTTCATAGCAGAAAACTTCCAGACTTGATTTTTCTATTTTTCTCAAATCTCTTTTAAAGCATCCCGACTTTACGTTTTACAAGAACTCTCATATATATATGCATTTATTCTATTTTAATCATCGTTATAAATATAAATGTTTTAGACTATTTTTAACTCGTCCGTAGCTCAATTCACATTACAGTATAATCAGATTTGGCGATGTCTATGCCGAAATCAAAATGGTAGTTTTTTATTTAAATTTAAATTTAACATACAATACAAAATTAATTTTTAATTTAATTATTAAGAACAACAAATTGCCGTTTTGATGCCGGCAGAGACACTGGCACCAGATTTTGTCTTTTGCAGGAACCTTCTTATATCCATGCGCCTGGAAATGGTCAGCGTTGGAGTTAAGTATGAAACAAACACGTGGTCTTCCGTCTTTATAATCAATTTTTATGACAGCAGTGGAAAGTCTGTAAAGTCTAAAGTCAAAGTAAATACAGCAGCCCTACATCGCTGCACCTTCCTTTCAGTCTTTGGCGTCTCCTATACGACTCCCTTGCCTGTGATTTCTTGCGTCTAGAAAATGCAACATAAAGCACCAGTGCTCCTATACCTCTTCATATGGTGCACTTTTCTTGCATTGGCTTTATATCTGAGCTGCTTGTGTGGAGTTATAGATTTCATAGTGACTAATCCACAGCAACACCTGGTCTTATATCTTCTTCTTCTATACTCGGGTCATGTATTTTCCCATCATGTTGTTAGCATTGTGAATAATGCAGTATTAATTATTCATGTAAATTCCATCATGTTATCCATATTATGTGAAATGCATTTGCATTCAAGAAAGATTATTTTTCCTTTCAAATGCAGTATTAATATTGAGTATTGAGTTCAATTAGCTTTGAGAGGCTATGGACCACTCTTTTATTTCACACCTTATTTTGGGATCTGTTTCTTACTTAAGCATTGACTGCTATAAGATTGGGGAAAGGAATGCCTAGCCAATGGAATTATATTATACTTTATGATGTGTAAAATTGCATTGCAATATCTTCTATTTCTTTGTTTCTTGATATGTACCAGTTCTGTATGTTTCAAAATAATACCAAAAACAATATTCTAATCTAATAGAATCTCATGATAATTAGTGGTCTCCTAGGAAGAACCCAAGGAAAAATAGAGCCAAAGTATATACATGAGTGAAGAGGAGAGGAAATCTTGCAAGAGAAAGGGAAATAAAACAAAAAATTAGAGTTTAAACTATTGATCAATGTATAAGTCCAATTCATCTCATTGTTGCCCATGATGTAATCAGTTATCATGTGGAGTGGTCATGATCGAGTTGTCTAATACCCACCAAAATCCTTGGCCAGGGTAGTATAGAGGCATGTTTTCCATAAATGACCACTAGAGGTTGAGAGTGCTAGCTGATAGAAGAGAGGTTGATGGAGGTATCCCTCGAACTTGTCTGCTATTTAGCTGACACTCTGATATTGATATGCTCAGGATGACAAGACTATGGTGCTCTAGTCTAGCCCAAGGTAGGGAGCTCTTTTCTCATATGAGATAGTATGGGATATGTAAAGGTTTGTTTTTGGGAGGTTAAGCCTATGTCGAATCTTCTCCTCTTTTCTAGATGCAGAGGATTGTACAACACACCATTAGTTAATTCAGTTAGCTTAGCATGTATTCTAAATCTTTTACATGTAAGTACATTTGCATTACATGAAATGTATAGTCATAGATGTGATTGAAATGAGTGTATCTTGTAGTTGAAATCATTAAATTCAATGTAGAAATTTAATTTGGATATCTTCATGTGAAATGGTTGTAATCATTATTTAAATTTTGAGATATAGTTATGATGTATTGTTTCTTAACTACTTCATGTCATTTTGTGATGAAATTCAATTATAAATCCTGAATGCATTCTTATTTTCTAGCTTAGTAAAAATTATGTGCTACATAAGGTATTAGAGTGTTGGGTTCAACTATGAACATTGGGATCATTACCCATCAAGATTAGTAAAACTGAAAATTCAAATTTAAATGTAGCAAGATGTATCTCTAGAAGACTCCTCCCAAGAAAACCCGAAATTCCATATTCTTTTATTTGATAAAGAACATGCTGAAGTATGATTTTTTCTATTGCTCCATACCCAAGGATGATGAAACCCTAGCTCAATCCATACAATGAATGAAGAAGGAGAGAGTTATATGGACTCATTCTAGGAAGGCAATACTAAGGCATAAACGTATCAAAACATGGAATTCCTGACAAATAGATCCTCTTTTGATTTTTAAGAAAACTTGGATAGTGTTGGATAAGTGCACAATTGAAATTGAACAAAATGTCGAGGAATAAAATATTTGAGAATTTAATTAGTATTTCTTTCTAATATCCTCAAAAGATGATATTTTTGTAAATAAAAAATTGTTGCAAATGTGATGGGGAAATTGATGAAATCAATAAAATGAGCAATTATTAATACTTGATTTCCTTTTACATTCTTTTGAGAAACACAATAATTATGGATATGAAATTGATTGAAGAAAACTTATTTATATTTTAGGAACATTTAAAATAGGAAACATGAATAGAAATGGGAATACAATAGATAATGAAGTGACCAATGAAGTCAACCCATAGATTCCCTTAGATTTGTTGCTTCAGGCTTTACAAGACATGTAAACAAAATTGGAAACCATACAAATGAAAATGAATGAAGTGGTAGACCAAATAGGGCAAGGTCAATAGGGGATGCAGTCCTCACCCCCACCTAGAAATAAACATGAAAATTTTGGCCATAGTGAACGAAACACCCAAGCCTCACGTATGCAAACTCAGAAATAAAAGATACATGAAATAGTTGGTGGTTTTTCCTCTAATATTAGAAGATCAAGCCACCCATATTTTCCACCTATGAATTAGGAAAGCATGCAAAGGCTTGGTGTCATGGCTCCCACTTAGAACCCAAATTATAGTGTTCTCCACCTACGAGAGACAAATAGATGACATAAAATAATCTCATTTAAATACATTACTATTAACTATTGATATAATAATAAATGAACATAATATATATTCATTTAGTATGATATATAAGGTTATATATTACCATAATATAATGTAATCTATATATATATAATAATGATATTATATTAAAATAATAATAAATATAATATACAATAATAATACATCAAATTCTATGATTGAAATGCATACTTATTAAATGATAAAGAATAAATAATAGTTATGATAATTAATAATCAAATAAAAAATATAAAATATAAAAATATTATTAATAATAATATATTAATCATATAAATAATAATTTTAATAAGGTCATTAGAAGAGACATATCCCTTTAAACATGGAAAATATATAAAGATATATATTTTTGGAAGAATTATATCATTGCAGATTCAAATTTATCTTATCAAACATGGATGGAAAAAGGGATCATTACAATAGAAAGAAGATGAATAAACAAAATATCGAAGAATGATAGATAGTGCTTCCATCATACACATCTAAGATTCATTTATCGTTATTAAGGAATGTGCTATTTGGAATCCTAGATTGTATAATAGTATGACACAAACTGACAACTGGCACTGGAATAGTATTGCGAGAGGATAACGAGAATGAACCCATGCTTAAATAGAGCGGTCTTAGACATTTATAATCGATGATGAGGCGTCAGGGGGAATCGCTTGGAACTGTCAGTTCATGAATAGAACTTTTATATCTGTGGTGCATCATCTTCACCCAATGGGATATTTTCATTACGCTAAATTGTTATGTCCTCAATATAGACAATATGCATCAAAATATTATCATGTAGGAGGATGTTCAGATCCAAATAGATCATATGATGATCTTTCTCATTTGTCTGCACTGATACATACAAATGATCAGATCTTCTAATAATAGTGATAAGAGGATTTAAACTATTTGTATATATGTCAGCACAAACTATTGAATTATCGATTTCCAGAGACAAACAATTGATGTACATGAACAGACACAGTTAGAAAACTCTTCTCAGCCATATCAAACATTTGGCGAATACGTCAATCATCGCAAAATTGACTAATTAGTAGTATATGGTATGGTATGTTTGGAAATCTGTAACCTGCAACGAGGATTGAATAGCTTCGTACCATTGGAAATTAGTATCAAAGGCTCAACAGTCTCATAATACAGTGAAACAATATTAATATAGCAAGAAAAGACATTAAACATGATGTAAAAAAAATAAAAAATTAAGACGCCATGACCATTGGGTTGACCCTGATAAGAAATTATCGCATATCCTCAAAAATATAAAAAGTGTAATGTGGCGAATAAATAAGGAGTGACGTGGATGTATAGAGGAGGAACCAACTTGTCATAGAGGAGAATAGTCAAATATATATTTTTTAAAAATAGTTCATCCCAAAGAGTGCTAGAAAAAGAAGAATCACGTTAGCTTACATTGGCACTAAGGTTCCACAGCAAGATGTCGTGGATACCACAAGAGAACAAATGTGAGGTATATATACAGAAAAAGCATTGGAGATTCTGGGTTCACATATGATTAGGAGACTATTACAAAATCCGATGTTCTTATTTCTTGTGTAAATCTCATCTATACCTATAGAAAACAAGAGAATAGGGTTTAGCCTCTATGGAGAATATTGTGTCCACTAAAGACAAATGGTGATTAATGATCATTCAATCAAAAAGTAAGATCCGAAGAGTTAATATACAATTAATAAATCATAAGTCATGTTTGAAACTTGTGAGGGTACAATGATATTGGTGTGAATTGATAAAAATCCAATATGAGAGGCATGACTTATCTTAGAAGTTGAGGTAAGTATTTCTTTCATTTCTTTTATTTTAAACTTCTATTTGGATATGATATTGAAGAAAATGAAGATTGGGAATTGGATAGAATTGGTTATTGATAAATAATAGATTACTAAATATGGGTTCTTCACTATTTGCATACGAATTTCTTAATCATAGTTAAATATTTGAAAAGGAAACAATATGTTTGAGGGGCATATAGTGAAATATGTAGTTATAGGACATCAAATTCATATTATATATTCAAAGTAAATACTTAATCTATAATGGATTTGAAGGATCTAATATTATTATGTTGAATTATATTAAGTAAATTCGTATGAATAATATTACTAGTAATTGTGGTTGAATTGATAAGAACTATGGTGTTAGCCATGTAGTAGATATGGAGTGTGTATAGGGGGAGGAGTAAATTAGTCATGTTAGGGCAAAAGAATCCCAATATGGATAAAGATCTAAGGGAGCCCCAAGCTAAGCATGTCTAACCTTGAGAAATAGTAAATCTACCATCCACATCAAAATTAAACATGTTCCTAGTGGCTAGGGAGCATGCACAAGGGGAGGAGTAAACCAATCATGTTGGGGCAAGAGAATTCCAATATGGATAAAAATTCAAGGAAGCCCCAAGCTAAGTGTGTCCAAACTCAAGTAGTAGTAAATCTACCATCCACTATGGAATTATACACCTTATTATAGTACTAGGTATAGAAAGGTTGTTAAAAATATGCATCTTCAAGAAGTTTTGATTTTGAGACAAGGAAAAGGAGTACGAAATTCAAGATAAAAGTGGTAAAACATTTCCTTACCTTTTCTTATTTCAAATTGTAAGTAGGGTTCTAACATTTATACTATGTGTCTACATTGTGTCTTCATGCATTAATTTGTTTGCTTCATGTCTTCTTTGTGTCTACATTCGTGTTTTAACCTCATGTTTACATTGTGTCTTCTTGCATTAATGTGTCTACTTTGTGTCTTCATTCATAGACCATCATATACTATCATGTGTACTTTGGAAGTATTTTAACACATATGCAAGGAAAAGAATTTGAGTTATAAATTGATTGAGGATAAGCAAACTCGAGAGGGGCAGACTATCATGGCCCCCACTTAGAACCCAAATTATAGCATGTTGGTGTAAATAAGTATTTACTTATTACACTTACTTAAGTTTACTTAGGTTAATGCATTATTTAGTTATTTTGCATTATTTTATTATTATTTTAGGTGAGACACTTACGAGTTTGTGTACTCTCATTGAGTTACGCAACTCTAATTATGCACATGGTGTCTACAACACAAGAGGATGCATTATACACTGAGTTGTCATGATCACAACACAATTATCTGCACTCCTCATTTAGCACATGTTGTCTACACCATTGATTTGCATGCTACACCATTGAAGGCTTATCCTCACATCATCACACTTAATCCCATGCTCAATGGAGGATAACCCATATGTGGTGGACATGTCCCTGGTTGTATGACATAGCATGATGTGGACTTCTATGTATTCTAGAAGCTCTCCTGAGGGCTTTATATTCAGGCACTCCTAGTGTACTCTCAACTAATTATTGAATGAATATCATCATTCTGATCATACTTTGTCTATTTTGGTCTATTGTGTGATTGTGTTGAGTTCTTTAGTTCTTGGGTGAATTATGGCCTAAGCCAAATTCTTCCATGGTATCAAAGTTGAGGGAGATTCTCATCACATAATCGTTTGAGACCGTTCATGCTTCAGCACCTTGACACGATTCTGGAGGATCCGTAGAAATTAGGAGCATCTAGAGCTAGATCTAATCTCACCATTGTGTCTCGAGCATTGATTCGGTGAAGATCGACTATAAATTTTCTTATATTGGGTGAAAGTTGATCGTGAGGCAAAATTGTTTTTGCAAATCGAAACCTCAGAGGCCCCGATTTGCAGTTCGGGTATGGTCAATTTATTGATCTAATTATTTAAATTTTGGATCTACAGGCATCTTTGCATTTTTGGGCTTTTTTTCAAATTTTATTTTCAGATTAATTAATTGCACAGGCAGAGAAATTTTTTTTGCCAAACCGGGCAGTGACCACTTAGCTCGGCTCTATATTTTTGGTGGGATTTTATTCAATTGGTAGGTTTAATTATAATACTGCGAGCATTTTATTACATTTTTGGCCCAGCAAGTTTGTGCACTGCCGTACTGCAATATTTCTTGCCAATTGCCCAAAATTCGGCCACATCCACTAATTTTGACATCAGCTCAAACAAATTGGGCAGTTGTAACCCTCCATGACCACTCAACATCAAATTCTTGTGAGCTAACACTCACATTGTTGTGAGCGAAGGTTTGTTTATATACAATGCATATAGCATTGATCCCACACATATGGGACAAAGATTAAGGAATCTAACAGATTATACAATCCCGACGACAACCCTGCATTGACCTCTGGCATGGCAGTCAAATCTCTGCGTCCACGTGGCTTGCGAAAGGAGCCTCCACATGGATAGAGAACTGCCAACCCACATCAGACACATGGCACTTTTTCATTTGCTGCCGCAGCCATTCCACTCTACACGCGAACTCGCCACCTCCTCTGCCAGTGGAGCGCTCCGTCAGTGACACGCATTAGCGGAGTCTACTCACCCACCCATCTACATCAAACAACACAATGTCCAGTCAGCATCTGGTCACCCTGCCATGATGACTTTTTCATACAGATCCATACAGTACATTAGTACACGCCATCAGACACATCACCGGGCTCAAAATTTTTAATGACATCATCAATTTGCTATCCTAAATTTGATGCCCATCTGGACATCATTTTAGGGAAAACTATCATTGTTGTGATGGTCGTATGACCTTCAAATTTAACCCGATGATTCGCTGATGCAACCCCTCTCCAGATTTATTTTGGTTTTTGCAGTCCGAGTTCAAGAGGCCATAACTTGCACATCCGGACTCCAATTCAGGTACAATTTTTTTAGAAATTGGGTAGAATTTTTAAAAAATTTTAGTGGTGCAGCTATTTTCTTGTTTTGGTGCAAGGATTATTCAAAATTTTCATTTTTTGATGATTGTACCTGCATAATCCTTCATTTTGCAACTTTAAATGCTCCGTACGGGCACATCTTCAGTAGAAAACAAGTTTTGGTTTTTTTTGAAAGTGCATTTTTTTTGTCTACTTTCCAAAACTGGCATAAGATTGTAGTGTTGTGTGGACAAAATTGTCACTTTCAGCAATAGGGCCATTCTTTGCTTTGTACTGCTTCAAAATTGTAGCACATTGTAAAGTTTCAGATTTGTACTCCATTAAGAAGTTGTAACAAGCAAAATCAGAAGTCCACGAAGGCCAAAATTGGTAAGTGGCCCATTATAATCGCACTATTGATAAAGTACCCAAAGCATCTATTTTGGGGGGGGTTTCTTGATTTAGTTAAAAGGAGGGGTCTTCTTGGTGTTGTGTTCTCTCTTTTCTACACTTTTCTTTCATTTTCTGCATTATAGGAAACTTTAAGTTTCCTAAATTAACTCCTCATAACTATGCTTCGTGGTCAATGAAAATGTGGTATCACTTAATGCATAATGGTATTTCACAATATGTAGATGGTACTCTTCCTAAACCACTAGGTGATAATATTTTTGCAAGTGATATTTCAAATTGGGTAGCAACGGATAGGAAAGCCCGAGGTGATATATGTTTTGGGGTAGATGATAAGATCATGTATCAAAGCAAGAAATGTACTACATCCAAGGAAGCTTGGGATACCATCGAAAGCCTTTATGGTAAAGTGTCTAAAGAGGATGTGTTCAAAATCAAAGATGAGCTTATATCCTTAGATCCTAAGTCATATGATTGAATATAGGATTTCATCATTAAGGTTAATGAATTAAGGACAAAGCTTACTGATTGTGGGAGCTCTATCAAAGATGATAGACTGATCTATCTCATCCATAACAAGTTGCCATCAGAATATTTCACATTTGTATCTTCTTTTAACACCTCAAAGACTACCTTAGGGTTTGCCTACAAGAAAGTCACTTTTGATGAATATGCTAAACTGTTGGATGATGAAGAAAAGAAGTTGGAAACAATGGAGATTCTCAAATCACCTCAGTCCAAAGCATTGGTGGCCAACAGTGAGGGTTCTCAACATTTAGCTAGATAGTCTTCAAATAAAGGAAAGGGTAAGAAGAAGTGGAAGAAGGACAAATTTGAGGATGTAGAAAAGACAACACCACAATCCAATCAACAAGGCAAGTCCTCGAATTCCAACAAGAAAGGGGACAACAATAAGGAGAAGAAGAAGTGTGCTTATTGCAAGAAATTAGGTCATGAAGAGCATGAGTGTTATCTTAAAAAGATTGATGAATTAACCAACATCATGAAGAAGCATAATGTTCCATTACCTAATGCTTACAAGGAGAAAGGATCGTCTTTAGATTCAAAGGGCAAAGGGCAAGCACTCATGGCTAATGCAAACTCTTCAAAGGAATGGATATTTGACTCAGGCGCCTCATATCATATGGGTTCTTTAAAGGAGGTTTTTTCTTCAATGAAGCAGTCCAAGGTACCGCACATCTTCATGGGAAATGATAGAAAAATGGAAGTTGAAGGAAAAGGAAATGTGGAGATGGAAAATGGAGAGTTTCAGGAGGTTCTCTATGTTCCAAACCTAAGTTTGAATCTCCTTTCAATCTACCAAATCACTCACTTTGGAGATGGACGTAGAGTTGAGTTCCTTCCAAACTCAGTAAAGGTGTACAGTCTCAAAGATGATTCCTTGGTTGCAGTGGGAAAAGTGAATGATCACAAAAGGTTGTACTCTTTCTCTCATTTTGTGCCCAAGTCTCCTTCAAAGGCCTTGTTATCTCAATCCAATTCAAGCATGCAATTATGGCATGAGTGGTATGGTCATCTTGACTACTGCTATCTTCAACAACTTTGCACATACCAAATGGTGAAAGGTCTACCTCAAATCAACTTTTCTAAGGGTGAATGTTCAACAGATTCAGTAGATATGCATCCAGAGGGGAAGTTACAATGAGGGAAGTCTTCTAGAGCAATAGGTGTTCTATAAATGGTTCACATGGTATTAGGAGGTCCTTTTTCATTCAGCCAGGGTCGCTATATGCTTACCTTCATTGATGACTTTTCAAGGTTCACTTGGGTCTACTTTCTTCATAACAAGAATGAAGTGTTGGACAAGTTTCTAGACTTCAAGGCTCATGTAGAACTGAAATCCAAGAAAGCCATGAAAGTACTCTGACTGGACAATGGAAACATGGATGTGAACAGAAGACTTAAAGAATTTTGTAGACATGAGGGAATTGATCTTCAGACTCCACCAGCATTCAGTCCACATAAGATAGATCTATTGTAGCTTTGAGGATCCGAACTCTTAAGTCTATGTTAAGTTGCATGATTCATGTCAAGTCTCTAGATCTATCATTAGAAGTTGAAGCAATCTCTAGTGCCACTCACATTCTTAATCATTCTCCTCATCTAGCCTTAGAAGGAAAAACTCCTTTTGAGGCATGGTGCAGTAGAAAACCTATTGTGACACACTTTAGAGTCTTCGGTTGTCCTGCATGGGCAAATAGATCTTCTAGGGGATGCAAGGCATAGTCACCTCAGCCTTGTACTTTCATTGGTTATCAAGATAGTGTGAAGGCATATAGACTTCTATATCTAGAGGCTCATCAGATATTTGTGGAGAAGGATGTACATTTTTAGGAAAGTTTACCTAGCTTGTCCTCTACTCCTCGCCACACATCATACAGTGTGGAAACTGATAGTGATTTTAGTGATAGTGCTTCAATAGATTCAAACATGTGGGGTTCTATCGATAGTTACAGTGAGAGGTCACTTCATCTATTCAGTCCACATGCATACATCGCCACAGTGATAGGTCCAAAATAGCAAGGTATATTTGGTCTTCCAGATACAGGTTTAGTGACAGATTTGGGGGACAGTATTGATGATCTGCCTCTTCTTCTTGATGTAGAATTACCTTCTTCAATTGTCATGAGGGTTCCATCTGACTCTATTGCACATTCTCTACATGATTGATCCTTACAGGTTGAAGTCATTATGGATACTTATGATCAGCAGTTGCAGCAGGGTTCTTCATTAGTTGTAGAGACAGACAATTCTTTGGGATAGGTTCTTCACTCAGTTGAACAGGTTTTAGAGAAAACACTTATCCATGGGATTCTTTCCACACACAATGGAAGCATCTCATTTGTACCCTTGGGCATTGTTTATTCCTAAGGGTAGGAACACCATTCTGTAGTCTTAGATCAGCTTCTTCATCGGAGCAGTCACTGTTTGGCATTCTTCTTTAGGGGGGTGAGCCCATCCTATCTCTCTTCCTCTTCTCATCATTCTCTTATGTATATACTGGATGTATGTTGTAATGGGGGGGTCTTGATTACTCCATCCATCCATGCATCCCTATTTATCTCTCTTTTGGGGGAGGTTTTTTCCCATGAGGTTTTCCCTCTTTGCCCACTTTATGGGAGATTGTATATCATTATGTACATGGATAACTAACATGGCCTAGTAGCCAGGACCAATATTGTATTCCATCCTAGATTTCATAAGCTTAAGGGCATTCCCCTAAGTTGCACTTAAGGGGGGGTGTTGGTGTAAATAAGTATCTACTTATTACACTTACTTAGGTTTACTTAGGTTAATGCATTATTTAATTATTTTGCATTATTTTATTATTATTTTAGGTGAGACACTTACAAGTTTTTGTACTTTCATTTAGTTACGCAACTCTAATTATGCACATGGTGTCTACAACATAGGAGGATACATCATTCACTGAGTTGTCATGATGAAAACATAGTTATCCGCACTTCTCATGTAGCACATGTTGTCTACACCACTGATTTTCGTGCTACACCATTGTAGGCTTATCATCACATCATCACACCTAATCCCGTGCTCAATGGAGGATAACCCATATCTGGTGGACATGTGCCTAGTTGTATGACATATCGTGATCCTGACTTCTATGTATTCTAGAAGCTCTCTTGAGGCCTTTATATTCAGGCACTCGTAGTGCACTCTCAACCAATTATTAAATGAATATTGTCATTCTGATCATACTTTGTCTATTTTGGTCTACTGTGTGCTTGTGTTGAGTTCTTTAGTTCTTGGGTGAATTCTGGCCTAAGTGAAATTCTTACATAGTGTTCTCCACCTAAGAGAGATAAATAGATGATATAAAATAGTCTTATTTAAATATATTAGTATTAACTATTGATATAATGATAATAAATATAATATATATTCATTAAGTATGATATAAGGTTATATATTACCATAATACAATGTAATCTATATATCAACATATTGATATAATAATGATATTATATTAAAACAATAATAATTATAATATACAATAGTAATGCATCAATTTCTATGATTGAAATGCTTACTTATTAAATGATAAAAAATAAAAAATATTTATGGTAATTATTAATCAAATAAAGAATAATAATTATGAAAATCTTAATAATAATATATTAATCATATAAATAATTATTATACTAAGTGCATTCGAAGAGACACATCCCTTCAAACATGGAAAATATATAAGGATATAATTTTTTGGGGAAATTACATCATTGCAGACTCAAATTTATCGTATCAAATATGGATAGAGAAAGGGGTCATTACACTTGGTTAACTAAGATGGATTAGTACTTTGAAATTATGAGCTTTTCTAAAACATTGAAGGCAATGTGGGGAATATACTACCTCTCAAGTGAAGTGGTCACTTGGTGGTGAAACACCAAGATAGAACTTAACATTGAAATAATTGAGATTACCTGGGATAAATTTGTATCCATTTTTAAAAATGGATGTTTATGCCATACTTTCTACGATAAAAAAAACTGTTAGACTTTCTAAATCTTAGACAAGGGGATACAAGTATTGGGAGAATTTCACTAGGTTGCTGAAATATGTACTCCTGTATCAACAAGAAAATAACCTAAAGGTTAGAAAATTTATTATCAAGTTGAAAAATAGGATTGGAGCCTTAGATGTCCTTTCCCCCTGAATGATGGAAGAAGTATTCAGAGGTATCAATTTGTTAGTATTTTATTCATACAAAATTTGTTTTAGTTTATTTTCTTTTAAAATTATTTTTAATTTGAGAGAGAATTTTATATGTTTTTCTTCAAATGAGTTTGAGTTTAACATGAAAGATATCCTTTTTTCTCTCTTTGAACTGTCATCTTGATCACAAAGTGTCAATCAAAATGTTGATGATACAAAAACACACACAATCAAATCAAGAAACCAACTTACATTTAATTGGATTGTAAAATTATGATAATGTTAAATGAAAGATATTTGTTTACCACATTTATATTATTAGATTTTTTCGTAAATTGTTGTTGTAAAAGCCATTTCAATGGGTATAAATTGGATGGTTAAATGACATTACACAAGTATATACATAATTAAAGATAATATATTAATTATGATATATTAGTATAGATATTCTAATATTTTTAAATAATAAAGATTATTTTTATGTAAGTATAAGTGAATTGAGGACACATATGTTATCTCTTTTGTCTAATTATTTTGGCAATTTTACAAACTTGAATATTATACAAGTTGAATCATGTAGGTAGTTGAGGATGTTTCATAATTCCTTTTCATCTCATCATATGATAGATATAAATGTTCTAAACTTATTTGATTGTAAAAGACCATCCTCACTACATATACTAGAGATATAATTCAATTCATCCTTAAATGTCCTACACCTATAAAAAATAATAAATCACCAAATGTGTGATAATGTCAACATTTTGTGAGATCCAAAGTCAAACTTATTTGACAAAAGATTAGTAAAATTAAATAACTAAAAGAGTTAGTAGGTGAAGCTCTATTTTTTGTAAATTTAAATTGTTTGTCACAATACATTACTCTAGATGAATGCTTCAAAGAACATATTTTTGTAACTAGTTTTCTCTCCATAATCACTTTATGGAAAAGGCTAGAATTTATTTGTTTATTTTATTTGTATTTCTATGAATGCATGTTTTGGGGACCATAGAATGGTGTTTAAGAGAATCCCCATCCTTTGTGATAGTGTGTATTTTTTAACTTTATGAGCATCTCAATTCCTTGCCATGCCCATCCAATGTTGAACCATTTCTATCTCAAATGGTGAGGAATTAAGGATGAGTTTCATAGAAGAAGATGACTTAGACACTTCTATGGATTATTATAACTACATAAGTTTAAAATTTTTACCACTTAAATCATGAATATAATGATCCCAAAAGGTGGTATTCTATCCTGATAATTGACTTGAGTGTGGTGATATTTTTCATTGATTCTCCACTCATTTTTGTAGTTGTAACTACCTTCATGTTATGATATGGATATTGGGATTCCACTATTTTATTTTTAAGTCAATGAGCTTGACTCAAAAACTACATAGTTGAATCCTAATAGCATAATCACAATTGGAATTAAGAAAAATATCTCGTACTTGACTTCAAGTAGAGAAATATGAAGGAAAGTACGAGATATTTTTCTTAATTGCAATTGTTATTATGCTATTAGGATTTAATTATGTAGTTTTTGAGTCAAGCCAATAAGGAGTGAACTTTGACAAGAGCTAGTAGCTATGGCTTGGGAAACAAGGAGATTACTTGGTGGCTTGTGAGCACAAGCTTAGATCTTTCTTGGAGGTATCTACTAGGGTGTTGTGGTGCTATAGATCTAGAGTAGCTATGGTTTGGATTGAATCTTAAGGGATCTTGCAAAACTATTACTTTCTTTGTATTTTTTCATAACTGAGAAGGCCTTATAGCCAACACATTGCATGCAATCAATTATTTTATGAATAAAATGTTGTGTTTGGTATCAAATCTTATATCTTGTGTAGAGTTTCTACTATCTACTTATCCTTTGGCACTAGTAAATCTCCTTGCTAGCACTACGTCAAGTGGTATCAAAGAGAATGTTTTCCTAAGCATGTAGATAGACCACTAAAGTTGACAAAGTTTGCACCAGGACCTAGGGTGAAGATCACTAGAGCAAGGATTTGGTTGATCTTTTGAATTTTTTGCAGAGGGTTTGCAAAGATCTTGGAAGATTCCTCCAAGAAGATTGGACCCTAGAGCGCATGAAGACCTCTATGATGTTATGAAGGCAAGAATTTCATAGAAGGTTAAGGGTATGTGCAAGATCATGGTGTGCCAAAAAGTGGCAATGTGAATAAAATTGAGTTTGAAAATGTCTAAAATAATTTCAAAATCATTTCAAAGTCCACTCTGACTTTCTCCCACCCATCCAGATCCATTATTGGGTAACCAATATCATATTGGTTATTCGATATCATATCAAGTATCCCATATGAGATCAGATACCCAAAACTTGTGACTTGGATTTTAAAAAAATCCAAGTGAAAATAACACATTTTCATTTGGGTTTCTTTTGAGCTAACTTCATTTCGAGTATATGATATAACAACGGCTATAAGATATAGGTAAGGTTTTTTTTATATTCTTTTATGATTTTGAATGAATTTTAATATAGATTAGATTTTTCAAATAGAAATTGTTGAAAATTAGGTTATTTTTAATAGAATTAGGTAAAAATTAAGTATCTTTAAATAGAATTATTGTTTTTCAATTTGTTAGTACCTATATGGACCTAGTTTCTCAAATTTTCAATTTGTGGTTTTAAACCTCTTTGAACAAAAGTTCAAAGCAATTTGAAGTGGTTCAAGGTTCAAAGTGGTTCAAAATGCAGAATGGTTGACTCAAAAAAGTTTAGAATCAATGTTTAGTTTAATACTTGAAGTTAATCTTGGTTCATTATTTACGTTCAAATTCTGTCAGTTCAGTAATTTCAAAGGTTCATTCTACATTTCAAGTAAAATAAGTGGTTCGATGTGACACAATAGGTATGTTTAGAAGATGGTGCCCAAAATATGCAAGGCTATGATTTAGTTTCTAAAATTTGGAGTCTAATGTTCTAAATTTAGCTTCACTAGTTTGAAAGTTTAGAATACGAGGATCAAGCCCCATCAAATTTTGTTCCAAGTTCATAAGTATAGATGATCAATTAGAAGTTTGGGTTCACAATTTAAATTGCATAAGAACTCACGATTCAATTTAAAATTGAGTTCAAGAGTCAAAGTTCAAGCTCAAATTTTCAAGATTAAAGTTTTAAAATCAATTCAAAGATGCACCATGTGAAGTGAGAATGCACTACTCCATGTTTGAAGCTGAAACTAAAATGGACCATACAAGGTATGATGTCTAAATATCCCGTTTGAAAGCTCGGTAACATCTTGAACACACCAATGTGAATGTCAGCTGAGAATGCCTAGAGTGATGATGCTCAGGCATATGTGGAAAATCTCAAACATTAAGAGTCAAGGCTACTCTTACTCTGCCTTAATAGATCAAACACTTGCATATTTAGTTTACCCTATCGATTTTTCATGACCCACAATCTTGAATCCATGCACGTGAAGTAAAATTCCATGTGTTGGCTTGAAAAGGCATGTGATTTTGGTGTTCAGGCATAGTGATTCATCACCCTCAGCCCGAACATCCCTTTTATTTAATGTGAAAAACAAATATTTCAATCAACCTCACAATGGAAGGCAGGAAAAAAGGAAGCCAGAAACTCAAGTTGTAAATACATGAGCTCGACTCCCTTAGGAGAATACATGGCATGCAAGTCTTCAGCACTCACTCATATATAGTTTTGGGTGGAGGAATAGAAGTACACATGCAAGAATACAACTTGCAAGCATGGATTCTTTGATGATAGAAAAAAAATCATGTTTTAGGGATCATTTCTCACACTTCAACTATTGAATCGTGCTCCATTTTCGATATGTTTGAGTAATCCTAATTTTCTAACTTTTGACAAAACTGATATTCAAAATGTTTCCAGGTGCATGAGATACTTATGACTTTTTGAACCACTATTGGATAAGCAAAGATAGCCACAAATGCTAATGATGGGAAAATCAATCTTGGTGTAGGTGCCATAACTCTCAGCTCCACCATTGGATCTTCCTAAAATTGAAATATGTTGGGTGTATCTTGGTTACTTAAATCTTCATAGTGTGATTTTTCAAATTATGTTTAGTTTGTGAGATATCAGTAAATGTGTGTAGGTCTATCAAAATTACCCAAGATAGTCACAAAATGCATAGCACAGTAAAATAGTTATGTTGCGGGGGTTGTATCTCACAATCCAACTATTGGATTGATTTGAATTTTGGATATGTGTTGTAAATTATAATTTTACAAATCCTTTCCAAACGACATTAAAAGATTCATTTTAGATCAAAAGTTATGCTTAGATGAGTGTAGTGCTATCGAAATTGCGTATGACTATAATGAAATAATGACAACACTTTACAACCAGCAAGTGCCACCTGTTTAAATTTTCCCTAACTCTTAATTCCATAGGAAATTCAATTTCTTTAAAATAGAAAAAGATTCAATTTGAGTTATACATGGAAAATGAAGTAAGAGAGAAACTTGAAATGATCACTTATTGACATTTGTCAATTAATTAGATGTATCTGTCCAAATTCGATGTAGCCAAATGGAAGTGTTGAAACATTGTTTAAAAGGCCTTGAATGATATTTTCCATTATAGGAAATTATAAAGTTGATGGGTCATTGAAATAATTTTCAAATTTTATTGTAAACATAAAATTGCAATAAAGCTTATCTCATAAAGGTAGACTGATAGGGGAAGAAAGAGAGACTTTTCAAGAATGTGTAAAAACCCAACATTCAAGAAACAATTTCAAGAATTAGTTGTATATCTGATAACCATCATCAAGGGACAAATAAATATTCCAGTAAAAGGTGGAAGAAGGGTTCCATTTTTTGGGAGTTTTTCTTCAGTTCTTCCATGGGGAAAGAGAGTAGACTGTGGGCTGTAGAGGAGTAGAGCTCCTATCATTTTCTGAATTGTGTGTTGGGAAAAGAGGGAAGTCTTGTTTTTAAAGTGTAATGTAGGGGAGAGAATTTTAGTTTTCTTTTAGATAGTGATTTTTGATGCAAATGTGTAACAAGATCTATGTTATCATTTACACTTTAGAGAAGGGATATTTGAAAGAAAATTACATATCAAAACTTTGAGTTTGGGAAACTTTCTTTCCATTGACTGTGATCTTTGTATAAATTTCAATTTTCTCTAAATGCATTTTAATGTCACCATTTCCTTGATATGTTTTGATTTCAAGATTTCTTTGAAGCTTTGTTCCTTCACTTTCTCAAGAAGATGGTTAGATGTATTCCTTGATTTTATTCTCTTTGTAACACAACATTCAGGTAAATGAATTGTGTGTCATTTAATATTCATGTTATTTTCAGTCCCTTAGTCTTTCCACATCTATACTATGTTTATATATAGATGTTTGTATACCTTTTGTGCTTTCTGGTCAAAAGCATCCATATTTGTATTTTCATTTTAGATCATACACGAGGAACTGTACCTAAATAAATGCAGAGACAACTTACACTTTTCAATAGCAAAGTGACTCAACTGTTAGTGCATTTTCAGTCTTCCTATCTAGGATTTTGGGGTTAATTTGTTGTATTTTTTTAGGACAATCTATTCACTAATAGATTTTTGGTGACTCCGCTGGGGAAAACCAAAAATGAAGATTTAGTGTCTACTAATTATTTCCTTAGTTTTCTAATTATCTCCATGTGCAGGAGATTGGTGACTCAATGAAGACCATGCTAGATATAAAATCTGTGAGAAAGTCAAGGCCAAACCCTTCTCTCCTAAAAATTTATCAAATTGATGATAAAGTGTTACACGATTTTGTGGACATCTTTAAAGAAAGCATTTCCCAAGCTATCTAGAATAATATAAGTTTTGGAAGATGGTGCTACTTCTTTGTTGCTATGGAAAAGTCTCTGTATGAGATTTCACAAGTTGAAAGACTTGCAAGAACTTAAGGAGAAAGTGTCTCTATTGAAAAATCATTTGGAGGTGGGTGAAGAAGAAGCTCTGGTTATCTTAGTCTCAATCTTGTACTTCAATCACCTTGTCATGAATGACCAAGAAGTCTAGCCAGAGCTACTACAATCTCATGTTGATCTAGTTTTAAAAGATGAGAATATCTATGACAGCAATGGAGAAATGGTAAGCACTAATAATGAAATCTTGCCTCAAGCTCCTTTTTCACCTCTTGTAGAAAGTTTCATAGCTAAGGATTGTGATGACAATATTTTTCTTAAAGATTATATTGAAATGCTTTCTAGAAGTACCTTATCAAAAGATGAATCTTTAAAAGTCATGAAATATTGTGAGAATAGTAGCTCTTTGTATGTGAATGTTGAAAAAGGCCTAATTCTAGAATCCATTCACTTTGAAAATAATGTAGTAGAAGATCTTATTTTTAATGCTAATTTTTAAAATGGTGCTAATATTTGTCTTGAAAGGAATTCTGTTGTGATTGAATGTTTGGCCAAAATGTTAAATTTGGAAAAAAATCAAAGAAAGATGCCATTTTACTTCAAGAGTTGTAGTCTGAAGAAGATTCAACATGGGTCAATAAGGACATTCAGACTAAAAGTGAAAACTATGGTAGTAGTGAAAATGAAGACAAAGAAGAGTTGTCAATTGAAGAAGATGAATCTATGGTATTATCATTTTACTTCACTCCTTGGAACCCTTCTTTTCTTGTTGATCATGTTAAAACTCAAGAGGACATAGATAAAGGTATCCTTGAATCCTTTTTCCCTCCTTGTTTTGAAAGTTTCAGATTTGTAAGTGATGATAGTCATCTAATTTCAGAAGTTCTTATTCGCAAAAAACCTGATAACATCATGCTACCAGAGTATCAATCTTTTTATTTTTAATGAAATAGAGGAAAGTGATAGTGGTCATCTATTTTTGGAAAGTTTTGTTTGCAAAAAATTTTAGAATAACATGTAGCCTGAAAGTAAACTTTCTACTCACAAGGAAAATAAATATGAGCCCTCATGTTTAAATGCTTGTAATCAGCCCACAAAGAGGTCTCATATGTTTAAGGATGAACTCTACAATGATGACTCGGCTAGTACATTGAAGGATACTCTTCTCATTGAAGAAGAAGAAATCATACACCAATTTCTATCATCCCTTAAACTACATCAGCCCTCACATAATGGCTCAAGTATCCATCTAGATCAAGTTGAAAATGAAGCTCTTGATGATAACCCATCTTTTCATTCCTCTATGTGTTTCTTTGATTATATATATTATGGAAGTGATGCTGGAAGATGTGTTGACGTTTTAGAAAAGGAAAAAGATAGAACACATCGCATGCTTGATGACAACTTGCTTCTTGAAAGAGATGAAATAAACAAATATTCAATGGTCGATCCCATGTTGGACGAGGTGTCTTTATGGCTACAATTTGGTCATGACATTAAAATCAATGTGCATGAATTGAATATTGATGACAACATTTTTGGATATTGTGCACCATCTCTTGGTGAGGTTTTCACATTTTATTTTTGTAGTTTGAAATGGAATCTAACCCTAGGTATATTGAGGATCATTTCTTTGATGAAAAAGAGTGTTATGATGAGTTGTGGATTTTCAGAAAGGAGCACAAGGTCAATTTATTCATGAGTGCTTTTAGTTTGAGGTTTGGCATTGAATAAATCACTAACCAGCAATGGTATTGAGTTGTTCTATTAAGACATGGTATGCTGATGCAAAAAGGCTCCTACTTCTCCCAACTAGTGAATGGATTTACATGATTCTTTTTCTTCCCTATGTTTCTTTTGGTAGGTTCTCTTCCTACCTTTCCAAATATTGTAAATACGATTTTGGTGTGCATAGTGTTAGTTTGAATAATGTGTACACGTCATGCTTGCTAGTAGTTTTAGGAGTATAGGATTTTTTGGTTGGCTGGCTTTGCTCTGCTCCCCTCCAACCTCTCTGCAACTAGCTCCTAGTTTTCTCTTCTTGATGGCTCTACTTTACCAATGGATAAGGAACTTGAATTTTGCCAGAGATTGATGGAGTTCTCTAATTCTATATCAAAACCAGTCCCACATTTAAAGCCCCTATTAGTACATATAGGGACCTTGTTGTTCAAATTTTTAATTTGTGGTTTCAAACTTCTTTGAACTAAGTTTCAAATTAGTTAGAAGTGGTTCAAAATGAAAAATGGTTCACTTAGAGAAGTTTAGAATTCATGTTCAGTTTAAAACCTAAATTCAATCTTGGTTCATAGTTCAGCTTTAAATTATGTCAGTTTAGCAATTTCAATGGTTCATTCTACATTTCAAGTAAAATCAATGGTTTGATGTGACACAACAAGTATGTTCAGAAGATGGTGCCTAGAATATGCAAGGCTATGATTCTGTTTCCAAAATTTGGAGTCCAAAGTTCTAAATTCATATTCATTGGTTTGAAAGTTTAGAATTAGAGGATCAAGCCCTATTGGTTTTGATTCCAAGATCAAAAGTATAGATGATCAATTAGAAGTATGGGTTCACAATTCAAATTGCATAAGAACTTGTGATTCGATATAAAATTGAGTCCAAGAGTCAAAGTTGAAGCTCAAATTTTCAAGATTAAGGTTTTAAAATCATTCAGAGATGCACCATGTGAAGTGAGAATGGACTACTCTATGTTTGAAGCTAAAACTAAGATGGACCATAGAAGGTATGAAGTCTAAATATCCCCTTTGAAAGATCAGTAACACCTTGAACACAAACATGTGAATGTTAGCAAAGAATTCCTATAGTGATGATGCTCAAGCATATGTGACAAATCCCAAACATTAAGAGTCAAGGCCTCTTACTCTACCTCAACAAATCAAAGACTTTCATATTTAGTTTAGCCTATCAAGTTTTCATGACCCACAGTCTTGAATCCATACACATGAATTGAAATGCCATGTGTTGGCTTGGAAAGACATGTGATTATGGTGTTGAGGCATAGTGTTAAAAAAATTCAAGTTGATTCTAAAGAAGCACATTATGTAGTAGCAAAGAGGATTTCTAGATATTTGAAGGATACACCTAGTTTTGGGTTGTGGTATGAAAAATCAAATGACTTTACTATATGTGCATATAGTGATATGAATTAGATAGGAAAGTATGGATGAAAGAAAGAGTCCAAGTGGTGGAGCATTTTTCTTAAGAGAAAGATTGGTTTGTTTTCTAAACAAGACATAAGATTGTATTTCATAAATTACAATAGAAGAAAAGTATATAGCAAAGGAAAAAAATTGCAATCAAAACATGTGGATGAAGAAAATGTTGAAGGATATTGGATTTGATTTTAATAATTCAATTTTCATGCACTATGATAATAAAAGTTTAGTAAGTATGTCTAAAGATCTTGTATTATGTTCTAAGATGAAGCACATATCCATTACGTATCATGTTTTGAGAGAGAAGATTATAGAGAAAGAGAACATACTTGAGTATGTTAGTAGAAAGGAATAGATAGAAAATATGTTTACCTTTGAAGCCTTTACCAAAGGATACATTTGATTATTTGTGAGGTATTCTTGATTTTATGCCTCTTCTTACCTCAAAATAGATTATGCAGAGGTTGCATCAGTCTAGTGGTACAAAGCCTTGTTAGTTATCTAGACTAAATGATTGATGCTTCCTCTATGGGGGAGTACCCATGTTTGAGCTAAGTCATTAAGCAGTCATGGTAGTTGATATTTCAACAATTCCTATGGACACTTGTTATGATTGAAGATATTGAGTAGTAGATTGACATAATGATTCCTTTGTCATTGATGTCAATGAGGAGAGAATGCATGAAAATTATCTCCTAATAATGGGGAAGAGAAGTATCTCTTGAGAATGAGGTAGAGAAGTACATTAAAAAAAATCTTCTAGATTTGGGGTAGATTTGTTCATGAGATATAGAAAATATTGATGTCAATGGGAAAGTATATCAATGGTGGAGAAGCAACACTTCAATGAAGAGTTATTCTTGAGATATTTAGATTTGATTGATGAAGAGGGTTTGAGAAGTTGATTGATGAAGATGATTTGAAATGAGGATTGATTAAGAGGATTTTAAAAGATGAGAGAAGTAGTAGCAGTAGAGTTGTATTTGGTATTCTAGAAACTTATATATTTTCATCTATGTTGTCATCAATGTCAAATAGGGATATTGTTAGCATGAGAGTTGATGATATTTCTGTGGGGGAGTATTCTAGCATTACTACAGAATTTGAGACATTGTTATAGTGGTTACATGTTGCATTAATGATTGTGTTTCTCATTGATGTAAATAGACTAAAGAGAAACATAGGATTCCAAATGAGGTTATGCAGAGTTGAGGACATTTTGTACAAGGTATCTTGATGATGTGGTTAAGAGTGTGTACAAAAAGTTGAAGACTAGTAATAGTTATCCAATATTTATAGAAGATAATTTACAAATAGAGTTCCTAATAAGTATTTTTTGATGTTTAGATTATATCTCCTAATAAGGATAGAATCTAGTTATGAGAAGTTGTACAAACACGAAAGACATCCCGATAATGATGTTAGTAAGTGCATAATGTCCAAGGTCTCCTATGTGAAATATTTGTGAAGACTGTGAGTTGAAAATCCTATGTAATTATGAAAGGATGTAATGTAACATGTATTGTTTTATCTTAATGATGTCCTATTGTAATTGTAAATTGGGAACGCGTCAAGGCCATCTCAAAGAATTAATGTGAGGACTTGGTATAAAGGAAAGTTATTTTCTTTTTGATTTGTATGAGGTGTGTGTGATGGTTTTGAAATAGAAAACAAATTGTAAGTCTAAATTATATGCAAGTAGGCAATCTAATGAATTATTTTGATGTGTGTTTACAGATTTGGTATTGAGATTTGAAAAGTACTTGGTGCAACAAAGGCATGGTGGATAAGAATAGTTATTAAATTTGGTAGAGAGTGCTAGTGGATATTTGATCAATTTATATTATTCTCAAAGGAATAATATAGAGGCCAATTAGATAGTGAGTTTTGTGGTCTTGCCCCTAAAGATTTTTGGATAGTGGGCCCTTCTTCCTTCTATAGCTCTTAATAGGTTTAAAATATCCTCATAGGGATTCATAGTCTCCTAAAAGGGAAAAATATGTATTAAATGTATTTCATTGTCTCCTAACACAACCCATCCTCCTACAAGGAATGTATATATTAGTACATCACTTTGTGGGTACCATCCCCACTGGGGTTTTCTCTCTCATCAAGGGTTTCCCTAGTTAACATATCTGGTGTCATTGTGTATGATTATCTTCTTATGGTTTCCATTTATGTCATTCACATATTTCCTATAAGTTTATTCTTCTTTGTAATCTACAACCTAGATTATGGATTTTATGGTAAGGATCTTCCATGGCTTAGCTCAAATTTATAGAAAATTCATTAAGCATTTTAGTAATATATGTGCACCATTGTTGGAAACCATTAAATGTGGCATTAGAGACAAGTTCAAGTGGAATAAACAATCCACTAGGAATTTTGAATTGCTAAAACAATAGATTGCCACTCAGCCAATCTTGGTCTTACCTAGCTTTGAGAAGTTGATTACTATTGAATGTGATGCAAGTAACCTTTCCATTGGTGTAATCCTTAGCCAAGAGGGTAAACTGGTTGCATTTCATAGTAAAAAGTTAAATGAAGAAATGAGGAATTATTCTTCGTATGACCTTGACATGCATGCCTTGGTCCAAGCCTTGAGAAAATGGAGGCACTACCTATTGCCTAAAGAATTTTTCTTTTATTCAGACAATCAGACCTTAAGCTTTCTAAAACCAAGTTAAGCTAAGTCACAAGCACATGAAGTGGGTGGAATATATATAGGCATGTACATTCACCATCAAGCGTAAAAAAACATTGCAAACAAAGTTGCATATGTACTTAGCTGTAGGTTGTTTACTATACAAGAAGTGCAGATTAGGAGTGCGGGAATTGAAAATTTTAAGGAAATATACCTTCATGATCTAGACTTTATCAAGCCCTATCAAGTTTGTATCGATTATACTAACCATTGACATCATGAGTTTTTTGATTTTACCTTGTAGGAAGGCGTCTTATTCAAAGGAAATCAGCTATGTCTCCTAAGGGGATCCATCAAAGAAAATATAATCCAAGAGAAACACAATGGTGCTTTAAGTAGTTATTTTGGAATACATAAGATGATGGATTTGGTTTAGAGGTTTTACTACTAGCCTACCTTGAGTAAGGATGTGAGGAGATATGTAGAATGTTGCATGGTTTGTCAGAAAGCCAAGGGAGTTGCCACCAATGCAGGATTGTACCAACCATTGCCTATTCCCCAAAGGCCTTGTGAGTATCTAAGCATGGACTTTATGGTGGAATTTCCTAAGACCAAGTAAGGCATTGATAATGTTTATGTAATTGTGGATAGGTTTAGAAAAATGACCCATGTTGTGCCATGTAAAACAACTCATGAGGCATGTGCAATTGCAAATCTATTCTTTAGGGAAGTAGTAAGGATACATGGACTTCCTCTCAACATTGTGTCTGATAGAGACACTAAGTTTATGAGTCACTTTTGGAAGACTTTGTGGCACAACTTGGGTACAAACCTTTCATTTGGATCTAGCAACCATTCTCGAATTGATCGGTAAACATAAGAGGTTAATAGGAGCTAAGGAAACCTTTTGACATGGTTTACCAAGGAATATGGATAGAGTTGGGATCAAATTATTGCTTAAGAAGAGTATCCCTACAATGCTACTGTAAATAGGACTATGGGGAAATGTCCTTTTCAAGTGGTCTATGGAGTGCATCCTAGAGGTATTCTTGAATTAAGGGACATGAAAGAAGGTGTAGAGGTCAGTGGAGTGGTTGAAGACTTTTCTCTTTCCATGAAAGAGGTTAATGATATGCTAAAGAAGACCTTGGAGCTAAATACAATAAAGATGAAGCAAAAGGAAGATTCATGGTAGAGAGATGTTCAATTTGTAGTTGGGGACTATGTCATGGTTCATCTTTAAAAACTTAGGTTTTCTAAAGGAGAATCTTACAATTTTCAAATGAGGAAGGTGGAACCATGCAAAATTCTGGCCAAGTATGGAGCCAATGCATATCAAGTTGATTTGCCACTAGATATGAGCTTATCCACTACATTTAATGTTGTACATTTGGTATCCTACAAGGTTCCTAATCCAACTTCCATTCTAGTAGGAGATACAAACTTTCAAGACATTTTAGATACCTTTCCCAGGCCTTCTTCAAGAAAAACCAAAGCTGAGAAGATTTTGAGCTCTAAGGTTGATAAGGTAATTAGGAATAAAACCTACATGAAACATATAGTAAAATGGATGGGAAAGCCATATAGTGAAGCAACTTGGGTTGTGGAAGGAGACTTCAAGAATTGGGGCATTGATCCTTCTTTGATTCCCTCCTAAAGTCCTAGAAGGATTTTCAACTCATTGGGGGAGTATGGTGAAAAAGCAGCTAGGTTAGGTGGTTACAAAAATAATAATAAGCTTTGAAGAGACTTAGTTTTAATTAGGATATTATTCTTGGGCAACTTGGTATCAAAATGTTGCATTGGCAAAATGTTGTCAATTAGGGGCAAAAGTTTAAAAAGTTGTCTTGGAGGGCTAGTTAAGTGTAGGAGGGTAGCTAAGAAAGAAAATGGACCAAAAATGGTCTAAATAACTTCCATGGTTTATTTTGATTCATGGTGTGTAGTCTCACAAAGTTTAGAATGCAAAAATGCAGAAAATTGTCAAGTTTGCAAAAGTTGCACATTGACAGTTTTGTAATTTTGTAATTTTATGTGTCAAAAGTTGAAAAAGTGGTCAAAAGCCATAAGGAGGTTACAAATGAGTAGGATTTGTATTATTAATTTGGAGAATGAGTTTCTGAATCCCTCCAAGTCACCATTGTATGGGTTGGAAGTTTTTGGGAGTATAGATTAAAATGAGTGAATGTAAATTAATGACAGTTTTGAAGGAAAGAATTGTAGTTTGATTTAATGTGATTGAACCAGCTATTTTTAATTGGGATTTATTTTCTACATATTAAATACTTTATTTTTTGTTTTGGTTTGAAATTCTTATCAATTTGTTGGTGTCTGCAATAAATGTTTTTTGTAATCTGCTTTTTTGCTAGCTAATACTGGGGCAGACTTTACAAAATGGTGTCTACTAGCATTCCCTATGGTTTAAATCCTTAGAAACCTTGAGAAATTCTAGTAGACACATTTTAATTTTAATTTTAGGAAGCATGGAGTAGGAAGCAAAAGGCTAGGGCCTTTCCTTGGAAGCACTAGGAGAGATTGGGTTATGCTTGGCAAGAAATTGAAACAAAGAAGGCATTTTTCTTGAAAGAGTGAATTAATTTTGGTTTAATGGGTGTAATTTATGGAGAGGTAATAGAGAGAAGACATTGTGGGTGCAAGGATAAGTGTTGAAAGTCTCTAGTGAGAGAGAAAGAGCTTATTCATTGTTGACTAGTCTAGATTGTTGTCAAACCCTAACAAAATCCTCAAAACTTGGGTTAGGGAATCTGGAACACCTTGGGAACCTAAGACCTCATGAATCTTGTAGATATCTAAAAAGGGTATCCTAATATTAAGTCATTTTGGGACCTTTTTTGGGAAATCTTTGCACAAATCAATTTTCAGTCCATTAGGGGGGCTAATTGGGGGGTATTAAGCCTAAAAAGAGTTTTCCTTTGTTTTGAAGGGATTGTATAGGAAGCTAATAAATAAATTGTGTAATATGGATCAAATGAATTCAAAATCACCCTAGGAAGAGCCTCCAACCCTTGAAAGATAAGATAAGTCATTTTGGGAGGCCTAAATAGAAGTTTTTAAATAGTTTGCAAGCCTAAATGGTAGGTTGTTCTAAGGGAAAGTTGTCTCTAATTGACTAGCATTAACCTTGTGTAAGTAGAGTATTTCAAGGAGTGGGAATCATCGATCTTTACTACCCTAGACATTTTATATCATTTAGTAACTCAGATGGAAAAGCATAAAGCATAAAATAAATAACATGAACACATATGACACAAAGATTTAAAGTGGAAACCCAATTTGGGAAAACCACTATGCAACTAATTAGAAAAAATTTAACTCTCCTTAAGTGGCAATTGTTAAGAAAAAACCTTGTTAAAGGTTATAAAACATAATGTTAAGTATGACCTTACTAGACGATTTATATCACCCTATTAGGAGTGGATTGGTTTGAGGTCCTCAAACACTTCAATCTTGAAATGTCACCTTATTAGAGGATTTAAAATATGACTATTCAGTTAACTCTATTAAGACATTTCTTTACTATTATAGTGGTTAGAAGATAACAAAAATTTGACCTAATTTATTAAGAAACTTCCTTTGCATATTCAACTGTATGTTCTGGCTTGTCCTCTAGATCCTTACTGATTAGAATATTCTTTCTAGCTTATTTTTCACACTTTCTTTCTCTACCTTTTACTTTGATCACATATCCATCTTATTCCATGTATTCCACTTGCTCATCATATCCTCTATGCTCGACCTTTCTTATATATAATAAGCTTTGATATGTCAGATTGAAAAAAATTTCAAATAATCATTAAATGTCTAAATAGTCAGCCTCAAAAAGTTCATTATTAGACAATTGAATTTTTTTGTCACTTGATCAGTACTAGAATTGAATGCTCGGTTAACACTGAGATTCCTTTGATGCCTGACCACTTGGTGAACACTACAAGAAAGATGTCCTTCAGTAAGAAATTGCTTGGTTAACACAAAGTGTTCTTTGTTACCCAAATTCTAAGACAATACTGAATATGTTTGCTTAACACTATTCTTCATTCCTTGGTTAATATGGGCATTTTTGTAACATCAATGGAAACATACAATTTGATGAATTTTTTTGAACAAAATAGGTGTTATATTATCATTTATGGTTTTAGTACTCTTTTCCATTACCATTAGGCTCACTTCTCTTTTGTGTTATTTTGGACACCTTGGAAAAAATCATGTTGATATAAGATTATTTTGATAGTGTTGCCATAGAACCTTATTTATGAGAAGGAAAATTGATAAGTAATTAGATGTAAAATATCAAGGTTAATTTCAACTTCACATGTAAGATTTTGAAAAGTGTAAATTTATGGTTCACAACTTCTAGATCCTTTCATCTTACTTTTTTTCTTCTATATTGTGTTTTAGATGTTAATGAACTTGTAGCCCTAGGACTTGAGGGTTCTATGTAATTAAAATTTTACCAATACTTTAGTGAAAATATTACTTAATAATCTTTTGATCTGTATAATTTAGGATGGATTACTTTGATGAAATGAAGTATATTTTTAATATCCTTTCTCTATTAGTGGAAAGTAGGGTTCTCTAAGAGTAAAATTACTATTATAAAAAAAAAAACTCAAAATATTGGTTTTGGCATTCTCTTGTGCTTACAATAGATCACTCAATATCATCTTCGTCCATATTTCTTGCCATACTATTGATTTGGCTATCATATATTTAGCTCCTATGTAATATGACCAAATTGAAAGCAAGGCCTAATGTTAGATTTTTATGGGGAATTAAGTCTTCTGCTCAATATTTCTTATTTTGTATCCTTAAAAGTTTAGTAGGCATATAAGTCCATATTTTTTTCTCATTTTTGCATTTGTGATTGAGAATTCAATAACCAAGATCAATATTTGAAGAACATTATCAAGATCTTCAACAATCCAAGTCTTCAAAGCATTTTTCTTCATCAACCATTGTGGAAAACTACAACATTCATTATTCAATGCCTTTAATTTCATGATTTTCTTTATAGTTTTTGTGTGGATTCAAAGGCTATGACATTAACACATTTTATTATATCCAAAGAAGTATTTCATCATTAAAAGATAAGGTAATTTATGATTTAGATCTAGCTTCTATTTAATATTTAAAAAGAAAATTATGAAGTTCTATTTAATTTTTGAGGTTGATGCCTAAATAGAATTTTTACAATGGAAAAAATTTCTTCCACAAAATTTGTACCCATTTTCCCATGTATGCATAAAGGTACTACATATATTAGAACTTTTGCCAAAAAAGTTAAGGATATGATAGAGAAACCTTGAAATTTTTAGGTGAAAATATTGCAAACATAGTAAAAATCACTTTATTCTTAAGACAAAAATATTTAAAACATTTGGTTCCCTAAATTTCTAGTTCAAATTCATACCACAAGTTTGTATTATGTTATCTCGATCCTATGTGAAGTCATTTCTAGTTTTCAATAGTTTTTTATGAGCCTTAAGTTTCCTAGTTTATCTATATTTTCCTATTTAGCCTTCTATATTCTATTATCATATTCACTTTCCCTCTTCCTATTTAAAATTTAAATATTTTTTAGGTTTAATCATTCCCCCATTCAGTTCTTAGAACCTACATTAGTCTATTGGGACATCTTCCTTCTGAATATTCAAATTTGAAAAGAATAAAAAATTCTCCCTTTTGTATTGCTTCCCTTTTCATATTGTACATTTTTGTGAATGAAACTCACAACATTTCTACTTTTGATTTGGTCTTTTGATCCAACTTGTATGCAATGAATTATTTCATTTTATGTATTTTCAATAATGAAAAAGATAAAATAACATATTTTTCATGCCTATTTCTCATATTTTCAATTTTAGATTAGTTTTATAATGGACATATTTACTCAAGTTGATAGTGTCTTAGCCTGATTTTTACCACATTACCACTCTCCTAAGGACCCTCATATCTAGAAGACATATATATGTAAGAGAAATATTTTAACTTTTCTCTCAATAATATATATCTTTGAGGAGAAACATTGTCGATTGATGTTGATTGTTCTCTTGATGTCTACCTCCCTTGTGATCTCATTTCTTGGAGAAAGTTTTTGATTCCCATCATGATGCCTTATCTCTAATAAATTCCACTCATTTTATCATAACTCACCATTAAGGTGGTGTATTTAAGTAGTAACATGTATTCAAATTCATGATCTATCAAAAATCTATAAATATTTTGAACACATAGGTGTTCAATTCTAAAATGACATAAATCATTTCTATCATCATTATATGTGCATATTGCATCTCTTTATATCATTCTTGTCCTTAGGTACAAGAATACTAAATTGGTAAATTTTACAACATAACTAAGAATAAGATAGACAATTTAGTAGACTTTCAAAAATATTTTAAATATTTTTTATAGTTTAGTATTTTTAGATAATGTAGAAATGACAAAATTAAAGTGAGATAGAATATTCTATTAGATTAAGTTCATAACTTACAAGTTTATTTTTACATATAAGCTAGCTTAACACTTACATATACATAAGTAACTTATGCTAGTGAATAGTGATGCTTCTAATTAGTAACAAATAGATGTGTGTGTGTGGATGTGTGCATCAACATACATGTTAAGTTCTTAAATCATACTGAATGGATTTCTAACATCTATTTTATGCAAAAATCTAAGCATCAATCTCATCTCTACAATTTTTTCAACAAATATTTTCTTTTGTAAATACTACCTAAGTCCAGTAAGAGATAGATAGATCATTCGTACACATAAGTTAAAATGTATAACCAACTAGTTGAGAACTATGAAAGTTTGAAATTAACACAAAACTATAAAATGGAATTATGATGAAACATCACTTTCATTTCGATGGTTTTATATCAATCGTGATTTTTCATTTTTTTAAAGTTAATTGTTTTCTTAGATAATTCATAATTTACTTATCCTCTATAAACCGATATGTAGTTTTCTTGTGAAACCTTTCTGAAGAACTCATACACCAGATTGGTGTTCTATTTGTCAACGTAGAAAACCAGTAGCTTCTATAATAAACTACTGCACAAAGCATGAAAATGATACGTGGTGTTGAAGTCAAGTGCAAAGAGATTGAAAGTAGGCGCCTTGAAATTTTAACAAACTTTCCATTTCAACTAATTCCACAAGTCAAAACCATATCATTTTGATTGTAAAAATGGTAATGAAAGAAATAAATGTTATCAACTTAATTGGCGTGCTGATAAAGACACAAGGTGGCTAGTTTTCTTGTGATACCCAAGTCTTTTTAGACCAAGTAAACAAAGCTCCTCTTCATAGTCGCCAATTTTCTAAAGCTAATCTTTCACAGCCACCAATTCCTGCATTATTCTGGGACCAGATATTATTTTCCTGAGCAAACATGCTTGATTTTACTTTCATTTTGATTTCAACACATTGAGAACATCATCTCCACAAGTAAAACTTGTGTAACGAGATATGACTTTCTCCTTTTAGCTGTTGGTTGCCATTCTCTTAAATCTGCTTGTGCAGAATAAGCTGTTCAATTCTTGGAGGAATATTTTATCATTATGTGTTGTCTATATTTTATTGATAGATAAACATGCCATCCTATCTGTGCACTTGTCGCTCATTTCAGGCACATCAGCTCATGGTATTTTCATAATCAGTGACCTCGATAGATCAGTTATTTATTATTTTTTCCTGAAGGCAGGTACTATTGCATTTGTTTAATGCATATAGTCAAATAATTGGGCCAGCCAACAACCAATCACATTGAGTTATTTTTCTTAACATTTAAGTTTTACCTAAAGTTTATGAATTTATGTATATTTTAAAATGATTAAAAATCTAAAAATTTAGATATATTTTAAAATGATTAAAAAGCTAATTATCTTTTAGATTATTGGCTCTCACAAAAAATAATAAGGAAAAATTTCTATTTTACTAATAAAAAATTAGTCATAAATTACACTAAGCTTCCAGAAAGTTTTGGTAGCCCAGTTCTTTCAAGCAAGATATGCCCTCTTAACTATTACAATGTTTGTTTGTGGGCATTGATTGTCTTCTCTCCTAATTTAGAGCCCCCACCAGTGACTTGAAGACTATTGCTATCATTATAAACAAATTTTTTGATATTAAATTTCTGTAATAAACTCCCCTACTCTAATGGAAGTTCACAACAAATTTTCTAGCCATGACTTCAAATAGTTGGTATGCCTCACCAGCCTCTTTGATTTTCTCTATCCTCCCCACTTTAAGAATCTTCTCTTTGTCACAAGCTTTGATTGTCTCCATACAAGGATCATCACTGACTGCACAATTTTAGTTGTTTAGGAAGCTAAAGGTTTCTTACCTCTAGGACTCTAGGACGAGAATAAACACTCACAATTCAACCTCCACCATCATTGGCATGCTTCAAAAGAAGAAGAAAAACTTCAACCATTCTTTTAGTACCATAATAATGAAAGCTAATGCATTCCTTGTCCATTTCATAGTTCTCAGAAATACCTTCTACTATCTTTCCATACTTCCATATTAGTAAACAAAAGCCTGAAGTTAGTAAAGCCTGTAATATTCTTGGTTCATCAATACTATACAGAGATAAATTGTCTTACAAATATCTAACTTGGTTGACCTCCAAGATATCAAAATCTATTGATTATTGAACTGCAAAAACACACACACACACAAAACAAAATACCATGAAAAATATTCACATTCAATATAAATGAAGAAATGCAAGACACGAGAATACTATGTACCAAAATATCAAGTTTGTAATGTCAAGAGCTTTGATTTACACCCTTTGAATTGTGACACTCATATTTTTAGAAAATTGTGACCTATTTTCTCCTTGCGCAAAATGACTTGTATTTTTTGATCTCCCTAGATCAACCATTCTGCAGTGGCAATCCTTAAACGCATTCCACTTTAGAAGCATAGATTCGTAATATAGCTCTACAAGAACATGCTACTGGTCGGCCTCATTAGAGCCATAGGAGGAGGGAATTGTCACTTTCCAAGATGAATTCTTTGAAACTTAATTTGAGAAAAGAGTTGCCCCAATTTGTTCTCTTTCCTGATGGACGAATTCACCCCTGAATCTCTAGCCATCTCTCCTTGCTTGAAATTTGTGTCCTTGAACTCTATGGTGCTGAAAACCTTGTCTAGTTTTTTGAAGAAATTATTCACTTTCAAAACATAATGTACTTCCCCATTCTTTTCAGGGAAGAAATTTCGATAAACTGTGAAAACTAAGGGAAAAGCTATTCTACAGAAGGATGCTCTTGATCCTTTCATCATCCTCAGAATCAGAAGAAGGTTGCATATCATTGAAAGACACAGTCAAGCAAGAGAGCAGGTTCAAGAAGCTGTAACCGCTTATAGACTGGTTTGTGTTGTTTTTAGAGGTAGACTCCATAAAATTGACAGAGGAAAGATGAAGGGAAAAAGGGTTATTTCTCTTGTTCAATGCAAAATGCAACACAAAAGAAAGAGTTTCCAATGCAATGGGAATGCCAGAGCCAAATTCGAGTCCCCTTCATCACATGAAGACAAGACATAACTATGGAAGACATCTAGTAGGATTGTTGGACATAATTTACAACATACATTGAAGGCTAAAATATGTGTTCTTTTGACAAAATGCTACAACTTCTCCTAGTAAAGTAAATTATAGAACGTAGCTAGTTTAATAACAACAATCGCAACATGGTGGGAATTGAATTTTGTTTGGAAATTTTCTATTGTGTTTTGTGATCAATAATTCTTAAACCTCATTTATAGGTTGATTTTTTGGGAATTGATGGCATTGCTCAAACATACTTATGTTTTGTGTGGTTCATTTCATATCAATACATTATTTCTTATTTTGAACATAATTATATTTCTGAAATACTCTTATTTTGAGATTTTTTTATATGAGACTCTAGTATTCAATGAATTAACATGTAGCTATTTGATGTGCTTTTAAATGAGTAAAGAATAATAAATTATATGCATTTTATTTAATTTTATATTTAAAATAATTTAATTTTATATTCAAAATTTTTAAAATTAATTTTATTTTTCATTACACAAGTAAACAAAAATTAAATAACTCTATGAAAAGGAAAAAAAATCAACTTTCATGTGTCAACCATGTCTAAATCTGAACTGTATTTCAATTAATTTTATTAATTTCAAAAATTATATATATATATATATATATATATATATATATATATATATATATATATATATATATATATATATAAGATTTTAAAACTATTTTTAGAAAGAATTTTTTTAAATTAAATTATTTTAAAGAAATTGACAGAAAATTGTTAGTAGAGGTCACAAGAATATTATTAATTTTTAAATATAAATTTGGAACTAAAGAAATAAATACTAGATTATTGCATCATTTTTTGTGGTGATGCTTTCTCTCTCCTTGTAAATAAATTCCCAAGGCTAATAGAAACTAATGTCATTTGCTATAGCTTCAATTCTAGAGATATGGACACAATGCGATTTTTATGCTACTCCACCGCTATTTGACAAATTCAAATTAAATTATATTAATTTTTTTGTTTTACAAAAGTTAAACTTTTAGAAATTATTATGAAATGTAATTTGTTAGTAATACTTTTATTTATTTGATCTGAAGTTGAATGGTTTAGGTAGAAGGAGTTATTATTTGAGTACTTTCATCCACAAATCATAGAGCAATAAACATATAATAACAATCTAACCCATTTGAAAATTTCATTAATATGAAACAATCCCTTTCCAAAGTTGCATCACATTATCTTCTTCTAGTTAGGGTTCCTATAAAATTTTAATTGTTGAATAATGAAAAAAATGATTAATTGGCAAGACATAAACTTTTGCTTTAAATATTGTCAGATATTTAGATATTTAGCTCACATTGTTTTCTTTCAATGCTAAAATATATCTTATATTTCTAAATGATTAATGTGACACAATTTGTCTCCTTATAAACATTACTTAATAGACATGAACTTTGATGCTTGTGTCACTTGTTTATTCTCATCTCCTACAAACTTTTATTCTATTTATCACAATTTATAGATTTAGTAATACATCATACCGTAATAATAATTAGTTGTTAATATTGATTGAAAGTAGTGCAATATCTTGGTAGAATTCTACAATTTTTAAACTAAGTATATTTGTAGCTCATATGGGGATGGCTTAAACATCACACACTAAGCTTCATTCCAAGACTAGAAGTGTCAAATAGTCAAAATTGACTTACTTTTTTCAAGTTTAATTTTTTGCTTAGTGTGTGATGTTTGAGGCTTGCAGTTTGCATGTCTACTAGGTTTCATATTGGTATTGGATTATCATTGTTATTATTTAGATTAATTAACACAGTGAAATAATGTAAGAAAAATTATTGTAAACTAGCACTGATAATTGAAGATTGGTGAAATGATTCTAACTTAATTAATGTTGAAATAAATTATTATATTCAGTGTACTTGTCCATATACCAACCATCACCACCCTATGTGCATTATAAAGAAATTACTTATTCTATAGTTACAAGACTATCACAAATGTTCTAGATAGGGGAGAGGACCTAATACTTGAACATGTTCCAATAGTTGTGATAGGAGTTGTTGACTTGATACCTACGTTTATTGACTTAATGTCCAATTTTTTTGACAACATTGTACAAATACTTGTGACTTTAAAGTTGTTTATAAAATGTTGACTACCCAAAATTGAATAAAATGTACCCTTAGTTATAAAAATTAACTAATGATGTGATGCCATATCAATTCAAGTATAGGTACCCTTTATGCACAATGATTGGTCTCACTTTTTATTTTGGTTATTTTGGACAACTTGGCAAAAAACATGCTGATGTGCCATCATAATGGGTGATGTGGACTTGAAACCTTAGTGATAAGTAGGTGACTCACCAAGTAAGATGCTGTCATAAAATGGGAGTGATTTGAAATTTTCACGTAGGATGTTGATAGGCATGAAGTTAGGGCGTTCAAATACTAGGTCCTCTCCCTTATGTGTTTTCTTTGATGTATATAATTTTTTAGTTTTTTATTGATAATATTCAACTTTTGATTGGAGTTACTGAGGTGACAAATCTGGAAGACCTCATCTCCCAATCCAACACCCAAGACATATGAGCCTATACTAGTCACCCATTTTTTATTGTTACTAATATCAAAAACTTATTTAGTTAAATTTGATTTAATTATATTTTAAACATTACTACAATATTTTTGAAAAGATTAATTTCTTTTTATAGTTTGAAACACTTACATTCTAAGTTTTGCACTATGAAACTCGTCTTCAATAATAATATAGAAATCACAATAATCTTGTAGAAGGTAGAAACTTAGTTGTTACATCACCACTACCATTACTTAACCAGTACACTATTATTTTAAAATTAATTGCCTAAATTACACTATTAATCACTTGATTAATATTTACCAGTCTTCTAAACAATCACAGTCGACATAAAACTCAGGTGAACTGAATTATACTTGAATAGGTAGTGTATGAATACCTCTGTTGTTTTACTTTAGATGTTTGCATCGATTCAGACACGTGATTCTTTTTCATCAGCTGGCATGACATCCGGTCGGCCTTTTACGTGAGGCATACAAATTTAGCTTAATAAACTATTCGATTTATTTTAAATGGGTCGAATCTCTAGCATATGATGTCGTATAACTGGCGGCAGTTTGTGAGAGGCAATCACAGGCAAGTTGACAGTTATAATAATTGAATGCACTATAAGATAGAAAGATTAAAGAAATGCAGAACTAACGGACTCTGTTGTTTGATCGAATATGGCCGTCAAGCTGAATTTTACAAGGCCAATCACATCTGCAGTCTCATTGCTTAAAAGAGATTCCATCCAACAAAATTCTAGTCAATCCTAAAAGCTAGTGTTTATCAACTACTCACGGTTCACCCGTGAGAAGCATCACTCACAAGCTTATATAAAGGAAGCCCTGCCACCATTTTTCATCATCAAGAGTTCAATTAGTTGTATTGTCCATAGTGTAGTGTCTCAAACCCAGAAATAAAAATGTCTCCCCCAATGAAAGTGTTTGTCTTGTTTGTTATTCCTTTGGTTGGCGTGAGAAACAAGTGCTCTGCCTCAAGGGCTGCCAGAAAGGGATCATTCATTGCTTTGGCTTCAAACTCCAAGAATCCTGGTGGCGGAAACTCCAATGTGGTCAACATAACAACACTGGGTGCTAGAGGTGACGGTGTAACCAATGATACTCAAGTAAAAATGTGTTTTTTCTTACATAATATTGTCTAATATAATGGTAAAAATGTGTTTTTATTATGGGTTTGGTTAAGCTCTATACAAAATGTACTAAAGATTAAAAAATGTTTGACTTTTTTTTTTCAGATTTGTCAAAACAATGTATTTTTTTTCTAAATTTTTTATTATTTTCGATCACAAAACATACAGATTATGAATAACAAATACTGAAAATTTTCAGGAAAATCTATTATGTTTTCAATTTTTTTGAAATTTGGTCAACTGTACGTTCTGTATCTAAAAAGCCACATCCTTTTAATATGGAGGTTGTATACAAGTATCACATAAAATATTCTTTATTAATTTGAATTATGAATTTGTGAAACATCATCTTTAATATAAATATGAATTTTCAAATTTACAAGTACATTATATTATTGAAACCTACATTAAGAACATTAGATAAAACATGATAGAGCTCTGCATTCATAATAAACCAGCAGAAATTTGAATCATAGTTGTCATAACTACCACCACCACTCAATTAACACTATAAAATAAACATTGATATAAAAAATCATCTTTTCTTTTGTAGTAACGAATTACAGAATATATTGAAAATCAATATGAAAAATAGTCAGACAAACAGATCCAAAAAGCTCTCACATTCATCATTTAACTGTGTTGTGTTTTTAAGGTGAAATGATGAGTTTTGCAATTTTTGGATGAAACAGGCATTTCTTGCAGTGTGGAAAGCAGCTTGTGTGTTGGACTCTGCCACACTACACATTCCAGCTGGGTTCCGCTTTCTAGTTGGTCCCCTCACCTTCTTGGGGCCCTGCAATTATAAGGTCCTCCTTAAGGTATAAAACAACATAGTACTTAATAGTAGTAGAGTAGTATATAAAAACAGGTGTATAGAAATGAAAAGTACACAATAAGATATATCTAAGTATTTACAACTCAGGCAGGTTGACAGAACTGTTATAGCTGCGGTTAATCCAAAGGCTTGGGCATCTAAACCGTTGAACTGGATAAACATTTCAAAACTCAATGGTATTACTATTGCTGGCAACGGAACCTTTGATGGCCAAGGGGCGGTTTGGTGGAAGCTTTCCCAATCCAACAGCTATGAGGTATATATTAACTTAATGCAGCTAAACCAACCTCTCTCACTTTCTTATATTTTTACAATCTCTATTTCTTTAAAAATAAAATAACAGATGATGTATTTTGTGGTTCAGTATAGTAGCGAAGGCGGGAGTAGTTACCCAAGCGTCAAGCCTACGGTAAGCCTGCATGATAGAAATATATGCTCCCAAAACCATTTCAGCTTTTCTCTGCTACTGAAATTATTTTTCATTTCCAACATTTCCAAGTACCTTGAAATTCTTAAAATATTCATCTTAACGCTTGTTTTCTTATCTTAAAATATGTTATTTTGTTAGACGATTTCTTAAATATGTGCAGGCCTTGAGATTCTATGGGAGTTATGATGTGAGCATAGAGGGCATCACAATAAAAAATAGTTCACAGTGTCATCTCAAGTTTAACAATTGCGAATACGTTACAGTAGTTAATATCACAATCTCGTCTCTTGAAAACAGCCCAAATACAGATGGAATTCATCTTCAAAAGTCTCAAGAGGTTGAAATAAACCATTCCTCAATCGCATGCGGTATATCAACTACTTTTCTTAATTAAATCATCTATCAGCTTTTCAAGTTCACAATCTTTAATCTAAATTCACAAGACTATTAGAAAATAATTATAAGAAAATGATTGCCTATCATAAAAATATTTGTATTGTAACAACTTTGTTGAATGAAAGTGAAATGTCCCTTTTTTGATTTTGTATGATATTTCCAACCTCTAATCAGATCTTTAAGATCAAACAACTAATATCACAAAGATCCACCAAATTTCTCAAGAAACCCCAAATCGGGTATGCTGAAAATAGTGCCAAAAGCTTCACAACTTCACAAATTATTAATAAATCTGAAAATGGACATTTTTACAGAAAGTTCAGCAGCATAACAGCCTACAAAATAAAATTTTCAGATCCGTATAGCCTTTACACAATAGTTCACAAATGTAAGACAAAAACTATGCTCATCGGGCTCCCGAAATTAACACAAAAATGCCTGAAAACACTACAAAAACACTAATAATCTATCTCAGAAGTTTAATCACGTCCCAATACATATATTCAGCTCTATTTTAATACCTTAAAGTCTGAAACACAGTAGCAACTCAAACTAATATGAAATACTCAACTGTAAACATCAAACTCATACAAAAACCACACCCGAAAACTTACAAATCTGCACTGTTCAGCACATAGGCAAACTCTGTATGAGCATGCACATGGAATGGCTTCAAACTCCCGTCCTTAGCCTTCTTAGAAATCTGCAAACTCTCGTTTTTGGGTCTCCTTGGAAATCTGCAAATTCTCGTTCTTGGGTCTCCTTCTCCACAAGTTTGGCAGCCTCTGAAGAATAACAAAGAATGAGCAAAAATCAAGTTCTGAAATCAGCCCAAAATGCCTCCAAACCCTTTAAAAGAGGGCATAACCATAACTCATGTCCAAGAGAGGTTAATGAAACATATTTTAATAATAATTTTTATTTATTAGTCCAACGGTTTCCAAAGATTAACCCCTTTTTCCCGAAACTTCACTTTCTTGGGCTTGCCTGCCTTAGCAAAGATTATTATTTTTTAATTATTTGAAAAGAGGACATGACAAGTCCTCCCCTCCCAAACATTGCTTGTCCTCAAGCAATGGCTGAACAATAAACCAATCAATCCACCTGGATTGCAAATGTAGTCATGAACTATACTACTACCAATTAACACAGGCTCCTGCAATATCCTCTACAATATGACCAAGAGGAATCCATAATCAAACTGACAATTATAGCTCAACCAAACTCCAAAATCACCACTATCATAGTCAAAAACCCATGAGACACAAACTCTTAGAACATTAGAACCCAAGTAAAGTGGACAAATCAAACTACCAACACAATAAATACCATCAACGCATCCCACTGGCCTATACAGAATGCACAATCCAACTTTGCAACAATGGTGAATGCTCTCGAATGAAACTGTATCAAGTATAGAGAATCCACACACTGTACAACTCCTACAGTCAACACAACTCTACAAATCACTGACCATTATCTCATAACCATAACTCCCATGCACTGCTGATGGTGAAAAGACATTACAAGATAAAGAGTAAGAAATGGAATCCAAACCAAATTTGCCTGCCATCAACTCCTCAAAACAAGGATCAAATGCTAACTGGTGTACATACCCTGCAATATAATGTTGATTAAAAAAACCAACCTTAGTCAATAGCTCACCATGAACAAGTGATACAACCCACTGTGACTAATCACTAGCTAAGTCAGGAGATGTCATAGCCAAAGGAGTAGAATCAATAACAACACCCACTGAAGCATCACTCCCAAACTCCTACTCTAAGTCACATATTATCAAGCTGTCAACTGCAGAACCTATCACCATGTCATGCCCATCACAACTCTCATCTTGAGGCATCAAACTGTCCCATAACTGATGATAAGCACTAGGAACCAAAGTACATCTCTGTATCATCATCTCATCAACATGGTCATCAAAGGTAAATTGATGAGTGCACATCACAGTGTAATGCCGATAGAATTCGCCAATCTCAGTCAGTGGCTCAGACTGTAATCTAGATGAAACTAACTACAATTGATCATTAACCATGTTGGAACTGACTACTACCTCCGAAGATATCACCAAGGGAGTAGTATTACTAGCAGGAACCATGCCAACTGCCGACTCACCAACATCACACATGATCTTTGATAAATCTCTAGTCTCTGTGCCATCAGTACTAGAGGCCACCACCATGTTAGGCATACAACAATCTGCAACAACACCCAACTCAACTGAACTTGACTCTAGTGGGAATGAACCTGATATGCCAATGTTAGTATCAAGAATGGATGCATCCCCATCTCCACTGTCTCAGACAATCTCAGCCATGGACATCCTCGGATCAGCAAACACCACAGCTTGTGACTGTAGAATCAGGTAAAGACTGTAGTCGCTCTAACTCCATGGTCACCTCAGCCAAATGAAATTGTGACTCCTTGAAAGCCAACTGTGTACTTTCAAGAATCTCAGAAGTCACCTCAAGCTACTCAGTAAGCTCACTCACCTCATCTTCCTTGGCCAACAATGCATCATATGCTGTACTGCCCCACTCCATAAGATAATCTCTGTCGGCTACCAACTGCATATAATCCTATCTTAGAATCTGGATAGCCTCCCATGAAGAGTGGAACTCTGTCAAGGAAAGATAACTGCCTCCCTGCTCATCACTAGTAGGAGAACCCCATCCATAAACTGCTAACAACTGATGAGCAGCATCGAAATGTTGGCAAGTGATAGCAATGTCTTGATCACTAACTCTCAACTGATTAGACACATGATGGCACTAGCTTGATTGTCTCCTACAAACCTCCTCTGATGCACTGTCTAAAGGAGTATCCTCAAAGTTACTAGTCTCTAGAATATTACCATCCATATCTTGTGAATCAAATCTAAAGCTCATATCAACATACGGAGTATCAAAAACAATAGCATTGCTGTCCAACTCCTCCATACCCAAGGAAACTAAGTCTTCAAAACTGCCCACTGCATCCTCCTAGATGTCATCAATGCCAATATGATCCTGGGACTCATCTATACACACTGCCAAATATGAAATATCATCAACACATTCCAGCAAGTATGGTCGATTGGATATATGAACAAAGCCCAACATCGGTGTATAAAAACTAATACCAACATCATATAAGATATTGGCACAAGAAAAGACAACACCGTGTAATCTGCTAATCAAATCCATGATAGCACCCAAATAAACATTGCTACCAAAAAGTATTAAAGATCTCCAGTCAATTGAATCCCAAACGCCAATATAACAATCTCGAGTCCATATCCGTAAACTAGAATCAACTGGTAACTCAAGCAAACTCCTCACCTGAGTAATATGACCAATACCAACTAACTCCACATACCTATCATGATAAGATAATGAAGTCACAATACTATCTTTGTTCACCTTCAGCTGGCTGGACAAATCATGTGAAGTACTACTAGCCTCAACCTCATGTGATGAAGCATCTAACTGTGCCTGGTACTCTTTCTCAGCAAAGTCATGAATGCTCAATGTCTGCTCATCTCTACTAGGTACCTGACCATCCTGCACAATAACATCGTCATAATCATCATCTGAACCCACTACACTGTAGTCACTGTCTGTTGTAACTATACCATCCTGCATACCTTTGACATCCCCCTTTGACGACCTGTAAACAATTGTCTCAATTTGAGTATCAAGTTGACCGTTACTATCAATCTGTGTAATATCCTTTCCCACCACCTCTTGTGGCAGAGTAGAATCTGAGACCTCTACCTAGCTATCAGCTAGTTTCTCAAACTCTTCATGCAAGTTCTTGGTAATTGTGTCATCTGCCCTGTGAGAAAATCTGCCAAATAGAAATCTAGTCAACTTATCCACCTTAGCTGGGTTGGACAACATGTCATTCATTATACAGTGGTGCTCAACCAACTATTCAGACATGTCATGGCTTATTTTTATAAGTTTATCTCAAATGTCTAAATAACCATCCTTTCTACTGTTTTGACTCTGGATATCAATTGTCCAAGATCATGTCCTCTGAGACATTGTACTATACCTATCCATTCTAGATAAAGTAGAGTGTAACCCCAATAGGATATAACTTCTTCAAATACCAAGAACTAACATGCAAATGATTAGAAGTAGCATGCAACCATAGATTTTGACATGCAACTGATTAGAAGCAACATGCAACCACCAAATTCACCAAGAACTAATATGCAAATGATTAGAAGTAGCATGGAATCATAAATTTTGACATGCAACTGATTAGAAGCAACATGCAATCATAAATTATGACATGCAAGATCTGGGTAGTTGTCAAAACTGACATGCAAGATCTGGGTAGTTGTCAAAACTGACATGCAAACTTCTACAACCACCAAATTCACTAAGAACTAACATGAAAATGATTAGAAGTAGCATGCAACCATAAATTTTGAGATGCAGCTGATTAGAAGCAACATGCAATCATAAATTATGACATGCAAGATATGGGTAGTTGTCAAAACTGACATGCAAGCTTCTACAAACCCTCAGGCTGGCAAGATCATGGCTCTGATACCACTGAAATGTCCCTTTTCTAATTTTGTATGATATTTCCAACCTCTAATCAGATCTTTAAGATCAAACAACTAATATCACAAAGATCCACCAAATTTCTCAAAAAACTCCAAATCGGGTATGCTGAAAATAGTGCCAAAAGCTTCACAACTTCACAAATTATTAATAAATCTGAAAATAGACATTTTTACAGAAATTTCAGCAGCATAACAGCCTACAAAATGACATTTCCAGATCCATATAGCCTTTACACAATAGTTCACAAATGTAGGACAAAAACTATGCTCATCGGGCTCCCGAAATTAACACAAAAATGCCCGAAAATATCACAAAAACACTAATAATCTATCTCAGAAGTTTAATCACATCCCAATACATATATTCAGCTCTATTTTAATACTTTAAAGTCTGAAATACAGCAGCAACCCAAACTGATATGAAATACTCAACTGTAAACACCAAACTCATACAAAAAACACACCCGAAAACTCACAAATCTGCATTGTTCAGCACATAGGCAAACTCTGTATGAGCATGCACATGGAATGGCTTCAAACTCCCGTCCTTAGCCTTCCTGGAAACCTGCAAACTTCCGTTCTTGGGTCTCCTTGGAAACCTGCAAACTCCCGTTCTTGGGTCTCCTTCTTCACAGGTTTGGCAGCGTCTGAAGAATAATAAAGAATGAGCAAAAATCAAGTTCTGGAATCAGCCCAAAATGCCTCCAAACCCCTTAAAAGAGGGCATAACCGTAACTCCGTCCAAAAGAGGTTAATGAAACATATTTTAATAATAATTTTCATTTATTAGTCCAACGGTTTCCAAAGATTAACCCCCTTTTTTCGAAACTTCACTTTCTTGGGCTGCGTGCCTTAGCAAAGAATATTATTTTTTAATTATTTGAAAAGGGTACATGACAGAAAGATAGGAGACGACTGTGTGTCAAAACAAACAGGCTGCTCAGGCATCCACATTCATAATATAAATTGTGGTCCTGGTCATGGCATCAGGTAATTTCAGATATTTTTATTTATTTATTTTAAGATTAGGAGTAAATTATATTAATCTACAATTATAAATTTGTGAGAAAACTCAAATTAATTTAAGCATTTAAGTATAGTTTCTATTTCAAAATTTGAATCTAATTGATATCAAGAATAAGACTATAATTTACCCACCATAACGTATATACCGATATCAACATACATATTTATTCATTGATTTCAATGACTGAATAGTATTGGTGGACATGGAAAAGATGGAACTAAAGCCTGTGTTTCCAACGTGAGTGTTTATGACAGCAAAATTCATGATGCTTCCAATGGTGTTCAGATCAAATCATGGCAGGTATATTATTTACCAACTTTTTCATTGTTGGTGTACTTTTCTTGCATCGTGATGATAGATGGAATGGTTGATGATAAAAACTTTACAGAGATCTCTAGAATAATTAAATAGCTTGATATAGATTGTGGAAATCTTTTCATTTTAAAAACTCATTTTATCAACTGAATCTTTTCTTGGGTGTCCTCTAATTCTTCTCGTTGTCTATATAACAGGGTGGAATTGGGCAGGTGAAAAGAGTGTCGTTCTCCAACATAAAGGTTTCCAACGTAAGATTTCCCATTGCTATTGATCAGTTTTACTGTGATAAAAGAGTGTGCACAAATCAAACATCGGGTGTGTATATATCAGCCGTGACATACGAAAAGATCAGAGGCACTTACATGGAAACACCAGTTTATATGGCATGCAGCGATCACGTGCCGTACACTGATTTGAAGTTGATAAACATTCAACTTGAGGCTGCTGTCTCATATGGGAAATTAGATGCTTTCTGCTTGAATAGCTATGGACAACAAACATCAAGTGTTGATTGTCTTCAATCCGGAAGACCCCAAAACGACCCTTCCCATACTCAATCAACTCCAGATCAATGCTAAAATGTACCGACTTCTCTAACACATATTTGTCATTTTATCAAGCTTCTACTTCCAATATCTATGTGACATTTTACTAAAAGTTGGATTCTAAAGTTTTAGGATATAATGAATATTTTAGATTGAAAGCATCGTAACTTTGAGTCAGAGAAGTAACAAAATTTTGGTTAAGTTATATTGGGTACCGATTTTTTAAAATCATATTAAATTTTCAAATGAAATTGGAACTATATTTAGCTTCATAATTCTTTGATGGACTTTGTTCACTCAGCCTTTCTCAAACTCTTTCCGTCTTTTTATTAACGTTAGATCACGAGGGATGTCCAACTCTATCCGTTCATAACTATTAATGTAGAGCATTTTCAGCTGATATTTGGCGAAAAAGGAGACAATAGGAGCCCACAAAATAAGTTGAATGTTTTCCACATACCACTGTCACTTCATTATGTTTAGCTATGCTGCAGAAATTGAAAATCATATTGTAAGGGGTGAAATTTGGATATGAATTTTCATTTTCACGTTATCTAGCAGTTTGTCTTACATGTATCATTAGATCTATCTAATATACTTTCAATATATGGTATATTCAATTCATATAGAATTTGACGGTTAATCAGCATAAATTTAAACTATATGGAATTCAATGCACTAACTATTAAACAGTGAGTAGTTTTACAGAAATGGGGACTTTTTTTGTTTGTTTATAGTATATATGAAAAGAGGAGGGATACAAGGAAATGAGATAGATATGGATGAATATAATTTTTTTTTTTGTATTCTATAAATTTCTATTCTATCAATGTAAAGTCGTTATCAAAATCTCAATCATAATTATGGGTGGGTCACTTATATCTCAACTTGATCACAATCACACTCCTCATTGTGTTCTCTTCTCAAAAATTATATAATCTCTAATAAAAATAATTAAAAAGAATATAATGGTCTAAAATAATATGGTCTTCAATGATAATATAATAGAGTAGAATATGTTGGATGGGCAGAGGCATAGGAAAATAAAAACACAATGTGTTGTGGCACAAGAAAAATATATTATATTTCATTCACCATGATTTCAAATGAATACATAGTGCCTTTTTATAGGCAAGTGTACAATATTCTAGAGAAATTTAGCATTAGCCAACATGACAAAATATATACATATTTTTGGAAACTACTACAGCTGACTCAAACTTCTGGAAAATACTTTGGCCGATATACCCTAACCTAAACCTAATAATCTAGAAACATCTAATGGTGGACGATTAATTCCTAGTAGAAATTAATATTTCTAACACTCCCCCATAATTTCTACTATCTACATCATGAATATTTACAATTCCCAATGCTTCTCTCAAAATCTCAAATTGTTCCTATGCTAAAGCCTTGGTGAAGATATTTGCAAGTTGCTCCTTTGATGTACAATGTTGTAGATTAATTTCTCTATTATTAACTAACTCTCTAATGAAATGATACCTTGTGTCAATATGCTTTGTCCTCTTGTGAAACACATGGTTCTTTGAAAGTGCAATAGCAGACTTGTTATCATAATAGATTGTAGTAGGTCCATCTTGAGCTTGCATTAAGTCTTTCAAAATCATTTGCATCCATACTTCTTGACATGTTGATGTTGTTCCTACTACATACTCTACATTAGCTGATGAGAGTGTCACTACAGGTTGCTTCTTTGATGCCCATTTCACAACACCTACCCCAAGTTAAAATGCATATCCAGATGTGCTCTTTCTACCCTCAATATCCCCTACAAAATCACTATCTATATATCCAACTAATTAAAAATTGTGATGTGAATATCAGGATTTAACTGTGTCATTTTTGAGTCAAACTCGATGACCCATGTTTCATGAGTAGTGATTCAACATGAATCCATCTCTCATGAGAATAAATGGAACACTTAGCACTCATTGGATCTAGGTGATGCTCACAGGGGTGAAGCACTGGGACTTCCCGGGAGATCTCCTACTTATCAATTGATGAGCTTAAGGGGCTTTCTAATGAATGGTTCATAAGGCACAACACTTGGTGAAGGTTTTGCAAATGGGGTTGCAAGCTTTGGGTTTAACTGTGGAGGAAACTCCATAGTTAAGCGCGCTCAGGCTGGAGTAGTCCTAGGATGGGTGACCTCCCGGGAAGTCCCAGTGCTTCACCCCTGTGAGCATCACCTAGATCCAATGAGTGCTAAGTGTTCCATTTATTCTCATGAGAGATGGATTCATGTTGAATCACTACTCATGAAACATGGGTCATCGAGTTTGACTCAAAAATGACACAGTTAAATCCTGATATTCACATCACAATTTGACTAGCTGTGGAAATCATCTCCTACTTATTAATTAAAAATTATCTGAAGTAGTATACAATATGCCATGGTTCATAGTTCCTACAATATATCTCAATATTTTTTTTTCTACTTGCCAATGTGAGGTCTTTCGTGAACCCATGAATCTAAAGATTAAACTCACTCCATACATAATATCTGGCCTAGTTGTTGTGAGACACATCAAGGTACCAACCAATTTTTTGAATATAGTTGAGTCAAAAGCTTTCTCATTATCCTCTCTACCAAGTTTTGTACCTACTATAATAGGTGTAGAAATAGGACAACAATTTATCAATCTAAATTTTTTTAGAAAATCTTTTGCACATTTACTTTGACAAATGAAAATTCCCTTGTCATTTTGAGTAACTTCAATATGAAGAAAAAGTATTCATCAATCCTAGATCTATCATTTCAAATTCCTTCTTCATTGTTGATTTAAACATGTCAATAGATAGATCACCTGCAAATATCAAAGCATCAACATTTAAACAAACTATGAAAATTTCACCGTGTTCATTGATGTTGGTATATAATGTAGGCTCACTAGTGGTTCTTCTGAATCCATTCTCTATCATGTATGAATCTATCCTATTGTACCAAGCTCTTGGAGCTTTCTTCAATCCATAGAGAACCTTTTTTCAACTTATAAACTTTATGTACATAACCTTTTATTTCATATCCTGGTGGTTTCTGTACATAGACTTCCTCTTCCAAATATCCATTTAAGAATGCTAATTTGACATCCATTTGGTAAACCTTCCATTTCTTTTGAGCTGCAATAGCTAAGACCATTATAATAGTATCAAGTCTTGCTATATGTGCAATTGTCTCATTATAATCAACCCCATATTCTTGTGAAAATCCCTCAACAATTAACCTTGCATTATATTCATCTACATATCCATTTGATTTAAACTTAGTCTTATAAACCCATTGTACATCAATGCAATCTTTTTCTTAGGCAAATCAACTTATTCCCATGTATCATTTCTCTCAATCGATTATATTTCATCATTCATTGCATTAATCCAATGTTCTTCCTTAATTGAATCTTCAAAGTATATAGGATCTTGAGTAAATAAAGGAAATTTTGATTGCAAATCTATTTTACTTCCTTGATCAAAAATCTCATTCAGGCTTCTAGTTTTCTTCCTTAAAATCCTTGAACTCATTTGTGCAAGTATAGGATTTGAATCATTACCTACTTATGAATTCAAAGAGTCTCCATGTTCAACATCATTTCCTAAGTGATCTCCTTGTGGACTTTGTGGTGGAGTTCCTTCTTGGTCACTTGGTTGATCCTCTTGATCTTCATGATCCTTTTTATCCTTCTCATCATATGATATTGTTGCAGCACCTATAACAATTGTATCTATATTTCTATCTCAAGATTCATCCTCTTTAAATATAGCATCCCCACTCACAATAACATTTCTGGTGATAGGATTAAACAACCTATATGCCTTAGATTTCTCATCATAGCCAACAAAAATGCATTTCTCACTCTTGTCTAGTTTACTTATAGTTTCTTTTGGAATATGTGCATATGCAATAATACCAAATACTTTGAGATGAGAAATGCTATGAATCTTACAACTCCATGCTTGTTGTGGAATTATGTCCCTCACAATCTTTGTTGAACTCCTATTCAAGATATAAAAAGCATAAGAAATTGCCTCAGTCCAATACTCATTAGGAATATTCTTACCTTTCCACATGCTCTTTGTCATCTCCATTATTGTCCTATTCTTTCTCTCTGCAATACCATTTTGCTGTGGTGTGTAACTGGTGGTAAATTTCTTTTTGATTCCATGATCCTTGCAATGATCTAAAAACTCATTTGACTTATACTCTCCTTCTCTATCAAATCTCAAAACCTTGATAGGTAAACCACTTTGTTTCTCAACAAAAGCCCTGAATTCTTTAAATTTGCAAAAAGTTTTAGATTTGTATTAAAGAAAGTAAACCCATGTCTTTCTACTGAAGTCATCAATAAATGTTAAGAAATAAATGCTCCCCCCTAATGATAGCATTTTCATTGGACCACATATATCTGAATGCACAATTTCTAAAGGTACCCTTGCTCTATATGACATCTCTTTTAGAAAACTTTCTTTATGATGTTTGGCCAAGATACAACATTGACATGGACTCAATAATGTTTCAATTGTGGGTAAGCCTCTTACCCTTTCCTTTCTTTGCAATAAAGATAATCCTTTGAAATTTAGATGACCATACCTCAAGTGCCATATCCATGTTTGATCTTGAATTGATGCCTTGAAACTTGCTACAACTTCATCAAACATATTGCTCTTCATCTAAAGTGGAAACATTTTGTTATTATTCATTTCTACCCTTGCAATCACCATGTTACTAGGAGGCATATCAAATATAGTGCACAAAATTTTCTCAAAAATAACTCTATAACCTTTTTGACTAAGATACCCCACACTTATAAGATTATGTTTCAAACAATGTACAAAGTATACATTAGAAATAAATTTCTTACCATGCTTTGTTACGACATTTATTGTGTCTTTTCCTATCACTTCCACTATCTCATTATTTCCCAACTTCACTTTTGATTTAATTGATCTATCCAAACTTTCAAAAAACTCTTTATTTCCTATCATATGGTTGCTACAACCACTGTTTGAAAACCAAAAATCATTTGAACTCTCTTGGGCTACATTGCAAGAAATAAACAATGTCTCAAAACTACTCTAAAAAAAAATTGCATTTTGCTTGCTCATTTCAGCTTGTTTCTTTCTACACTCATTTGCAAAATGTCCAAACTTCTTGTAGTAATAGCATTAAACATTTGTTTTAGCATACCTTTGTGATGTTTGGCTATTGCTGCATCCCCTTGAGTTGAAGTATTGATTTCTTCTTCCTCCTGGAATTGGACTCTTTTCTTCTTCCTTTTGAAAAATATATGTGTCTCTTCCTCTTCCTCTGCCTTTACCAAATGTCATTTTTTTTTTTGAATGCATTCTTCGGTGAATTACCACTAAGCTTATTTAACCTGTCTTCATGACTATACAAAGATCCAAACACCTCATCTATGGATAATGCTGTTAAATCCTTAGATTCTTCAATTGCAACCACAATATTATCAAATTTAGGAGGCAAACTACTTAAAATATTCTCTACAACTTTCTAATTAGTAAGCTCATCACCATTCATCCTTGATTAACCACATTCATAACATGATTTGAAAATTTCTCTACAGAGTCGAAATCCTTCATTTGTAAATTCTCAAATTCTCTTCTAAGTGCTTGCAATTTAATAATATTTATGTTACTTGTACCTTGATATGTAGTCTCAAAAATGTCATAAGTATGCTTGGTTGTAATAGTTAGCTTAAATTTTCAAAGAACCAAGTCTTCAAAAGCTTGTCCAATAATCTACAAATCTTTTTTACTCTTCTACATCAAGCTTTTTCTTTTGACTAGCATTTAAAGTAGACCCATCTATAGGTTTAGCATAACCATTTAAAATTATATCTAATAGCTCATAGGAATCAAATATAAGCTTCATTTAAAAGACCAATCATCATAATTCTTTCTAGAAAACATTGGAATTAAAGCCTAAAAACTCCCTAAAGCCATGCCTGATAGAAACTTATAAACAAAATTCACAGATATAACAAACCCTAAATAGAGCAATAAGAAACTTATGAATCTCACAATAACTTTCTATCCCCTTTCTCTATTGCAATCTTCCTTATGCAGAATCCTTCAAACACCTCTTCTTAACCTTACTCTAATACCAATCTATTGGACGGGTAGAGGCACAGGAAAATACAAAACACCAAACACAATGTGTTGCAACACAATAAAAGTACATTATATTTCATTCACCATGATTTCAAACGAACAGAAAATGCCTTTTTATAGGCAAGTGTACAATATTCTATAGAAATCTAGCATTAGTCAACAACACAAAATATCTACATATTTTTGGAAAATATTACAATTGACTCAAACTTTTGGAAAATCCTTCAGCCAACACACCCTAAACCTAAACCTAATAATCTAAAAACATCTAATGATGGATGATTAATTCTTAGGTAGAAAATAATATTTCTAACAAATAGAACATAAATTTTAATAATAGCTAACTCTAATTAAGTGTTAATTAAAGTGCAACTATAACTATAATGTAACTACAATGATACTCCTTATCATTATCTAACAATTTTTATTATTAAAGTTAGTGGGGAAGGACTCCAATCTATTATAGAATAAAGAAAATCCATCTGAATAAGAAGTTCTTAGATGACAAGATAATAGAGTAACCTAAAGATAGCCAAAATACAACACATCAAGGTTGAAACAAACCTAAATTATTTGGTAAGAGCTATTGAAGATTAGATTGGGACCAAGAAGTGGCCCAATGAGATAAATTTGCATCATCCCTTTGAGTGTTGAGCCCTAGAATGGCTAGATGATTTGTAAATGAAAGTTTGCATCCCCTATTTTAGGGTCTATTATTGATCTATGAATTCATGTATTTAATAAATTAAGCATTGATTAAAGCTAAATTACTCAAGGATGAAACCAAATACTTAAAGCCTTTAGTGCATTTAATTCCCCCATATTGTTGTCCTGGTTCACATGTAATCCAGGAAAGAAGGTCAACTCTCCAAGTATAGACATCTCAAACTATTTCTACATATTATCAGAAAACTTCCTACACATGTTATCTTTCCCTCAAAAGATAATATCATCAACATAAACAATAGTAATCAAATTTTATTAGTTACAACTTTGTAATATATAGGTTATTATTAGCCCTACCTTTCTTAAATTCTTGATTTGCCAAATATCCATCTAACATGTCATACTAGGTCTTGCATGCTTACTTCAATCAATAAAATTCATTATTTAATTAATAAACTACATCTTCATCTGCCTCTAATCTAAAATTGTTTGGTTGTTCAATGTAAACTTCTTCCTTCATCGCAACATTTAGAAATGTTGATATCACATCCATTGATAAAACTTATAATTTCTAAAATATGTAAATATCAAAAATATTTTTATGGCCTCCATTCACACAACAAGTGCATAAGCCTCATCAAATTCATTCCTTCAATCTATGAATAACCTTTTCTTACAAGTTTAGCTTTATTTGGTACAACTTTGTCATTCTTATCCAACTTATTCATGAAAACCCATTTAGTTCTAATATAATCCTTTCCTTTTGGTCTAGAAAAGAGTTTCCAAGTCTTATTCTTCTCAATTTGATATACCTATTCTTTCATCACTCGTATGGAACCCTAATCATTAGTACTGACATATATTTTAGTTCAATGTCAAAAGAGAATAGTACAAAAATTATTTTAGTTGCCTTACTTCTAATAACAACTTTTTTTCTCTTATCAATGATAATTTGATTCTCAAAATGATTTCTTTTTACATACCTCAATGGGTAATGGTATGGAGATGTGTCACCTTTTAGTCCAATTTGGGAGGTCTTTTTTATTTGATTTTGGTTGATTGTGTTTTGATCAAAACCTATTTAGCCAAGCACACATGGAACTCACTATATCCCACATGGTATGGATGCATCAAAGTTGGTTTAGTCAAAACATAAAATTTTAGCCAAAACACATTTACCCACAAAAGCCCAAGTTTATATAAACCCCCAAAAGCCCTAAATGGCTCATTTGCCCTGTTGCAATTCCAAGAATTACACTACAACATAAAGCTATTCATCTCGTTTGGTCAGACTCAATAAGTGGGGTTTTTTTTGGCAATTTTATGCAATTTCATAATTTTTATTTTTTAATTTAATTTTTTTAATTTAAATTTAAAATTTAAAATAATTATGTTATTTCTTAATTTCAAAAAAAATGTATGATCATATGATTTTATTTTTATTAGAAACAATGTTGGAAAACCCTAGAAAAATATTTAAAATGTTAGAAATATATTATACAAAATCCTAGAAATAATTTTAGAAGGCCTTAAAAAAATGTTATAAATAATATTTTCTTAATGCATTGAAATGTAATTTTATTTTTAAATATATGCAAATATATTCTTATTTTTATTAGAAATAATTCTAACAAGAATTTAGAAAACCTTAGAAGATGTATCTAAAAACTTAGAATATGATTGAAACTATTAGAAAAAAATTTGAAAACTTTATAAATAATGTTAGAAAACCTTTTTCAAATGATTTAACATGACCTAGTAAAACCCTTATTTGGAGCCCTTGTGACCTAACATTCCTAACATGACCTATCAGGGCATGTTTAGCTATATTAGGATCCCTTAAGCCATATTATGGCCCATTTTGATCTAATTGACCTAATCGGACCCCTTAAGCCATATTAAGACCCCTTAAGACCTAATATGCCTAAAATAACCTATAAGGGCCTTTTATGACCTAACATGACTAACATGACCTCTTAATCCATATTAGGACCCCTTTTGACCTATCATGACCTAATAGGAACCCTTAGACCCTATTAGAACCCCATAAGGCCTAATATGCTTAGCACGACCTATTAGGACCACTGATTGTGTAACACACCTAATCAACCTATGAGGATGTCTTAAATCATATTATGGCATCTTTTGACCTTACATAACCTAATAGGAGCTGTCAAGCCATATTAGGACCCCTTAACGTGTAAGATTACTAGCATGACCTATTATGACCCCTTTTGACCTAGCATGGACTAATACAACCCCTTAAGCCATTTTTGGACCTCTTAAGATCTAACATGTCTAACTTGATCTAGTAACACTCCCTTTGACCTAACATGAGCTATTAGGAACTATTATGACCCAACATGCCTAAAATGGCATATTAGGACCCCTCAAGCCCTTTTACAACCCTTTATTACATATTATTGTTATAGAAGATAGGAGGTGGGTAAGCCATGCCAAAAATCCCAAAGGGGAACATTGGTGGTTAGTACAAAAATCCTCCCTAGCCCTAGTGTTGCCTAAGGAGATTTAAACCTATGACCAAGCTCTTATACCACTTATTACAGCGTAGGGTTGTTGTTACACCTAAATATTGACTTGTCAATCCCTAATACAACCACTAGAGTTAGAACAAAGGTGGCGGTGAAGCCATGTCATGAATCTGAAATGGGAACATTCACAGTTAGTCCAACAATTATAACACCTTTGATCAAACATAGCTTAATAAGATCTCTTGAGATATATTAGGACCCTTTAAGACATAATATGCCAACTATCAACCTTTTAGGACCTTGTATGACTTAATATGCCTAAGATGACCTAATAGGATCCCTAATCCATATTAAGATTCCTTAAGATATAACATGTCTGACATGATCCACTACAGCCCCTTTTGACATAACATGACCTATTAGAACCTCTTATGATCTAACTTTCCTAGCAAGACCTATTAAGACATTATAAATTGTAATAAGTCTTATTTTAATTTTCATAACACCTTAAAATATTTTGCATTGGAAAGTAGGCAAGACAAATTGGAAATATTTTATTAGAACAAGGAAATATGGTATTCTTTCCCCAATCATAAATGACTTCAATTGGATAAGATATATAAATAGTTATAGCATGAAGACAATATAGATCATATGAAATGAACTTATAGTTTTATTTCTATAGTTGGATTGGGTGTAATAACATGGGATTCAAAAAACCATCCAATTATTACTCACTTGTATGGTAAAGAATATGTAGCATATGTAGGTACATCATGTCAAGGAATGTGATAGAGAGAGAATGAAAATTTTTTAGGAGAGTATTATTTGAATCATACAAAAAAAAAAGAAGTGTCACTAAGTGAGATCAAAAAATTAGGCAAGGATACCAAATATTTGATGTGAAAATATAAGTTGCTAATGGGTTAAAATATTGTTATGTCTAAATAATTATTTTTGAGACTTTCCAATATGCGGTAAAATAGAGATCCCAATTTCAAATTTTTGGGAACAAAGTGACTTGGCTTCTCCAGTTTTTTAATTTGATAAACAACGAATGCTAGTTATCCAATTTTGCAATTTTACTAGGCATAGCAAGTTAGTCATAGAATTTTTCAATTTCACATCTAGAGGGGTTCACTTAATCCAATATTGTAATTTTGCATCAAACATGGATTCTTGTGTCTAATTTCATCATTTTATAGCTTGTGAGTTACTAACATGTCAATTTTGTTATTTTGTGTAGGGATGAATTCTTTAGGACCACAATTGCAAATATTGATATTTTAAAGGAATATTTCTTTGATACTGTGACAAGATGCAAAAATCTTTTTATTTTTCTTAAGTCAATGCTAAAATAGATGTGAGAATTACTTTTTATCTACACATGCAAATAGCTAGTTGAATTTAATGCATAACTTGACCTTTTCTTTAATGATATTATAAGGATGATTCACCAATAACATTCTTGTTGTGCAAGAATTTTTCCATTTTATTTTTGTGTGGGTCTAAGGATTGTCTTCCATAATATTTCCAATTCAAGCTTATAATGAAGAAGATGATCTAAAGCTAGTCATGCATACTAGCTTATTACCAGCCCAGGAAGATCAATTGGACATCTTGAATAGAACATATATGGCTTCCTGAGAGCTATAAAAAAGCTATGCCAATTATGTTAGTGATACTAATGGACTGGAGCTTGAAGAAGACAAAGCTAAGGTGTGTGCCATGCTGGCTGAGTTTGACGGCCTTCAAGGGAATAGGCATTTACAAAAAAATCTAGATATGATGCGAGAATTATAGATATATATTTTAAGATTACTTAAAGCTTTGTGATTGTAAATTTTGGTGAATGGTTGCAATTAGTTATTATTTAGCTTCTTTTGGCAAGGTCTGAAGCTACTTCTACCCTTTCATTCTCTATAAGAAAGGGTCTCAAGACCTTATAGGTAAATTTTAAAAAAAAAGATATACAAAAGGAAAATGATACAAAAGGTATTTTATCAAAATGTATCTATGCAGTATGACGTAGGCATCATAATCAGTTACATCCTAGCTGTACTCCATTTTAGAATCAATAAAAATACTTTGTTTCCTTTCCAAATCTTAAGAATCGATCTTAAATATTTTTATATGCATGTTGTCTTCTTAGATATATATTATTGTTGATAGATTCAAACTAGGGAAAATCCTTCATAATTAAAACTCATATAGGGTTTTTTTAATTGCTCTTAATTTTATTGAAATTAAACTCAACTGGTTTTAGAGATTTGAGTTCTCTATCCAATAATTTATGGTAGCATAGATATCTTCATGTAATTTGATTTTTCTGGAGAAAATATTATAATTGAATATATTTTCCAATTGGAAAATGACCATTGTTTATTTATCTAAAGAAAAGTACAATTTTGTGGAAGATGGCATTCTTTGTCTTAATCACCTGCATACATACATTTCTTCAGCTCTTACTTGTTCATAATTAAACCCCATTTAAAACCTGATTTCTCCTTTAGAGAATACTTCCCACTCAAAAGAATCATCATAAAGTGTTGGAAGTCTACTGGGAAAGTAAGATACTAAGAGGGGGCAATCAATCAAGATCTATAAAAACTTTTATATTCTTGAAGTAAATCAAATATTTTCACCTTTAATCCATCAACATCATGAATCATATAACCATAAAATAAAATATATCTAACTATTCATCACATCCATAAGCATGAAAGTAAATGTAAACACATAACACAAAAGATTTGGTTACCCAAAAACCCTCAAAGCTGAAGGTAAAACTAGGGTGGGCACAAGACCCACAAATCTTCACTACTACTAAGAAAAAGCACAAAACGATGTCACCCTTTTGTAAAGGAAAAGGCTAACAAAAGTATAATTGTTCACCTTCAATGATAAAATTGGTATTATTATTTTGAATTTGAAAATGAAGTAAACTAATGGAATGTGTAGAAATGGATGAAGTTTAGGATTATAATTTTTAATAGTTATTTGAAATAAGAATTGATATATTTTCCTAATTTTTATAGATAAATTTTTAGTTGCTAGAAAAACACTAAAAACTAGGGGTCTAATTCGCACCAATAAACTAGATGTAAATAAACTTATTTCCCTTTGATCTCAAACTATGTTATAGGTAACATATATAGCTAGAATAATGAAAAATGAAAAATAGCTTTAGATCTATATTTTCTCTTTTATAATGATTCAATTTTAAACTCACTTGAAATAGATAGTTTTCATTTCCCACCATATTTTTCAAAACAAATCGAATCTAACTGGGAAAAAAATTATACATTATAAAAGAGGACTCTATTTTCTAGAATGACATATAAGTTTTAGATGTTTTTAATATGATTTAATATTTTTTCTTCTCAAAATTGACATCTTTTTTAGTGTTAAAATACATCCTTGTAGAATTTTTTAATTATAATATACTATATCTAATTAAAACACTATAAACTCTATATGAGAATATTATTGACTCTAAGCTCTATAAAATGGTGTTTATATGTTATTAAAAAAAATCATAAAAAATAGTAAGAGTTATTGAAATGCCACTTTTCTAAAATAATTGTGTTTCTTTAGTAATTGGATATAGACTAGTATAAAACATGCATTTAATAGACATTTCCAATTTGAAAAGTGTGAGACCATATATAAAATAGCTAGAATGAATTTATCTAAATCATATATTTGGACAAAATTGGTTTTTAGATAGAAATACTCAAATTCAGTCATTCTGGTAAGTCAGCCTGAATGGTGACACAACTTTGTACTTTTACCCTTTTACAATAAAGTGTTCCTATTAACGATACAATACATGATCACATACGATAGTCTATCCTATAAGGGGTCTTATCTACTATAAGATTACAAGACTTCTTCAATCTACCTCAAGATTAAAGGATTTAAACTTACAATTAAGTAAGAACTCGATTAGGATATTTGTATAGGCTTGTTAGGAACACTCTATTAAGCGATTTTCCCAAATTCACTTACTATAATATATTAGTACTTGATCCTTCAGTTAGCACTCTAATGCTACATAATAGATCTTCTCTTTCTAATTATGATCTGATCTCTTATCTAATAAAATATGTTATATCCTTTACTACTAGGTTGCTCTGCTTAATCTTTTCTTCAAATATACAAACACAAGCTCTTTCACACATACACTTGTCTCTTTTCTTTCTCACCATCATCTCTCTCGATTTAGGGTTTGGATCATCCTTAAATAACCAACTGGAGAAGGTTCTAGATTGTGATCAATGATTCAAATTTCTCCCTTTTGCTTCTTATGTATTCCCCTTTTTATGATTGGTTACACTACCTTCAAAGGGATTAGTGGACTCTAACTAAACACATAAAAAAATCCTTAGCTATCTCCATAGCCTTTCAATCATGTATAGAAGTTGGCCAAAAATGGTTTACATAAATATTTGTGTCATTCCTAACACATATACCAAAACTAGTATACTCTACACATGAATACTCTGGCACTCAACCATGACTAATAATCATGGTGTTACTTGGCATCTAAATGCTTGGCACTAACTGTGTTATCTAACATGATCTAACTTAGTTTGGATCAATGTCTAATGACTTCTAACTTTCTTGACATAAGCTACCACTTGGTACATACGAGGGTGCTTGATAACCTAAGACTTGTTTGGCTCAAACTAAAATGTGAGCAAGTCCAAAATTATTTGATCTTCATTGGGTGGCTCAATTGTAGTGATGATGAACCAACTCTTCCTAGGAAATGATTTAGTGTTTGAAACTAATAGTCAACATGATTTGGTTATGAATTCAATCTCCCCCTTTGATATTAGTGGCAAAAACACTTTGTCATGACTGATCACTATATTCATAATGACTAAATAAAACTCCCCCTTAGACTATGACTCGTTCTTCATAGATACTTCACTATATATATCATATATACATGTCTTCAAAAATGAGTAATAAATTATATTATGTCATACTTTTAATATTTTCTTAATTTTCCTCTATTACATATGCTTGTTCTTCTAATTTCCCCCTTAAATTTTGTCACTTATGGCTATTGGGGTGAAGGGGTAAAACCACATTTGTCCAAAAATAGTTTGTGAATTTATATAACCATGGCAATTGCATCATCCTAGCTAGTTCTAATAGATTCCAAAACTAAAATTTTAATCTCTAGTTTAGAAGCTAAATTTACTAGACTTTGTGTACTAAAGAGATGGGAATGTCAAATACTTCTTTGCTAATGCTAGCACTCTCTGCATTACCTCCAAGTGAGGTATCAACATGGATTGAACAAAAATCATTGTAGTTCTCATGCGACCATCCATGGCTTGTTATTTAGCCAATCTCCTTTGGGAACATATTAATATGTTAAAATGAGTAGAGCTTGAACTTGCATCTATGTTCAAAAAATGTTCTATAGCCTTCAGGTCGAGCTACAATTTCTCAATCTGATATTGAATATCTTGTGTGAACTTTGGTACATCACACAACATTTTATACAAAATTTGAATATTATCTATAACTTCCTCTATATTGTTTACAAGGTTAGAAAGTTCAATTTTCCTTATAGAAATCTTGGTTGACACATTCTCCAAGACTTGTTTCTCAAATTTATTTTCAAACTAGTGTATTAATTTCTCATTAGTATTAATGTCATTATTTTTACCCTTTTCAAAATTGTAAGCTAACTGGTGTATTAGAGGTGGCTTCTCATTAATACATTTTATATGAAATGCGTCAACAAAAATATCCTTGATTTCATTTCTTTTTTCTTTCTCTTCCTGGCTGATACATATTGCAAAAGTTTCATCACATCAATAGTCATATTGTTAGAATAAAACTTGGGAATTACTATGACCTTATCTAGTGTCACTGGCTTTCTAGGTGACTTTATCTTCTTCTTCATCTTCTTTTCCTTCGATGTGCTGGCACTTAGCAATATTATCTCTAATGGTATCACTTTAGCACTCGGCTTTAACATTTCCTTTCCTATTGTAGAAATATTGATTGCAATGGTCTCCTTCTAAGTAGTTACCACTTGTTGATTAGGTGTAGTAGTTGTCTATGTTCTAGTTAGTGTACAAGGAACTATAGTTGGTAGTTGAGCCAATGCTTGAACTTCCTCTTTTGGCTCATGTAATTCCTTGGTGCTTTGCTGCACAATCTCCTTTACTCCCTCAACATGGGGTCTTGAGGCATCAGTTGCAAAATTATTTTCTTTCTCATTCTCGTCTTCTACTTTTTCATGAATAAAATGGTTGGCCTCAAGCAATCGATGTAAAATTTTAATTATTTCCTTACCCTATTCCTCAACACTTACACCTTGTAAGATCTTTTCTTCAACTATTATTGTTGAATGAACATGTGTTGAATCCATAGTCAGTGCATTCTCTATCCTTGGATAATTATGAATTTGCATTAAAATATGCTTGATGCATGAAAAAGGTGTATCTGAGGTTGCCTTGATGAATGCTTCATTCTTAAGTTCTTCCTTAGTCAAGACATTGATATTTGGCTATGTTTCCTCAGGTATGTCTTTAATAGTGATATTTTCTTGTCGTTCACTCTCTTTTACCTTTCTCCTTACTTCTTCCTCCATATTTTCTAAGTCATTTATGTCTTCCTTATTATGTTATTCAATTTCTTCTTCGTCCTTTTCTTCTTTAACTATGGAGGTTAACAACCCAAATGTTTTCTTTTAAACTAATTTTCTCTCTTGTACTACATCTACAATTTTATTTTTAAAAATTTAGTAAGTTCTTTTCTTGGGCACAAACTTCTTTCCATAATCCCATAGGGCTATAGACATATGTGTCTTCCCTAAATCTAGAATTTTCTAGACTAATGTAGTTTCTCTTATTTTTTTTCACTAGACAATTCCTATTTCCATTTTGTATCCATTTTATTATATTATTCTTTTGGGATTGCCTTAGTTGACTCTATGGATGTAAACTTAAAATTATTATCATGTCTAAAATTTCTTTCTCAACCTTCTCTTTGTCAATTTTCTCTAATGAATAATATTTTACATGTTTAAAACCTAAAATACCTGCTGAATTCCTGATATTTTCACATACCTTTTCAAAGTTTTAAGGACGATGCATAAGAAGAATATGACATTTTCTCATTTCATTAGATTTGGTTCTTTTTCCCTTATCCTCTTCATCATTAGGCATAGCTACCAATTTTCTCATTAGTTTCTTATTTTGACCTTGTTCTATCCCTTTAGCTACTAATGTTTATTGTCCCTTTATTTGGCTCAATAGCTACATGAGATATTTCCTTAGATCCTTTCCTAGCTACTCTTCTCTGATATGTACAAGAGTGAGGTGTAACCACTAATTCTTTTCATTTTGATTCACCTTATCCATCTTCTTTAGTCTCTAAATCTTTCCCTTTTCCTTCTGTGATTTGCAGAGGCATATCTCCAATTTTACCGTCATGACCTACAATCATTTTCTTTCTTTTCCTATCCATCTTGGACCCTTTTCTTTGCATAAGCATCTTGATCTTGGCAGTTTTATATGTGGTAAATATTGCTAAATTCTTATCAATTTCTTTATCCAATAATGAAATAATTATTACAAATATCTCATCAAATTTCACTTTATATCAAAAAGGCCTCACCATAGGTGTAGTCAGTATCTACCATGAAGAAAATGTGATCATAGTAATTATCAACAACTAACTTGGGGATTCTCATTCTATTGTTCATTTTCTCTTTGAAATAATCAAAGTATCCGTCCAAGATAGTTTCAAAGTTCTCTCCCAATTGCTTCATTTAACCATTAATCTGCTCGATTATAGGTCTAGACTTATCCCACACAATTTGTCCAATGGTAGGAAATATATTTGACACTAATAGTCAACATGAATCAGATATCAACAATCTCCTCATTTGAAATTAGTGGCAAAAATTATTTTTAATGATTGATCATTACATTCATAATTACAAAATGACATATGCTTGTTCTTCTAATTCCCTCTTGTTTTTGTCACTTATGGCTATTGAGGTGAAAGGGTCAAACCATATATGTCCAAAAATAGTTTGTGAGTTTGTATAACCATGAAAAATGCATTATCCAAATTGGTTCTAACAAATTCCAAAACTGAAATTTTAATCTCTAGTTGAGAATCTATATCAACTTTCCTTTCTCTAGTAGAGAAATGAGAATCTTGTCTTTTGACCTCCTTTGCTATTGCTAGCTCTCTCCGTATGACCTCCAAATGAAGTATTAACATGGATTGAATAGAAATAAATTTATCTCTCATGTAACCATGAGTGGTTTTTAATTTAGCCAATCTCCATTAGGAAAATATTAATCTGTTAAAATGAATAGAGCTTGAACTTGCATCCATGCTCAAAGAATGTCCTATAGTCTTTAGGTCTAATTACAATTTTTCAATCTAGACTTTAATATCTTGTATGAATCTTGATACATCACAAAATGTTTAATACAAAATTTGAATATGATTTACAAATTCCTCTATATTATTTACGTGGTTAGAAAGTTCAACTTTCCTTATAGATATCTTGGTTGACACTTTCCATTTTACAATAGTGCAATAATTTCTCATTAGCCTTAATGTCATCATTGTTAACCTTCTCAAAAATGTAAACTAACAAGTCTATTAGAGTTTCCTACTCATTAATACCTTGTAGATCAATTGCATCAACCTAAATATTCTTGATCTCGTGCAATACTTGTCTTTGTTGATGTTCTCCTTTCATTTCTTCTTGCCTTGTATTTTTTGAAAATACATTTTGTAAAAAAACTATTTGATCAATAATCATATTATCAAGTTAAAAATTGGGGATTATTATGACATCATATAGTTTCATTGGCTTTCTAGGTGACTTGACCTTCTTCTTCATCTTCTTTTCCTTTTGTGTGCTAGAAATTGGCAATGTTATCAGAGCTTAGTTACTCAAAAGAGGCTTAACAACTTGAGTAAGATCCCTATGGATATGGAATACCTACATAAAAATCTAGAAGAATCTCTTGATAAGATTGATATTTTCACTCAAGAAAGAGACATAAAACATGTTTTAAAGATCGCTAAATTAAAGCTAAGTTTGAAGAAAGATGATAGAAAATTTGAGTTAGATATTAAATACAAAAATACACATCTAAGTTTCAATCTTATAAAAGTGACATTTGAACTTGAATCCATCAAGTTTGAACACATAGAACTTGAGAAATGAAATACTATTGTGAATAGAGAGTTAGCCCATACTAAGAAATAATTAGAGAATCTATATTCTTGCAATGAGAAAAGTGATAAGCAATTATATTTTCAAAGACCTTCCTATGATAAGACTAGTCTTGGATATTTTATTAGAGAAAAGATAGCCAAGAAATCTAAAGCAAGAAAGAAACCAAATCTAGTTATTAAGCATCCTGAACATAACATAGATGAGAAAAAGAAGATTGAATCTAGTCAATATAAAGATACATCAAAAGAAGTTGAGAAAAAAAATCAACCTGATATAAAATTAATGAACCTTAAAAAAATGTGCAAGTTAAAGCACCCAAGGAAGTAAGGTATGAATTCAAAGATAGATGCTTTTCATCCAATAAAATTTGTCATATGAAAAGAGACTATAGAGGTAAGTCATTCAAATGTATTTCTAATTTTTACTATTATAATTATCATAGTTCAGGTCATAATGAAGTTGATTGTAAGAAACCTAAATTTGATTGAAATAGTGGCAATAGGATAATGTTTAGAGCTAATAACCCTATAGGTGAAAGAAGGGGATCAAATGAAGGAACTAATGGAGTAAGGAGCAAAATTGTGTGTTAAATATATAAAAAATTTAGACCTATTGCAAGAAATTATAAAGCACTTATAAACTTCTTTAAACCTAATCAAATAAATAGTGTACCAGTATTTCAGCTATGCAATAATTTTGGTCATATAGAAAGATTTTACAAAATGGATATGGGTAACATCAATAAGAATCTGAATTTTCGAATGAACAATAACAAAAATGTCATAAGGAATGATAGTAGCAATAACACCCAGAAAGATGAGTTGAGAGAGCATGTAGAAGAATTAAAAGAAGTATTTATCAAAGAAATATATCCATCAAGCTCACACACAGTATTGAAAGAATTTTTTTTCGATGCACCTTAAGGAATACTCAAGTTACTAGTCATTTGTGATTCATCCTATTTGAATTGAGTAATTTTTATAACTGAACCAACATTAGAAATACAAAAAAGATAGTAGACAAAGAGTTAAGGTTTATGCAATAAGTATGAGGTAGTGCATGATGATTTGAAGCTATGGTTAAGAGTGCATGTGATTTTGTGATCATATAAATATGTACAAAATAATTCAAGTCAAGTGGTAAATAGTAACAACTTTTTGTGTATTTTGTACTTCCATAAGTAATGCAAATATTGATTTGGTAAGATTTATAGGTTGAAAAAAAGATCTTGAGTACCATTTGATTGTGTAAATAATTAAGAAGTAGTAAATACAAAATTAAGAGAAAATTTTAAGTGAATTGAAGGTGGTTTTAAGTGTGAAGTTCAGAAAGCCTTAGGTACACATTAAATCAAGGTATCTATCAAATTCATCCATGAGTTCGAAATTAGAATTTGTGATAATCATGTGTAGGAGTATGAATCATAATTTTTGAGGATTATGTTAAACCAAAAATTAAGATAAATCCCATGAAACCTTTAGAAGTAGATTGTGTAGTAGCATTTTTCATTATTATGGAGAGACTATTATATTTGGAGAATGTGGGAAGTTGTCTTGTGAGAAAGTTTGAAACACTAGGTGAAGATAACATTTCAAAGGAATTTGATCACATTTAAAACAAGGATATGAGATTTAAGAGTGGCTATGAATAACTAGAACATAATAAAATGATTACATAAATTCTTTTTCACATGACTTTGACAACGAGGATTAGGCAAAGATCATATTGAGTAGGATTCATGATGGAAATTTTGAATAGGAGACAATATGATGGAAATATTAGCTAATCTAACTCATGAGGTGATTGGTCTATGAAATGAAGGATCTATCCCATTAAATAAATATATTGTTAAGAAATTAGTTGTAAAAAGCACCAAGTTTGAGTATAGTGGACGAGGCATTGTAATTAGCAAAATATAATAACATGATGTACAATTCATATACAAAAGTATGGCATGAAAGATATGTTCTACCTTCGGAGAGGATTATGTGACATCATGATTCATTCATGATGTCTATAAGATTTTTGTAGAAAGAGTTAAGGTCAATATGTATGAAATCTTGAGAGCATTGCTAGTAGAGAACTTGGACAAGGTAAAAAGAGTTAAAAGTAGTCAATTCAAATTTAGATCACTGATGATCTATAAATTTTTCTATTTGATAAAAATATTTCCATTACTATCTATGATTGAACTATTTGGTAGTGATAAGCACACATTTGAGAAGATAACCAACATGTATAAGACATCCAATAGATAAAATTGATAGCATTGCAAATTTGATTAAAAGATCATTCCAAGCAAAGATGAGACAAAGATACAAAATTCCACCTTCTCTTGCAAAGAAACTCAAAGATGATATATGCTTCATGGTTGACATTTATTTCACCTATAAAGAAATATTTGAATTAAGAATGGCCTATTTTGAACCAATAGGTTATGAAGTTACTGAGGAACAAGAAGCAAGATACGTGAAAGAAATCCTAAAACTAGTTAGTCATAAAGAATTTGATAGATCCAAAACCTATGAAGAGATAATGAAGTTGATATCTCAAGTTGAGATTGAAAATTCTTCAAAGAAAAAGGTTGAGTCCACAATGAGGAAAATTTTGAGAGAAGTACATATGATACTAGAAGAAGTACTAGCAGTAAGACAAACCATTTCTATAATGCAAAAGATTGAACAAGAAAGAATCATGTATGTATAACCATTAGCAGTGGGAGGAACACTTGAGAGCATAAAAATTGCATAACCATAGGTAGAAACATCATCCATACTCTATGTTGCAGTCTCATGGATACAACCCATAGTTTTACTATTGGTGCAAAAGGAGAAAGGTGAGGAAAAAGTAACCATAATAAAAGTAAAATCAACAACACCTTTCCAATACTAGGAGATAAAAAAGATGGATAGAAGTAAAGCAAGAACAAAGTAAGTCTTGTCCAATGAAGGGAACAAAGAAGAATACTAGTGGAATAGGGACAAGAACAAAAACTCTAGAAATGATTGAACTAGATGAGTCTGACGAGGAAGAAGGAACAAGGGACAAGCCTATTGAAAGAGTAGACACTAAGGTAAATAAACCTTCTAGGAGAAAAACATGGAAGCCAAAGGTTAAAGAATCCCTCACGTAGCTATCCCTCCTCCAGAATGTAAGAGAAAAGCTTTCTTTCTCAAGTAGCTATCCCTCCTCTAGAATCTAATGTTGAAGACATGACTCCTAGGGATTATCAGATATAGGAGGTTGTGGTTGGGAAGCCAACCTTGGAAACTGTAAAGCTAATGGTAACAACAAGGATGAAGGAGGTTTTTAGAAGTTTGGAATAGGATGGGGTGGAGTTGATAAAACTTTGGCAACAAAATGAGATCATTAAGGGAAATTTGAGTGAAGTTGTTGGCCCTTTGGATCCCATTAACCTTGAGGAAACTCTAACTAAAACAATTCAGAGAAGGGATAGTGGAGCGGTTCAGTTGGACCCATTTTCAATGCCTATTAGCAATGGTAGGAAAATGTCGAGGAGAAAGGCATTTTGATCATCTAGGGAAATTTAAAGTTATTACATGTCATGAAGGATAATGTGAACAAGTAAGGAGAAATCTTGAATCAAGATTTTGGTTTAATGGATGAAGTGCATACCTAGGGAAAAGACTTGCAAGCATTATAGGCAATTAAATGCCTTAGGTATTGGATGATCATGGATGTATATACAATTGAGAAGTTGGTTAAACTAGATGACTAGATAGATAAAATTGTGGATGGTAATAATGTATTGGAAACATTACATGTGGAGATCCACAAGCTCAAGGACAAAGCCCAAGAAAAATTTTTAGAAGTTGAGAAACATTATAGCAATGCATGTTTAGACATTCTTGAGGATCATGCGTAGGAGAAACTAATTCTAATAGAGGTAGTAGTTGAGAGATTCTAAAGGACTTTTGAAGAATTTTTCAATGATGATAATATTACGTAGGCATTTGGGATGGAAGAGGCACTATTAGAGCTTGATGGGAAACTTGTGGATTTTGAAGAGACCCACATAGAAGTGGATAACTACAAGAAAAAAGTAAAAGATAAATATGAAGCTTTAGATTTTCTAGATGGAGCTTAGGTCACTGAGATAATAGATAAATTCAAGGGCAAATATCTAAACATAGCTCTAGGATAAATGCGGACAAAACCCAATGCCAGAATATCAATTTTGACACTTGGTAAAATTTTACAATTTTTGGTCTCTGAGGTGCACTAGGTGCACTACTACACTAGGTGCGTCAGGTGTGTTGGTGCATATTTTTCAATATTGTTTTGGAATATTTTCAATAAGTTAGAGGTGCATTGACAGTTAACTACTAGTTTCAAAATTAGAGCTTTACATGCATCAAAAATGCATTCTAACAGTAGTTTAACTCTAATAGATGCCTAGTAAAGATGGAGCTTCTATTTTTGACACTTCTAGACACTTCTACATTAACTGGAGGCTCTCTTCTTCTTATTTTCTCATGATTTCTTTTTTTTATAACATGTAAAGGCTCATGCATCCAATTGATGATATACAAATGGATGAAGTCCTATTAAAAACCAATTAGAGAGTTAATTTGTACATAATTAGTTTGTTTTATTAATTTAGAAGCATATGACTGCAAGAAGATATCTCTCACTCTCAACACAAATTGAGGAGGTGATTTCTTATAAATATGGAATTGTAATATGTAATCAAGGCCATTGTTATTTTGCAATAATATATGCTTTTGGTGCTCACATTTGGAGTGTAGCGATTCTAGCCTAAGTGTGTTATGTTTTCTGAATGTATGTTCATAGAATGTAATTGAGCCAAAAGTTTATTGTGTTATTTTTGGTTGTGCAATCTTTTAATTCTAGTGTATGCTATAGCTCTACAAATTCCACCAACATATCTAGTTTGATAGGAGATCATTCATTTTGTTCTTTCATATCTTTTTGACTCACATGAGAACACTTTCCATGGCCTCACAATTTGATGAAAAGTGAAGCATCTTATGGTTTCTAAATTCTCATGGATGATTCAATCAGTGGAATTAAGGAAGTGCTACTCCTACTTTCATTGGTTACATACTGATTTCTTCAAAATCTTAACTCACAAACGCATTATTTTCCATGGCTTATGTTCATTAGGATTTTACTTTCATGTTATTTGCATAAACTTTTTGTCACCCTATTTTCATTATTTGCTTTACTAATGCCTTGGTTAAACTAGGAATTCATATAGTTGCATTGTCAGATTGCATCCATCATAAAAACAAAAAATACAAAACATAGTTTCTTTTGAAGCAGTAAATAGATTTTACATCTTATCCAAAGTTATCAGAACCAATAAAGGCCTCCTCGTGAACATTCACATTTATCTTCAACTAAGTGCATCCTAGTAGGTCAAAAGATCACTTGGAACCTTGGAGATGATCATTGGATTAATTTTTCAAGAGAGGAGTTTGAAAGGATTCTTTTCATTAAGCATTGTGCAAAACGATAGTTCAAAAAGGATGAGGGAGCATGTGAGAAACACCCTAGCATCACCATCATCTCCCTCCATGTGAAAATTGAAGACCTCTAGGGGTTTGTTTCATTCTCCTTGTAGAAGGAGAAGATATAGGGATGGGCACATGTATATACATTAGTAGACATATAGCTTGGATTTTATGTTAGTAGAAAAAATTGGCATACATTTTATGTATGACATATATTTGATGCATGACATTATTAGACTTACAATTTTGATGCATCGATTTGTTCATGTACGAGACTATTAGCTATGATAATATATATCTTATTTTTATTGTGTACATTTTAAGTATTTATTGTATTTCATTTTAAAGTAATTTTCATCCAAAAAAAGGGTAGAAATAATTATAATAAGCTTTCATAGTATCTTTTGACATGTGTATAAGGCTATGATATTAATTTTTATTTAGATTGTACAAGTTATGAGTACTTTTGATTATGAGTAACATATTTGGAGTTTTTGTTGGGATGAAAATAGTGAAACTTGAATTCTTATTACTGTTATACAATTGACACTAAAATTTGAACCTTGATGCAATATGTAAATATCTAAGCTTGAACCTTAGAGTCATTATAAACATGTCAAGATTTTATATATCCTTTATCTTCACAACACAAGAAGAATTGAAATAAAGTTTTTAATTTATTCATGGAATTTGATATCAAGATTGCTTTCTTATCCATCTCTTTGAGAGCTTCATTCATTGAAATGCATTATATATGCTCCTCTTATGATTCTTCTAGCTATAGTTGTTGCATCTATTGTTGCATATATTTTGTGTTTCATTATCCACTTTACATTGACTATACTATCCTTTTCATTCTTCCAAGTATTAACACATAATATTAAGTGTCTCTTAGGGTCAATTCCATCCAACATTCTTGAGAATGTTTGAGTGATCAACAAGGTGGAATGAGATTGGAACTAGGGTTTACCTAGCCACTCAGAGATAACATAGTAGACAATTCAATCCCATGATGAAAGGTTAGAGAGATTCACTAGTTGGTGACTTTGTACTAACCAGCACTACAAGTTTCAGTATCACTCAAGATAGGACTACAAAAAAAATGGAATTGAATCTCCAAATAGAGAGAGAGGTTACTTTATGTGTCGACAATATGATCCTATAGAGCCCAACATTGCATCCATACCTCACATTAGCTCCAAGATATGCCTCGTCAAATATTTCTTCCCTATAACATCTAATGACTCTTAAGGTCAACATCATTTCACATGCCCAAGAACATTCAAGAAGTCAATGGGATGGAATGAGCTTAGGACTAGGGTTTACCCAAGGACTTATAGCTAATGGATCAGATAATTTGATCCCATAATGAATGGTTAGAGTGATTCACTAATTGGCAATTTTGTACTAGCCAACACTACAAATTTCAACATCACCTGAGATGGGGCCACAAAATCAAAATGGAATCAAATATCTAAAAAGAAAGAGAGGTTATTTTAGGTCTCAAAAACATGATCCTTGAGAACCCAACATTGCATTATTGGACATATAACTTGGATTTTATGTTAGTAGAAATATTTGACATACATTTGATGTATACATATTATTTATTTTATTTATGACACATATTTGATGCATGACTTTATTATACTTACAAATTTGATGCATCAGATTGTTCATGGATGATATTGTTGGTTACCATAATACATATATATTTTTTCTTCTTTATGTTTTAAGTATTTCATTTATTTCACTTTAATGTAATTTGCATCCAAAATAAGGGTAGGAATCATCATAATAAGATTTGATAGTATCCTTAAACATGTGAATAAGGCTATGATATTAATTTTTATTTAGATTGTACAAGTTAAGAGTACTTTTGATTATAAGTAATTTATTTGATGTTTTTGTCAGGATGAAAACAATGAAATTTGAGTTCTTATTAGCATTATACAATAAAAATTGAAATTTGAATCTTGAGTTGGTTGCATTATGTAAATGTCTAAGCTTGAATCTTAGTGTCATCATAGACATGGCAAGAGTTTATATATGCTTTATCTTCACAACACAAGAAGACTTGAGATAGAAATTTTAATTTATTCATCAAATTTGATATCAAGATTTCTTTCTTATCCATCTTTTTGAAAGCTTCATTCATGGAAACATGTTATATTCCTCTTTTTTTTTTATCCTCAAATAACCACAAGTTAGGGTTCTTCATAGAATATTATCTAAGCCATGTACTGGTTATAAGCACTATTCTTATATGGTACTCTAAACCTTCACCATCTAGAATCAAGTAATTCAATTTATTTTTCCTTGACACAACAACACAAATAATAATTTGTCCCTTCTTCATTGTCTTTAGGGGGAATAAAAAATAAAACATGGCCTGCAATGATAAATTTATATGATGTACTCACTAATTTAGGAAATACTTAGGTAAAAATTAAAAAGTTACATATTGAATATATATAAATATATATTATGTAGTTGCACTAGATTAGACAAGTGGTAAAATTCAATGGATGAATCCATCTCTACCATTTCCAGTGCTTGTGGGGGATGATAGGTGTCAATTGGGTCTTAAACCCATATATCTATTTGTCTACCCATTCAGTCAACTCACACTCATCCCAATTTCCTCTACATATAATGGACAAAATTATGTCATTTTTCATGTGTAAATAGTCCATGAACGTACATCAAAGTTACTAAAAGAGTGCAACTCACTAAATCCTATCACTGTGCAACAATCCTCATTTGGTGCAATGTTAGTATAATCCATCAACCAAAAAAATATTCGAACTTTAGATTCACCATCCTTACTTGGACCAACTATAGCATTTCACCACTAGATGATGGATTTTGTGTTTGCCAATGTTTTTCCATCTTTCTACTTCAAGCTTCATGAGCTAAGGCTCTTTTGATGCATACACTTGCACCATTGTGCTCTCCTTAACTTGATCAACCTCTATAAAACTCCACATATATTGAATTATAGACAACATGTTCATCATGTTCAATAAATAGAACATACATATATTCTTGAATTAAGATGCACAATTGTTTGACCAAATGATGTGTGGAAAAATGGTATGCCCTTGTTAGCCAAATTGCCTTAAAATAGTTGAAAACAACCATGTACAAACTCTATAGAATATGGTCGATCATTGCCGATGTATAAATGGTACTCCCTCAATATCTTCTTGTCATCCTCTGTACTTGTAGGTGAATGCATAAATGCTATGTGAATAAATATGGAAAGCTATTGAGAAGTGTAATAATTTTCTTGCACCTCATTTTGTGCTTGTAGTGTGGAGTTCTCTATGAAGTCTAAAACCAAAAAAATTTTATCCAATGGAAATGTATCCTTGTACAACTTGAATTACAAATCTAGCCATCAAGTTCTATGTGTATGCCTTGCATACTTGTAAATAATCTTTTGAGGAAAAATCTTCATAACTTCATACACCGAAATATTATCAATGACTAAATCACATATTTTATTTTATTTTTCATCTTTTAGAGCATATGACACTACCTTATATTTTCCATAATCTACTATTTTATTTCCAGTTGCATGTGTACTATCCATATGTTCACAACGTCATAAAAGATGCAAAGAAATGCAAAATAAGCATGTACCATCCAAGTACAATAACTTGTAAAATTGTGGACCATCCTCTATTTCACATAAAATGTTGGGTATGAATTTTCGTAAAGACATAGGTGGCTCATTTATGTCACAATCTTGCAAAATAGACTTAGATTTCAAAAAAACACTATTCCTACAAACATCAAAATGGTTAGAAAATTTTATATGTATCCTACAGCAAAAACTTATGTGAGTGTGGTTTATCTTGATATAAAAAGGGTTTCCCATCTTAAAAAATCTTTGCCTTATTCAAATTTGAGGATACATACTAATAAATTTTGTAAAAAAAATGTATGAGTTGAGTTCAAAAAATGTTTCATATGTGGATCATGATTTTGGCTACCAATACATGTGTGGTATATTTCTAAAAGTCTTAAATCAAAAATTTCAAAGATTCACTAATTTCTTTATCCTTTTGTGGTAGTTTACTACTAAATGTCCATAGCTCAATTTTAGTTCGATCATCCACTCTCTTATGCCTTACCTTGGCTCTCCTTATAGTACTTCTATTGATTTTGAATGTTTTTCTTATCTTTCTCATGAGTCAAGAATTCTTCATTTGGATACTTACTATTGTTTATTTAAGTATGCATCTTGTGATATTACTATCTTTGGTGAGTGATTTACAACCCACTTTGTCATATGCCCTCACTAGATTCTTTACAATGATTTTTGCATCTGACCATTTTATCATTCTTAGCCCAAGAATCTCCATGATGGGCCTAAATTTAAAATTTCTCATCATTTCAACAAATAATTGGCTTTGACCTATCACATTTAATTCTTCAAAGCATAATCTCCACATACGATTAACTTTTCTTTGACAAGTATGCTTGCTAATCTTGTCAGGCATTGATTTCAAAATATTAGTACCAATATCAATCAAATATTTTGGTCTTCTAAAATGAATTCTAGAAGGTGTTATAATCTCTTCTATTCCCTCAACATTTCAAAGATATGCATAAGGTTGAGTGAATTGTGTGCCTTGAACTACAAATAATGTGCTTTGGCAATAATATGCAAAAGATGGAATATCACATACTTGATATGTTGATATTATGCATTCAACATGACATGATGGATTTTGTACATCATTGGAGGGTATGTTTAAGATTATGGTGTACCAAACTATGGCCTTAAGTGATAGTGAAAAAGCAACAAATCAGGGTTATGTCAACTTGACACATAATTTTAAAGTGGTTATGGACTTTATATCAAAAAGTTGTAAGAAAATAATATGTAGAAAATTGAATGTAGTTTCTAAAATACTAGGCCTCATCTTGAGAAAAAATAATTGACTGGTCAATAATGAAAATTGAGATGATCTACCCATGGATGAGGTGACTAAAATTGACAGTGTAGAGTTGGATAGGTTAGAGACAATATCTCCCAACATAGTTCTAAATCCTATTCCTTTAAGAATTGGTGTACCCTAGAGTGTTTTGGAGTAGCATGGCTTGAATCTAGAAAACTATGGAATTGAATTAGTTAACTCATACCCTAAATTCATCATCCTTAATGGGGGTTGGCATTGTAATCAGATCATGGCTACTTGGTAGCTCAAACTTGGAGAAGAGAAAAGGAGATATAGAAATCTCAGTACAATGTACTCAAATGGTGCAAAATTATGAGGATTTCAATCCCCTAACATTAAAGACACCCTAAGATAGAACTATTCAAATATCATATGAGTCTAAGTTCAACTTAGATGGAGAGACTAGGTTCCTTTGACAAGGGAACTTGAACATGCATAATTAGACTTTTGTATTTTGACATCCTAATGCATTGCAAATTGCACATGCATTAGGGACATTGTCACTAGTTTATTTTGGGGGGGGGGGGGGGATGTAAGGGGTTTACACTTTTGGCCAACCTGGCCTTATATTTTACCTTATTAGAGCTAGCTAACTTGGTGATTCACTTGCCCTTACAATTCAAGCAACTAACTTGGGCCTTCACAGTTATCAAGGCATCAAGTATGAAGTTGACTTTCTTATCATTTATACATTGGGTATGATAGATCCCATGGTGGTGTTTATCTTATGTTAGATCAAAGTGATTAATGGAGTGGGGTACATTAAAAGATTCAATAGGTCTGACATTGAGCAGTTATTTCCTTAGATAGTTAAATAGGTCTAATCCCCTTAGCTAGCCATGGACTTAGCAGATACTTGCATTAGTTTTAGAGCAATAGGTCCTAGCTAACTAGGTGAGCTAGTTGGTGACTTACCCGAGGTCACCTCCATTTAAGAATCAATGAAGCATTAGATTATGGCATGATTCAAAAGTAGTGTTCAGAGTTAGAGCATTTGGTCACTTAGTATTGATTGGAGATAGTGAACTCAAAGAAGATAAATGTTTGGGTTCTTCATAGTAGTGTAGTAGTTGAGGAGCAATAAGGCACAAGGAGTTAATGAAGAATTTCCTTGATACGAAGCCACATTTGGATGACTAGATATTGAAGACATTTTTTATACAAGCTAGATACTCATCATTGTATTAAAGGGGTTGCCATGAAACTTTGGCACAATCTCATCTTGGGGGTGATCTATTTTCTTTAACATAGCATCATGTCCTTAATTATTTCTAATATCAGATTGCATATAATATATCAGATACTGGAGAAATCACTCCACATCATATCTTGGCCTATGTTATTTCTTGAAGATGCCATTTTATATGCCTTGTTTATTTGGATCTACATGCATAGAGTGTTGGAAGTAATCTGATTTGTTTACTTAGCATCCACATAAGCATAAAATTGAAAGGCATAGTCTACTATCCTTTATGTAAGCTCAAATTGCATTTTTATTCTACATAGGATAGGCAATGCCACATGGACATCTACCAAGGTCCATCACACATAGAGTATCACTTATACATTTCATACCATAGCTAAAGTATCCAAAAGAAGATGTTTCTTGCATGAAATAAAAATAGAGCTCGGAATGTATATATTAATATTATTTAAATGAAAGGTTCTTTATAAATAAATATCTTTTTCCTATAAAAAATTACATAAAAATATGTTTCTTTAATTAAAAGAAAAGACAATTATAATTTTTTATGATTTATCTTTTAATAGTGCCATGCAAACAATTCTTAGAGAAAAGAAAAAAGTATGACTTAAGGGGTTGTATTTCTTACTCATATAACTTATGTTATTCCACCTACTAATAGAGATATCTAATAGTGGAGAGTGTTAGAATGATATAATAACAAAGGCGGGTGGGGGGGAGGGGTTGAATCACCCTTAGGTCTAGATGTACCAATTCAACTTTACCACCTTCAAACATCTGAACAATCTCATAAATTTACTCAACCAATATAAAAACTCATTAGTAAACCAACTTATTCATCTCATCACTATATTTCTATTTAGTATATGTTGAATACCAAAAATATAGAATTCATCGTGAAAAAAAATTGCACAAGTATGAAAATCTAATTTAACGTGGAACCCAATTTGGGAAAAACCACTAGGTATCCTGCTACCACTTTTCACTCTTTAGCAGTAAGCTCAATTAATAGGCAACCTTGTTAAATGTTATAAAACACATTGTTAGGCATGTTCTTGTTAAAGGATTTAATCACAATGTTATGAGTGGTCTTGTTAGAGGTCCTTAGATCATTCCATTAGAATGCCACCTTGATTAAAGGATTTATAAATATGAATTTTAGGTCAACCTTAATTAAAAGATTTTTCTTTCATAATGGTTAGAAAGTAACAACTAGGTTTGATTTGATGAAATACAACTCAATTTGGAAAATTTGATCTCCATTCAACTCACTCCTAGTTTATTTACTTGAATTGATCACATACTCATTTAATCTTCTTGTCATCCCTTCAAGCAATCACTTTATCACATCTTCTTACTTTTCCTATGCAACTCTATTCTTATAATAAAATAGTCTTTCATTGATTTTAAAATTTCTCATGTAAGGTGAATAATTACATTTATTTTTTCTAAAATACTTTTGTGATGAAATTTGTGTAAAATATTGATCAAGATTGATTTCTTTATAAGTATTTGACCAAAGAAAATAATTTTCAACAACCTTTCCCACTCATTTTCTATGTGAGAGAATGAGTTACAAAGTTTTAGACCTATGTTCAAGAATATTAGTCATAGTTTTTGGCCCTCTAAATTTTTCATTAGATTTTGAGGTATAGAGACTATGTCAAAAAATTGGAACTTCATTTTGGACTAGGTCATCTTGGCCAGCCTTATTCCTTGGGAATACAATTTTTATAAAAACTAGTATGTTATAGGTATTAGAAGCCCAAATCCATAGTTTTAGCCAATTTGAACATATTTGTGGCACTGAAAACTACGTGTGAAGGTTCCTTTGCCTTCTTATTCCTGAAGATGATTCCACCATTTCTATTTTATCATTGTGTCTAACTTTTAAATTGGATTTTATATCATACCTTCTTAGTTGTCATTTACATATCATTAAATTAAAGTAAACCTCAACTCCCCACTCTGAGTTGAATCCTCTATGAGAATTTATTCATCCATTTTTTTGTTCTAATTTGATTTGTTTGAGAATAACCTTTGTGAGGTCTTTCCTACTACACAATACAATTTGGTGAGTGATCTATGGACCTATTATTTTTCACCATTTTCTATTTTACTGTAATTACCTTAACTAAAGAAGATGCTTTGATAGAATCAATTAGTTCAATATTGTTCACCTTTTTTAGAAAAGTGAGATGCTCAATTTTATTTTTTATGCTATAATATTCTTTATGATAATTCTTTTCACAAAAGGAACATTCAAGTCTCTTATTAGTTGATTTAGTTTTTTGAGATGAGTTATCCTTTCTAAATCTTTCATTTTTCTTTCTCTATCATCTTAAAATGGAATCACTTCCATGTTAAGAGAGTTTAGCTCTCTAAGTAAGTGGTATGGGGTCATATCAAGCACCTTGAATAGGTCTCTGGATGGATCTAGTTGTTTCTGCACTATTCTTCTTCTCTCTCTCTCTCTCTCTCTCTCTCTCTCTCTCTCTCTCTCTCTCTCTCTCTCTCTCTCTCTCTCTCTCTCTCTCTCTCTCTCTCTCTATTTCTAGCCTCTTTCTCACAATTTTCTTCGCTCATTTTGACATCCACCTCTTTGAAGTTAACATCCAACTATAGTGAGAGTATATACTATCTTTTATATCAAATTATTCACTTATTAAGCATCCAAGAATTCAATATGCAATTCAACAAGGAGGTCCATTTCTAGCTATTTAAGGATTCAATCTCTATGAACCCCTCATGTTGAGGATTTATCTATCCATATTCACTCAAGCCTCTTCCTATGCAAATATCCATTCAAGATTGATGTTCGATATCTAGTTCCATTGATTTGAGACATCCTACATACATTTCTACATTCATTTGGAGCATCCTTACTTGTCGATTAGAGGATTTGAATCCTCCATAATGATTTCAACATAAGTAAGGCAAATAGTTACATTTATTTCATTTATATATATTGCAATTTCAGTTATATTTCAAGGTTGATTCCAAATTACAATTTTACCAAGGAAAACTACCATCCAAACAAAAAACTAATTTTTCTTCAAGGTACAGGTACCTTATAGCAAATTAAAGTGTAAATTTTGATACCCTTTTCTTTGAACTTGTAGGATCTGGGAACTAAAATTTTGTCAGAGCAATGTAGGTCAAGGTCCACTTTTTGGGGTACAATTGTGCCTCTAGGTAAGATTGTGCCCCACTATTTGGGTCAAGGTCAACCTACCTTCAAGAGGAGAATTTTTTTTTGGGTTTTCTCAATCTCAATATTTCTAGTCTAGAACAAGTTGCAAAAATCTTCAAAACTATACATAGGCATAAAAGATAAACATTTTCTAGATTTTCCCTACTTTGAGGTTACTATTTTTCTTTTATTCATTCAATATTCAAGTACATACTTTCTATAGTAGATTAGAGGATTTCCTCCTTTCTTCATATTCTTCATTGTTTAATTCATTTTTCTATTGATCATTTTTTTTTATCAATCAACTTGGATCTTTCCTCTTGGGAATTTGGGTTAAGGATAGATCTTGTATTCTCCCCATTCACACACATACACCCACATAGTTACCTATACTAATTTTCCATCTATTCATTGTGGTGAACCTGACATGTTGACCATCTTTTCTTTTATGGAATTAGATGCCCTATTGTGTTTCATGGTGTTAGATTTCCTTGCATATTATCTTGTGTATTCTCCTTCACTATTCATTTTGGTGGACCTAATATGCTTACCCTCTTTTGTTTTGTGGAATTAGATGCCTTATTGTGTTTTATGGTGTTAGATTTCCTTTCATATTATCTTGTGTGTTCACCTTCACTATTCATTTTGGTGAACCCAACATGCTTACCCTCTTTTCTTTTGTGGAATTAGATGCCCTATTGTGTTTTGTGGTGTTATATTTCCTTTATCTTATTGGTTTTAGATTTGGTCTTTTATGTTAAATTTTGCATGTTTATTATATTTCTTGCAGTTCTATTTCAAAAATACAAATAAAATTGCAAAATCTCTTTCGATATATACAAAAATATTTATGCTTTATATTTTCTTAGTTTAGTTCATTTGCATTGCATTGGCTTATGAGCTTTATTAGTTCTAGTCCTACTTCTAATTTTTGATTAGATGAAGTCATAGACTTATGGGTACCTTTGATCTCAAGTCTTCTTCTCCTTTTCTTAAGATACTAGATGAGAATTTGATTATTCTTGATTCCAATCCTATTATGGAGATAAAATATTCTCACTCATCTTATGATGAGGATGATTCTTTTAGAGTTCATCCTAAACAAGTTCAAAATTTTTTCACTAAACTTGATAAAATGGGTAATTGGCTTATTCAAAAAAACCATAATCAAGATTCTATTCAAGCTATTGAGGCTCTTCATAAAGTTCTTCATGATAGTGATCAAGGTGTCAATCTCTTGCATGGTATTACTCACTTGGTGCATTCAAATGTGAAACCTTTAGCTCAAGAAGCTCAAGTTTTAGGGTTGATTTCTCCTGTCACTAATTTAGAACTTTCTTCCATTCCTTGACCTTTTATTCCTACCTATACTCCTTCTTTGGTGACTATGACCTTTTGCTCTATTTTTTTGAGTGTTCCTCTTGTGTCCCTTCCTACATCACAACCTTCTTATCATAATGTTCCTTTTACTTATTCTAATCCTTTGCCAAGTATAGTTTCAAGTGTTGCTCTATTTGTGTCTTCCATTCCTATAGCATCATACACATTACCTAGTGTTTCTAATGTTTTTTTTCATCCTATTTCTCCCATTGATTGAACACTTATTAGTTTGGCTCAAGCTATGTCATCTTTACAAAAAAAACTTGCATCCTTGACTCAAAACAAGTCTAGCATTCCTACTTATCACATGGGAAGTCCTTTATCTCGAGATATCATTTGTACTCCTTTTCCTCAACAAGCCAATATGACTCATCTTGAGAATTATAATTGCAAGGGAGACCTTGTTCATCATGTTAAAATATTTCAAATCCTTTTTAGTGATTATGCTCATGATCATAGGATTTTAGTCAAGTTGATTTCTCGAATCTTTCATGACAAGGCCTTATAATGGTTGTGTTCCTTACCTTATTATATTGATTCATTTCCACCACTTGTAATGATTTTATTCAAAATTTTCAAAACAACATTGGCCCGTACATGTATTTGACTGAATTTATTAATAGATTTAAGAATTTTCATGCACATAATTCCTATCCTACTCCCAATATTTATATTCAATGTATTTATAATTTGAATTTGCAAAAGGATATTAGAGATAAGATTCTTCTTACTAAATTTACCTCTTTACAACAAATTTGGGTAATGCTTCATCATTATCAATTACAAGTGAGTCAATTTGAGAGAAACACTCCAATGGATCATGTTCTTGTTGATAAAGGAGATGTCTCTCCTAATCCAAATAAATTTCAAAAATGAAACGACTATGTCAAGATAAATAAACAAGAAAGTGCAGTTGTTGATCAAGTTGTTGTTCCATCGTACAATGCCACTTTTGCATCCATTTCTTTTTTATTAAATCATACATTTACTCCTCTTTTAGAATCTTTAGATTCTATTGTGAATAGGTTGTTAACTATTGATATGATTACTTTACCTCCTATTAGACCTCTTTGACCTATTACAATTACATCTAAATCTTTTGATCCTAAGGATTTTTGTCAATATCATCATTAGAATGGTCATGATACTGAGAAATGTTATTCTTTAAAACATAAGGTTCTAGATTTTATTGGCTCTAACTCTTTATCTATTGATAATTTTGAAGGTACTGGGAATAAATCTATTTCTCCTCGTAATCAAAATCTTCAAATCTATATGAATCATTTACCTACACATAATATTAATACCATTTCTTAGCCACCTGCTATAGATATTGTGTATGATTCAAAGATGGATGATCTTAATCACATTGTTAATCAAATATAGCATGTTGTTTAATCAATATCTCCACCTCAACATTAGTTTCAATCTCAAGCTCTATCTCAACCTTAACCAAAGCCTAAGCGTAAATTGAAGAATCAACCTAAACCTTGACAACAACCTAAGAATAAAAGACCTTGGGAATTTTTGATTACCTTTGATGATTCTAAGACTATTAAATCTCCTAATGGGCCCCTCTTTAGTTATGCTATTATTTCTCAAATAACTACTAGTGTTTTCCTTGTTCATCATACATCCTTAGTCAATGTTATTACTGAAGATTATATTTTTATGAAAAAATTGCAACATGATTTTTATGATAAATCAGATGTGCGGATTCAAAATTTTAATGGTTTCTTTATCTATCATTTGGTTCTATTGATTTACCAGTTGAAATTTGTGGGAAAACTATGAAAACTACCTTTTCTATTGTTCTTACTTCTAATCAATTTCAAGTTAAGATTAGTTTTCCATGGTTAAATGTCATTCATGTTGTTGCTTCACCATCCATAAATGTCTTAAATTTTTTCATGATGAATAAATGAAGATTGTTAATCATAGTTTATTTTACACTTCTAGGCCTAGAGATTGTTCTATCCTTGACATATTTTTTCCTTCATTACCTTATTCATGTCATTCTCTGCCTGATCATCTTTTTTTCTCATTTCAATCCTATAAGCATTGTAAGATTCTTGAGTTAAGTTTACCCATTATGGATTTTAATCATGGTCTTTTGCCTACACCTTCCATACCTCCTTTATCAATGGCTTCTACATCTATTAATCAAGCTCCTCTTATTTTTTTCCAATCTATTGATAGTGATATTAATCCTCCTATAAAATCTATGAAGGATCCAATAATTGTTTCTCCTAGTTCTCAAAATATTTTGAGCAAGACAAAACTTAATTGATCTACCTATGAATGTCATCATAAGCATCATGCTCAATCTAAAGCCCCTAATTTTGTTCCTAAAATATATTTACCTTGTTTGGATACAACTATGTGTGATGTGTTAGAAGAAGTTGTTACTAATAATGATTTTAAAATGCATGATTCTAAGGATTATGTTTGTATCTTAGATCTTGTTTTGATTAATCTAGATGAAAAAAATACTCTTGATGATATTGATGATATCAATGATGAATACAAAACTATTAACATTGACATTGATTTAACTAATATGCTTTCCTCACAATTTGCACTTACACCTATTATCAAACATTGTGATTCTCAAGAGGATCCTTGTTTGGAACTGCATATCATTCCTACTATGTGGGATATAGTCCCTCTTGTGAGTTAACTACCTTCCTTAAATGATATACGAGGAGATAAAGAGAGTAGGTGGCACATTTTATTGGCTTGTCCTTCATGGTAGCTTTTTGTTTATTTTTCTATTCTATTGTATTTCTCTTGTGATATGTTTTCTAAATGTTGTTAGATTCTTTTATACGATCTTTGTTTCTCTATTAGTGCAAGCTGATAAAGGAGTCAAACATTTTTTAGTATTCCTATTTATCTTTGTCTATTCTTCCATATGTTGTTTCATGTTATGTTGTACTTGTTCTTTTGTTCATACATGTTTCATTGTGTAATTTTCTAGGATCTATGAGTTGTTAGCACTGATTCTTTTTACTCTATAGGTCATGGTTTGAAAATATTATTCTTGGTAGTTCTTATGTGATATTTCCTTGTTTGTGATTGTTTTTTTACTTTCTTTGGGCAATGATGTCAATTAATTTTCAATAATATTATATATATATATATATATAATCATATAATCTTATGATCATATTGACCCCATAGTAGGTAGATCCCTTGTATGTTCCCTATATTTTTATGTCATATTTCCCTTGATTTGTCTTTGTTTGGGGGCATTTCATAGTGGAAACACAATCAATGGAGTTGTTTATTTTTTCATTAAAGCCAATGCTCTTCTTAAAGTGTTAGCAATGACTTTAATGTGGGGGCATATGCTCTACTCACCTATTGCACACATGCACTTTTCAATACATGTATATTATTTTTCAAGATACCTTTTCTCCCTGTTTGGATTAATTACTAATCTTTAAAGCATGGATTTATATTTTAGGATATCTTGATCTCTCCAATTTCAAAATTTTTGATCAGTTAAGGTAGAAGGTGTCCTTAAGATTGGATCTCTTTTTCTTTTTTGTTTTACTCTTATGGAATAGAATATTGATTAGGGTAAATCCTTAATGGGTTGACTAGTGAGTAGAAACATTCACTAGGTGGTTTAGTTCCATCTTTCTAGCTGCACTATTTCCTTGTGTGGTTTATAATGGGGCATAAGTTCTCATTAGGTGAGATAATCACACTCTTTCTCTCTTTTTTAGAGTTTTCTATCATATTGTGATGTTGGAGTTGACAAGGACTTGAGTCTTTGAGGGCTTAAGGATATCTTTATCCCTTTCATTTTAATAATATTATCTTTTCACTATGATCTACTTTACCAAGAGTTTTCATCAAGTCAATACTCTTGCTAAAGTGGGGGCTTAATTTATAATGTTAAAATAGAATCACCTCCATGTTAAGAGTGTTTATCCCTTTGAGTAAGTGGTTTGGGATCATGTCAAGTGAATTTAATAGGTCTTTGCATGCATCTAGTTGTTTTACCCTACTATGCTCTTCTCTCTCTCTCTCTCTCTCTCTCTCTCTCTCTCTCTCTCTCTCTCTCTCTCTCACACACACACACACACACACACACACACACACACACACACACACACCCTCCCCATTTCTAGCCTCTTTTTGACAAATTTCTCTGTGAAATAGAAGACTTTGAAATTTTTGGTCAAGAATAACCTAAAGCTTCAAGGTCAACCTTGACCCTCACCTAGGTCAAGAATGACCTCAAACCTGACCTAGGCCAAGGTATATGTCATCCCTGACCCCAGGTCCAATTTTTCAGTTTTGGGAGTTTTGAAATATTGGGCTTTAGAAAAATTCATTTTCATACTTTTAGGTTGGTTGTTTCACATTTTAGAATGGTAAACTCTTAAATTGCATTTAATCTAGGTCCATTTCTAGGGGTTAACATTATTTGGGATTTAATGCTCCTAGTTTAGCCTTCTCTAGAAGTTTGTACAAGGCTTTATATAGGGAAGCCTTCTTCCTTCATTTTGACATCCACCTATATAAAGTTAAAATCCACTTGCTATGAGAGCATCTACTATCTTTTATATTAGATCATCCAATTATCAAGCATTCAAGCATTTAAGATCCAATTCATCAAGAAGGTTTATTGTTAGCTGTTGAAGGATTCAATCTCTGTGGAGACCTCTTGTTGAATATTTTTCCATCCATATTCATTCAAGCCTCCTTCTATGGAAAGATCCATTCAAGAATGGTATTGAAGATCTAATGCCATTGATTTGAGAATCCAACATACATTCCTACATTCATTTGAAGAATCTGTACTTGTGGATTCAAGGATTTGAATCCTCCATAAGGATTTGAACATAAGCAAGGTAAATAGTTCCATTTACTTTTTTTATAGATATTGCAATTTCAATTACATTTCAAGGTTGATTTGAAACTAGGGTTTCACTAAGGCAAATCGCCAATCCAAACAAAAAAAACTATTTTTCTTGCAGGTATAGGTATAGGACAATGAATTAAAGTGAAAATTTGGATACCCTTTTCGTCTAACTTGTGAGATCCATAAACATATATTCTAGCAGAATTGTGGAAGTCAAGGTCAACTTTTTGGGCTAAGATTGTGCCCTAGGATAAGATTGAGCCCTGCTATCTGGGTCAAGGTTGACCTACCTTCAAAAGGACCAATGTTTTCTATGTTTTCTTCCTTCTCGACATTTCTAGTTTGGAATAGCTTGTAGAATTCCTTGAAACTATATAGCGGCATCATAAATCAGCATTTTCCATATTTGACTTACTTTTTGGTTAGTAATTTTATTTTATTCATTCATGATTTCAAGTACATACATTCTATAGTTGATTATAAGATTTCATCCTTTCTTCATATTCTCCATCATTTGATTCATTTTTGTATTGATCAATTCTTTTTGATCAATCAATTTAGATCTTTCCTTTTGGGAATTTGGGTTAAGGATAGATCTTATATTCTCCGCATTCATACACATACACCCACATATTTACCTTTATTCATTTTCCATCTCTTCACTTTCTATCATTTTTTCTTTTCATATTCATTTTCTCTCATTTAGGATTTGTATGCTTGCAATCCCTATAATTAGAACTTATATCTAATAGATGTCAAACTAGGAGGCTAATCCTCATTTAGAACTAATGTATACTTAGAGTGCAACTCATAAAATGAAGGATCTCAAGGAAGAGTCATCTATGACTCACATGGAAGTAGGATGACTCATGGTGTCCTAGTAGTATTGGTAATTTTATTTTTTGACATAGTGAAACCCAAAGGAGATTACTGAACCCCCAGCTAAAACCCACACAACAAAAATACAACATAAGATACAAAATCTGATATCAAGCTCAACTTCTTTATCAATAAAATAATAGATAACATGCAATGTATTTGGCTGTAAGGGCTTCCCAATTGCAACCAAACACAAAGCAAGTAAAAATTATGCAAGATACCTTAAGATCCAAATAAAACCCTAGCTAGCCCATATCTAGAACACAAGAGTACTCTAGTAGAAACCCTAAGAAATCTTTAACACGTGCTAGAAATATACTAAGAAATATCCTTGTTTCCCAAGCCTAAACTTAGCTACTAGCTTTGCTCTAAATTTTGCAACTCCTAATTCTTCCTTAAATATCTGATACACTAGTTGAATGCCTAAACATTACCCAAACCCCTCCTTATATAATTATACAACCGCAAGTCATCCTATTATAAATAAAATCATGTAGAACCTCGATAAACATAATATGCCTTGCTCAACTTACAATAATCATTAAATGCACATAGGATAAATTTCCAAGATCCCAATGAGATCCTCACATATCCCAAAAATAATTTACATCATAGTCATGCACAACACATATTAAATGTACCAAGTTAGCTGATCTTATCTCTTAAGAGCATCATTTTTTGAGAAAAATCACCAAGCATAAAAAACAATCCATTGAGCATGCCTATTATAAACTAAGTCTTACCAAGAAGGAACATTCACCTAGCTCCCATAAGAATGACCAAGCATAGGCTCCACCAAGAAGATGATCAACCAATAACCACAACAATCATAAAGGCCATTCATTCATTGAGCTCCTCAGGTGAAAATATAGCAATGACCTACCCCAATATTAAATAAGCATCACCTCCTTTTAGCTGAGTTCTCCAACTCCATGCTTACATCAACATATAGGATTGTGAACTACCATAGTATTCTCCTACATTAGACACCCAAGTCTAAAAATATATTCTTAATAACTAAAAAGAAATCTTTTTGGATCCAAAACATAACCTTGATCCAATTCTTTACATACTTTTCTTTCAGGTCTCCAACTTCTACACTATTTCCTTTGTTCCAATTATGAAAATATTTTTTTGTAATAGACAATAGTAAATCTATTTCTTCACATCCTTCCTCAACGTACCACATGTTTTTTTCCCACACTAATATCTAACCCCTTAAGAATCCTTCAAAAAAAATTTCCTACCAAAACTAAGGTTCATCCTAATAAGTTCTTCATCCTACAAAAGAATCAGTTTAAAATTCCTACCAACCTCAACTGTAAATATCATTGTGAGATAATAATGCACTACCTTGCAATGATTCTGCTAAGGTCTACTAAGTAATACATGACAACTACTGATGTCCATAGTATTACACCATACTTCACCCAAAATTAATACTTAGACATTTCTCCCTCACTTCTAAATCATGATCATCTTACAACCAACTAATCCTATAAGGACAAAGATGTCTCACCTTCTTCAAACCAAGTTTCTGAACCATCTCCCTAACAACTAGGTTATCTATGCTACCACTATCTGCAATCACTTTCCAATAACTATATGTATATGTACAATGAGTCTTAAAAATATTCCTCACCTAACAAGGTTCTAGTACCATCTTACCAAGAAACATTCATCAAACTAGAAAGTTCTCCTTCTCTTGCTAAGGCCCAGTCACTGAGTAGTCAAACTCATTCATTGCAATAGTTCTTTGATCATAGGAACATTCAAAAGATTTACATCCTTCTCCACAATAATAAAAGGTACCCTTAAATACATGTCTACCTATCCTTCTCCTCTACTTAACAGGTCTTCGTTCATCCTCTACACTCATTTTTTCTTTCATTGACTCTTCCTATTTATCCTTCCCTTGAGAATCACCTTGATATTTGATGTTCAACTAATATTCTACATTTAGAGAATACTGACAAGCATCCTCAACCAGGTCAATTTTTAGCTTCTTAAACAACTCAAGTTCATAATCAACATGAATGAACTTGGATTTTAACTTAGTCACCATAAATATCCACCTGGGGATCTTCATTTCACCTTCTTCTTCTTCTATATCTTGTTATAATTCTTTCCACCATAAGGTAGCATGTCCCTCCAACTTAGTCTATTCCAACCTCACTATGAGAGGATCACCACTATACTCTAACTCAAAGTAGTCTTCTATCTCATCAATCTAATTGATCATGTCTTCTTGATTAGAAGTATCTAAAAAAGTAGAAACATCCATCCTTTTATTTAGTTTAAACTAAGCTTCAAACATATCCAACTGAATAGTTCTATCTTTCATAGATCTCTCCATGTGATCAAGTCTAACTTTACCATGAGATCCAACAATCTCAATGTCTTTAATAGCTTTCTCATTACCATATTTCATACCCACATTCCTCATTACATAAACTATAGCTCTCATGATCTAAGTGACCATATCATTCTTCATCAACTCTATCTTAGATCTTAAATATGATCTAACATTGTCCACAATTTTAATCTCTACAACATCACATAGATTTACAATTATCATAGGGTTGAATCTCCTAGGAAGCATCTTCCAAGATCTTCATAAACTCTCTATAACAAATCACCAACCAGATCCAACCTTGGCTCTAGTTCCACCTGATGTAATGCAAAGCCTAAGAAATCTCCAAAGGAGATGACCAAGCTCCCAACCAACAACCACACTATTCAAACATATCACAAGATACAATATCTGATATTAAAATTGACATATTTATTCATAGAAAAACTAATTACATGTGATGTTTGAGACTATAAGGTTTTCTCTTTTGTAGCCAAATGCAAAGCAAGTAACAGCTCCCCAAGATGCCTCAAGATCCATTCCAAACCCTAGCTAGCCCAAATTTGTAATACACCACCACTATTATAGAATCTCCAAAAAAGATCTAACTTGCACTCATAAGCCACCAAGAAATCTCCTTGTTTCGCAAGCATGCACTTAACTACTAGCCCTCCTCTCAAATTTTCAACTCCATATTGCTTCCTTGAATCTTTGCTCCGTTGATTTAATGCCTAAATACTGCCCCAAACCCTCCTTGTATACTTTGATGGCCACAAGTTTTCCTATTACAAATGGAATCATCTAGAACCTAAATAAACATAATATGCCTTAGTCAGATTGCAAGTATCATTATATGCACATAGGATAAATAAACAAGACTGTAGATATGTGCTCAAATATCCCACAAGTGATCCACATCATGATCATGCACAACATGAATTAAAATCATTAAACTAGTTGATCTAATCTCTACAAATATTATTCGGTGAGCCAACACACTGATCATCAACAATAATCCACCAAGTACACCTAGTATATATTGAGTCTTATCAATCAAGCATGACATCACGAATTGAGCACCACAAGAACCACCAAGCCTCTTCATTTACTAAGTTCCTTGAGTGAAACTACAATAAGGAACTAACACAATAACCCAATAATGATCGAGATCATATCCTTTCAAGCAAGTGCTCAAAATCCAAGGCTACCCTAGTATCTTTTTTCCTTGTACTATTTATGCTGATTAGCTTTATGTTGTTGTTAATTTTTGTTTTTGTGAAAGTGACAAGCCACTAAATATTTTATTATCAATATTAAAAGTTCTAGTTCAAGATTCATGAGGGAAAAAACTTGAAAGAAAAACTCCAATTCCTACCAAATAAAAATAGAAAATACATAATAACATTTCCAACAAAATGAGCATGAAATTTAAGGACCATGAATGGGCTAAAGGTAAAGATATATATATATTGATGGGGACACAACCCAAGAACAGAATGGACACAATAGAAAAGGGAAATTGTATTAACTGAAAAATAAGCTAGTACATTCAGTACAGAGAAAATAAACTTCAAAACATGCCCTAAGGGCTTACAATAGCATAAATGTGGAGATAATTTCTCCTTTCAGTACCTCCTCTCAAACTCCACTCTGAACTGCTTTTAACAATGCCATAAATCTCCTTAAATAGACCCCAGAGGGTTAAGGACTAGGAGTACATTCTAGAAAGTGCTAGTAGGCATCCACCGACCAAATAGAAGGTTCCAGAAGCTACGTTAGAAGTCGATGCAAATCTAGAAGAATCTAGAAATGGTAAGCGAACTTTCGGGAGGCATAACTTCTGCACCGTAGCTCCGATTGACGAATCATTTACATTTTCGAAAAGCTCTCAAAGCGCTCTATAGCCCTATGGACAAGCCTCACTTGTCCCCCATTTTTTGGCCCTTTTCAAGGTAATTTAATGCCCCTAACCTGACTTTGAAGCATTCTTAAGAGGTCTCCACAACCCAAAAAATTGCAATAACTCTCAAACCGTGGGGCCTTTTGACCTAATTCTTTTTTTGGAATGCTCTAAATTACAATTACATACATCTAGCCAATTTACACCTCCTAGTTCACCAAAATGATGGCTCAATTACATACTCCTATTTTTTAAGGATTTACAAAAACACTGATAGTGGAACTGTGAGAGTTGGAACCTTTATTTGACCCAAATGGGTATCCAAAAATGAAAACACATGAAACAGAAACTAAGTCTAAGTATTTTTTTTTTGGGTGACATAGGATTGCCCTTATACCTCTGGATGCTCCTGCATCTGACACCCAGGGTAGATTAAAAAGTGACCCTGTCACTTTATGAATGGTAGAGGAAATCCCAAATGGGAAACCTCAGCTGCTGAAATCCAAGTTGAGTCCTCGATTGGTCGTCCTTTCCATTTGACCAAATACTCTTCATACTACCTGTTTTTGGTACTCCTACCCACACGATGATCTAGAATGTCTTCTATCTCCTCCTTCTTAGAAGCACGAATTGGACATGGCTCTAACACCCTCTCCTCATCTGTACCATCATCATGATACTCTGTTAAATCTGCAATCTTGAAAATGGGAGAAATGTGAATACCATCTGGTAGCTCTACTTCATATGCATTTCCTGAGTCATGTTTCTTCAAAATTTTGCATGGGCCAAATTTCTTCATTTTCAGCTTGTTGTAAGTACCGGCTGGAAATAATTTTTTTCATAAGTGCGCCATGACTAGATCCCCTACTTGGAATTCCTTATGTCTTCTCCTTTGATCAGCCCTAGCTTTATACTCTTGATTCATCTTGGTAATGTGTGCTTGAACCTCCTTGTGTAGACGCTTGATATGTTCAGAAAATTCCTCAACTTCAACACTTATGCTCTCCCCTTGTTCTATCTTCCTCAGCTCTGGTGTAGTCCTTGGGCTACTCCCATATACAATTTGGAATGGTGATTTTTCAGTACTCCTATTTATAGAGTTATTATAAGCAAACTCTACCTGTGGTAGAATCAAATCCCATCCCTTGGGCTTATCCCCAACTAAACATCTCAGCAAATTGCCTAGACTTCTGTTTACCACTTCTGTTTGGCCGTCAGTTTGTGGGTGATGCATGGAACTGAATTTCAAGTCTATTCTCAAATTTTTCCATAATGTCCTCCAAAAACACCCCACAAATTTAGTATCTCTGTTAGAAACTATGCTCCTTGGAAGACCATGTAGTCTTACCACCTGTTTGAAAAACAAGTCTAAAATATGGATAGCATCACGAGTTGTGTGGCATGGAATGAAATGTGCCATTTTGGAGAACCTATCAACCACCATGAATACTGAGTCATTACCCCTTTGCTTCCTTGGCAATCCAAGAACAAAATCCATACTTATGTCCTCCCATGGCCTTGATGGAACCGAGAATGGTTGATATAGGCTAGTATTGTGACTAAACCCCTTGGCAACTTGACAAACTTGGCAACTTTGTACAAACTTCTTCACATCCTGTAAAATTTGAGGCCAAGAATAATGTTCTCTAAGAATGGCAATGGTCTTATCTCGACCAAAATGTCCTACCATCTCTCCGCTGTGTTTCTCCTTAATCAGATTTTCCCTCATGGAACTTCTTGGAATGTACAATTGACTACCCTTGAACAACATGCCATCCTAAATCAAATAGTCTAACCACTTGGTTCTATCTACAACAATAGGCTCTTTACAAGCTTTCCATGCTTCAGCAAAATCAAGATCCTCAGGGTACAAATTCTTGAGTTCATCAAACCTAACTACTTCAACCTACATTACTATAAGAAACAACTATCTCCTACTTAGTGCATCTACAACCCTATTAGATTTTTCACTTCTATGCTTCAACACAAATGTATAGCTCTGCAAGAACTCTACCCACTTCATATGCCTCTGATTCAATTTACCTTGGCTATTTAGGTAATATAATGCCCGATGATCAATATAAAAAACAAATTCCTTTGGCAATAAATAATGCCTCCATTTCTTTAAGGCCTGAACTATTGCATAGAACTCTTGATCATAAACATAATACTTCTTCTTTGCATCATTCAATTTTTCACTAAAATATGCAATAGGCTTACCTTCTTGGCTTAATACAGCCCCAATAGTGCTGCCACTGGAATCAGAATCTACCTAGAAAACCTTTCTAAAATTTGGAAGTGCCAACACAGGCTATTTTGTTACCTTCTTCTTCAGCAATTCAAAACTTCTCGTAGTTGTTACAGTCCATTTGAACTCTTTTCTATCCCCTCTTGTTGTATCAGTTAGGGTGCACATATGCCACTAAAATTCTTAATAAACTTTCTGTAAAAACTAACTAGACCATGAAATGATCTTACCTCAGTAGCAGTCCTTGGAGTAGGCCATTCCAAGATGGCTTTTACCTTCTCTGGATCCATTTTGAGACCTTCAGGTGATATAACAAACCCCAAATAGACTAACTCCATTTTTGCAAAGATACACTTCTTTAGATTAATTAATAGTTTCTCTTCCCTTAGCCTTTTAAGGACACTATGAGTATGCAGTAAATGTTCTTCCAAAATCTTGCTGAAAATGAAAATATCATCCAAATAAATAATAACAAATTTTCCCAAGAACTTCTTAAGTACCTCATTCATGAGCCGCATGAAGGTGCTTGGGGTGTTTGTCAATCCAAAGGGCATGACTAACCACTCATAAAGACCCTCCTTGGTCTTGAAGGCTATTTTGCACTCATCTCCTTCTCGAATCCGTATCTGGTGATAACCACTCTTCAGATCTATCTTTGTGAAGTATTGAACTCCACTCAAGAAGTCCATAAGATCATCCATCCTTGGCAAAGGAAACCAGTACTTGATGGTGATCCTATTTATTGCTCGAGAATCTGTACACATCCTCCACTCTCCATCCTTCTTTGGTGTGAGTATTATAGGTACTACACATGGACTCAGGCTCTCTTGAATCAAGCCCTTCCTCAACAGCTCCTGAACCTATCTATTTAGCTCCTTTGTTTCAGTAGGAGTCATCCTGTGAGCAGCCTTGTTAGGAAAAATAGCTCCTGGAAGCATATCTATCTGATGACTGATTTGCCTTATTGGTGGCAATCCATTTAGAACATTACCAGAGATAATATCTCCAAATTCCCCTAGTCAAGTGGTATTTCACTACTACCTTCTTTATCTTTCCTAGGAATCAAAGCATAGCACATATGCTAATGTTTCATGCCATCTAAAAACTTCCTTCCATCAACAACACAAATCCTAGCACTGCTACATACCATTTCACCTTCCCTTTTTATGGGCTTCAATTTGTGGTGAACTCCATCCTTTGTTAGAGAGTATGTGTTTGCATGTCCATCATGTACTGCATGTCTATCAAACTGCCATGGTCTACCCAACAATAGATGGCAAACATCCATCGAAATAACATCACAGAGAACTTCATCATGGTAACTCCCAATTTTGAATTTCACTAAACATTTTTCACTTACCAGGACCTTATGATCATCTTTTACCCAAGCAATCCAATAGGGCTAGGGATGTTTCTCCCTCTTGAGCTTCAGCTTAGAGACCATCTCTTTTGATACCAAGTTATCAGTGCTACCACCATCAATGATCACATCACAACATTTATTCTCACACTTGCATCTGGTACGGAACAAACTCCTCCGTTGTCCTGGTTCAATCTCACCACTTAGTAGGACTCTTTCATTTACCAAGATCTCTCCTCTTTTTGCATCCTCTGAATGTGATGATTGTGCATCCTCATCCACATGAGCAACCCTATCTTGGCCCTCAACTATCCTATCTGTCCTTCCTTTTCATTGAGGGCATTCAAAGGCATGATGACCTTCTTCATTGCAATGGAAATAGGTACCATGAAAGCCTCATCTTCCTCTCTGATTTTCAAAGTCTTGATCATGGGAGCGGTTGAAACCCTCATTCCTCTGGTTCCTACTAGTACCCACATCTTCATTTTTCTTTTGGGTTTCATTACGGCCTCCAAATGATCTACTACTTCCCCTTCCTCCTTGACCGCGCCCTCTTTGTCTTCCTTCAAACCTTTTATTCAGATTCTCTTCAACTCGTAGGGAAAACTGGTATGCCTCTTCAACACTGGTCATTCTTACTAGACTTAATTCCTCCTGGATGCTAGGTCGCAACCCACTGATATAACGAGCAACCTTCTCCTTATTTTCTTCTGCATGCCTCACTCTAATCAAGAGCTAGTAAAATTCCTCTATATATTCTTGGACTGATCTTCCTGCTTGCTTTAACCCATGCATCTTCTTAAACAAATCAAGCTCGTAGTCCACAGGAATGAACTGCTTCTTCAATTTGTCCACCATGCAATCCCATCTTGTGATCTTCTCCTTTTCTCTTCTATTTCTTTCCAATTGAATCTCTTGCCACCAAATTTTGGCATGGCCTTTGCAAACTCAACCCTATCTTGGTCCTTGATATCCTCATACTCAAAGTATTCTTCCAATTCATTGATCCAATCGATCAACTCATCTGGTTTCAGATTTCCTCAAAATAAACCCACTTCAATTGTAGGTCTTTTCCCAAACTTAGTAATGGCCCTAAAAAGCCTTTCCTCTGCATGATTTAGAACTTCCCTATCAAATTCCCCTTCTAGTCCAACTTCATCTTCTTCGTTGCCATCTTCACTTTCATCACCTATGACCACAGTTGCCCCTCTATGGAGCTCCCCCTGCAATGCTTGTACCTACCTTTGGTGGGCTCTAACCTCCTTAGGATTAATAGCTCTGGCCCTTCTGCCATGCTCTCTTCATGGAGACATCTTCTTAACTCAAACCCACAACCACATAGTCCTGGTGCAAACTGCCTCACAGTCGGCGCTCTATCTACAGACTTAGGAGAACCCGCTCTGATACCACTTGATGGGGACACAACCCAAGAATAGAATGGACACAACAGAAAAGGGATATTTTATTAATTGAAAAATAAGATAGTACATTCAGTACAGAGCAAATAAACTTCAAAACATGCCCTAAGGGCTTACAATAGCATAAATGTGGAGATAATTTCTCCTTTTAGTATCTCCTCTCAAACTCCACTCCGAACTGCCTTTTACAATGCCAGAAATCTCCTTAAATAGACCCCAAAGGGTTAAAGACTAAGGGTATATTCTAGAAAGTGCTAGTAGGCATGCACCGACCAAATAGAAGGTTCTAGAAGTTGCGTTAGAAGTCGACACAAATCTAGAAGAATCTAGAAATGGTAACCGAACTTCTAGGAGGCATAACTTTTGAACCGTAGCTCCGATTGACAAACCATTTACATTTCTGGAAATCTTTCAAAGTTCTTTATAGCCCTATGGACAAGCCTCACTCATTCCTCATTTTTTGGCCCTTTTTAAGGTCATTTAATGCCCCTAACCTGACTTTGAAGCATTCTTAGGAGGTCTCCACAACCAGAAAAATTGCAATAACTGTCAAACCGTGGGGCCTTTTGACATGATTATTTTTTTGGAATGCTCTAAATTACAATTACATTCATCTATCCAATTTACACCTCCTAGTTCACCAAAATGATGGCTCAATTACATAATCCTATTTTTTCGGGATTTACACGAACACTGATATCATGTATATCTAATTTGCATCCAAGAAACTAAAAAAGAACCATTAGTGGATGAAATACACATAAAAAGAGTAACAAAATGATCTTGATGATAACCGATCAAAATATTTCAAGCCAAGAATAGTACATCTTGAACTACTAACCACCAAAAATAATAGAACCTTAAAAGAAACTAGAATCATGATGGTAAATGAGGCCAAGTTACTATGAACATACCCTCCTATAGAATACAATTTTTCTATGAGCCAAAATACAAAGACAATTCATTGAAAAAAAAGCAACCTACAAAGAGAGAAGCCAACTTGGGTCCAAAAATTGAAAAAAAATTCAAATTATATGATGTATCTGTGTCACTACATAGAACGGTTGGGAGGGAAAATGGGGATAAACCCAAACAAAAAAATGTTATGGGGTGAAAAAGATTTGATCAGTGGTCATGATATATTCCTCCATGGGGGAAAAACTACCATAGTCTTTAACCTTTGTGACTCTGAATCCAACAAAATCCTCTACCAAACTGTAATGATCATATTCAAAAATATAGATGGAGAGAAATCACTAGGAGAAAAAGAGGCATGCCTTGAAGCATGAAAAGATATACCAACATCACCATAAACACCCAAGCATGCAAAAGGTGGAGAGTGATTTGAGTGGACAAGAAATGTTAGAACTATGCACAACTTCTCAAAAGCACTTCAATGACATTCCAATAGGAAATCCCTACCCACATATTACATTGCATCTTGAAGAGGGAAAACATGTCAATCCCGAATAGGCTTTTTTAAACTACTCAATATGTTTCTATAACTCTATCTATATGTAAGTGGCTCACATAGAAAAATTCTAGCCACCCAAGCCTCTCCAATTTAGAGACTATATTGCTTGACAAGTTCTAGTAAATTAACATTGACATGATTTGTGGGCATATAATGAACACATAAATTTCTCCTAGAATTACCCAAATTTGCACAATATCCATAATATGTGAGAGGAAAATGGAAACTAGCTATGATGGGAAAATGAACCCACATTTCATTGGGGAGAGAATTTCCTTACCAAGAATAAATTAAACTACCTAAAAGTAGATTGGATAGAAAATGATGAATGGCTAAGACACTTTTATGTCTGACAAAGCTTATATGTTTTGGTAGTCGAGGGCTATGGTTATCTTCTATCCAATTCTATTTCATGAGGTCTAGTGCATCATATTTCTTTACCTAAGATGATCACTTAGCTGGCTAATGGCCATTTTGTAGATGATTTTTTCCTCATGTTGATTGAGGATGAGAATATTGCTAATGCTTTGCAGTGTTAAGATAGTTTTTGTCTTCATGTTTGGATATCCAATGGAACAAAAGCCTTTACTATTGAAAATATTTTTTGCCAAGCCCTAGATAGTTGTAACAATTTGGATGGAAATGGATCCAACATGGTGAAAATTTTAAATTCTTGGGCATTCTCTTTTCTTTTCAAGAATCTCCTATGGAGTTGTGGAATGTTGTGCTTTCTTGAATTGAGAAGAAGCTAGAATATTGGATCACTAAGCCCCTTTCATGTGTGGAGAAGTTTCAAATATGCTCCAAAGTGCTTGTTGCTATTCATGTATGTTATTCTTCTTGTTGGGTTACCTCCAGAGCCTTGTACCTTAAGCTTGAATGTCTTCTTAGGGATTTTCTCTAGGCCTCTGATGTTGTGCATCATGGCTTTCATAGAGTTGCCTGGGAATTTTGTTGTTTACCCAAGGATTCTAGTGTTCTTGGCTTTCTTTCAACTCACAAGTAGGGGATAGTCATCTATGTCAAGTGGGTCATATGGGCTCTCACTAGTGATGAGGCCTAGAATTTTTTTTTCGACACTAAATTTCTTTAGGTTTTCTATTTAACCAACTATCCTAGAAGGGGATCAATTTTCAAACCCTTCTTGTGACTTATGAAGCTATTTAGATTTAGGGCACTTTTTTTGCTAAGAGCATTTGGAAATCCTAGGAAGCCATCAATGATGAACCAAAAAAACCTTTGGCAGTTTCCTTGTTTGCCACTCAAAGTGTGCCTTTAGCCAAGATTCAAGGAGTCAATACTTTGCATTTATTTTTTAGGGGTATTAAAACACCCAAAGATTTATTCTCCAAGGTTATAATGAGCCTTTTCTCATTGGAGGATTTACAAGTGTAGTTTAGGCTTATCCATCTAGATTGACAGACAATTGATCTTTTAGTTTCTGTAGTTCCTCCCAACTTGTCACACAAGCTTGGAATTCATTCATCCTACCCTTGGTGGAAAGAATGGAAGTGGTACCCTGCCAGTCCAATGACTAGTTACAAGCCTAGGCTAGGGTATTGGTGGCTAGTGCCCCATCTTCAGATGATTGATATAGTGAACTAGTGTTGGCATTTGCATTCCTCACATAAGACTTGGAGTCTTTGATTTTCTACTATCTAGTAGACCATCACAGAGCCAAATATTTCTCACTTCACCTAGTGTCTCCTTTTCTAGGGTTTGCCTTTGGGTCCTTGGCTCTGACATCTAGGAGTTCATGATCTTAGATGTCCTTTTTATGGCTAGACTAAAAGCTTTCTACATATTTTTTGGTTTTGCATAAGAGCTCAAAATTACTGGCTCTGGATTTTTTAATTTTTTTGGGCCTTTTCATCTAGAAGCCTTTACTTGGCATATGGTGGTTTTGGGTGATGCTGCTAGACTTCCTTTTAGATATGCCCAGATTTGGCATGTTTTTGGAATGGAGATATTGTTTACAATCTAGAAAGATTACAATGTCATTTTATTCTCTCACAACTTTCTTGATATTTATGTTGCAATGTACTCTAAATCACATATATGTAATTATGTCATGATGCAGATTCAAGTAGACACTAACAAAATTGCACTAGAAGTGGCTCATCTATAGGAGCTACTTACTCACTAGGGAAATGGCCCTTGTATGGTTGCCTGAGTATCTCCAGATGCTTTATCCCATGATCGTACTCCTCCTTGTGGTCATCGGTGAGGCCAAAGAGGTTCTACTCGTTGCTTGCACACTCTGAGGTCATAGCCTCATCCTTGATCTACTAGTGGTGGCTTTCATGGTTGTTTCCACCCAACCTCACCTCCTCAGAGGATAGGTCTGTGTTAGTCCCTAGTGGCTTCCCCTATAATTGATAATGCGGGTTGGCCATCTTCTCATTGCAACTCCAAGTGGGCTTTCATGAATCTAGACTTAGCCATTTCTCCTTTGAGGGAAGAGGAAGATAAAGGCAACGATGTTGATAAAGATGTTGCTACAACTAATGGTAGGGCTTCCCCTTAGATAACCAATAATCTGGTGAATGCATAAAGTTGGGTCACAATTCCATGGAAGTCAAATCCGTAGAATGAGACCTCTTAGAAATAGGTACTTGATTTTAAAAAATAGGCACCCATTTTTGGCTTGGGTAGCCAATCCTATATTTTAAAAATGGGCACCCATTTTTTAAAATTGGGTACCATATTTTAAAAAGTAAAAAATGGGTACCCATTTTTTAAAAGGGGATTTTACAAGCCACTTTTAGTTTTTCAAAACAAGTACCCATTTTTCAAAATTCAAATAATGGGTGCCCATTTCTTACAACATGAGGTAGGATTTTTTTTCTTGCCTCAAATTTTGGTTTGCGATAGGCTTGGTGAGACCTAGCCTATGCCTTGGCCTCTCAAGATTTGGCTAAGGCATTAAACTAACAAATTCGTGCCTTGCCATATTTTTTAGAGGGTCTTCTCAATCAAATTTTTTTACAAAACAAAAACCCATTAGAGCTCTCACTGTCCTAATTTTAGAAATATAATTTTTTATAGTGTTATGATTTTATTTACTATTTTTATATTATTTTTTAATTAAAGGTGGTACCTAAATGTAAAATAGCAATTTTCACTAAAACTTTAATAACTTTTTTATTTTATAATTTTTCTTAAGTTAATTTATATGTCATCAATCTACATTCAATTCTTTTGAAGTTTTAAAAAACAATTGAAAAAAGTTAAATTTTGATCAAATTATGGTGTCTATATATAAGATATTTTAAAATTTACCTTTATAGCCAATTTAAAATTAATAATAATAAAATATTCATTAAAAAATTCAAGAAAAATATTTTCATCAATCTTTGGTGTGTCAGGTAACTCCATTTAAAAGGATTCACAAAAATTCATTTATTTATGTCAAATTATGGTGTCCATACACGAGCATGGTATGGTCTTGAAACAAGCATTTTGATAAAGTGGTTTTTACAGATCCATAACAAAAAGTAATCTATCATATTGGTATACAAATAAGTTACATATTCAAAAGGAAGATCTTAGACACTACAATTTTTATTTCTGAAGTTTTTTAATTTTTAATCTCTAAATGGCTCAGATTTTGGCATCAATTGACAGAATATTTCAAAAACAAGAAAAACAATTCCACTTTTTGGCCAAAAGTGAGACCGAACTTCTTGCATTGACCCAACCCCAAGGACTTCTAGGGTTTTAATGATAAAGACCCTCCTTCAGCTAGCAGTGCTCTTGTAGGTTGAAGTTTTTATTTCTACTTATGTATTTTTTTCGATGAATAGTTGATGTCCAGCCTTGGGAGATTTAAAATCACAAGGTCATCTTGTATCCCCCAGGCCCTTTTTTGTGAATATGTATCTTTAAATTTTAATTAATGGAAAAGGTATATTCATAAAAAAAATGGTCCTTCCCATTTTGTGAATTGGAATCTAATTCAATAATATTTAGGGTAATATTCCATATTTAGAACTTGCGCATAAATGATGGAGATGACAAAAAAATGACTGTAAGGTCTAGAAAAATGACAGAGCAAAATAAAAAATTGACTATAAGGGCCAAACATATGGGTAGTAGCTATCCATCCATGAAATTCATGGGATGGATAAGCCATGGGATACTATGGTCCATGCATCTTATATTTATTTCTTTCCTTTCCTTTTGTTAGTACCTTTTGCTTGAGTTCTACAAATAGAATTTTATTTTTTTGCTAGTACTATTTATCTAATGCTATAACCTACTTTTCATTGCAAATGACACAACTTTTATTACTTTTTAACTTAAAACTATATAATCTTCATAAAATAAATTTGCTAAATATATTGTTTTAATTATGTAAATAATTTGGTATTTTTAAATAATTAATTACTATGTTGTTATTATATATAATATTAAAATCATAATATATTTGAATGATATGATTTTTTTGGATGAATAGTCCTTCTCTATTAATAAAATATTATTTTAAGTTACATATTCCCAAAAAAAGGGTTGGGGATACAAGATCACCCTATGTAAGTTCAAACGGCATGAGATTGCAAACTCATCTATGCATTAATAAATCATATAAAGCCCAAAGAGTGAATTACAAACACCAAAAGATAACACAACAATACAAAATCCCTTAGGCTACAAGGGCAAAACTAGTCGAGGGAGGATCTCTAGCATTAGAACCCCATACATCGACAGGGTTAAGAGGTGGCTCGGGAGGAGCCCACCCATCATCAATAGTATGAGGAGCATATTTTTTCCCCTCTAGCTTGGGAGGAGAGAAAACTAAATCTAGCAAAGGGAGGGACCACTTAGGGTTTTAGCTAGAGAAAAGACACCCAAAATTAGGAGCAACTAGAGGAGCCACTGGGGATAACCTAAGCTAGACCACCAAGGAGGCAAGGTTGAGAAATGATGACCATTGAATACACTACAAGGGAAACAATATGGAGGCTATGACCTTAGGGTGTTTGAGCAGCAAGAAAAACCCCACCAGTAGCAGTGAGGTATCGTAAGGTCTCCGAAAAGAGTTTTAGGTGACACCATGACCACCATGTAGGTAGGATTACCCTAGTGAGAAAGAAGATCATAAAGTCGGGCCACCTCCAAAGCCACGTTATCAATTTGTACTCAGTTTTGCATCATTAAATTGATAGAAATATATGCTTTAGCATACATAGAAACATTTATATAAAGAAACTTGTGAGAGAATAAAAGAATATTTTGATCTTGCCATAGAGTAAAAAAATGGTCCACTTGGAAAGCATGTCAAATCTTGGGCAAGTCTCCCAACACAACCATGTGCCAAGACATGGCCGTAAGGTGAAATAGATTGATAAAGTCATGAATCTAGTGCCAATAATGATGGGTATGCATACAAAACCGAAAAATATGTAAAAAACTTTCTAGCTACCCTCAAAAAGGACATCTAGGCTTAGGAACACCCAAATAATGGAGTTGAGGGCCTAGAAAAATGTTGGCATCATGTTGTATTTGTCATTAGTGACAACACTTATTCAATTATGAATGGTTACCGAAATCATCACTCAATCTATAGTTTATACCAATTATTTAGTGGTTACCTAGTAAGTTCATCAATTAAGTAGTTCATGTCGAGTATTCCTGAAGCTATCGAATGATTATGCAGTCCAGTACTGTTTATAGAGTTTATAGTGTTCACCAACCAGATAGTGGTTACCGAGCTTCATAGTGTTTACCCAGTCATCAATTTGTATGATGAGAAGCCAATGTTTACTGAGTGAAGGATGTGTAGTGTTTACCGAGTGAAAGCAAGGTAAATGAAGGATTTAGTATCTATCGAGTGACACTATATGTACCAAGTCTCCAATGGTTACCAAGTTTAAAGCTACATTGTTTGATTAGTATGGATCAAGCTTCTACTTCTACCAAGTGCGTGATGATGTCGAGTAATGCAGTAGATGCCAAGTATTAGAAGTTCACCAAGTCAACTTTCAAAACTCGAGTTTCTACTATTTGGTAGACTCAGTAATATTTTTTTTACTTTTTTTTTAGCCGACCTTGTAATTGTAAATATGGTATATATGTAATGTGTTGTATCATTTTCATTATATTGATAAAGGTATAAAACAATGGATAGGTAATGTTTTGAGAAGAGTGAATGCGAATCAGTAGCAGAGCAGAGTATTCAACAAGTTGTACAAGGAGTAGTAAAGATATATCAATCACAAGAGGTGATCTATACTTCAAGGATATAATAAGCAATCAAGTTATAAGTCAAGATCTACTATTTCACCCTAATAGGTGAATCAATTTTTTAAATCCTTTAACAAGGTAGACTTAACAATCTTTGTTTAAATCTCCTAATAGAGTGCATACTTCATTGTATGTTTGTAAAACCTCTAACAAGGTGGATCTAGCAGTCCAAATTTCTCTTAAGAGGGCAGATAATTAGATGTGGTCAATGTAAGGCCTAACAGGTCAAATTTATACTATATTATTGAAGTTTTGTGGGTATCATCCCCACACTAGTTTTACTCTGTACTTGGAAGGTTTCAAGGTCACCAAAATACTGTGTTCATGTGTTATGAATGCTTATCTTTTCTCATGCATGTAGTAGATTAGATGAATGAATGATGAATGATTCATATTGTTAAGTGCTAAATTGATTTAAATATTTTAAGGCTACTAATTTACCCCTCCCCTCTAAGTAACCTAGCTAGTCTTCACTATTTTCAACAATTGGTATCAGAGCATTGTGGTTCTCATGATAAAGTTTGACAACTTGAGCAAAGATCAAGGAAAATGGAGATATTCAAACTTGACAAAGCTATTGATAATGAGAAGCTAGATCTAGAGATGGCCATAGCCCAACTCAAGGAAGCAAAAGAGCATCTTTCCCAATCCCTGAAAAGAATTAAGGAACTTGCAAAACAAATGAATGACCACGAGTATGTTGAAGAAAAGATTGAAGATTTTTTCCCTTCAAGTAGTTTAGATGAAGCAAATGAGGCAATCAAAGAAATCCTTGAAAAGAATGGCTCCCTACAAGAAGAGGTAAGAAAATTGAAAAGAGAACAATAAATTCAGTCAATAAGAATGTGTGAAATCTTGGAACAAAGGAATAAGGCTAATGAAGACTTGGAAACAAGAAACAATGCAAATCAAAATCAATCCCTTAAGAAATAAAGTCTTATAAATCATCTCTCCAATGCAAATGAGGAAATCATAAATTTGAGATCTGAAAATGAAAGTTTAAGGAATGATTTAATCACAAAAAGACAAATCAATGAAAGATTGAAAGCTGATCTAATCTCTGAAAAATAATTCAATGAAAGGATGATGAAATCTCAAGTAGACATGGATCAATTGAATCAAGAAAGTGAGCAGAATCTTGATGGGTAAAAAGGTAAAGTAGGACATGGATACAAAGAAGAAGCCGAATCTTCCAAGCAAGGTGCCCAAAGGAATCAAAAACCTACTTGGAATCACTATGGTAAGTTAGGTCATACATCAAACAAATGTTGGAGCAATGGAAAGGAAAAATTCAATGGAAAATGCTATAATTGCAATCAACATGGTCATAAAGCTAATGAATGCAAGGAGAAACCAAAATTTAAAGGTAAATGCCAAAAATGCAAGAAACCAGGTCACAAGACATTTGAATTCAGATCTTAACCATTCAATCTAGCTGAACAAATTGTCAAAGCAATATTTGATTGGGACTACAAAACTTGGTGTAGATGTCACTATTGTGGAGAATATGGACACATTGGCATAGACTATACAAGGCATCACTTGAGAAAGAGGGATACAATAGTAAGATGTTATACATGAACTAAACTTGGTCATATAGCTAAAAACTACATGAATATAGGAAGAGTTGAAGATGAAAAGAAAGCTAAAGGTAATAAGATTAGAAAGCATATGAGACAATAGTGGATTCCCAAATCTACTGAAAAAAATAATTCAAATGATGGCCATGTCACTCAAGAAGTGGGTAGCTCCACCATTTCCAATTAGATTGATGTAGAAGGAACTAGAATTGTATCTTCAAGCTGCCCTAGGAAATTAGCAATGGAAAGAGGAAGATAACCAAGATGAAAACTACAAGTGGCCCTCTTATGCTTACCTAGGGAAAAGGAGAGGAAGAAGAAGAAGAAGAAGAAGAAGAAGAAGAAGAATAGGACTATAAGAAGGAGGCAGAGCCATCAAAGAAGAAGGGTAGGATAATCATTACCAAACCACCCAAGGCTTCCACAACTATATTCACAAGAATATCAAAGAAGAAAAGTGGGACTAAAGTTGTGCTCATCAAGCCCCCACTTACCTTCTAGGAAATATTAAAACAAATGGAAGGAGTAGGCATCACAAACTTCAAAGCCTTAATGTTTGAGACTAGAATTGATGCTAAGAAGATGCAAATTAAGGAGTTAATGCTCAACAAGGTGGGAAAATGGAAATATTCCTTGGATTAGATTGGCCCATAGATTTTAAATGAATTGTTGGCAAGATTGTAGCCAAGGTGGGAATTAGCTATATAGATAGAAAAAGACATATATGAGCAATCTTTGAGGATGTTACTACCTAATCTTACTACTATAGAAGGTAAGGTAGTAATGAGAAACAATGAAGGTAAAATGATGATTATATTCCATACATGTTTGATTTTGATCAAAGACATTGAGCATGTTGTTATAGATGCAACAAACATGTGGAAGAACATATATCATTTGCACAAGCCCAGTGAAGATCCAGTGGAAATCAAGGATAATGATGATGACAGTGATGATGATGAAGAAGATAAGAATCCATGTGTTACCAGTGATGTTGGGGAATGTCAAGAATTGATGAAGGATGATGAAGAGAAAGAGGAAGAAGCTAAAGAGGAAGACAAGGAAGAAGATGAAGAAAGTGATCCAATAAGAATTGTAACACAAGTCATTGCCTCTCTTCCTCATTCTCCACCTAAAACTACTACATCATCAGGATTGGAGATAGCTTCAACAAGTATGATTGCAACTACCTTAGATATATCATTTGCACAATCATTATTTACTACCTCATAGCTCTAGGTATCTACAATGGAAGTACCTACCACTTCATCTACCGAGCTGGAACCCTCTTCATTAGCTCTCAAGTCATCTACTTCGATAGTGTGTTCTACATCCAGTTCTACATTTGTGGCAACTTCATTAGCAACATGTACAATAAGTGTCCCATCATGTTCTACAATTTTGTCTACTATAGTTTTAATAGCATCAATTTTTGTTCCAGTCAATTCATCTATTGTAAGTACTCTAGTTTTTGCTCCACCTATTGCTATTTCATTTTTGGGAAGCACATCACTTTTGGATATAGTTAGTACATCTTTTAGTTTTCCTTCAGTTGAACCCATTCAAGTTTTTACTGCAAGTCTAGCAATTTCTACAATTGTTTCCATTTCTAAATCCAAGGATGTAAGCTCAGAAGTAAAACCAATGACTCCTCTAAAACTTCTACTTACTAGTAAGGAAATTGATGAAGACATTGATTTGGACAACAAAATTGTTATTCCTAGGTTGGATCTGGACACTACCATACTTGATGAAATGAGACTAGTCAGTCAGCTTTTGGAGCAAAAGGCAAGGCAGAAATAGCTAAGAGCTAAAAGAGATAAAGATTTTACAATAATTAAAAATGCTAAGAATATAATATTAGAGGCTATAGGTGTTGATGTGGATTCATCGCAACACATTTTGTTACAATTGGAAGAAGCTGTAAATAAGTTCAATGAAGATACATCTGGCCAAGAAAAGCTTATTGAGAAGGTAGAGAAGAAGTTTGATAATAAGGTGCTTGAGCACATTGCCCAACACATTTCTATAAACTAAGTAGAGTTATCTACAATTTTGAGTAATCTTGAACATTCTTTTTCCAATGTAACATCACTTTTTGCCAAGTTGTGTGATGTTATCAAGTTTACAAAGGACATAAAGGAAAAAATCAATAAGATTGATGTGGATATGAAGGCTAGTGCTCAAAAAATTTAGCTTGACCCTGGTTCAAGCTCAAAACATCACATAAAGGTGAGAATTTTGTTAGATATGTAGGCATAATTACTAAGAGAGGAAGCCAAGATTAGATCCACACTGATAGATATCCAGAATATTATCCTTCCAGTTATGGACACAATGAAAAAGCACATTTCATATTCAAAGACATTGGTCTAGGATAACAATTTTTCTATAGAAGATCATATGATTGAACTTTCTATAGAAGCTCAAGTGGCACTCTCCACCTTCAAAATTTTTCAAGACAACTAGGATAAGACATTGGCTCTTATTCTCAAGATACACTCTAAATTTCTCTCACATTTTGGTGTCTCTATTTGAATATATATCTTTGAAATTATTTTCAAAAAGGGGGAGTAAGAGATGATAAGAGACTTGTGAAGGTAATAAGGGAGAAAATAGATTGATATATGTATAGAGAGAGAGAGACTATATATATACTATGCCATATGTATAGGGGAGATATGTGAGATAAGTGAAAAATGTATATACAGTATCTTTACAAAGATGAATTTTGGAGAATAAAAAATGAGTATGTCAAGTATACATAAGTCTTGGTTCATAAGTGTTTTTCACACTAATTCCAAAGGGGAGATTGTTGGCATCATGTTGTATTTGTCATTAGTGACAAAACTTATGCAATTCTAAATGGTTACCAAACTCATCACTTAGTCTATAGTTTATATTGAGCATTCAGTGGTTACCTAGTAAGTTCATTAGTAAAGTAGTTCACACTAAGAATTCCTAAAGCTACTAAATGTGTATGAAGTCTAGCAGTGTTTACCAAGCTTATAGTGTTCATCAAGAAGATAGTGGTCACCAAGCTTCACAATGTTTACCAAGTCATTAGTTTGTGTGATGAGAAGCCAATATTTACTAAGTGATGGATGTGTAGTGTTTATTGAGTGAAAGCAATGTAAATGAAGGATTCAGTATCTACCCAGTCTCTAATGGTCATTGAGTTCAAAGCTATATTGTGTGATTAGTATGTACCAAGCTTCTACTTCTACCGAGTGCATGATGATGTTGAGTAATGTAGTGGACTCTAAGTATCAAAAGTTCATCAAGTCAGCATTCAGAACCCAAGTTTCTACTATTTGGCTGACTCAATAATATTTTGTTTACTTATGTTTTAGCTAACCTTGTAATTGTAAATATTGGAATGGTACATATGTAATGTATTGTATCATTTGCAATATATTGATAAAGGTATCAAGAAATGGATATGTAATGTTTTGAGAAGAGTGAATGCAAATCAGCAGTAGAGTAGAGTATTCAACAAGGTCTACAAGGAGTAGTAAAAAAATATCAATCACCAGAGGTGATCTGTACTTCAAGGATCTAATCAGCAATCAAGTTGTAAGTCAAGATCTACTATTTCATCCTAACAAGTGAATCAGTTTTCTAAATCCTTTAACAGGGTAGAATTAATAATCTTTTTTTAAATCTCCTAACAGAGTGCATACTTCATTATATATTTGTAAATCCTCTAACAAGGTGGATCTAGTAGTCCAAATTGCTCTTAACAGGGTAGATCATTAGAAGTGGTCAATGTAAGGCCTAACTGGACAACTTTATATTGTAGTAATGATGTTTTGTGGATATCATCCCCACCCCAATTTTACTTTCTATTTGGAAGGTTTCTAGGTCACCAAAATACTATGTTCATGTGTTATTAATGTTTATCTTTTCTCATGCATGTAGTAGATTAGATGAATGAATGGTGAATGATTTATATTGTTAAGTGCTAAATTGATTTAAAGATTTTAAGGCTACTAATGTACCCTGCCCCTCTTAGAAACCTAGCTAGTCTTGATTATTTCCAACAAGAAAGCCCCTACAAGAGGATGCACCAAGAAAAATGTGCAATCTTTGGCTCAATAATAGCTTTCCATATAGTGCAAATACTAAGACTCTATGTCTTTTGAGAGGGTCGCAAATGCCAAGACTAGTTGAGGACCTCAACAATAGGTAGGTGGGAGATCAACCATTAATAAGCAAAATTTTGTTTGTAGCTAGTTATTGTAGTGGTAGGATACCATTTCCAATCCTTCCACCATGGGTGAGATGAATGAATACTAATATTTGCAACATATGAGGAGGCACCACATAAACTAAAAGATCAAATGTCTATAGAGTTGGATGGTTAAACCTAAACTAACCCTGCATGTCCTCCCATGAGTGAAGGCTCATAGTAACTCTAGAGGAAAGATCTTTGGGAGTCTTGATGCCACTTTCAAAAAACCATAGAGAACTAGCACCCTAAGTTTTGGCCAAAGGAACACCTTAAATGGAAAATAAAGATGATAATGCCATATGTTGTGTTGGATCATGGAAAGACTGTTGCTAAATCAGTCACTAGCCTATCGAAGCCATCACTTGAAAGCTTCTAAGGCTTTCCAAATGGTTTAAGCAACAAAAGTACCTTGAATTTGCATAGGTTCAAAAGTGATAAGAAGGGTTTCAAAGGAAGTTCCCTTCCAACTAGGTTGGTTATCTAGAAAGCTTGAAAGAATTCAATTTCTCAAAAGAAGTTTTTGAGCCTTGTTTCTATTGAGAACCCAAATCACACACTTCACAAAAAAAGAAAGACCTTTCTTTTGGGTAGAAAGAAGTTTGAGGCCACCAAGGTGTTTAGGTAGACAACTATACTCCAAGCCACCTTGTGGAAGCCATGATGAGAAGCATCTAAGGCATAAAGAAAATCCCTCAACAACTTCTTAAGCTTGAGGTATGAAGCCTTTGAGGGATCCCAATAGGAGGAGTAGTAAACATGTGTAGTGGCTAGCACAATCCTAGCCAACACAACATTCCAAAGCTTGATGAAAGAAGCTTGAAATGCAAATGGGATGCAAAGAAAGAGAAAAATTTCTCCACGTTGCACCCATTTCCACTGGTACTAAGAGAGAGATGGCAGGTCAAGTACAAAGGACTACCTATAACAAAGGTCTTATGCCATTGAATAACAAAGCTGGAGGTAAGATTAATGGTGTCTAGGTGTTGCAAGGCATTGGAAACATTTTCTTCATCCTCAATGAGAGTGAGGAAGGAATTGTCCACAAATTGGCCATTAACAAGCTAGGTTATTGAATCCAAGAGGGAGATGCTACACACCAAGACCATAGAAATGGTACTAGCAAGCAAGTGGCCAAATCCTTCTCTGGTTAGAACATAAAGAGAAGGTGCAAGAGGGAACCCTTGGTAAATAGACTACAAAATCCTAAAGACATCATATTGCTGCCCATTAATGGTAATACATGTAGAGGCATCCCCAAAAAAATTGCACGGACTAAAGGAAAACATGAACAAACCCTAGAGGTTGCAACATGGCCAAGATGAAGGACCACTCAATCTAGTCATAAGTATTACCAATGTAAATTTTGAGAAATAGAGCTTACTATTTGGATTGATATGCCCATTCCATACATTCCTAGACATATATTATGTTATCAACAATATACTTGGACAAGATAAAGCTAGTTTGTTTATGATGCATAATGTAAGGCAAGAGATGTCAAATTTAAGGGAAAGAGACTTAAAAATGATCTTATAAGAGACATTCAAAATAGTGGTAGGCCTCCAATTGTAGATATCCTTAGGGTCACCAGTTTTAGGTATGAATTTGATGTTAGTCATTTTAGTTATGGTCCTTAAGGATTGAGAGTCAAGATATTCAAGATAAAATTTGTGTAGATTAGGTCCGATATCATCCCAAAAGGTTTTATAAAATTCATAGGGGAAGTCACCACAACTAGGGGATTTGTCATCTGCCATTGAAAACATAGCTTGTTTGAGATCAACAAACATAAGCTTCTTCTCACAAAAAGGAATACTAGTCTAGAGCAAGCCTATTAGGGCTGGTGGTGTTGCAAGCTTGTGGAGAATTATCTAGTGCATTAGAAGTAGCCTATGTAGTGAAAAATTTCTCATAGTGGCACACAAAATCTTGGAGAATATATGTGAAGTTAGAAAGAGTATGTTGTTCTTCCTTAATCTAGTTGGTGTATACAATAGAGTGGTGAGCCTTAAGGGCTTGAAAAAAATCTTTAGAAGCCCGCTCATCAACCTTCAACCAGTGGAGATGAGCTTTGATCTGTGCTTCCCGAGTGAGATAGTTGTTTCTAACTTTCTTTTGGTGACAAACATTGGCAATTTGGGTCTAAAAATATATATTAAATGGATTTATACCAAGGGATTTAGAGGTTGTATGAAGATCTTTAGCAATTGCTTCATAAGATCTTCTATGGTATTTAGCCAAATATTTGTCATAAATGTAAAGAAATAACACAATGTGAATGATGACAGCATTCAACCATTGAACCCATCCAACTTGGGAGTAGGGTCATGGCTCAAGGTTCCAAATGTGTAAGATATGAGCACCGATGGACATATGAGATATCAGTGAAGTATTACGATACATCCCTAAGTGAAATAGCTATCTACAACTTTCTTCTAGTGACAAAAGTTGGCAATTTGAGTCTACAAATCTATTTCAAATGGATTTATAGTGAGGGATTTAGAGGTTGTATAAAGATCTTTAGTAGTTTCTTCATAAGATCTTCTACAATATTTAGCCAAATGTCTACTATAAATGTTAAGAAATCTCATCGTATGAATGATGGCATCATTCAAGCATTGAACCCACCCAACTTAGGAGTAGAGTCATGGCTCAAGCTTCCAAATGTGTAAGATATGTGCACCAATGGACGTATGGAACATTGATGAAGTATTAAGATAAAATTGCATTTCATATGTGTAGAAGTGATCTGTGTGCTAGAGGATAGAAACAAAAGGGAAAGTTATCTAATGAGGTCACATCTTCCAAGGGAGTGATAGTTAGCCTCTCTCTTGAGAAAATAAAAAAAAGGACTGAGTTGTAAGCATATCTTAGACAAGTGTCTTTAAAATCTTGTCAGTACCATCTCAAAAATTTAACCAAGTGTGCCAAACCTCACTAGACTGGTGGTGGTGAATGTTGGTATTAAAAAGGTCCAATTTATTAGGCATATATAACCATGCTTCTCTTTTGCTAGCTAATGATCAAAAAGGTAGAAGTCCTTCTTTTTCAATAGCCAACACAACCATATTGAAGTCCCCATAAAGGACCTAGGTGGTAGCAAACATATGATCTACCATCCAACGCCATAGGTGTGAATGGTCCATAACATCATTTGGAGCATAAACATTAACAATACCAAAAGAATGACTTTGAAAAGATAAAAAAAAAATCACACAATTCTTTGCATGGGGATCATGTGAAATAAATGAGGTGGGAGAAGAGTAACGACACCACATCTATCAACCTCATCCTAGGAAGAAAATATGGCAGTCTTTGTCCACATAACAAGACAGACTAAAATGAGAAGAAACCCAATAAATTTGACCTCTTGACGGCAAAGAATATCAATAATACCAAGCTTGCACCTCATAGCACGAACATAATATTTTCAATTAAATTTTGAATTAAATAAAATATGTTAATATAAAATGTAAACGTTAAAAGTGAAAATTAAATAAATATTATTATAAAATATAAGGGTTTGGATAATATTCAAGTTTTACAATTCATTATAGTAAAATAGAAAGTAATGTAAATATAGTGGTGAAAATTTTTATATTTAAATTAATGAATTTAAAAATTAATTACATGAAAAACTTAAAAAATATATTATTTAATTAATGAACAAAAGTTAACCATTCTAACTATAATAGGCTACTAAAAAAAACTATTTTAACTATAGAAGACTACTAAAAACTAACTTATTTAATTAGTACATAGAAGACAAAAATAAAATCTTATGCCATATTTGATTTGTAGAGTTTTTTTAGTAATTAATTTCTAACAAAACATTAAACTCCTTTTAAATATTTTTAGATACTTATTTATTTTTTGAATTTTTTAAATAATTTATTTCTTACATAACTTTAAATTATTTGTAAATATTTTTAGATATCTATTTATTTTTTAGAAAATAAATGTGAAGATAATGGTGAATTATTATTTTTAAATTTAAAAAAAAGAAAATTTACTCTTTCAATTGTGAAAAATTAAGAAAAAAATTAATTTAATTAGTGAATTTAAAATGTATTAGATATTTGAATTATAAAAAAATCTCACATTAGAAACAAAATAAAATTAAAAATTAAAAAAATTTATAACATATAATCTAAGTTTTTTATATAAATATTTTTATATTAAATTAAATGAATTTATTTATGTATTCAATAACGAAAAATCAAATTTTAACTATAAATTAAAAATATTAACAAATGTGGGTAGGGGCCCTAGCTCGGTTGGCTAAATCTTCTCTGCTGCAGGGGGTTGGTCACGGGTTCTAGTCTCCCCCGTCCCCATGGTACCGGTGGGCGTGTCGTGCCAGTGCTACCGGTCACGTTAAAAAGTTTACCAGGCGCACTACAGTTTAAGGGGGGGGGGGGGGGGGGGGCGTGCTGCACCCGATTCCTGCAGTCTAAAATAAAAAAAAAAAAAAAAAAAAAAATATTAACAAATGTAAATGTATAACCATTACTAAAGATTTCATTGACAAAGACATAAAATATTTTAAAATACTATATAGTAGATAATGGTAATACTAGCAGTTGCATCATAGGAGGTGCAAGGGAATAACCAATAAGCAATTTTGTACATGTTTTAACTTAACCACCTATATGACCAATTATGCGAAATTGAATAAATTATCAAAGTAATTCCTACTATGTCTATCATTTTTTCCCAATCAAACAAATTTCTTGGCTCCTTTAGTCTTGGCGTGAAAAACAAAGTTTTCCAATAGATAGTTTACTCTACCACAAATTCTTGTCATGGAAGATGGACATAATAACTCAAGAAATGAGAAAAGGAATTGTATCTTAGCCTGCTCTATTGGTCAAAATTCCAAGGAAAAATACCGTGCACTATCTTGTTTCTCAAATTTATAGGGACCATCAAGTCTATTCTCCTTTATTATGACATGGAAGGATGCCTCATAGACAAATCCTTCTTGTCTACCTTGTGATTTGACATGTTTGTATTGACATAAGAGTGATTTTTCCTATAAATCATTTCCACTCTTTACTTTATTCATATCAAACTTGATGATGGAAGTGAAAAACTATCGAGTTAAAAAAAAAATTATTTAGACCACAACCCCAAGCATCATTTCATATTTTGTAGTTTTCTACTTGATGGTTTAATATTTTGTGAATTTTTTACTGAACCGAAGTCCCACATGTTTCTATCCAATCTTGGACATAGAACTCCCCTTCATCCCAAATGATGTATATGAAAAATATTTTGATCACCAATTGTTATATCTCCACATAGTTGCAAACTTGCATATGTAATAAGAAGAGAAAATCAGAGTAACACTACTTAGAGGCTCTTATTTGCAAGAAAATAATTCTTATTGAAGTTAGCTCAAGTAAACCAAGCATCTATCACAATATACTTTTGATATGAAAAATTGAGATGCTACTGAAACAGTTTTTATACAAAGCAATTAAATCTCAACCAAAAGGTCTAAAAAGAAAGGAAAGTAATGGTTAGTACACCTCAAAAAACCAACCATCCATGTAATAATTACTTACTAAAATTGAATTCAAAATAATCTTTAGAGGACTAATTTGAACCTAAAATCATACCACACAATAACTAAAAAAATATTATAATGTAAAATATAGGTATAGATTACCAAGTGACAAGTTGTCACTAAGAAAATAGCTTGGATCTATTCAAAGGGCCTTGGAAAACAAACTCGCAAATCTTGAATATCAGTGCTTGTAGCAATTTATCTTTTAGGCATAATCAATATATTGAATGGACAATTAATATTAAACACTATACAAAATAGACATTTACCAAAATGCTAACAATTAAAAATCAAATTTGAATCATTCATACAAATATGGAAAATACTTTTCATGATGTGTATCTTCCCAAATTTGTGGCTATTTGAAATAGTATGTCCCTATATTTATAGGCAAAAGTTCAACATCTGACAAGATTTATACATGGTTTTTAGGAAAAATTAAAATAATAAAAAATAGATTTTTTTTGTTTCATCTATTATTTTAAATATTTATGAGTCTTATATTATTTATTGTTATTTATTGCATTTTTATTCAATAAAATAGATAATTTATTGAATATTTTTATTCAACAAAGTCAATAATTTATTGAATATTTTTATTATTACAATTTGTTTTTATTGACAAAAATTAAATTGAATAAGTTCTTTTGAATTAATACAAATCTGTTTTACATCTTCCAAATCTATTTTATTTAGTATTCTAGAAATTTAGATATCTTATTATTGTATATTTTAATTTTGATGTTTATATTTAATAAAAAGGATAGTTTATTCAAATTATTTTATCTATTAAAAAATAAAGAAAGAAATTTGTATATTGAGAACAAAATTGAGAAATTATTTATTTAATCTTTAATATAAAAAATCATAACTTTAAATTTGTCTAGATTAATTAACTGAATGATAGCTATCTTTTATGGAACGAAAATATTGAGAAACTATTTTTTTAATTGTTCATAAAAAAACAATTAAAATTTATTACATAAAGTATTTCAAATATAATTATAAATAAATTTTTTAAATGTGAAGATTAGATGCTGATATAGTGTGTGCACCACCAAATCTAGGAAGTTAGCAACATGAACCAATTAATGATGCGTTGACCACCACTCCCCCACCATCCCTCACACCACCTCATGTTGCTACCACTCCCACAAAGCCCTTACCCTAATCCAATTGCCTCAAATTTTTGATTCGTAGGTTAAAAGTATTAAATAGTCAAAGTTGACTTATTATGCCAAGCTTGATTTCTTCTTTAGTGTGTGATATTCAAGGGTGTTAATATTATGGTTTTAGTTGCTAATTAGAGTTTGCTCTATGAGTGCCAGCTTAGAAGGTAGATGAGCCTAATTTACCTATACTTTTTCAATCCTTACATGTACTAATCCATTTATGGCATTTAATTGATACTAATTCAAGTAATTTTCTCCAAGACAAAGTAGCATTTCTGCATAATATTTGTTTGGTTATATTCTTTGTCATGGTATAAATAAAACTTAGAGTTTTGACAAGAGATTTAAATTATTGCATTCATACAAACTAATTGTAGGACAAAAATATTTAAGTTCTTTTAGTCCATGTTATATCTATGAATTAATGTAATCAAAATTTTTGCATCCACTAAGCTCTTGTTTTGTGTAATCACATGTGTTTATGATCAATTTGAGATTCAACTAATCATGGAGTATAAACATAATATGAATGTTTGAGCTATGTTTTGATTTCAACTAAAACTATTTCTCACCTTCAAATAATAGAAAATGCAAGTGAACTAATAACAGTGAAAATATCCATATTTAATATAGTTGGCATTGGATTTCTAAGAAGTTAAGTGAATAAAGTAACAGATATAAATATTACTAGTATAGAAGTTAAGAAATGATCATATCCATAGTAAGCTATAAGGATGCCACTAAATTCATCAAATATTGACTTCTACAATATCATGCATAAACCATGTATTGAGTGAGTTGTATTTGAAAATTCCATAGATACATAAAGATTAATACATATTATTTTGACAAAGATGCATTTTCTTCGACATTTCCTAATACATAATACTTGAACAATTTTTATTATGTTTATCTAATTTTTTTAAAGTTAAGCTTCACATAAATTTTTTAACAATTAATTTTAGGAGGAATGGATAAAATTACTAGAGCCTACTATCACTCCTAAAATACAAGGAATATTATGGATAAATGCAAAATTTGAGTAAATTGTTTTGTTTTCACCATTCATAGAGTATAACTTATAAATTTGATAACATAGTGAAAGTACATAAAAGAAGATGTTCCTTGCATGAAATAAAAATAAAGATAGAAATTTACATATGAATATTATTTAAATGCATGATTCAATCTAAACAAAGATTTTTTTCTAAAAATACATCCATAAACAAATATGCTGCTCTCATTAAAAGAAAAGACAATTGTAATTTTTTTTATGATTTATCTTTCAACAATGTTATGCAAACTAGTCTTCAAGAAAACAAAGATGTTAGAATATTTAGAACAACTTAGAGTGCGGTGAATAAGTTATCCATGATCCATATGTAATAATTGAACAAAACCCACTTAAACTACTTCATATCTTCACATCCATTAGCTCAGTCTCTACGGCATATGAGTAACATCAACTAGTAGTCCACCTATCCTATATATAACAAACTTGAAGAATGCAAAACATTAATAGTAACTCATCATAAATAATATCCACACAAGTTTGACAATAGGATTTAATGTAGAAACCCAATTTGTGAAAAACCATGAGTAATGTGTCACCAATCTTTTTTTATCTTCTTAAGTGAGCTCTATTAGGAGCCAAGACTATTAAAGGTAACAAAACACACTATTAAATATGACCTTGTTAAAGGATTTATTCACCATTGTTAGGAGTCATGGCCTTGTTAGAGGTCCTTAGAACATTCCATTTGAATGCTACCTTGATTAAACAATATATAAAGGACTGTTTGGTCAACCTTGATTAAAGGATTTCAATACTAATACAATGGTTAGTGTTGGTGTAAATAAGTATTTACTATTTACATTTAAGTTTACTTAGGTTAATGCATATTTTTATTATTTATTTATTAGCCACCTCAGAGTATGTGCACTCTTGTGAGATGTCATGTTGATAACATAGGAGTTTGCAACTCTTTTATGCACATGGTGTCTACAACCTTCGAATCTGATCCACTCATCTATAATGTTGGATAAGGCATGTGCTTAGTTTTCATGATGCTTATCTTATCTCCTAGTTGTTTCTAGAGACATTCTAGGTGCTTCCTGAAAGGCCTTTATATAAAAGCACTCCTAGTGTGTACATCTCATTAGATACTAAATAGAGCAATGTATTAGGACATACTCTAATTAATTGATCATATCCATTTTTGATCTACAATTGTGATTGTGTTTGAGTTCTTAGTTGCTAGGTGAATTTTTCCCTTAGGAAAATTCTTACATGGTATCAGAGCTATACCAAATTCTTACATGGTATCAGAGCCCTTGGAGATTTTCTCATCACGCAACCATTCAAGACCATTGTTGCTTCAACACTATAGCCCAACTCTAGAGTATTGCTATCACTGGTAGTGTCTAGAGTTAGATCTAGCCTTGCCATTGCATCTAGAATGTTGATTTGATGAAAATTGACTATAAAGCTGCCTACCCTAGGCCAAATTTGATTGTGAGGAATTTTTTTTCGTAAACCAACACACAAAGGACTGATTTGTAGCATTGGTATGATCATTTTAGATCTATACCTTTAATTTTCAGATCTACATTTATTTTTCATCTACATCTCTACTAATATTTTTGGATCTGCATTATTTTTCACAAATTTTTGGGCCATTAGGCTATAGGAGAGATTTTTTTCAGGTGAAGATTGGAGCTTACTGGTGCAAATTAGATATTTGCATCACATTCAGAAGGTCCAAAAACCCCCAAATTGGATTTTGTTTCATCCATATTGGACATCTGAGGCAAAATCTAGAGCCATTCATTTTTTGGAGGTGAGGTGGCGATTCAAAAAAAATAACAACAACAATGATTTTCAAATAGCAATATCTTCCTCATATAGACTCCTCTTTGTGAGCAATTTTTTTTTTGTTTTGGGGTAGAATTTTGTAATCTACACATTGGTGCAGGTTGTTTGAGATCTCTATTTTTGAATTTTTTTGCAACTCCAAAATCTCAATTTTTTCCACTTAAAATGCTTAGTACAGGCTCATATGGACTCCAAATTAGGTTCCATTTTTTTTTTAAGTGCATTTTTTTGTTTACTTTCTAGATTTGCAATCATATTACAAGTTTTTTGGATAGAAATACTACTTTTAGAAATAGGCCCTAAATTGGCAAGTGACTATCAAGTGCCTAAATCATACATTAGGAGGGGTTCTTTGATTCATTATTCTTTGAATTTTGGAGGTTATCTTGATTGATTTCATGGAGTCTTGTCTGATTTGTTAGTCTGGTGTTAGACCATAGTTCACAACAAGGAACTATCACAAATGGAGGACTTTGATAATTGGCCATCTAAGAGAACATCCAAGATTGCTTCCTTATCTCTATTCAATGCCACCACATTTTAATTGGACATATATTATCAACCTTAATCAATTTATATGTAAAAGTATGAGTAAAGAATCTTTTGGTCCTCTTAGATTGGCACATTTTCCTTATGATATTTGGATGTCTATTTGGGAAGCATATGGAGATCCATGTGATCCTCCATATTTAGAGAACATTCTACATCCAGTCACTCTAGCTATGGTTTCTTCAACTCTAGATGAGATCACACCTCCAACTCATGTTGCTCCTATTGATCCTATTCCAACCATAGATACGTTGGATTCAGTGCAGTAGGATACTTTATGTCTTCCTACACTGCCTTAATGTGATGACTTCATGTCTACCATTGCATGCCTATTCATGGAGTCTCACATTGAAGATGTGGGAGACATTCCTAATGACATTCATCTTCTTTTTGAGGTAGATACTTCTTCTTTTTCCATATTGACAAATTCATGTACTTCAGCACTGTAGGGTACACATGGTCTTCCAAGTGATGATTTCTTGCTAGACATTTCAGCTCTATTCTGGGAGTCCCACACAATGGATATGGAGGACTTTTATGATGATTTATTGCTTCTCTTTGCTGAGGATTCTTCTACAATTTTTGTAAGGGGCTACTCTGATCCTCAAGTCCATTCTCTACATGATTAATCTTTCCAAGTTGGCATGATTGTGGATTCTTATCTACATCATCTACAAGAGGTCCCATCATCAGTTGAGAGGATAATTTGTTTCCTGAGATAGGTTCTACCACATCCCTTGTTTGATCCACATTTCTCTTCAGTAGTTTAGGAGGAAGCCATCATCAGTATTGACATAGGGACTTTTGAATAGGTTTTAGTGATACTAATCATCATAGAAATTCCTTCTCCATACATGGAACACATCTCACATGTACCCTTACATTTTTTTCTTCGAAAGGGGAGGAATAACATTCAACAGTAATAGATCAGCTTCTACATTGGATCATTTCTCTCTTATTAGCACACTAATTTTAGAGGGGGGGTGACTACTTCATCTCCTTCTTCTCCTTTTTGGGGGGGACTTTTTCCTCTTATGAGGTATAGTTCTTCTCATCTTTACTTTTGTATATATTGGATGTATGTCATAATGGAGGGGTCTTGATTACTCCATCCATCCATACATTTTTTCATCTTTCTTTTTGGGTGAGGGTTTTTCCCTCTTTCCCCACTTTATGAGAGATTTCAATTTGCATATCATTATGTACATGGGTACCTAACATGGCCTAGTAGCCGAGCCCCATCATGCATTTCATCCTAGTTTTTGTAAGCTTAAGGGAATTCCCCTAAGTTGCAGTTAAGGGGGATTGTTGGTGTAAATAATTATTTACTATTTACACTTACTTAAGTTTACTTAGGTTAATGCATATTTTTACTATTTATTTATTAGCCACCTAGGAGTATGTGCACTCTTGTGAGTTGTAATGTTGACAACATAGGAGTTTGCACATCTTTTATGCACATGGTGTCTACAATGGAAGAGTTTGGGCACTAATTAAGCACATGGTGTCTACAACCTTCTAATCTTATCCACTCATCTAGAATGTTTGATAAGGCATGTGCTTAGCTTTCATGATTCTTATCTTATCTCCTGGTTGTTTCCAGAGACATTCTACGTGCTTCCTGAGAGGCCTTTATATACAGGCACTCCTAGTGTGTACATCTCATCAGATACTAAATAGAGTAATGTATTAGGACATACTCTAATTAATTGATCATATCCATTTTTGGTCTACATTTGTGCTTGTGTTTGAGTTCTTAGTTTCTGGGTGAATTTTTCCCTTAGGCAAACTCTTACATGGTATCAGAGCTATGCCAAATCCTTACAGTTGGAAAGAAATAGTATGTTTTGATTTGAACAAGTACAACTCACTTTGCAAATATAGATCATAATTATGTTCATAAGCTGATCCAATTACTTTCCTTCATGATGATCTTTGTATATGATTTGCTTGGAAATCCTTCAAGAAATCACCCTACACATCCCTATTTTCCTGCTACTTAGTCTCACTAGTCAATAGCATTAAAATTTTCTCCAACCTTGATTAGGTCTTCACATCCACTTGCATAAAAGGTTAGCATTTGTGCCTCCTTAAATAGGTAATTATGATATTTTATCTCTTAAACATTAATGTAAATCTTAGGTTTAGGTCAAGTTCATCAAATGCTTCCAACATTTGTCTGGTCCTTGAATTCTAGAAACTTCTTTAAACTTCTTCTTGAACCCTTGCATAGAAATTTGAAAACACAAATTCCTTTGATTTAAATTTTCCAAGTCATACATCCTTATCTTCAACAAACTTTACATATTCCAAGAAATCAACTTTGTTGGCTGGAAATCACAATTTTCTCTTAAACTGTCAAAATGTTTCCCCTTGGACAACACTATGTTCCGACACTTAGTTATCACTAGGTTACATAGTCACTACTAAGATTCTTGTTTGGCACATATAATGACACTCAATCAATATTAATACTCGATTAACACTACTTTTTCTTGCCTTATACTAGAGCTTGCTTGACACTAGCATCACTTCGTATATATTGGAAGTTCCTTAATCTTATTCTTTTTTTCTTGATCAAGCCTATGTAGTTGGTCAATCATTGATCATTTCTTGTAGGCTTTAGTATGATTGTCTTCTTCACTTGTAGCATGATTTAAACAATCACTTTATCTTGTCAAAGTCTAACTATTGAAGTGTTCTTTGTAGTTTCTTCACATAACTCACCCTTTAATCTAGGTAATGTTGTTATGACCAACTTCTAAAATCTTGTCATGCCAAAACTATGAGGGCAAGAACACAACAATTTTTTTTTTTAAAAATTCAACATGCTCTAAGTTTGATATGATTGAGATAGAAGCTTTAGTACAGGTTCTTTACATTACAATCCTAAGGTTTTAAACATGAGGGTGATAACATCATTAAAATGTTGAAGCTTGCATTATTAGATTAATATCGGTAAAATTATGATATTTCGTTAACTTATAATGATATGCAATTAAACTTATTTAAATAACAATGTATATGAATTCAGATTTCAAATTACTTGCAATATCAAATCAATCAAACCTACATTAAAACTTATTTAAATTGCCAATTAATCGATAAATTTAATCTACTTAATAGTTAAAACAATTAGATTACATTCAAATTAAGACAAACTAATTTAGTATTTACAAATTTAAACATAGCTATGAAACTAGAAATTATTAACAATCGACAACAAGGAGTCCTAAATCAAAACATAAAATAACATTAAAACTTTATTAAATTAACTAATCATACTTTAACAATTTAAAGTTTCATTTGAAACTAACTATTAAAATAACAATATTTAGAAAAGAAATTAGACTAAACTAATAAGTTAAAAAAAAATTTAAATAACTTAAAAACAAAGATAAACTATACTAATTAAAATTAACTCTAACCTAAACTAAACCATCTTTTAAATTACTAACTAACATAATTTAAAACATTTAACACAACTTAACTAAACTAATAAAACAAACTAACCTACACCTAACACATCTAACTCTAACCCACTAACCCTACCCTATGTTACTCTGCCACCCCTCCCTTGGGTCACGTCAACCCAACCCTTGGGTGAGCGCTTCCCAAGGTCAAGCACCACCCAAGCACTAACCAAAGGGTAGCGCTCTGCCCCAAAATAGGCAGCGCAACCCTCTTTAAAAAGGGCGCCCAAACAAGTGGGTAAGGAAACATTTAAACAAGCTCCAATCACTACTAAATTTTATGATGCCCTGCGCTTTTTGAGACATGACAGGGTGATGTCATCACTATGATGGTAGTCGCATTTTTTTTTGTTTAAAACAAAGAAAATCTTTTATACAGCAACCCAAACTGACGCCCAAGGAAGGTTGTCAAGCATTAAAGACAATAAAGTTTTGTAGGTGATTATATAGAAATTAGTTTCTTTTATTTCTTTATTCTCTTCGGAAGGAATCTATTCAAGAATATGCTCTGTGGTTTGGGAAGGAATGTAATTTTCTCCTCATGTATTTTCCAGAGAGTTAAATGAACACCTACAACAAGTTATTCTTTGCCCTTAGTCATTTTATGTTATACCCTAGATTTTCTTCCTTTGTAATCTAGGATACTCAAGATAAGTTAGTGCAAGGATAATTTGGAGATATTTAAAAATTAAGTAGAGTCTTTTAAAATGGTGATTCACTTAACATTCAAACATCAAACTTAATACAATGGATATACATTCCATGACAAGGCTTGATATGAAACTATCTGAATTGTTCCTATCTATGCATTAAGAAGTTTTTTTTTTAAAAAACCACTTTCTCAAGATTGACATTATAATCTCATGCATATTTAAATTTGAATGAACATTCACAGCTACTATACACTAGAACCAAAATGATAATAATAATCAACAAGGATAATCATTTCTATGAATACTATCTCTGCTATGATATCAAATTTAGTTTGGAGAATACTTTTGTTTATCACTCAAACATCAAGTATTCTAAATTCTTGAGAGATATTTCTATCTAAGACAATGAGACAACCCAATTATAGCAATGGACTTTTCTTCCTTGATGTTCTTATACTACACAAAGGTGGTGGTCACGATAACGCATGGTAAATTTGATCTCCTAAATAACTTGAATTGCAATAAATCAACCATAGCCATTGTATTCTTTCCTTAATCATAATTTTCATTTTGAACATAAAAGGAACTAGAAACTTTTGCTTGATTAACCCATCATCATAACTCCATCCTATTTAGATATGCATCCATCCAAAATTAGAATTTACGATTAAATCATAGGACAAGCAATTATACTTAATAGAAATTTTATTGGAAAACTTGATTCAAGGCTCAGCGGGGAAAGAATCAGGAAGAAAACCCAGCTTCGTTGCCATTAACAATAAGGTTTTAAAATAAAATTTACAATAGGATCTTACTCCCAAATTTAACAATTTTATCAAATTTTCTTCACGATCATAATCAAGGAGTTTGTAATGTTTTCTGAATCTCATTTCAAGAACCATGGAGGAAACCAATAGCTGATCGGGTGACAACCAAGCAAAACCAAAAGAACATCAAGCACGCATAATCACACATGGTTTACACAATATGATTCACAATGAATCAAGACTAGGGAAAGGTGGATTCTTCCAATAGGAGAAGTCAAGCACAACACCCATTCAGATGCCTAATCGGGGCTAATAACCAAGAACTTCCGATCTTCCATTTAAACTTGCCATACTCATACTAGGTTTGTGCTGACAGGTAAGGGCCCATAACACCCTACCCTTTATCCCTCTTCTCATCCGGAGAAGAGACTCTACATAGGTTGGAGTCCAACTAAATAGACCTTTCCCAAAATTGGTCACTTCTGCCCTCTCCAAGGGTGAGTAATACCAAAACAGCCATGTAAGGAAAACACAAAAAAATGCAAACATTCACAAGTAAGGAAAAAAACCAAAAAAGACATGGTTTTCAAATCTTCCCACATACCCACAACCATACAACAGTGAAGCAACAACAAGATAACATGAACATGAAACCAAACATAAAATCTGAATAAGGGAGATGAGAATTTCCTACCTTCACAAAGAGGTAATGGCAATGAACTATATTGAGAAGAGTATCCCTTTCCTTCTTCAAGCTTCAAGAAAATCTTCTCTAAAAGTAGAGATTGGGTAACAACCCACTAGTCCAAGGAAGGCCTCCAAATAAGCCTCCAACTCAACCACCCAAAAGGAGCAATAACTATTTTCACCCACTAGCCACCCTAGAAACTCCTAACTCAACCTACACTATGGTTAAACCCCAAGTGGAGATGAGGTGAGGTAACTTAAGATACCCATGATCAATTTTCGCACAAAGGCAAAAAGGGACGTTTTGAGTGACCTCAAAAGTCAAAGCAAGGGGCTTAGGGGTTGGAAAAGACCCCTAACCCATACCCATACCCTATGGTTAGAAAAAAAATCAAGTTTTAAAGCCTTAAGAAGAGGTTTAGAGTCGAATAAAATCTAGGAATAAAATAGGTCCAACTTACTATTCTAACTTAAACCAACTTGGTCCAAAGGTTAAACAATTAACCCTAAACAGCCACTGAAGCACATAACCATTTTACGAGTGTCATGCGACAGGGAAATAACATAGTTACAAACATTTAACATTCACTAAGCAAGGAAAATGCATACATACATCTCACAATAAAAAAAATATGTGAATTACGAACAACAAGGTTTTCAAATTTAGCACATGGAGATCAGTTTTGTTCCTCTGTAGGGTTTCTTGGCTAAATATCTACACACTCATTGCACACATCAGTAGTCCTATAAAATCATATGTACATAAATCTATATGTATTCAAAAATTCACATAAATTAAAACATACATCAATAAGGGTTTCTTTATCCTACTTAATTCTTAACCATTTAAAATATCTTAAATCAAAGTCTCGATCCTACCTTTACTGATTTCATCAACATACATATACATGAAACATTATATGACAATCATCAAATATATTTGAAAATGACATCACACAACATGAAATAATAAAATATGTTCTAAGCATCAGATAATGTCTTGACATCTCGAGTCGTGAATAACAAAATAAGGGTAATGTATCACTATGCTACGATGGGTCAAGGCGAGGCCTCATATCCTCCCCCACTAGGCATGAACTTCCTCCTGGAGTTCATCAAAAAGGTACGGGTACTGAGGTCGCATCTATGCTGCATCCTCCCATGAAGCCGTGACCTCATCGTAACAATCCCATTGGACCCTAACCTGGTCCAACTCTCGGCCTCAAAGTGCTAGGGTCTGTCAGGCAATGATGCAGATAGGCTCCAGTGCCAGCTGTCTGTCTGACTCCACCTGTAAAGCATCCCAATCTATAATATGAGACTCATCATAAATGTATCCTCTAAGTACTGAAATATGAAATACATCGTGGATGCATGACAGGCTAGGTGGCAAAGCTAAATGGTATGCAACAAGCCCTATCCTCTCAAGGATCTCAAACGGCCCAACAAACTAATGTGCCAACTTAGAGCCCTTTCCAAATCAAATCAGACTCTTGTGTGGTCATACCCTCAAGAACACTCTATCACCAACCTGATACTCTCGATCTATCCTCTTCGCATCTGCATACTTCTTCTACCTATCCTGTGCCTCTCTCAGGCACTGTCTAATCAGGGTCACCTGCTACTCCATCTCCTTTACTAACTGGGGCCCAATAGATACTCAATCCTCGATCATATCCCAACTCAAGGGTGTCCTACATGGTCTCCCATACAAAGCCTCATATGGAAGCATACCTATGGAAGAATGATGCCCATTATTATAGGCAAACTCGAAAAGATGAAGGTATTCCTCCCATTTGACCTGATGGTCAATCACATACATACATAGCATGTCCCCCAAAACCTGATTCACTCGCTCGGTCTAGCCATCGGTCTAAGGATGGTACATTGTACTAAAATTGAGCCTAGTGCCCAAAGTCGACTGCAACTCTCTCCAAAATGAAGAAGTGAACAAAGAGTCTCTGTTAGATATTCTCTTACGGGGAACACTATGAAGTCTAACAATGTCCCGCAAGAACACATGAGCTATGTCTCGTGCTGTGAATTTAGTACACACGGGTGAGAAACGGGCAACCTTGTTCAATGTGTCAACTATCACCAAAATGGCATCATGGCGACGAGATGACATAGGAAGACCAACAATAAAATCCATAGATATAGTGTCCCATTTCCACACTGCAATCTCATGTGGTTGGAGAAGCCTGCCAGGATGACGATGCTCTGCCTTCACCCTCTGGCACTAGAGGCATCTCGCAACTATGCTAGCAATCTGCACTCTCATGCCTAGCCAATGATACAACTGCCTTAGATCTGCATGTAACTTCTTAACACCGGAGTGCACTGCATAAGGTGCTCTATGAGCTTCAAGTACAATGAGCTCGCGCAAACCCCCAATGGAAGGTACATACATACGTCCCCTATGCCACAAAAGTCCATTGGACTCCAAAGAATACTCAGAAAACTTCCCTTCCAAGGGTCTCTGAGAATGTACCAACTGAGTTACTTCTGCGTAAAGCTCATCAGCTGGTAAGTGCTGCAAGATCCGCTATCTCAAGTCAGTGCAAGTAGTCACAGATGAAAGTTCATGGCGCCTTCTGCTTAAGGCATCTGCAACCACATTCTCCTTTCCCTTGATGTAATGAACATCAAAATCATACTCACACAGGAACTCCATCCACCTTCTTTGCCTAGCATTAAGGTTCGGCTGAGAAAATATGTACTGCAAGCTCTGGTGATCGGAATGAAGCTCGAATCTATGACCCAGAAGGAAATGTCGCCATCTCACCAAGGCATGAACCACTGCCACTAGTTCTAGGTCATGAGTAGGATAATTGAGTTCATGAGTCTTCAACTTCCTAGACTCAAAGGAAATAGGTCGTGCTTCCTGCATAAGGACTGCTCCTAACCCATCTAAAGATGCATCAGTGCACACCACAAAATCTGCAACAGAATCTGGTACTGCAAGAATCGGTGCACTCGTGAGGGCTCTCTTGAGCTCTTCAAAAGCTCTACCAAACTTCTCTTTCCACTCGAATTTCTTCCCCTTCCTCTGAAGAGAAGTGATGGGGTGTGCCAATCTAGAGAATCTTGAAATGAAGCGTCGGTAATAACCTGTTAGCCCCATAAAGCTCCTCACTTCAGTAACACTGGTGGGTGCTGGCCAATCCATGATAGCCCTGATCTTTGATGGGTCTACTGAGACACCATCACCTGATATGACATGACCCAAATAATGTATCTTGGGTCTAAAGAATGCACACTTTGACAAGTTGCCAAACAACTGATTCTCTCTCAGCCTCTGCAATACCTGTCTCAGGTGCTCTTCATGCTCTCTCTCATCATGAGAATAAATTAGAATGTCATCAAGAAACACAACCACAAACCTATCCAAAAAGGTATGAAATACTCCATTCATGAGGCTCATGAATACAGCTGGAGCATTTGTAAGGCCGAAAGGTACCACGGTGAACTCGTAGTGGCCATACCTAGTACGAAAAGCTATCTTGGGGATATCACTATCCACAATCCTCAAATGATGGTAACCCGACTTTAGGTCAATCTTTGAAAATACTCGGGCACCCTGCAACTGGTCAAAGAGATCATCGATTCTGAGGAGAGGGTATCAGTTCTTGATGGTTACTTTGTTCAATTGCCGATAATCAATACACAACCTAAGTGATCCATCCTTCTTCTTGACGAAGATCACCGGTGCACCCCAAGGTGACACACTAGGTCAAATATGCCCCTTCTCCAAGATTTCCTCCAACTGAGCCTTTAGCTCACTAAGCTCATGAGTAGTCATCCTATATGGTGCTCTCAAAACTGGCTCAACTCCTGGTACTAGGTCTATGTGAAAATCCACTGCTCGCGGTGGAGGCATACAAGGAAGCTCTAAAGGAAACACATCTGCAAACTCTTGAAGGATTGGAAACTCATCAAGGGATGGATCCCTTTCTGAATCTTCCTCTCGGTCACTAATAGTGATAGCAAACAACTGACAACCCTTTCACATGCACCGTCTAAGCTGCATAGGAAAAATCATACGAAGGGACACTGGCCTCTTCACTCTGAAGATCTCCCTAGAGATACCATCATCATCCACATATTCCACCCTCTTCTGTCGACAATCCACCTTGGCACCGTGGGCACAAAGCCAATCCATGCCAAGGACAACATCATAAGAACCTAGAGGGGTAATGCGTAGATCAGTCCTAGTGGACATGTCTCCCATCTGCAATTCACAACTCCACACCATGGAACTAACTGACACTCTAGCTCCTGAGGCTAACTCTACCTCCCAACTAACATCTTGTCTAACTGCCACTAGCCCACAATGCTCCACCACAAATGGAGATATAAAAGAGTCAGTAGCCCCGAAATCAAATAAAATTGCAACTATATGGCCCTGTATAATACCTGTAGCCTCGATAACTATGGCCTGATGCTCAGCCTAGCGGTTGTCAACCGCTGCAAAAACTCTATGGGATCTACCCATGTCACCAACTGTCGGCTCTAAAAAAACCCTTCTCTGGCCACTAGATGCCTATCCCTGTGGACACTCCCTAGCTATATGACCCATGCCACCACAAGTGTAGCATGCTCCGCGAGTATAAGATCGTGCTCCCTGTGACCCAGACTGCTGTGGGCCTCCTGACCTTCTAGATCCATTGAATCCTCCCCTAGAAGACTACTGAGTCTTCATTGACTGAGACTGTGGGGCATGTACCTTCTGCTCCTGCGTAGGACCCTGTGACTGCCACTGCTTGGGCTTAAAGCCCTGATAACCCTGACAAGGTTTCTATTGCTGCTGCTTGGGTTTTGGCTGCTGAGACTACTGGCCCCTAGAGGACCCTGCTGTATAGTTTTGATTCCCTTTCCAAGGGGGTCTCTACTGGGAGGAGTTTTGGTTCTGAGACTGATCCCGTGACTCCTGCCTACCTCGAGTATCCTCAGCAACTAGTGCTATCTCCACTGCCCGTCTGAAGGTGGTAGGGAAGGCCATCCTAACTGGGCCCTGAAGAGAGAAATTCAAACCCATGATAAAGTGATGCACTCATAGTTTCTCGTCCTTCATGTATTCCACATAGGGAAGGAGCTCGAGAAACCTACTCTCATGCTGAGGCACTGTAAGGCCTCTCTGATAAAGAGAATGGAACTCCTTTATTTGTTTCTGTCGAAAATGCTCTGACAAGTACCTGTCGCAAAATATTTCTAGGAAAGATTCCCATGTGAGGGTGTCCATTCTCACTCCACCAATAATCTCCTCCTGATGCCACCAATTGGAGGCATCCCCTCTCAACTGATGAACTGTCAGGCATGCTTTTAGATTACTCTCGTAAGGGTATAACCCAAAGCACCACTGTCAGCTCTGCAACCATGCCTCTTCTACTGAACCCTCAGTGGTACTGGTGAACAATGGTGGTCCGAGTCGAATCAATTCCCTGATGTCATCCCCTACATGTCTAGGAGGTCTGTCAAAAGGGGGTCCTCTTTGGTGTATGGACTCTTTCTCATGATCACCCTGACCCTCTATTTGTCTTGATGGGGGAATCCTAGTCCTCTCTCTGACTCTGGGCCCACCTCCTTCGGGTCCCTCTGCTTCCACTACTGGAATCTGTTGAACTGGCTGAACTACAGATACCACTCTCTACTGAACTACACCGATCAAAGTTTGAAGTGCATCTATAATGTCTTGGTTTGGGTTCGATGGTGGTGGAGGTGGAGGTGGTGATGGAGGTGGTGGTGGTCCATCCTCCTATCCCGCTCTACCACCCCTAGTCTTACGACCTCTGCCTTTCCAGTTACAAGTAACAGGTGGCATCTACACTAAAAAAAGTTTGAGTTAAGTTTAGGAAGCACCATGGTTTAAGGTTCCTAGTGTTGAAACTAGGCTCTGATACCAAAATGTCATGCCCAAACTATGAGGGCAAGAACACAACAATTTTTTTTTTTTAAAATCCAACATGCTCTAAGTTTGATATGATTGAGATAGAAGCTTTAGTACAGGTTCTTTACATTACCAAAATGTGATGCCCAAACTATGAGGGCAAGAACACAACAATTTTTTTTTTTTTTTTTAATTCAACATGCTCTAAGTTTGATATGATTGAGATAGAAGTTTTAAACATGAGGGTGATAACATCATTAAAATGTTGAAGCTTGCGTTATTAGATTAATATTGGTTAAATTATGATATTTCGTTAACTTATAATGATATGCAATAAAACTTATTTAAATAACAATGTATATGAATTCAGATTTCAAATTACTTGCAATATCAAATCAATCGAACCTACATTAAAACTTATTTAAATTGCCAATTAATCAATACATTTAATCTACTTAATGGTTAAAACAATTAGATTACATTCAAATTAAAACCAACTAATTTAGTATTTACAAATTTAAACATAGCTATGAAACTAAAAATTATTAACAATCGACAACAAGGAGTCCTAAATCAAAACATAAAATAACATTAAAACTTTATTAAATTAACTAATCATACTTTAACAATTTAAACTTTCATTTGAAACTAATTATTAAAATAACAATATTTAGAAAAGAAATTAGACTAAACAAATAAATTTAAAAAAAATTTAAATAACTTAAAAACAAAGATAAACTATACTAATTAAAATTAACTCTAACCTAAACTAAACCATCTAAACTAACCTAAACTAACCTACACCTAACACATCTAACTCTAACCCACTAACCCTACCCTATGCTACTCTGCCACCCCTCCCTTGGGTCACGTCAACCCCACCCTTGGGTGAGCGCTTCCCAAGGTCAAGCGCCACCCAAGCACTGACCAAAGGGTAGCGCTCTACCCCAAAATAGGTAGTGCAACCCTCTTTAAAAAGGGCGCCCAAACAAGTGGGTAAGGAAACATTTAAACAAGCTCCAATGACTACTAAATTTTACCATGCCTTGCGCTTTTTGAGACGTGACAGGGTGACGTCATCACTATGATGGCAGTGGCATTTTAAAAAAAAAAAAACAAAGAAAATCTTTTATACAGCAACCCAAACTGACGCCCAAGGAAGGTGGTCAAGCATTAAAGACAATAAAGTTCTGTAGGTGAATATATAGATATTAGTTTCTTTTATTTCTTTATTCTCTTACGAAGGAATCTATTCAAGAATATGCTCTGTGGTTTGGGAAGGAATGTAATTTTCTCCTCATGTATTTTCCAGACAGTTAAATGAACACCTATAGCAAGTTATTCTTTGCCCTTATTCATTTTATGTTATACCCTAGATTTTCTTCCTTTGTAATCTAGGATACTCAAGATAAGTTAGTGCAAGGATAATTTGGAGATATTTAAAAATTAAGTAGAGTCTTTTAAAATGGTGATTCACTTAACATTCAAACATCAAACTTAATACAATGGATATACATTCCATGACAAGGCTTGATATGAAACTATCTGAATTGTTCCTATCTATGCATTAAGAAGTTATAAAAAAAAAACCACTTTCTCAAGATTGATATTATAATCTCATGCATATTTAAATTTGAATGAACATTCACAACTACTATACACTAGAACCAAAATGATAATAATAATCAACAAGGATAATCATTTCTATGAATACTATGTCTGCTATGATATCAAATTTAGTTTGGAGAATACTTTTGTTTATCACTCAAACATCAAGTATTCTAAATTCTTGAGAGATATTTCTATCTAAGACAATGAGACAACCAAATTATAGCAATGGACATTTGTTCCTTGATGTTCTTATACTACACAGAGGTGGTCATCACAATAACGCATGGTAAATTTGATCTCCTAAATAACTTGAATTGCAATAAATCAACCATAGCCATTGTATTCTTTCCTTAATCATAATTTTCATTTTGAACATAAAAGGAACTAGAAACTTTTGCTTGATTAATCCATCATCATAACTCCATCCTATTTAGATATGCATCCATCCAAAATTAGAATTTATGATTAAATCACAGGACAAGCAATTATACTTAATAGAAATTTTATTAGCAAACCTGATTCAAGGCTCAGCCGGGAAAGAATCAGGAAGAAAACCCGGCTTCATTGCCATTAACAATAAGGTTTTAAAATACAATTTACAATAGGATCTTACCCCCAAATTTAACAATTTTATCAAATTTTCTTCATGATCATAATCAAGGAGTTTGTAATGTTTTTTGAATCTCATTTCAAGAACCATGGAGGAAACCAATAGATGATCGGGTGACAACCAAGAAGAACCAAAAGAACATCAAGCATGCATAATCATACATGGTTACACAATACGATTCACAATGAATCAAGACTAGGGAAAGGTGGATTCTTCCAATAGAAGAAGTCAAGCACAACACCCATTCAGATGCCCAATCGGGGCTAATAACCAAGAACTTCCGTTCTTCCATTTAAACTTGCCATACTCATACCAAGTTTGTGCTGAAGGGTAAGGGCCCATAACACCCTACCCTTTATCCCTTTTCTCATCCTGAGAAGAGACTCTACCCAGGTTGGAGTCCAACTAAATAGACCTTTCCCAAAATTGGTCACTTCTGCCCTCTCCAAGGGTGAGTAATACCAAAACACCCATGTGAGTAAAACTCAAAAAAATGCAAACATACACAAGGAAGGAAAACAACCAAAAAAGACATGGAACCATACAACAGTGAAGCAACAACAAGATAACATGAACATGAAACCAAATATAAAATCTGAATAAGGGAGATGAGAATTTCCTACCTTCAAAAAGAGGTAATGGCAATGAACCAGTTTGAGAAGAGTATCCCTTTCCTTCTTCAAGCTTCAAAAAAATCTTCTCTAAAAGTAGAGATTGGGTAACAACCCACTAGTCCAAGGAAGGCCTCCAAATAAGCCTCCAACTCAACCACCCAAAAGGAGCAATAACTATTTTCACCCACTAGCCACCCTAGAAACTCCTAACTCAACCTACACTATGGTTAAACCCCAAGTGGAGATGAGGTGAGGTAACTCAAGATACCCATGATCAATTTTTGCACAAAGGCAAAAAGGGACTTTTTGAGTGACCTCAAAAGTCAAAGCAAGGGGCTTAGGGGTTGGAAAAGACCCCTAATCCATACCCATACCCTATGGTTAGAAAAAAAAATCAAGTTTTAAAGCCTTAAGAAGAGGTTTAGAGTCAAATAAAATCTAGGAATAAAATAGGTCCAACTTACTATTCTAACTTAAACCAACTTGGTCCAAAGGTTAAACAATTAACCCTAAACAGCCACTGAAGCACATAACCATTTTACGAGTGTCATGCGACACATAAAGAACATAGTTACAAACATTTAACATTTACTGAGCAAGGAAAATGGATACATACATCTCACAATAAAAAAAATACGTGAATTATGAACAACAAAGTTTTCAAATTTAGCACATGGAGATCAGTTCTGTTCCTCTGTAGGGTTTCTTGGCTAAATATCTGCACACTCATTGCACACATCAGTAGTCCCATAAAATCTTATGTACATAAATGTATATGTATTCAAAAATTCACATAAATTAAAACATACATCAATAAGGGTTTCTTTATCCTACTTAATTCTTAACCATTTAAAATATCTTAAATCAAAGCCTCGATCCTACCTTTACTGATTTCATCAACATACATATACATGAAACATTATATGACAATCATCAAATATATTTGAAAATGACATCACACAACATGAAATAATAAAATATGTTCTAAGCATCAGATAATGTCTCGACATCTCAAGTCGTGAATAACAAAATAAGGGTAATGTATCACTATGCTACAATGGGTCGAGGCGAGGCCTCACAAATCCTCTTCATCAATCATCTAGATATGACACTCAAATTAGATAAAGATTTATCTCACAAATAAGGTTTCAAATTAATGATAACATAACAATTATTCTAATTATAGTTTCCAACAATCTCTCTCTTTGGCATTAATGGAAACATCTCTAGTTACCATGCAATCCAAAAAATATACTACATCAAGAAAACTCCCTCTATGTTTAGTATCATAACCTCAAATAATATCCTGAGTTTCATTGTTATTCTCATTCATATAGTTGTGATATGTAACACATAAGCTCCCTCTATCATATCAGATCATGAAATCAACTAGACTCATTTGTAGTGGTGGAAAAACCTCTTATAAGTTCTATGAAATCACTCATTCTTTTTTATTCAATCTCTCCCTCTTGTTGATCATTACATCAATAACTACTCCAATATTCACCCTCTTCTTAAATTTAACTCATGGTGAATTTTGAATTAAATCTTCTCCCTCTTTCAAAATAATGTGGAAGACACTTTATCTATCTCATACATATTGATTATGTAGATATATTTATGTCACTATTGAATTTTCCTATGTCATTATTGTATGACTAATACAACATTAAGTCCTTGTTCCTTCATTTACTACTACTTTAGGAAGTTCCTAAACAAGGACTATTTTGCATCATCTTGTAAAATATTTTGATCAATGTATTTGATGTAGAGCTCCATCTTAGCTTAAGCAACCTTGTCTAGGGGAATCACCCCTAATTTACCTATTAGATATTCATGGGCATCCTTAGGTAAAGCTTTAGTGAGAATATCGACAATTTTCTACTTAGTCTTGATATAGTCCAACCTTACCTTCTTTTTTTTCTTTTTTCTTTTTTTTGGAGCTATCTCTCTCAAGTAATGATAATGTAAATATGCTTAGTGTTTGTGTGTATTACATGATTCTTTGATATATTTATTGCATTATGTTATCACAATAGACAACAACTAGATTAGTGACTGATTCCTTCATTTTCTTAAATAATTACTTGATCCATAAAATATTTGAATAACTTGCTACTACTACCACATACTCAGCTTCAGTTGTTGATTGAGAAATATATTTTTTATTCTTTCTTGTCCATGAAACTAGCCTTATTCCTATAAAGAATACTCCTCTACTTGTACATTTTCTATCATCGACATTTTCCTCCCAATTAGAATCAACAAACACCTTACGTCGAAACTTGTCATTCTTCTTGTAATACAATCCATAGTCTTTTGTTCCTTTCAGATATCTTAGTATCCTTTTTACTACCATCATGTGATTCTCTTTAGGACTTACAAAAAATATTGTAACTATCCAAATTGCTAATGAAATATTATTTCTCTTGTAGATAACATATTGTAGCTTTCCAATCATTGATCTATACAGTCTATAGTTCATATTAGTAGAGTCATCATTCTTGGGTAACTTGTGTCCTATAGTTATAGGTGTAGTAACTAGTCTTGAGTCTTCCATACCAAACATTTTCCCTATCTCCTTGATGTATTTTGATTGAATGATAAATATGTGTTTCTTTATTTGATAGACTTGTAAACTAATAAAGAAATTGATCTCACCAAACATAAATTTATTTTCATAGTTCTTCCTTTCCTCCAAATATGATATCACCAATAAATATTTTAGATAAGAATACCTCATTTTTATTACTAGTCTTCAAGTAAAAATTATTGTTATCATTAGTTCTTGCAAATCCAATCTTCACAAAGTAATTGTGAAACTTTTCATACCATGCTCTAGGGGCTTGTTTAAAACCATATAGAGCATTATGTAACTTGCATACCATATTCTTCTAGTTGGGGTCAACAAATACTTCTATCTTCTCAATATAATTTTTTTTTTCAAATATTCTATTCAAAAATGTAGATTTAACATCCACTTAATATGCCTTAAATCTCTTATAAGTCAAATATATAAGCAGTGTTCTAACTCTTGATCTTGCAACAAGGGAAAATGTTTCCCCATAATCAATTTCCTTCTTCTTGTGCATATCCTTTTCATACTAGTCTAGCATTATTCGACAAGACTTCAACTTTCTTATTCAACTTGTTCCCCAATATCCACTTTATTCCAATAAAATTTTTGTCCTTAGGTCTAGGTACTAGTGTCCATGTTTTGTTCTTTTCCATCTTCTCAATTTCTTCATTCATTTTTTAAATTTAGTCCTCATTCTTCAAAGAATATTTTCCATATTTAGGCTCAAAATATCAAAGTAATCATGTCTTATTTCTAAGTATTTTCCTTGTCATCGATGTAGATTCTTGATCTCCAATTATTTTCAAAGGTACATGATGTGTTCTTACATATTTTTCTAGTATGGGTTCTATCCTTCTCTTTTCTTCTATAGGTTCATATTGAAAAATGATTTCAAGTTAATTTACTCTCTCTAGTTCAAGTTTTGTTTCAATTTCTACTTGCTTGAAATTATCTTCCTGATGTTTGGCTCCTTCATCATGTACCTCAACACAATTTTCCTATTGCTCAACACTCACAGTCTTCTACTTAGCATCTGGCTGTTGTAGCTTAGCATTCCCATTTTGTTTTTGATTTGTAGCTTTGTTCTCTTACTTAAGTAGGGTATAGGGAGCACCTTCATTCACATATATGAATGTACTATAGTCTTTAGGTTCTATATTGCATTCAACTGCATGGTTTTTTGCATAGTCATCAACTTTTACATTTGCACTTTCCACAACTTTGTTAGTGTTAGATCTTAAACACTTATCAGATTCTCTCTTAGATAAATAAACTAGGAATATTCCTTCATCACTTTTAGCATCAAGTTTTCCATTTCCATTATCCTTTAGCATATAGATTTTTTTTTGCAAAAGCTTTAAAATACTTCACATTAGGTGTCTATCCATACCACAATTCAAATAGTGTAATATTTGTACCTTTGTTGACCTGCACTTTGCTCATAGTATAAAATATTGTACTTACACCCTCTCTCCAATTCTTCTATGATACATTCTTATCCATCATCAATGTTCTAGCATAGTCCATGATTGAACTATTTCCCCTTTCAACTATTCAATTTTGGGAAAGGGCCCTAATTATTGACATCTACCTATCTATTCCCCTATCATTACAAAATATGTTGAATTCATTAGACATGAATTCTTCACCTCTATCAGATCTGAAGCATTTTAGACTCTTTCCTATTTCCTTTTCAACTATGACCAAATACCACTTAAACAAGTGAAAAAATCATATTTTTCTTTAAGTAATATCACACTCATCATCCTAGAATGGTCATCAATAAATAGAATTAAATATTTGTCTCCATAATAGATTTGAACACCAATAGGTCCAAAAAGGTCAGTTTGAACCAATTCTAAAATATCATTAGATGAATATGTCTTCCACTTGAAATTAGAGTTTGTTGTTGGAGTTGAGGAAAGCCAACTCCGAAGATGCCAAGATCACCTGCATGCAAAACCTGTCAAAGTGAAGCCATAGAAGGGATCTTGGCATCTTCGGAGTTGGTTTTCCTCAACTCCAACATGGTATCAGAGCCTTCTTGCTGTTGCTTCGTTGAAGAAATTTTGAAGCCGTGATTTGGAGTCACAAACCCTAGTTTGTTTGTGCAATTTTTCTTCAAATCAGGGGATCAGCATTTTTTTGGAGGACTTTCAGCCCAAACAGACATCACCATTGGATCCGGAAGGCCGTTTGCAGTTAGGATTCATATAAAACTTGTCATTTTTGGAGACAGGGCAATTTTGGCAAATTTTTGAGGCCTCCAGGTCTGCCGTACAGATCGTACAGGCGCACGGCGATTTAAAAAAATTTTAAAAAAAAGGGCGCTGGGCTGCTCCACCATGGCACCGTCCAGTGACCACCACAGGGCTGCCTGTGCCACACTTGTGCCGACTCCTCATCTCCTCGGTCGCCCCCACCGGCGGCTCTGTATTTGCTCCGCCGTTGTCCAGCCTCCGCCGCAGGCTATTTCCGCCGCTGCGGGTTGTCCAGTTTCTCGCCGGCAGTCCAATTTCCGGTGGTGCCTCCTGTCTACAGCGCCACCGCCCGGTTCAACCTCTATTACCAGCCCAGTCAGCGGGTACGTCAGCAGCCCACTCAACCTTTTGGCTGATTCAGCGCCAGCAGGGGTGACACGTGGCCTGGGCGCCACGTGGCACCTTGCCACGTGGACCCGCCACGTCACCCTTGCCACGTTAGTACTGCAACGTGGAAATGCCATGTGGCACTCTTTTTTTGCTGCGATGGCCACCAAACCGTCAAATTTAATCGTCTGACTTGCTGACGTCAGCATGCATCAGCCCTTGCATGCACCTCTCCCGATTGCTTTTGGACCTACCTTTGTTTTTTGGCCATAACTTTTGCATACGGAGGTATTTTTCCAATCTGAAAGAAGCACCAGAAAGCTAGTTCTGAGACAAAGATTTTGGTGTAGGTATTTTTTGGTTTTGATGCTTTTTTATTGCCTTTTTGTTCTGGTAAAGTCCGAAGTCCTATTTTTAACTCTGGCATGCATATCTTTTACATCCCATGTTAGTTTTTTGAAAACTTTATATTTCTGGAAAGATGGTGTTGTGTTCTTTTCAGAAATTTAGTCCCTTTTCTTTGTTTTTGGCCTCTTCTCTTTTTATCATAGTTTTGGTGTTTTTGCTCTATGGTGGATATTTTGAGTATTTTAGGCCCAAGGATCGTTTTCCTGGCATGGTTTGTTTTTTTTTCGGCTATACTTTCTCTTGGTTCAGCTCTTTTTTAGTTCTGATCATTATAGCTATCATTTTGAAGCATTTTTCATTTTTGCGCTGAGATAATATGTCACTTTTGCATTCCGAGAGTCATGAACATTGTTTTGAGTCAGTTGTGCATGCACTATTTCATAAAGCACCATGGGGGGGATTATTTGTTTGCTATTTTAGGCATTCTCCCTTTGTCAAGTGAGTGTCCCTTCCATGACATTAGCCCCATACAGAGTTAGTTAGACCGTGTCTTTATCAGTGTCTGTATCTCTTTTCCTCTTTCCTCATTCTTGGTTCGTTTGCAGGAGATTTTGGCTCACCTTCTCAGTTGCCTGTCATCACACCCCATCTACATTAAGGGGGGGTTATGCTGTGTTCTAATGCATCCATGGTTCGATGGTTCGATAGTGTGAACTATGTATTCAGTGGTTGATCCTGTATACAAGGCGATTGCAGTGGCTGGCTACCTATGCATTTCGATGAGATGGATCATCTACCATATAGACATGCTCGGTTCGTGCCTTCTTCTTCCATGGAGGTTCTTCAAATTAGTAGTTTGGCAGATTTTGCGACTTCTTCATGCTTCAGTGATGCTGCTTCTTCATGATCACTTCTTGTTCCTGTTTTAGGGGACAATTTCCCTAGTTGGAGACTTCTTCAGCTCTTCACTGGGTTCTTACCTCTTTTTGGGGGAGGGTTTTTTCCATGTGGTTTTCTCTCTTTCCCTACTTACAGAGGTTGCATTCTTCTTGCATTGTACATGGGTACCTAACATGGCCTCGTTGCCGGGACCCATTATGCATTCATCTTAGTTTTGTGAGCTTAAGGCATTTCCCTAAGTTGCACTTAAGGGGGGGTGTTAGAGTAAATAATTAATTATTAATTATTTATTCTATTGCTTAAGCTTACTTAGGTCATGCATTTATTTAATATTTTATATTTAATGCATGTAGTGGTTAGTTGTTGACAACACGGGAGTTTGTTCCCTTCTTGTTGTCACACTTATCTTCTACCACCTTCCAGCTTGTTCTACAAGCTTCCATGAGCTCTTTATATTCGGGCTCTCTCTCATTGTATTTTAACAACATCACATTATTGTAATTACATTTCTTCTTGTGTTTGCATTCATGGTGTCTCTCATGTCCGTTTAGGGCTTTGCTCGTGCTCCATGCTCCTCCCCTTCTATGGATTCTCTTTGATAGGTTTCGCATGCAGGTGATCTTGGCGTCTTCAGAGTTGGCTTTTCTCAACTCCAACATTTGTCATAATTTTTCCCAATTGACATTGTTTACACATAGCATTTTCAGGCTTCTTCTATTTTAGTAAAACTCTTACTTTTTTCATCTTAATAATGATTATCATATTAAAAAAGGTCAAATGACATAAGTTCTTGGGCCATAATTATATTTATTCATATCGTACAAACAAATATGTCTCATTAGATTAATCCAAATAGAACAATTTACCTCTTATTTGATCACCACTTCCAATCAGTTCATGATCAATATCAAATATCTTGGCCTTCCTATGATGGAATTAAACTTTGTATCCTAATTTTTTCAACTATGAAACACTCAACAAGTTATATTTAAGTCCTTCAATGAAGTAAAAATTGTCACACTTGATCTTATTAGTCAATTGTATTGATCCTTTACCTTTTGCAAGACATGATACATCATTACCAAAACACAATTACCCTTTTATGGTCGAATGGTTTCAAATTTACCCTTGTCATGAGTCATTTGATTTGAAAAACCACTATCAATTATTCATCTATCACTTTTGTTCACATAAGATATTAATGCAATTTTATCATCATTAAAATATTCTTTCATAGCAACATAGACAACTCCATCATTAGTTTTAGATTCATTATCATTTTTCTCTTCAACAATGTAACAATATTTCTTATCTTTTTATTTTTAGTATTTTTTTCTCCTATTGTATTGGTCATCTACTCTCCCTTTGTACTTTTTTTCCTTTCTTTTGTCCTTGTCTTCTCCATGAAGACATCTTGCATTAATATGAACTACAATTTTACATGAGAAACAAATTATAGGAGGTTTACCTCTTGTATTTTACTCTCCCTCTTGGAAGTCTCCTAGCCATCAATGCTTCAAGCTCATCAAGTTCATCATCAAAAATATCATTGTCACTTTTCACACATTTTCCTTTTCTTTTCTAACTAAGAACTAATTTTGATTTAAAAGAAAATTCAATAGTGGTAGGAGTGAAATTATCAAAATTTTACATTTCAAAAGTAGTAAGCCTACCAATCACACCTTATAGAGTTAGATTATTACTATGAGTACATCTTAATTATTGTATTTCAAAAACCCTAATAGCATAAATAGGAAGTAGAGTTCTCAATACCTTGTTGATCACACTTTTATCATCAATATTTCTATTGGCTCCTCTTATAGAATTTATAGCCTCTCTATTTCTCCCAAAATAGTGAACTATATTTTCAGCTTCCATCATTCTCATTTCATTAAACTTACCTCTCAATGTCTCTTATGGACATTCTTGTCTCCATAACTGGTTTGTAGTGTGTCCTACATTTCCTTAGTAGTCTTGTAGTCTTTTATATCATCAAACTCAACACAGATTAGTGCTGATGCAATCTCCAACATAGCTTGGTTATTTTCTTACTTCTCTTTATGTTGTAATTTTTTAGAGGAAGAATTATTATCTCCACATATGCATTTTCCACAAAATTTATTGCACCACCACCAATTCATGCTAGATGCATCCTTGTCAAAATTTTCCATAAAGGGAAGTTCTCTCTATTCAAACATGGCACCACCTTGTTCTACATCGTGATCTTTAACTTTAAGTACCTTAATAAAAACTCTACCAACACCAATGATCTAATATCAATTGTTAGAATATTTATAATAGCTAAGATAGGGGGCATAAATGAGTTATCCAAGGTATAGATGTACCAATTGAACAAAGAAACACTTAAGATACTTCAGATCTTAATGTTCATTATCTTGATCTCTATAGTAAATTATTAGTACCATCAACTAGAAATCCAGTATCTTAAATATAACAAACTTGTAGAATGTAAAACATTAATAGTAACTCGTCACAAATAAAATCCATTCAAGTTTGATACTAGGATTTAAAGAGGAAACCAAAATTGGAAAAACCAACCTATAACATGTCACAAAACTTTTGGCTCTTTTGAAGTGAGCTCTTTTAGGATCCATCCTTGTTAAAGGTTACAAAATACACTCTTAAATGTGACCTTGTTAAAGGATTTAATCACCTATTAGGAGTTCCATTTTTAGAGGACTTTAGACCATTTTATTAGAATTCCACCTTGATTAAAGGATTTACATATGATTATTATGTCAACCTTAATTAAAGGATTTTGATATTGATATAATGGTTAGAAAGTGCCAATAGATTTTTATTTTAAAAAGTATAACTTGCTTTGCAAATGTAGATCACAATTTTGTTCATAAGCTTATCCAATAACTGGCCTTCATGACTATATTTGTCTATAGTTCTCTTGGAAATCCCTTTACTAATCACCCTCCATAACTCTATTTAGCCTCTTGCTTAGGTTTACCATTCAATAGCATCAAAAATAGCACGAACCTTGATTAGATCCTCACATCCTCTTGCACACACACAAGCATAGCTCTTGTGCCTCCTTAAATACTTAACTATAATATTTTTCCAGTTAAACATCACTGTAGATCTTATGGTTAGGTCAAATTCATCAAATCCTTCCAATATTTTGTCTCCTTCTTTTGTTCCAAAAACTTCACCAAACTTCTTCTTGAATCCTTGAATAGAGTAGGAAAACATGATGTCCCTTGATTTAAATGTTTGAAGTCATCCATGCTTATCTTTAAAATAGTTTTCATATTCCAAGATATAAACTCTATCAACTCAAAATCATTATTTTCTCATAAACTATCAAAATATTGTCCCTTAGCCAACATTATGTTTTGACACTCGAGCATCACTGGGTTACTTGATGACCACTACTATTATTGTTCAACACATATACTGACACTTCATCAAAACTACTTTATTGTGACTCATACTAGAACCTGGTTGACACTAGCATCACTCAACATATATTACAAGTTCCTTAATCTTTTTCTCTTTTTCTTGGTCAAGCCTATGCATTTTGTCAATCTTTGATCCCATCTTCAAGGTTCCAATACATCAATCTTCTTCACTTTTAGCATGATTTAAATATTCACTTTATCTTGTCAAAGTATAACTAATCATGTATCCATTGTATTTTTTTCACATAAATCAACCTTTTCTCGAGGTCCTATTGTTAAGACCAACTTCTCAAATCCTCTTCCTTAATCATCTATATATGACACTCAAATCAAATAAAAAATTGTATCACCAATAAAGTTTGATAACAATGGCAACATAACAATTGTTCCAATTGTAGTTTCCAACAAAAAATGTATTGCTTAAGGGGTTGTATGGCTCACTCATACAAGTTAAGATATTTCACCCAATCATAGAGATATATAATAGTGGAGAGGTCTCTAATTAATTACATATTCCCATGACTCACATGTTATATTATCTTATAATTAGAAGCTCAAAGTTATATTAGCTAATCCCCTAAAACTAATATGAGCGGGGGACATGGACTATATAGACTGACGAGGTCCTAAAGAAAATTGAATATCATTTTACATTTTTTGTGCTACTTTCATTTTCACAAATCTTTCTCAATGTATTGGTTTGATGTTAGTTGTTGGTTGGTTGTGAGTATGCATATGTCACTATTTTATCAATAGAGTTTTTGGTTTCTTTAAACCTTGTTTAATCTATATTAAAAACTATTATCGAGGAAATTATTTTGAAAAAATTCTCTCCTATGATGGATAAATAGAGGAATTCTCAATCTAGAAAGAAGATCAATACATCCACCATTCTTTTGCTTCCTTCTCCATTAAGACTATCAAGAATACCAACATTCTAAATTTAGTGTTAGTGATCATAGATCTATACATTTGTGTATGAATGCATGATTCTACATTAATGGAAAGATCTACACATACAAGCATCTTCATACTTTTATAACATCCTAACATCCATACACAAATATTTCTTATGTAAGGTGAATGCTTACATTTATCTTTTCTACAATATTTTTGTTATGAAGTCTCTATTTCATATCAAGGTTGATTGCTACATAGGGATTTGACTAAAGAAAACCCCTTTCAATAACCTTTTTCACTTATTTTCTATGTTAATGAAAAATTTACAAAGTTTTAGATCTAAGTTCAAGACTATCAATTGTAGTTTTAGGCACTGTAAAAATTTTATTAGATTTGGAGCTATAGAGATTAGGTCAAAAAATTTGAGCTTCATTTTGGAATAGGTTGTCAAGGTCATTCTTAACCTTTGGGAATAAGATTTTAATAGAAAGTATTTATAGGTATTAGAAGCCCAAATCCATAGTTTTACCCAATTCAAATATATTCAAGTGAAAATCAAAACTATAGTTGGAGGTTCCTTTGCATTCTTATTCTTGAAGGCAATTCCACCCTTTATATTTTATCATTATATCTATATTTTTAAGTCAAATCTAATATCATACCTTCTTAGTTGCCATTTGCATCAATTCCTTTAACACATTTACATATCATAGGATCCATATTTATCATTGAATTAAATTAAACCTCAACTCCCCATTCTCACTTTAATCCCCTATGGACATCTCTTGATCCATTTTTGGCTGTGCTAATTTGATTTTTAATAGAATATCCTTTGTGAGTTCTATACTAATACACAATATAATTTGGTGAGTGATCTATAGTCCAAACATTTTTCAATGTTTTCTATTTTAGTGTAATTTCCTTAATTGAAGAAGATGATTTGTTAGAATCAATTAGTTCAATATTATTCACTTTTTATAGGAAAGTGAGGCACTCAATTGTATTTTTATGTTGTAATATTTATTATGATCTTGTTTTTTTTTCCCAAAAGGAACATTGAAGTCTCTTATTAGTTGATTTCATATTTTGAGATGAGTTATCCTCTTTCTAAATCTTTCATTTTTATTTTCATCATTATCTTATTTAGTTTTCTTTTTCTCTCATTTATAACTTTGATTCCCCCAATCACTATAACTAGGGATTTTTTAGTAGTAGTAGATTTCAAAGAAGGAAACTAATCCACATTTAGAATTGATGGAGGTTAAGAGTGCAGTTCATATAATGAAGGATCTCAAGGAGGAGTTGGCTAAATCCTCTGAAAATGGCATGACTCACAATGTCCTAAAGTATTGGTCATTTTATTTTTAGATGTAGTAAAAAGTTTAGTCAATCCCCAAAGGGGATGACTAAGCCCTAGCCAAAAACCACATAGCTAAAACACAACACAAGGTACAAGATCTGATATCAAACTAAACTTCTTTATTCATAAAATAACTAATTACATGAAATGTGTCAGACTATAAGGCCTCGCTGGTTTGAGAAAAATATAAAGAAAATAATAGTTCTACAAGATACCTTAATATTCAACCTAACTCCAAGATAGCCCAAATCTATCACACAATAGTACTGTAGTAGAAACCCCAAGAAAAACTAAAATAAACATAATATTCATTAGTCAAATTACAAAAATCATTAAATTCATATAAGATTAATAACTAAGACCCAAAATAGATCCTTACACATCCCACGATCCATCTACATCATGATCATGGAAACACAAATTAAATTGACCAAGTTAGCTTATCTAATCTCTTAAGAAAATTATTGAGTGAGACAAACAACCAAGCATCAACAATAATCCACTAAGTCACCTAGTATAGAGTAACTCTTATTGAGAAAGCACATCCACCAAGATCCCATAAGCATCACCAAGCATAGGTTCCACCATGAAGATCATTAAATAAGCACCAGAAGTATCACCTAGCAACTTCAGTCATTGAGCTCCTTGGGTGAAACTATGACCATGAACCACCCAAATAATCACCAAGTATCACCTCCTTTCAACTAATTTCTCCAACTCTATGGTCACTCAAGCATATAGGATTTCCATCTACCTCAAGTATCTCTTGACTTATACATGCTAGGTACAAAAAGATGTTCTTAATAACTAACATAAAATATTTTGGGATCCATAACATAAACCCTGAATTTTTGATTTACATACATGTCTTCCAAGTCTCCTACTAAAAATTGAATTCCTCCTACTAAGTCCTACATTCTAAAAAGGAATCTATAAAAATATCCTACCACCCTTCTCATTTGTAAATATATTCATGATAAAATCATGCACTACCTTGCAATCAAACTGCCAAGGTCTACAAAGTAATATGTAACAACTACTCATGTCACCATTATCACACTATAATTTATCCACCTACTGTCTAATCGAAAAATTAATAAGACATTTCTCAGTCACGTCTAAAGTATGCTCATCTTATAGCCAACTAATCATGTAAGGACTACAATTCCTTGCCCTCTTCAACCAAGTTTCTAAACCATATCCTTGTCAACTAGGTTTTTGAAACTACCGCTATACACAATATTATTACAATAACTGCACACTAACTTCTAACGAGTCTTGAAAAAAAAAATCTTCTAACAAGGTTCTAGTACCATCTTACCAAAAAACACTTTCCAAACCAGCAAGTTCTCCTCTTGATCAAGCTCTTTTACTAATCAAAACATAGTCTAGGAAGATGCAAAGGATGTTGGCACACACAAAAATGACAAAATATTGCAATCTATTTTTATTTTGTTTTTTATTTTATAGTATTATAGATGTTTAGAGGCTTCTAGGGAATTTATAGGCTTTGATATGCCAAGAATGTGTACCTATGCTTAACCCTTTGGTCACTGAATGTAAAACTTTTGAAGATCTTTCCATAAATTAAAACATTTTTTTTGTTTTAGGCTACAAATAGAGAGTTACGACTTCTATAGGTAGACATATTTTTTAATATAGATTTTTTTAGTTTTTAGAGTTTATTTTATAATTAATTATCTTGTGGACTTTTCATTTTCATTTTCAAGAGATAGTGGTAACCTCTGGGATGCATAAATCTTATATAAACTCTATTTTCTGATTGAATGGATAACTTTTGGCTTGAAAAAATCTATTGCTGCATTTTAATTGTTTTCAATTAAATGATAATACTACAGGTTCTACACTAGTTATTATAATATGAATTCTCAATTTAGATTATTCACTAAGTAGTCAACATCATTCATCATAGTAGTACTTCAATCACTAGCTTTATGGTAACATTCAAAAGATCTATATCTTTCTCCACATTGAAAACAAGTACCCTTAAACATTTCTTTACTTATCTTGCTTGTTTGTTCAATAAGTTTTGGTTCATTCTCTGTACTTAGTTTATCCTTCACTAACTCTTCCCATTTCTCCTTCCCTTGGGAATTACCTTGAAATTTTCTCTTTTTCTTATCTTTTACCTTTAGAGAATAATGATAAGCATTATTAACCAAATAAAATATTAAACATACCAATCTTATCCTAAATAATGAATCTCAACCCTTTTTATATCTAGCCACCTTTCCCTTATAAATTTATTTATGTCTAGATAAAATCATTAACTTGTACAAATGATTAGTATAATCCTTCACAGACATATACTTGTATTTTATATTATGCAACTTATTTAAAAAATCAGGTTCATAATCAATAGGAATGAACTTAGCCACCATCAATTTGCACCTAGTGATCTTCATTTTACCACCTTCTTTTTTATCTCAAAATAATTATTTCCACTATAAAGAAACACATCCTTTCAACTTAGTTTATTTCAACCTTAGTATTAGTGGACCACCAATATCCTCTAATTCAAAGTAGTCTTACATCTCACCAATCTAATTGATCAAGTGTTCATGAACTAAAGTACCCAAGAAATTCAAAACATCCATCTTATGATTTAGTTTCAACAGAGCTTCAAATCTATCTAACTTACTATTTGTGTCTTCCATAGATCTCTCCATGTGATATATTCTATATTCACCACTAGATCTAGAAACCTTAAAGTCTTCAGTAATTTCATCATAACCATCTTTTGTAACCATGCTCCTTAGTATACCAAGTATATATCTCATCATCTAAGAAACCATATCATTTTTCATCAACTTTATCTTATATCTCACATCTAATCTAACCCTCTCTAAAAGTTTAATCTCGACAACACCATAGAGATTTTCAATTTCCCTAATGTCTAGTCTTCTCATAGGCATGTTCCAAGATCTTCATTAACCCCTATAAAAAATCACCAACCAGATGCAACCTTGTCTCTTAGTCCACCTTGCATTGTATAAAGCCTAATGAATCCTTGTAGGAGATGACTAAGCCTCCAACTAAAAACAAGATAGTAAAAACATAACACAAGATATCACACCTAGTACCAAAATCAATTTATTTTTTATGAAATATTTGATTACATGCAATGTGTTAGATTTTTAGTCATTCCCTCTTGAGGCTCAGACCCAACCCAAACCCTAGCTATCCCAAATCTATAACAAACAAACACTCTCATAGAAACCCAAAGAAAGATTTAACTTGTGCTCATAAGCCACAAAGAAATCTCCTTGAATCCCAAGCCCACACTTGGCTACTATCTCTTCTCTCCAATTTGCAACTCCATATTCCTTCCTTCTCTATATTGACATAATGCCTAAACACTACCCCAACACCTCCATCTATACTTGCATGGCCACAAGTCAACACATTAAAAAAAAAGATCATCTAGAACCCAACTAAACATAATATGTCTTAGTTGTCTTACAAAAAATAATAAATGCACATAGGATAAATAACCAAGATGCAAGATGTTGTAAGTATAATAGGAATGTAAAATCTTAGAGGGGGTGCCGGGGAGGGGGGTGGCAGTGGTGAATCAAAAATTAAAACTTTCAACCACAAAAACTATTCATCACACATCCATCTCACAATCTATGCATATAAACTGAAATACCAAATTAATCATGTACATCCATAGCATGAAAGTAAAATATTCAACACATGTATGACACAAGATAGTTGGTTACTTAGAAGGCCTCCAAGGAGAAGGTAAAATTTGAGCATTGGTGACACCCATAAATTTTCACTATTGCAATAATAAAGTGTATCCAGCAAAGGTTAGCATATTTTGGTCATGAGACATGATCTACCCTGTGAAAAGTTTTCCTTGTTAAAGGCTTACAAGATTGTTAGATCATACCCTGTTAAAGGATTTAAACACCTTGCCAAAGTGTGCTTGGTAAAAGTACTTAAACTTACAATGAAGTAAGAACCCTATTAAAGGATTTACAATAGCCTATTAGGACTACTTAGTTAAGAGATTTAATTGATTATCCTATTAAAATTTCTTAGCAATTATCCTTTGGTTAGCTCTATGTTGCTTGATGTCTGAGGACCCATATACTAATGTGTACTTGATCCATCCTAACCATATATCTCTTTGTTGTCTTTTGATTCCTTTCCTTTGTTATCTTTTAACTAATTATGCAATGTAAATTAAATCATAATACCTTAATCACATGAATGCTCTATTGTCACATACAAACTCTCTTCAATTATCCTCAAGCATTCTTAGAAATTTTAGGGTTTGTCCTCCTTAAGAAGACCTAGGTGACTTGGGGTTAGGTCTGAATCAACAGTAGTGATTCACCCCAATTGCCACTTAGTCCTTCCCTTTATCTAGTTGGATGCATGTAATGCATAAGGATTCACAATTAAGGTTCATTCTTATCATCAAAGATCATTAAAAAATCCTTAAGTCATCCTAAAAATGGTTTACATAAATGTCTGTGCCATTATTGACAACTATGCCAAAAGTATTTAACTTAGTAGTTGAAGTCCTTGATTCTCAAAATCAATTGTAATTTCAATTTTGTAATTCAGCCTCTAAATGGCTTGACATCCACTAATCAATCAACACCTAAATAGTTCAATACATACCCTTTTCTCTGCACTTGTGTGACTCAACACGTACTAGTTAGCTCATACCAATTTGAGATTTACAATCTCCCTTCTTGACATGAGTAGAAAAATACTTGGTCATGCATGAATAACCTTTAGCCTTTCAAGCATAACTTGGATGATATCCACTTATATACAAAACTTCAAAGCTTCAAAATTTTGTAAAAGCTTATGACTCATTAGTCATACCTCAAAATTCAATAACTCCCCATAAGTTGATTGTGTTTTTTTGTATTTGAATAAAAATCATTCCTCCTATTGAGTAGATTTTTATTGACTAATCTCTATACTCTATTTTTCTCTTTAACTAAATTATTTTTTCAAAAATGGTATCTCCCTAAAAAATACTATCTCCCCCATACTTATTTCTCCCCCATGTTTATTTCTCCCCCATTTTGACACTTATGTAAAAGTATTATACACTTAGAGTGTATTTTTCCAGAAATGTTTTATGGACCTGAAGCATTATTTTAATTGCAACATCCCAATTATCACAAGCTACCTCCAATGATTTGATATATATGGCCAACTCAACATCAAGGTGGACTAAGCCTTCATGAGTAGAAAGATGTGGATCTTTCTTCATGTGTGTTTCAACAAAGGCTAGTTCCTTTTGCAATATCTCCATATGTGGTGTCAGAATGGCCTGTATGTCAATTAGTTTAGCGTTGATGTTTTCTTCATTTGTATGTAACATTTCTAACTAAATTTGGGAGTTTAGGAGGATCCTGAAGTGTTTCTTAATCAAGGATGGATATTTTGGAAGAGTTATACTAGATAATTTTATATGACTCTCCAAACTTAGTATATGACTCCTTACTTATTTTGTGAAGAGTGTGGGATTGCACAATTTGGTGTACAAAGAGAAAATTTTCTCTACTATCTTCTTCACAATGTCAATTTTGGTTGCTAGCTCAACCTGTGATATTACAATAGAACTTGATATCTTTTCATTGACCTCATTTTGAAATTTTCTTTCAGACCATTGAAGTAACTTGACATTTGAATCTAGGTCTACATCATTTACCTTCTCCTCTAGGTTGGTTAGCTTCTTTATGATTGACTTGGTTTCTTCTGGTACTGGCAAGATAAATGCATCAAGAAAAATGTCCTTGATATCTATCAAAGCTTGTTTCTATGTATGATTCTATTTGAGTACTTCTTGTTGTTTCTTCCTTGAAAGAGCATCTCGGATTATGCTCATTGGTTCAATAGTGATGGTTGAAAAATAAAACTTGGGCAACTCAATCACTTCATCTAAGTTCCCATCAACAAATGATATAACTTCCTCTACCTTTGATGTGCTTAGACTTGCCATTGATAATTGTAGGGGTATAGCTTCTATAATTAGCCCATGAAGAGCTTGACTTGGATGAGTAGTAGATTCTAGAAAATTCACCAGTGTTTGTATTGTAATTTTCTCCTCAGGTTTGGTAATCATGCCTATCTCTTTAGTCTTATCCTTTTCCTTCTCTACATTCATAGATGCACCTTGATCTTGTGTTCTAGGTGTAGGAGTATCTATTTGACCTATTGGAACTTGTATTCCTTCATTCTTTTATGTTTCATATTTTTTCTCTCCAACTGTCTCATCCTTGTCATTTTCATATTTCATTAGATTGACTAAGACTAGAGTAGCTTGTACCAATGTACTAACTATAAAAGTAGCTATATCCTTCCTTTGATATAGTGCAATGGGTAATGTAGGTTTTATAAATGTGAATTGAGGATGTGCTATAGATGTTACTTGTTTTTGTAATTCCTCCCTTGTAGATACATTGTCTATCTTCTCAATCTCATCAACACTCACCACCATAGGATTTTCACATAGTTTGGCCTAGGTACTAGCTTCTACTAATATCTTCTTCAAGTCTTCCCCTATAAGGGGATTAATGTTCTAAGTGACTGTATTAGAAACATCTTTGATCATTACAATATCACTTTCTACATTCACCTCATGTTGTGGACTAGCACTTCGAGGTATTATATCTAGTACACTCTATTTTATCTTTTTCTCATCCTCAGCTTGTACCTATACATCTTAATGTGTTTTAGTGCCTTTCACTTGTGTAATTATCTTAGTATCAACTATGATTACCTTAGTTACTTTTTGTTTCTCTTCTTTTTCTTCACCTACCTCAATAGTTTCCTACATGATTGCCTTAGGTATTGTCAAACCATATAATGATTTCCAAATCAAAGTGGTCTTTTGTACAACATCCTCAATATTTTTCTTCAATATGTTGAATGCCCTATATTTAGGTGCAAATTTTCTTGCATGTTTCTTTACTTCCATAGACATTGTCACCCTATCCAATTCTAGCATCACTTGGACGAGTGTTGTCTCCTTGATTTGTCTTTCTATTGAGAGACTATAATGCCACTTGTACTAAACTCTATTAGATAATTCCTTAGGTAGAGAGTTGGCAATCTCAATTGGAGTTTTTTTTAATCTTTCCATCATGACATATATTGATTCCTCTACTTGGTTCATCTCAAATTTTCCAAGCTTACTAAATTTAATATGTGTGAAGCCAAATAAATTAGGATATTTCTTATGTTCTCACATATATTGTCTAAATATAAAGAATGACATTTACTTACAACATAAAATTTATTGTTGTCATTAGATCTAGTGTTCTATTCATTAGATTTAGCTAGAGATATGTATTTTCTCCTTAGTCTCTTCTCAGGCTTCTATATTTTCTCCTTGGTCTCTTCTCGGGCTCCTCTTACTTGGTTGTTGATCTAGCCCTCTCCTCTTATGGCTTATCCACTTCTTAAGCCTTCTTGGTAGTATCCCTTGTGCTTTCTCTTATGGAGGGAATTGTAGGCTTAGGTTTTAAAACCTTCCTTGGTTTGCTAGTAGTAGTGGTCTTAGCTTTCCTCTTCTTTGGCTTAGGTGCTTCACTAGCTTCTTCTTCCTTGGCACTCTCTTCAATTTCTCCTCCTTCTAATTGATATTATAATCCTTGACCTTGAGTTAAGGATAGTGGTTCTAGAGTAGGTATATCATCTTCTTCTTCATCATCATCTCCTTCTTCATCATCTACTCCTTCACCAAATTTCTCTTTAAGTTCCTTCACAATCTTGTTCTTCTTCCTTATGATTGAGGGAATCTTCAAATACATTGTTATCTTAGATTTAGCCTTGTCATACTTCCCAACTGTAGTAACCTTACCATCTACATTTTCTACAAGTAGTGTATTTATTGTTGCAGAGGCTTCACCAACATTGATTTCATAGCCTAGTGGGCTTAGCCACCTCATCCTTGGAAAAACAACTTGAACATAAGTAAAGTTAGTGTCAACTAGAAAGAAAAAGTCATTAAAATGTTTCTCAACTAGTGAAACTTGTATCCCTAGTCTTTCCTTCATTGACTACTTGAAGTCTTCAAAATAGCTAGTCATTACTAACTCAAAGTTGTTTCCAAGTTTCTCAATAAATTCACCTATCTACACTGCAATAGATCTATTTGTTTTCCAAGAAACTTTACCAAATGTGGGGAATTTATTTTTAACATAAAAGAATATACATTCAAGAACTAAACCAAATTTATATTATGCACTTTTGGTCTTCCTTATAGCTCCCAAATTTTCTAACAACTATTGCATCTACAACTCAACAAGGTCATAGGTATGATCCTTCTTAACTATCTTATAGCCCATATTAATAGCAATACATGGTACACTGTTGAGCCTTCTAGATTTATAGAATTTATGTGCTATTATCCTTACTACAAAAACAATTAGAGGATCTTGGTTAGTATCAATTATCATGCCTCATTTATTCCATATTGCCCCTATAGTCTTGTTAGATACCTAGTTACTCTATGTAAAATCTCCTTTATGATTTTCACTAGTCCATTATCCAACCATAGAGAATTATCATGAATTCTACATAGAACTATCTTAATCCATTTTGTCTTGAAAATATTTGGAAAATCTAGGGTATGAGTTAACCCTTTTGATTCTATAATTTTGAATTCTTTATTACATACTCCATTTTCACATAATTTCTCATAGATTTCCCTAATCTCCATGTCTCCCATGCTACCCACCTTGCATGTATAGCAACATCTTATGTCTTGAAACATCAAAACTTGAGGTAGTATCATTAACAATGCACCAGATGGATCTTGCTATTAAGAAATATGGTGAAAAACTTTAAAATTAGGTTGTCTAATCTCATTGCGCCTTAAAAATTGCACATTAAAAACTTCTTTAACCTCATTAACCTTAGGATCTAAAAAGCTAAATGTCAATCTATAAACTAGCGCTTGCAAAAATTTGAACTGCATAGTTTGCCACATGATAAATACCTTTGAAAATTTATTGTGATGGTGTTAAGAAAATGTTTAATTTAGCTAGAAAATGCTTGGAATGATCTTTTCAATTAACCTTTTTCTCTTCATTTCCTCCTTCAAACTTTAATGATGTCAAATGAGTAGAAAATGATCATATAAATCTTAAAACCTCACATTTAATGCTAAGTTCTTACACAACTATAAGCTTAGCTTCAATAGAGATTTTGAGTCACTCAACTTCCATGAAGTTTCCTTTTTTCTTAGCAACCACTAAAAGCTCAATCCACACTATCAACTTTGATAGCTTGGCATCAACTAAAATTTCACTTAGCAACCATAGTGAAACTTTTCATGCTCGAGAATAACATGAAAACTAATGAAATCTAATGATTTGTTCCAAGTTATAATCAACACCTTGTATATGTAATCTTTTCAGTTTTAAATCCTTGGAACTAATGTATAGTATATCCTTTTAAATATCAACCTCACATACCTCTTGATTTTTTAATTGGAGGAGGTGTGATCACCTCACCCATTGGGTGAAGTGATCCTATTTGAACTTAATGTGCTACAATTTTCATCTCAACTCTTATACCAATTTTTGGAAATACAATAGGGAAGTAAACTCTAAGAGGGGGTTTGGGTGAATCAAAACTTTAAACTTTCAATGTCAAAAACTTTTCACCACACATCCATCTCACAATCTATGCATATAAACTGACTGAAATACCAAATTACGCATGTACGTCTATAACATGAAAGTAGAATATTCAACACATGTGTGACACAAGATATTTTTTTACCTAGAAACCCTCCAAGGAGAAGGCAAAATTGGGGTGGGGATGACACCCATGAATCTTCACTAGTGTAGTAATAAAGTGTATCTAATGAAGGTTACAATGTTTTGATCCTAAGACATTATCTACCTTGTGAAAGGTCTATCTTGTTAAATGCTTACAAAATTGTTAGATCTTACCCTATGAAAGGATTTAAACACCCTACTAAAAGTGTTTCTAGAAAAAGGACTTAAACATACAATGAAGTAAGCACCTTATTAAAGGATTTACAATAGCCTATTAGGACTATATGGTTAAGAGATTTAACTAATTCACCTATTAAAATTTCTTAGTAATGATCCTTTGGTTAGCACTTTGTTGCTTGATGTTAGATCACATCTCTACTAATGTGTACTTTAACCTTCCTAATCAGATGTCTCTCTATTGTGTTCTAAATCCTTTCCTCTATTCTCCTTTAACTAATTTTGCAATGCAACTCAAATGATAACACTATAATCACCATGAATTCTCTATTTTCATATGTATACTCTCTTTAATTCTCCTTAAGAATTCTTAGAAAGTTTAGGGTTTTTCATCCTTAAGAAGGCCTAAGTGACTTAGGGTTAGGTATGTATCAATAGTGGTGATTCACCCATAATATCACTTAATCCTTTCCTTTTTCTAATTAGATGCATATAATGCATATTAATTCACAATTAAGATTCATCCTTATCATCAAATATCATAAAAAATCAACCCAAAAATGGTTTCCATAGAAGTTTGTGCCATTGCAAACAACTATGTCAAAATTGTGTAACTCGGCACTTGAAGTCCCTCCTGATCGGTATCAAGTATAACTTTAATGTTGTCAGTTAGCTTCTAGATAGCTTGACACATAGTATCTACTTAACACTTGAGTAATTTTGCACTTACCAATTACTTGGTTCATACTCAATATCTGTCACCTAACATATATTGTTTGACAACTTATGCTTAGCATGTATTACTTGTTTGGTATGAACTAAAAATAATTAAGTATATTGTCACCCATATGTCAAAACCAATCTAAGATTGATGCCAAATAGGTTATCAAAATTCCCATGATCAATCCATATCATTATCATGGGAAACATGAATTAAATGCACCAAGTTAGTTGATCTAGTCTCTCAAGAACATCATTTAGTGATCCTAAAGTAGGGACGACAATATTTAAGGGGAATAAGTCCAACTTAAACCTAAGGATATCCCCTACTTAGAGTTACACACAAAATCAACATATAGATTAATTGAACAAAGAGAATCAGAGACCAGATTCTACACAACCATACTGATGTAATCAATTAAATTTTATAGAAGAAATCCAAACATGGCCAGCTATAAGGATTTCAAGGTTACATTCATATAAAATAAATTATGAAATCAAATCCAAGCTTGTATTCTATCTTCTTTGCTAGGATCTTCAAATGATATATCTTTCTACCCTCTCCCCATTATTATTTAAGATAAACCCGAGCTCCTTATATAGCTAGCTAAGCCACAAGTCAGCTAGTTAGGCATTTAGTTACATTATATGTCCACTTTAGGAAGTAAACCAAAACCATTGCAAATATTAACATAAATTGACACATGCCTAGAGGTGGATCAAAATGTGTGCAAGGAGTCAACTCCTAACTATGCAACACATCTTGTTAACATATGTGACAACACCAATTGAGATAACTTGCTATGTAGCAAGGACAATCAAAGAAACATGAATCATGAAGAATGACACATAACTCCAGGAATGTGTAACTTCAAAGATTGTGAAATTAGGAGAAGGATCTAGGATAGGTATTCAACATGGTTTTAACTACACATAACACAAAAAAGTAAGTAGCAATGGATACATTGCAAACAATAGACTAGAACAAAAAACAAGAAATATTTGTAGTTGATTCAATTTTTTTCTCAAAGACTCAAGATGCTCCTACATTAGACACCTAAGGTTAATAAAGAACTAATTTCCACATCAAACATTCTTCATATTCTGACCTAAATCATAAATATCCAACTCATCTTGTATGATCTAATAACTATCTTTGACTGGTTTATGCTTCTACTAAACAAGGTATTCCGAATAAATTTTTCCTCTGGTGCTTTTTCTTATCCTAGTATCTAAAATTCTTTTAATTCCTTCATCTTTCTTCTTAGGATAATATGGTTTATTGGATTCTTCATGATCTAATTCATGGTACTCATATATGTCTTCAATATTTAATATAGGTAAAATATCCATATCCACTAGTAATTCAATCTCAAAAGCATTACCACTTCCAAACTTATTTAGAATTTCACAAGGCCCAGAATTCTTCATTTTTCGCTTCCTATAAATTCCAACTAGAAATCTACTCTTCCTTAGGTAAACCATTACTTCACCACCAACTTCAAAATATTTAGGTCTTCTTTTTTTTATTCACTCATTCTTTATATACAACATTATTATTATTCAAGGTATCTTCAACTTCTTGATGCAGTTTCTTTATGAAATCAAAAAATTCTTCAACCTCAACACTTCTATTTGTTTCCATGCCTAAGTCCCTCAATTCTATAGTTCCCTTAGGATGAAATTCAATAACAATCTCAAATGGTGTTTTCTTAGTACCTCTATTCATAGAATTATTATATGAAAACTCCACTTCTGCCAAAACTAAATCCCAATTAGTAGGCTTATCTCCAACTAAACATCTCAACAGGTTACCCAAACTTTTGTTCACAACTTCAATTTATCTATATGTCTGAGGATGAAATATAGAACTAAATTTAAACTTTGTATTCAACTTGTTCCAAAGTTTCTTCCAAAAATAACCATTAAACTTAGTATCTATGTCTAAAACAATAGATTTTGGCAAACCATGTAATCTTACCACTTCCTTAAAGAATAACTTAGCTACATGTAATGCATCAGATGTTTTCTTACAATGTATTAAATAAGCCATCTTTGAAAATATATCAACCACAAAAAAGATAGATTACCCCTCTAAGTCCTAGGTAAACCAAGAGAAAATTCCATAATAATATCTTCCCAAGGCTTGTTAGGTGTAGGAAAAGGTGAATACAATTCGTAATTTTATCTCGTTTCTTTTGTTGTTTGACAAATTCCACAACTTCATATCATTTTCTATACATCCTTATAAATATGTGGCTAAAAGTATCTTTCTAAAATTAGTTTCACTATGTTATCAATCCAAAAATATCCAACAAATCCATCACTATGTTTCTCTTTCATTATGTTCTCTCTCATAGATCCTCTAGGTATGCATAACTGAATTCCTTTAAAGAATATTTCTTCCTGAATGAAATAATCATCCCACTTATCACTTAATGTTTTTTCTTTACATGAGTCTTTCCAAGGTTCTACAAAATAAAGATTAGTCTCATATAAATTCTTCAAATCATCAAAATGAAGTACATCAACTCTCATCTCTATTAGAAAATTATTTTCTTAGCTCAAGGCATCAACAAATTTATTCAACTGTCCACGTCTATGCTTCAATGAAAAGGACAGATTCTACAAAAACTTAACCCACTTCAAATGTCTCTAATTCAGCTTATTATAACTTCCCAAATACCACAAAGCTTTATGGTCAATATACAACACAAAATCCTTAGGCATCAAATAATACCTCCAATTCTTCAAAGCTTGAAAATAGCATAAAATTATTGAACATAAAATAAATATTTTCTCATAGAATCATTCAAATTCTCACTAAATAAAGCTATAGGTCTTCCTTCTTGATTCAAAAAAACTCTAATTACACTTCCACTAGCATCAAATTCAACTTGAAAAACTTTACTAAAATCAGGCAAGGCAAGTGTAGGCAATTATGCAATCTTTTGTTTAAGTGTTTCAAAACTTCATTGTTCTCCATGTGTCAATTTGAAATTCTCTCCAATATTCTCTAGTGTATGCAAATTTAGTATAACTCTCACCTTTTTAGTGTCCATATTCAATCCATCATTTGAAATTGCAAAACCAAGGTATTCAATTTCCTCCTTCATGAATGAACATTTCTTCAAATTAATCAACAACTTTTTTTCCTTCAATTTCTACAACACTTTTATGATAATTCTCAAGATGCTCTTCCTAACTCTTACTAAATATCAAAATGTCATCAAGATATAAAATCACAAATTATCCCAAAAAAATCTTCAAAACCTCAATCATAAACCTCATGAAAGTACTAGGTGCATTAACTAAGCCAAAGGGCATAACCAAACATTCATATGGACCTACATTAGTCTTAAAAGAAGTTTTCATTCATCTCATTCTTTTATTCTAATTTGATGGTAGCCACTTTTCAAATCAATCTTTTGTAAAATACTTTACTCCACTCAAACTATCTATTATGCCATCCATCCTAGCAAATGAAAATTTGTACATCACTGTTATCTTATTTATAGCTCTAGAATTAGTGCATATTCTCCATTCTCCATTCTCCATTATTTCTACATTCTAATAAAAAATTTACTACACAAGGACTCAAAATTTCTTTGATCAGACCTTTGTCAAGAGGCTCTTGCACTTGTCTATTTAGATCAATCGTTTCATCAAGTGTCAATCTATATAATTCTTTATAATTCAAACTAGATCTAGGTATCAAATCCATATAAGGACTTATACTTCTCATAGGAGGTAAACCATTAGGTACATTATTAGAAATGATGTCATGTGTGAGGCCTCACCCTGACCCATCGTAGCATAGTTGATACATTATTATTTTGATACTCATGACTCGATATGTTAGGACATTATTTGATGCACTAATCATTCTTATGCTATTTTATGATCTGTGATGCCTTACTTTTAGATATTTGATTTTTTCATTTAATGCTTTATGAACATGGATAATGATGAAGTAATTGAATGCAGAACTAACACTTTGATTATGCTATTTTAAGGGTCAAAAATATGAGTAGACTGAGATAAAAAATTGATTATTAGAAAGATGGATGTTTTAAATTTATATGGTTTTTCTGATATGTAACTCACATGATGCATGTGATTTATTGAACTCCTAATGTGTGCAACGAGTGTGCAGGATGTTTAGCTAGGAAACCTTATGGAAAGATGGAACTAAACCCCTTGCTAATTTGTGCTAATTTGCATTGTAAAGCCCCGTCAAGGGATCCAAAGAATTAACCTAGAATTTCACTAAGTTTGGTAGCATTTTTTTATTTAAAAACATGAAAGTAAATACCACATATAACTTATGCACTATAACGGAAGAAATAGCAATGTCCATCTAGAAGTAAACATAACATACATAACAGATTATATTCTTTAAAGATCCCTTAACATTGAATAACATCTAAATCAACTAACATACATGAATCCATCTAGTAAAACTTCCACATGAAATAATAATGATAAGTCCAATGTTTATACATTACATTTCAAATGCTCAATCATCCAGTGTACATGCCACAGGGTATGAAAAGCTTAAAAGAATATACATAGCTGAAATAAGGTACATCATCTTATTCTAATCCATGATACATCAAAGTAAAGATAATCACATGATACACATGATACATCCATCATAAAAGATCAACATAATAAACTAAGTGCACGGTTCCTGCCAACTATTAATAGCATCATTAGACCATCATGGATCCTAGCCATCCCTCCATGCGTAACATTCCAAATTACCAAAGAGATCATTGCTATTAACATAGTAGGAATCTCACTCCTATCATATACTATATAATATGCATAAAGTAATCTAACATGCAAATATAAGCATAAGATAACATCATCTAACATATGCTAATCATCAATGAAAGGATACATATCCACCATCATGAAGGACGCATCATTCATGATGTCTCAATGAATCTCAAATGATAAGAGTGGAAAAATACTACCACCCGATCGTGTGGTACCTAAGTGGTCCACTCCCACCATGCTGAGGAGATAATCTCAAGTCCCAAATAGGCTATCCAATACACATAGCAAAATTCTCTAAAAGTCTAGGAATCCTAAAAGTATACTAACTCAAATATTCTATCACAAAACTGACATCTAATTTCCCAGAGGCACACAATGACATGTAGGAGCCTACTATGCAAGCGGGAAAGTGTCATCGCATATATCATGTACAAGTTACCCTGGCAGTTAGCTAAACTCCACAGGTCCATACTGATCTCATGTGACCACTAGTATCCTCTCATACTAACAAGACATACTATGGAATGCAAGGTTGCAACTATGTATTCTCTCTACTCCCATCCTAGTCTATACAAGCACTCAAGGCATGGGCGAGAACCAAAACACTTATCTTTTTAGGTTCATTTAGTTAGTATTAGGTGTGAATGTTTTCACTTATTAATCCAACTTATAATGAGTTACCCTGGCAGCCTCTTAGGCCCTCAGCACCCATTGCAAGCCACTTCCCAACACTACATGTAGATACCCTACCCTAAGCTCATGGAATCATAAATCCAAAAGCCACAAAAGATAATCCATAATAAAATTATCAAATATGCATAAAAAAATCAAATCTCCATGAGCAAGCATCCATAGAAAATCATGATCACAAAAGGTCTCTATTGGCAACTGAAGTATCACTGATAATCAAAAGTATCCATTGGTTCTCAATAACCAAAATATATCTCAATCATACTGATCGAATGCTCCAAAATGGTTGAGTAAAAACATATCACAACATGGCATCATCAAGAATAAATCCACATTTTAGTCCCATCATGGTGACTAGAAAATAACCAAGGTTAACTGATTGATGAACCAAAAATATGGTTAAGTCAAGTATCTCATACATAAGAATCTCAACTATAACAATCAGTAATTACAAACATTACATAGAGCATTCCATCACATAACCATGGTTGGGTTTATAAAGATCGAGATTAAAACATCATCATGACATCACAATCACATAACCCCAAAGCCTCTAGTAGACGTCCTATAACTGGTCAACACTAGTCCACCCAAAACTCAAAATAATAGCATAAAGAATACACAATGAAAACACATGTTTTGGTTTTGAATTTAAATGTAGAGGTCTCAGTTTATGTTTCCAAGTTTGGAGAATGAATGGAGGAACATTTTGTACGTTCTTCCATGTATTTTTGTGGATGAATAAAAATTTTCCTTAATAGGACTAAAATCCATCTTCCAATTATAATATTTGTTCAAAAACGTCCCCCACCAAACTACCAATTAAATTTCATATACTTTATTTAATAATTTAAAACAATTAATTAAATCTTAATAGTTGAATATTATACAAGAGTTCACCATTATAAAAATGAACCTTTGATATAAATCATTGATCAATTATATAATGCTAATTCAAATTTATTAATAACATATTTACATATTATATATATACATACATACATACATATATATATATATATAAATATTAATATTGCATTTTATAAAATCAAATTACGATAATTTCGATTGATACAATATAACATATAAAAATTCATTAATAATGAAAATTTGATTTCATATATGCCTTGAACGACTGTTATACAAATGCATTCATATTAATGAGTACCATCGATGGTACGCAGGACCCTGCGGTCACAGGGCCTATGACGTCAGTGGGTACTATGTACCCCTCTCATCGCATTACCTATGATAGTAGGTACACTACGACTGTAGTGGGTATGTGGGAGCGAGTCTTGTCCCCCCCACTTTTGCATATTATTTTTTTAAAAATTGCATAAGCAATTCATTCGCCATTTAATATATGTGAATTCAATTTTTACCAAGTTTTTCTTGAATAACATTTTTAAAACATATTCAATCAATCATGGTACAATATCATTCGATTTTAATTAAATATATATATATATGTATATATACATATGTATCTATATATATATAAAGGTATATATGTATATATATATATGTGTGTATATATATATACATGTAGAGTTTTTTCAAATATCACAGCATATAAATATGTATACGCACACACACACACACACACACACACACACACACACACACACACACACACACACACACACACACACACACACACACACACACACACACATATGTATGTATGTATATGTGTATGCAGATTCAATAAAAAAATTCCAATTTTTAGAATTTTCCTATAAACTTTTGATCTCAAATTTATCCAATAATTTATCTAATGGCATGGCTACAATTTAAACCCTAGCCCCGTGTTCTTTTTAGATCCATGCATATAAGATTCTCAAATAAATTTAACTACCCATATCGAGAATGCATAAAATTAAAAAAAGAAAATCCTCAGAAGACATATGGAAGACACGAAGAAGACAGGGAATGCAAGATGCACAAATAGCATAAGTAAAATTGCAAGAATCTACCTGGATTCTGATGCTAATTTGCTCTCCCTCAGAAAAACCATAGAGCAAGCTCCTCCCTTCTTCAGAGTTCCCAAGTCCTCCAATGCTTCAAATGCTCTCCAAACGCTATGTCTAAGCTTCTAGGAATGCTTGAATATAAAGAGCTTTCAAGAGACACTTATAATGCCTCTAGAAACAGCTAGAAGGTGTCACCAACTAAGCACATGTCTTTTCCAACCTTCTAGATGAATCATAAGGTTGTAGACACCATGTGCTTAATCGATGCACTAACCCCTGCATTATTGACATATGAGCAATAGAAAGGTGAGTTAATTCCTAGGCAAACTTTATAACTCTAATTTACTTTTATATAACTTCTATTTAAATTTTTATAACTTCCATTTTAATTTTTTATAACTTTCATTTTAATTTTTATAACTTTTATTATTATTATTTATTTATTACTTTATTATTGTTTTATAATTATTATTAACTTTAATTTCTAATTTCTTTTATTTCATTCTCAATTAATCCTCATTTAATTAATTATAATCAAAATATCAAAGATCATGATATTTAGTTTTAATTTTGTCAAATAATTAATTTATTAATTAAATCTATTTATTAGGACTTAATTAATAGAAAATTCATCATAGACATCCAAGATAAGATATGAAAACCAATCATAGAGAAATTCACACAAAATCAGTCTAAAGGGTTAAAAATCACGAATTATGTCATCCGACACATTCGGTGGGTAAAATATCCAGATACTTGTCCTACCTCATTAGAACAAATAGTTTAAGGGTTTGGGATTTGGACATGAGAATTTATCTCCCTTCTCTTATCATTGAGATAATGTAATAGGGTACACTCATCCTAGAAAATTCAGGGAAGTCGATACCCGATACCTACAACTTGCATAAAAACCATGCATGTACATACAATATATATAATGCTAAGCTAAACAGGCAATGGCAGGAAGTGATGCATCATGTAGATCCCAACTAGCAGGTGACTACGACTACCTTCCTTAACCATATCAGAAATGCCATACAATAAGAAAACACGCACACCATACACATGCAAGTATGGGGTAAGTATCCATAATAACACATGAGATAATAAATCATCAACAATAACTAAAAGCAATGTAATGACCATCATGCATACATGAAATGTAAACTTTAAATGATCTCATCATATACCAACTAAATCCATAACATAATGTCTGATAGTCTCAAAACAATACCACTAATCCATCAACATAAAGCTAGTCCAACATAGTCTAATAATAATAACAACAATCTATCCAGAAAGATGTTAACGAGGGCAGGCACTACATCCACCCCCCCTTGGGTTAGGCTTACTCCTGGAAGCCTACAAACAGGTAGGGATATAACTCCCGTAATCTAGCTACATCCTCCCATGTAGCTGAAGAATCATCAGTAGGGTCCCACTGGACCCTTACCTGTTCAATGGTTCGACCCCTGAGGGTCAACTCCAGCTACTCCAGAATACGAACTGGCTCCAAAGCCAGCTGCCGGTCCTCTATCTGCAATGCATTCCAATCAAGAACATGTACAATATTAGGAATATACTGTTGAAGCACTGAAATATGAAAAACATTGTGAATGTGAGCTAGGCTGGGTGGTAGAGCAAGCTAGTAAGCAACTAGGTCAATCCTCTCTAGAATCTCGAATGGTCCCACAAAGCGAGGTGCTAGCTTAGAACCCTTTCTGTATTGGATTGGACTCTTTCACGAATGCACTCTCAAGAAAACCTTATCACCCACAAAAAATTGCGTGTCTATCCTATGAGCATTATAATACTTCTTCTGCCTATCCTGTTCCATAGTCAAGTGCTCACGGATACGCACTACCTGTTGCTCCATATCACGAAGCATCTCAAGACCCAAAAAGATGTGATCCTCAAGGCTATCCTAACTCAATGGTGTATGACAAGGACATCCATATAATGCCTGAAATAGTGCCATGCCAATAGAACTATGATACCCATTGTTGTAAGAAAACTCCACTAGGTAGAGATAGTCCTCCCAATGTGTCTACCTATCCATCACATACATCCGTAACATATCTTCCAAAACTTGATTCACCCTCTCTGTCTGACCATCAATCTCTGGATGATATGCCAAACTGAAGTTTAATTGCGCTCCAAGCTTGTGCTGCAATGATGTCTAGAATGCAGATGTGAATACAGAATCCCTGTCAGAAATGATCTTTCTAGGAATACATTGTAATCTCACAATGTCATGCATGAAGTCATTAGCTAAAGAAGCTACTATGTAGGAAGACCTGATTGGTGAGAAAAGTGCCACCTTAGTCAGCTGATCAATGGTGACCATGATAGCATCATGAGGATGAACAGTCATAGGGTATCCTAATATGAAATCCATGGAGATGATATCCCCTTCCAAGAAGGAATGAGATCTGGCTGCAAAAGTCTAGCCAGGTTCTAGTGTTCTGCCTTAACTCTTTCACACTCAAGACACCTAGCCAAAAAATTAGCAATGTCTCACTTCATCCCAAACCAAAAGAACAAACATCTCAAATCAACATGCATCTTCTTGACACCTAGATGTGCTGAGTAAGGTGTACGATGGGCCTTTGGTAGAATCAAGGTCTGAAGCTCGTCCAATAATGGCACATAAATCCTCCCAAAATGTCTCAAAAGACCATCTGATTCTCAAACATAACCTACAAACCTACCTTCCAAAGGTCTTCTTGAATCTATCTCTCTGCACACTTCCTAATACCAAGAATCTGTAGGGAGTTCCTGAAGAATCCGACTCCTCAAATCCATACTAAGAGTCATTGATGATACCACATGTCTCCTGCGACTCAAAGCATCAGCCACCACATTCTCCTTACCCTAAATGTACTTAACCTCAAAATCATACTCGCATAGAAATTCCCTCCATCACCTCTGGCAAGCATTCAAATTAGGCTGAGTGAATATGTACTGAAGACTATGATGATTGCTATGTAGCTTGAATCTATGCCCTGACAAGAAATTTCTCCACCTTGTCAAAGCATGAACTACTGCTGCTAACTCAAGATCATGCATAGGGTAGTTTAGCTCATGATCCTTAAGCTTGCGTGATTCATACGCAATCACCCTTTCATTCTGCATCAACACTGCCCCAATCCCTTCAAGAGAAGCATCTGTACACACCATGAAATTACCTTCAAGATCAGGTATGGCTAAAATTGGTGCACTGGTCAAAAGCTCCTTGAGCTTCTGGAAAGCTTCCTCACATTTCTCCATCCACATGAACTTCTTTCCTTTCCTCTAAAGAGAAGTGATAGGATGTGCTATCCTAGAGAAGTTTTGGACAAATCTATGATAATAGCTAGCTAGGCCCATGAAACTACGAATCTTTGACACATTAGTTTGTGTAGGCCAATCTATTATCACTTGAATATTTGTAGGATCCACTAAAATACCATCACCTGAAATGACATGCCCTAAATATTGAATCTCTGATTTGAAGAATTCGCACTTAGTTGCATTGGCATAAAGCTGATTGTCCCTCAAACACTACAATACCAACCGTAGGTGTTCCTCATGCTCCTTCTGAGACTTAGAATATATCAATATGTCATCAAGAAATACATGTACAAGCCTGTCCAAATAAGATCGAAACACACCATTCATCAAACTCATGAAAACTAATGGAGCATTAGTCAACCGAAAAGGTACCACTATGAACTCATAATGCCTATAGCGAGTTTGAAAGGCGGTCTTGTGAATGTCTGCTTCCTTAATGCAAAGCTGGTGGTATCCTGACTTAAGGTCAATCTTGGAGAATATTGTAGCTCCCTTGATCTGATCAAATAAGTCATCAATCCTAGGTAGAGGATAGCTATTCTTAATAGTCACCTTATTCAACTTTCTGTAGTCAATACAAAGGTGCAAAGAACCATCTTTCTTCTTCACAAAGAGCATTGGAGCTCCCCATGGTGATACACTAGGTCGAATGCTCCCTTTGGCTAGAAGTTCCTCTAGCTGAAGATGTAACTCACCCAATTCCTATGTAGTCATATGATAAGGAGCTTTAGAGATAGGCTCTAGTTCAAGAATTAGGTCAATACTAAAATCGATGTTCCTCTTTGGAGGCATGCCTGGAACCTCACTTGGAAAGACATCTGTGTACTCCTATAGAATCGGGTGTTCTAAAGTCTTCCTCACGGGATCTTCCTCATCAAGATTATTTACCATAACAAAAAATATCTAACATCCCTTATGGAAATTTCACTTCAATTGCATAACAAAAATCATCCACAGAGATATAGGCCTTGGTATCCCATCTATCTTCACATCATTCCCTTGGTCATCTTGGCACATAATAGTCTTCTTTCTACAATCTATACTGGCCCTATGAGATTCAAGCTAGTCCATGCCTAAAACTACATCATAGGAACCAAGGGGTATGACTCGAAGATCCACTATAGTATCAAAGCTTCCTAAGTGAAGCTCACACTTATGAACTACAGAATCTATGGAGACCTTAATTCCTGAGGCTAGTTCCACTTGCCAATCATGATCTTGCTTCACAACATCCAGCTTACACTTAGAAACTATAGATGGTGAAATAAATTAAACTGTAGCTCCTGAATCAAACAATACTAAAAGAGATATACCTCGAATAGCACCTATGGTCTCAACCACTGTTCCCTGATGATCTACCTAGCGGTGATCTACTGCTGCAAAAATTCTATGAGCTCTACTTGCATCACCAACTGTAGGCTCTGAAACTGTAGGCCTAGGTCCTGAAAACTGAGGTGCTCACTATGGACACTGAGTTGTATAATTTCCAATCTGACCACATGAAAAACATTTTTTATTTTTGCCAAATCCTCTACCCATAGGTGGTACATTTGATTGCTAACGACTATTCCTCCTAACAAAAGACTTGTTGCTCTAAGCTGGCTGATTGGACTAATTTTGTTTATTGTGTTGAGTAGTGTGATTGTTCTTGGAATTAGAACCTTTGCCACCACCTTGATCCTAATAATTTGATCCCTTCTATTGCCGTGTCTACTGAGACTGCTACTAATACTGTTTCTTCTTAGAGAAAGAAGGCTTCTTATTACCACTTGAATTGTAGTTTCCTTTAGATCTTGATGCTGCTGGCGCTCCTACAAAACCTCCTTGACCAAGGTTGACACTTTGCTCAACAAGGATAGCTTGACATACTACATCCTTGAGGGTTTTTGGCTCAAACACCTTGACACCCCCAATTATATGGTTGTTCAAACCCCTAATAAAATGTTGTGTCAACTGAGCTAAATTTTCATTGAATCTAAAAAAAGACATGAGCTCATAAAACTTATGCTCATACTCATTCACTAACATAGTATACTATCTGAGATTATGAAACTCATGTGCCCTTTTCTCTTTCCATTTCTCTGGTAGGAATCGTTCACAAAAACTTTCTAAGAATAGTTCCCACATGACACTGCTTATATCGATTCCTAGCTTCTTCTCCTCAATTGTCAACCAAGTGGCCCCAAAATTCTGTAAATTAGTGATTGCAAATCTTGCCTTAACATTGTCGTTGAAGTCCTGCATGGAAAAAATCCTATCAAGGGAAATAAGCCATTATTCAGCCACATAACCAAAACCTTGCCCATTGAAAGGCCTGGCCTTGGATCTTGAAAGATCCTTCATCTGAGTGGACACAATGGACCTCTGACGATCCTTCCGAGGACTCCTAGACCTGGGTCTATGCTCCTGTTCTGTCTGGTGTGCTTTGGGCTATTCTTGCACAGGAAGTAGACATTCTAGAATAGTCTGCATCATCTGTCTCAAACCAACCTCTTCAGACTTAGCTTGGTCCTCTCCATGGCTCTCTTCCTGCTACCTACTAGTGTGCTCTCCTCTACTCTCTACATGAACCCATCCCTCATGGGCAGACTCATGGACACTAATAGCCCTGCCACGACCACGACCTCTACCACGAACTCTACCATAGCCTCTAATAGAAGACCTAGTTCCAGATACCATCCCACAATAGTACAAGGTACTATTATAGTTAGAAGACACATATTTTTAATAGACTAAGTTCAATTCTATGTTTAGGTTTAAGCAAAATTTATAGTTTTGAAACTAAGTGTTTAAGTATGAAAAAAATATACAAGTAATAGTTCAGGTATTGTTTTAGTTCACCTAGTTTCAAGTTCAAAAAGATACAATTAATAGTTCAAAGTTCTAGTTGTTCGAAAATACCCAAACCTCCCAATGTAGAAATTTGGGCTCTAATTCCAAATGTAACACCCCGCCAAGGAATCCAAAGAATTAACCTAGAATTTCACTAAGTTTGGTAGCATTTTTTTTTTAAACATGAAAGTAAATACCACATATAACTTATGCACCATAACAGAAGCAATAGCAATGTCCATCTAGAAGTAAACATAACATACATAACAGATTATATTCTTTAAAGATCCCTTAACATTGAATTACATCTAAATCAACTAACATACATGAATCCATCTAGTACAACTTCCACATGAAATAATAATGATAAGTCCAATGTTTATACATTACATTTCAAATACTCAATCATCCACTGTAGATGCCACAGGGTATGAAAAGCTTAAAAGAATATTCATAGGTGAAATAAGGTACATCATCTTATTCTAATCCATGATACATCAAAGTAAAGATAATCACATGATACATATGATACATCATCATAGAAGATATATACATCCATCATAAAAGATCAACATAATAAACTAAGTGCATGGTTCCTCCTAACCGTTAATAGCATCATTAGACCATCATGGATCCTAGCCATCCCTCTGTGCGTAACATTCCAAATTACCCAAGAGATCATCAGTATTAACATAGTAGGAACATCACGCCTATCATATACTATATCATATGTAGAAAGTAATCTAACATGCAAATATAAGCATAAGATAACATCATCTAACATATGCTAATCATCAATGAAAGGATACATATCCACCATCATGAAGGATGCATCAGCCATGATGTCTCAATGAATCTCAAATGATAAGAGTAAAAAAACACTACCACCCGACCGCGTGGTACCTAAGTGGTCCACTCCCACCATCTTGAGGAGATAATTTCAAGTCCCAAACAGGCTATCCAATACACATAACAAAAATCTCTATAAGTCCAGGAATCCTAAAAGTATACTAACTCAAAGGTTCCATCACAAAACTGACATCTAATTTCCTAGAGGCACACAATGACATGTGGGAACCTACTATGCAAGTGAGAAAGTGTCATCAAAGATATCATGGACAAGTTACCCTGGCAGTTAGCTAAACTCCACGAGCCCATACTGATCTCATGCGGCCACTAGTATCCTCTCATACTGACAAGGCATACTATGGAATGTAAGGTCATAACCATGCATTCTCTCTACTCCCATCCTAGTCTATACAAGCACTCAAGGCATGGACGAGAACCAAAACACTTATCTTTTTAGATTCATTCAGTTAGTATTGGGTGTGAATGTTTTCACTTATTAATCCAAGTTACAATGAGTTACCCTGGCATCCTCTTAGGGCCCCGACCCCCATTGGAAGCCACTTCCCAATACTACATGTAGATATCCTACCCTAAGCTCTTGGAATCATAAATCTCAAAACCACAAAAGATAATCCATAATAAAATCATCAAATATGCATAAAAGCATCAAATCTACATGAGCAAGCATCCATGGAAAATCATGATCACAACAACTCTCTATTGGCAACTGGAGTATCACTGATAATCAAAAGTATCCATTGGTTCTCAATAACCAAAATATATCTCAATCATACTGATCAAAGACTCCAAAATGGTTGAGTCAAAACATGTCACAACATGACATCATCAAAATAAATCCACATTTCAATCCCATCATGGCGACTAGAAAATAACCAAGGATAACTGATCAATGAACCAAAATTATGGTTAAGTCAAGTGTCTCATACATAAGAATCTCAACTATAACAATCAGTAATTACAAACATTACATAGAGCATTCCATCACATAACCATGGTTGGGTTTATAAAGATCGAGATTAAAACATCATCATGACATCACATTCACATAACCCCCAAGCCTCTGGTAGACGTCCTATAATTGATCAAAACTAGTCAACCCAAAACCCAAAACAATAGCATAAAGAATACACAACACAAACACATGTTTTTGTTTTGAATTTAAATGTAGAGATCTCAATTTATGTTTCCAAGTTTGGAGAATGAATGGAGGAACATTTTGTACATTCTTCCACGTATTGTTTTCGATGAATAAAAGTTTTCCTTAATAGGTCTAAAATCCATATTCCAATTATAATATTTGTTCAAAAACATCCCCCACCAAACTACCAATTAAATTTCATATACTTTATTTAATAATTTAAAACAATTAATTAAATCTTAATATTTGAATATTATACAAGAGTTCACCATTATAAAAATGAACCTTTGATATAAATCATTTATCAATTATATAATGATAATTCAAATTTATTAATAACATATTTACATATATATATATATATATATATATATAGACACACACACACACACACACACACACACACATATATAAATATATAAATAATTATTTATATTGCATTTTATAAAATTGAATTACAATAATTTCGATTGATACAATATAACATATAAAAATTCCTTAATAATGAAAATTCAATTTCATATATGCTCTGAACGATTGTTATAAAAATGCATACATATTAATGAGTACCACCGGTGGTATGTAGGACCCTGCGGTCGTAGGGCCTACGATGTCAGTGGGTACTGTGTACCCTTGCTATCGCAGTACCTGCGAAAACAGGTACACTACGACTGCAGTTGGTATGGGGGTACGGGTCTCGTCCCCCCCACTTTTTCATATTATTATTTTTTAAATCGCATAAGTGATTCATTCACCATTTAATATATGCGAATTCAATTTTTATCAAGTTTTTCTTGAATAACAATTTTAAAACGTATTCAATCAATAATGCTAGAATATCATTTGATTTTAATTAAATAAATATATATGTATATATACATATGTATTTATATATATATAAAGGTATATATGTATATATGTGTGTGTGTGTGTGTACACGTAGAGTTCTTTCAAATATCTCAGCATATAAACATGTATACATATATATATATAATTGTATATGTGTGTGTGTGTGTGTGTGTGTGTGTGTGTCTGCAGATTCAATAAAAAATTTCAATTTTTAGAATTTTCCTATAAATTTTTGATCTCAAATTTCTCCAATAATTTATGTAATGGCTTGGCTATAATTTAAACCCTAGCCCAATGTTCTTTTCAGATCTATGCATATAAGATTCTCAAATAAATTTAACTACCCATATCGAGAATGCATACAATTAAAAAAAGAAAATCCTCAAAAGACATATGGAAGACACAAAGAAGATAGGGAATGCAAGATGCGGAAATAGCATAAGTAAAATCACAAGAATCTACTCAGATTTTGATGTAAATTTGCTCTTCCTTAGAAAACCTGCAGAGCAAGCTCCTCCCTTCTTTAGAGTTTACGAGTCCTCCAATGCTCCAAATGCTCTCCAAACACTATGTCTAAGCTTCTAGGAATGCCTGAATATAAAGAACTCTCAGGAAACACCTAGACTACCTCTAGAAATAGCTAGAAGGTGTCACCAACTAAGCATGTGTCTTTTCCAACCTTGTAGATGAATCATAAGGTTGTAGACACCATGTGCTTAGTTGATGCACTAACCCCCGTGTTGTTGACATATGAGAAATAGAAAGGTGCGTTAATTCCTAGGCAAGCTTTATAACTCTAATTTACTTTATAATAACTTCTATTTAAATTTTTATAACATCCATTTTAATTTTTTATAACTTTCATTTTAATTTTTATAACTTTTTAAATTATTTTTATAACTTTTATTATTATTTATTTATTACTTATTATTATTTTATAATTATTATTAATTTTAATTTCTAATTTTCTTTTATTTCATTCTCAATTAATCCTCATTTAATTAACTATAATCAAAATATCAAAGATCATGATATTTAATTTTAATTTTCTCAAATAATTAATTTATTAATTAAATCTATTTATTAAGACTTAATTAATAGAAAATTCACCATAGACCTCCAGATAGAATATGAAAACCCATCATAGAGCAATTCACACAAAATCAGTCTAAAGGGTTAAAAATCACGAATTATGTCATCCGACACATTCGGTGGGTAAAATATCTAGATACTTGTGCTACCTCACTAGGACAAGTGGTTTAAGGGTTTGGGATTTGGATTTGAGAATTTATCTCCCTTCTCTTATCATTGAGATAATGTAATAGGGTATGCTCATCCTGGCAAATTCAAGGAAGTCAATACTCGGTACCTGCAACCTACATAAAAACCATGCATGTACATACAATATATATAATGCTAAGCTAAATAGGCAATGGCAAGAAGTGATGCATCGTGTAGATCCTGACTAGTAGGTGACTACAACTCCCTTCCTTAACCATATCACAAAGGCCATACAATAAGAAAACATGCACACCATACACATGCAAGTATGGGGTAAGTATCCATAATAACACATGAGATAATAAATCATCTAACTAATCATCAACAATAACTAAAAGCAATGTAATGACCATCATGCATACATGAAATGTAAAGTCTAAATGATCTCATCATATACCAACTAAATCCATAACATAATGTCTGATAGTCTCAAAACAATACCACTAATCCATCAACATAAAGCAAGCCCAACATAGTCTGATTATAATAACAACAATATGTCTAGAAAGATGTGAACGAGGGCAGGCACTACATGCATGGTATTACTTTGAAGGTTGTTATGTAGTCTTAAAATTCTCCTAGCCTTTGATTGGTCCCTATTAAGTCTTTAAGGCCTAAAAAAATTAAATTTAAGTACCCTAGGGGTAAGGGTATGGGTTGGGAGTACTTTGCACCCCCTTAGCCTCTTTGGTTGACTTTTAGGGTCACTCAAAAACCACACTTTTGGTTGATTGCAAAAAATGATTTGTCTCCTTCATGAGTTGGTGACTCAACTCCACCTTGGGGTTACCTAGAGTCTAGTTGAGTTAGGATCATATTTAGAGGCATTTTGAAGAAGTTTTGGGGTTGTTACCCAATCTCTAGTTTGAGAGAGAAGTTTGAAGATTGAAGGAAGGGAAGGAAAAGCTCTTCTCAACTTGTCATTTTACCATAACATTTTTTGAAGGTAGGGTTCTTCACTCTTGGATCATATTCTTCATGTTGTTCATGCTTTGATTCATGCATAAGGCATTGTGTTGTTCTTTGTATTGCTTGTATGTGTGTTGAGGTTTTTTGGGAGGGATCTTAACTTGTTCTTGGATGTCATTCTTATGCTTTGCTTTGAAATTTTGAGGTGATTTCACGGAGATTGTTTTTGCATTACTCACCCTTGGATAGGGAAGAAGTGGCCATGTATGGGGGAGGGCCTTAGTTGGACCTCAATAGTGTAGAGTCTCCTCTAATGGTGAGAAGAGGGAAAGAAGGTAGGGTGTATGGGCCCCTACTTGTCATCACATACCTTGTATGAAAATTTGAACTCTTGAAGAAGGGAAGGAATGAAAATCCTTGTTATATTGGCCTCGAAAGGGCATCTGTAGAAGAAAAGAAGTTCATCAGTTTTAGCCCTGAAAGGGCTATGTTATGGTATGGTGATTGATGTCTCCTATAGAGAAAATCTACCTCCTCCCTAGTTTGGTTCAATTTTGAACCTATTGTGCAAAACTGGGATAGGAATGCATGCTTGAATTGTTCTTCATATTATGTTGTTTTACCTTCGAGTCAGTTCTCATCTTCTCCATGATTCCCTTGATGCACTGAAGATATTCAAAAGGATCTCTTGTGCAGGACCTAGAAGAGATTTTGTTTGAATTGTAACATTATGTAAAAATGTATTTAAGTTTCGATGTATTGGCAAGGATGTCGGGTTTTCTTACTGGTTCTTTCCTGATGGAGCCTTGAACTAGGTTGATTAATAGAGAGAAAAGATTGAGAAAACCTCCTTGCATCTTATGTTATACATTATTTCAATTCATGTATAGGTATGTGGAAAAATAGATTAAATGATGAGGTTTTTGAAATTTTGCAATCTTCAAGTTTCAATTATGTTAAGGTAAAGAAATTTTGTTATGTTGAAATTTCATTCAAATTTCATATGTATTACGAGATACAATAGGTCTCTCATTGTTGATAAAATGAATTTTTCAACCATCTTGTTAAACTATGCAAATCATAAATTCAAATTGATAAGAAAATAAAATAAAATAATATATATAAATATATATATATATATATATATATATGTACACACACACACACACACACACACACACCTCTTGTTCTAAAATTAATTTGTAAAACAAAAGTTGACACTTAGAAAAAATGGCTTGAAAAAAAAAAATACACCCTTAGGAGCAAAATTGCTCTCTCGAATTTGTAAGTGAAGGAAAATATAATTCATTGGAGCAATAGAGAATACTCTCATTTGATTCTTTAAAATGTTATTACAAAATTCTTGAAGTATATAAAGAAAAAGAAGGTTTTGTTCAAAACAAATATATATATATATATCCTAAAAACTCACCTAAATAACTTTATACATTTATTACCCACCACCCCCACTCATCATTCCATGGCCTTGTACCCCCCCAAGTTTTGTATGGACCACATGGGTGGTAGGGAAAAGTGGTTGAAATGGACTTTCAACTTCATGCAACACATATGTTTCAAGAATAAAAATTTAACTCCACCTTTTAGCACACCCCCCAACTCCTCCATTCTAAGCGCTCACATCTTGGAAGCTTAGCATGCATGTTATGGGGGACAAGACTTGCACTAGCGCAGACTTGGGAGTAGCACCAGGGATCTTGGATTTCATCCAAGTACTTGGGGATAGGGTGGCAGAGGGTCCAAGTGGCCAAGTGGGTGAGTAGGTAGGTGGGTAGTTAGGTATAGGTAGTTTGTAGATAGTTATAAGATTGTTCTACTAATGTTTTTTTTTAAATTAAAGTTTTGTTTGTATAGATTAATTTAATTATCAGTTAGTTTTAAAATTTCCTTATAATTAAGTTAATATGTCCTCTTAAGATATTAGCATGTGTTAGATTTTAGTGGTTCTTTCTTTGTTTATGTATTATCTTGTTTAAGTTAGTTAATATATGTTCTAAGTTTTTTTGTTATTTTGTAGTTTTTTTTTATAAATTAATTTTGATTTATTGGTAGAATAATTAAATTTTAGATATTAGATAATCGTCAATAATTATATTTCATTAATTATGGTATTCGTATTTAATCTAGTGTTATTATGGCAGCATAAAGATCAAGCTTATTTGGGTTTTTCTTTTGTATAATCGCATTAATTTGAGATGATATTTCTATCACCGCTAGAATTATATTTTCATTTTAATTAAATTTTAGTTTCAAAACAAATTTGAAAAAATGGAAATAATGTTTAAACATGGATGTTATGCTATATTAATTTGAAAATCTTTTATTTCAATGTGCTCAAATATAATTACTTAATACTATTTAAATGGGCACTCAAATCTAATTGTTATATTATAAACTTGATAATTTCTTAAGGGGTACTTTATTCATCAATGCTAACTTGGATCATTTAGATTAATTAATCGATTAATCAATAAAAGTTTAAACTATCATGTTAAGAGAAATTAAGGATTATCAAGAGCTAGACCATATAATTTATGGAGTATAGTCATTTTAGTTAAATGATTTACCCATGAATGTTTAAGTCTACCAACGTAAACCTACAGGATGTTTTCTTTGAAACCAAGTTGTACGGCTTAAGATTTTGATAGGTAATTTTGTTTGCACCTTTCAATGTACTCTCATCTTAACTGATCTTAACCTTTTTACCTCAACCTTATCATCTTAGGGAATTTAGGTTTAATTATTTTAATAAAAAATTGTGTGTTTTACACTATATTTTGTGCATGACATCATGAAATTTAGTCAATGCTGGTTCAATCTTAGGTGCATGTTCTAATTCATCTTGTCTCTTAGTCTTTCTAGGAATCAAAGCATAACAAACATTCTATTTTTTCATTTTGTTTGCAAACATTTTACTCTCTACTAAACATACTCTGATTGTAGTATAATGGCTTTCATAATACTTTTTCCACCAAAGGAAACAATATTTGTTTCTTTCCTTCCACTCAAATAGTATATTGATTCAATATACTATCATGAAATGCTTTTCTATCATGCTGCCAAGGTCTACCCGAAGAACATGACAACAATCCATAGGCATAACATCACATGAGATTTCATCATGATAATTTCCAATTTTGAATTTTATAAGGAATTTTTCACTTACAAGTAAGTTATGCTCCTTCTTGATCCAAGAAACATGGTAAGAGTTAGGATGTCTCAATATCTATACCTACAATTTTTTAACTAGATCTCTGAATGCCAAATTATCTAAGCTTCCACTAATGATTAATTTGCAACATTTTCCAATCATCTTACATCTATTTTTGAACAATCTTCTTCTCAAAATATGTTCCTCATCATCTTCTTCATTCCACAAGATCCATCTTAAGTTCTCACCATTTTTAGGCTCACTAGGGGTTTCAACATCTTCTTCAAAAGCTAAAGTATTTATGATATTACCTCAAATCTTCTTTCCAGAATTAGTACACTAAATGGCCATATGTTCTTCTTCACTATATTTGTAAAAAGTACCTCTAGACTAGGATCTCTCTTCTCATTTTCACTACAATTATTTCTAGAGTAACCAGTAAGATACCTCTACATAAATTACCTCTTTTAGCAAGTTGATTTTTCCATCTCTTATCTTGTATTTCTCCCCCAGACCTACTACATTCTCCATAGGTTCTACCTCTACTTCTTTGAAATCTACCACCTCATCTTCACTATCATTTTTCATGTCTCTTTGACAATCTTTCTTTAGCCTTCAAATAAAATTGATATGCCTCTTCCACACTACCCATCTCAACATAGCTAATCTTATATTCAATTGATGCTCTTATGCCATTTAGGCATCTAGGTACTTTCTTAACTTCATCATCAACATGTCTCAATCTAATATCTTTCTTGTAGAGTTAGTATATTCCTTTATACTCATGTCCTTTTGTCTTAATTTTTGCAGCTTTCTCAAAAAACTAACCTCATAGTCTACAAGGAGAAACTTCTTCATATTTTCAAGCATCTTCACCCATATTTTGATCTTCTCTTTTCCTCTCTTTTCTCTATTAGTTTGCAAGTGATCTCACCAAAGAGATGCATGACATTTAAAATTTGTGACTACATTATTAACCTTCTTATTATTAGGAGTAGCTTCATACTAAAAATATTTGTCCATCTCAAAGATTCAATCCAAAATTGTATCAGTCTGAAGTCTTCCATCATAGTGAGAAACTTCTATAGTAGGTCTAGAACTAGCTTTAGAAAAAAATCTCAAAAGTATTTCCTCATCTTGTTTTGTTTTAGGTATAGGTTTTGGATTAGGTGTTGACTCTTCTTTGTCACTAGCATCTTCAAGATGTACATCTCTTCTCTAGAGTGTCTCTACAACTTCAAGCCTAGTTGCAATCTATCTCAACATGTGCATAATATCATTATCTGCATTTCCTCTACCACTAACCATCTTGACAATAGTTTCTCCAAGATCATAATATCTTGTAAGTTATAGGTTAGATTTTACATTTTCCACCCTATAACCAACCCAATAAGGTTCTCCATGATTTAATCCATAAGAAAGAGCTAGTATCTAATAGCACTTGACATAGGAACAATAATATTTAAGAGGAATACTCCCAACTTAAACCTATGAATATCCCTTTGTTAGAGTTACACATGGAAGAAAAATAAAAATAAATTGAACAAAGAGAATCATAGACTAATTTTATGCAGCCATACTGATGTAATAAATTAAATTTCATGGAAGAAATCCAGACATGCCCACTTGTGAGGTCTTCCATGTTATGGCCATACAAATAAAATCCAATCCCACATTTTATCTTCTCCACTAGGATCTTCCAACGATCTATCTGTCCATCCTCTCCCATTGTTATTTCAACATCAACCCAATCTCCTTATATAGATAGCAAAGTCAAAATTTAGCTAGTAAGGAATTTAATTTCATTATAGGTCCACCTTAGGGGAGTAAACCAAAACCATGAAAAATCTTAACATAAAATGACACACACTTAGAGGTGGATCAAAATGTGTACAAGGATTTGGCTCCTAACTATGCAACACATCATGTTAACATATGAGATGACACCAATCGAGATAATACACTACATAGGAAGAAAAATTGAAGGAACCAAAATCATAAAAAATAATAGATAACTCCAAGAATATGTAACTTCAAATCTTTCTTACTTAGGAGAAGGATCTAGGATAGGTCCTCAACATGGTGCTAACCATGCATAACATAAAATGATAAGTACAAAATTCTACATCACAAATAGTTGACTGGAATAGATTTTTTTTTTTTGGTTCATGCAATAATGCTCAAAGATGCAAGATGCTCCTGCATTAGATCTAAAGCATCAATTTTCATTAATAATCGAGTGAGCACACCTAGTATACATTGAGTCTTACCGATTAATTGTTCCCATAGAACTCCCACAAGCATCATTGAGCATAGGCTCCACTGAGAAAATCATCAACTAAACACCACAAACATCAGCAAGCCCCTTTAGTCATTGAGTTCCATGAGTGCAACTATGGCAAGGAACTAGCCAAATAATGATCAATTATCAACTCCTTTCAACTGAGCTCCCAAACTCCAAGGTCACTCTAATATATGAGATTTCCAACTATTCCAAGATGCTCTTGCATCTTTTTTTCTATCATTAATCCTTATTTCTTTTGCCTCATTAGGTTTATGTTATTGTTGATCATTTTTTGTCAATGTTTGTCTATTTGTTTATTGGTTTATCCTTCTCTAAAAAAATTTGGGACATAATTTATGTATCTTTTATAAGAAGTTTATACAGTTTTAGGCCCCCTTAAAATATATTTCAATGCTTTAATAAAAAAACTCTATATTTTTTCGTTACCACATAAGGCCATAGCTTGGTATACCATTATCCTATACATACCTTTTTGGGAAAAAAGTAGGAGTGTATACCCCATTTATTAAACTTACTATTAATTGATGCCAAAATTTGAGGCACTTAGAGATCATATCTATAAAAAAATTAGTAATAGAAAATGTAGTGCTTCAAGTTTACTTTTCAAATTTGTAGTTGATCTTAATACCCACATGGTAAAAAATATTTATTAGTGGGCATGTTTAAAACACAAAAGTTTCAAAGTGTCTATTTTAGAACCATACCACACCCATGTGTAGTCACTATAACTTGACCTAAATAAGTGAATTTATGTGAATTATTTTTAAGAAAGATATCAAAAGACACCCAAAATAGATGAGAATTTTTTTAATCTTATTTTTCATTAAGTTTTTAATTACCTTGTAATTTACTATAAAGTAAATTTTAAAACTATCCAGTATATGACTACCATAAATTGACCAAAATTTTTACATTTTAAAAAAATTCCTGAAGGGAATTATATTAAATTGATGTTATACAATTTATTTTCCAAATACCCTAACAGTAAAATAGTTATTGCAAGGAATTCCAACCCTTCACCACTTGAAGTTTATGTACCACTTTTAATTAACAATAATAAAAAATAGTAAAAATAATCACATCATAATGAAATTCACATTTCTATAATTAGGATAGTATGTAAAAATAATCAATTTACAAATTTCTCAAAAGTTTATGGTAATATTGAAATATGACATTCTAGTGATTTAGCCAAATTTTTGGAGGTTAAAGAATAGGATTGGTCCTCTCACTCCTATCCTAAACCAAAATACAAGAAAAATAATAGTGTGTTTCCATGTCTTAAGGAATAGGTGCCCATTTTTTATAAATAAAAAAGAGGTGTATGATTTTTGTTGGTTCATTATGAACAAATCAAGTGCCTTTTTTTTAGAAACAATGACTTGATTTGTAAAAAAACACCCATTTATCCAAATACTAGGTACACATTTTTAAAAGATACATTTAGATTGAAAACATGCCATAAATGATATGTTAAATGATTATTCTATGATTTCTCAACTATCTTGATTTGTAAAATAAAAATTCCTAATAAAAAAATTTAAAATTTGGGTGAGATTATTACATACAATGAGTCTACTAAATTTTAGAAAAATGTTAGAGATGATTTGTAGAGAGAGTTTATAAGAGTAAAATTTTCTCTTGAAACTAGACTTTACTAGTTATCCCAATTGACAATTTTTGGACATCTCCTTATTAGGTTTACCTAGTTTTGGAAATCCTCTTACTCTCTTCTTCTTAATAATATCAACAAGACTACCATAGTTTACGTGACATAATCTCCTATTCCATAGTGAAACATCTTCAAAGTGTGCAAAAAAACATGTTTCATTAGATAGGTCTAGATTGAAAATGTTACCCCTAGTTTTTTCTCTACTTCCAGTTAGTTCACCAATAGCATCGGAGATCTTTGCTTCCGTATTTTGAAACTCAACTCTATAGCCAAAAGGAATCAAATGTTCCACACTCAATAAGTTATATCTTATCCTTCAATGTGATATGCATTATCACTGATCTTATTATTTAGTATAATTGATTCTTTACCTTTCACATAACATGGTGCATCATTTCCAAACTTGATACTACTTCCACTATAATATACCAAATAGCTACTAAAATTACTTGTATCACTTTTCATGTGATGTGAACATCCACTATTAATTATCCATATATTATTCTTTCTTATTTGTGAGATTAAAGTAGTTTTTTCATATACTTCATCAGAAGATTCATCTTTCAAAGAAACATAGACAACTTCTTCAACATTTTCTTTAGTATCACTATTAGTAGACTCTTCAAAAATGTGATAGGAATTCTTTCTTTTTCACTTGTAATCTCTATTCCTCTAGTTGTCTTTGTTGTCTCTCCTTTCTTGGTATTTAGTGTCATTCTTTTATCATTTTTTCCTTTTTTAGGACACCTTGCTGCAATATAACCAACCTTGTTACTTGTAAACTAGATAATAGGGAGGTTACCTTTATAGTTTCCCTTTCCTATTGGTAGTATTTTAGCCAATTATGCGTCAAATTCATCATTTGATTCACTATCACTATTCACATGCTTGCTTTTCTTCTTTCCTCTAGGTTCATCAAAAGTTTATTTTTCTTTGAAAGAACATTCATCATTAGTAGGTCTGTAATCATCAAAATTAGCCAACTCAAACATTGTGAGACTACCAACTAGACTATCGAATGTCATACCATTACCAAGTGTTCATCTAAGTTCTTCTATTGCATAAATCTAATAGCATAGATAGGAAATAATGTTCTCAATACCTTATTCATCATTGTTTCCATAGACATGATATCACAAGAACTTAATATTGCATTTATCAATTCTTTGATTCTTCCAATATATTGTCTCATATTTTTTACATTCCTTCATCTTCATGTCATCAAACTTTCCTCTTAGATTTTTTGCCTTGGATCTTAACACATTTTTGTCTCCTCCATGGATTAATGCCATCTTGTACCAGACATAGTTTGCATTTTCATAGTCCCTCACTTCTTTAAATTCAAACTAGCTCAGGGAGGATGTGAGTTCAATAATCATTTAGTTATGCTCCTACTTCTCTTTCATTTTCTCAACTATCATAGTTCTAGGAACTTATATCTACTCATTCTCCAAATAATAAACCACAAAACATAATTCCAAACAAATATAACTTCATTAGCCTCTACCATGTTGAGAATTTTTCCTTCCTCAACTTGGGTAATTCTCTCTTATAAATCTTTATTTTTAGTTGTAAGTCCTTCAAACATTCACACAAGCACCAATGTTTTACTAGTAGTTGTTAGAATATTTAGAATAACCAAGAACTGGGGTGAATCGGTTATCACCAAGTCTATATTTATAAAAATAACTTTTAACAACTCTAGAAAACTTAGTTAAACTCATGAACAACAATATCAAACAAACTTCTCATCAACATTAAACTTATTCATTCTATTCTAGCTCATTGTTTAGCATGTGTCAACTAAAAGAATGATATCATAGTTAACAATAAAGTTATAATTCATAATAGTAAGTAGCATAAACACATAAAAAACATCCACACAAATGATATAAGTATTTAAAATGGAAACACAATTTGGAAAAAATTGCTAACTAACATGCTACCACTTTCACTCTTATGAAATAAGCTCCATTAGGATCTAACAATGTTAAATGTTACAAAATATATTGTTAGGTGTGACCTTGTTAATGGATTTAATCAACTTAGTAGGAGTTTCCTTGCTAGAGGACTTTAAAACATTCCCTTAAAATGTCACATTGTTAAAAGATTTACGAATGATTATTGGTTTAACCTTAATCAAAAGGATTTTACTAGTGAGATAATGCTTAGAAATTAATAGCTAGGTTTGATCTGATAACATACAACTCACTTTGCAAATTTAGATCTCCATTTAGCTCAATCCTAGTTTATTAACTAGACATGATCTTTCTTAATAACTCGCATCTTTGGAAGCTCTTCAAGAAATATCACACTTAAAAAATTTCACACTTCTCCTTTGCAAGCTTGTTTTCCACTTCTCTGTATAATTTATAAATCGACAACCCTCTAAAACATCACTTATTCCTCCTTAAATAGGTAGCTTATATCTTTTACCACTTAAACATAACCATAGATCTTAGAGTTATGATTAGATTCAATAGATTTAATGAATCTAGCCATGTTATGTTCTTCTTTTTGCTTCTTGAAACTTCTAGAAACATTCTACGTAAATCTTATCATTCAATTTCTCAACTAGTAGTTTCCATGCATTAAATAATCTAGCTCAATAGTAATTGTCATCAACACATTTTGATTACTTCAATAATTTAAATTTTTTGGCCATAATTCTTGATTCTCTCTCAAACTATTATTTTGATAAAACTTAGTCATTACTATGTTCTATTTTCAATCATCATTGGATCACTAGGTCATCACTAGAAATTGTCTTGCTTGGTTTACACTATCTAACTTGGTCATTATCATCACTTGAAATTCTCTGTCACTTGGCCAAAACTAATACTCGGTCAATGTTTTTTAGATTGGCAATGCTTAATTTTCTCAATATTCTACCTTAGATACTTGGAAAAGTGTATTAGTTTGGTTCCTTTAATAAACTCTTTTTCTTCTCAAGTGATCTTCCTTCCTTTCTTATTATAATGAATAAACAACAAATTATCTTCTCAAGTACTATCTTATCAAATGCCAATTGTATTTCTATTACACTTCCACATCTCAACTCAACCTTTCACTAGGTTATCTCATGCTCTCTTATTTTCAAATCATCTTCACCAATCAAATGATATGACACTCTACAGAATTAGTAAATGTCTTACCAGTAAAGTTTGACATATTTAACATATTAAGTGTTCCATAGTAGTAGTTATAATAAGATTTACTAGTATGAGGTTAGGAATGATTTATTTCTAGGGACATGCTATGCTTCTAGCCATTGGTACAAGATGTTTTGTATTTTTCCTTGCCAACCAAACCTATCTTTCTTAAACTCCCAAACTTTCTTAGAGAAATTACATTCTAGAAAAAAATATATTAATGATTCTTCAACCTTCTTGTAGAGAATTCATTTGAATGTGCCAAAAATTATAATCCTCTTTAGACACTCACTAATTATGATTCAGACATGCTCAACTAAATAGGTAAAGGTGTGTGCCTTTGCTATACACTCATTACTCTATTCAATAAATTCATGAATGTTCTCCAATAGAGAGTATGCCACCTTTATTGAATATGACCACTTTTAGATCCACTCCACTTCAAATAATATTGTTGCATGATAAGAATTAGAGTTCTATCCCTAAACAAATTCTCTAGATGCTCCAGATCTATGGGTGGAAGCCCTATCTCTATTGGGTCTTTTTCGACTAAGTTTTTTCCTTAGATAACCTAGTCATGGTTGATGTAATCCTTAAATATTGAACCCCATACTCTTGTAATTAATTCTATCAGTAGCTTGTGCTTGTCCTTGGAGTCTAGCTAGAAGTTATACTTCTTGCTAGTTTTGACCAGATAGGTAATATGATAAGGGATGAGGCTTTAGAAATCAATTAGAAAATTCCATATCATAGATCCAAAAGGGTTATTGGCTATGGTTATAATTTTTTTGTAATCCATGCTATCCATTAAATTGGACTTCAAAAATCTCACCCATCTTTGGTTTGGCATGGTATAAATTTTCTACACAAGTTTTTCCCCCAAGGCATAGTTAAGGAGGTTTCAATTTCTAAGGCTAACCCCCTAACTGCCCTTTGGTATATAGATACTCTCCCAATCCATGAGTGGGAATTTATCTTGAAGCTTGCTACCATTACACATGAACTCACACATATTCTACTAAATGGAATTAATTACTTTCTTTGGAATCATCAAGCATGACATGGAGTTTATTCAAAAGGTAGAGATGAGTGATCTTAGAAACAAGGAATGACCTACTAGGAAAAGTCAACAACCCTTCTACCCAGCCATTTTGGAATCATAATTCACTTTTAGTTCCTTCTATTGGAAATAATAGTGGGAAATTAAGTTGTGAGAGAGGGGAATGAATCATCACTTATAAATTTTACATATAAAAGTAATTCACCATTTTTCCCATCTCATAACTTAACATGTAAACTAAATTAAGTAACCATGCATCACATCTAAAGAATAATGTAAATAAACACATAACAAAAGATTTTGGTTACCCAAAAACCCTCCTAGGAGAAGGTAAAACTAGGGTAGGGATGACACCCACAAATCTTTGCTACTGTAGTTGTAAAGTGTGGCCAATTATGGATACAAAGTTTTGATAAAAAATTGTGATCTACCCTCTAAAAGTTCTACCTCATTAAAGGCTTACAAGACTATTAGGTCTCACCTTGTCTAAAGGATTTAAACTCACAACTACATAAGCACTCTATTAGGAGATTTACAAAAGTTTGTTAGGACTACTCTATTAAAAGATTTAGTTTCTATCACATGTTAAAATGATTTAGCACATGATCCTTCCATTAGAACCTTGTTGATTGATGTCAAATCTCCTCTTTACTTGTTATCTCTTGATCCTCCTCATCAAATATATCTTCTCTATGATTTTAATTCTTTTTCTATTCTTCTCAAATTGATTCTATGTTGCAGTACCATAAATTAACCATCATTTTAACCCTAAAATGCTCTCTATGCTTTTAGAATTCCTCTCCTTGTACATGCAATGTTTCTATTTGCATCATGAGAATTCACTATACTCCCCCTTAGGGTTTACCTCATTACATAGGAATTATGGAGATGGGCTAGGCTATAATCAATGGCTATGGTTGATCCTTATTGCCACCTAACTCTTCCCTTTATTTGATTGGTTGCATACATTTCATAGGGATAAATAATATGATTGGATCCTTATTTCTTAATATCAAAAATTCATATTCATGTTGGTCAAAAATGGTTTACATAGAATTTTGTGCCATAAAAAACATCTACATCAAAGAATGATAACTCAACATCAATAGACTCTAATGCTTATCCTTCACTATGCTCTTTATAGTGATACTTGACTTATGAATGGCTCGTGACTTGGTCTTGGTTGACACATGAATCACTTGGTACATAATGTTTTCTTAGCTCCTTTTCTTTGCTTAGCACTTGAGTGACTTGGCACACATTGACTACTTGGAACGAACTATCATACTACTGGTCATGTATTATTTGGAAGCTTATGGTTAGCATAAACTGTGCAATTGGCTTGAATAATTCTTTTCTAGACAATGACTAAGTATTTTTTCACTACTTTCTCAAAATCATAATGTTATTAACACCTTCCATACATCAGTCTTAGATGCTCCTCATAGTAGTGGTTTTCCACTTTGTAGGTATCCTACTAATTTTTTTCCCTAAAATTATTGGCAATATTTAATTGCGACTCTTCTTTCATGTTAAAGAAGTATATTTCCAACTTATTCTAGTTTATGGATTCACTAAAAGTATTACTATAGTTGTCTAGGACTTTCTTTATTATTCTTTCCTTTTCCATGGTTTTCTTAACAAAAAGGAACATGTCATCCCCAAATTGGGAATGGTTTTTTTCCTCCATGTCATAGGATACTTGAACTCCTTTCCACTGGCCACTTGATCCAAATTTTGAAATTGATAAACCTAGGACTTCTGCTAGAAAGATAAATAAGAATGAGGATGGCAACACCTCGTTTAATTCCCTAAGATATATTGAAAAAAAACACTCTCCAGTGTATGATAATCCTTTTGTATGTCAGCCTTAAAAATCATGTTGATTTCCCTAATTTCTTGTGCTAAATGGATTTTCTCATGTAGAAAAATTAACATATAAAAAATAATACTAGTCAAAGTAAATGCACTTTTCTTAGTGGAGATCAACTTGTCTAGGATATTTTTCAATCTATTGGCTACCACCTTTGCGATTATCTTAATAGTATTTCATAAGGAGATAGGAAGAAAATCATCAAAGGATTTATGTCTTTTTCCTTTGATATCATCACTACAAAGTTATTATTGAAATCTTTGAGATTAAATCTCTTTCTTCTAGATTCTTTTACAACTATGAAGAGCTTATCTTTACTACATTCCAAAAATTCAAATAGAAGATTTCCTTAAATCCATCTATCCTTGGAGATATGTCTACCCAAAGCCAAAAATGTCTTCGTTAATTCCTTCACTAAAACAAGATTCATCATTTTTGAGTTATCTATTGCTCTAGTTAAGTTTGGGATGACAAATAGCAACTCCTCTTGTTAATGAAGCTTCTTTTCTAATGAAGAACACCATAGAGTAGACAATAAAGATACTTCTTCCTCATTGACATCATTAGAAATATTTACAATTGATCCATCTGGTCAAATGACTCAAAAGATGTGGTTGAATCTATTTCTTGTTTTGAGTAAATAGTAGAAAAAAATTATGTTCCTATCTCCTTCTTTGATATATGTTTCATGACATTTTTTCTTCTAGAAGATCTCTTCCCACTATACAATTTATCCACATGAAGTTAGTATATCCTTCTCGATTTCATAGTCCACCAAATATATGCCTTATTCAAAATAAATTCAATTGAGAGCTTCTAGGAACCCTTCCAATTCCCTTTCACCTTTGAATATGTTACCAAAATAGGAATTATTCTAGTCTTTGAGCTTTGATTTTATCAAATTCACTTTCTCAAAGAATTTATATGCTAGATTACTATCTTCTTCTAGAGCATTTACATACCATGAAGTAATTAATTCCATGAATTTTGGCCCTTAGACCCACATTTGTTTGAATTTAAATGGGTATCTTACTAGGATGATGTCATTTTGGAGTATCAGTAATATAGAAAATGGTTTGATCCATAAATGGTCATTACAGATGTATCAATAAGAATTTGAATTATTGTGGGATGTTATTTTTCCCATGTAAAATAGTCACATTTGGTTTCCACCTCCCATAGTCTATTATTGAGAACAAAATCTTGAAAATATCTCTAGAAACTTGACACACTTACCCCTTTCCTCATTATTTTTCTACTGGAGAAAAAGTAGAATTGAAATCTCAAGCCAAAATTATGGCTTCCTCCAAATTCTCCTTAATTAGCTCTATGATTTCATCCCAAAGCTTCTTCTTCAAGTCAATCATAGTAGGGCTATAAATGTTGATTATTTTTCTTGAGAAGTTGATGGAAATTAAGGAGAATTTCATCACTTGAAAATATTAGGCCTTAGATATTGGAGACATTGAGACTTCTCTAGGGTTCTATGTTATCTCTAGACATCTATATTCTCCAAGTGATTCCATCAAAAATTCTAAATAAATGTAACAAACACCAAAAATTCTTCTCATAATTTATATATCTAACTCTATTTCCTAAACATAAATAATACCTTCTTTTCCTAATCACCCCATTTGATCAAGCAAGCTTTGTTAGGGGCATTGCAACCCTTGATGTTCCAAGTTAGGAACTTCATGGATTTTTTGGAGACACCATGTGGTACAAGAGCACCTTAGGGAAAGGAAAACCCTAATAGGATTTTTTGCTTGTAAATGGACTAGCCAACTATTGACCAAATAAGGACTAGTCATAAAATCCTAAGCATTAAACCCTTGATATTTGGTCTTTGATTGTTGTCAGTAATGTCAATAATGAGCATATGGTATAATTAACATCATGTAATTATCTTATTCGATGTCCTTCAATATTGTTCAAAAAATATTCAAGACAAATACTTAAGTGTTGTATACAATCAACACTTAATGTTCACACTGGTTTCGAAAACAAATTAAAAACAATATAGTTTTGTTCTATTAGAAAGTTGACAAGATTTTTTATTAGATAGTCCCAAACTATAATATCTTTTTGGAAAGGTCTTAGAGCTAGCTAAAATTGGTCTTCGTTAGTTTTTGCATAACACATGTATGGAAGGAGAAGAAGTCTATTTATCAGAAACATTTACCAAATTGTTATGACAATTTTAGTAGTCTTGAGTGGTTTTGGTCTAATGGATGTTTGGGGTATGTACCTACCTCCAAAATTTTGACTTTTTTTTTTTACAAGTAGAGGATTCATTCTAATAAAAAATCCAATGGGTGGTTTTTATAGAAGATAAAAAATTGGTGTTGAATTCCTTATAGATCGAACAATTTGTAAGCAAATTTTTAACAACAAAGAAGAGGGCAATGCTTTATGTTTCTTATTTCATATTTGTTCTTTGATATTCATTGCAAAATTTTATCAAAGGTAGAAGAAGGGTTATATATTTCTTCTTCATTCATTCATATCTGTATTTGATTAGATATTTTAATGGAAAAAGGAAATATATTTGGATGTTTAGATGTTTTGATTTTGAAGTTTTGTATAAATGTTGAATTGTATGTACATTATACTCAAGGAGATTAGATTCATCATGTATAGTTAAGTGTTTTTTCCACTAATTTCAAAGGGGGATATTGTTGATCTCATATTAGTTTTGACAATTGAGTGTCAACACACTTAAGAAATTTACTAAGTTCATGCCAAGCTAGTAATGTATGTCGAATATAATATGTATAGATGCCAAGTTGCAATGAGTGTCGAGAAAATAGATAGAGCTAAGAAAGTTCAAGTGCAGAGCGAAGAATAGATGCCAAGAAAGTTCAAGTGCCAAGTAAACAATAGATGCTAAGCAAGTTCAAGTTTTGAACCAAACAAAATTATAGTATGTACTGAGCATTAGTATTAAACAAGTGTCAAATAACACAAAAATGACGTAGTTGTTTGTGATGGAACAAAAAACTATGTAAACCATTTTTGAGCTAACATATGGATAGATCTCAAAGAAGTTAAGATTGAATCTATTCGGATTCCCTATGTGATCAACATACAACCAATCATAAAAATGGAGAGAATTGAAGGGGAAAGTTGAATGAATATCAATATTAGATTCATACATAACCCTAAGCCACCAAAGTATTTTTAAAGGGAGACAAAGCCCCATAATTTATAGTGTATGAGAGAGAGCATTAGTGAATGCATGCAAGAAGGTGATGATAGTAGTAAAAGGGGTGATTTGAACAACATACATTCAAGGTGACTTAGAAGAAGGACATAATTATAGAATTAGTTAACATAATAGAGGATCAAGGTTATAGTGATTTCATATCAGTTTAGAATGGATCAAGATGATTTGAATGGGTATTTTAAATCAGCAATATTAGATTATAAGTGTATCAGATCAAACATTCTACTGTACTTTCTAACAACTATATCGACAGGATGAAATCCTTGTATTAAGGTTGATTTAATAGTTATAGTTAAATCCTTTAATAGGGTGACATTTGAATTAAATTTTCTAAAGTCCGTTAGCAAGACACACTTCTAACAGGGTGTTAAAATCCTTTAACAATGTAGGCCTTTCACATGCCAGATCATGAGAATGGTCAAATCATGTATCCTTAACAAGTGAACTTTATTGTTGCAGTAGTGAAGAATTGTGGGTGTCATCACCACCTCAATTTTACCTTCTCATTGGAGGGTTTCTAAGTAATCATATCTGGTGTTAAGTGTTTATGTGGATGCATTTACTTTACATTTTATTTCAATGTGTTATGCATGCATTATTTTTAAATTAAAAGTTTTATTGGTTAGAATTTAGTACTTCTGATTCACCCCCACCCACCCCCCCCCCCCCCCCCCCTCCCCCCACCAAAAGTATACTTTGCCATTTGTATTTCCAACAATTGGTATCAAAGGTAAGTTATCATTAGAAGCCTTACAACTTAGAGACTAGATCTTGAGATGGAAGTTTACAAGTTGGGAAAGACTATTGAGAATCAGGAGATTGAAATACATCTCTTACTGCAATAGCTGAATGAAGCCAAAGATGTGTTGAAAAGTTCACTAAAGAGAAGGGAAGATATTTCCATAGCAAAAAATGACACTCAATAAAAAGAGATTGAGACCAAAAAACTATTTTTAGATGGTAACTCTTGTGAATTTTATGTCATAATTGTAGATCTCATGGACAAGAATAGAGCACAAGTTGATTAGATCAGAAATCTCAAGTTGGAATAAGAATCGCAAGCTATACTGCAATGTGAGGTGACTGAACAAAAGATGAAAGATATAGAAGACAAGGCCATGATTGAAGAAGAAAAAAGAATCTTGTCAAATAGATTGGAAGAAAAATTAGTAGAGTTGTCTAAGATATCAATCATGCAATTGGACACCCTAAGACAAATGATGAATGCCCATCATGAGTTGAATGTCAAGGACATTGAGATAACTATATTGGAGTTGAAAAATTAACAATTATAGAATGACTTGAAAAGAGAGAAGGAGTTTTTGAAAAGCTTCAAAAATCCAAATGAATCCATTAAGTACTTTAGGAACTACTAAAATCCCCTTGATCTAGTAAAGGCTCATCAAGCTTGGGCTACACAAACACTAAAGAAGGAGAATCATCTAAAGTTGCTGAGGAAAGAAGCAATAAAGGTAAGAACTCTAAACCTACTTGTCATAATTGTGGAAAGAAAGGAAATAAAACTAATGTTTGCAAGAGAAATAATGCTAATTAGAATACTAAGCCAAAGAACATGACACATTATTACAAGTGCAACAAGAAAGGTCATTAGGCACTTGAATGTAGAACTAGAACTATCATGCACCAAGATTTGAAGGATGCTGCTACAATTGTCAAAAGTTTGGGCACAAAGCCTTTGAATGTAGATCCAAGCCCACATGGTCATCAAACAAGGGAAGAAACCATGAAAATTCCTACAATTGGGACTACAACATAAGGTAATGCTGACGTTATTGTCAAGAGTATGGAAACATCCCTGAGAGTTTCATAAGAACACATTTTAGTGGAAGCTACAATAGATGGTTGAGCCAAACTACATGTTTTAGTTGTTTGAAGACTAGTCATACCAACAAGCATTTCCCAACAAGGATAAAGGCACCTAACTCAGAGTTCAACAAGGGAAAAGGCAAGGTATATGTTAAGGAAATCACAGGAGAGATGAAGAAGAAATGGAAGAAGAAAGATGGATGTAGCACATCAAGTGAAGGGACCACTTTACCTAAAAGGTCAAGCGATCACATTTCATCAAACTAAGAAAAAGAAGGTATGTGGGAACGATATTTAAATGCTTCATCATACATTAGTTCCAAGATAGGTTAGTGCTAAAAATGATAAAATAACATGAATAAAGATGCAAGCTAACAAGAAAAATCCAAGGTCAAACTTTAAGTTTTTCATCTTATTATCGAGTGTGAGAAGTTCACTTCAATTGCTGAGTAAATTTTAGTGTGTACCAAGTTTTCAACCAGAGTCAGTTGAAGTTGAGTTAGTAGTGGTTTTTGAGTAAAAGGAAATTCCTATGAAAGCCAAGTAAGGATAATTCTAATAGATGTTGAGTGAAACATAAATTGCATACAAGATGAGTTTATAGATGTACATGCACCATACATTAAATGCAATGTTTTGAAAGGGTATAAGGTAAATTTATACCCATTTTTTGTCATTACAAATATAGAGTAAGATGAGCAGAGGATAAAAGCAATTGGCACATAGGGATTGAAGCTTCTACACAAATTCTATCAAAGATCAAACATCATTTCATCAATTTAAAAGGTATTCCTCATATGCCAAGTCATGCAGTAATGCAATATTATATTTTGAAACCCTAGTTTTTGTGAAATGGCCTCAATCTCTAGGAATACTAAGGACAAGGAACATCTTGAAGTTTAGTTGGTTAGTACTGAGGTTAAACAACCAGATTTTAGGCCTATTCTTGAAGTCACATATAAGAATGACCCAGCAAGGACATTGTCAATCATTCCACCCAAGGTCGTCATGGTACAAGATGTAAGGAAATGCTATAATTACAAGGTTGGACCAATACGAGACATGAAAATTTTCTAGGCATATGAAAAACTATGTGAGAATGAAGTGTTGAAGGAAGAATTTCAAATCATTGAGAGAAAGGGCTTAACCCATGTTCTAGATTTCCCTACTATTTTTAAGACCAAATGGATAAGAATTATTTTGAGTAGAATCCAGGATGGATATTTATGGCTAGAAGGAGGGCCCATCAAGTTGTCAAAAAGGATTGTGCATAGGGTTATAGGATTTCCAACCCTAGAATGGCCCGAAACCCTAAGGAGTGATTCAAAAGAAGTAATTGAGAAGAATATAGGGGCAAAGTAGAATAAGAGGGGAATGACTATTGACACCATCAAAGATCCACTTCCTGAATTTGTAGTGAGCTTCATATGCCAAAAATTTTATTAGTCAAGCTTACTAAATAGTGTACCATGTATTGTAGTTGATGTAAGGTACACAATTGTGAAGAAAGATCATACTTATGATCTCACGGTGCTTAAATTGTAACAAATTAATTAGAACTTAGGAGCAATAAGGAGATCAAAAGTTGGTCAATGTAAATTTGGTTCAATTTTTATATGTATAGAATGAGCTTCCTTCTTTTGGCAAGGTAGGATGTAAGACCAATAGGCTCGTGGTAGTACACATTAATGAATACATGGAGCAAATGGGAGACAATTCTAAGTCTATAATGACTAGTTTTATCAAGATTTTAGAAAAACCATAGAACAAAGATTGAGAATCCCAATTTCCCTAGTGGAGAAGTACTAAAATGATATTTTCTTCCTAGTAGACATTGACTACACATTTATCTAGGCTAAAATACCCATCATAAGATGGTTGAGGCCATTAGGGTATGAAATTAATATAGATGAAGCATCATTAGCTATCACTACATTACTTGTAGAGGACATTGATAAGTCAACAAAGATCTTTCGAAACTATGATGTTGTGAAGTCTAAAGTTGTAATGGAGTTGAAAACTACCTCAACTCTAAAGAAGAAATATAAATTGGTGAAAAATTTGAAAACCAAATTTGGAGAGGGTGCTAAAGGTGATAATGAAGAAGAAGAAGAAGAAGAACAGGGACAAGAACCTCTTTCCCTAACATGTGGAATGGGTGAACATGAAGAAGAAGGTGCCAAGGAGGAACAAGACAAGGAAACACCAATAGTATAAGAGCTAAATAAGACAAAGGCTTAGAAACAACCTCTAGCTCAGCCCAAGGGTAAGAAGATTGCAAAACCATGCCTTGCCAAACCTATTATTCCACCCACAAGAGCAACTACAAGGGCCACAACTCAGAAGGCCAAAGAGAAAACAAAAGAGAAGAAGAAGGCTACTTAGCAAATAGGTCTAGTGTAGAAGAAGATAAGAAGGAAATATGTTGCACAACCTAAATTTTATGAAGAGAGGACCAAGTTGAATGACAATAGCTAGTTTAGAGTGGTAAGTGATGTAGCCAAGTCCAATATTGATAACATTTATGAAAATATTAGGGATAATGTAGACTTTACTAGTTTGAAAAAATTTCAATTCAATAAATTAAATAAGTTTGAGGAGTCAGTGTATGCCATGATGGCAAAATTCAAGAATACTCCACTTGAATTTGACACTACTATGCCCAAGGATTTATATTCCATTATTGAAAATAAATGGAATTATAGCCCAAACATGGAGAAATAAACAAGAGAGTCTAAATTGGCACAAGTGATGAAAGAATTATCAAAAGGATAAATAACAAATAAAAATAAAAATCATGGTAGAAAATTTGCACCCAAGTACAGAGCCTTTAGCATTCTTCAACACAAGATTGAAGATGTTGTCAAGAATTCCACTCAAATGTGGAAGCTAATAAATGGCCTAACCATTATTAAGGAAGGAGAAGAAGATCCCTTTGAGGGAAGGAACAATGAGGAATTGGAAGACAGTGACAAGGAAGAAGAAGTTGAGAAAGAAAAGGTAGATAATATAATGGAGGAGGCACAACAAAAAGAAGATGAAATAGAAACTATTGAGGAGCAACAAATAGATCAAAGTGTGCAAGACACACAATTGCCACCATCAAGCCCTCTACATCACACTAACACACCTACAGAATTAGTTAAAGTAAAGGATGTTCCTAAAGGCTTACTTTAGAACATCAACCCACTCACTGTAGAGGATCTAAACAGGATCCTTGAAAAATCAACTTTATAGGCAAAGTTGTTTGACAATCTAGTATTGTTTAGTGTGGATGAGTTGGAGAAAGAAGTACCTAACCTAGCTAGGGACAAGGTGGCTACATAAGAAATATCCCCTACCATCCCTATAGCTACCAGTGGACAACCTCAAGAGCAAGCATTAGTAGACACATTAGCCAATGTTGATACCATAGTTAAAGTTGCTATAATTGTTGAGGAGCCAACAAAGGAACGGATAGGATAGGTAGAAGTATTTGTTCCTACTACACAAACACAAGATGCACCATAGATAATAGTGATTGATCAAGGAATATCATAAGAGGAGAAGGATATTCCAAAGGAAAAGGAGTAGGAAGCAATTCAAACATTCGTTAAATTACCAAATATTGAAACTCCTAGAAAAGTCCTTTAGAAGTCAAGCATTGAAGCAATGCAACTCCAAATTTCAACACTAGGCTTGAGCTCCAAAAAGGTTATAAGGGTACTTCACTATAGAGATCCAACATTAAATGAAGAAATTATCATACCAAAGTATGATTATGTAACCATGAACCTTGAATAGATAAATGAGATGAAAGAAGCATTAGAAAGGAAAAAGAATCTAGAGATACTTAGGAAAGAGTATAAGCAAAGGTAAGCATTACATGAGATAAAAGACATCTTTCTAGATGCATTCAACTTTCAATCACCTAATGCAACCAAGCCAATATTGGAACCATTGTCTAAAATTGTTGAACAAGTGACAAATAAAGACCATGAGGCTAATGTAAAGGTCATGGAATGGCCTAAGGATAAATTTTAAGGAAAGTAAATGAGAAAATATGAAGTAGAATATTACTATCATAGGTGGAATTGGGTACAAAAATAGAAAAGGTGAAGAAGGTACTTGAGAATATTTTCTCACTATACACTAAATTGTGTGACCCCACACTCTTAACACAAGGAACAAGCCAAAGGATTATTATTCTGGAGAGAAACATGAAAATATCTGGTATGCAGTTACTACAGAATCTAGTACAAAGTGAGAAGCATTTTCACTCCATGCTTCATACACAGAAGGAACTAGCTATATTGATAGAAGAAGAGACTAATACAAGAGCTAGGTTAGTTGAAATTCAAGCCTCCATAACCCACACATGAAGATTCTATAGAAAGAACTAGCCTATGCAAAATAGTACTTAAGAAAGATCCTAATCTTTCAACTTTAGATGACTTAGTTCACCTTGCAACTAAGAAAATCATTCAAATCAAGTCATTAGATGTTGTCATAGACAACTAGGATGTTGCTCTCAAATTGTAATGGAAGTAAATAAGAACTTCCTAGATAAATACACACTTAGTGTATAAATCCTTTGACACTAGTATCAAAAAATAGGGGAGAAATATCTTAAGGGGCAGATATATGCAAGGTGTAGAGATGTGCAAAGGGGGAGTTACAAAATGAATAGAGAGGAGAAAGGGGGAGCATATAGAAGGAAAGTAGAAAATAGGGCATCATATAAGAATACATCAGATAAAGAGTATCATATGAAGACAAAGAGTTAGAATGAAAGAAAATCTACTCAGAGATTTTGGAAGCAAATGTAGTCAAAGATTTTGGATATAGCAAAGATGCATTAACTGAAGGGGAGTTATAAAATTTTGAGGTATATAGTTATTTACAAAATTTTGAACAAATTTTGAAGTTTTATATATATGCCAAATTGGATGTGCATTAGACTCAAGGAAATTAGATTCATCATGTATAGTTAAGTGTTTTCGCCACTCATGTCAAAGGGGCAGATTGTTGATCTTAGATTGGTTTTGATAATTAAGTGTCAACACACTTAAGATATTTACTAAGTTCATGTCGAGCTAGTAACATATGTCGAGTATAATATGTATAGATTTTGAGTTGCAATGAGTGCCAAGAAAATAGATAGAGCTAAGCAAGTTCAAGTGCCAAGTGAACAATAGATGCTGAGAAAGTTCAAGTGTTGAGCCAAATAGAATTATAGTATGTGTTGAGCATCAGTATTAAACAAGTGTCAAGTAACATAGAAATGACATAGTTGTTTGTGATGGCACAAACAACTATGTAAACCATTTTTTAGCTAACATATGGATAGATCACAAAACTTTGAAGACAAGATCAAATCTATTTGGATTCCCTATGTGGTCAACATGCAATTAATCAAAAAAATGGAGGGAATTGATTAGGAGAGTTGAATGAATCTCAAACAAAGATTCATACCTAACATTAAGCCACCAGAGTCTTTTCAAAGGGAGATGAAGCCCCATAATTTGCAATGTATGAGAGAGAGCACTAGTGAATGCATGTGAGAAGCTGATAATAGCTATGAAAGTGGTGATTTGATTAGCATATATTCAAGGTGACTTAGAAGGACAATTGTAGAATTAGTTAGCAAAATAGAGGATCAAGGTTACAAAAATTTCATATTAGATAAGAAAGGATCGAGATGAATTGAATTGGGATCTGAAATCAGCAATATTAGATTATAAGTGTATTAGATCAAACATTCTACTGTACTTTCTAAAAAATGTATTAGTAGGATGAAATCCTTGTATTAAGGTTGATTTAACAGTCATGGTGATATCCTTTAACAGGGTGACATTCCAAGTGAATTTTCTAAATTTTTTTAGCTAGGCACACTTCTAACAAGGTGTTAAAATCCTTTAATAGGGTAGGATCTAACAATCCTTCGTAAACCTTTAACAAGGTAGGCCTTTCACAGGATAGATCATGAGAATGACCAAATCATGTAACCTTAATAGGTGAACTTTATTTTTGTAGTAGTGAAGAATTCTAGGTGTCATCCCCACCCCTATTTTACTTTCTCATTGGAGGGTTTTTGGGTAATCATATACGGTGTCAAGTGTTGATGTGGATGGATTTAATTTAAATTTTATCTCAATATGTTTATGCATGCATTGTTTCAAAATTGAAAATTTTATTGTTTAGAATTTAGTACTTCTGATTCACCCCCCTCCTCCCTACCCCCTCAGAAGTATACTTTTCCATTTTTATTTCCAACATTTTGAATAAGAAGTTGAAACTAGTGATTTATGATTTGTGTTTCAATAGAGATGATCCTCTAATTTTATATCTCACTTCTTAATTTTTGAAGTTGGTGCTTCTAGTATTGATGAAGTTGGTACTTTAGGTGTAAGGGGCTAGTGTTCCTTGAAATTGGTGTTTCTAAAATAGGGTTTTGGTGCTTTCTAGAGTTGTAGCTCTAAAAGATTTTCCAAAGAGGCCAATAAAGCTTCAAATTCAAAGTGGTCACTTACCCTAAGGGGTTTTCCATGTTAAAATATTGTGTCACTTTGTTATTCATTAACTATCTTGCTCGTGTGTTAAATTTGTATAACTTTTAATTGTTTGAGGTTTTTTAAAGTATTTTAAACTACTGATTCACCCCCACTATTAGGAGTGTTTGTATTCCAACAAGTAGTATCAAAGAAAGGTTCCCTATATCAAGTTTAGAAAACTTTGTGTAGATTTTGGTTGAGTGGAATACTTATCTTTTATGGCTGAAGATAGTTCTTCTAAGGTTCCTATTTTTTATGGATCAAATTATGTTTTTTGGGAAGTAATGATGCAAACATATTTGTTATCTATTAATGTTGATGTTTGGGCTTTATTTGTTAATGGCTATAAAGTTCCTAATACTTTACCTATAGATCCTAATGAAAAGAGGAAGTATGAAATTGATATGAAAGCTAAATTTTCTATACTTAATAGTTTATCTAAAGATGTTTTTGTTAAGGTAATGTATTGCAGTTCTTCTAAAGAAGTATGGGACAAATTAAAATGCACATATCAAGGTAATGATAGAGTTAAAGAAACCAAGATAAAACATTTGAAATCAATATTTGAAGACCTTAAGATGGGTAATGATGAAAATGTAGAAGACTGTCTCCTTAGGATAGATGAAACTGTAAATGGCATAAGAGGATTTTGAAAGAAAATTGATGATATTGATGTTTTAAAGAAGGCTTTGAGATCTCTTCCTAATAAATTTGATTAAAAGATATGTTATATATAAGAAACTAGAGATATTAACAAGTATACAATGGAAGATATTCATGGAGCACTTGTACATTATGAAATGACAAAGTTTGGCAAACATGAATCCACAAGCAAAGAAGCAGCATTCAAGGTGGAAAAGAAAGTGAAGCAAGTCTCTTTAGAATCAGAAGATCTTGATGTTCATGAAGTGAATTTATCAAGGAAATTAAATAAATGAGTAAGTAAATACAAAGGTAAAATTCCTTTCAAATTCTTTAATTGTGGTAAAATAGGACACTTTGCATGTAAATGTTCTTATAATAGTCATGATGGACTAGATGATGAGAAATAGAAATCAAGTAGAAAGAAAATCTATAACACAAAGAATTTCTTTAAGAAGAAGAAGATTTTGATTTCTAATGTATCAGATAGTGACTCTAGTAGTTTTTAATGTGATGAAAATTAAGTTTCATTCATGGCTATAGAAACTACTTGTCAAGAATCAAATAGTGATGATGATGTTGAACTTGTTGAGGCTGATTTAGAATGTGAATTTCTTTATGCACTTAAAAAGATAAGGGAATTAAAAAGGAATTTAAGTGTTCAAGAAAATCAATTCTTAAAATAAAAAGATAATTTTGAAAAATAAACTAAGGAGTTAAGTCAACAAGTTATAGAATTGAAATTACAAGTTGAGGAACAAAAGAGAATTGTCTTTGTTACTAAGGAAGAGTTAAGTTCTAAAGATCGGGAATGTACAAGGTTAATGAATGAAATATTATCATATAGAGGAAAGTTAGAAAAATATCAGAGCACCACTTTGGATGATATGTTAAGGAAAAATAGAAGAATTGATGATCTAACAAGAATTGGTTTTGAACTTGGACAATGTTCTAGGGACAAGAAAGATAAATCTTTATTTGAGATATTTAAATCTGAAAGTAAGGATACAAATAAGAAAGCTACCACTTCAAATGTAGGTAAAAATGCAAATTTTAATCATATTTCTAATGATAAAAATTAGGTTATATCAACCACTTTATTCATGGGTAAAAGATACTTAAATAGGTTCACTTCTTTCTTTGATGGGTATTGCTTCATGTATCATCAATATAGACATAGAATAAGTACTTGGAGATACATGTAAATGAGGTATTCAAAGCTTCATTTTGGTTATTCCTTTCCTAAAATTAATATTCTAAGATGTTACAAATGCAATCTCTTTCATCATGTTATAAGTAATCGCAAAACTAAGTCAATTCAGAATTATCAATCTTATGCTAGTCTACAAGTTGACAAAGAATTTGACACTAAAGTGACTAAGACATGGAGGCCTAAGATTAATAAGTCTATGTTTGTTCAAATGGCTCTACATTATGAAGAAAAGGACTTTTGGATAATTGATAGTGGTTGGTCTAGACACATGACAAGAGATAGAACAAAGTTTAACAAATTGATTAGCTATAAAGGTGGCAATATTATTTTTGGTGATGGTTCTTCAAGGAAAATTAAAGGTTCAGGTTCTTTGATGCTTAGTGACAAAATGTCCATTCATGATGTGTGTTATGTTGATGGATTAAAGTAAAATCTTCTAAGTGTTATTAAATTTTTTGATCATGGATATGAAGTTGTTTTTGATGACCATGGTTTCCAAATCAAATTAAAATCTAGACAATTATTTGCATCAGGTAAAAGATCTAAAAGGAATGTTTACAATTTAAAAGATATAAAAAATACTAGCAATCATGAAGATTTTTGTCTTATGGGATAGATGAATGAAATTTGGTTATGGGACAAAAGGCTTTGGCACTTGAATTTTGATGACTTGTTAAAAGTTAGTAAGCATCAAAAAGTAAAAGGTATGTCATGTATAAGTAAGCCAAAGAATGTTATTTGTGAAGGGTGTCAACATGGTAAACAAACATAGACATATTTTCCTTCAAAGAAATATTTTTCTTCTAAAGTATTACAATTAGTACATACTAATTTATGTGGTCCTACAAGGACAATGTCATTATATGGTGAAAATTATTTCATGTTTTTTGTAGATGATTATACAAGATTGACATGGGTAGCATTCTTAAACATAAATCAATAGCATTTAGCAAGTTTAAAATTTTCAAAAAAATTGTTGAAAATGAGTCAAACATGAAGATTAAATGCTTATGATCAGATAAAGGTGGTGAGTTTACTTCAGATGAATTTTTTGATTATTGTAAAAAACATGGCATCAAAAGACAATATGTAGCATCCAGGACACCTCAACAAAATGAAGTTGTTGAGAGAAAGAACCAAATAGTGAAAGAAATGGAAAGGACTACGTTAGATGAATCTAAAGTACCAAACATGTATTGTAAGAAAATAGTTCATACAATAGTATATATTTTAAATAGGGCAAAACTAATGGTAAAAACTAAGCACACTCCTTATGAGTTATGGTATGGACATCTTGCATATGTTAAGCATTTTATAATTTTTGGAAGTAGATGCTTCATTAAGAATTCTAATGATAAAATAGGAATCTTTGATTCAAGATTTGATGAAGAAATATTTTTAGGATATTCTTCTCAAAGTAAAGCTTACAAATGTTTTATAAAATGTTGAATAAACTTATTGAAAATATAAATGTGAAAGTGGATGAAGTTGTGTAGGATAAAAAGGAAATAAGGATGGATAATACTTTCCTAAAGGATGGTGATAAAGAATTGAAAGAAGTAGATAATAAATTTGTTGAAGCTAAAGAAGAGATAAAAGATCAAATAAAAAACCAAAACCCACAGGTACGAAGGCAACATAAACAAGATTGAAGAAGTATCATCATCAAGATTAGATTATTGGGGATAAACATGTAGGTATTCAAAAAAGAACAAGAACTACATCTAGTGAATGTGTTAATCTTTGTTTGTTATCTCAAATTGGACCTAAATCATATAAAGAAGGTAGTATGGACGATTTTTTGATTAATGCTATGAAGGAGGAACTAAGTAAAATTGAAATAAATAAAGCTTGGGAATTAATTCCTCGGCCTAAAGATAAAAATGTAATAGGTGCTAAATGGGTCTTTAGAAATGAACTTCAAGAAAATGGAAAGATATTAAGGAACAAGGGTAGATTGGTTTGTAAGGGTTATGTACAAATATAAGGTGTGAACTTTGATGAAACTTTTGCATCAATGGCTAGCATTGAAGCAATTAAAATATTTCTTGCATATTTGGCTTTTATGGGCTTTAAAATGTACCAAATGGATGTTAAAATGACATTTCTTAATGGTTAACTTGATGAAGAGGTTTATATGGATCAACCTAAAGGATTTGAAAAGAAAGACTATCCTAATCATGTCTATCAGTTAAAAAAGGCTCCTTATATTTTGAAACAAGCTCCGAGGGATTGGTACTCTAGGTTGGATCAATATCTTATCAAAAATGGTTTTATAAGAGGTTGTGTTGATAGAAATTTGTACGTATATCACTATTCTTGTTTATGCTAATGATATAGTATTTGGATCCAATGATGATGCTTTGAGTCAAGGTTTTTCAAAGCTTATGAAATCTAAATTTGAAATGTCCATGCTTGGGGAACTATCCTATTTTCTTGGGTTGAAAATTTCTCAGTTGGAAAATGTTATATTCTTATCCCAAACTAAGTATGCAAAAGAAATGTTAAAGAAATTTCATATGGAAGATTGTAAGCCTATGGGAACACCAATGATAACAGGATGTTAGCTTACCAAAACGATGATTCTCCTAATGTTGCTCAAACTACTTATAGATCCATGATTGGTAGTCTACTATATCTCACAGCTTCAAGGCCCAATATCATGCATTTTGTATGTTTGGTTGCAAGATTTCAATCTTCACCTAAAGAATCTCATGTTATGGCAGTTAAAAGAATTTTTAGATATATTCAAGGTACTTTGGATTATGGTATTTTGTATCCTAAACATGATGATTTTAGATTTGTTGCTTATACTGACTCAGATTTGGTAGGTTGTCTAGATGAAAGAAAAAGTACTTCAGGAGCAACATTTTTCTTGGGTAATACGCTAGTGTGTTGGCATAGTAAGAAGCAAGAATCTACTACACTTTCTACTACATAGGCTAGATATATAGCCGCATGTTCTTATTGTCAACAAGTTCTTTGGATGGTTCAAACTTTATTAGATATGAAAGTAATAGTGTCTAAACCAGTACCTATCTATTATGATAATTAGAGTGTAATTAGTATTTCTAAGAATTGGGTTATGCATTCATGCATCAAGCTTATTGATGTTTGTTATCACTTCATAAGGGAACATGTCTTGAATGGCAATGTTCAATTAGAATTTTTTCCTTCTTTAGATTAGCTTGCTGACATATTTTCAAAACCTCTCTCAAGAGAAACACTTGAAGGGTTAAGAACAAGATTTGGGGTTTTAACCCTCTTTTCTCTTCAATATGTTCTTAAATGAGTGATAGGTTTTAGGGGGAGCATATTTTTCTTATCTTTTTGTTACATTAAAACCTTGGTATATCTCCTTTGTCATTGATGTCAAAGGAGGAAAAAAATGAAGAAGATGTCTACATGATGGTTATATAAGTATAGGTATGATGGATATATGGGTATAGGTACACATAGATATATAGATAAACAAGTATAGATACAAGATATATAGGTACACATGTATATATAGGTGCAAGTTGGTATTGATATCAATGTCAAACAGGGCATATGTTGAACCCTTGGTATTTGGTCTTTGATTTTTGTCATTGATATCAATAATGAGTACATGGTATAACTAACGCCATGCAATTATATTATTTGATGTCCTTTAATATTGTTCAAAACATATTCAAAATAAATACTTAGGTGTTATTGTTGGAAATGATTAAAAAGGTCATGAATGAAGAATAATGGAGCTAGTAAAGAATGTTTTCAATCATTTTTTTGTTGTTGATGTCAAACTTGCTACTTGTAGGAATGACAATGGCTTAAGTGATCCAAACACTATCAATTGGTTGATTGTCAAGAAGGTAGCAATCAATAAGATGTAACTAGAGTACCTAGAGAAAGGTTGAAGTTATGATGTTGTAATGAAGTATAAGGATCAGCTAAGCCATTGATGAAATAGTGTATTAATGACATACTCTAAGAGGTTGGACACACTAAGACACATCAAAGATGTAAGGTTTGACTAAATCATTTGTAAAGCCTAATTAAGTTGATTCGAAAGAGTCGAGCAAGCTAGTTAGAACCAAACGAATTCTTAGTTGAAGCTGTGCAAGTTCAACTTTGGTGTGTGCTAAGTGATCTTTAGGTGTCTAGTAGCCTTTAGGTGCTAAGTGAAGATCAAGTGCCTAGTGATCTTTAGGTGTTGAGTAGCCTTCAAATACCAAGTGAAGATCAAGTGCCAAGTGATCTTCAGGTGTCAAGCAGCCTACAGGTGCTGAGTGAAGATCAAGTGTCGAGTGATCTTTAAGTGTTGAGTAACTCTTCAAGTGCCAAGAAAAGAAAAAGTTCTATATGTGTTGAGTAGTCCTTCAAGTGCTGAGTGTCAGTAAAATAATAGTAGAAGCTGAGTAACATAGAAGGAGTTGAGCATCAGTAAACCAATGATGCCAAGTTGCTACATTATTTGTTAAGTCAAAGATTTTCCAAGTCAGTAGCGATAAGTTTGTTACATCAAATTTTGTGAATAAGTTGGATGATAAGGATGATGAGTAGATGTCACAAAATTGTAGGTAAACCATGTAAACTAATTCAAGGCAAATGCTAATAGACTTATTATGAAGTTTCTAGAAGAAGCAATTTGGAGGGAAAAGAATACCATTTTCTCAAGATCAAATCAAGACTTGAATGGGAAATGAAAAGCATAACTTCTTTATAAGGAGTTATAGGTCAGAGATCAAGTGCACATGTATCAAAGGGAGTTGGTCATAAATATGGTCGTGTGAAGAAGCCAAGGGGTGTAAGTACAAAGCATCAAGACTCTAAGTTGATCAAGTGATCATGGAGTGAATTGGCATAACAAGTAGAAGAACTCAAGGAGACTAATCTTGAAAGGTGAACAAGTTGTTAGCACTGCAAGGGAGGAAAGTCAAGAAAACAAAAGAACTGAAGAGTGATCTGAAATCTACAAGGTTAGAGTTGGAATCTAAACTAGGTCAAAATTCTTCTAATACTCCCTTACCATTGTATTAGATATTGAAATCCTACATTGCTAGGCTATTTTAATAGCTAGGTGGATAAGCCTCAGGAAATGGATAAAGAGATCCCTAGGAGAAGGATAAAGAGATCCTCAGGAGAAGGATAAAGAGATCCTTAGGAGGAGGACATGAGATCCTTAGAGAGGGATGAAATATTCTTTTGAGAAGGTGACTGTAAATCCCATGGACTTGGGTGAGCCTAATAGCTCTATGTAAATCCTTTAATACGGTGACATTCCAAGTTGAATGTTCTTAAGTCCTCTAACATGGCACACTCCTAATAGGGTGTAGAAATCCTTTAACAGGGTCACATTTAACAATTTGTTGTAGCCTTTAACAAGGCAGGCCTTTAATAGGGAAAACCATCAGAAGTGGTTGAAATCAATTGCATAGTTATTTTGTGGGTATCATCCCCACCCTACTTTTACCTTCTTATTCCTAGAGGGTTTTTGGGTCATCAAAATCCTTAGTATTATGGTGTGCTGAATGTTATCTTTCATGGTTGTTTAATGTTTAATTGCATGTATGATAGTCTCAGTTATGTGCCATTAAGGATTAGAAGAAAAAGTTGTATTGGACATTATTAGACCTTGACTAACTAATTCACCCCCTCTCTCAGTTATTCTAAAGAATTCTAACAATTGGTATTAGAGCCCACTTCTGATTTGTTTCAAGGTGCTAGCAGCAGAAAGATCAAGATGTCCGAGAGAGAAGTTTCCAAGCTAAACAAAGACAACTTTGTTGCATGGCAAAGTTCGATGAAGCTACACCTCAAATCAATAGGTGATTATTCATAGACCTCAATCATAGTTGATCATATAGACCCTGAAGGACCTCTCAGTATAGATGACATGAGCAAGAAGAAAGAGTACAATCAAGTGATGTTAGATATTGCTTCAGCACTAAGCTATGCTGAGTATGATGACATCAAAGAATGTGGTACTGCACATCAGATGTGGGAAACATTATCAAGAATCTATGGAGCAGATGAAAATGTCAAGAGAACCAAAAGAGAAAGCCTAAGAGGAAATTTTGATGACATGAAAATGGAAGAAGGAGAGAATGCTGCTCAATATAGTATAGGAATGAAAGATGAGGGAAGTGCCATAAGAAGCCTAGGAGGATAGTTAGTAGAAGAAATAGTATGTAGCAAATACTTGAGAACTTTGCTTCCTATCTATGCTATAAGAGTATTAGTGATCCAGGAGCTAAGGTGTGCACCAGGCAATGCATTATCATTTGGAGGAATAATTGGAAGACTCACTACTTTTGAGCTATCCAAATTTGACAACTACAAGCCAAAAAACTTTGAATCTGCATTCAAAGCCAAGATGATAATAAAAGACAATGAGGAGATGCAAATAAAGAAAAAGAGTGGAAAAGGAAAGTATGTACCCAATGATAGCAGCACTAATGAAGATGATGTGGACCAATTGGAGGCATTACTAGCAAGAAGATTTCACAGAGGAAGAGGCAAATTCAAATGTAAGTTGCCAATCATTTGTTTCAATTGTAATGAAGTTAGTCACATTGCAACCAGATGCACACAAAATAAAAATTACAAGGATGGAGGCAACTTCAAGAACAAGAAAGAGGACAACAAGGACTATAGAGGTAAAGGAAAAAGATTCTATATTGTAGAAGAAGACTTTGACAAGAATGATGATAAACTAGTCTATGTGGCTATGAAAGATGAATTAGATGAAGATGAAGCAATTCCCCTTGTAACCTACATGAACAAGAATGATAGATGGATCATAGATAGTGGATTCTCTCATCACATGACTAGAGATAAAAGCAAGTTCATTTCCTTTACTCAATATGAAGGAAATAGTGTTAGATTTGGTAACAATGCACCATGTCAAATCAAAGGGTAAGGTAGTATCAAGAATACTGAAAGGATATCATGCGATAATGCGTACTATGTTGAAGGACTGAATTATAACCTGTTAAGTGTCTCATAGTTTGACAACATAGGATACAAGGTTGAATTTGGAAATGGAATTGCCAAGATTTATGATTCTCAAGGAAGTCTAATAGAAAAAGGTGATCAGACTAGGAGTAATTTGTTCTACCTAGACATGGAAGATGATTCTTACCTCATTGTTCAAACTAATGATGTATGGTTATGGCACAAGAGGCTATGTCATGTAAATTTTGACAATTTGATAACCATCAGCAAAATGAAGAAAGTTAGAGGTCTACCAAAGTTGAAGAAGCCTGATAAAACCATGTGCAAACAATGCCAACTAGGGAAGATGACCAAGTCAACTTTCAAAAGAAAAACTTATACTTGTAATGAAGTATTAGAGCTAGTTCATACTAACTTGTGTGGTGCTATTGAAGTAAAAATCTACAAAGGTGACAGATACATAATTCTATTTGTAAATGACTATTCAAGGATGATGACAGCCATGTTCTTGAAACAAAAATTAGATGCATTTGAAATGTTCAAATGGTACTTGGCCAAACTAGAGAAAGAGACTAGGAAGAGCCTAAAATGTCTCAGATCTAATAGAGGAGGTGAATTCACATCAAGAGAATTTGAAGAGTTTTGCAATGAAAGAGGAATCAAAAGGTAGACATCAACACCTAGGACTCCACCTTAGAATGGTATAGAAAAATGAAGGAATAGATCAGTTATTTGCTATGCCAAGACCTTAATGATGGAGAAAAATGTTGCACTCAAGTACTGGAGAGAAGCTGTAAGTACTATAGTCTACACACTCAACAAAGTTCAAGTCAAGAAAGGTACAAATGCAACACCTTTTGCATTATGGTATGGGCATTCTCGTAATGTAAAACATTTCAAAATATTTGGATGCAAATACTCTATATATAAAGAGTCTAGAAATGGAAAGTTTGATGCAAAGAGTGAGGAAGGCACATTTCTTGGTTATTCTACTAGAAGCAAAGCTTATAAGTGCTTGAATGTTAACACTAACAAAATAGTAGAAAGCTCAAATGTGAAATTTGATGAGCTTGTAGAAGTTCAGAGTGTTGAGAACACCAAGAGAGTAGAAGAATACAAGACCTTTGTATACTTTTACGAAGGTATACCTAATAACGGTGAAGTTGCAACTCAGAATAAAAATCAGCAAAAAAATCTGGCATCTATCGAGTCATAGACAGTGAATGTCGAACAACAGACACATTCAGAAGCTAAGCTGTAGAATACAGAGAATGTTCCTTTAGATTCTGAAAATAGACAACATGAAGAAAATGAACAAATACCTGATGAAAATATGCATGAGGGTTTAGATTCTAAAAGAGACAACATGCAAACAATGAAAGAACTAGTACTAGAAAATTATGTGAAAAGACATCATCTTGCAGATCAAATTATTGGAAACAAAGAGGTAGGACCAATGACAAGGAATAGACTTAGAAGTGAAACATGTCTACTTAGGAAAATGGAACAAAAAATAGTAAGTAAAGCCATAAAAGATGATGACTGGTGCAATGCTATGAAAGAAGAAATAGAACAAATTGAGAAGAACAAGACATGGACCTTAGTCTCAAGACTAGGTAACAAGAATGTAATTGGAACCAAGTGGGTGTTTAGAAACATGTTAGATGAGAATGGTGAAATCACAAGGAACAAGGCAAGACTAGTCTGTAAAGGGTATGCACAACAAGAAGGACTAGACTATGGAGAAACTTTTGCTCCAATTGCTAGAATGGAAAGAGTAAGGACCTTACTAGCATACACAGCCTTCAAAGGATTTAAAGTCTATCAAATGGATGTAAGTTAGCATTTCTGAATGGTATACTTGAAGAGGAAGTCTACATAGAGCAACCAAAAGGATTTGTCGATGAAAATAAAAAAAATAAGGTATGCAAATTTCATAAGGCTCTATATGGATTAAAGCAAGCCCCTAGAGCTTGGTATGAGAGACTTCACAAGTATCTAGTGCAAATAGGATTTGAAAGAATTGACTATTCAACAAGATGTACATCAAATCAGAAGAAGGTAAGGATATTCTTGTTTCTAAAATCTTTGTGGATGATATAGTTTTTAGAGGAAAGGAAGTGCTTTGCAAAAGTTTTGCTGACAAAATGAAACATGAGTTTGAGATGTCAATGTTCAGAGAAATCAAGTTCTTTGTAGGATTGCAAGTACATCAACTAAAACATGGCATATTTGTGATACAATCAAAATACATGAAGGAGATACTCAAGAAGTTTGGATTGGAAGACTCCAAACTAGTCAACAAACAAATGGCAATAGGACATCAGCTATCTAAAAATGATGAATCAGTTGAAGTCAATCAATCAATATATAGATCCATGATTGGAAAACTACAATATGTTGTACATAGTAGACTAGACATAGCACTGGCAGTTGGAATAGTGGCTAGATTCTCTGCTAATCCTAGAGAAAATCATCTCATGGCAATAAAAAGAATAATGAGGTATCTGAAAGGAAATGATGATTTTGGGTTATATTACAAAAAGAATGAGAATTTTGAACTCAATGCATACATAGACGTAGATTGGAGAGGCAACATCGATGACAGAAAAGGTACAAGTGGAGGAGCATTATTCTTAGGTAAAAGGCTAGTTACCTAGACTAGCAAGAAACAAACATGCACATCTTAGTCCACTGCAGAAGCAAAATATGTGACAACAACAGTCAATTGCACAAACATTTTGTGGCTCAAACATCTATTAAAAGGAATAAAAGAAGAGGTGACCAAACCTGTGATACTATATTGTGATAATACAAGTGCTATAAACATGTCCAAGAACCTAGTAATGCGTGCAAAAACCAAGCATATTGCAATCAAGTATCACTATGTCAAAGAATTGGTGAAAGACAAACAAGTGAAGATGGAGTACATTCACACAAAGAAACAAACTGCAGATATCTTCACCAAACCATTGTCGAAGGATGCTTATGAATATCTTAGAGTCAAGTTGGGGGTAATATCCCTAACTCAAGTAGTCTAAAGCCACATAGAAGCTTCCCTGCATCAACAAGAAAAAATCATTGAAATATCAGAAGAGTGATGCAAAGGATATCAACAGGAACATAAATTCCAGATTAGTCACAAGCATGGTGACAGAGGGAGAAAACATGAGATGCAAAGCTTATATTTAGCATGTTGAAGATGCTACATCTTTCGCATCTATGTCAAAGAGGGAGATATATGAGAAACTAATATATATATATATATGAGAGAGAGATGTATATGAAAGAGGGAGATTCATAAGAGATAAGAATTAGCAAGCAGTAGTCCAAAGGGAGAAGCAGAACAAAGGAATCAATTTGGTTTGCCATCGATGCCAAAGAGGGAGATTGTTGGAAATGATTGAAAAGATCATGAATGAAGAATAATGGAATTGGTAAAGAATGTTTTCAATCATTGTTTTGTCATTAATTTCAAACTTGTTACTTTTAGGAATGACAATTTCTTAAGTTATCCAAATACTATCAATTGGTTGATTGTCAAGGAGGTGGAAATCACTAAGTTGTAACTAGAGTACCTAGAGAAAGGTTGAAGTTATGATGTTGTAATGAAGTATAAGGATCAGGTAAGCCATTGGTGAAATAGTGTACTGATGACATACTCTAATAGGTTGGACACATGAAGACACATCAAAGATGTAAGGTTTAAACAAGTCATTTGTAAAGCCTAACTAAGTTCATTGGAGAGAGCCAAGCAAGCTAGTTAGAGCAAAACAGATTCTTAGTTGAAGCTGAGCAAGTTCAACTTTAGTGTGTGCCGAGTGATCTTCATCGGGCAGCCTTTAGGTCCTGAGTGAAGGTCAAGTGCTGAGTGATTTTTAGATGCCAAGTAGCCTTTAGGTACTGAGTGAAGATCAAGTGATCTTAAGATGTCAAGTAGCCTACAAGTGCCTAGTGAAGATCAAGTGCCGAGTGATCTTCAGGTGCCCAGTAAAGCAAAAATGATATAGGTGCTGAGCAATCCTTCAAGTGTCAAGCACTAGTAAAATAATAGTAGAAGTCAAGTAACATAGAAGGAGCTGAGCATTAGTAAACCAATGATGTCTAGTTGTTGCATTATTTGTTAAATCAAAGATTCACCAGGTCAGCAGTGATAAGTTTGTTACATCGAATTTTGTGAATAAGATGGATGATAAGGATGATGAGTAGATGTCACATAATTTTAGGTTAACCATGCAAACCAATTCAAGGTGAATGCTAATGGAATTATCATGAAGTTTCTAGAAGAAGAAATTTGGAGGGAAAACAATACCATTTTCTCAAGATCAAATCAAGATTTGAGCGGGAAATGAAGAACATAACTTCTTTATAAGGAGTTACAGTTCAGAGATCAAGTGCGCATGTATGAGAGGGAGTTGGTGATAAGTATGGTCATGTGAAGAAGCCAAGAGGTGTAAGTACAGAGCATCAAGACTCTGAGTTGATCAAGTGATCATGGAGTGCATTGGCATAATGAGTGGAAGAACTCAAGGAGATAGATCTTGAAGGGTGAACAAGATATCAACACTACAAGGGAGGAAAGCCAAGCAAAGAAAAGAATTGAAGAGTGATCTAAAATCTGCAATGTTAGAGTTGCAATCTGAACTAGGTCAAAACCCTTCTAATACTCTCTTACCATTGTATTAGATATTGAAATCCTACATTGCTAGGTTAGCTTAATAGCTAGGTGGATAAGCCTCAAGAAAAGGATAAAGAGATCCCTAGGAGAAGGATAAAGAAATCCTCATGAGAAGGATAGAGAGATCCATAGGAGGGGGATAGGAGATCTTTAGAGAGGGATGAATGATTCTTTTGAGAAGATGACTATAAATCCCATGGACTTGGGTGAGCCTAACAACTCTATGTAAATCCTTTAATAGGGTGACATTCCAAGCTGAATGTTCTTAAGTCCTCTGATAGGGCACACTCCTAATAGGGGGTAGAAATCCTTTAACAAGGTCACATTTAACAATGTGATGTAGCCTTTAACAAGGCAGGCCTTTAACATGGCAAACCATTAGAAGTGGTTGAAATCAATTGCACAGTTATTTTGTGGGTATCATCTCCACCCTAGTTTTACCTTCTTATTCTTGGAGGGTTTTTGGGTCATCAAAATCCTTAGTGTTATGGTGTGATGCATGTTATCTTTCATGGTTGTTTAATGTTTAATTGCATGCATGATAATCTCAGTTATGTGCCATTAAGGATTAGAAGAAAAAGTTGTATTGGACATTATTGGACCTTGAATAACTGATTCACCCCCCCTCTCAATTATTCTAAAGAATTCTAATAGTTATATAATCAACACTTAATGTTCACATTGGTTTTGAAAACAAATATTAAAAAAATAGTTTTGGTCTATTAGAAAGTTGACAAGTTTTTTTATCAAATAGACCCCAACTATAATACCTTTTTGGAAAAGTCTCAGAGTTATCTAAAATGGATCTTTGTTAGTTTTTGCATAACACATGTATGGAAAGAGAAAGAGTCTAGGAAAGGAAAAAAGGAAAGGGGGTTTTGTAGTCCATGACACTATGCCATAGGCTTTCAATTTACGTATGGTGATAGTGATAAGGGACTATATCATACTGTTTTTTGAGAGGCTCTTGGCACTAAAAATAAGGCATACATACCCTACCCCCTAGTGCAATTTGAACTTGTGACCTCTCTTTCAAGAGTACAAGTTCTCCACCACTAGGCCAACTCAAGCTGTGCCAAATTGTTTTGGCAGTTTTAGTAGTTTTGAGCAGTTTTGGTCTAATGGATGTTTTTGGTATGTACCCACCTCCAAAATTTTGAGTTTCTTGGTTTACAACTGGAGGATAAATTCCTCTAAAACATCCAATAGGTGGTTTTGATAGAAGTTTCAAAATTGGTGTGGAATTGCTTGTAGACGAATAATTTGCAAGCAAATTTTTAACAAAGAAGAGGATAATGCTTTATGTTTCTTATTTCATATTTTTGATTTGATATTCATTACAAAAGTTTATCAAAGGTAAAAGAAGGTTTATATTGCTTCTTTATTCATTCATATTAGTATTTTATTAGATCTTTTAATGGAAAAAGAAAATATATTTAGATATTGGGTGTTTTGAGGAGAACAAAAGTATTTCCTACATTGTGTTTTCAAAAAGAAGTTGAAACTAGTGATTCATGATATTTTTTGTAACAAAGATGATCCTCTAATCTTATATCTCACTTGTTCATTTATGAAGTTGGTTCTTCTTGTATTCATGAAGTTTATGCTTCAACTATAAGGGATTGGTGTTCCTTGAAATTTCTATTTATAAAATGGGGTGTTGGTGCTTCTCAGAGTCCTAGCTCTAAAAGATTTTCCCAAGAGGCCAATAAAGTTTCAGATTCAAAGTGGATTTTTACCCGAAGGGGTTTTCCATGTCAAAATATTATGTCACTTTGTTATTCATTAACTATCTTTCTCATGTGTTAAATTTGTATAACTTGTAATTGTTTCAAGCTTTTAAAAGTATTTTTAAACCACTGATTCAACCCCCTCTCTTAGTTGTGTTTGTATTCCAATGCAAGGTGTGTTGGAGTTTATGAAAGTAGATTGTGTACAAGTATTGGTCATGTTTTAGTTGTTAAGACCTAGTTAGTGGTATAAGGTCATGATAGGGTCAACTATGGTTAAAGTTGAAAAATACCTTAAAATTGAGAAATTTTTGTTAAAATTTTGTTCATTTCTATTTTTGGATCAATTTGGGTCAATTTGAATCAAACTAGATGGGTTTGAGGTGTTTACAAGTCACCTTTGCAAAAATTGCAAAAAGTTGCTCATGACAACTTTTCCTCAAATTTAGGAAAAAGCACTAAAGAAGTATGGGGTTTGACCCAAGGGGGTAGAAATTTATAAAATTAAGTATATAAGGATACATGAAAAACATTATTTTGGGTTGGATTTTGTATTGTATAGACTATTCATGAGAAAAGAAGAGGAAAATACACAAAAAACATCATTTTGGCATAAGACCTATTATTTTGGATTGATCCTCATATTATTTTACATGGATTAGTTACTTTATAACATTTGAATAATCTATGTACTCTTTTCTTATGATTTTGAGATAATTTAATAGGTTTTGGTAATTAATTTGTTATGTATTTCCTATTGGTTTGTACATGTCAGCCTGAACAAGAATGACTATAACTTGAATGCCTACAGTTAAAACTTGATGACCTTTGGGATTCAAGAAGTATCATTTATACATTATGTAAATATTATTTTTGGAGGGTGGTGGAAATTTTTTTCTATTTTTACAAATGAGCCCTAGGCAACCCTAGACTTCTTTGGCTAGGAACTAAGATGCTTGCAAGAAGGTTTTGATGATTTCGCTTAATTGGCATGAGAAAACATTGCTAGGAGAAATGAAGTAGAAGGAATAAACTTTCCATAACTTATAGGAGAAGGTCTAAGAATAACCTAGCATGTGAGAAATAAAATCTTATCATTTTCCTACAAACCCTAAAAAGTAGGGTTTTTTGGAAAAGTGTTGTACAAACATTATGGGAGTGTCAAAGCAAGAAAATATTTGAGAATGGGTTGTTGTGAAACAAAGTATGGAATACATCAGTAGGGATTAATGAGGATTTTTTAATATTATTTCAATTTCCTTGCCTATAGGAGGCCTAATTGGGGCTCAACACACTACAAGGTCTAAAAGAGGAATATTGAAGTTTTGAAGTGTAGGACAAGGAAAGATGATGTCGAATGGTTGGGAAATGATCAATAACATTAAGGGGATGATCAAAACATTCATTTTAATTGTTAAGAGCCCTTGGTGAATTTTTTTTTTTGACTAGCACAAAGTTTCATATTTGTGTTTTGGAGGATTACGAGTGTAATGTGAATTGATTGATGAGTTTGTAAGTTAGAGAGGACTAGGAAAAAATCTTCTGAAGTAGGTTATCAAGAAACAACTCTAGGAAGGGTAAGAGAGAGCCTTGGATAGAGGAAAAAAGGCTCTAAGTGTGAGAAAATCTCCCATCAAAGTGGTAGTAGAGCCATTGAAAGGCCTGCAAAGAGGGTAGTGGATGGCAATAGTAGGAGATTCCATAGGTGAAAACACCATGGTGACTAATGTAGAATTGGCAAGCGATTTATTCAGACAAGCAAGAGAAGAATAAAGTTCTTCAAGAATTTGTTGAGGTGATGAAGAAGAAATTGGAACAAGTGGTAGAGACTACAAGAAAAATGAAAGAGCAATCAGAAGGAGAGAAAGACAAAGGTAAGGATTAGGAAGATGAGGAAGTAGCACCCGCACCAGATCCTCCATTAGTAGAGGAACCTTTCCCCAAAGATTTGAAGGCATTAAGTGGTACAACATTAGAGGGAATACCTATTTTCACTGGAAAAATGGATGCAAAAGTAGTTATGGAATGGATTGAATGCATGGAAAATCACTTTGAATGTGATGATATTTCAAAGGCCCAAAGAGTAAATATAAGAAAATTTGGATAGAGAGGACAAGCATTAACTTGGTGGAAGTTCTTGCAGGGGGAAAGAGAAAAAGAAAACAATAATCATATAACCAATTGGAAGACTATGGTAGCCAAGATAAAGAAAATTATCTACTAGAAGATTATGATATTTAGTTGCAGAAGAAAATCCAAAACTTGAGACAAAGAGACCTAGATGTGTTTGCCTATATAGAGGAGTTTCAAAAACTAGGTCTTAGGTCTAGGATACAAGAAGTTAAGAGTATCAACGTGGCTAGGTATTAGACTATCCTTATATGGAACAAATAGAAGGATTTGAGTCTCTTATCCCTCAAAACACTACATAGTTGTTATCAAATGGTCCTCAAGGTGGAAGAAAAATTAAAAAAGAAATAAGAATATGGTAACAAGGGCAAAAGAAGAGGAAGAGATCCTAGAGGTGGATATAGAGGAGCTCTAGTGGAAGAGGAAATGACAATAGAAGCCAACAAGATTCAAAATTAGGTGAGAAGTCTTATGACTCCAATAATAGAGAAGGCTATAGTAGAGGTAGAGGCTTTTGCAGTGGTGAAAGAGGTAGATCAAATGGATTTGGAAGAAGATCACATTTTTTTTCAATGAAGATTTATAACTATGGACAATTGGGTCACCCTACTTACAGGTTCCTTGACAAGACATCATCTTTGCAAGGGAAGAAGAATATCACTTATGTGCAAGAGGAGGGTTACAAACACACATTGGTAAGTTTGGACTTAGAGAAAGGTGAGAATATGATGCTTAGAAGAGTGTTAATAAAAGAACCTATTAAGGAAGAATACAACCAAGGGAGGGCTACTTTTAGGGTCAAATGCAAGATATTAGGTAAGGTATCTAGAGTCATTATTCACTCAGGATCCATAGATAATGGTGTAAAAGCACAAACCTGTGTCACCCTTTTACAAAGGAAAAGGGTAACAAAAGTGTACTTGTTTGCATTCAACAACATAAAACTAGTATTATTATTTAGAATTTGAAAATGAATCAAACTAATGAAATGTGTAGAAATGGGTGAATTTAAGGATTATAATTTTTAATAATTATTTGGAATAAGAAACTATACATTTTCCTTTTTTTTAAAGATAAATTTTAGTTGCTAAAAAATGCCAGAAATTAGGGGTCTAGTTCCCACCACAAAACTATATGGAAATAAACTTATTTCCCTTTGATCTTAGAATATGTTATCAATAATATATGTAGCTACAAGAATTAAAAATAAAAATGGGCTTTAGGTCTATATTCTCTCTTTTATAATCATTCAAATTTCAACTTATTCAAATCGATAGTTTTCATCTCCCACCATATTCTCAATTAAAATCGTTTCCAACTGACAAAAAAATGATAGATTGTAGAAGAGAACTCTCTTGACTAGAATGTCATATAATTTTTTATTTTTTTGGATATTATTAAAAAAAAAAATTTCTCAAAATTGACATCTTCTTGAGTGTTAAAATACATACTTTAGAAGTTTTTAATTACAATATACTATATCTAATTAAAACACTATGAAATCTAAATGAGAATATTCCTGACTTTGAGCTCTATAAAATGGTGTCTCTAAGTTATTAAAAATATATCATAATAAATAGTAAAAGTTATTCAAATGTTAGTTTTCTAAAATAATTGTATTCTTTTAGTAATTGGATACTAACTAGTATAAAACATGCATTTAATAGATATTTCCAATTGGAAAAGTGTGAGACCATATATAACTTAGCTAGAATAATTTTGTAAAGATCATATGTTTGATAAAAAAAATTTTTTTTAGATAGAAATACTTAAATTCAGTCGTTCTAATAAGTCAGCCTAAAAAGTGACACATCTTTGTACTTTTATCCAATGCTATCTTAGAATAAGAAGTTCAAAATTTGAAGCATACCAAGATACCTCATGTGCATACATACAAAGTAACTTGGTTAAATAAAGGACATAACATACTGGTTCATGAGCAAGTATGGGTTGATTTTACCATAGGCAAGTATAGGACAAGATACTCTATGATGTTCTACCAATGGATGTATGTCACCTACTTCTTGGAAGACCATAGCAGTATGACAGGGAAGCAAATCATCATGGTAAGGACAATAAGTACTCATTCAAAAAGAATGGATTCACTTACATGATGCACTCTTTACTAGAAGAGCATAGTGTGGAAAAGGCTAGACAATGAAGCTAATGCACTCTTGATGAGTGGGAAAGACTTCTTAAAGGATTTGGAATAGGGAGAATGAATTAGGTATGTAATCATGGTGGAACCATAGGAGGGGGAGTCACAAAAAAAAACACCTATAATTATAGAAGTACAACAATTGTTAGATCAATTTAAGGACATTGCATGTGATGGAGCACTGCCTACATTACCCCCAAAGATAGAGATAATTCATTAGATTCACTTCATAGAAACTGCCTCTTTGCCAAACAAAGTTGCATAAAATATGACACCTGAGAAATATAAGAAGATTAGAAGGAAAGTTTAGCAGTTGCCTGACCAAGGGTTGATCAAAAAAAGAATAAGTCAATTTTTTTTTGCATTTTTCTTGGCCCCTAAAAAGTGAGGTAAGTAGAGAATGTGCAAATATTATAGGGTAATAAACTGGACAACAATAAGGTATATATTTTCTATTCCTACAATAGAGGACCTAATGGATTATCTTGGTGGAGTTAGATATTTCTCAAAAATTGAAATTAATATTGGATATTACCAAGTAAGGATAAAAGAGGGTGATGAGTGGAAATCTTCTTTCAAAACCAATGAAGGACTCTATGAGTGGTTGGTAGTGCCATTTGGTCTCACCAATGCATCACGTACATTTATAAGGGTACTGAATATTACATTGGAGTGTTTGTGGTAGTATTTGGATGACATCCTAATATTTAGAAGAATAAAAGAAGAGAATATGAAAAACTTGGAAATTGTGTTGAGGAGAGTAAGGTGGGGGCAATCCTAAGCTATCTTACTCCTAGGTCTTCTACTAAAGTGAGGATTTTCCTTGGGTTAGCCAAATTTTATAGAAAATTTGTGAGGAGATTCAATGAAGTTTGTGCTCCTGTGAATGGCACAGTAAAAGGAGGAATGAAGTAAAAATTTCTACGAACAAAGGAAGCATAGGAAAGTTTTGAAAAATGAAAGAAGGAGGTAGCCACTCATCCAACATCAATTTTTCTAAGTTTTTCCAAGTTTTTTTTTATTGTGGAATGTGATGTAAGAAACATTGTAGTTGGAGTAGTGTTAAGCCAAGAGTGAAGATCTATATCAGTTTTTAGTGAGAGGCTTAGTGAGGTAAAGTCAAGGTATTATTCCTATGACTTGGAACTATATGCATTAGTTCAAGCCCTCAAGAAATAGAGACACTATTTACTACCCAAGAGGTTTTTTTATCTATATTGACAATCAGACACTTAGTTTCATCAATACCCAAGAGAAACTCAACCTTAGGCACATCAAGTGGTAGAATTCTTGCAATGCTATAAATTTATCATAAATCATAAGAAGAGGCTCAATAACAAGGTGGTTGATGCCTTAAGTAGAAGGTTGTTCACTATTCAAAAGGTCAAATTATAGAGCATAGGGACTGAAGGGTTCAAAGAACTATATGGAGAAGGTACTAATTTTATAGAGGCATATAAGGTATGTAGCAATTTTGAAAACCACTTTCATAGTGAATTTTTTTAATTTACTTTACACAATTGTTTATTGTTTAAAGGGAACCTATTGTAAGAATTTGTCTTAGGGAAAAATTCACCCAAGAACAAAGAACTCAAACACAAGAACAACTATAGACCAAAAAGAGCATGATCATAATATCTATATGCATTCAATTCAATGTGAATTAAAGTACACTAGGAGTGCCTGTATATAAAGGCCTCTGAGATGCATTTAGAATGCCTAGGAGTCAGTATCATGATAAGTCATTCAACTAGGCACATGTCCACAAGATATGGGTTATCCTCCATTAAGCACAGAAGTAAGTGCGATGATGAGAGGATAAGTCTACAATGTTGTAGCATGCAAATTTATGTTGTAGACAACATGTGCTAGAAAGGTAGTGTGAATAACCCATGTACATAATGAAATGTAATCTCTCATAAAGTGGAGAAAGAGGGAAAACCTCATGGAAAAAAACTCACCCCAAAATGAGAGATGAAAAGACTAGATGGATGGATGGATGGAGAAATCAAGATCCACCCCACACATTGCGACATCCATCAAGTATATACAATAGTGAAGAATGAGAAGAACAAGACCTCATAAGAGGAAAATGACCCCCACCCCATAAGAAAGAAGAGGAAGAGAGACAACATAGTCCCCCCCCCCCCCCTCCCTAAATGAAGAATATCAACCAATGATTGCTGCTCCAAGGAAGAAGCTAGTCCATGAGTGCAGAATGATGTTCCTCCCCTTTCGAAGAAACAATGGCAAAGGTACAATCTGAAAGATGTATGGTGGCCCTAAAACCTACTCAAGTGTTTATGTGTCAATGGTAATGGTCACCCCTTCCAACTATGCTGAAAAGAATGAATGTAGATTTGGCAAGGATATCTATAGAACCTATCCCAATGAGCCATTCATCTCCTCAACTAATAAAGAGACCTCTGACAACTGCTATTCATAAGGATCCACAATCACATCAACCTATAAAGATTGATCATGTAGAGAATGGACATGAAGGTTAGAGTGAGCCCTCAAAAAAACTATAGAAGGATCATCTTCTTGAAAGAGAAGATGTAAATTATCAAGGTTGTCTCCCAAATCTATGGTGTGTTACTCCACAAACAAACTTGCAATGTCTACCATGTAGTCATCTTCTATTGCTAGATCTAGAAGACAATGTGTACCCTATTGTGTTGGACCTATCACTATGGAAATATATGCATGTGGACTATACTGAAGTTATGACTTCCCACTACAATAGTTGATACAAACCAATGTATCTAAATCTGTTAAAGCACTATCACTGGTGTCACTATTAGTTTCCATAGTGTATGAAGTGTAGAGAGGATTAGACGATAAGTTGGGTGAACTTTCCTCAAACTGAACATTCTTCTCCATAAAAACCTAATAAGTCTTAGGATCCATAAGTCTATATGCCTTTACAGTGTCTTCATAATTGATAAAAGTACAAGGCCTAGGTGTTGGTTCCTTGCATCCCCTAGAAGATAGGTTTGCCCATGCTAGACAACCAAAGACTCTGAAGTGACTCAAAATTGGTTTTCTATCACACCATACCTCAAAAGGAATCTACCCATCTAGGGCATTATGAAGAGACCTATTAAACATGTAAGTAGCACTGCTAATGGATTCAACCTCAAGTGTAGGATCGAGAGAATAGTCTTGAATCATGCAACTTGCCATCATCTTAAGATTCCTAATCATCATATCTAAAACATCTATCTTGTGTGGACTAAATGTTGTTGGATTGTGAAGATTAATTCCCTCAAGTTTTCAAAATTCTTTAAGTCTCATGTCCACATATTTTCTTTCGTTGTCTATCTGTAGAACCTTGATGGATTTCCTAGATTACTGTTCAACATGAATCTTGAAGTCTTGAAGCTTATCCAACACTTCATTCTTGTGATGAAGGAAGTAGACCCATGTGAAACATGAAAAGTCATCAACGAAAGTAAGGATGTAGCAGCCTTGGCTAATTGAAGTCATTGCAAAAGGTCCTACTAAAACCATGTGAACTAATTGGAGAACAACTGGTGCTCTAGAAGACTTCCTTTTTTCATGCATCACCTTAAGATACATATTTACTAAACATGATGAAAACTCTCCCTTAGAAAATTTTTTGTTAGGTAGACCATTCACCATGTGTTTTGAGCAAAGTTGCTAAAGATAGCGGAAGGAAAGATGACCATACCACTTGTGCCATAATGTGGTTTGTGAAGTAAAGTGAGCTAAAAAGGCTTGAGAAGGAGACTTAGGCACCAAGTGGGAGAATGTATAAAGCCTCTTGTCATGATTGACTTTCCCCACTGCAACCAATGAATCATCTCTAAGACTACACACCATCACTAAATCTAGAAGGAAATCAACTTTATGATCATCTCCAAGGTGAGTGATTTGGTAAACTAAGAGTAGATTGGAGCTAAGGTTTGGAACATAGATAACATCTTTTAAATCCCCATTTTCCATCTCCACATGTCCTTTACCTTCAACTTCAATTTTAATATCATCTCCCACAAAGATGTGTGGTACCTATGACTACTTTAATGAAGAAAACTCTCCCTTTGAAGAACCTATATGATAGGAGGCACCTAAGTCAAGAATCCATTTTGAAGAAGAACTTATGTTTTCCATTAGTGCTCACCCTTTTCCCTTTGAAGAGGTTGGAGTTGAATTCTTGGAAATACCTAACACTTGAATTTTGTTCTTCTTGAGTAGGTTTTCCAACACATCAATTCTCTTAGTTTTGCAATGATGCTCATCATGATTTTCCTTTTCATATTATGAATAGAAAAGTTTTTTCTTCTTTTCATTACTTCCCTTATTTTTTGAAGAATAATTGCCTTGTTGTGAGGAGGATTGTTGTTTCTCAGATTTTGATTTCTACTTCCACTGCTTCTTGTTGTTGTTAGAACTTCTTCCTCCTTGACTTGATTGGTGCTCATCACTAGCCAAAAATGCTTTGATCTTTGATTTTGTGAAAAGTCCCAAATCTATCAAATGAGATTGTTTAACAATCAACATCTCTACAAATGCATCAAATGTAGGATTTTGGAAAGCACTTCTCATGGTTAACCTATTAGTATTATAAATTGAAACAAAGGAAGCATACTCTGAAGGTAGCCTCTTTAGGATGTGATGAATCAACTTTTCATCCTTCATGGAATTACCACAATCTTTAAGTAGTGCCCTATACTCATTGGCTTTGTTGATGTAATCTTGAGTTGCACCAAAGTTCTTTGGATCAAATAGAAGGATATTATCCTCAATCTAAAAATCCTTTTCCTCATCCACCTTATCATACTATGATTCAATTTTGTCCCATGCAAGTTTGGAATCCTTGAAACTAGAAATGTGGAAGAAGAGATCTCTATGTACAAAATTCTTGATAATTCCTAAAGCATGTTGGTCTTATTGTTTCCAATTAATGAGTTCTTTAGCATCACTACGTTTGGGAATTGTACCATCAACATCCAGACTTAAACCTTTTTCCATTAATCTACTTCATGCAATATCTTTCCAAGTAGAATAATTATGTGAAGTTAGAAGTGGACATTTAGGTGAACCCATGATGTAGAAAAGTGAAAGAGCACAAAAGAGAGACACAAAAGCATAATTCACATACCCATTTTTCACTCAATCAAAAGACCCCCCCTAAAAAAAATGCTTTTGGCAATTTATATGTAGTGCATGTACAATAGGCCACTTGTTAAAATGAACAAAGTGAACTTTTGATTTTTCTTTTTACAACTATCTATTGAGGCCTAAATCTATCACTAAGCACTATAGCTTAGATGTAAAAAAATTTTGAAAAGTAACCAAAGCAATACAATGCAAAAAAAAGCCTTAGTTCTGAAAGTGATATTTTTGTCCATAAAACCCAGAATCTTACTATAGATTTGGAAAGTAGATGAAAAAAATGCAATTTCAAGAAAAATAGAACTTTTTCTCATGTTTAGATGAGCCTTCATAGAGCATTTGAAGTTGCAAAATAAAAGATTGAATAGGTACAGTTGGTTAAAAATGCAATTTCTAAAAAATTCTTCCACAAAAACTAGAAGAGAACACCAGCACTAAAAAGCTCAAGAAATTCTGTCCAAAATTTAAAAATAATGCATCTAATTTGGAGGCTAGATGACTAAGTTATGGCCTCTCAAAGTTGGGCTACCAAATAAAAAATGCATCTAAAGAGGGGTCTAGAAGGAGAACTACATGTTTAAATTTGATGCTCAAACAACTACTACTGTAGTTAGAAAATGCCTTGGAACGATGGTCAGATGGCCATCACATTTAACCTCATGTCTAGTTTACATCATCAAAAAACAACCTATCAGGATGACATGGCAAGGTCATACATTGATATGGATCATACAGTTGATGATGTGGCAAAAGTTACATATCAATTGATGTGGACAAGCCATGTGGTAGGTGACTATATCAATATGGTTGGTAGCTTACTTGGCAACAAATAAGCTCCAACTTAGCTATGACATGGAGAGCACTAGTCAAATGGTTGGGGGCCACATGTTTGAGAGTGATATGGTGTCGCACCAGATGTCAAATAGTTCAAGGGTCTTCATGAAGGAAAATTGTAGAGTGTGGAGGATATGGGGCAATAAAGAGTCAAATGTGGTAATAAAGGATTGCTAGACTATACTTGTAGTGTAATGTGTTAGAAAAAAGTAGGTTGTGTGCAAGACTAGAGTTGTTCATAGCATTATAGTTGATAGGAGCCTTGATTGTCAATGGCTAGGCTATGTAAAAGCTGATGAGTTCCTTTAATCCCACATTGACTATTGGATGAACTTGCCTCGCTTTTAAATAGAAAAGCTTGTGAAGTCTAAAATAAAAGCATTGGCCACAAGGTTGACAGAGCTGCTAGTTCGTCGAAGTCTGTAGAGGATATGTCAGTTGGTTCTAAGTGTGTCAGATTAGGTCGTTGTCAAAATATGTACGATCTACCGAATGGGAAATTCAATTGCTATAAATTAGTTGATCAAATATTTGAAAATTCCCACCAATTCGAATATTCCACTTTGCAGGGTTGGAATATGAATGCCTAGTACTTGTGCAAAAAAGTTTTCTCTGCTAGCCTAACTAGGCAAAAAAAATCAAAAAATGTAGAATTTGAAAATATAGAGAAGTAATAAGATCTAAAAATTAAAATTGTAGATCTAAAAGATCATACTTGAACTTGCAAATCAGGGCCTTCAAGTATTGATTTGAAATTTTTTTTGCCTCACAATTGAATTTGGAGTAGGGTAAATGAATTTAGTGTTGATCTTTACTGAATCAACATTTTGGACACAATGGTGAGGTCTATTCTGGCTCTAGATGCTCCTAATTTGTGCGGTACTCTAGATCCAAGTCGAGGTGTTGAAGCAACATTGGTCCTGAATGGCTATGTGAAGAGAGATTCTCCAAGCTCTAATACCATGTAAGAATTTTTCTTAGGGAAAAATTCACCCAAGACCAAAAAACTCAAACACGAGTACAACTATAGACCAGAAAGAGTATGATTAGAATATCAATATGTATTCTATTCAATGTGAATTAAAGTACACTAGGAGTGCCTATATATACAATCCTCTGAGATGCGTCTAGAATGCTTAGGAATCAACATCATGATAAGTCATACAACTAGTCACATGTCCACTAGATATAGGTTATCCTCCATTAAGCACAAAAGTAAGTGTGATGATGAGAGGAAAAGCCTAGAGTGGTGTAGCATGAAAATTAATGTTGTAGACAACATGTGCTAAAAAAAGAGTGTGAATAACTATGTTGTCTACATGATAACTTAGTGAATGATGCAAACTCCAATGTTGTAAGAACCATGTGTTGAATTAGAGTTGATTACTTTTGTATTGTCAATATGACAACTCATAAAGGTACACAAACTCCTAAATGTCTCACTAAAATAAATAATAAAATAATGGATTAACCTAAGAAAACTTAAGTGTAAATAGTAAATATGTATTTATGCCAATGCCTATTGTGTGTGCCAAGAAGGTCTATGAGGGAAAATTGTATTTAGGAGAAATATAATGGGAGTATGAGTAGAAATTTTGGCCTCAATAAGACCCTAGATCTAGTAGAAAGGTTCTACTATTGGCCTAAAATGCAAAGAGATGTGAGAAAGTATGTAAAACAATGTGGAATATGCCAAAAAGCTAAAAGTAATTAATAGGGTTTTAGAAAATCTACTAATATGCTTGACTAAGGAGTATGGGAAAAGTTGGGAGGAAGTTATTCCTCAGGTAAATTTTTTCTATAATGATAGAACAAATAGAACCATGGGACTAAGTCATTTCTAAGTTTTAAATGGTGCACATCTAGGTGGTGTTATGGAGCTTAGTGAGCTACTAGGACATAATAAGGTCAGTGGGCATGCCAATGACTTTTCTTAGTCAATGAAGGAGGTGCATGATCAATTGAAGCAGATATTAATAGAGGCTAATAAAAAATTAAAAGAAAAAAAAATGAGGGAAGAAGAGAATTATAGTTTCAAATAGGATACTTAGTAATGTAATTCTTGAATAAATCTAGGTTTAAGAAGGGAATTCCAACTAAAATTTGATAAATGAAGAGGATTGGACCATGTAAGGTGTTAGAGAAGTATGGTGAAAATGCATATCAAGTCATCTACACAAGGATATGTCAATCTCACCCATCTTCAATTACCATACAGAGGTCCATCTATTCATGAGGTATAGTATTAGACAAACTTGCACAAGGATGTGGAAGAGCTCGGTAAAAGCACAAACTTGTATCACCCTTTTGTAAAGAAAAAGGCTAACAAAAGTATAACTCTTCATCTTCAATGACATAAAACTGGTATTATTATTTATAATTTTAAAATGAAGTAGATTAATGAAATGTGTAGAAATGGATGACGTTTATGATTATAATTTTTAATAATTATTTGGAATAAGAATTGATACATTTTCATAATTTTTATAAATATTTTTTTAGTTGCTAAAAAATGCTTAAAATTAGGAGTTTAGTTCCCACCACAAAACTATATGGAAATAAACTTATTTCTATTTGAACTCAGACTATGTTATAGACAACATATATAGTTAGAGAAATATCTTAAAGAAAGGACTTTAGACATATATTTTATCTTTTATAATGATTCAAATTTTAACTCACCTGAAAATGATAGCTTTCATCTCTCACCACAAATTTCAAAACAAACCTATTCTAACCAAAAGAAAAATTATGCATTATAGAGGAGGACTCTCTCCTTTAGAATTTCATAAAAAAATTAATTTTTTGATATGATTTAATATTTTTTCTTTCTCAAAATCGACATCTTTTCAAGTGTTAAGTAATTTCTTGTAGAAATTTTTAACTGCAATACACTATATTTAGTTAAAACTCTATAGACTCTATATGAAAATATTCTTGAATTTGATCTCTATAAAATTGTGTTCATATGTTACTAAAACAGTATCATAAAAAATAGTAAGATTTATTGAAATGTTAGTTTTCTAAAATAATTTAATTTCTTTGGTAAATGGATGCAAACTAGAATAAAACATGCATTTAATAGACATTTTCAATTAGAAAAGTGTGAGAACATAGATAACTTAGCCATAATAAATTGATCTAGATCAAATATTTGATCAAAATTGATATTTGGATTGCAATACTCAAATTTAGTCATTCTGATAAGTCAGCCAAAAATGTGACACAACTTTGTACTTTCACCTAGCTACAAGTACCTGAATAGTTATAGCCTCAAGCTCAAGGAATATTAGACTTTAGGGTTAAAAGGAGTACTAGTAAAAATGTCTACAAAGAGAACCTAATAAAATGGAAGGATACCCCTAAAGCTAAAGTAACATGGATTCCAGAGAGTGACTTCAAGAAATATAGAATTAGGTTAGAGTTCCTCTTTCCACATGTAACTTGGTCTTTTCCTTGTAGGGGAGTATGGTGCAACAACACCTTAGGGAAATGAAAACCCTAATAGGAGTTTTAGCTTGCAAATGGCCTATCTAACCATTGAAAAAATAAGGACTATTCATAAAATCCTAAGGTGTGTTGGAGTGTATGAAAGTAAATTGGGTACAACTGATGGTCATGGTTTAGTTGTGAAGACCTGGTTAGTGCTATAAGGTCCTAATATGGCCAACTATGATCAAAGTTGGTGTTTTTGGATCAATATGGGTGGATTTTAGTCAAAAAAGATAGGTTTGAGGTGTTTGCAAGTCACCTTTACAAAAATTGCAAAAAGTTGCTAATGACAATTTTTCCTCAAATTTACGAATAAGCACTATAGAAGTCTGGGATTCAATGTGATGCTCTAGATATTTATAAACAAGTTATTTAAGGATAGATCAACCATTTTTTGACGGCTTGGATTTTGTATTGTATGGACTGTTCATCAGAAAAGAACAGGAAAATACACAAAAAACATCATTTTGGCATAAGACCTATTGTTTTGCATGGAATAGTTACCAAATAACATGTGACTGATCTATGTCATCTTTTCTTAGGGTTTTTAACCCATTTTAATAGGTTTTGGTAATTAATTTTTTTTGTATTTCATGTCGATCTATACATAGTAGCCTGAACAAGAATGATTATATCTTGAATGCCCATGGTTAAAACCAAATGGCCCTTGGGATTCAAGAAGTAGGATTTAAAAATTATGTAAATATTATTTTTAGAGGGTGGAGTATAATTTTTTTCTATTTTTTCAAGTTTTCCCTAGGAAAGCTTGGAGTTTTCTAGCTAGGAACTGAGATGCTTGCAAGAAGGTATTGATGAGTTTTCTCAATTGGCATGAAAAAATCTTGCTAGGGGAAATGAAATAGAAGGATTAAAGTGTCCAAAGGCTAAAGTATTAAAGCATGCAGGGAATAATTCTCTATCACTTCCCTAGAAACGCTCAAAAAATAGGGTTTTCTAGTAAAGTGTTGTAAGGACATTGTGGGAGTTTGTAACCTAGAAAATATTTGAGACTAGGTTTTTTGTGAATCAAAGTCTAGAAGAAATCACCATGGCTTATTGAGAATTTTTTTATGTGATTGAAATTCCCTTTTTTTTAGGTGGCCTAATTGAGGCTCATAGGGCTACAAGGCCCAAATGAACAATATTGCAATTTTGAAGTCTAGGACTTGGAAAGATGGTGAAGAATGGTTTAGAAATGTTCAAGAACATTGAGGGGATGAGACAAAAATTGATTTTTCATATTGGGAGCCCTTGGTGAATTTTTATTCATGATAATTAAAAATTTTCATATTTTTGGTTTGAATGATTAAGAGTGTAATGTGAATTTATTGGAGAGTTTCTATGTTGAAGAGGACTAGGAAAAGATCCTCTGAAGTAGGTTATCAAGGAAGAACCCTAGGAAAGCTAAGAGAGAGCCTTGGATAGAGAAAGAAGGATCTAAGTGTGAGAAACTCCTCATTGCCATGTCCTCTCCCATTCAAATTTTTGTTTGGCTCCTTATGTTTCCAACATCTTCTAAAAGTGTCAAGGTTGATTTTTCCCTCTTGACTTTTGATTACTCATATTTTCTTTTCAACGCTTCCATTTTAATTGTGATATTGTACAAAATTCTTCAATTCCTATTTCCTTTAATACCCCTAGGAAGTCTTCCTCCCCATAGGTCTCCTAAGTGGAACCATCTACCAATTCCAATGATGTCGCAATGTGGGTTGGAGTCAAAAAGAGATCCTTTTCATAGTTGTCTAAAATAGAGCCTCTACTTCTTTCATGTAGGTCTAAGAGAACTTCTAATTTCCAAATTATATATATATATATATATATATATATATATATATATATATATTGGTGATGATTAACAACACTTCAAACCTAGCTTCACTAGAAATATTTCTTGGCCTATCTTGAGATGATTGCAAGGGATTTGATTCACCCTGCTTGGCAAAGTCAAAACCACCCATGATATCTGCAATTAGATCCAAATTCTGATCCACCTACCCTATTTAAGAATTGATCTTGGGTGGGAGGTTCTTTCTATGTTAAGCTTGAACCATGATTTTCAATCTCTATATTCAATAAAAGGTGATTTTATAAGGTTTTTTCACATTTCCCTTCATATTAGAGTGGAATTCATTCTCCCCATGTCCCCTACTTTACAAATATTGCATTGATCTATAAATTCTTCAACTTGGATCTGTTGCTACCAAATCCCTTTAGGGGAACTAATTTTAATGATCTTTGGAAGATTTGGATGGGAAATCTAAATAATAAAACTAAAATAATACATGCTAAAATATTCCATTTCTATGGTCTCATATGTATTACTAAATTTACCTAATTTATCTTCAATTTGTTGATATATGATTGAAAGGATTATTTGAGTAGAAAGATTGTTGAAGAAGACTATGTGTTTCAATCATTGTTTTGTCACTTATGTCAAACCTACTACATGCTAGTAAGATAATTGCTTATATGTTTCAAGCACTATCACTTAGTTGATTGATGAGGAGGATTTGATCAACAAGATGTAACAAAAGTACCTACAGGAAAGGTTGAGTTATGATTATGTATTAAAGTGCAATAATTAGTTAAGATACTGATAACATAATGTATTGATGATCTACTTGAGATTACAAAATGACTTGCTACACTTAGAATGTTTAGAAGAATGAGGTTGATCAAAGTTCATTTTCCAAGCTTGACCAAGTTGATGGAAGGTGCTGAGAAAAGTTAGTGCAAGCCAAGCAAAAAGATAGTTGGAGCTGAATGAAAGAAAATTCTAGTGGATGTTGAGTAAGTTAGTAGATGTTGAGTAAGTTAGTAGATGAAAAGTAAAATTTAGTTGATGTTGAGAACCAATAAAATCCAGTTGATGTTAAGTGATTTTATAGTAGATGTCGAGTAACACAGTATGTGTCGAGCATCAGTAAATTGATAATTCCAAGCTATTGCATTATGAAAAGATCAAATATTTTCCAAATAAAAGATGACAAGTTTGTTTTCCTAGAAATTCTCAATTAGGAGGAAGATAAGATTAATGAGCTAGAGGCACAAAATCTTATGTAAACTATTTTTGAGGCAAATTCAAATGGACTCTAGAAGTTTCTAGAAAAGGCAAGATATGGGGTAGATACATTGTATCCTACCTAATCCATCAAAAACCCTAATTTTGGTGATGGATAATGAGTGGGAAATTTTTTCTAATTTCTTATATGTAGGGATGTTTGGTCATGAAGCAAAGAGGTTAGAGAGTTTGGATGCAAAAATCTGATAAGGAAAAGGAAGGGGGTTTGTTTCATCAAGTGACTCAAGAGAAGAGGTCTACAATGGTGTACCAAATCAGAAAGCTTAAAGAGGACAAATTCTTGAAGGGTGAACAAGCTATCAAAGCTACAAATATTGGAAGCCAAGTAGAGTTGAGGACTAGATAGTGATCTATAATCTGCAAGTAGGGTTGTAAGTTGTATTAGATCAAAGCTCTATTGTTAATTTCTAACAATTGTATCATCCTGTGGTAAATCCTTTGGAGTAAGGTTGACTTAATAGTCATTGGAAGATCCTTTAATATTGTGGCATTCCAAGTGAATGGCCTAAATTCCTCTTACAAGACTCACTGTTGATAGGGTGATTGAAATCCCTTAACCAAGTCACATTTAATAGTGTGTAATGTAACCTTTAACAGGGTTGGCCTTTAACAAGGCATCACTTTAATAGAGTGAAATAGGAGTAGCATGTTACTAGTGGTTTTTCCCAAATTGGATTTCAACATTAAATCATTGTGTCAAATGTGTTGATGTATATGTTGTGTTTTATGCTTTACATTTTAGCATGTTGATTTAATAGTAACATGTCAGTTTTAGTTAACACACAATGAATGCATGCATGATCAAGTTTTATGTGTTCACTAAATTGTGGAAAAATTTATTTGTACATCTAGACCTTGAATAACTATTTCACCACCCCCTCTTAGTTATTCTAAAAGAATTCCAACACAATTTATTTTTTAATGAACAAACCTTTCTTTATGAAATAAAATATAAAACTTACATATTAACAAAAAAGGGGCTAAGGGATACAAGATCACCCCATGAGAGTTTACATGGTAAAAATACATGATCAACTAATAACTATTCATTAAAAAAAAACATATTAGCCTCAAGTAGCCATAGCAATGCCAACTGATGGAGGTGGATCTTGATGGTCATGATAAGTAAAATGATCTACGATGTTGGAGGGAGGCTTAGGTAGACTGCACCCATCATTAGCAATAGTAGTTTCTTTATGTTCTCCCTCAACCTTGGTAGGAAAAATAGCTAGCAATAGGTGAGGGGAGGATGACTTAGGATCAGAGGTAAGAGAACCTAACCAACTAGCACAGGCAGGAGTAGAAGGAGGAGTAGTTGGAGACCACCCAACACCATGCCATAAAGAGACATAGGGATGAGGCCAAGCATCCCATCCATTAGGAGAGAATTGTGGGACCTAGGAGCAAGGCATCTATGAGTGACGTGCCAAAGAGCTACACTCATAATGACACCCATAGGGTGGAGTTTGTTCCACCCAAGAGGAATATAGTGCACCTGAGAAACTATGAACATTACATTTCCCAAATGATTGAGTAGCTCTTATAGGTGGGCTACCATTGGCATTCTTTTATATCCAAATTTACATGATTTCATCTCAAAATTATTTTAAGATTTTATCATTCCAATATTCATGTGGTAGGTTATAGAGTTGTATCCAAATGGGGACTTTCTTGATCTTTGCCTACTTGGATCAAAATTAGGGATCTAGTTTTTCATTAAAAAAATTTGCACTTCATCCATTAATATAGTCCATTGATCAATATCTATGATTTCTCCATAGCACTCCCCATGATTATGAGAAAGAAAGCATTGGACAATGTTTTGATATGGAGACACTTTTGCCCCAATTTTTTCTAACCCATTTACAAATTTTAGGAAATGTAGGTCATTTCTTACCCCAGTTTATGAATACATATCATTTGTTTAGCTATTCCACTAAACTTTTCCATGATTCTAGTTTGTATACTCACCACTCTTTCTCCAAAGCTATAAGGGATCAAAATTGGATCCTTGGGAGGCACAATTCAAGGCTATCAAATCTATTTCCATCCTTTCTTTGATTATTCCTAGTTTCTAACCATTACTTATGAGTATCCCCATTTTCTTTTGGGGTAAAATTTGGAAAAATACCTTCAATTCTAAACTAGAATGAAGTTAGGATTCCTTTGATGGAAATCAAATCACTCACCCCAATAATCATTTCCTCAAGTCTTTATGGCCTAATTTCGATTGAAACCCTGACCTAACTAATTCTAAATTTGTTACCATGTAACTTTTTTTCTACTCTTATATTTCTTATCTTTAAACGAAATAGATTTTTCATATTTCTTCAATCTACCATGATAGTGCATTTTGTTATTGTTTAGAAACTTCAAGTTTTAATTCCCTTTGGTCTTGGCACATTCTCTTCTCTTTGCTACTTTTCCAAACTTCATCTTTCCTCTACACCTCGTGACTTCACCTCCGCTCCTAGCCTCTGCTCCTTGCTCCTAGCATTAATAAAAACATGTATATTAAATAATACATAAGAGAAAATAAAAGTTGCATAAAAACATGAATGCATTTAAATAATTTAGCATGCATGTCAAAGAAAATATTAAAATATAGATATAACATGTAGATAGAAGTAGCTTGTTCTCAATAATTTATCATAAGTAATTGAACTAGAACTAATAAGCAATCAAGAACTAATGTCTTAAGGGGATGTCTTAAGAGGATGTTGAAAATGGGTTAGGGGGTTTCCCTATGTCATGGCTCACATGTCGACATGCCTTGTTGGTTTCTTTTGTGGTGATCAAGTCAATTTTTTATAGGTCAACCTTTTTGTTTGAACAATAATTAAGAAATATTTAGGCTATATTTCCTCGTTCTATAACATAAGTGGATTAATTAAGATTAAAAAAATATTAATTCAATGGATAGATGTATGGGATAATGTATTTCATTTTATATGATTATGTTATGTGATGTTTTGTTATTCCATTCATTATTATATTTTTTAATGTTTGTATTTAGTCATATTATATTTGGTACAAACTAGTTGTTTTTTATGAGTGTCTAAGTGGTTGAAGGACTTCATGGGACAAGAGTGTGGTAAAGGTAGAGAGGGTTAGCCTCTTAGAAGGGGATGAATCAAATGATGTTGCAACCCACACACACCACTCAGAATTCTAATTTTTAAATGATGTTACATTTTACTCTCACTCAATCCTTGTATGTTTAGATGAATTGGGATGATAGTGATGAAATGTTGCATTTATGACAACAGAGTTTTTAGCTTATTAATTATATGATTAAGTTGGATAAAATAGTTATTTCATGAGTGTGTGTGTGTGTGTGTGTGTGTGTGTGTGTGTGTGTGTGTGTGTGTGTGTGTGTGTGTGTGTGTGTGTGTGTGTGTGTGTGTGTGTGTGTGTGTGTGTGTGTGTGTGTGTGTGCGTGTGCGTGTGCGTGTGTGCGTGCGGGTGCGTGTGCGTGTGCGTGTGCGTGTGCGTGTGCGTGTGTGTGTGCGTGTGCGTGTGCGTGTGCGTGTGTGTGTGTGTGTGTGTGTGTGTGTGTGTGTGTGTGTGTGTGTGTGTGTGTCTGTGTGTCTGTGTGTGTGTGTCTGTGTCTGTGTGTGTGTCTGTGTCTGTGTCTATGTGTGTTTGTGTCTGTGTCTATGTCTATATATATATATATATATATATATTAGAGTAGGTATCTAACCACAATGAAAAAAAAATTAAAGTTCCTCTTACCACGTTTAAAAATGACACTATTCTTTTGCACATGTTCTTTTTTATGGAAAAAAAGATCTCTATTTTATTTTATTGAAAACAAGCAAACAAAATTTAGGTCTGTTATGCTCACAAAGTTTATAAGAAACAAAATGAGATGTCAAAGGGAAAGGCATCAGTAGCTGGAAAGGTGTGGGAGAAAAAAGATGGAAAATCTGCTGAAGCACTAGGTTCTCTCTTGATTTCTATTGAAATTACCAATTTCCATGGCTAGCATTTGTGATTTTAGTGACAATTGAAACTTCTTGGGTGTATGGTTGAAGATCTTAATAAAATTTGAATTGTTCTTTCCTATTTTGTATCAAATATCAGAAAGATTGATAGTATTGGAATCAATAATGAACATGTAATCAGATGGAATCATTTGAATTAGAACTTTTAAAACCTTATTATTTTGGCACAAGTGTGGGAAACTAAAAGGGCTGAAATAGAAATTCTTTCATTTTTCCTTACATCAAACCCTCAATTTTTCTTAAGACTGGTAATGTCCAACCAAAATAGTCCATTGTTTATTTTTTGGGATAACATTGATGATCTTCTCCCCATCTACATAGCCATTGTCTTCTAATTCAACTATGGTACATTTAGGCTAGGATCATTTCCTTGATTGGGTCTATTAGATGAACAACCAATGTATTTTTAGTGAATCAATCCTACTTATAGGGACGTATATTATCAATTCTTATAAAGATATGGAAATTTCTCATTTGGTTAAGCTCCTTGCATCATGCATTACTATTTCAAGTTAGGGCTAGAAGATTCATATGTGAAATTTTTTGGAATTCTTTAGAATAATCAATGGGGGCAGGGTGAATAAATTACTCAAGATCTAGATGTACAAATAAAACTTTTCAATTCTTGGTAGACCCATATCCATAAAACCTTAATATGCATGTATCTATTAGATCATACAATCACTTAACTTTGTGGATTACTATCCTGTATCAAAATAACTCTGCAAAAATGTAAAAATTCAATACCATAAGAACATTCACACAAATTGACATAAGGATTTTATATGGAACTCCAATTTGGGAAAAACCACCAGTAACATGCTTCCAATTCTCACTCTTCTGAAGTGATGCCTTTTGCAAGGCCAACCTTGTTAGAGGACTTTAGAACATTTCATTAGAATGTTACCTTGTTATAGGATTTAAAAATGACTATAAGGTTAACCTTAGAACATAGGATTTTTCCACACTAGTATTGTTGTTAGAAAGAAACATTAGGATTTGGTCTAAGAAAACAAATCAAACTCACTTGCAGATTATAGATTTCTATTGTTGTCCTCCATTTTGCTTGGCATTCATACACTTTAACTCTAATTATTTTTTCCCCTTTAAGAATTCATTCCCTTTAGCCTTCTTTATTTGTATGCCAACTACAGTCTCTTATAATCAACCACTAGATGAAGCAATACACTGGACTCCTTGTCTTCCTTAGGTTCTTTCATATGACAACTATTGATTCTAGCAAGTCGTCTCTATAAATAGAGAATTTAGATTTTTTCTGCTTAATCACAGTTTTCCATTTAAAGGTTAGGTAGGATTAGGTAGGATTCAATGAATCTAACCACTTTTTAATTTGGGTCCCTTCTAGAAACTTCTTCAAACTTCCTTGAATTATCTGCCCCAACTCATCTGGTTATCTTCCATGTGCTTCACACAATTCTAGAATTCAAATTAGTCATCTTAGATTTGATAAATCTTTGATTAAACTATTTTACTGTCACTTGGCATCAACATGCTCTATCACTCAACACTCATAGTGTTTTGTCACTCGACCAACACTAGTTAACTCGAAAAACACTAAAGTTTATAGATACTCAGGACCAACTAAACTTTACTTGGCACATACTAACATTCAATCAACTTGGACCAATTGCTTCTTTGCTCACCTTCTACTAATTTTCACTTGGCTCCTTTTTTTTTTTTTCTTAGTTTGTATTGATTTCTTCACAAGGCTTGGTAGACTCTTTTCTTACTTGATCTTATTCTAGTATTTTCTTTAGTATTCTTTCATTCTAGACTTAATTAGATAAATAATACACTATATTATCAATTTCTTACTTGGTCTTAGTGCTCCTTTTATACACTAAATAACTCAACCTTTCTTTTAGCTCTTGTTATCTTCTCTTTTCAAATCATCTTCATCAATCAACTAGATGAAAAAATTTAGACCTAAAAGAAATCATCTCACCAATAGGTACTAGGTTTAACATCATTAAAAAAATAATGAATATTTCTATTACAAATTACATACTTCAAATTAATCTCTTTTCAAAAATCTCCCTCTTTGGCATTGATGGAAAACCAATATCAATAACAATACCAAAAATAAAATTACATCTTTGAAAAATTCTCCCTCTATCAATATATGTCCTTCCTCTATATATGATAATGTAAGCTTTGTCAATTACCTTCAATGTGTCTTCTCCCTCTAACTTTTTGTCTTGTCTTTGAAAATCTTTGTCTAATTTTATTTCTCTAATCTAATTTATCCATCATAGATATTTATCTTTCTCACTCTCTCCCTCTTTCTTATTATCTCCCTCTTTGACAAAAATGCCAAAGAATTTTCACCTATTTATGTAGATTAAATCAATTTAGGTTCTCCCTCTGTCACCTTGCATGTGAGTATAACTCTTCTAATTATACTCCTTCATTACTTTAGGTAGCTCCTAAAGTAAGATCCATTGCATCAAGTTGTAAGATACAATATCCATCTCAATCGATGCAAGACACTACTTGAGTTTATTAAGTAGATTAGGATAGAGGTATCACCCCTAGCTTACCTCTAAGAGATTAATGTGTATCCTTAGGTAAATATTTTGTGAATATATTAGCTATGTGTTCTTTTGTATTCACATATTCCATCGTCACTTCGTTGTCTTGAACCAACTCTCTCAAGTAATGATACTTGATTGCAATGAGCTTAGTCTTTTTGTGTATTATAGGGTTCTTTGATATATTTATAGCACTTGTATTATCACAATAAAGTAAAACCAGTTCAACAATTTCTTCCTCCATACCTTTGAGTAGTTGTTTGATCCATACCATATTCACACAATTCATTGTAGCAGTCACATATTTAGCTTCAGTAGTAAATTGAGATATACAATTTTATTTCTTGGTGTTCGAAGTGACCAATCTCTTTCCCAAGAAAAATGCTCTACCACTCGTACTCTTTTCGTCATCAACATTTCCATCCTAATCAACATTTTTATAGGCTCTTAAGTAAAACTTGTCAATTTTCTTTTAGTATAGACAATAATCTTCTGTTCCTTTTAGTTATCTCATAATTCTCTCTATAGCCATCAAATGATTTTCCTTAGGATTGGCAAAAAACCTTGCAACAATCCCAATAGCTAATATAATGTAAGGTCTTCTATGTACTATATACTGTAACTTACCAATCATAGACCTGTACAATGTTTGATTTTCTTTGGTAGAGTCATTATCTTTTGAAGATTTTTTTCTTGTGAACATAGGAGTGCTAACTAGTTTTATATCATCTAAACTATAAAAAAAAAGAATTTCCTTTACATACTTAGACTAAGTGATATAAATACCATATTTCATGTGATATACTTGCAAACCAACAAAGAACTTGATTACTCCAAACATAGACATCTCAAATTCTTTCTTTATTTCATTTGTAAATTACTTACATAATGCATTTTGACCTCTAAATATGATATCCTCCACAAAAAATTCAGCTAGTAAAATACCTTCATCTCCTTCTATCTTAACATATAGATTGTTGTTATCATCAATCTTCTCAAAACCAATCTTCACAAAATAATTGTGAAACCTTTCATACCAAGCTCTTGGGGATTTCCTTAAACCATTTAATTCTTTATGTAGCCTACATACCATGGTGTTGTTGTTTGGACCAACAAATCCTTCTAGTTGTTCTATGTAAACATCTTCTTCTAGTATACTATTTGTAAATGCTAACTTCATATCCATTTGATAAACTTTGAAAACCTTTGTATGGGGAGTATGAAAGTAGAGTTCTTACTACTTCCAATCTTGCAACTAGGGGAACAATTTCTCCATAGTCAATTCCTTCTTCTTGTGCGTACCCCTTACAAAATAATCTAGTCCTATTTCTTGTTACTTCAACATTCTCATCTAACTCTTTTTTTTCCATCCACTTGGTTCCAATCACATTGTTCTTCTCTAGCCTAGGTACTAGAGTCTATGTTTTGTTCTTCTCAATCTTCTAAATCTCTTCTTTCATGGCTTTATACCAGTGTTCATTCCTAAATGAATCTTTCACTGACATAAGATCATGTATGCTCAACAAACATGTATCACTTCTCAATATATTCCTAGTCATTGGTATGGCATATTTATCTCCAATAATTTATTTAGCAAGGTGTTGTCTTTTGACATACTTTGAAAATATTGGTTATGCTCTTCTTTCCTCATTTGGTCTATCAACTTCAAAGTCAGTATGTGCTTCTCCATTAGGTAGATATGTATTCTTTTCATGTAGACTAATATTAGAATCAAAATGTACCTCATCTTATGTCTGTAACTCAACTTCTGAATGCATCTCAGTCCCTGAATGCAACTCAATTCCTAAATGCAACTCGATTCTTGAATGTAATTGGTGAAAAAATTGGTGAACAACATCTTTATCAGTAGGCATACCTTCATAAAAGTATAGAAAAGGTTTGTATTCTTTAGTTTCCTTCATAAGTTCAGCTTCATGTACCTTTGTGTATTCATCAAACTTCACATTTGCACTTTCCACAACTTTTTTATTGTTAGTATTTAAAAAATTATAAACTTTAATTCTTGTGTAATAGCCAAGCAATATAAATTCTTCATTTTTAGCATCTAATTTACCATTTCTAAAATCCTTAAGAATATAACACTTGATTTCAAATACTTTAAAATATCTTACATTGGTTGAGCATCCATACCATATTTAAAAAGGTGTTGAATGATTACCTTTCTTGACTTGTACTCAGTTTAGGGTATAGAAAACTATACTTATAGCTTGTCTCTATTATTTCAAAGAAATATTCTTCACCATCATGAGTTTTCTAGCACAACCTATTATAGATTTGTTCCTCCTTTCAGAAATCACATTTTCTAGAGGGCTCATACCTGCAAAAGTTAGTCTCTTGATTGCTCTATAATTATAGAAAATTTGAAAACTCATTTGATGTAAATTCTCCACCTCTCTCAGATCTCAGACATTTCAAACTTTTGTTAGTCTCCTTTTCAACTCTTTCCAAGTATGACTTAAACATTTGGAAAACATCAATTTTTTATTTTAGAAACATAATTGTCATCATCCTAGAATAATCATCAACAAATAGGATAATGTACTTGTCATCCTTTTAGCTTTTTACATTAATTGGCCCACACAAGTTAGCATGAACTAATTCTAGAATTTCTTTAGAGGAATGAGTCTTACTTTTAAAACTAGACTTTGTCATCTTGCCTAACTAACATTGTTTTCAAATCTTATTGTTAGGTTTCTTCAATTTATTCAAACCTCTTACTCTTTTCATGTTATTAATACTAACTAAGTTATCAAAGTTAACATGACACAACATTTTGAGCCATATTCACACATCATCAAATTCTACAACAAGAAAAGAAGCATCATTGATTTCAAGAGAAAATAGATTACCTCTAGTTTGATCACCTTTTCCAATCAATTTCATAGATCTTTTCTTTCTTGTTCTCAAATTCAACTTTTCAACCCAAATTATTCAGCTATGACACACTTAACATATTATAGTTAAGACCTTCTACATAATAAGCATTTTCACACATGATCTTTTCTATTGATTTGATTGATTCTTTACCTTTTATGATGCAAGGCACATCATTACCAAATCTTACACTATTTCCATTGTAGTAATCAAGGGTAATGAACTTACTCTTATCTCTAGTCATGTGATGTGAATATCAACTATCTATGATCCATCTATCACTCTTGTTCACTTAAGATACTAGTGTAGTTTCCACATCCTCATTAAAATCATCCTTCATAGAAACATATACAACTTCATGATCATGGTCATCAAACCCAGCATTAGTTTCTTCTTTAGCAATGTAGCATGACTTCTTTCCTTTATCTTTGTAATCTTTGTTGTGCTCATCTCTTTTATTTCTATATTTTTCTCAACCTCTATTGTTCTTTTTCTTTGGACATCTAGTAGTAATATGCCCAACCTCATTACAATTAAAGCACATGATAAGTAGCTTACCTTTAAATTTCCATTTTCCTTTGTGAAATATTTTTTCCAACAATGCTTCAAGATTCTCTACTTCTTCTTCCTCTATATCATTGTCACTAGAAACATATTTGATGTTATTCTTTTCCTTTATAGTTTTCTTTAATGACAGTTTATCTTTGAAAGTAGATTCACCATTTTCATTCTTCAAATTATCAAAATTAGAAAGTTAAAAAGTAGTGAGCCCACCCATCAATTCTTCAAGTGTCAGATTACTACCAGGTATACATCTTGGATCTTGTGTGGAAGAAACTCTAATGGAATAGATAGACAATAGTGTTCTTAATATTTTGGTAATTATAGTACCATCATCTATAACACCATTAGCTCCTCTAATATCATTCACAACATATTTTACTCTACTACATTATTGAACAATGTTCTAACGTTCTTGTATTCTTAGGTCATTGAACTTACCTCTAATACTTTTAGATTTGGTTCTCAAAAGATTTCTATTCCCTCCATAAATAGTTTTTATAGAATCCTACATCTCCTTTGTAGTGTCACAATCCTTTATATCATCAAACTCAGAGTAACTTAGGGTAGAGGCAATCTCCAACATTGTTTGGTTGTGTTCTTTCTTCTTTTTTAGATCATCAATAGTTAGGGCTCCAGTAGGATCAACATGCTCAGTGGTGATGGTAGATTGTGGATAGTCTCCAAGACCTCCTAGGTTTAACTTTATCAAACTTTTCTATACAAGGAAGTTCTCCTTGTTAAGCTTGGGTACCTCTCTTTTAGACACTCCAATCTCTAGCTTTCAGTACTTTCAAACAGATCCTCACAAGCATTATGCTCTGATACTAATTATTAGATTTCTTTAGAATAATTGAGAGTGGGGGTGTGAATCTGTTACTCAAGGTCCAATTTTACAAATAAATTTTTTCATTGCTTAGTATACACATATCCATAAAACCTCAATATACATCCGTGCATTAGATCATACAATGACTTAACTTTGTAGATTACTATTCTATGTCAAAATAACTTTGCAAAAATGTAAACATGAAATACCATAAGAACATTCTCATAATTTGACACATAGATTTTGTGTGGAAACTCAATTTGAAAAAAACCACTAGTAACATGCTACCAATTCAAACTCTTTAGAAGTGATGCCTTGTGAAAGGCCAACACTATTAAAGGATAGAATACACACTATTAAATGTGACCTAGTTAAAGGGTTTAATCACCCATTAGGAATGAAGCTTTTTAGAGAACTTTAGAACATTCCATTAGAATATCACCTTGTTAGAGGATTTATAAATGTCTTTGAGGTCAACCTTAGTCCAAAGGATTTTTCCACACTGCTAGAATCGTTAGAAAGAAACAACAAGATTTGATCTAATAAAACAACTTATAAATTTCTTGCGAATTACAAATCTGTACTTCAGTCCTCCATTCTACTCGGTATTCATACATTTTAGCTCTGATAGCTTTTTCACCCTTCAAGCATTCACTCCCTTTAGCCTTCTTCTTTGTATGCAAACTATAGTCTCTTTTAATTAGCCAATAGGTGAAGCAATACACATGAAAATTATTGCTTCTAGTTAGTCATCTATATAAATAGAGAATTTAGATCTTTTCTCACTTAATCACAATCATCCATTTTAGGGTTAGGTAGGATTCAATGAATCTATCCACTTTTTCACTTGTGTCCCTTCTAGAAACTTCTTCTTCAATCTTTCATGAATTTTCCTCAAAATGGTTTACCTTGAATTCTATGCCACTAGCTCATCATGGTTATCTCCCACATGCTTCACACAATTCAAGAATTCAAATTAGTCAGCTAAGATTCAATAAATCTATGATCAAACCCTTTTATTGTCACTTGACATCAACATGCTTTGTCAGTCATAACTCACATTGTTTTGTTACTCAACCAACACTAAAGTTTACTAATGTTTGGCACCAACTAAACTTTACTTGGCACATACTAACATTTATTTGACTTGCATTGATTCCTTCTTCTCTCAGCTTCTACGGATTTTCACATGACTAAAATAGACAAAATTTTATTAATTTCTTGTAAATCAAAAGTTTAAATGACTAAATAAATGACTAGTTTGGCTATCACATACAATTATAACTAAATAATTAGTCACACAAATAAAAATAAGTAAATAAATGATTACTTATATGACTAAATAGATGAATATTACTGCTTTAATCATATTTCATGCATGTATTTATAATATTTTTGTATTATCATTTTAATAAAAGATTATTCTATTCTTCATATATTTAATACTATTATTATAATACAATTAGGTGCTAATACTTGTAATCACCCATTTTAAATTTAGTAAATTAAGTGCTAGCAATCATAAAAATTAAATTAACTTAAATACTAAACCTTATTATGCATTAATTTAAATTTTCATAACAAAATTCATCATTTAAATATTAATTCATTTCATCACAACATCATTAATTTGATTTAATTCTAAAGTTTAATCACCTAATCCTATGTTAATTTAACTAAAAGAGCCCCTTCCCTTTTAATTAAATAAATTAAATCCCCTACTCTAAAATGTACATTAAAATCAATTTCTTAAATAAAATAAAATAAAATGACACCACTTAAGTTCACACTTTTGGAAAACTTTGAAAACTATGAGGACATAGGTCCCAAGCATTTAATCTCCACCATTTCTCACTATTACATCTCAACCACTCAAACATTTCTACAATCTATAAAAGGGTGAGATCTACCTCATTTCAAAGGATTCTAACTTTATTTTTCTTTGAGCATCTTAGAGATTTTAAGCATTTATCTTATTCTTCAATTTTTTGCGTGCAATATTAAACAATATAGATTAAACTAGGATGAATTGTAATATTTTATAATTGTTAGTTTAGTCTTGATTTTTTCTTAGCTTTTTTATTAATCATTTTTCTCATTCAATAATTCATGAGGGGTTCTTGCAAATCCATTGCATGTAACTTCTTTGAATTTTCTATCTCATTGTACACTTTGCAAATGTCTCATTGCTTTATTAGAGATCACTAGGCTTTTGTATGATGTAGGATGTGATTAAGAAGCTATACATTAGTTTTCAAGGATTTAACTAAATATACCTTTTAGATATAATGATCTTCAGAAGCATCAAAATTTTGTGGTATAATACTATGACATGCATGGACACAATAAGATATATGTCAGAGCTCTTATTAACAATGTATGACCTTTATTGATGGTTAGGAAGAGGAAAGGTGGATAAACAAGAAAAAATTGAAATATAAGTTTTAGATCTTGAAATCCATTCATTTATGTGTTATTTTAGAAAACAAATGATTATATTTCAAAAGATTATAAATTGACATCAATATTAAGCAATACAAATAACAAAGAAGCCAACTTCTAAATCAAACCATCAAACTTTTCTCTACAAAATTGTTCATTCATGTTCTTATGAGCGTCTTGGTTGATAAGTACTTCTAGAATGAATAGTTGGAAAAAAAATTCCTATTTTAATTAGAGAAATGTATTTTAGAAATATTAAGTGTACAATTTAATAAAATATTTTGATAGGAAAAAAATAGAAATATTTTTTCATAAAAAAATATAAATTCTGATTTAGTAAAAAATATTTTAAGTTGAATGATTTGTTTACAAAATCTTGAAAAAAGTGACAATTTTCTTTTCCATTTTAAAAATATTCAAATGCACCATTTAATAAAATATTTTTATCATAGGTAAAAATAGAAATCTTTTTCATAGAAAAACTTAAGTTTTGCTTTAGTAAAAAATATTTTAAGTTGAATAATTTGTCTACAAAATCTTGAAACAGGTGACAATTTTCTTTAATCATTAAATTAGAAGATAAATTAAATTTTAAAATTTCTAATGATTTACATAAGAAAGATGAAGAATAATTGAATAGAAACATTCTCTTTTATATATAGAAAATAAATAATAGAACATTTTTATTTTAAAATATGTAATTATGTTCATATAAAAAGTAAAAGTAAAAATAGAAAGATTCCACTTATATGTAAAATTACATTGGCTTTGGATTTTAGTTTTAATGCTAATTTTTAAATTTATTTAAAAATAAGATTTACATACATTAATTTTTAATTAAAATTTAAAATTATTTTCTTAAAAACTTTAAATAAAAAAACAAAAAAAAATATATATATATATATATATAATTTTTAACTAATACACATATTATAATTAGTTAGTTATATTAATACAACCTATTTATATATATAATACAATAAATAAATAAATAAAAATCATAAGCTTCTAGTTCAACTAATGCTTCCCGTATACTAATGCTTCCCCTGATATATTTTGCAGATAAGAAAAGCTCCCACTACCTGCCTGCTTACCAAGGATGATGAGATATGCATATGATACACCTGCATAAGTACCAATGAGAATGGATATTTGTTTATACTTGTCATTTTAGATCTATAAAATGTTCTTTATTATTAAATGAAAATAATGCATTCAAACCCTGAGGAAAGAAATTCATTCAAAGAAGATAATGGTTGTAAGAGATCTAGATTATTTCTACCCAAGAAATTTATCATCCATTGGCTCATTTTCATATTGTAATGACTTCTTGCAGTGTTCATGCAACTAGATAGATGTTTTAGATAAGTCATTCACAAAACTAATCAATTCTAAAGCATACGTAGATCTATTTCCCACTCTAGGTTTGGGCTTTGCCTCAATACTCTTTGGAATCTTAAACCCAACACCTGTTTAATACTATCATCAAATTTTATAGACCTACTTTACTCAATAGCTATTGGAGCATTTGACAAAGTCGAGAGCATTTTTGGCATTTCATCAATATAGGGTTTTGTGTACGAGGGCTTTGTATTCACAGAAGATCCCAATGTGAGCTTCTTATCTATGTACAACACAAGCATTTTTTGACATCTTCTTTTTCATTCTTGAACATTTCATGGTTTTAATCTCCTCTTTTCCCTCTTCCTCACTTCCACTTATGACCTTGTGCCCATGTTCTATCATGATATTATATATTATATATGAAATTATCTTGTAGCTAACCATTATTTTCTCCTCTTTACTCTTCACAACATTTGTCCTACATATGCTATAGGAGAGAGGATCCAATAGTTGAGTACCCTAAGTGTTGGATACAATTTTGTAATTGTGTGTTGTCTTCGATGTCACACAAATGTCATATCAATTGTCTGTCGGTGCTTATCAAGCTCACTTGGTTAGCAAGATAGTTTTCCTTGTCTATTAAGTGTTCCTGGAGATTACTTTGTGAAGATAGTGTCGACTAAGCTCACTCAAGCATCGAAGGAATTGAAGTAGAAAATAGTGTTAACCAAGTTCACATGGTTAGGAAAGGAAAGTTGGATAGAGTTAGTGTTCACCATGTTCACTCAGTTACAAAAGGACTTTTGTAAGTTCGTAGTGTTAACCAAGCTTTAGATGGTTAACATAGGAAATCATCTCAAAACCAATATTTTTTGAGCAGGGTCTAACAATGGAGGATTTTGTTTTTTTGGCATAAGAAGCTTAATTATTTTAAGTATAGTTTCTAGCTGACTATGGTGATGATTATTGGTTATTATAATTTGAATTTGAGCCAACTTGATGATCTAGATGGTATAAATGAAAGGTCAAGTTAAGATTTTTAGTGTGTGCGCAAGTGTGTTGATTGAATTAAGAAGGAAAGAGTGAGAGAAAACTTGAAGAATAAGCAAGCATTCTTTTGGAGCAAAAAAGTATTATTTGATCAAGAAGGATCAAGTAGGGAGCATAATAGAGATCTATAATTAGCAATTCAGTTGCATCACACCTAGGTCATTTCATTGTTACACTTTAACCAGTGTAGTACTAATCTAAAATCTCTTAACAAAGTTGGTTTAAAAGCCAATTGTAAATCCTCTAACAAGGTGATAGTTCTATTGAATTTATTTTAAACCTCTTCTAAGGCCACTTCTAATAGGGTGATTAAATCCTCTAACAAGGTCACACCTAATAGTGTGTTTTGTAACCTTTAATTGGGTTGGCTCTAATGGGGCTCAATTTAGAAGAGTGAAAAATACTAACTAGTTACATTGGTGGTTTTCCCCATATTGGATTTCCATGTTAAATATTGGTGTCTTATGTGTTCATGTTATTTCTCTTGTGCTTACAAATTAATCACTGTTAATATTTTTAAGATTAGCTAAAAGTAAATCACACTCTACATTTACTGAGTTATAGCATAATAGTAGCAATCAGCTTTCTTGATCTAAATTTAATTGATGACATCTAAGGGATCTAGGATTTATTTTAGTGGTAATTGATTTACCCCCCTCTTAGTTACTCTTATATTTTCAACACTAACTTCATGCTTGTCATAATGCTATGTGGAAATTTCAAATTACTTCCATTTTTTTACAATAGCTTACTTGGAAAGTCCACTACTTCTAACTAAGGTTTCATAGCCACATCATCAAATATGGTGCCACATCAACATGTTTTTTTCTAAGGTGTCCAAAAGAACCCCAAAAAATAGTGACACAAATTGTAGTGCATTAGAGACCCCCATACTTGTGCAGTTGATGTGGCATCACACTATTGGTTCTTTTTTGGGAAAAATGGACACATTTCATTAAAATATGGGTAGTCTCATTAGTAAGAACAAATTTAAATTCACAACATCTTGTCAAAAATATTAGATATTAAATCGACGAGTGTGGGTATTAAGTTAACAACTCCTATAACAACCATTGGAACATGTTCAAGTATTGGGTCCTCTCCCCTACACATCGATAAATTCTCCGCCCCCCCCCCATAAAATTTGGTGGAAAATCTCTCAAGTGGGTCAATGATAAAATCTAATAGCAACTCTAAATTGTCTACCCTGATTTTGGACTTGGTAAGACACTATATGTAGAGGGAGACATCTCTAATTGAATTGGTAAGACACTTGGCCTACTCATTTTACTCCTCTATAGAATATAGATGATTTCCCTATTAAAAATTAGCTTGTGTAATTTAAAGTGTTGGCTCTACACTCTAGTGTTTTTCCTTTGAATCCTTCCTCTGCAACAAACATAAACATCATCATAGATTTCTAATCTCACTATTTTATTTGTAACTATATAAGAGTACAAACTTATAAATTCATCCTAGATCTAATGTAAATCAAAGACTAATACCAGTGTATGTGCACAATTTTAAATTATGGAAATATTCAAGGATAGAATTATTCCTAACATTTGGTTTCATTAATTGTAAACAAACACATAAGAAAGATTGCAATATTATAACATAAATGACTAATCCAAGTGGACACTTAGTCTCTCCACAAACAAACTAGTGTTTAAATGATTCACAATGTAGTTTACAAAGAAATGTCCTTGCAAGTCAACAATGGCGGATAAATATGAGTAGTAAAGGGCTAAATTTGTTATGTAAACTAGATTATTGATAGAGAAGTGAGGTTAGATGTTGAAAGGTTGCATTTGCAGACTAGGCCATCTTCTTTATGCATTGTAGTGGATTATAGTCCATCTCTCTCAATTATTGCATAATATAGATTTCTTTACTTAGTCTTCATAATTTATGCTATAATTTATAAATTTCCATGCATTAAAACAAATAAGCTTGAAGTGCTTGCAAAAAGATATCGCAAAAAATGATGTATTACTTGATCATTTCATGAAGTAAGGAAAATTATAAATAGTAGAGCTTGAATCCAATACATTGTGAAAAGAAATAAAGAATGATGTAGAAAATTGTCCATCTAGTTTTTTTTAAACTAGAATCATGATAAAGCCAATATAATCATCTAGAGTATTTGTAGGAAGGAAGTGATTGAAGGACATGCCATATACTTTATGTGTCATTATGGATGACAATCTACCTTTCAGACATTATAATTTCTCTTTCTTATTGATCATAGATAATTTAATAACTTCTAGGCATTGGAAGTAATGGACAGGTACTTGTAAAAGCTTGCATCAAAGAATAGTTTCTCACTTGAACATATTAGGAAGTAGGGAAAAGAAACTAATGGATGGTATAGATAGCATTAAGGTGGAGATTTTTTATGGAATATTTCCCTATCAAAATCTATGATTTTTAAATAAAATAACATTGTTGGCTCTTTTGATGTCTGAAATTGCAACTATCATGCTATTTAAAAGAATTCTTTTGATCATACCAATTATATGAGGACTATTATCCTTGATGATTGTACTTCACATCCAAAATTTGTCAAGTGTTGTCTATGTGAGTCTTGTTTATAGTCAGGATTGCGTAACCTATAGCTTGAGTCCATTTCTAGTGTACAAATCTAGTATCTAAACTCATATATTTGACTACATTTATGATTTATGCGAAATTTGGTTCTATATATGCCCAAACATTCTCACTTGCATGAAGAATTCTAAAATGATTAATCATAGTTCTAGATTATTGTTTGATTTTGGATGGTGCAATGTTGGCTACTCGTGATGCTTTCTCAAGAATATTAAAATCTTTAAAATATGTTTCCTTTTTTATTTCTTATGTTTTGGAGGGACTACTTCTTTTAGCTAGTCCATGTTATTGAGATTGTGGGGAGATCCTTTGGTTTATTCAAATGATAATCAGTCATCTAATATTTTGTGGGGTAATTAGGATTTTATTGTGCTATTTTGATATCTAACTTACTTCCTATTTCATGTCTATATTTTATCCAAGCTAGATAAGCTTTCCTCATGATTGCATTGGACATTATCTTCAGCCACTATATCTATTGTAGTTCTTGACAACATCTAACTTTAACTTCACTTATTAAAACTTCTTATTGGTTATGTATATGAATATAATTTATTGGAAACTTGTGCATCTATATTAGTCTTCTTGAAGAGATAATTTGTTATTTCTTACCTAGCTCGCTAAATGTTACCAAAATTTTGGTAGGCTATACTGCCCCCATGGTGGTTTTTTCTTGTATTGTAATTAGTGTTAAATAGGTTGTAGTTGATACAATGTGGAAATTTAGACTATGTATGAGAATTATTCAAGATGAATCAATATTGTTTAATTCTATTTCAATTATCTCATCTCATTGATGTGACTATTAATTCTAATGGCTTTCTTATGAGAACTTCTTATGAAGCTATAATGTTTAGTTCATCTTTCATAATGTCTTAACATGTGTAAAAAATGGATAAGTGGACAAGCTTGAATTTATATATCCTATAGAAGAGCATCATTCTCTTTGTTTTTTGTTTCTCATTTACATAAATCTATGAAACAGATTCCATATACCTTAGCTCAAGAAAATGCAAACAAATTGCTCAATACATTGATTTTTGAGTTAATGAACGGTGAATTATAGATCGTAAAATTGAAAGGAAAAATATATCTTATTAATAAAAAGAGATTGATGGGTAATGTAGTGTAGAGATAGCGCACACAAAAATTAGATATACTGAGCGGTAATTAATTAAACCTAAAACATTGAAAACTTCTTCTAAAAGATGTTTAGAGAGCCTAATTTTATTTTCACCACATTTGAAGCTAAAAAATAATCTTCACCTTGTTCTACTTGACAAGAAAATACACAAGTGATGTAATAGTTTGACTATTTGTAAGATCCCCAATGAGACCAACCTTTATGTCATCTAGACATCCAATTTCTATTTGAATCTTATATACATTTAGTGATGTCTAGATCCCACAAGATTATGAGTACCTAGGACTCAACAAAATTGAGAATCCATCACCATGAATAATTTTCTCAAATAATTTGTGATTAGAAGTTAAGACATATAAATTAAGTTTAATAATTAAACCTTTATGCATAAGAAATGATAGAATTCATGGAAATGATCCATCATTATGATTAAAATTTTGAATAAGGACACTAATATTACATTTTATTTATCAAAAACAAGCTTCATCTATAAGAGCCTTATTACTATTACATTTATTTCAATCTTAGTTAAGCTCATGTACTTGTTATAATAAGATAGTGGCTTCAAATAGCAGATAATACATTCTTGGTAAATGCCAAAATATTTGTCCTTAGAAACCATTTTCGAGGGAAAAAGTGAGCTTAAGATCATTCTAATAGGAATTCATATGAAATGAAAAAGTAAGCTCGAGATTAGAGTGACTTAAATTCATAAGGGATAAAGAACCTCACTTATGATACCAGGAAGATATCAAAATTTTCCAAGTGTATAGAAAGAAAAATACATGTGTTGGATGTTGACCAAGTCCATCCCCTATATTAATAATAGGAATTTTGGTAGCACTTATATCTTTTTGTGCAACTCCACTCTCAAAATACCACATAACTATAATGTATGAATATCCTTCCATGGTTCTTATTGTATCTACCAAAAGAAAAATAATTAATTCCTTGAAAAATAAGGTATAAAGCTCATATATTTTGATATTTAATAAAACCTACTTATGTAGAATAATTATCTTCCAAAGTCTCTCCATTAGAAAATCAATATAATATAAAAATAAAATGTAGTTGTTTTCAATTGCATCTTCAGGTTGGAGATTTAGGCTATGGAAGGGAACTTGGAAATTATGTAGAATATAATAGAAATCCAAATAATGAAGAGGTATTATACTATGCAAGATCTCTGATAGATTTGAGTGTGTTAATTCAGACATATACATTAGAATGTTTAAAAAAAATCAAACTACTACCAAAATAAGATTCATATTACTATAGTTGAATAGAGATGATAAAACTATATAGACATCATAGCACAAAGGAAGAAGATATGTCCAATAAGAAAACTTGTAAGTAGATCCCAACTCTCAGCGAAAGTAATTATTATCCAATAAAAACTCCTAATATAGATCAATAAAAAAGTAGAGAATATTCCATAGAATCTTACCTCACAAAAGTCAACATAACAATTAAGGTCTTAAGTAAATAAATACCTATAATTGCTTGGTTTAAAAAAATAGATATTAAAATATGTGTATGCAAGATTATGTCATTATATTACAAAAAGAAATAATAATATCTATATAATAGGTACTTACCTATACTACACCTATACCCTTAGCTTGAAATAGAATAAAAAATTGCCTTTCCCATTGACCCATGTCCTATATGGAAAAAGGATATTAGTTTTAGAAAAACCATATATATATATATATATATATATATATATATATATATATATAGACAATGCCCAAGGCTTGAGGGTGATAGATATGGCACAAACCCATACTCCATTCACTTTTCATGTACCCTACATTGGTACTCTTTTTCCTTAGCTGATGCCATGTCCTATATTAGGTCACCTCATTTCCCTAGGTTATAGTTGGCACATGAACTTAGGGGGAGCACTTGGTTTGGGAGTAGTATATGACAAAAGTTAGTTAGGAAGAAGATTAGAGGTTTAGTGGGAATAATGGGAAGGTAAGTAGGATTTATTAGTAACTGAGAAAAGTGTTTGGAAAGTCAATAGGGTTACATAGATCTAGGAATGTTGAGGGTGGGTATTTAAGTTAGGGATCAGTGTATAGGGTAAAGTATTAGTGGAATTTTGGGATAAGGAGTATATAGTAGTATGATTATTAGTAAATAAGGGTGAAATTGGATTTAGGAAATTTGGATGGTAGATAAGATTTGGGGTTTGGGAAAAGTATATGTGGTTTAGGTAATATTAATGCGTTAATAGTGAATAGTTTAGTAAAAGGTAATTTACAACATATTAGTATGTAAAGTGAGTAAATAAGGATTTAGGAAGGGTAGAGGTAATTAGTACATATTTTAATATTAATTATAGTATAAATTCATTAGTTATTTGTAATAGGTAGAATTGTGAATTGTAATTTAGTGAAATTTAAATTGTATTAATATATGGATTGTATTTGGTTTTGTAAATTAGTTAGTTCTTTTGAAATATATTATTTAGAAGTAGGAATTTTTATTGAATGAAATTATTTGTTTAATATCAATAATATTATGGGATTAAATGTAAGAGTCATTAGTAATGGAGGAAATTAAAATAATGTTAAATCAGGTGTGCTAGTTAGTCAGTTACCTGGATAATTTTTTAAGTATCATTTTAGTCTTTGAAATGATTTCATCTATAGTTGTAAGCACACATGATCTTTAGTTACACATTCCTTTTCCTTGATTTCACCTTTCCACATTTTTTAGCAACTCTAATTACCTTTGCTATTTGTTATTGTCATTTATTATTAGTTTGTTTATTGCTTATTTTCTCTCGATTGTTGACTTAAGATTTTTTTCCTTAGACTTATTTATTCTTATCAATTGTTACAAGAATTGTAATCCTTTTCATTCATGATTAAGTGTTTCTTATTGAGGTGGTGCATAAGGAAGAGGAAATATTTGATCCTTTGGCACCTCCATATGCTAAAAAGTGAGTATTGCAATTGATTGTGTTTCATAGTTTTTAACAGATGTGAATTTTTAATGGGGTTTGATGTTTTTATTTAATGCAAAGGTTTATTTTATTGATGTAAATTGCATAATCATTTGTATCCTTTTTGTAAGAATTTAGCACATGAAATAATACTTGTGTGTAGCCAAAGTGCTCTAAATTATATTTTATAAGAGTCTATCACTACAATAATTTAGACAAGTGTAATTGACATGAAATATAATTTTAAAATGCTTGAATAGAAGAATTTAAAATTTTTGAATTGTTATTGATAAAGATTTAGATTATTGTTTTTCATAATAACTAAAATTTGTGCTCTTTGAGAAGAGTATATTATGTTACATTGGCCATGGTCGTGGTAGATCTAATGTTGGGAAGAAAAATTTGTCATTTTTTTGTAATATTCCTTAAAGAGTACTAGCTCAATTGAAGAGCACCTGTTTTTATAACTAAGAGTATGGTGGTTCAATTCCATTGTGCCCTAATATGACTAAATTAATGATTAAAAAAACTACCAAATATTACCAAATATACTACCATATATACTACCAATTATACTACCAAATAGACTACCAACTAAACTACCAAATATACAACCATATATACTACCCAAATAATTACCAAATATATTACCAAATCAACTACCAAGTGTACTACCATATAGACTACCCAAAAAAACTACTAAATAAACTACCAAAACTACCAAATAAACTATATAAACTACCATGTAACTACAATAAATGACTAAATCAATGACATAATCGATGATTAAAATAGACTAGTCCTAAATTTGGTTGGGAGATAAATGTCTGGCAATAGACTACCATTGGTCATCTTATCAAAATTAGTCACATATCTACAATTTTTAGTAGTTTATTGAGTAATATATTATTTTTTTTGTACTAATGTAATTTTTTGTTTGGCTTGCATAGACTTCTTGGCAAGGCTTGGTAGACTCTTTCTTACTTGATCTTCTTCTAGTCTTTTCTTAAGTAATCTTTCATTCTAGACTTAAGTATATAAACAATACACTATAGTATCAATGTTACTTTGTCTTAGTGCTCTTTTTATACACCAAATTACTCAACCTTTCTTTTAGGTGCTATTGTTATCTTGACTTTTCAAATCCTCTTCATCAATAAACTAGATAATAGAATTCAAACCAAAAAGCAATTGTCTCACCAATAGGTAGTAGGTTTGACATCATTGACAAAAGAATGATTTTTTCCATTACATATTGCATACTTCAAAACAATCTCTTTTCAACAAAATCTTGTTGTCTAGACTTCAACTTTGACCAAAACTCTATGAAATTCCCTCTATTGTGAAATAGTAAGTACTTTGAGATGACATTCAGATTTGTAGAGGATTTGATATGCCATGCACAAGCTTATGATGTAAGAGTAAACAACATTCAAACTATAACAACAATCACATTTGATGCTTTACTTTTGTAACAATTATGTACAGTGTGAATGAATGTGTGTGTGTGTGTGTGTCTATATATATATATATATATATATATATATATATATATATATATATATATATATATATATATATATATATATATATATATATATATATATATATATATATATATATATATATCATGCGTATTCTAAAGAACATGTAGGGAGAAACTATAATATTATAACTGGATAGTTAAAAGACACCATTCATCATCTTTGAGATAATTGCATTTATAGTTCATAACACCAAGTTGAATATTCACATTACTTTGTTGCTTCTAATAATAATAGCTTGTTTGAAACCCATGGAACATATCTAAATCTAATGCTTTCTTTTTGTGCATTTGGGCCTTTTGTGGGAATGTACAAGATGCTGATTTCAAAAGTTGTATACCATTTATTAAAGTGATGTAGCTTTTCGCTTGATCTTTTCTTAACAAACTTGTTCATGAGTAAAGGATTGAAGCTACAAATTAACAACCTAAACTTCTAAATATTATTCACGACCATGTGAGAAAATATTGATGATTAAATGTGGATTTGAAACATTATTGAATTAAGTCTAGTTCTAAGATATGATTATTCGTTAGTTTGATATCCTTATTTTGTTCAATATGTTCATTTTGTTGTGTACACTTAGGTATTTAGAAATTATGTCATGATGGGACAAAAGGATGTGTATGTTCCTTTAGAATTAAAACCTTGATTTACATATAAAACCTTTGGTTTAGAATTTAAACCAAACTTTTATATAGTTACTTATGTATGTTATTAAATATTCAATTTGTATATTCTTTATGAGGGTGTGTGTCTATTCATCTTTGTTATGGAATGGTGTAGTGTGGCATAAGGGAGGGTGGGGATGGATGCATTATGATTTGCTTCTCTCAGCCTATCAAATTTTGAAAATAACATTCATTATGTTTTGTCTCTCATTTTAGTATTGCTAACAAATTTAGTGCTCAACCAAGTAATTTATCATATTGCATTTAATTATTTTGTTTCTAACATAATGCATATGCATGTGACTATGATCACATTTATATTGAATATGAGTATACATTCATAAAAGAAATTTTACATGTCGATAGCATGTTATAGTTTTTCTTTCACTATATATGAGTATATTGTAGTGTACATTCCTTTTCCTTGCCATATTTTGTTACTAGGCTATTAGGCAGACGATTTTCTATAGTACATTTCATGGTTGCACTTGACCCATCTAATCCATCTTGTTCAAGGAAGCTAGGCTTATTGTGTCGAGGTCAGGGATTTCTTCATGTTAGGAAGAACATCAAGGGAGTAAACACTTTATGGTCAGCATAGTAAAAAGGCCTGAGCCACAATCCTCTATCATATAGTAGATGGACAATGTCTGATGACTTTGGAGACTAGATCATAGTAAGGGAGACATGGAAATACTTGTAAATCCTACCTATAGGTTTGTAAATTCATCTTTAAGATGAAGATTTTGATATAATTTTGTAAATGGATAATGTAATTATGACAATTATGATGTATATGTGATCATTCAACTAGTGGACATTCTAATGATGTGGGATTTTTAGATTAGGATCTTAGTCCTATAGTTTTAATTTAGCTTTGTAATTAAATTTCATTGCTAACCTAGATTAATGATGACAAATGACTTACAACTTTTCAACTCTTTTATGATTGGTTCTATTCTACATTTTTCACATTTGTGTGATGTGGCATTTCCTTAGTAGGACATGGTTCTTACACCTTAAGACACATATAAGTCCTAAATAAAAACATATAATTTAAGAAAAAAGCAAAAATAAAAGTATATACATCAAAGCATACATATACTGTAGAGTTTAATTTGAGGAATAAATAAAAATGTGTACATTAAAGAATAAATAAAAACACTAGAAATACAAAATGTATACATTAAATTTTACAAAAATTTAGAGTTTGAAACCCTACAAATAGGGCTTAGCTACGTAAGTCTTAATAACCCTACTCTAGAAATATCCATCTATCCTAATTCAAAACAATATGGTGTATGGAGTGAACCTACTAAAAATAATATGTTATTTATAAAATACTGATTGATAGAGAAATTTTGGAGGTCCAAACAGTATAAAAAAATTATTACTTAGTTTTAAGAAACTTTAAAGTTTGAGAGCCTACAAATAGAGATCAACAACTAAATTCTCCTACTCTCAAAAGGAGCTATTTATTCAAATGCAAAAAATGACATGGTACATGGTCCACATGTAAACACAACACCATAAAACACATTAATTTGTAGAGAACTATTTTCTCTTAAGACCTTATATAAAATTTCTACCTTGGTTTTGTGAATCTTTGGAGTTTTAAAACCCTAGAAATAGAGCAAGCTTCATTTTCGTTTGATCACAATGGGCATGAGTAGTCCTGGATGTTTTAGTTTGAAAGTGTAGATGCCCAAAAATGGACATACTAGAAAACACACATTTAACATACTAATTATTATTCTATTAATTAATGATTCAATAATTTTTTATTAATCATATTAGTCCTCTATAATTCAATCCTCAAATCATTTATTCATTCTCATAATATTAGTTAAATAATTAATATTATTTAATTATTTAAAATATTATAATTAGTCTTTTCTAGTTATTTAAATTCAATTTTTGAAGTTCCATAATTTAAATAATAATTATCATTGACTATTTAAATTACCTAGTTTTTCCCCTTAATTAAAATAATTTGTGCGCTTATTTTAACTTAATTTCATCTCTAGTTTGCTCAATTTTTAGATCTAATTATTTTCATTCAGTTTCATTTAATTTTTGCTAATTTCATGTTTTTGAAAATCATTATCTTTGACAAGAAAAAATAGAATACAATTTAATGTGAATCTTTCATTTCTTATTTTTTGGAATTTTATCTTCTAAAAATGAGAATTATCTTCTTATTCTTATCATCCATTTTCTCTCTACTTTTTGCATTAAATTAGAAACTTTCCAAAATCTATCTCTCTCTCTCTCTCTCTCTCTCTCTCTCTCTCTCTCTCTCTCTCTCTCTCTCTCTCTCTATTTTAATCACTCACACTTGTATCAAACCTTTATTAGTTTGCTATCATTTGAAATCATATCTTGTATCATATTTATTGGAGATTAGAGTCAAGGTGTTGCATGATTCATATCTAAATGTAATACCTCATATTAAAGAGGAGAATAAACATAGGCTTCAAGCAATATCTTTGTATGTATGTTTAGTTATTTGTTAATTTCTAATTAATTATATTTGTATTTCTATTAATTGTAGTATTAATTTTTTTTTAAAGTTTAGTATCTATATTTAATTGGTACCATTAATTATTTTGTTTGAGTTTTGCATATTTCCCTTACAACAAATGGTGAATTTGGTGTGAATTTGACAACCCCAACAAGACCAAATTATAAAGTTAAAAAATTTTTTTCCGATATCTCTCAAACTATAATGAATTTTTTTGTTAGATATATTTTGTAGTTTTCCACTAACATAAGGGAACCATAAAAATAAAATCATATTTTTTTGTATTCTTTTTCATAATTGTTTTATGATTTTTCATAAATAAATTAATTCTAGCTACAATTATGAACCCTTTTTCTGAAGAAAAAAATGCATAACATTATGGAGGGGGTCTATAGTATGTGATTTTATTTTAGATGAAAAATTAATACTCAAAATAAATAGATCTTTAAAAACTAGTATCTTTTGACAAATTAGGTCCCTAGGGCACAAATTAGCACATTTCTAAAAAAATTATTGCATTTTTTGGAAAGGTAACTAATCTTGAATAAGTTTTTCTTCTTTCTATTTATGTTTTTAGTGATAATAAATACAAAAACTACATCTTTCAAGGTCAAAATAACAAAAAAAATCAAGCTAAGTATGGATTAAAAAAAAAAATCTATCTTGATCCTTTATAATGTTTATTGGTGGTTATTTCATATTTATATCCTTCACATTGTCATTTTCGTTTTTTTGTTTTTGTAGTAAAATTTGCAAAATTTTTTGTGGATGTTAGGACCTACAACAATTTCCCAGGTATGTGAGAAAAATAAAAGAACTCAAAATGTGCCCATGATTTCCTTGATTTGAATTATGTAGGCCTCAAACCTTTAAGAAAGTTTATTTTCTTAACTTTCAAAATTTTTAAGTTCATGATCTAGTTAATATTTTTATCATCTAGGAATTAGAAAACAATAAAGTTAAATCCTTTTTCTTTCCAATAAATAAGGCATGGAAAAAAAATCCATGTGTATCATGTTTTGAAGCTAAAAGTAGTAGTTATAATCTCTCATCCTTCTAGATGATTGGACTCATGGATTTAATCTTAGCTTTATTTCATTTCTTTTAGTAGGCATGTAATATAAAGCTTAGGAGAAATACCTCCAAAGACTTTCCTTAACAACATCGGTAAGAAGGAAAGCCAAGAGTGGGATTCAATTTTCTTTAATTGGGGTATTCCAACCGATGATAAAATGAAACACCTTCATCCTTGATTGAGTGAAGGAAAAAGAGCATGAAATAGCCTCCCTTTAGTAATCTTCATAGATTTCACAAAACCTCCCTATAATTAGTGGGAATCTCTTGCAAGAGAGTAAAAATAAGACTGTTTGAATACAAATACTAACTCAATCCTTCTTAATTAAAAACCACCTTTTCGGCTATGTTAAAAAAAAAATCTTAGGTAGATATTTAGGAATCTATTCTTGTGCAAGACTCATCAAAAAATTATGGAATATGTAAGAATTTTTAGAATAAATAAGAGAGGGGGGTGGAGGGGTGAATTAGTTACTCAAGGTCCATAAGTATCATCTCAACAATCAAACAATAAACATTGATTGTTTTGCTTATCTTGTCATAGCTCAGTCTCTATTGAATATTGGTAAAAAATATTGCTAGTAGTTCATTATCCTAGGATAGAAAACTAAGTTGAACGTAAAAAAATGTAAATGTAAAACACCACAAAAAATTCAATACAAGTTTGACACTAGGATTTTATATGGAAACCCAATTTGAAGAAACCACTTTTACACTCTTTCAAAGTGAGCTATATTAGGAGACAACCATATTAAAAGTTACAATACACACTATTAAATGTGACTTACTAATAGGATTTAATCCCCCCATTAGGAGTGGCCTTGTTAGAGGAATTCAATCATTCCATTTAAAATGTCACCTTTCTAAATAATTTACATAGACTACTAAGTCCTTCAAATGACTATTAGGTCAACCTTTGATTAAAATGATTTAATATGAACTATTTACAATTATTAAAAAGAAACTAGTAGGGTTTGGATCTGTATATTTACAACTCACTTTTGCAGGTTTAAATCATTATTTAGTTCATATGTTGATTGACTAACAAGTCTCCCTTCTGCACTTTGTCTCTTAATTTGCTCGAAAAAGCTTCAAGAAGTCAATCTTTTGCTTACAAAAACATAAGCCTTCTTCTTAGATTCACTTATCAACATCAGTAGTATCTACGCAAGAATTTTCTTCTCTTTCTTTTCTCTCATACTTACACAGTTATGTCCACCCTTGGGTGCCTTCTTTCCACCTTTCTCTATGTGTATCTCTCTCTAAAGTTGTATTCTATACCTCCTTAAATAGGTAATTATTTCTTTTCAATTTTCCATAATCATCTTAGATCTTAAGGTTTACGATCTAGTTCATCAGGTTCATTATATCTACCCATCTTCCTTCTTTTCTAGAAATTTCTCATCCATCAAATTTAAACTTAGGTTTGATACCTAATCCTCACCTTGAGTTAAATGATCCAACTCATAAATATTATCTTCAACACAGTTTCCATATCCCAAGAAATAAAATGAGTCAACTTGAAATAATGATTCCTCAAACACATTCAAAATATTGTCACTTAACAATCACTAAGTTATGATACTCAGTCATCACTTAATCAAATAGTCACTATAGAATTCTTGGATAGTCATCAACTAGCTTTCTTAGTTGATATTGATGCTCAATCAACATTATATTTTCTTGGCTTGTATTATGGCTCGGTTTACACTAGCTTCACTTGACATTCCTTAGTCTTTCACTTTATTTCTTAGTTAAGCTTTACATCAATGATATAAATAATCACTTTTATTTGTCAAAGTCTAAATAATCAAATATCCATTTGATTTCCTTTTCATAACTCAACCTTTCCTCTAGGTTATTTTGTTATGAGAAATCTTTCAATTCCTCTTCATCAATCAAAATAGATACGACATTTAGATCAAATAGCAATGTGTCTCATCAGTAGTTTGACATCAATGTCAAAACAATTATTGTTCCAATTGTACTTTCTAACAATCTCCCTCTTTAGCATTGATGGAAACACCTAAATATATCAATATATCTTATAATACATATCTTTTCAAGAATAATCTCCTTCTTTGTTATCATGCAATACAAAATATTTCACTATCATGATTGATCAATATCCTTAGTTCCATTCTTATTCTCATCTCTACACTTTCAGAAAACTCTATCTATTATTGTGTGTCATTCTTCATATTAAAATATCTATCTTTAAGGATTTTCTCTTCCTTTATAATTATCTCTCTATTTGGTATAATTCTTTCTCTCCATCTGAGTAATTGTCTCCCTCTTTGCAATAATCCTTTGGCAATTCTTCCCCCTATATGATTATTCTTCCATTTGTAATTATCTCCCTCTTTCAAAACAATGTCAAAGATATTCAATTACTTTATGCATCTTTATCTTGTCAAGAATCTATTGTGCTTTACTTGAGTGTCTACCTTAGGTATCTCCCAAAGTAGAACCATTTTGTATCAATGTGTAAGATATTCTAATTAGCACATTTGATGCAATGCACCTTATCTCCTTAATTTACTTTATTTAGGGGAGTCACCCCTAATTTACCTCTAAGATATTCATGAGTATCTTTAGGTTAGGATTTAGTGAATATATCTACAATATGTTCTTTGGTGTGCACATATTCTAACTTTAATTCTTTATCTTGAACTAGTCCTCTCAAGTAGTGATACTTGATAGAAATGTTCTTGGTCTTAGTGTCAATCACAATATGTAACCACTAGATTTGTAATTTCTTCTTTCATTCCCCTCAACAACTCTTTGATCTATATAGTATTTGATCAATTCACTATAGAAACCACATACTCGGCTTTAGTTGCTGATTGGGAAATACAATTATTTCACCAAACATAGACATCTCAGATTCCTTCTTTATTTCATCAGCAAATGATTTACAAATTTTTTATTTTCCTCCAAATATAGTGTCATTAACAAATATTTCAAATAGTAGTACTTTATTATTCTTACTATTCTCAATATATAGGTTACTTTTCTCATTTTTCCTTTCAAGAGTAATCTTCACCAAATAAATGTAGTCTTTCAAATCATACTCTTGGGGCTTATTTCAATCCATAAAGATATTTTTTGAGTTTATATAACATATTATTCTTGTCTAGGTCCTCAAATCCTTTAGGTTGTTTAATCTACACTTCTTCCTCAAGTATACCATTAAGAAATGTTGATTTAACATCCATTTGATATACCTTAAAATTCTTGTAGGCTGAGTATGCAAGTATAATTTTGACTCTTTCCAATCTTGCAAGAGGAAACAAAGTTTCTCCATACTCAACTCCTTCTTGAGAATATAATTTTTATGTTAGTCTTGCCTTGTTCCTTTTACTTTGCCATTTTCATTAAGCTAATTCCTAAAAATTCATTTTGTTCCAATAAAAATTTTATTTTTTGGTCTTGGTACTAAGGTCCAAGTATTGTTCTTCTCAATTTTTCCAATTTCCTCACTTATTGCCTAAATCCAATCTTCATTGTCTAGAGCATCCTTCACTAATTTGTGTTCAAAATTACAAAGTAAACATGTATCATCTCTGAGTTTCTTTGTTTTCATAACACTAGATTCTACATCTCCAATGATTTGTTTAATTTTATGATGTCTTCATACATATTTAACTAGCAGAGATGGTCTCCTTCTCTATTCTTCAATAGGTTCATCTTTAAAATTAATCTCAAGCTCATTTTCTCTTCCTTGTTTAGGTTCTAGTCTAGGTTCAACATGCTTGACATTATCTCTTTGATGGTCAACATTATCTCTCTATGACTTGACATGTTCACCCTATTTCTTGCCACCCATTATCTATTTCTCAACAACCTATTGTTGCACCTCATCATTTCCTATTTTTTGGGAAACTACAACTTGGTTTTCTTGTTCATTTGGAGTTCTTCAAGAACCATCATTGACATAGATGAAAGTATTATAATCTTTAGGTTCTTGTTTACATGTAAGATCATTTCTTTGTACAAACTTTTCAACTTTCACATTTTTACTTTCCACAACTTTGTTAATGTTAGAGCTCAAACACTTATAAGCTTTACTCTTAATGGAATATCCTAGGAATGTGTCTTCATCACTCTTTGCATCAAGTTTCCATTCCTATTATCTTTAAGTATATAGCATTTACTTCCAAATATCTTGAACTATTTTACATTAGGACCATATCCATACCATAGTTCAAAAGGTGTAGCATTTATATCTTTCTTGACTTGTACTCTATTTAGGGTATAAACAACATTACTCAAAGCTTCTCTCCAATATTTTGTGATACATTCTTCTCTATCATTAATTTTCTTACATAGTCCATTATTGATCTAAGTTTTTTTTTAGTTATCCCATTCCAAGGAGGGGCCATTGGTGCTAACATCTATCTTTTAATTCATCTATAATTTTAGAATGTATTGAACTCATTAGAAATCAATTCACCACTTTTATCAAATCTCAGACACTTTAGACACTTCCCTATTTCTTTTTCAACTCTAGCCAAATAACACTTGAATAACTTAAAAAATTAGATTTAGCTTTGAGAAACATCAAAATCACCATCATAGAATAGTCATTAAAAATAGAATGAAATACTTATCTCCATAATATATTTGAACATCAATAGGTCTACATAGGTCAATATGAATCAATTCAAAACATCACTAGATGTATATGTTTTTCTCTTGAAACTAGACTTGGTCATTTTACCCATTTAACATTGTTTACACATAGCATTGTCAGGCTTCTTTAGTGTTGGAAAGCCTCTTACTTTTTTCATTTTACTACTATTCACCAAATTATTGAAATTCACATGACATAACCTTTTGTTCCATAACAAAATATCTTCTTGTTATGCAAACAAACATGTCTCATTAAGTAAATCTAAATAGAACAAGTTACCTCTTGTTTGATCACCACATTGAATTAGCTTACCATCAACATCATATGTATTGGATCTTCTATGATGGAATTCAAGTTTTGATCCTAATTTGATTATAGTTAAGTCATTCAACCAAGTAAACATTTTCACACTTGATCTTGTCAATCAATCGAATTCTACCTTTTCATTTTACAATGCATGGAATATCATTACCAAATTTAACACATTCACCTTCGTATGGTCTTGTGTACATAATTTTTTTTTTTATAACCATTCATATGATTATAGAAACCACTATCAATATCCATCTATCACTCTTGTTCTCATAAGAGATTAATTTAGTTTTATCATCTTCATCATAATCTTATTTCATAGCAACATAGACAACTTCATCATCACTACTTTCAGACTTTGTGTTAGTTTCTTCTTTAGCAGTATAACAAGACTTCTTACATTTTCCATCCTTTTTCTTCTTGTAATCTTCGTCATCTCTTCTTCCTTTGTACTTTTTCCCCTTTCTTTCATCCTTGTCTTTTTTTTTAGGACACCTAGGAGCAATATGACCAACCTTGTTCCATGAAAAAAGAAAGGTAATTTTCCTTTGTATTTACCTCTTCTTCTTTCAAATATTGTCATAATAAGAGCTTCAATTTCATCAAGCTCATCATTAGAACTATCCTTCTCACTCTTCACATGTTTTCTTTTTCTTTTGCTAAGAACCAATTGTGACTTGAAAGAACATTCAATAGTAATGGGTCTATAGATATCAAATTTACATATCTCAAAAGCAATAAGTCTACCAATTACACTTTCGAAAGTCAAAATTTTACCTAGAGAACATCTCAATTCTTGTATTAAATAAACTCTAATGGCATAGATAGGAAGTAAATTCCTCAATACCTTTCTTATTACTATTTCATCTTCAATTGTTCCATTTACACCTCGAATAGCATTGACAACTTCCTTGATTCTTGTACAATATTGTAGAATCTTCTCAACTTCCATCATTCACATGTCATCACATTTTCCTCTCAGACTTTCTAATTCAACTCTAAAGTCATTATCATCTCCTCTATATATGGTCTTTACTTTTTCCCATGTCTATTTTTCACTGCCATAGTTGTTTATGTCATCAAACTCAACATAGCTTAGTACTGAAGCAATTTCCAACATCACCTGATTATGTTATTTCTTTTCTTTCAATTATTTTCTTGATATACTCATTGTCTACAAAGTTTATGGCAGCATCATTGATAATGGATATATGCAGCCTCGTCAATGTCTTCCATTTTGTAAATTTCTCCTTGTTCAACTTTGGTATCTCCATTTTGTGAGTCATGATCTTTAGCTTTAAGTACCTTCAAAACTCTCTCTATAAGCACTATGCTCTTACAAAAATTGTTAGGATGTTTAGAATAACTAAGAGAGGGGTGAATTAATTCTCAAGGTCCATAAGTACCATTTAAAAATTTAAAATATAAATAGTCATTGTTCTTCTTATCCTATTGTAGCTCAGTTTCTATTGAATACTAATAAACACAATTACTAGCAGTTCACTATCCTAAGATAAGAGACTTAGCTAAATGTAAAACACCACAAAACCTTCAACACAAGTTTGACACTAGGATTTTATGCGGAAACCCAATTTGGAAAGAACTAGCAACAACATGACACCATTTTTTCACTCTTTTGAAGTGATCTTTGTTAGGAGCTAGTCCCGTTAAGGGTTACAATACACACTATTACATATGACCTAGTTAGAGGATTTAATCAATCTATTAGGAGTGGCCTTTCCATAAAACTTTGATCATATTATTTAGAATTCCACCTTTCTAAAGGATTTACATAGACTGTTAGTTTCTTCAAATTATTGTTAGGTCAACCTTTTATCAAAAGGATTTCAATAGGAATAGTTTACAATTATTAGAAAGAAAATAGTAGGGTTTTAATCTATATGTTTACAACTCACTTTTGTAAGTCCAGATCACATTTCAGTTTGTATGTTGATTCACTGATATGTCTCCCTTGTCAAATTTCACTCTTAACTTCCTCAACAACCCTTAAAGAACTCAATATTCTCCTTACAAGACTTAAGCCTTCACCTCATATTCACTTATCAGCATTTGTGCAAGCATTTCCTTCTCTTTGTTCACTCTCACACTTACAAACTTATATTCACCATTGTGTGCCTTTGTTCCACCTTTCTCTATCTATATCTATCTCTAAATTCTATCTCTATACCTCCTTGAATAGGTAATTCTTTCTTGGTCATTTTCCATAACCATCGTAGATCTAAGGATTTATGATTTGGTTCATCAGGTTCATGATATCTATCCATCTTCCTTCTTATCTAGAAACTTCTCATCCATCAAATTCAAACTTAGGTTTGATACCTAATCCTTTCCTTAAATTAAATGATCCAAATCATCAATCTTATCTTCAATATAGTTTCCATATCTCAAGAAATCAACTGATTTGGCTAGAAATCACAATTCCTCAAACCCATTCAAAATATTGTCACTTGGTAGTCACAAAGTTATGACACTTGGTAATCATTTAATCACTCAGTCACTGTATAGCTCTTTGATTAGAATCAACTAGCTTTCTCAATCAATGTTGATGCTTGGTCAACGCTAGATTTCCTTGGCTTGTACTATGGCTCAGTTGACACTAGCATCAATCAACATTCCTTATTCTCTCACTTTATTTCTTGGTTAAGATTTACATCAATGATATAATTCACAACTTTGGTTTGTGAAAGTCCAACTAATAAAATTTTCCATTTTAACTTCATTTTCATAACTCAACCTTTCCTCTAGGTGCTTTTGTTATGAGCAATCTTCCAAATCCTCTTAATCAATAAAAATATATATGACATTTAGATCAGATAGTAGCACATCTCATCAGTAGATTTGACATCAATGACAAAACAAAAATTGTTCTAATTGTCATTTCCAACAGAATATACATAAGTACACAAAGTTATGGTAATAAAATGGGAGTATAAAAGGCCTTTTCTATTTTTCAAGCCATTAATTGATGAACATTGATGAGAACTAGAAGATACTTATGCTCAATAATTTTTAGATATGACAAAAGAAAGTCATAGTCCCTTGAACCTAGTTACTATAAGTTACTAATTTATTTTTTTATGTTGGAGATTAAGGAACTCAAAAAAGGAGGCCCATAAAGTGGTACTATTTTTTTAGTAAAATCATAACATACTATCAGGTGTGGTATATCTAAAATGTAAACCTTTATTTTAAATTTTTAATCACTCTAGTCAGAGGTTACCTCATACATTGTAGTTTATCCAAATTTTTTGGATTATTTTTTAACGTATATATTTAATTTTGAATAATTTTATAAGTGGACACATGTTTGAAAAATTGAAATATATGGGTGCACTCCATAGAAATTATACAAAAATTTTCAAAAGTCAAAAATCATTTTTAAAACTATGTAGAATGGAGTGTAGTTTATGAAGAACTAACTTGTTGCAAAATCCAATGAATGATACAACATTTAACCCCTACATACTACTTGTTCATTTTTGAGAAAAATAGACATGCATTGAAAATAATTTTTAATTTAAAGATGTAAAATAGCCTGAATTTAGAATAAATTATATGTTTATCTAGCCAACACAGATATCTACAATATCATGGAACTTTGTTTTTTCTTTTTCATATTAAACCATCACACATAGAATAAATTATGCTTTCTAGAAAATATGTCTCAAACCTATTCGAGACCTCCAAACATTTTAGTTGGATCTAAAAGGAAAATCAAAGCCTAAGGATTTGTGAATTCCAATACATTAAGAAGCATATATGCCAAACAATGTGATCTCACTATTGTGCATATGTTCCATGTAAAATAGAATGTGCTTATTGTATAGGATGGTTACAAAAGTGTGTGTGTCTATGTGGGAGCATGCGTGTGCATGCATGCAAATGTGTGTGTGTGTGTGTGTGTGTGTGTGTGTGATATATATATATATATATATATATATATATATATAGAAAGCATTTTGTATTGAATGTAGAGAAAGATAGAGAGGATGGGATAGATAGAGAATGAGAGAGGGAGTTATAGATAAAGAGAGAGAGAGAGAGGAATTAATGGAATGAGAGAGAGAAAAGGAAATAGAAAGAGAAAGTATAGGATATGAATAGGGAGCGGGGATAGGATGGAGAGAGTGAGAGAGAGTTATTGAATAGAGAAAGGGGGATATTTATTAATAGAGAGAGATAACTAGGTATGGGAAGATGCAAAAAGCTATATTGATTTATGGGGGAGAGAGAGAGAGAGAGAGAGAGAGAGAGAGAGAGAGAGAGAGAGAGAGAGAGAGAGAGAGAGAGAGAGAGCTCAATATTGATTGACAAAGAGAGAAAGTGAAGCCACTATGATGAAGATATATAGTAGGGGATAGGAGGGAGAGGCTGAGAGAGAGATCAAGAGAGTGATTGATGGAGAGATATAGACATTAATTTTTTTAGAGAGAGATAAGGTAATAGGAAGAGAGAGGGGAGAAAGGAAAGAGAGAGAGATAGAGAGATAGAAAGAGGGAATGTGTATTTTATATAGGATGTAGAGAAAGAGAGTGAGGATGGGATAGAGAGAGAATAAGGGAGGGAGTGATAGAAAAATAGAGGCGAGTTAATGGAATGTGTGTGTGTGTGTGTGTGTGAAAGAGAGAGAGAGAGAGAGAGAGAGAGAGAGAGAGAGAGAGAGAGAGAGAGAGAGAGAGAGAGAGAGAGAGAGAGCATAGGAATAGGGAGACAACATAGGATGGAGAGAGTGAGAGAGAGTTATTAATAGAGAGGGGGGTATTTATTGATGGAGAGAGAGAGATAACTAGGTATGGGAAGATGGAGAAAGATTTATTGACTAATGGAGAGAGAGATATGGATAAAGAGCTTGATACTAATTGATGGAGAGAGAAAGAAAAGGGTGTATGATGAAGAGAGATATTAGGGGATGGTAAGAGGGAGAGGAGATAGGAAGCAGGGGTTGAGAGAGATATCAAGAGAGTGATTGATGGAGAGATAGAGATATTAATTGAGAGAGAGAGAGACATATTAAAGAGATATTTATTAATTTAGAGAGAGTATGACTGATGGAGAGAGAGTAGGGGTTTGGTATAGATAGGGGATTAGGCGAGAGAGAGGATATGATGGATAGAAAAGGTATGGGATAGGAAGAGGGAGAGAGGATAGGTTGAAAAGTGTGAGAGAAAGAAAGGATGGAATTTTTTTTTATATTTGTACAGTATGGTAAGACTATTGTGCAACCCTACTATAGTGAGTTCATACTATAGTCAAATTTCACTATGTGAAAATACACAAAATGGTAAAATAGGATTATTACTATTGAGAAATGTCCACATTGTCTATTATAATATTTTTTTTGTGCTTCTTTTCTTATAGAAATATAATATTCATGGTGAGGAGGGTCACAAAGCACCAAATTCAATGATTTTATAGACTATTTTAAGGGTCAATCAATATTAAAGCATACTTGAGGTTAGTGCAATATTTTTAATTTGAAAATGGAAGTACAAACTAAAGTTTTACTCTAACTTGACAAGTTTTTATATATTGGGTAAGTACACCAAGTTGTGGTTCCAATAGGGGGGTATAAGTGGACACAATTTTTTTGAAATCAACAATTTTTGAACTTCAACAAGAATTTTTCAAGATAGTTACACTCAAAATTTTAAGATATTATAAAAACAAAAGTAGTAGTCCTTTGAATCTAGTTTTCTAAACTACTATTTCTTCCAAAATAATTTAGTTTTAGCTCCTCAAAGAAGGGGGCCATAGAAAGTGGTATTGTTTATTCAAAAAAAATGTAACATATTACAAAGTGTGGCCCCTCTAAAATTTTAAATTTTTTTAGAAAATTCTTTAATTACTCTAGTCAAAAGTTACATAACACTATGTAGTTTATCCCAGATTTTTTGGGTAAGTTTATAATTTGTATTTTTTTTAATGAAGTTTTTAATTGGAAACATCCCAAAAATGTGAAATATCTATGTGCTACCCTTAGAAATAATTGAAAAACTAATCTAAAATCAAAATTTCATTTTTTTCAAAGTGTGCAAAATGGAGTACAGTTTCTAAAAAACTAAGTTGTTGCAAAATTCGATGAATGAGCTAAAATCTACAACCCAATTAGTATATGTTGGTTTTTGACAAAAAATGGACATACATTCAAAAGAAATTATAGTTGAAAGGATTGGAATAGTTCAAATAAAAAATAGATTATATGGCTATATAGCTAACACAAAGACCTACAATGTCATGTGACCTAATTTTATCAATGCTCAACCATGAGGAAACTTGAAGGAGAGCACATAAGAAAAATCAATTATTTTTTTGTATGCTTCTAGAAAAACATGGCGTAGACTAGTTTAGAGACTCCAAGCCTTTGGGTTGGATCCCCAAGGTGAAACCAAGCCTTAGGCTTGGTGAAATGAAAAGCATTAAATATCACATGCACACTATAGCAAGTGCGCACTATAGCATGCATGCGCTATTTAAAGGTTTTTTAAACTTTGGTCTAAATAGCACATACACACTTTAGTGCATACACACTATTAGGGCCTTAATTTAGAAGGAGATAGGCAAAGTGAGAGAGAGAGAGAGAGCGAGAGAGAGAGAGAGAGAGAGAGAGAGAGAGAGAGAGAGAGAGTAGGGGATGAGAGAGAGAGGAAGTGTGAGAGAAAGAGCAGGGGTATAAGAGAGAGAGATAGAGAGAGAGAGAGAGAGAGTAAGGGATGGGAGAGAGAGTGAGAGTAGGGGATGGAAGAAAGTAGAGAGGGAGGAGGGAGAGTGAGAGAGAGTAGGTGGTGTGAGAGGGAGTTGGAGAGAGAGAGGGCGGATGGGAGTGTGATTCAGAGAGAGAGAGAGTAGAGGGTGGGAGAGGAGAGAGAGAAGGGGGGATGGGAGTGAGTGTGTGTGAAAGAGAGAGAGAGTAGGGGATGGGATAGAGAGTGAGAGAGAAAGTAGGTGGTGGGAGAGGGAGTGGGAGAGGGACAGAGGGGGATGGGAGAGAGAGGGAGAGAGAGAGGAGGATGGGAGTGTGTATGAGAGAGAGAGTAAGGGATGGGAGAGGAGAGAGAAAGATAGGGGGATGGGAGTGTGTGTGTGAAAGATAGAGCAGTAGATAGGAGAGGGGAGAGAGGAGTAGCCTAAGAGAGCAAGGGATGGGAGAGAGAGAGAGTAACTAATTGGAGAGAGAGTGGGAGAGGGAGATAGAGTAGGATGGGAGTGTGTGTAAGAGAGAGTAGGGGATGAGAGAGAGAGAGTGAGAGTTGGGGATGGCACAGAGAGAGTAGAGAGGGAGAGAGACTGAGAGAGAGTAGGTGGTGAGAGAGGGAGAGAGCGGGGGAATGGAGATTGTGAGAGATATCTAGAGAGTAGGGGATGGGAGAGAGAGTGAGAGAGAGAGTAGGTTGTTGGAGGGGGAGTGGGAGAGGGAGTGAGAGAGGGGGGATGGGAGTGTGTGTGAGAGATCTAGAGAGTAGGGGATGGGAGTGTGTGTCTATGAAAGAGAAAGACTAGGGATGGGAGAGGGGAGATAGAGAGTAGCAAGAGAGAGAGAGAGACAAAGAGTGTGTGTCTGTAGGGGATGTGAGAGAGAGAGTAGGTGGTGGGAGAGGGAGTGGGAGAGGGGGGGGAGAGAGAGGAGGGATGGAAGTGTGTGTAAGAGAGAGAATAGGGGATGCGAGAGAGTGAGAGACTATGAGAGAGACTAGGGGGTGGTAGAGAGAGAGTAGAAAATGGGAGAGAGAGAGTGAGATAGAGTAGGTGGTGGGAAAGGGAGTGGGACAGGGAGAGAAAGAGAGAGAGAGAGAGAGGATGAGAGTGTATGAGTGAGACAGAGTATGAGATGGGGAGAGAGAGAATGAGAGAGAGAGTAGGTGGTGGGAGAGGGAGAGAGAGAGAGAGACAGAGACAGAGAGAGAGAGAGAGAGAGAGAGAGAGAGAGAGAGAGAGAGAGGCGGGATGGGAGTGTGTTGAAGTGAGAATAGGGGAGGGGAGAGAGTGTGAGACTATGAGAGAGAGAGAGTGAGGGTGGCAGAGAGAGAGTGTGAGATGGGAGAAAGAGTGAGAGAGAGTAGGTGGTGGGAGAGGGGAGTGGGAGAGCGAGAGGAGAGAGAGAGGAGGAGGAGGATGAGAGTGTGTGAGTGTTTGAGAGAGTAGGGGATGGAAGGGGGGAGAGAGAGGGGGGATGGGAGTGTGTGTGTGTGTGTGTGAAAGAGAGAGACTAGGGGATGGGAGAGGGGAGAGAGAGTAGGAGAAGGGGAGAGAGAGTAGGCAGTGGGAGAGGGAGTGGGAGAGAGAGAGAGGCAGAGAGAGGATGTGATTCTATGTATGAGAGAGAGAGTAGGGGATGGGAGAGAGTGAGAGAGAGGAAGTAGGAGGTGGGAGAGGGAGTGGGAGAGGGAGAGCAAGAGAGAGAGTAGGAGACAGGAGAGAGAGTAGGAGATGGGAGAGAGAGTAGGTGATGGGAGAGGGAGAGGGAGAGGGAGAGAGAGAGGGGGCGATGGGAGTGTGTATAAGAGAGAGAGATTAGGGGATGGGAGAGAGAGTGAGAGAGTATGTAGTGGGAGAGGGAGAGCGATAGAGAGAGGGGGGATGGTAGTGTGTAAGAGAGAGAGTAGGGGATGGGAGAGAGAGTGAGAGAGAGTAGGGGATGGGGGGAGAGAGAGTGAGAGAGAGTAGGAGAGGGAGAGTGAGAAAGAGATAGAGAGAGAGGAAATAGGGGATGGGAGAAACTAGGTGATGGGAGAGGGAGTGGGATAGAGAGAGAGAGAGAGAGAGAGAGTAGTGGTGGGAGAGGGAGTATGAGAGGGAGAGCAAGAGAGAAAGGTGATGGGAGTGTGTGTAAGAGAGAGTAGGGATGGGAGAGGAGAGAGTAGGAAGTGGGAGATGGAGAGGAGAGAGTAGGTAGTGGGAGATGGAGTGGGAGAGGGTCATAGATAAAGAGAGTAGCCCGATAGGAAGAGAGAGAGAATGGGATGGGATAGGAGAGAGAGAGTGAGAGAAAGTAGGGGATGGGAGAGGAGAGAGAGTGAGACATTAGGGGATGGGAGAGAGAGTGAAAGAGAGTGGAGGTAGTGGGAGAGGGAGATAGATAGAGAGAGACAGTAGGGAATGGGAGAGGAGAGAGAAAGTAGGGGATGCGTGAGGAGAGACAGCAAGAGAGAGTAGGGGATGGGACAGAGAGTTGACAATGGTAGAGGGAGTGGGAGAGGGACATAGATAAAGAGAGAGCATTGGCCAGTACAAAGTTGCCAACTATAAAATCTCCCTCACCATTCATTGCGGGATCAAACTATCTATTTCATTAGCTCTAGCTGGCTAGGCAAACCCTAGCCCCAAGCTTGTCACATATCACTGAGTGCTCAAATGTTCTCAGGCATGCCAAACCAAAACATCTCTATGAGTCACTAAATGCCATAGGACAACTAATGCAAAGGTTAGGGTCACTAAGAACAATTCTGATATCGATCCAATAGGATAGACCATACACCCAAACTTCTACACTATGATACAAAGACAACACTAATGGATCATCACTAATCCATACAACTTCATACTTGGAAAACTTGATTCAACACCCATGAATGGTGGATTTTCAAAAATAAGGTCTACCAATATCTTAAAGGGTTCAACATAACACCAAAAACAAGGAATCATGAGCAAACAACAATCCAAACACCAATTTGATGACCCTGTTCAAATAATGCAGCCTTTAGGCTACTAGCCCTTCCAAAGACAATTTATGCAACAAGTATAAAATCTTCCAAAGAACCTCAGGAACCAATTAGTATTCCAAGTACCCTTTATTGATTTTGTTATATCCTCAAAAGGACAAGTGCTGAAGCCATTTATAAACCTTCCAAAATAGCATTGTTATACAAGCCTAATTACCCAAATTATCTCACCTTAACAAAGGAAGTACCAAAAATCCAATAAGAAAGGCCAAATTAATGCATCAGATGGTTAGGTTAGGACAAGGGAAGGCAGATTCCAAGGTTTTGTCCACTCATTCAAACCCTGAGGCATGCAAATTAGCAAATTCCATAATGCAACAAAGTTGTCACATGGTAATGCCAACTCATTTGTGCAAATTCAATATAGCCACCATTTGCTCCTATCTAGAAACCACCAAAATCTTATGATACACTTGACAACCTTCCATTCCACAAAAAGATAGATTTTTCCAACAATGGAAATAAGAGAAATCAACATTTTTCTTCAAAACCCTATGTGGTTAAGGTTTGAGAGCAACTTTCACAAAACCTCTTATATCTCCAACCTCCCAGGGATTCAAGAGCTTAGAGTAGGCTCATTTGAAAGTGAGTCAATATGATTCAACAAAAACTAACTCTCCAACCACCTTGATCTGTATAGTTTGTGCAAAAGCATAGAAAAATAGTCTTTTTGTAGGAAAAAGGATGGTTTCTTTATTGATTTCAAAGAAAAAGTACAATTTCTATCTTCCACCTACCTATAAGGTCTTATGAAAGCCTTCCTCCAACTTGTGCAATCAATTTTCAAAAGTTGTGACCATTGGAGGGAACCATTACAAACAATAATCCTTATTATATGGATAAATGTTGCATTATTGCTATATTATGCAATTTATTTTTCTTTTATGACTCTATGAAGACTTCTAAAGGTTCTAACACCTCTTAAGACTTCTAATAAGACCCTAGGAGACTATTAGACCCCTATGACCTCATGAATCAACCAGTTTATAGAAATACCAAAGTTTTTCAAGGGTTCACACAATAGGATCAAAATGTAAGAAATAACCAAAAATGCTAAAATCAAGTTTGGAAAGCCCTAAAAGACCTTGGAACTATTTATTTTGATGGGAGAAGACCTTAGGACTATTTGGTTTGATGGGGTGCTCCTACACCATGCTGCCTAGGCGATTTGAAACTCAAGTTCTCACTTGAGGCTAACTGATCCAAGGTGTAACCATGTTTATTTATGTCTTTCTCTATCATTCAAGTGGCATCAATGTCAAGAAGACCTTTTCACTTGACAAGGTACTGCAAATAAGTCTTGTGCCTGGTCTTCTTGTAGATTTTAGGGTCAAGGATCTTCTCCAATTGAAGGGGTTGGCTTGGTGGAAGTTCTTGCAACAAATCATGATGTGTCTCTTCCTCATCTTTAGTACCTATCACATCAATATTTCCTTTAAAAGGGGTCAGATAAGAAATGCTAAAAATAGGAGAAATTGAAAGGGATGGCGGGAGAGTGACTTCATAAGCATTTTCACCAAATTTGTGTAGTATTGTGCAAGGTCCTATTTTCTTCATTTGAAGCTTAGAGTGTTGATCCTTGCAAAGCTTCTCCTTTCTTAGGTAAGCCCATACCTTGTCATCTACCTTGAAATGCACTTCTCTTCTCCTCATATTTTCCATTGCCTTGTACTTTTGTGTTGATCACTTCAAACTATCTTTAACCTATTCCTGTACTTGTTTTATCATCTCTATCAATTCTTCCCCTTCAGCAATAATTTTATAATCATTTGCAAGTTCCTTCAACTCCATAGGACCCCTAGGATGCATGCCATAGACTATTTGAAAAGGGTTTTTTACCTATGGATTTGTTCAAGGAGTCATTAAAGGAAAATTCAACTTGTGGTAACAAGAGATCCCAACTTTGAGTGTATTGTTTTGTCAAACACCTAAGGAGATTTCCAAGAGATTTGTTTATGACCTATGCCTGCCCATCCATTTGACGATGATAAGCATAACTATATTGAAAATTTGTTGCCAACTTCTTATGCAAAGTTCTGCAAAAATAACCTTGGAATTGGGCATCCCTATCTGACACAATAGACTCAGGCAACCCATGGATTATAAAAATTTCCTTGAAGAATAATTGTGCAATATGTGATGCATCATGAGTACTCTTGTAGGCTATAAATTGTTCCATTTTGCTAAAATGGTCTGCAACCACAAAAATGTTATCATACCCTTGTTTTGTCCTTGGAAGTCCCATAACAAAGCCTATTGAGAAAGCTTGCCATGACCTAGGTATAGGAAGAGGTTGATAAAGACCTTGGTTAGTAGATTTTCCCTTGGCTTGTTGGCATATGACACAAGTTTCCACAAATTTTCTTACATCATTTTGCATCTTTGTCCAATGGTAATACCTCCTAACTGCCTCTAATGTTTTATCTAGACCAAAATGGCCACTCATTCCCCCACAATGCTTTTCTTTATAATATTCACCCTCATTGAGCACCTAGGGATTCGTAACTAATGTCCCTTGAAAAGTAAGCCATCTTGGATGAGAAATTTAGAGAAATCAATATTATACTTTCCCACTAATGTAGTACAAACCTGATAAATATGGCCAAAATTACTATCGTCTTTATAAAGGTCCTTGATAGCACTTATCCCAATGCTTTGGAGTTGAATTTGCTGTACCAAATTGATGCTCCTACTCAATTCATCAGCCACCTCTTGGCTTGACCCTTTTTATGTTCACTTCTAAAGGAATATGCCTACAACTATTCCATCCATTTAAGGTGCTTGACATTCAACTTATCTTGTGAGTTTAGGTAGCTTAATGTATGGTTATCTATGAAAAATACAAATTCCTTAGGTAGGAAAGAATGTCCCCATTTTCTAAGAGCTTGAACCATGGGATAAAGTTCTATGTCATAGGTGAAGTATTTCTTCTTAGCATCATTTAGTTTTTTTATGAAAAATGCTACTGGCTTGCTATCTTGACTTAGGACTACCCTAATGGCTAGGTTGCCAACATTTATTTCCACTATGAAAACCTTGTTGAAATCAATGAGGTTTAGTATAGGATATTGTGTAATCCTAGACTTAAGGTATTCAAAGGCATCATTGGCTTGCTATGTCCACACAAACTTAAGCTTTCTCCCTCCTTTAATGGTATCCAAAATTGGAGCACACACATGGTTAAAATTCTTTACAAACTTCCTATAAAATGTGGCTAACCCATGGAAGCTTTTAACATTACTTTGTGTTCTAGGAGGAGGCCAATTAATTATTGCTTCAACCTTTGAAGGATCCATCTTCAAAGTGCCTTGAGAGATCAAAAATCCCAAGAAGGTAAGTTCTTTCTGTAAGAAATTGCACTTTTCAAGTTTGATAATTAGTTTATGTTCTTGTAATATTTTGAACACCATGCTCAAATGTTTAAAGTGCTCTTCCAAACTACAACTAAATATCAGTATATTATCAAGGTAGAAAACGAAGATCTTTCCATTGTGGTCTTGAAAAATTTCAATCGTTAACCTCATAAAGGTTGAGGGTGTATTTCTTAATCCAAATGGCATAACAAGCCATTCATACAAATCTTCTATTATTTTAAATGTTGTTTCCCATTCATCCCCTAGCTTTATCAAGTAGATCCTATATTCTTGGGATTGAAAAACCTATATTTAATGGTGATCTTATTGATTGCCCTACTGTTAGTACACAATCTCCATTTTCTCATTCTTCTTTGGAACCAAAATAGGACACACTACACAAGGACTCAAACTTTTTTGTATCCGACCTTTTCCTAGTAGCTCATTGACTTATTTAGCAATCTCAACATTTTCTATAGGTGTCATCTTATAAGGGGCTTTATTGGGGAAGGAAGCACCAAGGATAAAGTCTATGTGATAACTCACATCTCTAATTGATGGCAAGGAAGAAGGTAGATCAATTTCTACTATCTCATGGTACTCCTCAAGAAGTTTTTGTACCTCTTTGGGGATTGGCTTAACTTTATCAAACTTTGATTCTTCCCTTGGTTTATGGATCAGTACATACCCCTAATCTGATTCCTTAATGGTTTCAAATATCTCCTTCTCATTTACAAAAACAATTAAAGGCTCCTTTTCATGCTTTTGATTAGGCAAGCATTTCAAGGTATAAGTTTTTTCCATCCCTAATTATGGTATAGGTATTCTTCCTGCAACTATAAGTGGCATCCATGTCATATTGCCAAGGTCTACCAAGTGGCAGATGGCAAGCATCCATCTCCACCACATCACATAGAATAGTATCCCTAAAGTCACCCAAGGAGAATTTCACCATGGTTTGTTTAGTCACAAGGGTTTTGCTGACCTTTAGTAAGCCAAGAAAACATGACAAGGGAAAGGATGAGGAGTCTTTAACCAATTCTAACTTTTGCACTATTTCTTTAGAAACAAAATTTTTAGTGGAACCAGAATCTATGAGTAGATTACATACCTTCCCTTGGCATTTGACCCTTCGTTCTAAAAAAATTCTTTCTTCATGGAGGCTCTTGAGTATGTGGCACTTGCAAAAATGCTTGTACCATCATCAATTCTATCCCCTCTTTTGCTTCAAGGTCTCTTTCTTCATGAACCAATTGAGCTCTCCTTTCACCTTCATTCTTGTTTGCTTTCTCTGGGCATTTTTTTGGAGTAAATGGCCTGTTTGATTATAGTTGAAACAATTTGGAGGCCTATCAGAATTTCCCCTACCACTGCTAAAGGATCTTCTATCTCTTGCATGTCCCCTTGAACTTGATTCTCCTTGTTCTTTAGCCTCTTGATTAGAGGACTTGTCTGATTTGTCTAATTTTTCCTTATTCCAAAAGTTTGTTCTTGATCTATCATTCCTTCCTCTACCTCTTCCACCTTGTTCACTCCTCTTAAACCTTTCTTCTACCTTGGAAGCCAACATGAAACATTTTTGGATAGTGGTTATGGTGGTTAGGCTCAATTCATCTTGAATTGACAATTTCAGCCCTTGCAAATACCTTGCAAGCTTCAAGTTCTCTATTTCTACAATACCAAACTTCATCACAAGATTGTGGAATTCTTTAGTATATGCTGAGACATCCATATCTTTTTGTCTCAATCCCAACCTCCTTTTCTAGAGTTGTACTTCATAATTTGCAGGTACATAGGCCTCTTAGAGCACCGTTTTCTTCCATGTGGAGACCTAATTTTTGCCTCTCTTTACCCTATCATCTTGGATAAAGTTCCACCATACCAATGTAGACCATCTTTATGGAGTTGCACTTCTAATTTGTAGGTACATAGGCTTCTCAGAGCACCATTTTCTTCCATGTGGAGACCTAATTTTTGCCTCTCTTTACTGTATCATCTTGGATAAAGTTCCACCATACCAATGCAGACCATTTTCTTCCATGTGGAGACCTAATTTTTGCCTCTATTTACCCTATCATCTTGGATAAAGTTCCACCATACCAATGCAAACCATCTTAGCTTTGACTTGTCTATCTTAATTTTCTAATTTCTAGGGATAGTTTCACAATCAAAGAAACTTGTTAGGGCATTCACCCAATCCACTATAACATCAAGATCCATCTTCCCATTATAAGTGGGAAAATAAAACTTAACATCCAAAGATCTCCTTTCCATGGACTTCAGATTCTTTGCAAGAAGCCTCTGATCTGGAGGGAATTCTTCTTCTTCCTCCTCCAAAAGGGGTTCATCATCACTCCCTTGTTCAAGATCACTAGAGTTCCCATTGCTCCTTCCAAGATCTGCCTTAAGCCTGATTATCTCATCCCTCATTTGCATGATCTCAATATTCCTTAGAGCATCCCTACTTCTTTTCTTAGTCTCTTTTTGTTTTTTCTCCCTCAAATACTTCACATTCTCAGCATTTGTCATCCTTAATGACAATCCATCTCCCTCTTCTTCAAACATGGTGAAAAAAATTCAAGCCTCTAGATCTCAAGGCTCTGATACCATATGATGCAGAGGCTTGGGTTCACTAAGCAAAATGCTGATATCAATCCAATAGGACAGACCATAGACCCAAACTTCTAGACCACGGTACAAAGACAACACTAATGGATCATCACTAATCCATACAACTTCATACTTGGAAAACTTGATTCAACACCCATGAATGGTGGATTTTCACAAATAAGGTCTACCAAAATGTTAAAGGGTTCAACATAACACCAAAACCAAGGAATCATGGCTAAACAACAAACCAAACATCAATTTCATGACCCTGTCCTAATAATGTCCTTTAGGCTACTAGCCCTTCCAAAGACAATTTATTCAACAAGTACAAAATCTTCCAAAGAACCTCAAGAAATAATCAGCATTCCAAGTTCCCTTTATTGATTTTTTTATGTCCTCAAAAGGACAAGTGCTAAAGCCATTTATAAGCCTTCCAAAATAGTACTGTCATAGAGGCCTAATTGCCCCAATTAGTTCACCTTAACAAAGGAAGTACCAAAAATCCAATGAGAAAGACCAAACTAATGGATTAGATGGTTAGGTTAGAACAAGGGAAGATAGATTCCAAGGTTTCATCCATTCGTTCAAACCGTAAGGCATGCAAATTAGCAAATTCCATAATGTAGTAGAGTTGTCACATGGTAATGCCAACTCATTTGTGCAAATTTTGTACAGCCACCATCTGCTCCTTTCTAGAAACCACCAAAATATTATGATACACTTGACAACCTCCCATTCCACAAAAAATTAGATTTTTCCAATGGTGGAAATGGGAGAAATCAACATTTTTCTTCAAAACCCTAGGTGGTTAGTGTTTGAGAGCAACTTTCACAAAAACTCTTATATCTCCAACCTCCCAATTATTCAAGAGCTCAGAGTAGGCTCATTGGAAAGGTGATTCAATAGGCTTCAACAAAAACTAACTCTCTAGCCACCTTGATTTGTATAGTCTATACAAAGCATAGAAAAAAAATCTTTTTGCTGGAAAAATGACGGTTTCTTTATTTATTTCAATGAAAAAGTACAATGTCTTTCTTGCACCCACCTATAAGGGCTTATTAAGCCCTTCCTCCCATTGGTCCAACTAATTTTCCAAGGTTGGGACCATTGGAGGGAGCCATTACAAACAATAATCCTTATTATATATGCATAAATTTTGCATTATTGCTATAATATACAACTTATTTTTCTTTTATGACATTATGAAGACTTCTAAAGATTCTAACACCTCCTAAGACTTCTAACAAGACCCTAGGAAACTATTAGACCCCTGTGACCTCATGAATCAACCGGTTTATAGAAATACCAAAGTTGTTCAAGGGTTCACACAATAGGAACAAAATGCAAGAAATAACCAAAAATGCTAAAATCAAGTTTTAAAAGGCCTAAAAGACTTTGGAACTGGGTATGTGCAAGATCATGGTGAACCAAACTATGCTCTTAAGTGGCAATAAAAAATCAAAAAATCAGGGTTATGTCTACTTGACATTCAATTTTCTACTTGTTATTAGCTTTATATCAAAAAGTTTAGAGAAAAGAATCTCTAGAAAATTGAATCTAGTTTCTAAACTACTAGGACTTATCTCAAAAAATTAAAAATTGATTGGTCAAAATTTAGAATTTTAATGCAATATTTTAAAAAATTTAGAACAAAAATAAGCAGTAGACATATGTTTGAACACCTTAATCAAAATCAAATGATATTTTTTTTTTAATAATATTCTAGATATAAGTAGTAGACTCATGCTTGGATGTGACACATATTTTTAGGTATTTTTATTCTAAATAAATAATAAATGAATAATTTTTGACTTTAGTATTTTTGGAATAAAAAAATTCTCGTGTCTGACCACCTTAACCAATTCAAAACTTTGCAAAATCCAATTTTTCATTTTATTTCCTTTTAGTAGAAGAAACATTAAATGTGATCCATCTTTTGGATTTAAAAAATGTTGTACCATTTGAAAGTTATAGTTATTTTTCAAGTAATGTGTTCGTTAGCACTTTATATGTAACTCTATTAGAAAATAAGTAATAATTACTAACTAAACTCATAATTTGACAAACCTTACATTTATGGAAAGATAAGAACATTCTTAAGAAACGTTTTTCATTTCATCAAATTTTGGTGTAAAAAAATTCGTCAGCTACATGTTTGAAGCAAAAATCACATAAAAATAGGCCAAAAGCACATTTTTAGGATGTTTTTAAAGTTGACCAAATAGGTTTGGTATCAAAAGATATAGTAGAACTTATAAAGATTTTAATTGTTTTCATTTACTATCAGGGTGGGTGGGAAAAAAATTGGAATAGATTTTGAAATGGTTTGAGATATTTCAGAACTACAAAAATTTTTAGATCACCACTTTTTGGCAGACCATGATCCTGCACATACCCAACTATTTATTTTGATGGGAGAAGACCTTAGGACTATTTGGTTTGATGGGGTACTCCTATGCTAGCAAAAATCCTTGATGAGGCATATCTAGGAGCTTGTGCAACGTATGGATGTGATTCCAACTACAATAGGACCATGTTGCAAAGAACTACAATAACCACTCTCGCTTTCTAGAGATCTTACACTATTTTGATTTTGCAGTGCCATCTCTGGTGATGTTGAAAATTGTAGTGTTGGCCAGTACAAAGTTTCCAACTACCAAATCTCTCTCACCATCCATCATGGGATCAAACTGTCTATTCCATTAGCTCTAGGTGGCCTAGTAAACCCTAGCCCCAACCTTGGCCCATCCCACTAAGTGCTTTAACATTCTTAAGCATGCCAAATTGAAATGTCCCTAAGAGTCACTAAATACCACACAACAGTGATATTTGATAAGGCATATTTCAAAGATCATGTAAGGTATTGATGTAATTCTAAATACTATAGGACCATGCTATGGAGATCTAAAATAACCTCTCTCACTTTTTGGAGGTCTTACTCCATTTTGATTTTGCGATGCCATCTCGAGTGATGTTGAAACTTGTAGTATTGTCTAGTACAAAGTTGCCTACTACCAAATCTCCCTCACCATTTATCATGGAATTGAAATTTCTATTTCCTTAGCTCTAAGTGGAGAGGTAAACCCCATCCCTAGGATCCTTACATCCTATTGAGTGCTCAAACATTCCCAGGCACACTAAACTGAAACATCCCTAAGAGTCACTAAATCCCGTAGGGTAGTGATCTTTGATAGGGCATATCTTAGAGTTTGTGCAAGGTGTGGATATGATTCTATTTGATATAGGACCATGTTGTGGAGGTCTATAATAACCTCTCTTTCTTTTCAGAGATCTTATTCCATTTTGATTTTGTGATGCCATCTCAGGTGATGCTAAAACTTGTAGTGTTGGCCAGTACAAAATTGCAAACTGCCAAATCTCTCTCGCCTTTCATCATGGGATCAAACTATCTATTCCATAAGATCAAAGTGGTGATGTAAACCCTAGCCTCAAGCTCATCCTATCTTGTTAAGTACTCAAATGTTCTCGACCACACTAAACTGAAATGTCTCTAAGAGTCACTAAATGTCATAGGGCTGAGATCTTTCATGGGGCATATCTCAGAGACCATGTGAGGTATGGATGAAATTTTTGCTACTCTAAGACCATGTTGCAAAGACCTAGAACAAGCTCTCTAACTTTTTGGAGATCTTACTCCATTTTGATTTTGTGGTGCCATCTTGAGTGAAGCTAAAACTTGTACTATTGCCTAGTAGAAAGTTTCAAACTACAATATCTCCCTCATAATTCATTGTGGGATCAAATTGTCTATTTTGTTAGCTTTGAGTAGATAGGTAAACCCTTGCCCCAAGCTTATCCCATCCTATTGAGTGCTCCAATATTCTTAGGCATGTTGAACTGAAATGTCCCTAAGAGTCACTAAATGCCATAGGGTAATGATATTTTATGGGGCATATCTCAAAGCTCATGAGAGGTATGGATGTGATTCTAGGTGTTATAGGACCATTCTATAGAGACCTACAATAACCTCTCTCCCTTTTTGGGAATCTTACTCCATTTTGATTTTGTGATGCCATCTCAGGTGATGCTCAAACTTGTACCGTTGGCCAGTACAAAATTGCCAACTGCCAAATCTCCCTCACTGTTCATCATGGGATCAAACTATCTATTTTGTTAGCTTCAAATGCCCAAGTAAACCCTTTCCCCAAGATCATGCTGTCCTATTGAGTGCTTGAACATTTTTGGGCGTGCCAAACTATAACATCCCTAAGAGTCATTAAATGCCATATGGAAGTAATCTTTGATGGGTAATATCTCAAAGATCTTCTAAGGTATTGATGAAATTCTAGGTGTTATAGAACTATGATGCAGAGACCTACAATAACCTCTCTCATTTTTTGGAGATCTTACTTCATTTTAATTTTGTGATGCCACCTCAGGTGATCTTGAAACTTGTACTATTAGCTAGTACAAAGTTCCCAACAGCCAAATCTGCCTCACCATTCATCCTAGGATCAAACTATCTATTCCATTAGCTCCAAGTGGCTAGGTAAATTATAGTTCAAAGATCATCCCATCCTATTGAGTGCTTGAACATTCTTGGGCATGCCAAATCGAAACATCCCTAAGAGTCACTAAATGTCATAGGGAAGCAATCTTTGACAAGGCATATCTCATAGCTCGTGCAAGGTATGGATGTGATTCTAGGTTCCATAGGACCATGCTTCAAAGAGCTACAATAACCTCTCTCACTTTTTTGAGATATTACTCTATTTTGATTTTTTTGGACCATGTATTGTGATGCTGAAACTTGTAGTGTTGGCTAGTACAAAGTTTTCAAATACCAAATCTCCCTCACCATTCATCATGGGGTCAAACTATCTATTTCATTAGCTCTGGGTGGCTAGGTAAACCCTAGCCCCAAGTTTTTCCCACCCTATTAAGCACTCCAACATTCTAAGGCACACCAAACTAAAATATCCCTAAGAGTCACTATATGTTGTATGGTAGTGATATTTGATATGGCATATCTCGAAGATCATGCAAGGTCTGGATGTGACTCTAGTTTATATAGGACCATGTTGTAGAGAACTACAATAACCTCTCTCACTCTTTTTAGATCTTACTACTTTTTTATTATGTGAAGCCATTTTATGCTATGCTGAAACTTGTAGTGTTGGCTAGTACAAAGTTGCCAACTGTAAAATCTCCCTCACCTATCATTGTGGGATCAAACTATATATTCTATTAGCTTGAGGTGGTAGGTAAACCCTAGCCCTAAGGTCACCCTATCTCATTGAGTGCTTGAATGTTATCAGGCATGCTGAATCAAAATGTCCTTAAGAGTCAGTAAATGCCATAGGGCAGCGATCTTTGATGGGGCATGTCTTAGAGCTCATGCAAGGTATGGATGTGATTCTAGCTTCTATAGGACTATGTTGTAGAGACCTACAATAAAATCTCTAACTTTTTAAAGATCTTACTCCATTTTGATTTTGTGGCACCATCTCGGGTGATGTTGAAACTTGTAGAGTTGGCCAGTGCAAAGTTACCAACTGCCAAATTTCCCTCATCATTTGTCATAGGATTGAACTATCTATTCCTTTAGCTCTAAGTTTCTAATTAAACCCTAGCACCATGCTCATCCTATCTTTTTGAGTGCTCAAACATTCTCAGGCATGCCAAACTGAAACATCCCTAAGAGTCACTAAATGCCATAGGGTAGTGATCCTTGATGGGGCATATATCGGAGCTCCTACAAGGTATGTATGAATTTTAGATGCTATAGGACCATGTTGTGGAGACCTAAAATAACCTCTCTCTCTTTTTGGAGATCTTATTCCATTTTTATTTTATGGTGCCATCTCAGTTGATGCTAAAACTTGTTGTGTTGGCGATTACAAAATTGCCAACTGCCAAATCTCTCTCATCTTTCATTGTGGGATCAAACTATCTATTTTTTTACCTTTAGGTGGCTAGATAAACCCAAGCCCCAAGCTTTTCCTATCTCATTGAGTGCTCAAAAATTCTCAAGTATGATGAACTAAAACATCCCTAAGAGTCACTAAATGCCATAAGGAAATGATCTTTGATAGGGCATATCTCAGAGCTCATGTGAGGTATGGATGTGATTTTGACTACTATAGGACCATGTTGTAGAGACTTACAATAACATCTCTCACTTTTGGAGATATTATTTCTTTTTTTTTCGCAATGCCATCTCAAGTGATGCTGAAACTTGTAGTCTTGGCCAATACAAAATTTCCAACTACTAGATCTCTCTCACCTTTCATTATGGGATCTAATTGTCTATTCTATTAGCTCTAGGTGGCTAGCTAAACACTAACTCCAAGCTTGTCCCATCCCACTAAGTGTAGCGATCTTTGTTGGGGCATAACTTAGAGCTCGTGTGAGGTATGGCTGGGATTCTAGGTGCTATAGGACCATGTTGTAGAGACCTACAATAACCTCTCTCTCTTTTTACAGATCTTATTTCATTTTGATTTTGTGATTCCATATCGGGTGATGCTTAAATTGTAGTGTTGGCCAGTACAAAATTGCCAACTGCCAAATCCCTCTCACCTTTCATCATGAGATTGAACTATCTACTGCATTATCTTTGAGTAGTTGGGTAAACACTAGACCCAAGCTCTTTCCATCCTGTTGAGTGCTCAAACATTCTCAGGCACATTGAACTGAATCATCCCTAAGCATCACTAAATGCCATAAGGCAATGATCTTTGACTGTGGCAATTGGATATGTCAACTCATCCAATGATGGAGACTCATGATAGAAGGTAAAGGGGTGATCATACACATCATTTTGAACATTTAATTTTTTTATGGTAATAAGGTAATCCTTGTTTGTAAGGTCAAGGAACTTGAGGTCACCTATAAACCCAAGTTGTCTTAGTCCTAATGATTTTTCTTTTTCTTTGCTATTTTCATTAATAAGTTGACTCAATAAGTGTTTCGAGAGTCATTACACCTTATATAGTTGCATGTTAACACTAAATGGAGTTAGTGGAAGATGTTAAGGATCTTCTTGGTTGTCTTAATAGTCATTTCATGGGTTTGAAACATAATCGATTCCCTTTGTGAAGAGTTGTCCAAAAATTAGAAATTACATGTTGTTGCAAAGAAAATACAATCAAAGGATGTTGGAAGATTGCTTTCACTCATAGGATGTTGAAGAATCTCTTAGAATGATGGAATAGATGATGAACTAAAGTTTGTGAGATAGTCATTGGGTGTTCCTTGAAGTGTCTAAGATGTTAGTTTGAAGCAAGAAGTTGATTATGATCCATTTCTCACATTTTCTCATTTCTCCTTTATTGCTTCCCAAGTCTTGAATAGGGAAAGTGATCAAGTAGTTTTGTAATGTTGGGTAGAAGTTTGTTCAATTTTGTAAGCAAGTTGGAAAGAATATTTGAAGACACTTATGAAGGTGGGAAAGGTAGTTTTCCTTAAAAGTGTTCTTGTTGGAAATCCACTAGCTTTTGATGTGAGCACTCTGCATCATTTTGCATGCAATTTACATTAAAATAAAATACATGAAATGTACTTAAAATGTAAACAATAAAAACAAGACATATATTATGATAACCAATAATATCATAAATGAACAAGGATAAAATTTATTAACCAATAATGTCATAAGTCTAATAATGTCATGCATCAAATATATGTCATACATCAAATAAAAATGTCATATATACATCAACTATATAACTAATATGTCCACTGACATAAAATCCAACATATATATCCACTAATTCCTATATATGTGTGTCTATCAAATATATCTTCTCCTTCCCATTAGGGGAAGGAAACAAATCTCTAGAGGTCTTCAGTCATCATGTGGAGGTAGATGATGGGGATGATGGGGTCTTCTGCCCACGCTCTCTCATCCTCTTGTTTAGGCTCTTCTCTAACTTGACCTGATAAAAACAATGTAGAAATGAATCCATAATTATTATACATTCAAATCAAATATATGTACACACAAAATTAATTATTTTCTTACTGCCATCAAATAGTCACTCTACACATTCACCTCAAAGGCTCGTGGATGATTGGGTGTAGCAAGGCCCTACAAAAATTCAATCAATAGAATCACTTGTAAATAAAATTATAAATTTTGATACTAACTATTATAAACAACAACTAAAACCAATAAAATTCTTTCATACCTCGGTCAATTGCTCTAAACTAACCATCGTTGTAGCAACTCCACAATTGATGGACTTGTGAAGATGAGTAGGAGTCTCAAATGTCAATAGTTGCATGTCATATAATAAAATTTACATGTAACATGAAACATGAAACAAATATAACCAAATGAATTAAATTAACATGAAACAAATGTACCTCTACAAAGCTCATATCATGCCTAGGCTCAGAGTCCCTTGTAAATGTCGATGGTCCAGTAGAGAACTGATGCACATGCATATTTTTTTTTATCAATCCTTCATATGATTAATTAATAAATATATGTATTAATTTAAATGATTAAATCAATACATACCTCTTAGTTTGTCAATAGGACATAAAATGGACCTAGGGGATCTGTACTAGGGCTAGCAACACTCTTACCCTAAATTTTTAGCAATGTCAATGCATGCTAATTGATTAGTCATTCACTATACATATGAAATTTGATCAAATTAGTTTTTTATCATTATAATTTACCTATGTGTCAATACCAAATGTCTAACTCAAGAACTGATTAGTGACTAGCCCATCATCTATACTATCTCCAGCATGACTACCAAATGTGCATAAGGATCCACATGATGCACATGTATGATTGTGACACAGAAAAAGCTCCTCCTCAACTAATGGACTTGTGGAATGAATGATGGTCTATGTCAAAGCATTAATAGTCCCTAGAGTGTTGGTATCTACATGTTCCTTCACAAGTAAAGAAATAATCACATGCTGATCCTATGGCTTGACAATAGGTGCCCTAACAATATTAGGGTCACAAACTGCACCCAACCTCTTAAATTATGACCCCCCACCTCTACCTTGAGATTCTAATATAATAAAATAATTGGGGATCTCTCCAAGGAAAAATTCAAAATACAATTACTTTAAGAAATGCATTGGAACCGCATGATTATTATAGGGATGTGCATCAAAGACCATCCACCATCTATCCCAAAAGTTTTTTCTAATACCATCATGTATGCACCAATGGATGGGGAACCTTTTAGTTGTATGTCGAACAGTATTTTCTTCACCAAGCTTTTTAAACAATGTAAAAATTTTACCTTTTGGTATTTCTATTTTTTTTACATCTTGATATGATAATTTACTTGTATAATATCTTCTTTTTTCATCCCTCTTAACATGCAAAATATCCAACTAACCACTAACAAAAGCTACATCACTCATAATGGACTTGAGGGAGGATGTTAATTGTGCTCTCATTAGATTTGTTTGTCTACAAGCTTTCAACCTACCAATGAGTGCTTCTAATTTATTTTTTCCTCTTTCTATTTCATTCATAATGTTGTCTTGGGTGCTAAGGGAGGTCTTCCAAATGGTGCAGGTTAAAGAATTTCTTACTCTTGTTATGGAGGGTTTTGATTTTTATCTTGTGGAGGGTTTTCATTTTTATTTTGATGATCTAGCTAGGGATTTGGTGGTTGATTAATTACATTTCCAAATAAGAAACTAATTGCAATCTAAATAAATAAAAAAATTTAAAGAAAATTTGAAAAAACCTATAAGATAATGTAAAAATTTTTTTTTTAAAATGCAAAAAAAGAGTAGAAAGCATACTATGAAATCCCAATTTGAACTTCGGTGATGAGGAGGCATTTTGAGGAGGTGGGTAACAAAATTCTTCAACTTCTTCAATCTGTGTGTGCGTTGTTTAGGATAAATGAAAAAGCCAAATTAAATGATAAAATGGGTCGTAGGTTTACATCCCATTTATAAATTTTTTTAATTTTTCAAAGCATGTACATGCTATAGCATACATGTTCTTTGGCTTGCACTTGACAAGCCTAAGGCTTGTGGAGCCCAAGCCAAAACACATGTGTGCTATAGTGCATACACACTTTCTAAAATCAAAAATAAAACATTAGGTGTCATGTTTTTGGCACCACAACTTTGTACACATACCCTATTGAATCCATAGAAATCATTGTAATTATGTATGTTTAAATGACTTGATATTTAGGAATCATTGTAGTTTGTATGTTTGAATGATTTGAAATGTAGAAATAATTGAAGAAAGAAAAAATTCAAAAAATGGTAGAGAAGAAGACATATTGGGAAATTTAAAGGAATAAGATGAGAACATTACATAAATGAAGAAAATTATAATCCATTAATGAAGAATTAGTTTTGGAAGAGGAATATGAACTACCAAGGGAAAGAAATAAAGATTTAAAATAGGAACAATAGAAAGATTGAATGAGACTCTTATGTTGAACAAGACAATTGAATTATGAAGCTATGTCATCTTCCAATATTGGAGTCACATCATGATCTCATGTTGAAGAGACATCATGTTATGGCATAGGAATGATGGGTCAGTCAAATGAAAAAAAAAATTATAAATAATTTAATGAGTGCACATGACAAAGGTGGATGTAAGTCATGCACCAAAGATTGTACAGTATCACAAGACACTTACTTACATCAACAATAGTAAACACCCAACTGAAGAGAGAGTGACTCATTAGAAACACAAGAAAAACATTTAAAATAGTTAGAGGCCCTATAATAAGAGCCATTGAAAGGCATAAATGAGTGGAAGATCCACTTAAAAAATGAGTTATGGAAATTTAGAGTTAGCCAACCGTGAAATTATAAAGAAATTAGTGAATTTTTTAAATCATTGATAGAACATTTTTTGGAAAGTAATCATGCATATTTCCACTAATCAAAGAGATGTCGCAAGAGTGAGGATTCATAGTAAAAACAACAATCCACATGTGAAACATTTATTGAATTCAACCCAGACACAATTATTTACAAAATTTATCAGTATGTATCCCCAAATTAAAATTAGTTGGACATTTTGAAATGGGTAAATATTTTTATGTGAAGATAAATTAGGCATGCACAACTTTTGGTTGTAGGGTAGATACTTAATTTTATAACCATTTTGATGTTTTTAGGCATATATGTGTGTTTTTGCATTCTAAGTTTGTTCTTTGGGATTTTAAAATAAATGAGCCACCTATGTCTTCAATGAAATTCATTTCTACCATTTTATATGAAAGAGGTGATGGTCAATAATTTTAGAAGTTGTCATGCTTGAATGGTACATGCCTAATTTGTGGTAGTTTGTAACATTTATCAACTTGTCATCATATGGATAGTACACATACAATTGGAAATAAAATAGTATATTTTAGAAAATGTAAGAGTATCACATATGCTCCAAAAGATGGGAAAGTGGGTAAAAGATTTCATTCAGTGATTGAAAAGATTCGAATGTATGAGTTCAAGAAGATTTTTTGTCAAAAAATCATTTATGAGTATGCAAGGCATACAAATAGGGCATGATGGTTAGATTTTTAATTCAAGTTTTATAAGGACAGATTTTCACTTGATTTCATTATTTTCATTGTGGACTTTGTGGAGAACTACACACTACAACAACAAAATGAGGTACAAAAAAGTATTATACTTCTCAAAAGTTTCCACATTTGGTCATAGTGGAATTCATTCATTCTCTTAAAAGAATAAAGAAGGATAGGATGATATTGGTTGTGTACCATTTTTTACAATAGTAATGACCAATCAAATTCAAAAAAGTTTTTACATGGTTTCTTTCGAGTATTTTATGGAAATTTGGCTACTAAGGGAATATTATATCATCAATAGATAATTTCGTCAAACAATTGTGTGTCTCTATCCAAGAATGCACAAATGTTTTATTGGTTTAGTAGGATGTATACATTGGCTACTATTTATTATATTTGTAATTTCATAGAGTTTGTTCATGGATAGAGAGATCATGATGGAATAGGCACATGTATCAAATGATCCTTATCTCATGAAGAATTAAATTATAAAGATGGAGAAACATTATCAGATGCAAAAAGTATCATTCAATTATGTAAGACTGAAATGGTTCCATGTAAGTAAGGTGATTCTAGAATTTGTAGTTGTGTTTGGTTGATAGATAGCACTATCATTGCACCATATGAGGATTGTTGTACACTAATAGGATTGAGTGAGATACACTTTTAGAAAATCTGATCCAGGTTCATGGAGCATCAACACATAAAAAATGATTTTTTTTCCATCATGTATGGAGGAATATTTTGATGGATGTGAGTCAACTAAATGGGTTTACATATGAAGTTTATAAGTTTTTATTCTTGTCAATAACTAGTGTCCCCTACCAGTACCAAAAATGGTAGAGATAGAACCATAGACAGACTTTAACCACTTGTACAATCTTGTGTAACTAATATATATATATATATATATATATATATATATATATATATATATATATATATATATATATATATATATATATATTTATCAATGTAAATTAATGTGTAAACTTTTTACTTTTGCTATTAGAATAGATTACAAACTAAATACATCAAGTTCATATTGGACTATTCATCATAAACTACCAAAGCAAAAAACAATTAAGGACTATCAGATCATTTAATCTTAGATAATTACTAAGAATGAATTATAGCATAGTCAGTCCATATGTATCACATTACAACTAATAAAAATAGTATCAAAGATATTTAGGAAAAACTAGAACTGGAGAAAAAAATTTCCAACAACAAAAAAGCTAATCAAAATAGCCAAATCCCAAACTATAAAATACTATGGATTAACATTCAACCCAACCATCATTAGAAGCAAGAGATTGAAGAAAATCAGCATCAAAAAACTCATCATTCCATCCTACTAGAACACAATGACTATCATTAGCTAGCTAAAGCTGATCACCAATAGAATATTTTGCAGTAGATTGTTGGGTGCTAGGAGAAATGTGTAGATCCTCCATCATTTTAACAATTTGTTTAATGTCTTTTGGGTCCATCATATCCTTGAATTGATCAAGGTATTTGAAATCCTTCATTTCATCCTTGTGAATAAGTAACATGCCATCCCTCACCAGTGTCATGAATTAAGTCATTGAGATTTCCAAAGAAAGTGAAACATGTGACATAATGGAAAAATGTGTGAGTTTACAAGTAAACTCAGTAAGTCCTCTATCCTTTTGCTAAAAAAACTCTTCATTTCTCTCTTTCCAAAGGAACCACAAAATTTCACAAGTAAGAGCAAACCAAAAAGAGTGAAGCTTAGAGTCAAAAGCTTTAACATATCTAGTTAAGTTCTTACTCCCTAACTTTTTTACTTTTAGCTAACTATGTGGTAGACTAATGAGAATTTTATGTTTCTATCATTGTAAACCATTGCTTTGTTGTTAAATATTATACCTAAAGATAATGGAGAAGGGACGTATTGTTATTTTTGTTGTTGTGTCCAATAAAAAATGAAATTGGATCACTAAGTTATTGACATTGAAGGTTTATAATGTCCAATGGTTGTAACAATTACATGGCTTGGATGATATTCTATGAGTAACCCTAACTTGTGGTTATTCAAGGATTGTGAAAAATGGAGGATTATTCTTCATTATTGGAAGATTTTTGTTGCATAAAATGTCCACTTGATCAAACATAAAGGAAAACAATTTGATAAGACTCTTTATAATATTTGTGAGGTAGATGACAAGGCAATACTTGAGACGATAAAGAGTAGAGCAGACCATACTAGATTGTTGGATTATGAATAATTAAAGATTCACTTGGTATAATGTTTATATTTAATATTTTTTTGAGAAATAGTTGAGGTTCTCTCTCGTTATCTATTTCCTTCTATTGTTTTAAATAGAGATAACTTGTAAATAAAAATTCATATCATTAATATAAATATATTAATATTATTAGCTAACTTAATGATTTATTGAATTATCATAAAATTGATTTAAAGATTAATTTTATTTTGTAATGCCCCACCAAGAGATCCAAAGAATTAACCTAAAATATCACTAAGTTTTCCAAACAATTTTTTTTTTAAACATGAAAGTAAAACCATTCATAACATTCGCGGAAGCAATAGTAACATCCAACTGAAAGTAAACATAACATACATACATAATAGGCTACATTCTTTAAAGATCCCTTAACGTTGAATTACATCTAAATAAACTAATACTAATGATTCCATCTAACACTACCTCCACATAAAATAATATTGAAAAGTCCAACATTCTCAAATTACATTTTCGATTGCTCAATCATCCACTGTACATGTCACAGGATATGAAAGGCTTAAAAGAATATACATAGGTGAAAATAAACTACATCATCATACTAACTCTAATCCATGACGCAATAACATAAATGAAACCACAAATCATAAATGATACATAATCATAGAAGATATGAAAATCATAAATGATAACCATTTATCACAACATAATTAACTAAGTGCACAGTTCCTCCCAAACGTAAATAGCATCATTAGACCATCATGGATCCTAGCCATCCCTCTGTGCATAACATCCCAAAGCACTAATGAGATCATTGGTATTAACATAGTAGGAATGTCACTCCTAAAACATCCTACATCATATGCAAAAAGATATCTAACACACAAAATAAAGCATAAGATAACATCATCTAACACATGCAAATCATCAATATAAGAAACATACGAGTAAATACATCCATCATAAGGTATATCATCCATCATAATGATCCAAGAACATAATGAAGATAAATAACAACCAAGGATGCTCCAGCCACAGTGTCTGCGGACGAATCTCAAATGATAGGAGTGGAAATACACTACCACCCGACCACATGGAACCTAAGTGGTCCACTCCCACCATGCTAAGGAGATAATCTCAAGTCCCAAACAAGCTATCAAAATCACATAGCATAGATACTCTCTAAGTCGAGGAATCCTAAAAGTATACTAACTCAAAGATTCCAATCACAAACTAACATCTAATCCTAGAGGCACACAATGACATGTAGGAACCTACTATGCAAGTGGGAAAGTGTCATCGCATATATCATGTAGAAGTTACCTTGGTAGTTAGGTAAACTCCATGGGTCCCTACTAATCTTCATGCGGCCACTAGTATCCTCTCATACTGACAAGGCATACTATGGAATGCAAGGTCACAACCATGCCTTCTCTCTAATCCCATCCTAGTCTATACAAGCACTCAAGGCATGGACGACAACCAAAACAATTATCTTTTTAGGTTCATTTAATCCCCATTTAGTGCAAATATTATCACTTATTAACAAAACTTACAATGAGTTACCCTGGCAGACACTTAGGACCTCGACCCCCGTTGCAAGCCACTTTCCGACACTACAAGTAGATAAGCTACCCTAAGCTCATGGAATCATAAATCACTCGAGTCCTATACAAACGACTGGAAAGAAATACCAATTTAGTTATTTTAATTAATTAATTTCCTAATCAATTAAATAAAATAAATGTTAAAATATCATATTAATTTTTCATTTAATTAAACTATTAATTAAATCTTTTAATTAGGCTTAATTAATAGAAAATACATCAAAGACTCATAAGAATAAAATACAAAAAGCCTATCATAGCCAAAATACATACAAAATCAAACCAAGGGTTAATATCATGAATTACGTCATCTGACGTATTCAAAGGGTACTCAACTTAGATACTTTCCCTAATTTCCAATTAAGACAAATGGCTTAAAGGTTTGGGATTTGGACTTGAGAATTTATCTCCCCTCTCTTACCATTGAGATAATGTGATAGGGTACGCTCATCCTGGCATTCAAGGAAGTCGATACCTAGTACCTATAACCTACATAAAAACCATGCATGTACAAGAACAATATATACTAAACTAAACAGATAATGGCAAGAAGTGGTGCATCGTGTAGATCCTGACTAGTAGGTGACTGCGACTCCCTTCCTTAACCATATCAGACACGCCATATATAAGAACAAACACACACACCATACACATGCAAGTATGGGGTAAGTATCATATTATAAACTATTTAACTAATCATCATCAATAACTGAAATCATAATATATACATGAAATGTAAAGTTAAGTGTTCTTATTACATATCAACTGAATCCATAGCACAATATCTGACAGTCTCAAAAAAATGTTGCTAACCATCATCATCATCATTAAACTATCCTAAAAGAGTTTGACAATGATAGCAAAAAAGGTGACCTAGGGGCAGGCATTACATCCACCCCCCCTAGAATTAGGCTTACTCTTGGAAGCTTGCAAGAATGACAAAACTAAGATACTCACTATGCGGGTCCCATTGGACCCTTTCACCCTATAGGGAAATATGATTCCACTGGTGACACTATAACACACTTAGAACAATATGATTCTAGTTTAATGATAAATCGAAAACCTTATCGATCCAACATTCATTCTTTAACAACTACTAAAATAGATCCCCTAATACATTCTAAACAAGAGCAACATAATGCTTGCAAAGATAAACAAAGGTATACTACCTTGAAACTTAGATAAAAGATACATGTTCTGCAACTAGAATGAGTTTCAATTTTTAGTTTTGCCCTCCTTTAGGTTTAAGTAGAATTTTTAGTTTTGAAAGCTAAGTGTTGAAGTATGAAAAATATGCAAGTTACAGTTTAAGTTCTGTTTCAATTCAACTAGTTTCAAGTTTTTAGTTTGAAAGAGATACACATGATAGTTCAAAGTTTTTGTTTTGTTCAACTAGTTAAAACTAATGGCATTCCAATATACCCAGAGCTTCCAATGTTGAAACTCGAGCTCTGATACCAAAATGCCCCGCCAAGAGATCCAAAGAATTAACCTAAAATATCACTAAGTTTACCAAACAATTTTTTTTTAAACATGAAAGTAAAACCATTCATAACATTCACAAAAGCAACAATAACATCCAACCGAAAGTAAACATAATATACATACATAACAGGCTACATTCTTTAAAGATCCCTTAATGTTGAATTACATCTAAATCAACTAATACTAATGATTCCATATAACACTACATCCACATAAAATAATACTGAAAAGTCCAACATTCTTAAATTACATTTTCGATTGCTCAATCAACCACTGTACATGTCACGGGGTATGAAAGGCTTAAAAGAATATGCATAGGTGAAAATAAACTACATCATCATACTAACTCTAATCCATGATACAATAACATAAATGAAACTATAAATCATACATGATACATCATCATAGAAGATATAAACATCATACAAGATAACCATTTATCACAACATAATTAACTAAGTGCACGGTTTCTCCCAATCATAAATAGAATCATTATACCATCATGGATCCTAGTCATCCCTTTGTGCGTAACATCCCAAAGCACCAAACAGATCATCGGTATTAATATAGTAGGAATGTCACTCCTAAAACATCCTACATCATATGCAGAAAGATATCTAACACACAAAATAAAGCATAAGATAACATCATCTAACACATGCAAATCATCAATATAAGAAACATACCAATAAATACATCCATCATAAGGTATATCATCCATCATAATGATCCAAGAATATAATGAAGATAAATACTAACCAAGGATGCTCCAGCCACGGTGTCTACAGACGGATCTCAAATGATAGGAGTGGAAATACACTACCACCCGACCGCGTGGAACCTAAGTGGTCCACTCCCACTATGCTGAGGAGATAATCTCAAGTCTCAAACAAGCTATCAAAATCACATAACATAGATACTCTCTAAGTCTAGGAATCCTAAAAGCATACTAACTCAAAGATTCCAATCACAAACTAACATCTAATCCTCGAGGCACACAATGACATGTAGGAACCTCCTATGCAAGTGGAAAAGTGTCATCACATATATCATGTAGAAGTTACCCTGGCAGTTAGCTAAACTCCATGGGCTCCTACTGATCCTCATGCAGCCACTAGTATCCTCTCATACTGATAAGGCATACTATGGAATGCAAGGTCACAACCATGTGTTCTCTCTACTCCCATCCTAGTCTGTACAAGCACTCGAGGCATGGGAAAGAACCAAAACAATTATCTTTTTAGGTTCATTTAATCCCCATTTAGTGTAAATGTTATCACTTATTAACAAAACTTACAATGAGTTACTCTGGCAGCCACTTAGGGCCCCGGCCCCCATTGCAAGCCACTTCACGACACTACAAGTAGATAACCTACCCTAAGCTCATGGAATCATAAATCACTCCAATCTTATACAAGCAACTAGAAAGAAATACCAAAAGATAGTCCACAAAAGAATCATCAAATATCCACAATAATAGCATCAAATCTCCATGAGCATCTAAAAAGCATCCATAGAGAATTATGACCACAACAGTTCTCTATTGGCAACTGAAGGCATCACTGATAATCAAAAATATCCATTGGTTCTCAATAACCAAAATATATCTCAAAATCATACTGATCGAAGACTCCAAAATGGTTGAGTCAAAACATGTCACAACATGACATCATCAAGAAATAAATCAACATTTTCATCCCATCATGGTGACTGGAAAGTAATCCAAGGATAACTGATCGATGACTCAAAAATATGGTTAAGTCAAGTGTCTCAGATATAAATAACTCAGCTTCACTCAAGAAGACTGATGAGCAATAACAATCAATAAATACAAACATCTCATAGAGCATTCCATCACATAACCATGGTTGGGTTTAGAAAGATTGAGACCAAATAAGATCAACATGCCATCACATTTGCATAACTCCCAAGCCTCTAGTAGATGTCCTATAATTGGTCAACACTAATCAACACAAAACACAAAATAGATAGCATAGGGAAAACACAATGCAGACACATGTTTTGGTTTGCTAAAATCACATAGTTGAATTGAGTGTCGAGGTTTCAGTGTCTATTTGCAAGTATACTTCAAGCGTATAGGATTTATCATTTGACCTACAAGTCAACATGTTTCTTCCCCGATAGCATTATCCTTCCATTATTTAAAATTATATTCTAAGAATAACTTAAGGGTAAATACTTTACTCGTAAAACTGATCATCACTGACCTTTAATTAAAGTTGTTCTCTTTATTTAACTAAGATCCATATTCTAATTGATTAAATCTTCATTAATGTTAATTCAACTTTTCAATATAAATCAAGGATCATTATTCATTTAAAATATAAGAAAGTCAGTTATCGATCTTTGAATAAGAAGATTATAACTTTATTAAAATGATCAATTAAATCAATCAATTAACATAGGCACACAATCCATGACTTTTATCATTCTAATAATACTTAATTAAAACCTAATTTAAATATTACTAAAACTTAAGTCTCTTGATTAAATCATCACTAACAACCATTAAAATATCTAAAGTCTTTATTCAAGTCATTAGAATAAGACTTATCAACTTAAATGTAAATACTTTACATCTTCGCTAGAGGAATCGATATTAGCATATCAATTAAACTTTATTACATAACTTAATTATTAATTAAATCTAATTAACTCTAATTAATTTAATTAATAGTTACATATCCATGGCAATGTTCCAATTAATATCAGTTGACTAATAACTAACTATAATTTTGTAAGTTAAAAGTCAACTATAATTCAATTCTCTAATATTCATATTAATATTTCAATAACGGCTTGTTATTATTTAATAGCAAGCTATATTGGAAATCTTATTAATAATCTATAATGACCACATCCGTCACTCTTTCAATGAATACTAACATTTCCTTGACAAATTTGTATTAATGATAATCATTTAAACCATTATACTATTATTTATTAATGATTTGCTAGACCCAACAAACATTAATAAATAATAAACTCATCAAAACTATAAATAATCAATCTAGAGAAACTTTACATAAACTTCATTAGTTAATATCTAACTAACTCTTAACACCATTAAGGTATATCCATAATTTATTTAATAATACATAACATATTAATCAATAACATAATAATAATTCAAATTGTAGCTATGTTATAACAATGTTATAATGTAACAATGAGTCTTTGTCAATTAAATCTTAATCTCATATCATATAAAGTCTCTTAAATTACATCATTATAATAATCATCATTAAAAATCTTTACATAATATAAATTACCATCTCTTAATTATTTAATATATATTAAATAATATTTAATATACATTAAATAATTAATATTAAAAGTCAACCATTAGACTCAATTTTTCTAATCCCTCAATATTCAAATTGCTAATTCAATATCTCTTCTCTTTTAATAATAATTCGCAAATTATTTTTAATACTTTTAAATCATTTATCTTTTCCAATGAATCCATTTACAATTTCAAGAACCCCAAAAATAATTGATGACTTTAATATTTAAAACTCATTCTATTATCACTTAATAGAAATTTTCTTGACTTGATTAATTACTTAAATAAAATTTTATTAATATTATATATATATATATATATATATATATATATATATATATATAAGGAGATCTAAAAATGTATAAACATGTATGCTTCCATAAAGAACATATACACAATTTTTAAAAGGCTTCGAAACTTTAATAATTTTCCTATAAAATATTTGTTCTCTAAATTTATCCAATAATTCCTCTAATGGATTTGGCTATAAATTTTGAAACCATTTTCAAATCTATTTCTCAAATTGATTCTAATTCGAACCCAAACCTGATTTGGATCTAATTTCTTCTTAATTAGAATTAGGGTTTTCTAATGTTTTCTTTGCAACCAAATAACATACATATCTAGATTCCAATTTCAAATTGTAGATTCAATCACAGAGAATATTCAAACACATATAACAATCACGAAGAAGACAGGAAGAGAAAGAGTGCAAATAGAATATGCGAAAATCATGAGTGCACCTGGACACTGATGCTAATTTGCCATGCCTCAGAAGTCCATAGAAAAATCCCTTCCTTCTCCTACAATTCGCAATTCCTCCAAGATCGAGCCAACTGAAACCTCCAAGTGACTAGAAATGCTTGTAGAAGCATATGAGCTTCTCAAATGCATGTAAGCTTTGAAGCTTGTCCAAACACACTAGGAGAGCCTCTTTTAAAGGCCTCTAAGATGCATCTAGAATGTGTCTAGAAAGAACTAGAAGATAAGCTTGAGTCTTCTCCAATCTTCTAGATGAGTCATAAGGTTGTAGACACCATGTGCTGAAATAATATGCTAACTCCTAAGTGTAGACAACATATGCATACTTAGAGTGCAAACTTCTATATTGTATACATGACAACTCCCAAGAATTTGCAAACTCTTATTTGAGCAAATATTAAAATAAAGCACAATAATTAATTTAATATTCACTTTACTCTTTCCAATTTAGTTTATTAATTTTTAAATCTCATGCACTAACTTTAATATCTCCACTTGTTTTATCTTAATATATTTATATTTTAATCACATGAAATCTAGAATCTTTTAATAATTTTAATATCTTTTCCACTTATAAATTTATTTTTGAGACTTAATTGCTAAAATATTTATTAATTTAAATAAATATTATCACATTCCAACTTTAAAATTATAACTTTTATCTTCAAACTTAATTATTTTATCTAATTAATTTCCCAATTAATTAAATAAAATAAATATTAAAATATCATATTAATTTTCCATTTAATTAAACCATTAATTAAATCTTTTAATTAGGCTTAATTAATAGAAAATACATCAAAGACTCATAAGAATAAAATACGAAAAACCCATCATAGCCAAAATACATACAAAATCAAACCAAGGGTTAATATCACGAATTACGTCATCTGACATATTCGAAGGGTACTCAACTCAGATACTTGTCCTAATTTCCAATTAGGACAAATGGCTTAAAGGGTTGGGATTTGGACTTGAGAATTTATCTCCCCTCTCTTACCATTGAGATAATGCGATACGCTCATCCTGGCAATTCAAGGAAGTCGATACCCGGTACCTACAACCTGCATAAAATCCATGCATGTACAAGCACAATATATACTAAACTAAATAGACAATGGCAGGAAGTGGTGGATCATGTAGATCCCAACCAGTAGGTGATTATGACTCCCTTCCTTAACCACATCAGACATGCCATACATAAGAACAAACATGCACACCGTACACATGCAAGTATGGGGTAAGTATCATATAATAAACCATCTAACTAATCATCATCAATAACTAAAATCATAAGATATACATGAAATGTAAATTCTAAGTGTTCTTATCACATATCAACTGAATCCATAGCACAATATCTGACAGTCTCAAAACAATGTTGCTAACCGTCATCATCACCATTAAACTATCCTAAAAGAGTTCAACAATGATAGCAAAAATGTGTCCTAGGGGCAAGCACTACATATTTGAACCTAAACTATCATTTGATACAAAATCTCCTATTTGCACAATAAACCCTTGTCAAATTAGGACTCTTTCAATCTCTTACATCCAAAACATCCTAGACTCAAACCAAGTTGTAACACCTTGAACATGTGTCAACAACTTCATATGTTAAATAGTGATGTTTTTAAGGTGAATCATCCACTACGATATTGTTAACTTCATTCCTAAGCTCTTTCCAAAACCCAATTGACAATAATCACCAATAACTTTATACTTTACTCTGCATTTATGTTAGTGTCATATATTTACACAAAAATGGAAAATCATTCTATGAGAATTAGATAAAACATTCAAGAAATTATCAATACATTCATGAGAAAAACTTAATAGTTACAAAAGTTTGCATTGTTGCACAATGGAAATTTGTTAAATGGTGCATCTTTTAATATGTTTGTCACACGACCATTCTATCAACTCTATTAGCTCCAATTTACCTATTATACATTACAAGATATCTCATTTTTCTCACCAAGCATCAAGAATGCTTCTATCCATGTTGGACTTGGATGTTCCTATGGTGCCCTAAGTCAATTAGGACAACAATTTTTGGAGGCAAGTATCTTGGTCCTCATGGTGGGTCTCAAAGATCTACATAGTGTACTAGTAAGGTATTCTCAAGGTATAAGTGTGTGTAGCTCATTCTTTTGATACTCCACATAGTTTGAGTCTAATGAGAACATTTTAATTGAGAGAACAATTTGCATTGTTGCATCATGGAAATTGTTAAATGGTTCATCTTTAAATTTATTTGTCATGTAACCATTCTATCAACTCTTTTAGCTCATTTTTTCCTACGTAAACACTAGTTAATATTTTTTTTTACTCATCAAGCATCGAGAACGCTTCCAAGCATGTTAGACGTAGGTGTTGTCAAGGACCTTTAAGTTTATTAGGATAGTGATTTTTTGAGAGTGATATCTCAGACCTCTTGATGGGAATTGAATATTCATAAAGTGCATAAGGATGGTATTCTCAAGTTCTATGTGTTTATAGCTCCATTTTTGTATACTCCACATTGTTTTCATTTTAAAAAGAATATTTCACTTGATAGAAAAGCCTTGCATTGTTGTGTGGTACAAAATTATTAAATGATGCATCTTACAACCTATTAATTGTTTGACCATTCTATCACCTTTATTAGCTCTAATTTTCTAGGTAAATTATAGGACCCCTAAGAATTGAGAGTTCTTTCATGCATGCCAAACATAGGTATTCATAAGGTGCAGTAAGTTGTTTTGGACAATAATTTTTGAAGAGAAATATCTTGGACCCTGTGATGTATATTAAAGTTTCATAGGGTTCACAAAGAAGGTCTTCCTAAGGTATAAGTTTATGTATCTCCAATATTGATATACTCAACATGGTTTTTTTTTTATGAGGACATTTAACTTGAGACAAAAACTTGCATTATTACATAGTATAAATTTTCTAAATGGTGCATCTTTCAATCTATTCATTGTGGTACCATTATATACCTCTATTGTCTCTATTTGGTTGAGTAAATGCTAGGATACATATCATTTCCTTCCCATAGAAATCAAACATTTTATGTGGATGCCAGACATAGGTGTTTCTATGGCTCCTTAAGTCAAATAGGAGAGAAGTTTTTATAAGGTGACATCTCAAACCTCATTATGGGTATAAAACTTACATATAATGCACAAGGAAGATATTCCCAAGGTATCAGTACATGTAGGCCTACCTTTTAATATTATACACAATTTGGTTTTGGTGAGTACATTATACTTGGAATAAAAGCTTTAATTATTGCATGGTGAAAACTTGTTAAATGTTGCATCTTTTAATCCATTACTCCTGGGATCATTCTACCATCTTTGTTGGGTTTGGTTTGCTAGATAAATACTAGGGGAAATTTCATTTCACTCTTTGAGCATCATTAATTCTTTCATGCAACTTGGACCTACATGCTCCCAAGGTGTATTATATCTCTTTGAAAATGGAAAATTTTCTAAAACGTGTTCATATGTGGTGCATGGGCACTCAAATAAGGACATGGTAAAATGAATACATAATTAATGCCTAGAACCTTAGTAAAAGTGAATTAGAGGATTTTAAGGTGAATCATGGCCATGTGCAATCATCAAACCAATAAAGTGTATATGAATCCTAGGATCAAATCTATATAAAATGGGTTGATATTTTCAACATCAAATCAAAGTAAGTTGAAAGGGTATTAAATGAGCTATATTAGCCATAAACTACATTTGGAAGAAATTTGGATAAGTTTCCAATCCATTAAAATAGAGAAAAATGAATTAGAAATTCAAATATTTAAATTCCAATGGATAGCTTAGTGTTGGAGGGAAACTAAATTTAAGGACTTAAATGCCTTTATAACTGATTGAAATTGGTTGGAGTAAATTAAATTAGTTATGAGGCATCTTATATGTACTAGTCAAGGCATAGGGAAGTAGTAGGACAACAAGGAAGCTTGGAATGTATGGTCTATGAAAGAGAAAACCAATACAAAATCATATTTTTTGCCAAATATTATGAGTGTATGATCTGGTGATTATTTTTAGGAAAGGTCTCAAAGAGTTGGATGCCTTAGGAGTAAGGTTCAATCATCTTTTGTTGATTGCACATGATTTAAGGTTTTAGATTTATAATGTTTTCTTTTCTACTATTGATAGATCCTCTTAGAATGGGCCCTTAACATGTTCTTCTATGACCCACTTAGATAGATTTTTTAGTGCAGAAAGAAGTTAAGGCTATATGTAACAAGAATTGTTGATGAAATTATAAGGAATTTGGCACTATGACTATAATAGTTAGAGTTCTACCTTAGTAAAGCATTGATTTTATGTTGGAATATGCTTTTCCATGTTGAATATGAGGTGAAATGATATATCGTGTGTGCACCAGGTGAATTTTGGATAGGAAAGCAGAAAGCCCTAGCTATAGAGGGTTATTGATGAGGGTTTGATCATTAGTGAGATTCCAAATGGTCACTGACCAAATAGTCTTCATAATCCTTAGTTTGGTAACCTCTGGAGATACTATCTAAAGTTTTTTAGTGCTTAGAATAATTTCAAGGGTAGTTTCTTTTCAAAAGTAAGCTAATTTGAGCCCAAAAGCAATGTTACAATCATAGTTGGCCTTTTTCCTCTAAAGTAACCATATCTATAATTCATATGTGTTGTGAAGAATCCAAATGGGTCTATGAATCCATCTTTATATTGTTGGGTATTCTAAGAAATGATATTAAAATGGGCCATAACTAGGTGTTGGAGGCTTAAATAAGGGCTAATAGGGCATAACAAAGTAGTAAGGATAAATTTAATGGAAGGGAGTTTTTGGTGTATAGAACCTATAAAAACAAGTTAATATGAGTTAGATTAGACCATAGGAAAGATCTTTCCTGGTCTTTGGTCTTGGGTATTCATGTGAGACTATTTAGTTAAGAAGAAATCTTATTAAATAAGGTTGCACTTGTATGGATTTTGAAAGTTGTGGAGTCTTTTGATCAAGTGGTTTGAAGATCTCTATGCTCTATATCAATATGGTGACTCTAAATTCAGATACATGTAAATCAATTGAAGCCCACAAATGGGTGGCTAGATCACTATTTCATTAAATTCTTACAACAATGCCAAATGTTTTCTTAAAGTGAACAATAAAATGAATTCCATACATAGGGAAAATATACACTAATAGTGAAATCATTTTAATATGTAAGCATATTTTGGAGAGATATTGTATTTAAATGAACTCATATGACACTTTATGCAATCAAATACTCAAATGGTCATAATGTCAAATACTCATCCAAACACCCAATGAAGAAAAAATCTTAATGAAAATTTATAATTTTTAAGTTAAATGCTTTAAATAATGCCAAAAGTATTCATACAGTGAATGATAAAATAAATTACATACATACGAAAATCATAGAGAAATAGTTAAAATTATTTTAACATGCAAACATATTTTGGAGACAAATTGTAGTCAAATGATATGCATGAAATATTGAAACATAAATAAGATAAACAAGATATAAATTTTGATATCCAAAATTATCATACATAAATTTTATTTCTAATAATTAATTAAATATATGTCAAATATGTCATACATCAAGTATAATATACAAAAAAGGGATCAAATATACATCAAGTTATGTATGCCCAATATATGTATAAAATGACATACATCAAATGCAATATACAAAACCATGTTGAATAATATTATATAGTAATATTATGTGAATCCTTATGTATACTCCTTCCCTCTAAGGGAAGAAAATAATTCCCTTGTCTTCGATCATCACATAGAGGGAAATTGTTTAGATGAGAGGGTATGCCTAATACAATCACTAGTTTGTTAGTCTAGACTCATCTATCACTTGATCTATTACAATAAAATGTATATGTGAATCAATAAATATTATACATTGAAATCAAAATGTACATACACATAAAATAAATTATTTTCTTACCTCTAACAAATAGTCCCTCTCTACATCCACATCAAGGACACATGGATGATCAAAAGACATAGGACCCTACACCAATGATCAAGATAATCACTCGATCATAATTATGAATATAATTGATAATTTTAAAATGAAATATTTTAAATAAAAAATAAAATTATGTAAACTATTTCATACCACAGTCAATGGCTTAGAACTAGCCATTACAATAGCATGTCTATGATCAATAGACTGACGAGATGTAGAGGAGTATTTGATTGCAATAGATGAAAATGATACAACATGAGAAATATTTGTAGTTATGAAGAATACATATATTTTTATAGTACATCAGATCAATTTAAAAATTTGGGTACCTCTATGAATGTAGTATCACATCCTTCATTGAGTGGTTTCAATGCCAAAGTTGAAATATTTACTTATTGAACATGTTTGTAATTGTCATGCCCAAAATTCGGGGCAAAAACACACCAACAATTTTTTTAAGTTTTAGAAAAAACATTACTAAATTAAATCTTAAATAAAAATAATGTGTTTTAATTAAATTAAATTGATCTAAAATAATATATTATTTTTATTTACTTGTGAAAATATCATACGAAAAAATAACAATTATACTAAACCTACTAGCAAATATGAATTACAAGTAGAGTTCATTTTAAAATATAATTAGCTTAACCATGATAATATTAATTAAGAAAAATACTGATTATCAACATAATTATATTACTTTAGTAATTATTTAATTCCAATTCTTAAAAATCAAAATATTAAATTTAAACAAAATAACTATCTATACTAGTAAAATAAACCTTACTAGTCTACTAACATCATTTAATTAAAATAACTACTAACTAATTTAATAAACCACAAAAAATAATTTAAAACTTACCCATCTTAACATCGAATATATTCACAACTAACCTAAAACATACCACTTTAACTTTTAATCATAAATCCTAACTATAATTTTTGTTCACATGATCTAAAAGAAATTAAATAAAGTGATTTAAACTTTTAATTTAAAACTTAAAGAAAATATTATAAACAACATAAGAGAACTACTAACAATTACCACTACCAAACTCAACTAATTAAAATCTTACACTTTCTAACCAGTAACATTTAATATTATCTAATGAAAATCATATTCCACCCCATAATAATTAAATGAATACATCTAACTATAATTAGTGAAAAGTTTGAATAAGACATTTGGACCTTGAAAAACTAATTTGGCCGAAACCCCCAGGCTTATAAAATTGTCATCAACCACTTTTTGGCTAATTTTTATGATATTTTTAGTAATTTGATACATGGGGGTTACTGCCAGAACCCTTTCGGCCGGAAGCATTTTGGTCGTAACCCTACATGCCACGTCAATAGGGAACTTGTCATGTATGTGCGACTGAAACGTGTTCGGCCATAGTCGTTATGGCTAGAACTATTTCGGTCGTAACCCCTCCAAATATCACAAATGGTGACACAAGTTTGTGCTTTCACCCATCAATTAAAAATTTTGGGTACCTCTATGAATGTAGTATCAAATCCTTCATTGAGTGGTTTCAATGCCAAAGTTGAAATATTTACTTATTGTACATGTTTGTAATTGTCATGCCCAAAATTCGAGGCAAAAACACACCAACAATTTTTTTTTTATTTAAAAAAAAAAATTACTAAATTAAATCTTACATAAAAATAATATGTTTTAATTAAATTGAATTAATCTAAAACAATATATTATTTTTATTTACTTGTGAAAATTCCATACGAAAAAACAACAATTATACTAAACCTACTAGTAAATATGAATTACAAGTAGAGTTAATTTAAAAATATAATTAGCTTAACCATGGTAATATTAATTAAGAAAAATGCTAATTATCAACATAATTAAATTACTTTAGTAATTATTTAATTCCAATCCTTACAAATAAAAATATTAAATTTAAACAAAATAACTAACTATACTAGTAAAATAAACCTTACTAGTCTACTAAGATCATTTAGTTAAAATAACTACTAACTAATTTAATACAACAACAAATAAAATATTAAAACTTACCCATCTAATTAAAATTACTACTAACAATTACCACTACAAAATTCAACTAATTAAAATCTTACACTTTCTAACCACTAACATTTAATATTATCTAATGAAAATTATATTCCACCCCATAATAATTAAATGAATACAACTAACTAATTACTTCTAAAAATTAATAATAAAACTAATGTTTAACAAAATCTAATTAAAATTTAATAAAAATCTAAATTCAATATTAACTAAATTTAACACTAATCTTAATATCTTATTAATAATTAAATAAATTATATTCCTAAAATACTAATTACAAAATTTATCTTAATAAAATAACATATCAGTTTAATCTTTAAAAAGAAAATATTTAAAACAACATAAAAGAACTACTAACAATTACCACTACCAAACTAAACTAATTACAATCTTACACTTTCTAACCACTAACATTTAATATTATCTAATGAAAATCATATTCCACCCCATAATAATTAAATGAGTACAACTAACTAATTATTTCTAAAAGTTAAAACAAATAATAAAACTAACATTTAACAAAATCTAATTAAAATTTAATAAAAATCTAAATTCAATATTAACTAAATTTAACACTAATCTTAATATTTTATTAATAATTAAATAAATTATATTCCTAAAATACTAATTACAAAATTTATCTTAATAAAATAACATATCAATTTAGTCTTTAACTCCACTCAATAAAACTAACTTTAACTATGCTAAACATATTATAACTTTTAACTTACATTGAAATTAATAAAACTATTTACATTACTAAATATAGAAATTAACTAGTATTTAAAAACATATCAATCACACTACTTTAAAAAAAAAACTAACTTTAATCATATCCACTAAACAAAATCATAAACTATCATAATATTAATATCATAAAATAATACTAACTACACCATATAATAATAATAATTACTAACATCTAAATTTATAAAGACTAACTAACCGCTAACTATCCTAAACCACCCTGAACTCTAACCATCTAATCTCCCTTAGTTTCACTTTGACTTTATGGCAACCTTTTACTCCAAACTTCCTGCCACGCACAGACATTTCAAATATCCTATCGCGCAAATCTATGTTAAAAAATGCAGCCCAAGTGACTTCTAAGGAGAATGCATGCATAGGCCTAGGAAGGCATAAAGGTAAGAAGGAAAAACTTTTTAAAAAAGAGTTTAAAAAACTTAAAATCAAGGTACACTTTAAAAAAACAAAAAATTGCCCCCTTAAATTCTAGTGACATGACAGTCTAGTATACATACCATTTAATATTTTTTTTTTTTGTCAATGAAGCCTATGCGTAAAGAGGTAAGGAGTAATGACATAAAGTTTTGTTGTTGGTTTTTTTTTTGGGATAGGATAGGATTTTTTTTTTAAATTATGTTTTGTGCATTTTTTTTTGTTTATTTATTCAAATTTTAATTTAGTTAAAGAATTTGAAAAGGATAATTAGGAGAATCTCAAAAGATTCTCTTCTATTCAAGGAGGTAATTAATCTTCTTCTTACATAAATAATTCAGTGATCATTTTTGCTCTTGGGAATGTATTTTTTTTTCAAGGCCATACTTTTTTCTTAATATCAATTGTTTTTTTTGTAATCTATTTTTTTATAACAAGAAGTGAATATTTTTTTAAGTATAGATTTTGATTACTAACTATGTTAAGAGGAAATTATATATATTTATTTTAAACTATTGAATTGGTGCAAAACAAATCTATTTAACGAAGGAGATATATATATATATATATATATATATATATATATATATATATATATATATATATATATATATATATATATATCATCGAGTTTAGTAATTTGTTTACAACTTTAATGTAAGGTTATTTTATCTCTTAATTATCATGAAATTAAATCAAAGTTCCAACCATAATATAAATTGTTTTTCCTTAACATATATGAACTTAAAATCACATAATTGTATATCACCATTTTATTTATTGTTCAATACACATATGCACATAACTAAAAATACGAGAATCACATAAGTAAGGATATTACTAAATTATCCTTTTATATTGAAACACCTGATTCAAAGGCTCTACTAGGAAAGAAGTAGGAAGAAAACTCGACATCGTTGTCAATTTCACAATAAGTTAAAAATAGCAGTTTTACACAGGATTCCAATCCCAAGGGAAAAACTCCCAACATATTATAAATCTAATACAATTCTGAATTTCTTTCTTGGCCCTTAACAAGGGATCCATTATGAATTCTACAATACATCACAGTGATCATGGAGAGAACAAAAACTGATCGGGAGACAAACAATCATAACATGAAGACAAAATCAAACATTCACTCCCATTTTGGATTTGCATAATAGGTTCAACATTGAACCAGACTAGAGAGAAGGTGGATTTTTCCAATAGGAGATGTCAGAAACAACACCATAATAGGTGCCCTTTCGAGGCTATAAACTCAAGAACTTTTGTTCTTCCATATCTTAATTTTCAAAACTCATACACATGGTTTGTGCTAAGGAGTAGGGGCCCATAACACCCTACCCTCTCTCCTTTTTCTCATCCTGAGAAGAGACTCTACATTGTCAGAGTCCAACTAAATACCTCCTCCCATACATGGCCACTTTTGTCCTATATGAGGGTGAGTAATGCCAATACACCCATATAATATCTTCAAATTTTCAAGTGAAAAATAAAAATAAAAAAAAAATTTAAAAATCCTATTTCAATCCCTGCCAACATATTCAACACACACATGAACATACATATGCAAACAAAATAACTTAAGCACGCAAAAAAACATGAACAACATGAGCAGAGGGATTCCTACCTTCCAATTTGGGTTATGAAAATTGCACAAATTTGAGATGAGCTTGCTTTCCTCTCCTTCTCCTTCAATTCTAAATTCCACTCTAAAACTAGAGGCTGGGTGAACACACAAACCCTCTCAAATTTGTCCCTAAATAAGATCCTAAACTCAACCACCTCTAAAAAGAAATAACTCCCCACTTGCCTAAAAGTTCTAAAGGCTTCTAACTCAACTAGACATAAGGCTAACCTCAAGGTGGAGTTAAAGTTATTCAACTCATGATGGAAGCAATCAATTTTTGCAATAAAGCAAAAATGAGGTTTTTGAGTAACCATAAAAGTCAACAAAAGGGACTAGGCGGGTGGAAAATGCCCCCAACCCATACCCATACCACTTGGGTACTTAGATTTAATGATTTTAAGACTTTAGGATTAATTAGTGACCTATCAAAAGTTAGGAAAATTTTAAAACTTTCTAACAACTTTCAAAAATGTAGATTACTCACTAATCTTGATTAGGGGTATTTAATCTTGATTACTAACTGATTAGTAAAAATGTCACTAACCTAGTCCAACTTAGATCTTTAGGTTACTCGGTTAACCCTAACTATCATGCTAGAATGCATATACAATTCATGAGATGTGTGTGTGTGTGTGTGTGTGTGTGTGTGTGTGTGTGTGTGTGTGTGTGTGTGTGTGTGTATTATCAGGGAAATCACATAAATTAAAACATCCATCTTTCAAATAGCTAATTTTTTAATTCATTTCTACTCACATTTAATCATCAGAAATCACATAATCAACATAACGTAACTTTTTCATTGATTCAGATTAAAATACTAGAAAAATCATCGTTAGGCATGCATATACCTAAACATCATAACATCACCAATAGGGCATACTGAACCATTGGAATTGCAAATAACCTAATGATCATGGTGTCAAAATCAACATCCTCATCATCAAGTGGAAACACTTTGTATTATTGTTAGTGAAATTTTAATGTTTAAATAGTCAAGATAATGTAGTAGTTCTCGAATCATTGAGTATTAAAATATGGATGCATCAACTATTTTCAATTTTCATTAGGAAATTCACAACATTACATTACTTCATATCTATTTCAATCTCCTATAATAGTTTTAATAAAGAAATTCATACTTAACAGGTACATAGGGGGGGGGACCTTACAATAATCTATCAGATAGTTAGTCTAGTGTAGGAGCACAAGGAGAGCATAAAGATACCAAAAGAGAGCATCAAGGTGCACTTGTGTCACTTGAGGGATCCTACCACTTGGAAGATGAATAAAGACCATAACAAGTCAAAAAAAAATTATACAATAAAAACAACCTAATAATTTTATGAAGTTTATATGGTCATTAAATAATTTTATATAATTAGATCGGAAATAGTGCTATGCAAGCCATCATGGAACCTATGGCCTAAAAGGCTGCCTTGGAGAGTTCATTCTGTTTGAGGTTATTAAATATTGATGTAACATTCAATATTTTATTTAATAATTCCATTTTTATCTTATTGTGATGTAATATGGATAATTTGGGGTAATAGTGCAACATTGAGTCAAAATATGTAAAATTGTCAAAAGTTGCCAATCTAGGCCTAGAGGGATAATATAGGAGTTTATTGGTTGGAATGTGAGTTTAATGGTTTTAAATATGTTATAGGGTCATTTTAAGATCATTTGAAGTGATATTGAATTCATTAGATTAGTGGTTGTCAAAGTTGACAAAATATTGTCAACTTGACAACATTTCCAAATTACAAAAAATGCCTAATCAGTTAGTTATAATTGATCATACTTGATTTAAATTGGGGATTTTTTGTTTGTCATTTTTAGGAGTAATAGAGTCTATTTATAACGTAAATTCAAAGGGGATGAAGCATGTAACATTTATTTTTTTGAATTATAGTAGGAAAGTAAACTCTGGCAGGGGGGGGGGGGGGGGGGGGGGGCAGAGAGTGGGTGAATCAGCATTTCAAACTTTTGACCATAAAATTATTCACCTCACATCCATCTCACAATTCAACAAATAAATAGAAATAATATATTATGCATGTACATCAAAAGCATTTAAATAAGTAAGCATTCACACATAGATGACATAATATATGATTACCTAGAAACCCTCCAAAGAGAAGGTAAAACCGAAGTGGAGATGACACCCACAAATCTTCACTACTGCAATTGTAAAGTGTATCTAATTAAGGTTACAATTTTTTGATTGCAAAATATGATCTACCTTGTGAAATGTCTTCCCTATTAAAGGCTTACAAAGACTATTAGCTCTCACCCTATTAAAGGATTTGCACACCCTATCAGAAGTGTTCCTGATTAGAGGACTTTAACTCATAATTAAGTAAGCACCTTGTTAGAAGATTTCAACACAACCTATTAGGACTACTCTATTAAGAGATTTAACTAATAAACCTATTAGAATGTCTCAGCATTGATCTTGTAGTTAGCACTCTACTACTTGATGTCAGATCACCTCTATACTAATGTGTACTTGATCCTTTCTCATTAGATGTATCTTTTTTATCGTTTGATTCCTTTCCTTTGTTTTCCTTTAACTAGTTCTGTAATGTAACTCAGTTCATAACACCTTAATCACCTTGAATTCTCTATTTTTGCATGCAAACTCTCTTCAAATCTCCTTAATCATTCCTCTCCTTAAAAGTTTATTGTTTGTCTTCCATATAAAGACCTATGTGATTTAGGGTTAGGTTTGAATCAAAAATTCTGATTCACCCATATTATTGCTTAAACCTTCCCTTTCTTTGATTGGATGCATGTAATGCATCAGGATTCACATTTACAATTCATCCTTATCAACCAAACATCATAAAACAATCCTTATATCAGCTCAAGAATGGTTTACATAGTAGTTTGTGCCAATACAAACAACTATGTCAAAACTGTATTATGCAACATCTAAAGTCCCTGATACTTAGCACTAACTATAACTTCAATGTTGTTAGTTGACATCTAAATGATTCAGCATGCACTGCTTGCTCAACACTTCAATCACTCGACACATGTATACTATCTACATAGCATCTAAATGACTCAACACTTAAGTGGCTCAATACTCACTATTTCCTTGGCATGCTCTATCTTATATGTTATTCTTAGCTTATATTACTTGTTTGGCATGAACTAAGAAAATGACATATAATCATTTAACTATATAGACATTCACTGGTCAAAACCAATCTGAGATCAAAAATTTCCCCCTTTGACATGAGTATCAAAAACACTTGGTCATGCATTAATGATCTTATCTTTATGAGCAAAACATAGATATCTAATATGTATATGGTTACTATACAAAATTTTAAATTATCAAAAAATTTCAATACATTACTTATCAGTAATACCTCAGAATTTCATAACTCCCCTTGAGTTGATTGTTTTGTTCTATACTCTACATCTGAACCAAAATATTTCTCCTATTGAGTAGATTTGCATAACCTAAGTCGATACTATTTTTATGTCTTTGTCATACTCATTCTCATTTCTTGTTCCCTTACTCCCCCTTTACTCTTGGTCTCTTACTCCCCCTTTTCTCTTACTCCACCTTTTTGACATTTATGTAAATAGGTTATACACTAATTATGTGTTTGTCAAAAAATGATTTGTGGACCTCTATTATAACCTTTAGAGGTGCATCCCAATTATCACAAGGTACCTCCAATGACTTGACTTTGATGGCCATCTTGATAGTAAGGTACACTAAGCCTTAAAGTGTAGAAAGATGAGTATCTTTCTTCATGAGAGTTTAATTGTAGGATAGTTCTTTGTCCAATATCTCCATGTGTGGAGTCAATGTAGACTAGATGCATATCGGTTTAGCCATAATGTTGGCTTTATCTACATGTAATATTGTTAATTGACTTTGGGATTTGAGGAGGTTGTTGAAGTGATTCTCACTTTGGTTTGGAGACTTTGGTAGAGTTATGCCAGATGTTTGTATAATGCTCTCCGAGTTTAGGATATGACTTGTAACTCCCCTTTTGCAAAGTTAGTATTACTCAATTTGGTATATAGAGAGAAAATATTCTCTAGTACCTTCTTCACACTTTCTATTTTGGTTGTTAATTTAGCCTATGACAATGCAATATTATTTGATATCTTTTCATTAACTTTATTCTGAAACTTTCTCTTCGACCATTTTAGTAGTTTGAAATTTGTATCTAGGTTTGTGTCATTAAACTTCTCCACTATAATTGTTAATTGTTCAATTATTGGAGTGTTTTACTTTAGAGTTGAAAAACTAAATGCATTAAGAAAAATATCTTTGATAACAATCAAATCTTGTCTCTGCCTACGCTCCATCCTAACTAGTTCTTGATTTTTCTTCTTTGCTAGAGCCTCTTAGAGAATGCCCATCTGCTCAATTGTGATGGTTGCAAGATCAAATTTAGGCTACACAATCTCTTCATCTAAGCTCACATCATTATATGATGTTAGCTCATCTGCCTTAGATTTGTCTAAACTTAGCTTAGAGGATTGTAATGATGTAGCTTCTATGATCAGCCTCTAAAGAGTTTGACTAGGAGGAGTAGCATATTCTAGTAATATTACAAGTTGTTTTATTGCTAATTACTACTCTGGCTTTGTTTTCAAACTTGACTCTTTAGTGTTGTCCTTTTCTTTCTCTATATTACCAGTAAAACCTTGATTTTGTGTTGTAAGTGTAGGAGTGACATCCCAGCCTATTTGAGCTTGAGCTCCATCTCACTCTACTATTGTAATTTCACTCTTCTATTCATTGGGTGTTTCAACTTTGTCACTTGTTTTTGCAAGTTCATCTCTTATGATTGACCACTTTTTACTATTATACTCTTAGTGGAAATTTCTTGCTCCATTTTGTGATACACCACAATAGGTAATGGTGGTTGTACCATGGTAGATTGAGAAAGGGGTGTAAATTTTCTTGGAATTTTTCTTTCATCCCCTATAGATGCGTTATCTACCTTCTCAATCTCATCAACACTAATCACTATAGGACTTTTCTTTTCCTCATTTTAGTAGTTGTAGGTGCTTCACTAGCTAGTTCTCCCTTGGCACCTTCTACAATTTCTACTTCCTCTTCTTGTTGATCGTCTCCTTGACCTTGGGTGATGGCAAGTGGTGCTTGGATAGGTGCATTTTGTTTTTCTTCATTATCATAATCTTCTTCTTCTTCTACCCTCTCACCAAATCTCTACTATAATTTCTTTACCATCTTATTCTTCTTCTTAATGACTGAAGTAGTCTTCAAGTCCATGGTGATTTTAGATTTATTCATGACATAGTTCCCAAAAGTTGTAGTCTCCTTGTCCACTTCTTCTACAAGTAGTGTTTTGATTTTTGTAGAGGCTTCATCAACTTTTATTTCATATCCCAATGGACCTGACCATATAACTCTAGGAACTACTTCTTGGACATATGTAAATTCAGTGTCAACTAGGAAGCAAACATCATAAAAATGCTTCTCCACTAGTGAAACTAGTATCCTTAGTCTTTTCTTCATTGACTACTTGAAGTCTTCAAAGTAGCTTGTCATAATTGACTCAAAATTATCACCTAATTGCTCAATGAATTCACCTATTCGAACTATATTAGGTCTATTTACCTTCCATGCAACCATACAAAAAGTAGAACATGTATTCTATACATAAAAGAACATACATACTAGAATAGATTCCAAATTTGCCTTGTGCACTTTTGGTCTTCATTATGGCTCCCAAATTCTCAATCAATTGTGACAATTGCAACTCATCAAGATCATAAGTATGATCTATCTTCACTATCTTGTATCCCATGTCAACTATAATACATAATACACTATTGAGTCTATTGGATTTCATATAACTTGTGAGCTATAATTATTATTGCAAAAGCAATTAAGGGATATGTGATTGTATCTATTGTCATCCCTTGTGTATTCCATGTGGCCCCTGTATTCTTTTCAATTATCTCATTTCCTTCACTTCTCATTGTCTTGGGTCTATCTAGGGTTTGATAACCTATAACTCTATGCACAATCTTATGGGTGATTTTCACTAGTCCATTTTCTAACCATATAGAATTGTCATGTGTTCTTCTCAAAACTATCTTTATCCATTCTATCTTGAAGACATTGGGGAAATCTAGGGCATGGGTTAACCCTTTCTTCTCAACAATTTTTCATTCCTCCTTCAACACTCCATTTTTAAACAATTTCCCATAGGTTTTCCTAATATCCATGTCTCCTATGCTTTCAATTTTGCATGTATAACAACATCTAACATCTTAAATCATTAATACTCATGGTGGTATCATTGACAACAGATTAGATGGATCTTGTTTATAAGTTATGTCTGTAACAACTCTAAAATTTGGTTATTTGATCTCATTGCTTATCAATGACACATTTAAAATTTCCTTTTCCTCTACAACCTTGGTTTCTAAAGAACTATCTGCTATTTCATAAAACTAGGTTTTGCAGAAACTTAAACTGTGTAGCTCAGCACATGATAAATACCTTTTCAATCCTCTTGAGATGGTGTTGAAAAACTATTTTATCCATTTGAAAATAATCAAAATGATTTCTCCAGTTCCCCTTCATTTCTTTATTCCCTTCTCCAAATTTGACTGATGTCAACTAAGAAGAAATTGATCAAATAGCCCTTAAAACACTGCATTTAATTCTTAGGGCTTATACAACTGTAAGCTTAACTTCAATATAATTTCTAGCTCACTTGCCCTCAATGTAATTTTCCATATGATTAGAAATCATTGTTAGCTCGGCCTACATTATCAATTATAATAGCTTGGCATCAACTAGCATTTAGCCCAACAACTATGGTGAAACTTTTCATGCATGGCAGTAATATGAAACTAACAAATCTTAAAGACTTTTTCCAGGTTATAATGAACACTTTACATCTTTAGTCATTCATATATAATCTTTTCAAAACTAAATCCTTGTAACTAATGCATAGTATATTCTTTTAAGTATTGATCCCACTTACCTCTTCATTGCTTAATTTTAGGAAGTGTGATCACTTGACCCATAGGGTGAAGTGATCCCTTCTAACCTCGATGTGTTACAATCTTCCTTTCTCTTCCATGTCTTGTTCATCTCATCTCTAACGTTTCCAACATTTGACTTTCCTTTGCCTTTGTTAAATTCACTATTTGATGCCTTTGACCTTGTTGGAAAATTTCTTATGTAACTAGTCTTCAAACAACTGAAACATGTGGTTTGACTCAACCATCTACTATAATCACTTCTGAAATGTGTTCTAATACAATTCGTAGGAACATGTCCATACTCTTGATAGTAATGACAACTATACCTAGTACTATAATCCTAGTTAAAAGAGTTCCCATTCTATTTTACCTTTGTCTACTTGTTCGATGACCACTTGGTTTTAGATCTACACTCAAAAGCTCTATGTCTGTACTTCTAATAGTTGTAGCAATATCCTTCAAATTTTTGAGCTTTCATGGTCTTGGTTCTGCATTCATGTGTTTGATGGCCTTGCTTGTTGCACTTATGGCAGTGACCCATGTTCTTCCTAACATTTTGATTTGTAGTCTTGCTCCTTCAAACATTAGTAGTATGTCCCAATTTTCCATAATTATGATAAATGGGTTTGGATTTTTTACCTTTGTTACTTTTCTCAGAACTTTTAGATGATTCTCCTTATTCAATGCTAGTGTAGTGTAATCTAGTAGAATCATCATTAGATCTATGAGATATCATTAGTTTTTCAAAGTACTTGATGGCCTCCCTAGGTTTGTTGAAACATTTAGAAAACTACTTTTCCCTTTTAAGATCATTGCTCAATTAATCATTTGGAAATTTCAATGTTGTGATCTCAAGGTCTTTGAAATTTAGCTCATGATTGGCAATCATAACTTGATTCATTATCTCCAATTACATGTTGGTAATTCTATACTTCTAATTTTTTCTCCTCCAATATCTTGAGCAATGTCCTCTTCTCATCTTCTATCATGACATTGTCTTCTAAGGCATTCTTTTTCTATTCACTAACCTCACAAAGTAATAGTAATGGGACTTCTTGTTCTCTCTTTAGATTTTTGACTTCTTGAGCTAGGATTCCATTCTTTTCCATTAGATAGGCAACTATTGCATCAAATTCATTGGAGTTTCCATTTATAAATAACTCAATACTATCAATCTCCTCATATTGTGTGTCATTCTCTTCAATAGCAATTTAATTCCTTTTTTTTTAGTGATCTCTTTAATTTATCTCTTGCTTCATTTAGCTAATGTAGAATGATACATATTTCAATCCTCTGGTCCTCAATAATCTTTCCCAACTTGTATACTTCCATTTTCAACATCTTTCCTCAAAGTTGTAAAGAATTTTTTTTAGAGAACAAAGCTTTGATACCAATTGTTGGAATTGTAATAGGAAATTAAACTCTAAGAAGGGGGTAGGGGCAAGTCAATGTCTCAAACTTTTGCCCATAAAATCATTCACCTCACATCCATCTCACAATTCAAAAAATAAATAGGAATACCATATTATGAGTGTACATCTAAGGTACATAAATAAGCAAATATTCACACATATATGACACAAGATATGATTATCTAGAAAACCTCCAAGGAGAAGATAAAACTGGGGTGGGGATAACAACCACAAATATTTACTACTGCAGTTGTAAAGTGTATCTAATTAAGGTTACAATTGTTTGACCATAAAATATGATCCACCCTATGAAAGGTTTGTCTTCTTAAAGGCTTACAAAGATTGTTAGGTCTCAACCTATTAAAGGATTTTAACACCCTATTAGAAGTGTGTCTAATTAGAGGACTTCAACTCACAATCAACTAAGAACCTTGTTAGACAATTACAACATAGTCTGTTAGGACTACTCTATTAAGATATTTAACAAAATCACCTATTAAAATGTCTCAACAATGAACCTACGGTCAACACTTTGTTGCTTGGTATTAGATTACCTCTATAGTGATGTATACTTGATCATTTCTAATTAGATATATCTCTGCCATCCTCTAATTCCTTTCCTATGTTCTCCTTCAATTGATTCTACAATGTAACTCAATTCATAACACCTTAATCACATTGAATGCTTTGTTTTCTCATGAAAACTCTCTTCAAATCTCCTTAAGAATACCTAGGTGGCTTAGGGTTAGGTATGAATCAATAGTTGTGATTCACCCATACTACCACTTAAACCTTCCCTTTCTCTAATTGGATGCATGTAATGCATAGGAATTCACGTTTAAGATTTGTCCTTATCAACAAAAGATCATAAAATAATCTTTAAGTTGACTCAAAAATGGTTTGTAACATAGTAGTTTGTCCCAATAGAAACAACTATATCAAAACTATATTATGTAGCATCTGAAGTCCTTGGTGCTTAACATTAACTATAACTTCAATGTTGTCAGTTGACATTTGAATGACTCAGCATGCACTGCTTGCTTGGCACTTGAATCATTCAACACATACTAACCTACTCACCATCTAAATGACTTGACACTTTAGTGGCTCAACACACACTATTTTCTTGGCATGCTCTATCTTATATGTTGTGCTCGACATATATTACTTGCTCGACATGAACTAAGGAAATGACTTAAGTGTATAGACACTCACTTATCAAAATCAATCTAAGATCAACAGTATTTGATCAATCTAATTATGGTTAGGCACAACTTGAAGGTACATATTGAAAGAGGGTTTGAAGAGTAGAAATTGGTATAGACATGAGAGTATTTCTTGAAAAGGGGCTACTTTTCATGTTGGATTATGTTGATGAAAGTCCTAAAAAGGAGTGCTTTATGAATGGGAATGAATATGAGTATTGATAATCACATAAAAATAAAAATGTATTTATTTAAACCATAAATTAAGATAATTTCATAGTTTGAATGTAATGCCCCACTTGGGGATCCCTAGAACAAGCATTCAATTCAAGCCAAGATTTTTTTTTTTCAAGTACGGATGCACAAGTAAACATCATACATGGATCATAAAGATCACAACAGATCTCCAAATGCCACCAATGAACTCACACACACCTCTCAAGAATGATAACCAAAGGTGGCATCAGAACACAAAATCTTCGATCTTCCTAAACTTGGAACCACTAGCATTCCTAAAGGGTACAAAAAAGTACAAACAACATTCTCTAAAAGACAATAGAGAAGCCCCTTATTTTTCATGCAAGAGAATAACAACTGATAGTCTTGGGTCAACAAGCACCTCTTCACATAAGAAAGTACACTAAGTCGTGTGAGGAAACACCATCTTGTGTGAGGACATGCTTGGTTTGGCAGCCAAAACAACCATACTGGTGTGGGGTTTCATGCAAGGATTCACCAAGATACATGAAGAAACCCAATACAACACATGAAAAATTGCATTTTTGTGCAAGAAAGCACACTTTTGTGTGAGGATACAATTCAGCAGACTAGAAAACAAAATGTGAAAAATCTAGGAAATACATTTCCTCCACACCGAAGAGTATCAGATCCACATAAATCAAGGAATGAACACTTGAGTGCTTAAACAAAAAAATTCCATATAAAAAGAAAGAGGGGCATCTTTCCATCTAAACGATAGCAATAAAGAATGTATTGAAAGCAAAATCATGCTATACAGAGCTAACATCTCAATGTACAAAAAATAACAAAATAAAATAACTAAATAACCAAACTAAGTATGTGGTTCCTCCCAACCATCAATAGCTTCATAAGACCATCGTAGATCCTAGCTATCCCTCATATGTAACATCCAAAACTACCAACTAGATCGTTGGTGTTATCTTATGAGGATGTCACTACTAAAACATGCTACAACATATGATTAAGGAAATATAACATGATAACAAAAAAGCATTAGATAATCCAATAAGTGAACCCCATCATTTATCATATGTTAACATCATGTAAATAGGAAATCTAACATGCTAAATAAATAAGCAATAGATATGCTAATAAATTAATTCACATCATCTAATAATATGCTAAACATCATGATATGGGAATGCCTCAAATAAACTAACATCATCTAAACATGACATCCAAGCATTCCAATAAAAGCATAAATCACAAGAAACCATACTCTAGAACTTGAAGCATCAAGTGAAAACATCCACCAAAGGTTGCACTAGGACAAAAGACCATATCTATACACTAGTCCCTAGTAGGGATATAAGTAGCTCTGCCTCCCAACTACATGGAACCCATAGGCCCACACACATCATGATGATGGAGATAAAGATCCAACCACAAACACACAAAAAAATCCCATGGCTAACGGACATGCCAAACTGTATGATGACTACAACCAAGACATAAACAATGCATAAACTATAGGTCCTAGTTAGACACTCTATGGGCTACTAATTAGGGGCTAACATCATGGAGACTTGCTTGGCATTGAGAATCCCAAGCTTTGAATGTGGAAATTCAACTCCTTCAATGGTAAGGCTCTAGCACAAATTATTATCTTAAGTTTTATTACCACCCAATGTTTTATTTAGTTATCACTTATTTAAGACCTCCTCACCTCCACTAACCCTATGGGAACAATAACCACTAGGCTATGGGATAGAATCCCCCTCCATATGCTATGACACCCTACCCATGCTCATCCAACAATGAGTGCCTGTAGGCATGCAAATTCCCAACCCAACCCCAATGATCATAACTTTCGAAAGAACTATGGAAGATCGGGCCCAGTAGGTTATCCAAAAAATGTATGTTCATGTACTCATGTGTGTTGCACCATCATCATGAAGATCATAGCACAAGGACTAGATGAGAACACATGCAAAATATCACTCAACCGATAACAACTCAATATGAAGGATTCTATAGGAATCCCAAAGACAATAAAACCATACATCATGAAATCACTCAACCTGCATCAATCCAAGAGCATGGATTCTACACAAATTCCAATGATACAACAAGAGAAAACATCATGAACTCACTCAATCACCCTCAATCTAGAGTATGGATTCTACACAAATTCTAGTGTCCATGAAACAAAAACAAGGTCCACAAGAAACTATAACACCAAGTATAAAAGCACTCAACCAAACATGATGTCAAGAGTATAGATGTGATATGCATTCTAGTATAAGCATGAAAGTGTAATAAAGGTTTGACCAACATGCAAATAGATGATCCAAGTCCATCATCAATCTCATGCCAAGAAAACCCAACAAAATAGGGAGCCATACAAAATGAGGTGAAAATCCCAAATTTGGGAAAATTTTGAAATTAAAACCAATTTGGTCTTTGGGTACAAAAACCCCAAAAATCCAAAAATAAATTAGTTCAGACACCGTATGCAAAAATGGCTAGCATAATAGTGCAAAACTCTAAATCCTCAACTTGAAAAATAAGGAAACACTTATACGTACCCAACCAGGTAGAGATAGGATGCAAAAATAGAGGGGAACACTAGTTCTCAACCTCATAACAAATAGCTACCAAAAATAGAACCAACAATAGAGTAGAAACAATAAAATAAAAGAGTCGTAACTCATAGCCAAAAGGGAAAAATGAAAATTTGGGCCATAAAATAAAATGCCCTCAAAAGTGGCCAAAAATTGTAGCAATCCAAGGTATCCCTGAGCTAGATCCAACGAGACCAACCTCATGATGATCCTACACCCATAGCTCCCACAATGAATAAAATAGTAAATCCCCATGAAGAGGATTTTGGGTTTTACTCTCAAACTTTCTGATTCAAAAGCAAGAAGTGAGGAATTAAATTCCTTTTTGGATATTTATTCACTTTTTAAGTGAATAATTGATTAGGGCACATAACCAGCCAACCTAGTTAAACCCTGAATTTACCCAAATGAAAACAAGCTATTCCTAGAAATAGGAATTCATCTATTAAAAATTTTCTAGAAATAAAAAATCAATAAAACGAAAAGCATACAAAACCCAAAAACACAGAAATTTCCTTAACAATTTTCATGACAATGCAAACCTCTAAATGCACAAACATGCTCACTGGTCTAATCACATAATGCAAATGATTTTGGATGTAGTAATTACTGAAAGTTTTAATTAAACAATTAAAACAAGGATGCATCGACCATACAAGGGTCATATTGGTAAAATATGAATGGTTGAAACACTAACTCCATGTGCCACTACTAGGGAAATAAATCTTGCACACTAAAAAATACAATCAAGTGTAATTGCACACAATAACATAGCTGAAATGCATTAAATCACCTAATCTAACCATTTATTTAATTATACTAAAATAATTTATTTACATTAATCACATTCACATAAAGCATAGCAATGTAAGAATGAAGTAAATAACCATAGCAATAAATCCATCACATAATAAAATTAGAGATATGTCCAAATATTGGATAAGCAAATATCATCATAATTTAACACACTATCATCTCAAAATGGCATCATCTTACATTATGATCGACTAAACAACATTGTAGTCTAACATATATGATACTAAAATCAAGTATAACATCTGATCCTCAGGTCATCTCAAATGTAAAACACAACATGAATACCAACTATCTCTCAGATCAAAATATAACAAGGTAAATATCCACAACACAAAACCAATAAATCCAACATGGATAATCCATTTCTAACTCTTTAAGAATTTAATAATGGTGTTTAAACAATATGAAAAGGCACTTAAAGTACATAAATGAACATAGTCATAAAGATGACTAACCACTTCTATAGGAACCTAGTCTAGTTTAGCATGGTAATAGTACACAGTGCAATCTCTGCACACATCTCAAGGTAATCATGAAAAAACATCATGATACCACATTGATCCTTATAACCAGTAGCACAAACCTTGGTGAACCATAAATAATATCATAATCTCATGAATTAGTCATAAGCATAATCAAATCAACTAATACAAAAACATAAATCTAAATCACCTAAAGGGTGTAGACCACTCATGGTCCCAATCACAATCCATCACAATGAAAGATCAACAAGGTTGCATCCATCAAGATGACCTATATAATTCAAATGGGAGAGGCACTACATCAACCCCCTAGCCCCCCCCCCCCCCGCCCCCAAAAGACTAGGCTTACTCCTGGAAGCCTACAATGCAAGAATAGAATTTCCAAACATTCTCAAACCATCTTGTCAATCTTGAAATAGGTCCACTAGAAGAGAATAGGTGTCACATAGACACAAGGTCCTCCAACAAGGAACCTCCTATGCACTAGGAAAACCCATCTAGCCATAAAGTCAACAATAAAAGGTAAGGAAAAAGTCACTCTACCTCGTCAATAGGTGCCCCAGCTAAACACGCACCTACCACGTGACCAAAAAATCTAGTCAAAATACTATGCACTTCTAATAAGAGTTGGAATCATGTAGAATAACCATCCCAAATTCCTAGGAATACTATCATGCCACACATGAGCATCCTTGAAACCACATAAAATCACCTTTTGCACATAGAGGATGACAATTTATGAACACAATTACACACTCCAAAAGACTAATCACCACTACTAACCACCAAGCGTAGGAGAACAATACCTCTCCAAGGTACAAAAGCTCAATTACCACTAGGAACTAGGGTTACACAAACCAACCAAACAAGATATCAACTTTCCAGAAGGTTACAAGGAAATTCACCACTAGACAAAATACTGTAAAACTTCATACCAAGTCACAAGATGGTAAGATGTGTCCAACAATACCATGTCCCTCCAACACCATGCTAAGAATACCACACCCAACCTTCTACTAAGCTCAATCTCTTGCATCAAGTCAAAATTCAAAGAGAAAACTAGATTGTGATATTCTCCTTGTAGAAACAAGCTTAGTGAGAAAGAAATTATAAAGTATTAGGATTGCAAGGGAGTCTCTCTCAACGTCTGCACTAAATCAGCCCAAGATGAGTTAGGGAGAATTCACAATTCTACCAACCACCATATACTCAAACAAGACTAACTGGGCTAATGGCATAACAATGCTAGGCCTACTTTCTCAACAAAGAAAAGGATAAAGAGATGTGCCAAAGTCTGTTAGAGTAATTAGTTGTTTTCAATTATTAATTAAATCACTTTGATTTAATTAAATAAGTTGCCTATTACTCTAGTTTTCTTAAGTTATCTCATGGGTCCATATAATTAATATGTTGTATTAATTTTAATGTTTAAACTAGCCTGTTTAGGCTTTAGGTTACCCTTTTCAAGTTTTGATCTCCTTTATAATGATTGATCTCTTTTTAATTCATTGAATCTGTTGAATAATATTTTTTTTCATATGAATACAATTTTGCATGTTTCTCAAATCAAACCCTTGCCTCTTCTTGTCTTTTTCTTCTTTGTGATAGGTTTTGTACATGCAGGTATTCTTGGGCTTTGTAGATTTGATTGGCATATTTGCTCAAATCCTACATGGTATCAGAGCTGTGGGGTTGAGATTTCATCAACTTCAACAATGTCAACATCCAAAAGGTAGATCTAGACTCATCAAAAGACTGAGCCACTTTCAAACAACAAGGAAACATCAACCACAAACAAGGAATGCTCATAAACCATACTTTGCCTCACAAGGTGGGTCAGTGCTAAAGAAAGGCACAAACCTGAGCATGAATCCCAATAAGTACCTAGTAGATTATGAAGGATTGTTAACTCCTCCCTAAGAATAACATGAAGGATTAAACTTCTATAAATGGCCATAAATGTGATGTGTCATGATTGAATTGGCCTCTAATTGAAAATGGGTACTTGAAACATCAACCTACACCTTGAGAAGTGTGAAAGAGTTACTTATGGTTCCCTAGGAAAAATTTTGCATTAGCAAAATCTTGTGTGAAGTTTCTCAGAAAACTAGGTGAGAAAGTGCAATGAACTAGGTGAGAAAGTGCATGATCACTAGTTTCTTGCAAGAAATTTCAAATTGGCACAAAAATTTCCTTCAATCCTGAGGCCATAACTTTCACATCCAAACTCAGATTTATTCAATTCAAAAAGTTTTGAAAAGATATCAATGAGCCCTATGACATGATGGAGCTTAGTGAGGACTAAAACATAAGATTTTTAATTTCTATTCAAGATAAAACATCATAGGAAACTCAAAACATCTTGGTTACCAAGACAAGCAATGAATGAAACATCCAAAAAAACTAAAGAGCACACAAGACCAAAATGAGATAAGACATGAAAAGAAGTGTAATACACACAATGAAACCATCATTAATTCTCTTTCCTAATTTCATTTAATTAATCATAACATAAGAACTAATGCACAATGAAATTGAAAAGTTTTCAAAGGAAGGGTTCAAGAGTCACTTCCCAAACAACAAGTACATATCTTTTCAATTTTCTTTCTAGAGAAACATTAAGTTTAATCACCATTTAAACCATCTAATTATACTAAAAACTTTACCTCTACTACAAGTACACTAACATGTTCTCTATGATATTATCCCCTGTACATACTACCAAAGGTTTGAGATGAAAATGAGAGAGTCACAACACACAACTAGGTAGCAATAAAAAAAATTCAAAATAGTCATCAATAACATCATCAAGAGGCCCAAATGGGGAATTTTTAACTCCAATAGTAAATATCAAAAAGTGCACATCTCAACAATAAGTCAAATGTGACAATTGTCACAAAGAGAGTAATGGATAAGATTTGATGATGATTCCAAGAGAGGAAAGTTTTGAAAAGCAATGGTAACCCAAAAACATGAGGAAAGTAGTTCCAACCAAATAAAATAAGGCATCAATCAAATCACATTACATGTGATGACTGAGGACAGTCACACAATAGGGATAATCCACCACATAGTGCTAAGGAATACATCATCCCAGCAGCATTAGAGAACACACTCGCACAAATCAAGCAATATACCATTAGTAACATCATGCATATGAAGAAAAAAATAATTTCCATGCAATGGAAGATTTAGATATCTATCAACTTAATACACTTTTCATAAGATTTTGAAGCAAGTCAAATTGGGGACTTAAGTCATTAACCCAAGGATATAATGCAAAGCCTACTTCTTTGCAATGATTCTTAATAAACATCCATTTCCCAATGAAAAGAACCATCTCATTAGTATAATACCATAACATAGAATCAAAAATATGATCCATTTATTTACTTACAATTAGGAGAAAATAGGGAAACAATGCACCTAACTCCACAAGGAGAAACAAAAGAGGCACTCAATGTCAACACATGGACACTATTCGGTGGTTCTATTCAAAAGGGTCACACACACAAAACCAACCAACCTAGGCACATCAATTCTATCTACCAACAAGGAAACACTCACTTCATTCTCACTATGCTCTAGTCACATCTGTTAGACAAGAAAGTCCATCCCAAGTAGATATCAAACCAACAAAAGATCATGAGCTCTTCTCAAAGACACTCACACTCAACCAACGTAGTAACAACCATATGGGCAACATATACATAGAGATCCCAATGTTTGAACATGGACATTGATCCCATATGTAATGCCCCATCTGAAGATCCTTGGAACAAGGATTCAATTCAAGCCAAGATATATTTTTTTTCAAGTATGGATGCACAAGTCAAAATCATACAAGGATCACAAAGATTGCAATGGAAGACTTAACCATAATCTTGGCAACCAATAGATCTCCAAACGCCACTACTGAACTGACACACACAACTCAAGAACAAAAACCAAAAATGACACTAGAACACAAAATATTTGACCTCTTGAAACATGGAACCACTAGCATTCCTAAGAGGTACTCAAAAGTCCAAATTGTATTCTCTGAAAGATAGAAAAGAAGACCCCTATTTATCATGCACGAGAGAATTACAACTAATAGTCTTGTGTGAGGAAGCACCTCTTCGCGTGATAAAGTACACTAAGCCACATGAGGGCATGCTTGGTTCAGAAACCAAAACACCCAAACTAGTGTGGGGTTTCATGCAATGATTCACCAGGTTATGTGAAGAAACCCAACACACCATGCAAAAAATTACATTCTTGTGCGAGAAAGCACAATTTTCGATAAGGATACAATTCAAAAAGCCAAAAAACAAAAAGGTGAAAATCTAGGAAATAGATTTCCTCCACACCAAGGAGTATCAGATCCACATAAATTGAGGAACAAAAACTTAAGTACTTAAACAACAAGATGTAACAAGAAAGAGGAGCATCTATCCATCTAAACCATAATAATAAAGAGTGTAATGAAAGAAATATCATAGTGTATAGAAGTAACATGACAATGTACAAAAAATAACATCATAATAACTAAACAACCAAACTAATTACACAATTCCTCCAATCATTAATAGCATCATAAGACCATCATGGATCCTAGCCATCCTCCATGTGTAACATCCCAAACTACCAACCAGATCATCAATGTTATCTATGAGGATGTCACTACTAAAATGTGCTACAAGATAAGATTAAGGAAATCTAACATGCTAATAGTAAGGCATTAGATAATCCAATAAGTCAACCACATCATCTATCGTATGCTAACATCATATGAATAAGAAATCTAACGTGTTGAACCAATAAACAATAGATATGCTAATAAAGCAATTCATATCATCTAATCATATGCTAAACATCATAATATGGGAATGCATCAAATAAAATAACATCATCTAAATATGATATCCAAGCATTCTAATAAAATCATAAATCACAAGAAAGCATACTGTAGAACCCAAAGCATCAAGTGAAAACATCTAACAACAGTCACACTAGGACAAAAGACTGCCTCTATATACTGGTCCCTAGTAGTGGTATAGGTAGCTATGTCTCTTAACCATGTGGAACCCATAGACCCACACCCACCATGCTGATGGAGATAAAGATCTAACCAAAAATACACAAAACAAAAGCCCATGGTGAACACATGCACCTGATAGTATGACGACTGAAACCAATACATAAACAATGTATAAACTATAGGTCTTGGTCAAACACTCTATGGGCTACTAAGTAGGGGTTGACATCATGGAGAGTCACTTGGCATCAAAAAGGCCAAGCTTAGAATGTGTAGATTCAACTCCCTCGAAAATAAGGCTCTAGCAGAGATTACTATCTTAAGTATTATTATCACCCAATATTTTATTTAGTTATCACTTATTTAAAACTTCTTTGCCTCTGCTAACCCTTTGGACACAATGATACCCAAGTTGTAAGATAGAAGGCCCCTCCAAATGCTACCCTATCATACCCATGCTCCAATTATGAGCGCCTGTGGGCATATAAATTCCCTACACAACCCAAATGATCATAACTTCTGGAAGTACCACAGAAGATTGGGCCCTGCAGGTCACTTGAAAAATGTATGTGCATGTACTCATATGTGGTGCACAACAATCATGAAGATCGTAGCACAAGGAATGGATGAGAACACAAGAAAAATATCACTCAATTGATAACAACATGAAATGATGAATTCTATAGGAATCCCTAAGACAACAAAACCATACATCATGAAATTACTCAACTGGCCTCAATTTGGGAGTATGGATTCCATATGAATCCCAATGATGCAACAAGACCAAACATCATGAACTCACTCAACCAGTCTCAATCTAGGAGTATGAATTTTACATGAATCCTAGTGTCCATTAAACAGAAACAAGGTCCATGAGAAACCATAAAACCAAGTATAGATCACACTTGATCGAACATGATGTGGGGAGTATAGATTTGATACACATTCCAATGTAGACATATAAGTGCAATAAAGGTCCAACCAACATCCAAATAGATGATCCAAGTCCACGACCAATTTCATTCCAAGAAAACCCAAGAAAATAGGGTGGCACACAAAATGAGGTGAAAACCCTAAATTTTGGAAAAAATTTAAATTAATACCCATTTGGCCTTTGGGTACAAATACCTTAAAAATCCAAAAAAATATATTTATACACTATATGCAAAAATCACCAGCATAACAGTGAAAAACCACAAACCCTCAACATAAAAACAAGGAAATGCTCATAAAATGATCATACCCACCCAAATGCGTAGAGCTAGCATACAAAAACAGAGGGGAACACTAGTTCTTAGCTTCCTAACAAATAACTGCCAAAAACAGAAGTAGAAATAGAGAAGAAACAATAAAATAGGAGATCCCTACCTCACAGCCAAAAGGGAAAAATAGAAATCTAAGCTATAAAATAAAAAACTCATAGAGATGGCCAAAAATCATGGCAATCCAAGGTCTTCCTAAGCTGGATCCAACAAGACCAACCTTGTGATGATCCCATGCCTGTAGCTCCAAAAATGAACAAAATAGTAAATCCTCATGAAGAGGATTTTCTATTTTACTCTCAAACTTTCTAATTCAAAAGTGAGAAGTGATGAGTTGGATTCCCTTTTGGATATTTATTCACTTTTTGAGTCAATAATTGATTAGGGCACATAACCAACCAACCTAGTTAATCCCTGAATCAACCCAAACAAAATAAGGCTTTTCCTAGAAATAGGAAGTCATCTATGGCAAAGCTGCCAAAAATTAAAAATAAATAAAATCAAAAGCCCAAAAAACCCAAAAACATAGAAATTTTATTAACAACTTTTGTGACAATGTGAACCTCTCAATACATAGACACACTCACTGGTCTAATCACATAATGCAAATGAGTTTAGATTTAATAATAACTGAAAGGTTTAATTAACTAATTAAAATAAGGATACATCAACCATATAGGGATGACATTAGTAAAATATGAATGGTTGAATCACTAACTCCATGTGCCATTACCAGGGATATAAATCATGGACACTAAACAACACGATCAAGTGCAATTGCATATAATAACATAGCTGGAGAAATAAATGCACTAAATCACCTAATTTAACCATTTATTTAATTATGCTAAAATAATATATTTACATCTCTCACATTGAAATAAAGCATAACAATGCACGAATGAAGTAAATAACTATAGCATTAAATCAATCACATAATAAAATTAGAGATATGTCCAAATACTCGATAATCAAATATCATCATGAAACACACTATCATTTCAAAATGGCATCATCATGCAATATGATTGACTAAACAACATAGTAGTCTAAGATATATGATATTGAAATCATGTATAACATCTGACCCTCAGGTCATCTCAAATGTAAAACACAACATGAATAACAACCATCTGTCGAATCAAAATATAACAAGGTAAATATCCACAACACAAAAATAATAAATCCAGCATGGCCAATCCATTTCTAATTACTTAAGCATTTAATAATGGTTGTTTACAAAACATGAAAGGGCACTTAAAACATATAAGCGAACATAGTCATAAACATGACTAACCACTGCTACAAGAACCTAGCCTAGTGTAGCATGGTAATAGTACACAGTGCAATCTCTACAAACATGTCAAGGTAATCATGGAACAACATCATGCTACCACATTGATCCTGATAACCCCTAGAACAAACTTTAGTGAACCATAAATCACATCATAATCTCATTAATCAGTCATAAGCATAATAAAATCAATTGATATAGTAACATAAATCTAAATTACCTCAAGGGTGTAGACCACTCATGATCCCAACAAAAATCAATCACAATGAAAGATCAACAAGGTTGCATCCATTAGGATGACATACAAAAGTCAAATGGTAGAGGCACTACATTGAAGGTCTTGTAGTAAGAGGATTAAGAGTTTCTTAGTAAATGGAGACTAATTAGGCCTAATTTGATAGGTGAATGGTATTGGAAATGTTTGCTAGTTTAAAATAACCTATAAATTGTGTTTGGGATATACTTGATAAAATTGAAAAGGGTATCTAAAACCATATTTATTTTTGAAGTTGTTTGAATTTTCTTTTGTAAAAAGTGTTGATTAGCTAATTTGGAGTGCGACAAGGAACAAGCCTAAAAAGAGAAATTGCATCTTGGGAGTTTAAAAAAATATTAAATTTGGTTTGGTAAATTGTATTCATGTTAGTTTAACTATGTTGGAACACTTATTAGGATCATATTCATCCATTTTAGTAGGAATCAAGTATTGGATTAATCAAGGGAGTAAGTATTGTTCCAAGGTTAAAAGTGAAATTTCAAATTAGGAGTTGTGTCATGTGGGTATTGATAGATGGTTGAGATAGGTGAACTTGTTCCAAAAAACTTCCTATGTTTTCTTAGTCACCTAAGAGTTAGGGTTCTCTTTTGAGACCTTTGAGATGCACATAGTTCTTTGAGAGTGTCCCAAGAAATTATGAAACCAATGACTTCAATCAAGATTTCTTGGATGTGTACTAAGGGTCGTTCCATCACATTAGAGCAAAATAATTTACTATGGAAATAGAAAATAAAAAGACTTAGTACATATATAATTTTCATTAGAAGAAAATAGCATAGATATCACGATAACCACACTTAACCATGAATTGTGATATCCACACATGTCTCAAAATATAAAACTATAATTTTCCCACTTAGGATTAGTATCTAGGATATTGTCCCTAATTTCTCAAGTAATTATTTTGGTAGAAAATTAAATTCCTTAACATTAAATATTTTATTCATTAACTCTATCTTGTTCTATCTACTCACAACTTCAACTAGTGAACCCTTAATAACTTCATCTATACTAAATTTACTAACTTGCATACTTAAGTACAATATCCTAACATACTTTTCTACCATCAAGTTACCATGCACATGCTAATAATATCTCTATGAAGCTCAAAAAATTTCTAAGTTTTACCCTAGCTAGATTACCAATAGCTTTATCAGTTTCTTTCCAAGAGGTCCCCTAATTGCACTATGATCATGATGTGTCACCGAACTCTCAAATGATGATCCCCACCTCTACCTTAAGATTATAGCATATCAAAATAATTTGGGATATCCCCAAGGATAAAATCATAATATAATATTATTAATAAATACTATGGCATCTCAAAACCTTGTGATTATTACAAGGAGAGGCATCTTGCACCATGCACCATCTATATCAAAATTTATTTTTATATATTCATTAATGGGCCAATGCATATGGAACCTCTTATCTATAGTTCAAAAGGGGTTTTGTTCTTCTATCTTTGTAAACAAAGCACATATGTCATCTATTGTAATTTTCTCCTTTCTAACATCTTCATGTGATGATTTATCAGCATATTCTCTATTTTTTTCTTCTCTCTTATTATGTCATAGATTCAAGTGGCCACTAACAAATGCCATGTGAGTTGCAATAGTCTCAAGGGATTGTGCCAATTGTGCCCTACCATGATTATTTTGAACTGAATTATTTAAAGACTCCTAATACGTTATTCTAATTTAGCTTTCCCTATTTAATTTAAATTAATATTTTTTCTTAGTCCTTGGAGGAAGTCATGAAAATTATTTTTCTTCATTAGGAGGGCTTTGAGGTTCATTTTTCAGAGGGGGGTAGTGGTGGATTTTTTTGTTTGGTGGATTGTTTTCTATAGGATTAGGTGGTACATTTTTCACATTACATAACAATTAAAAATATTATTTTAAAAATTAAGAAAACCTAAATAAAAATTGATAGAAAAACATAAAATAGATAAAAAATTAATCAAAAAAATGGTTAGAATTGATTCAGGTTCTACTAGTTAGTGATTTTTGATGATGTAGAGGCATTTTTCACATTATTTGGTGATAAAATATGTTATAAATAGAACATTTGCACTCTCCAAACAAAAAGAAAGATTTCAAAAATATTGAAAATGGAGAGAAATAAGGAATGATCCTCAAGTTTCCTAATTTATTAACCTTTTAACTTTAGGCTCACACAATAGTATGATCATGCTATGTTTTGGATTTTGTGAACCTAAGGATCATCCCATTTAAAGCATAACACAATCACAATAAGAAAAAATATATGTCTTCTTGTTTACATTATTTTTAAATTTAAAATTTCATGGTGTAAGTGTTGTCAAACAACCTTCTAAATCATATTTAAAGGTTTACTATCAAGGATCCTACATCCTTAGAAGAAAGAGATCAAGAATCAAAACATCAACAAGTATAAATAATACAGATAAACCTTTCTCTAACAGAATTCATCACAAAGATACACTTTAATCATGGAATCGTGACAACAAAAATCTTAATCAAACTTCAAATAGTTAAAATTAATAGCAAGATGTATCTTCCATACCCTTTTGGTCATAGACCACACATCAAATATCAACCAATAATAAATATAGATGACATGTAATTCAATCTATTTTCCACCTTTGAAGAAGAATAATATCATAAGTACTATGATGACATCAACCCTTTTGTCAATTCAACAAGTTTCTTTTAGAGGACATTCTAATAATGAAAAATTGGTATCATTAAATATTATAAAAGAAAGATCTGTGAACCTAGGTTGCTAATCTTAGAAGTTAGAGGGAACCAAATTCTTGCATGATGGATGGCATATATCCCTACCATATCAATCACTCAACCAACATGTCTTTTATTAAATCATATGTTAGTGACATCCTCTTGTTTCCTCAAATACACAACCAAGTATTTCCTAGAAAAACACAATTACAAATATGTCATCCTTTGGACATCAATCAAGTATGATCATTAAGAAATATGGTGTACCACATGTTCAATCAATAAAAGCTTTAAAAAATGAAAATATGAATGTAGAATCACCAATAGGATCACACAACCACCAAAAAATTCAACCTAATCCTTTCTATCATGTGCATAAAAAAACTAATGTTAATCATCATCTTCTTGGTCAACAGAATAAAAATCATCTACCCATGTCTAGAAATGGCACAATCTAAGACAATCACACCAATGGAGATTATATTTCCCATAATGAAGGTGTTGTTGGAAATGTAGAGTGTAACTCAGAGGGGAAGGTTGAATCAGTTACAACAAAACAATTCATTGTCCCTAGATGTCATATCAAATTTTCCAACGATTGTACAATACTATCTAGCTTAGTTAACACTAGAATATTATAGTCACTCTATTAAAAAAGAAGTTTTATAGTTATTAATCTCTTATATTAAGAAAATAAAATGAAAATAGATAAGGCCAAGATTTAACATGGAAACTTAATTTGGGAAAACCACCATGCAACTAGTAACAATAATTTTCACTCTTCTAAAGTAAGCCATATTAGGAGCCAACTCTATTAAAGGTTACAAAACATATTGTTAAGTATGACCTTGTTAGATGATTTATATCACCCTATTAGGAGTGGCCTAGTTAGAGGTCTTCAAAGACTTCAATCTTCAAATTCCACCTTGTTAGAGGATTTACAATATGATTGTTAAGTCAACTCTATTAAGAGATTTCTTTATGATGACAATGGTTAGAAGGTAACAACAATTTGACCTGATTTATGACGCAACTATCTTTGCAAATTTATATCTCTATTTTGGCTTGATCTTTGGATCTTTAATAATTAGATGTTCTTTGCATCTTGTCTTCCACACTTTCCTTCTCTTGTTTTTCCTTCACTCACATATCCATCTCATGTCATCTTTCACTTTCTCTCTTTTCCTGACAACTTGACCTTTCTTATATATCATAAAAATTTTCAAGTCATCTTGAATAGCCTTTCAAATAATTAATAAACATCAAAATATTTTTCCTCAATAAATTAATTATTAGAAACTTGAATTTTGTTGTCACTCAGTCAATACTAGGATTGAACACTCAATTAACATTATGAGTCCTTTGATGCCCAATCACTTGATTAATATTGCAAGTAGGATATCCTTCATTAAATGACTATTCATTTGACACTAAAAGTTCTTCTTTACCTAATTACTTGGTCAATACTAGAATATGTAAGCTTAATACTATAAAATCTTCATTGCTCAGTTAATACTAGCATTTGTGTAAAATCAATGAAAACATACAATTGAAGAAATATTTCCAACAAGTGTACCTCAAGAAGCCTCCATTCCTCTATATCTCAAAGTATTACAAGTTCCATCTATTCCATTTCTAGAATTTATACATGGTAACGAGACTTCCAAAGGGTTGTACACAATGGATTTCCATGTTAATCCATTTCATGATGCAATTCCATTCTACAGCTCAACTTTCCTAGATACAATGCCATCATATGCTCCATTGTTTGACAAACCCATCTTAGAGGTCTTATTAAAATATCTTTCCCTCATGTCAAACCATTGATACCTTTCAAGAATCTACCTCTCATATACGATGTCAAGATGATAATCAAAATCATAAAGAAATGAGTCTTAAAACAAATCAAGATTAATATCCCAATAATTAACAAACCTATCCAAGTTTTGACCAAGAATCCTTTTGACTAGAGTCTCATGAAGATTCAACCATCCATGTATTAGATAGCTGAGAGGGGGATGAATAATTATGTCAGTTATCCTATAGTCCCTTCAAAAAATTCAGTACCAAACAATATTCATAAAATCATAAAAAATTACTTTGTTCATTCATTGATCTATTATCACCAAATGATCATAATAAAACTTAGTTATTAATTAAGCTTACCATAATTGTTACCACATTGTAGTTGAAAAAAAAAACATGAATCTTAACTTTCAACATTGCAACATTCACACAATCTAATACCAAATTTTTTAACATGAAAACATTGTAAAGGGAAAAATCTCCTTGGACTGGTAACCCACAATTTTCATTCTTCTAAAGTGAGTTTGGTGTAGAGCTAACCTTTATTATAGGTTACGTACACATTATTACTATGACCTTTTTATAGGATTTAAGTCAAAAGACCATCTAGACCTTAGAACTCCTTGATCTTATTTAAAGAGTGGTCTACTTAAAGGACTTACAAACATCGCTAATTGGTTCTCCTATATAGGATTTCAAAAAAAATTTAGGTCCACTCAGTCTATGAGATTTTATACTACAATAATAAAAAATTCTTTATGTAAAAATGATCTATTTAGGTCTCTAGCACTAACTTTATTTTTTAGATCTCGTTAATCTTGTAACAAACTTTGATAGTTGCCTTAGACCTTCTCAAACATTTTGTATTTCCATAAACAATCGGCCCCAGATTCCATCTTTATAATAATGGTCTTCTAGTTGATACTTAGTAACCATTGAATTTCACTTGGGTAATATAGTACTTGGTCTATGCTAGACTCGCTCAACCAATACTAAATTTCAAACTTAACTTTTCCAGTTTTTCGACTAATACTATAGTGACTCAACAAATATTATCTTCCATCTTTATCCTTGTCACCTAGTTAAGCTTGTATAGCTTAATACATTACAATATTACATTATTATAAAAAAATGAAGTCAACATTACGTTATCATTATTGAACTCATTCATGTGCCCATTAAATATCATACTTATTGACTATGTCCTCAACATACTTTCTTCAAATCCTCTTCATTAATCGAATCATCTTCATCAATCTATTGATATGCCACTCTATTGAATTATCATAATGTCTAGTTAATGAAGACTTGACATCAATAACAACATAAAAACTTACATGTCTCTCTTACATACATTCATAGTATTACCAATTACTTTATCAGTTGGAGCTAACACCATGTCTATTTGATTAAGGACAATGCCCATCTATCTCAAGAAAAAAGGATCTTTACAAGTTTTATGGACCTTTAACTTCTTATTCCTAAGAAATATGATAACATCCTATCAATTTTTTCAATTTGTTCCATTCATAGTCAAGAGAAAAATACCCTTAAAATTGAGTCTAATAATGACCTTCCTTGTCAAAATTAAGTATCCCTTCCCCTTCATATCCAATACAAGATCTCATCATCTCTATACATCCTCCTCATGAGCCTACCATTTCATCACCTCCATGTCATAATCCTCCATACCCTCCACAAGATCATATCCTCCTAAATGATCATGTTACTAATCCTATCCCATTGCATGCTCTTATTATTCCTTAAGAGCACCCTCACTATATAAGATAATTTCTATAAGTTTTTTCTTCCATATTATGAACTCACCTCAAAAGGGACTTCCATCTTGTAGAAATAATTGTGCTAGTAAAAAGCATTATAAAGTCAAAGGGTTAAACCTCCATGGAAAAAGTATATTAAAACTATTTTGTATCAAAGATGATTAAAATGATCATGGGCTCAATTACAAATATCATTATAAATGTGTTGGTTCCCCTTCCAATCCAAAACTAAACTTATATATCCTCTTTGATCCCTTCAATCCACCTTAGGTCCATATACTCCTCCATCTACTATCTCACAATCAACTTATCCTTTCCCAAATCAAATTAAGTAAAGGCACCCATCTTGGAGAACCTTACACCTACTCAAGGACCCTCCATATCATTCTTATCCATCCATAAATCTGAATGCATTGGGATGAAACTTGAATGCCAAACAAAAAAATACCAATTCAAAAAATTTGCATCCATAAAAAAATCAACATGTCTAACCTAATCTAGATATTTATCAAAAGAAAATAGAGCCCAAAAGGACCATTGAATAAAAAGATATATTAAAGACAATTTGGGTTCCTAAATCCCTTATTGAAGAAATGCATTCCAAAGAATCACAAAAATTTAAAAAACTCATGGGCTATATGGATTCCAATATCTACCATAAAAGACCCTCATACTAAAAAGAAACAAAAATTAGCATTCAAGCTTCCCAAGGCTTCCTAAAATCCAAATCCAAATATCTTATATCCAATTAAAACTATATTTTGTGTCCTTATCTTCGAAAATAAAAACCCATATTAACTTTATCATTAAATCCAAAATTCATAGCCTTTCCTCCACCAAATCCAAAATATCATTCTCCTCCATAGCTCTACCACGTCTTTAGATGTGTGTCAATTTTGACCTTGTCACACTTTTAATATAATCATACAAAAGTATCCCAATACCTCATTTGTTATGCAATACATATTCTTCAAACTTTTTGTTGGAAATATAGGAGAAGTAGTTGTGAGGGGAGGGTTGAATCAATTACCACGAAAATAAATCCCAGATCTCCTAGATATTAATACAAAAAGTAAACTTTAAAAACTAAATATTCTTGATGCTCAAAAAATACATATAAAATGTTGTAACTCAGTAAATACTAATAATGCTTAGAAAATACTTAACATGAAAAATTTAGATGTTATTTGTGATTACCATTACTTTAACTTAGTTGCAATCACATAAAAGAAAGTAGCATGAACACATTTGACACCAAGATTTTAATGTGGAAATGCGATTCAAGAGAAACCACCAATTGCAACTAGTTGCCATTTTTACTCTTTTGAAGTGAGCCCTGTTATGAGCCAACCCTCTTGAAGGTAACAAAACATGCTGTTAGGTGTGACCCTATTAGGAGTGGCCTTGTTAGAGAGCTTTAGACAATTCAATAGAACTACCATCTTGTTAGAGGATTTAAAAATAGCTACTAAGAAAACTATGTTAAGAGATTTAGATCACTGCTACAATGGCTAGAGAATAACAATGAAATGACCTAATTTTCAATGCAACTAAATTGATGATTATAGATCTCAATTCTAGCTTGTATACTTGATCCTTCTTGATCAAATATATCTTTTTAGCTCCACAAGGATATTCTTCTTATCCTTTTGATTCACTTCCTCTTTCCATCATTAAACCTTCAATACATTTTCTTCCATACTTCTAATCTTCAACCTGGCCTTATACTTATATCTTTCATTTATCAAGTTGGCTTGACTAAAACTTAGAATAATTAATATTTATCTTCTCAGTTGGCTAGAACCAACAAATAAATCAATTGAACTCAATATGCCAATATAGGAAAATCCTTTGTTAGCTGACCCTCTTCGGTAGATAGTAACTCAGAGACAATTTTCCTATGTTACCCAAGTAAACTCATTTAGCACTACATATTCACAAAGTTACTTTGGTAACTAAGAGAGCTCAGTTAATACTAGTTCCATCCAACATTTCCTTCATTAACTAAGTGAACTCAATTAACACTCATCTTTCTCAAACTTTCCTTTGGTGCCCAAGTGAACTTGGTAGACACTGCCTTCTAAACTAAGAAAACTTTGGAATGCTCAATAGACACAAAAATTGTCTTCACTGTCCTAGTGAGCTTGGCATACATTGACTGATAATCATATGACATTTTGTGTAACCTCAAAGAAAATACACAATTAATCAATTGTATTCAACAATCTTCCTCTTTGGCATTGATGGCAAAACAACATGTCATAGCACAATGAAATTTTTGGAGCAAGAATAAAGTAAGGAACATATCCTTAGTTTCATTCTAATTCTCATCCATGAGAACTCCCTCTATCAGTGTGAACTCTTCCTACCTTTAGTTTCACCCTCTATCAAAAAACTTCTATCTAACACAACTTCTTCCAAGTTCATTCTCCTTTTTAGACAATTCTTCTATTCCTTTTCTAGTCTCCCTCTTTAACATTTCTTCGCTATGACAAAAAAACTTTTCCTTCTTTAAAACTAAAAATTTCTATGAGATATTACAGTATACTTCTCCCTCTTTGACATCTCATGCACAAGACAATGTTTAGTGAATGTCAATGTACATCAAGTACTGATTCATTTGCAATATTCCCTTTCCCTTGTCAATACTACACCAACTAATTGATGCATCATTAAACTTCATTTAGTGAGGTTCAAGTAGGGGAATGACCCCTATCTTACCTCTTAGATACATAAATGCATCTTTAGGTAATGGCTAAGCGAATATTTCTATAATTTGTTCTTTTGTATTCACATATTCCAATTTGACTTCTTTATCTTGCACCAATTATCTCAAGAAATTATATTATATAGTAATGTACTTTATTTTGGTATGCATCACTAGATTCTTTGATATATTGATTGCACTGGTGTTATCATAGTATATGACTACTAGATCCTTTATCTCTATCTTCATACCAGCCTATAGTTCTTTGAACCAAAAAATAGTAGAATAATTAACTATTTTTGCCATGTATTCTACCTCTACTATGGATTGAGACATACAATTATGTTTATTTCTTATCCAAGACACTAGTCTTTTACTAAGAAAGAATACTCCACCACTAGTTCTTTTTTTGTCATCAATACTTCCTACCCAAACAACATTAGTGAATATGTTTAAGTCCAAATTGTCTCCTATTTTGTACCATAAGCCATAGTCTTTAATACCATTCAGATATCTCATGATTCTATTGATTTCCATCATTTTCTTTGGGATTTGTTGATAATCTTGCCACCAGACTGATTACTAATGGAATGTTAGGTCTTGTATGCATAACATGCTATAATTTTCCAATCATTGATTTGTATGTCATTTAATATACCTCTTTAGAATCAACATGTTTGGAAGGATTATGTCCAGCACACATAAGGGTTCCAAATGGTCTTGAATCTTCTATTCCAAATTTCTTTAGTATCTCCTTGATATACTTAAATTGAGTAATGTAGATACCATTTTTCTTCTGTTAAATCTATAATCCAACAAAGAATTCTATCTCTCCAAGCATAGACATCTCAAATTATTTACTCATTTCTTCTTAAAATTGCATGCACAAGTCATCATTTTCTATGAATAAAGTATCATCGACAAATATTTCTACCAACACAATCTTCTTGTGTGGTCCTTCATTGATATACAAGCTATTGTTATCATTTTTTCTTCGAAAACCAATATGTATCAAGTAATTATGAAGTCTTTCATACCAAGCCCTAGGAGCCTTCTTGAGTCTATATAATGCCTTATGTAATTTGCAAACCATGTCCTTTTTGCTACGATCTACAAAACCTTTTGGTTGTTCAATGTAGACTTTCTCATCAATAATTCCATTCAAGAATGTAGATTTAACATTCATTTTATAAACTTTAAATCCTCTATGTGTTGTATATGCTAGTAAAGTTATAACACCTTCTAATATTGCAACAAGAGAAAAAATTTCACCGTAACCAATACCTGCTTCTTGAGAATAGCCTTTAGATACCAATCTTGCTTTATTTCTAAAAACTTCTCCATCTTCATTTAGCTTATTTTTGAACACCAAATTTGTTCCAATTACATTTTTATCCTTAAGTCTAGGAACAAGAGTCCAATTTTTGTTCTTCACTATCTTTTATATTTCTTCATTCATTACTTCAATCCAACTATCATTATTGAATGCATCTTTAACATTTCTAAGTTCAAATTTAGCAAGTAAACATGTACCTTTCAATTTGTTTCTTGTCATTATTCCATTAGATTTTTCTCCAATGATCTAATTATGTGCATGATTCCTTCCAACATATCTTTCTAGCACAAGTTCTTTGATTTTTCAATGAGTTTCACTAATTTTATCATGAGCTTCATTATCTAGCTTAGGTTCTACTATCTATGACTCAGGTCCATCAAACTTGGTTTGCAATAGTTTGATACCTCTAACTGCGATGCGGGTCCTTCAGACTGTGACTCAGGTTGCACTATCTACAATTAGTACCTATTGGAGATTTTGGGAACTCAGGAGGTGAAGCCTACTTTTTGCTAGATAGAATTTGTAGGGAATTAGGTTCATAGTAAACAAATCTTCTATAATCCTCAGGCTCTTTGTTTCTTTTTTCTTCACTCTTTTTTGCAATCTCATCAATTCTCACATGTGCACTTTCTATGATTTTATGAGTAGACAAATTCAAATATTTGTATGATTTACTTCTACAGGGGTATCCTAGGAATATGTCTTCATCACCTTTGACATCAAATTTTCTTTTTCTAGATTCTTTCAAGATATAAGATTTGCTACCAAATACTTTCAAGTAACTTACATTAAGTTTGTAGCCATACCATAGTTCATAAGGAGTTTGATTTGAGTATTTCATCAGTTGTACTCTATTCAAGATATGAACTACAATGTTGATAGTTTCCTTCCAATATTTGATTGCTACATTCTTTTCTATCATCAATGTTCTTGCACAATCCATGATGGATCTATTCCTTCTTCCAGATATGCCATTCTGTTGAGGTGTACTAGGTGTTGATACATGTATTTTAATTCCTCTTTCAATGTAGAATTCATTGGAGGTGAATTCACCACCTTTTCCTAATCTCTAACATTTTAACTTCTTTCTAGTTTCTTTTTCTACTCTTGTCAGATACCACTTGAACATTTAAAAAGCTTCTGATTTTTCTTTTAGATACATTATAGTCATCATTCTAGAATAATCATCAACAAAAAGAATGGAAAACTTATCTCCATAGTAACTCTCTATTCCAATAGGTCCACATAAGTCTATATGCATAAGCTCTGAGACTTCTTCTGAATGATAGTTCTTGCTTTTGAAACTAGTCTTTCCCATCTTACTAATTTGACAATTTTTGCATAGACCCACATCAGGTTTCCTCAAGCTAGGAATACCTCTTACTCTTCTATGTTTTCTTATCTTAACTAGATTATAATAGTTTATATGACATAATATTTTGTGCCATAACCAACTTTCTTCTACTTGAGCAATAAAACATGAACTTTCACTAAGATTAAGGTAAAATAGATTATCTTTTATTTGTTTCCCAGATCCAACCAAATTTCCTTTTCCATCTAGTAGTTTTCCCTTTCCATCCATGAATTCTACAATCTAATTTTATTCAATTGTACCACATTCTATAAATTATTCTTTAATCCTTCAACCCAATAAGAATTATCACATATAAGTTCTTTAGTCAAGGCAATACATCCTTTTCCTTTTATACAACAAGGTTCATTGTTTCCAAATCTTACACTACAACCATCATAATATTCCATGTGTTCAAACTTTATTTTATCTCTATTCATATGATGTGGACAACCACTCTCAATAATCCATGTATCATTTTTTTCTAACATGAAAGATAAGTGCCATCTTATCTCCTTGATCATCAGATTCTTCTTTTACAACAATATATACCATTTCATCTTCACTATTATCAGAATATTTAGCCATAAAATAGGATTTCCTATCTTTTTCCTTTTAGTTCTTGAAATCCTTCTTGCCTTTGTGCTTATTTCTTTTCTTTTAATCCTTTTTTTCTCTATTTGGACACTTGGCAGCAATGTGACCAAATTCTTGACAAGAAAAATAGATCAAATGAAACTTACCTTTGTACTTCCCTTTGCCTTTGGAAAACTTCCTTGTAAGTAGGGCTTCAACAACTTGAAGATCACTATCTAAACATTCTTCTATTTCTTCTTCTTCACTTCCTGATTGAATGGCCTTTGATTTCTTTTTCTTTTTCTTGAGCTAGAGTTTAACTTCAAATGCAGACTCAATACTTGTGGAAATAGGAACATAGTTATCATAATTATCAAACTCAAAAGTTTTCAGTCTTCCAACTATAGCATCCAAAGTCATTTTATTATTTGGATCACATCTCATCTCTTGAATAGAAGACACTCTATTTTCATACAATGGAAGAAGGGTTTTGATTACCTTGCATATGACTATTTTGTCATCAATGTCTAATTTAGATGCTTTGATTGCACTCACACCTGCTTTGATTATTTCCACATATTTTGCAAAGTTTTCATCTTCTCTCATTTTCATCTAATGAATATGACCTCTAAGACTTTTTTCTTTTGTTCTTCTTACTTTATCATCTTCTCCATAAGAATCTTTTAGTTTGGTTCACATTTCATGAGTTCTTTTGTAGTCTTTTACTTCATCAAATTTAGCATAACTAAGAGCAGATGCAATATCAATCATCATGATGTTATGATTCTTATTTTCAACAATGTCTTCAACCGGTAATGTTCCAATGGAAGTCTTGTATTCAGCATCAAGATATTTACAAGCTGAACCACTGATAGTTGCCAGATGTAGCCTCATAAGTCCTTGCCATGTTACAAAACTATCTCTATTCAACTTGAGAATCTCTCATCTGTAAGACATCCTAATCTTTTGCTTAGGTCCTTGAAACCTTATCTACAAGCACCAAACACTCTAATACCAATCATTGGAAATATAAGAGAGAAACTAAGAGGGGAGGGATGAATTAGTTACCACTAAAATAAATCCTAGATCCCTTAGATATCAATACAAAAAATAAACTCTAAAAACTGAATATTGATGATGCATGAAAAACACATATAAAATGTTGTAACTTGGTAAATATTGAGAATGCTCAACAAATACTTAACATGAAAAATTTATATGTTATTTAGTGATTACCATTACTTTAACTGAGTGGGTGATAGCTTTTCATATGGAATAGTCCCTCCAATCATCTTCTCATTAGACTTATACGAAAATATAGGGGGTGATAGCTTTTTATATAAGTCTAATGAGAAGGTGATTGGAGGGACTATTCCAACCTAGTAGGAATTTATGAGAATCCTTATTCAAAACCTAGGAATCTCCTACCTAGAAAAAAATCCATTGATATAATTGTGAGGGCGGGGGTGGCATTGAATCAATTATCCAACTAATCTCATAAATGAAATGTTTAAAAAATATTATCCATAAAACCATAAAAAGATAATCATACACAATAATAGTAGATATGTGTTGGTAAACAAATTTTTCACAGTAGAATTTACCCAATGGAGTGTGTGGCAAACCATTCACAACGGTTGGATAGGCCCTTGGTATGCGGCCTTCCTTTGCGTTTAGAGGGGCAACTCCCTCGTATGATATAATTTTGAAGTTTTTCAAATAAAAGATGGAATCAAAATTTTAAAGATGAGAAAGCTCATGATGATGAATGCACCACACGACTTCAAAGTTTTCTCGAACTACTAACTTAAAATCGCTAATAACAATGATCAAGATCTATGCTTGAAAACTATTACTAGCACAACGCTGATCCACAGATTCATAAACATCTACACCATACCGTGAGAATGCTCACTACAAAGAGAATCAACATTTGTAAAAATTTAGATTCAAAAAGAGGGAACTCAAAATGCACATTCCATTATTTTCTTGCACCAAGAACTTAAGAGGAACTTTTGATTATAAAGACAAAATCTGTACATACTTTCCAAATATCATCTTTTAATCAAAATTTCAGCATAGTGTTCCCTTATTCTCCAGCCCCAAAAAGTTTTTTTTACAAAGCCAAAAGGTGTCCTTATATAGACATAGAGGTTAATGACTACCCTTTTGTGGTTAATAACCACCTCTCAAATATGTAATTTGGGTGAGGTTAATTAACCTCAACAAAATTAACCTATATGCTCTAAAACTTGAACCTTAGATATTTTGAGGAGATGATTGAATAATCGATCCTTATTGATCCCTCTGATAGATTATATGTGAGCTAAAGTTTAAACACAGTGACCTTCCCAAGTTCATGTATACTATCTACAAGATGTGCCAATCCACCTACCATCTCAATCACAAGTGAAGGAAAGGTGGCAAATAGTTCGCCACCTTTTGCCACATTGCATGTACTTTCACGTTGCATCTTCATGTCACCATTGTTCTTCTCTCCTTCATTAAGGTGAGCTATTGTAATGCCAATATGCACTGATTTTTTTTTAATGCCCATTTGGGTTATGATGGATTGTGGAGGAGGACATTTCTTCATGTGTTTTACACTCTCACTCAATTCATGCATAACTTTCGCTGCCTCCATGCCCACTTTATAAAACCAAGGCTTTGTGAGTTCAAATTGCTAAAGGTAGATTTCTCATGTAGGGAGTGAATACAATCATGCTAGGCGAGCACACAATAAGCCATGTGACAAAGCATGCCTGCTACTTTCACGTATTGCTTCCATGGATGCCTTAATCTGGACTTGCCAATTCAAACCCTGCAATGTCATTTGATACTAGCTAACATGGACTACGTGGCTTACCCTTCACCAAAGCCATCTCCTCATTTCATTATCTTTGCTTTGTGTGAGTTCAACATAAAGGTCATGGATAAGAATTTTAGGTTCAGATTCTTCGATAAAAGCATTCTTATATAGATCGCTCCCCTGCCTTCTCAATAGAGGAGATCTCTTTGTAATTTCTGCAAATCATCAGCCGTAATCAAAGTAGTGAAAAATTGGAAAGTGGATGAGACTGCATGTTTCTCCATGTATTCACTCATATGAATCCTCACAAGAGAATCCTCATTATTAAACAAATAAGAGGCAAGAACCTTCACTAATTCTATCTTTAAAACTCTTGTTGGACCCATGGAAGACCAACTCGAGATCATTGGATTGCTTCTACAACTGCTTTGATAGCTAGATCTTGACCAATGACATGCTTATGCAATTCTAGGAAGATTGTCTTTCATTGTGAGAAAAACTTTATGTCCATGTTCCACTCTGTGAATCTTACATAAAACTTTAATGAACTCAAAGTAATCTCTATCATTTACTTCAAAGCCAGCTTCTTTCATCTTTCCTAGCATTTCCATTTGTATCTGCTTCCTCAAAGGTCTTATCCAAAATCTTCTTAACAACATCATCTAAAATATTCATGTCCGATTTAGTTAGAAGAGCTATCACTATATGTTTCACCTCCTCATGCTCAATGTGCCTAGTCCGTCTCAAGTCATACAGTTTAAATACAAACTCCATTTTCTCTTTCTCAGATGCATTTGGATGGAACACACTCAATGCTCTAACAAATTCTCTAAATTCTGTCACTCCATTACACTTTTTGTCAAACACTTAGTTGTACTCTCCACTTGCGGATTGTTATGGTAATCATTCAAACAGATCTACCCATGTTAAGCATAAGTGTTCTCTTCTTACCAGGTGCAGGATGAATTGGAAACATTTTCTTAAACACTTGGAAGCTTCCTCTGCACTGCGACCTGCTCATGTGCTTTATCTGTAGCTTTATTGACATGAAAACAATTCATTAAATAGTTCATGTGCTTTATCCATAGTTCCATGAAATAGGTATGGGTTGCACAAGATTATTTTTATTCCATGCCAATGAATGGTTGCATTGTACTGGGGAAGATTAGTAACTATAACATCGAGTGTATCCTCATTTCGAGCAAATAGTGTTGGACTCGAAAGTTGATTGTCCACTATGACTATGGTATGCTTCTCACATAGCCAAGTAAAATTTGTCTTCCTTATAATAAATGTGTGACTAATAACTTTTGCTGATGCAAGAGAATTAATTGAGACAATGAATGTAAACAGAAGCAGCATGAACCTTGTGATGAGTAGAAGAGCCCAGAAAAGGTCGGCAGCTCCAATCTTGGGTGCGGTTGAAGACCAGTTTCAATTTTATCCTCATAACCATCACTGCTCCCAATCCTTAGCTTGAGGTTAGCTTGGGTAATAACCAGCGGCATAACCATGTCCATGTTCACGTGGGAAAAACTATATCTACACTAATATACTTGCCATGGCTTCATATGGTTATTTGTTGAGAATTGCATTTTTCAATGTTCTTTCTCTTTGATAACACATCACCTTTGATGTTGTGTTCAGCCAGAATAACTTTCTCACCTCTTTTTTTTTTAAAACCATCTGATTTGGAATTTCAAACAGGTTAAGAACTGTCTTGAAGAAGGTTAAGATAAACATGTTTTTGGACGTTATCATTAACCTATTGAGAGGTTAATGGTTAGGAAAACGTGTTTTTTGGGGGTTATCATTAACCTGTTGAGAGGTTAATGGTTAAGAAAAATATGTTTTTGGGGGTTATCATTAACCTGTTTAGAGGTTAATGGTTAATGATAGACTTGAAAACACGTATTTTGGGTCTCTCCATTAACCTGTGACAACTTGAGACTCAGAAGCCAGATTTTAAAAATTTCAAGTGCTGTGTGAAGCTGGGAATGAGCCAAGGACATGGAAGATTAGAGACTCACAAAAATTTAGAGATAAAATGGCCAATTTAAAGCTTAAAATCAGGCAAGTTTCAAAAATTAACCAAGGCTTATAAAATTGAAAAAAAAAATTATAAATGGGCAACAATATGTTAACCAGAGAACCCCTTGACCAAAGGGAAAACCTCGGTGGAGATGGGACCCACAAGAAGATGTATTGATATAAATATTCTTTATTAGATGATAGATCTTGTTAGGATTCTATTACTACATTCAGTAGATATGAGTCCCTATTAGAAGACTTTGAATCCCTGTTAGGAGGTTCCAACCCTATTAGGAGTTGTGGAATATAGTTGGACCCACTACTAAAATAGCTTCAAGGGCAGGACAGTTGAACCCATTGTCGAAATGATCTTTGTATTATTCATTGTAGAGTAATAGAACTAAATTGTACTTCCTTCCTCTATCTCTATCCTATCAACTAGATGTCTACTCCTTTAGATCTTGTAATCAAATCTCAAATCTCACATCGAATAATCCCTTGGATCACTTACATGCATTTGTTAAGCACTATACTCCTTTTTGCACTTTGCACTCCTTGCAACAATAGATACTCATTTGAATCACACTAAAATCAAGGAAAACATCTTTCCTTTATACCATATCTTCATAATAATTCCTTGGGTCATCCTTGATGGTTTCCCAATTAATTAAAATAAGATAATTAATAAATTACAATTGCAATAGCACTGTCAACTCATAGTCTATGAAAAAATTCATACGTGAAACACTAAGGCTTGTGCAGTCACTGGCATCACCAATTGACTATCTTCTCTCACTATCTGACTATGCATCTCTTCATTACATACTAGATGTAAGACTGCCAAAAATCATCAAGAACTCCTTTCCCTATACTCTATCTTTGAACTACTCTTTGTAAATCAGGTACAACTTCCATATGACTTTGACTTATACTCTATGCACGTAACCATGTCATCAAGACACTGTGATGAACATGTCCATAACTGTATATCTCCAAATAATTAGGTTATTGTTTGTACCATCAAGATCTTTGTTTTCTACTCTACCAATCTTTATAGAAATAATGTTATGTTGACATCAATGAAAAACGCAATCATGAATGCAACATATGAATACTCTCCAATGCTCAAGATACTCCCACAATGTAGTATCATCAACATTCATGCTAAAAATCTCCCCCTTTGGCATTGATGGAAACATAGATGGAAAACTATCAAAGTTCCAAGAATACCAAGTAATCTTTTATTATTGCTTTTGTTCATATTGGTCTCTCATTGCTTAGGAGTTATTCTCATGCATATACTCACCTATGCCTTAAGAGATGTTTTTTCATGCATATTCTCCCTCACTAACATCAATGTCAAAGTTTTCAATCTTAATGTTATGAATTGTTACATACTAATTGTCAATCAATTTCTCCAAGTCCTCAACTAGCTTGAGTGTCCAAAGACATTGTTCAATACCAATTACCAAGAGTTCTCAATGACTCAGTACATACAAGATACTCTCCATTATGGGAAGAACCAACAAAATTCTAGTCAAATAATAGTGCTATGACTACTAGACTAATGCACTCAGTGCATCGCCTACATAGAAGTAGGCATGGGCATAACTCCAAGAATACATCTTAAGTACTGAAAAGTATCTATCGGAAAAGCCCTCAAAAATATATATACAATTTTATCCTTAGTAATTACATACTCCAATCTAATCTCCTTTTATATTTCTTTCTCTCTCAACATGTGATGCTTAATAGATATTTGTTTAGGCTTGGAATGTAATATAGGATTCTTAGACATAATCAAAGTGCTTGTGTTATCACTATAAATGATAACTAGTTCTTCAATCTCAATTCTAATATCCTTTAACATCTTCTTCATCAACATAACTTGATTATAGTTATTTGTTGCTGCAACATACTCTTCCTCAACAGTGCCTTGTGAAATACAATCTTTCTTCTTTCTTAACCAAGAAACCAATATTCCTCCAAGAAAGAATGCTCCACCACTTGTGCTCTTATTGTCATCCTTTCTACTTGCCCAATCAACATCAATATATGCATAAAGTGTGAAATCACTTGATCTGGCATATAAAATTCCATAATCAAATGTCCCTTTTAGATATCTAAATATTCCTTTCACTACTAAAAAATGACATTCTTTAGGATCAACTTCAAATATAGCTATAATCCCAATTGCATTTGCTATATCTAGTCTGGTGTGAGTCAGATATTGCAAACCTCTAATCATTGATCTATACTTCTTTTGCTCTACTCCAGGTGTCTCATCTTTGCTAGATAACTTATAACCAATTATCGTGGGTATACCAATAGGTTTGCAACTTTCCAAACCAAATCATTTTAATAAATCTTATAGGTATTTATCTTTTGAAATGAATATACCATCATTGTTCTATACAATCTACAAACCTAGGAAAAACTTCATTTCTCCTATCATGCTTATTTCAAATTCATTATTCATCTCCTTAGCAAATTTATCACTAGCTTCATCAGTACCTCCAAAAATGATGTCATCAACAAATATTACAATGATCAGCAATTCATCTTCAATTTTTTTTAGATACAAGTTACTATATGTCATACCTTTAGCAAATCCAAGCTTTGCTAAGTAGCTGTCCAACCTCACATACTAAGCTATTGATTCTTGCTTTAGACCATAAAGAGATCTCTTCAATTTTCATACCATGTCTTTGTCTTGCTCAATATAAACCTCTTCTTCTTGTTCTTCATTCAAAAAGGTTGATTTAACATCTATTTGATAAAGCTTAAATTTCTTGTTTGCTGCATAAGCCAAGAACATTCTTATTGCTTCCACTCTTTCTACTAGTGCATATGTTTCCTCATAGACAATGTTTTCTTGCTATAAATAACCTTTAGAAACAAGTCTAGCTTTATTTTTCACAACTTCTCCTTGTTCATTCATCTTATTCCTAAATACCCATTTTATTGTGATCACGTTCTTGTTTTTTGGCCTAGGAACTAACTCACATGTGTCATTCTTTACTATTTGATCTAATTCTTCCTTCATTTCTTGAATCTAATAATTATCTTTGACCTCTTCATCTATGCACTTGGGTTCAACTTGAGATGTCAAACATATCTCCTCATTAATTGTGTTCCTTGTCATTATGCCTTTATCTTTGCTTCCAATTATCTGCTCAAGAGGGTGATTCTTTTCCAAATTCTTATTAGAGGTAGGAGTTAACATCTCAACTCTTATATATTCTCTAGCTTTAGAACTTTTTTCTCCTCTATGCTCAAAAGCTAGCACATCATTCTATATAGTCATTGTTAGTCTTAAACAAAACTTTAGCATTCTTGACAACAATTGTTAAGTTATCCTCTTTTTCAGTTGAACTATATCCTACCATCTTTTCTTTAGTTCCAAACTCCTTATCAATCCTTACATTTGTGCATTCAACTATTGTCTTAGTTCTATAGTTAAAGCATCTGTAAGCACTACTCTTCAATGAATTTCCAAGAAACATAGCTTTGTTGCTTATTGGATCAAACTTACCAATGTCATCATCTCTCTTAATATAACTTCTTCTCCCAAATATCCTAAAATATTTGACTGATGGTGAATGTCCAAACCATAGTCGAAAAGGTGTCTTGTCCATACCTTTTATGATATGTGCTCTATTTGGAATATATATTGCTATATTAACTGCTTCTCACTAGAATTTCTTGAAAACATTATTCTCAAATAACATTACCCTAGCTACCTTTTATTTAGACTTAAATTTCTTCTCTTTGTAGTCCCTTTTTTCTCAGGTGTACTAGGTGCATAAAGTTGTCTTTTGATTCCATTTTCTTTAGAAAATATCTTAAATTCTCTAGAGGTTAATTTTCCTCCTCTATAAGATCTCAAAAACTTCATCTTGACACCAGATTCATTCTTAATGCTATTCTTAAATATCTTGAACTTATCAAAAGCTTTGTATTTCTCTTTAAGAAATGCTACCCACATCATTCTAGTGAAATCATCAACAAAAATCATGAAATACCTTTCACCATAGAATCGTCTTGTTCTAGAATATCGACTCATATTTATGTAACTGATCTCCAGCTTCTCTATGGTAGTGGATAGCCAAAATAAATTCCTTACACACAACATTAGTAGGCTTAAAAATCTTAGCCAAGTCTCTAACTGCAAAAGTGCTACTAACCTTCACAACATTATGAAATTTTATGTGACAAAATCTTCTATGCTACAACCAAGTATTATCCACTTTAGCTATAAAACATGTCATCTTAGTAGGATTCAACTAAAATACATTACCTCTAGATCTAGTGCTAGTTCCAATCATCTTACCATCTCTATCTTTGATAGTTCATGTCTTCTCAGTAAACTGCAACTGATAACCCTTGTCAACCAACTGACCAACACTCAACAATTTATGCTTTAATCCATCAACAAAATAGACATCATCAATGTTATTTTTTCTATCAAGAGTAATGGATAAAATTCTTTCTATATGATTGGTTGCATTGTTACCAAATCTAACAATTCCTCCATCATGATTCTTCAATTTAACCAAATTATTTATATCACCAGTCATTTCATGTGAACAACCACTATCAATTATCCAATCAAATTTATTTTTGGATTGGGTAACTAGAGCTCTTTCTTCTCTAATTTTCCTATCAAGATCATCCTCCTTGATAACCACAAATCTTAATTCATCATCACTTTCAATTTGACCTTTCTCGACAGATTCTTTATCTTCATTTGCATACAAACAATTTCTATATCTATCTCATCTAGGGTTAAACTTTCCCTTATACTTTTTCTCTCTTTTAGGACATTTAGATGCATAATGACCAAATTCATTACAATTCCAACATTTAAAGATTTTCTTACCATCTCTTGGTCTTCTCATAAGAAAGATTATTCCTTCCTCAATCTTGTTTTCTTCATTAGCTTTGTTGCTACCATCAAAATCTCCATGGGTTCTTGTACTTCTTGTCAAATTAGGTCAAATTTTTAGGACACTAAAAGTTGTTTTGACTCTTGTAAGTTCTCTAGACTATCTCAGATCTTCTTTTGTTGATTCTAATCTGCCAAGAAATATTTTCTTTATGAAATCCTTAGTGCAAGGCATTACTAGCTATGTCATCTGAGTTATCGGCTTGAAAGGTGATATTAAACTTTTCAAGATCTTCCATATGACGTTGTCATCCTCCTTGGTTCTACCATGAGACAAAATTCTTGCAACCATTTCTAATATTATGCATATAACTTCTTATGAGTTCATCTCCCATCATTCTAGCATCTTGAAATGCACATATCCAATTTTTTAATCTCCTTGTCTTAGCATGATCATCACCTTCAAAAGTAGATTCAAAAGCTTTCTAGATTTCATGAGATATTTCAAGTGACTTTACCTGACTATACTTATTCTCTAGAAGAGATGATATTAGATCTTCTCTTGCTCTCATGTTACACATGAATATATCTCTCTTCTTCATTGCAATCTTCTAGCTTTTCTTCTTCAACAATTGCCTTCTTACTCTTTATCAATATCCAATATCTTGGACCCATGCATAACAGATGAGTCTTCATCTATTCCTTCCAACTTTCATGGTTGGCCCCATCAAATCTAGTACTATGCTTTCTAAAAATATTCTCCATCGATCTCCCAAAGTTGTTAAGATTATCCTTCAAGGATTTGTGGCTCTAATACCAATTGTTAGAATATATAGTTCACTGATATAACTCAGATGGGGGGTGAATCAGTTGTCCAACTAATATCACTATTAACAAATTTAATTAATCTTAACCATATAAGTAATTTAAATTGAAAATACAAAAAGATACTCATACACAATAACACCATATATGTTAACTAGGGAGACCCTTGATAAGAGGGATAACCCTAGTTGGGATGGAGCCCACAAGATGATGTGTTAATATAAATATTCTCTCTTAGAGGACAGACCCTATTAGGAGTATATTATAACATTCAGTGCGTATGAGCCCCTGTTAGAAGATTTTGAATCCCTGTTAGGAGTTGTGGAAGAAAGTTGGACTCAGTGAAAAATAGCTTCAAGGGCAAGACCAATGAACCCACTCTCCAAATGATCTATGTATAATTCCTTGCAAAATAATAGAACTAAATTATACTTGATTCCTCTACCTTTTCCTATCAAGTAGACTTTTTCTCCTTCAAATCTTGTAAGTAGATTTAAAATATTGCATCCAATAATCCGTTGGATTACTTACACACATTTAGTAAGCACTATGCTCCTTTTTGCACTATGCACTTCTTGCAACAATAGATACACTTCTTACTCACACTACAAACAAGGAAAACATTTTTCCTTTATATTATATCTTCATTAATAATTCCTTGAGTTGACCTTCAGGCTTTCCCAATTAATTAAAATAAGATGATTAATTAATTAAAATTACAATAGCACTATCGGTTGACATTCTATGCAAAACTTGACACGTGTGATACTAAGGCTTGTGCATTCACTAACTTCATCAACTAACTATGTGCTATCACTAACTGACTGTGCATCTTTTCATTACATCCCTAATGTAAGATAGCAAACAATCATTAGGAACTACTTTCCCAATACTCTGTCTTTGAACTACTCTTTATAAATTAGGTACAACTTCCATATGACTTCAACTTACACTTTGAGCACTCAACCATGTCATTAGGACACTATACCAAATGTGTCCATATGTTTTTCACATCTCCAAATAATCAAGTCATTATTTGTACCATCAAAATATTTATCTTCTATTCTACTAGTCTTTACAAAATCAATGCTATGTTGACATCAATGACAAGCAAATTCATGAATGCAACATATCAATACTCTCCAATTCTCAAGATACTCCCACAATGTAGTATCAGTTGTGAGGATACTTTTGTACATAGCTAACCACAAAAAGAAATTAAATTTGGGGAGAAGGTGAGACAACCAAACTATTTTCCACTCATTCTCCAATTATGCTATTATAGGCTGACTTGACACCAAATTCTCTACTTGGGTTCCTATCCCATATTATTTTCTCTATGTGTAGGAAGGACAAAGTCTACATTTTTTTTCAAAAGGGAGACTAACTTTTTATACACATCATTTTCACTCAAGTTAAAATCTCCCATGTTACAGGCCTTCCACCCATTGTTATCAATATAGTTGGCAACCTTGAGACCAAAAGAGTTCACACCTTGCTCCTTTACACTAGAAAAATTTGTGAGTTTCCATGGGGAATCACCAATTCATTTATCCTCCCATAATCTAGCTAGGTTCCCATCACTGATGTTCTATCCCAATCCCTCTCTTAGGTATTTTTTGGTTTTGAAAATGTTAGTCCATATCCTTGAACCATTTAAGAGACCACCATTATAAAGGGCTTGATTCAATGGCTTCTCTCCAAGAAATTTGGCACTCATAATTCTACACCAACCAATGGAATCCTAGACCATTCTCTAGCCAATCTTCATTATTAGAGCCTTATTGATGTCCTATATTCTTCTTAGATTCAATCCCCCAAGATTTAGATGTATAGAATTTCTCCTAGCTTACAAGACTTGATTTTGATTTCTCCTCCATTCTTGACCATAAGAAGTTCCTCTATATTTTTTCAAGGATGTATTTGAACTAACTAGATATTTTAAATAAAGACAATAATTAAATAGGGAATCCTTGTAAAGGAGCCATAATAAGTTGCACTTTCCCAACATGATTGAGCACCTTATCTTTCTAGCCTATAATCATCTTCTTCCTTCTTTCTACTATAGTATTCCAAAATTGGGATAAGATCCTTATCTCTAAGAGGAAGATCTAGGTATGTGTTAGGTAGACTCATTATCTAACAATTCATCTCCTTGATAATTTTTTGTTACAAATGCAAGTTAGTATTCAAGAAGTAGAGTTTACTTTTCTAATAATTAAAATGATGTCCACAAACAAGGGAATACATATTCAACACTTGCTTCCAATTTTTTTCTTCTCTAATCAAGGATAAACTATAGAGAAAGTTGTCATACAAATTTTTTTGTAATAGCTCTAGTGGGAGAGTCATGGCCAGTTTGATCCCCATAATTTCTCTCCTAGACACCATAGAAAGGAGGGTCCTTCCTACAATTTAAGCCACCATAATGAATAGATAGGGAAATATAGGGTCTCCCTATCTTAGCCCCCTCTTAGCATGGAAGAACTCATCTGGAGATCCATTGACTAGCATGACAAAATGGATAGTGTCTATCATTTCCCTTACTATAGAAATGATTTTTTTCCTAAAATTAAACATCCTTAGGATTTTGTGAAGAAATTTTCTTCTCACCTTATCATAGGCCTTTGAAATATCAAGTCTAAATTACATACCTAGATTTGTGCTCCTTTACATAGAATGAAGAACTCTATTGGAGGTTGTAGTAGCATCCAAAATCCATCATCTAAGGAAAAATGCATTTTGCATGGGGCTAATAGCTTTATTTAGAATAGGCTCCATGTAGTTGACTGCCACCTTGGATAGAATATTATAGATGATATTACATAGACTTATTGGTCTAAATTCTTCTAGGTGTGTACGATCAACAACCTTACAAAGTAAAACAATAAAATTTTGATTTAGCTTTTTAAGGATGCAACTAGTTCTAATGAAGTCTTTAGTTGTATGATTAATACCATATTTAACAATTTCCCAAAAATCCTAAAATAAATATGGGGGAAACCATCTGGTCCCACAGCCTTGAATGCACTCAAAGAAAAAATTTCTCCTTTCACTTCTTTATTAACTTTACTTATTAGATCTTGGTTCATCCTCTCATCTAATACTAGCCTTATGATATCTAGGAGTCATTCTCCACACTCGAGTCCACCTGTAGCTATGTTGGATTCTATATTTTCTAGATGTAAGTGGTAGCCCATCTTGAAAATTCTTCCTCAATAGCCAGTTAAAGATTATTATTGTCAACAAGATTCTTTGTAGTGTTCCTTCTATTTTGTTTAGAGGGGGACCTATGAAAAAAATCCTTGTGTTTGTCTCCTTTGGTGAGCTATTGGATTCTAGATCTCTATTTCTATAAAACTTGTTTTCTTTCTACCACCTCTTTCTATTTCCTTCCCCAATTATTCTCCTCCACATTTGTGGCCAGGGAAAGGTCACCATTCACCATTATTTCCTAAAATATCTCCATTTTACCATGAATTTATTTGTTCAATTTTAATATTTCTCCAAACAAAGCTTTTTTCCAAGCCATAGCCTCCCACCTGATATTTTATAGCTTCTTATCTATGAGAAACATAGTCATACCCTGAAGCCTCACATTCCACCAGGTTTCAGTATATTCTCAAAATTGATGTGTTAACATTATCTTAAATGTAAAAGATTTTTTTTAGTATTATTTTTTTTCAACTAGTTAAAAATAAGCATTGAGTGATCAAAATATTCTTGGGAAATCCCCACAAATAGGTGTAAGGAAGAATATCTTAGTCGAATGAGAGGAGTACTCTATCCAATCTAACTTGTATGATTTTTTTCCCTAACCTATTGAGAGACTAGGTATTTTGCACACCCATAAGTTCCATTTCAATGAGGTCATTCCTCCTAAGAAACCCATCAAGATCATGCATGTTTCTAGAAAATTCTTCTAGTCTTCCAAGCTTTTATGAGGGGTATAGAGTAGTATTTAAATCCACCATGCATATAATATTCATATTTTGGAAGTTATCAATGCATTTCAAAGCCTCCTCCCACACCTATAGTCTCCCTCTTCTATAATAAGGAGCATGGAAGTTAAAGAGGACCAAATCATTACTAGCATCAGTGAACATCATAGCTAAGAAGTGATGGTGGTAAAGAGTTGAACTCTATTAATCTTATCAGGGTTCTACATAGTCACGATCCTTCCTAAAGCACCATTAGCTTCACTAAAATCATGTTTGGCCCCTACCATATGTATCCCACAACTTTTTCAAAGTTGTTTTTATTCATTATGACCATTTGGATGAGGACAATATCAACCTTATGGTCATAAATCACATTCTTCAGAGAAAACTATTTCCTCGGGTTGTTTAAACTCCTAAAATTCCAAGTGATAAAATTCATTTATTACCTTTTTAGGTATCCTCTAAGTCTTTTGCTTCCCACAAAAAATTTCTTGAGAATTCATTATAGTTCTTTCCACCCGTGATGTCATCCTTCTAGTTCTTGTTCTAGAGCCCACATTTTCCTACAACTATGCCCTAGTTTTTTTTTTGAGTTCCTTCCAAACCTCATAATCTACAAATGGTGTCCCCATGCTACCGAAAAAAGGAGTGTCCTCATCACATGGTAGTGTGACCATAATATTTCCCTTTAGATAAGGATAGTCTTTCTACTTAGTTGAAAAACTTGCCACATTAAACATAGTCACATGTGGGTATGAACCAAAGCATATATCCTCATGAGTTCCACCCATCTTTGGAGGAGAAATTGAAACATTTATATTTCCTTTATATTTCTCCATTTCCAAAGACCAAGAAACCTTGTCATCCTACATATTTCCTATCATCTCTCCTTCCTCTGGATAATACTTCAAGGTCTCCACTTTTCTTCCAATATAAGTCAGTATCTTTCCTTCCTCTAAAAAAGTTGTAGGGTCATCCTTCATGTTAGTATTGAGTGGGTTTTCTTCCAAAATGTCATTCTTCTTCTTCTCCCCTTTTTATAGAGGATAGAGGAGAATCCAAGTCCATTTCAAAGACACACCCTAGTTATTTAGTTGGGCCCCTTCCTTCAACAACTACCTCTTTTCCTTTTTCCATCTCATGACCTTTTTTTGTCTATTTTGTAGTCAGTGATTACATGGCCATAATTCTCAAAATTTTATTAGTACGAATAAAATTCTCTTAGTTTATCACCTACTTCTAGTTCCCCATTTTTACTTTAGAGCTATACAACTTCACAGGGATTTATAAACTATCACATATAAATACACAAAACTAAGGAAAACCTAGATGAGACTTGTGTAGGGTCACTATATCAGCCTTAATAAAATGTCCAAAAGAGTCCCAAATCCACTTGAAGAACCTCCCATGCAAAAATTCTAAGGGTAATCTTGTGAGTCTAACCCAAACTAGGGCCATTCTTTGTATATCAGGACTAGGGTGGAAGCCCGATTTCCCTTATCCATTACCCTTGATTTTTTTCCTTATTGATGTCCCATTGCCATCTTATCTTAATCCTTTTCTTGATCTTGATTTTAAATGTGGATGTAAAGTGAAAATATATTTTCAACATCCTCTTGACATATCCATTTCTATAATCAAATGCTAGTCAATGCACCATATCATTACTCTATCTTGTCATGTCCAATGCCTACAAATGGAAAAAATATGTTATCACATCCTATGGATATCTATTAGTATCTAAACATATCCATGACATACTAAGGGACCCTTTTCATTCTTCGATCTACTAGTCCATCGATAAATCACTTTCCTTTCTAGTCACTTCAGGCTGTCTCTTAAAAACAAATGTTAACAAAAATCAAATAACTATCTTGAAAATAATTCAAACATATTATAAAATGTCTTGAAACAAATTCAAAAGCATTCAAATACTCATTTTGAAAAAATTAAAAAACATTCAAATACATGTCCTAAAACATTCTTCAAAAAAAATTGGAAAATGTCATGAAAAAAATTCCCAAAAATATCAAAAAGACCTGAAAATGTATAAATAATTTTTTTTGGAAATTATCCTAAAATAATTCCTAAAAAATATTGAAAGGACCTAAAAAATTATCCAAAATTTAATATATGATCCTAAATTTTTTTCAAAAAACTCAAAATATATCAAAATCCTTACAATAAAATATATTTCATGATAAGACAAAATTGATGATCAAACATCAAATAGAATCAAATAATGAGCCTTACAAATAAAAAATGGACTCATATGGCCCATATTTATCAACAATCAAGCCTATCAACAATCAAGTCTACCATCAATCATTGAAATAAACTAATGAATTAATTTTCTTACAAACTTATGGATACACTCTAAACAAGAGATACAAGTCATATATAGGTAACCCATTCCCAAAAATAAAAACATTAAATATACATATACAACTTTAAAGTCAAAAATATAAATGATTGGTAAGGTTGTTGACAAAGTCAGTTACATCATTCTATTTTCTATTTATCTTGCATAATTACATTTCTATTCTTATCATGGATCTGATAAGTAATTAGAGTGTTTAGAGTTGTTCATAATCCATCTTTTATTTTTTTTTTATTCATGGATTGTTTCAATAAAATCCTAGAGCAAGGATGGTATAGGGTGAATGTGATAAAAACTATAATGCATCTTGCTGCTGCACACACAAATGACCTAAGACAACCTTGGAATGATATTTTAAAATACTGTATCAAATTTTATTTTTTAATTAGAGATAGTAGTGGTATCTAGATGGTCAATATTTTGGTGCACTTGTATCTCTTTCTTTTCAATAAAGTGTGATGATAAAAACCTTTGGAAAATATTATGTAATGATGCAATACATCATATACGTTGATAGTGTAAGTTTTAGTTTTCCAATTCATTCTCCTAAATTCATTCTTATATCTCATTCATGATTCTCACTAATATTTCTTCTATTAATCAAATTAGTCAATTCATTAATTAATCAAAAGTATTAAAATCATTTTATCAATAAATTAATAATCAATGATCATATGTCTTATACAAGATGTATCTTTGGTTAAACTAGATGATGTCTCTTGTCTTATACAGAGCATATCTTCTTTGAAACTAGAGACTATATCACTAGTGTTAAGGATAGATCCTTCTTAAAACCAACCATGCTTCTTGTCAAAAATTAATATATCAATAAAATAAATTATCATCTATTAAGTCTTTACTTATTACTAAATATTCTTCTCTTTCATTATTTTATCGAACACATATCATCTTCTATAGAGAGATTAGTCATTCATTTCTTGCACAAAGAACCTGTTGAAGGGGCATAAAGTTATCATTCAATTATCGAGGAAAGCTAGGGTAGTACCTAATCTAAAATTCCTTGATACAATGTTTATTATTGTATTATATGAAAGACAAACAAATTTAGCCATGAAAAGTGAACACGCTAGTGCACACGCATTTAATGTACTAATTATTCTACTATTGATTAATGGTTCTTTAATTTTTAATTAACAATCTTTATTCCTCTATAATCAAAAATTCAAATCATTTATTTATTCTCATAATATTAATTAAATTATTAATATTATTTAATTATTTAAAATTAAATTAAGTAGTCTTTAATAGTTAATTATATTCAATGTCTAAAGTTCCATAATTTAAATAATCATCATTGACTATTTAAATTAGCTAATATATTCCTCTAAATTAAATTAATTACCAAAATTAGTTGAAGTTAATTTCATCTCAATTCTCCTCAATTTTAGTTTCTAAATAATTTCATTCAATTATATTTAAGTTCAACTAATTCTGTCATTCAAAAATATGAATAAACAAAGTTGTGAGGATTTATAAATATAAAAATATGTAAATCCTTACAAATAAAAAAAAAACATTTAAAAAAAAATCATCATCTTTCAAAAATAAAAATAACAATTGAATTAAATCACAATCTTTCAGGTTTCATTATTTTGAAGTTGTATCGTCTTAAAATGAGAAATATTATATCATTCTTATCTTAAATTTTATCTTAGTTTTTCAGTTAAGTTGGAAACTAACCAAAATCTCCTTATTCTAAGTATCTCTCTCTCTCTCTCTCTCTCTCTCTCTCTCTCTCTCTCTCTCTCTCTCTCTCTCTCTCTCTCTCTCTCTCTCTCTCTGTAGTTTTTCAATCATTCATTCTTGTATCGAATCTATGTCAATTTAATAAGTAGATACTAGGATCATATCATCTTCTCATCTCTCAAATAATTGAATCAATTTTTTTCCCAAATCATATATGAGTGTGAAATCTTGACAAAGTGAATAGAAGAAATAGAAGGATGAAGCAATAATCAGTTTGCATGTTTGTACATTTATGTATTTATTTATAGTGAATCTTATTTTTTATTTTTTTATTTAGAGGCTCTTACTAGATCATTCAGTGCTACTAATCCTCTTTTATTTAGTGTATATATTTCAACCTATACAAAAAGATAGGGTTTTTTGGAGGCATTTCTATGTTATAGGGCTAGAGGAGGTTGATGTTGATGAAGAAGATGAATATGGTGATCATGACTTGTCTTTGTAGTTTCTTCCATTTTTTCTATTTATCGGGTGATCCAAGGATTTAGTTTTCCTCTTGGTTTTTACTTTTGGGGAAAAGTGTCATGCCTGATCACTACTTCAATTTTTTTGCATATTAGGACTTTGTCGTTATAAGTTCCTTTCAGATGTTATGTTTTTATTTCTATAGAACTTGGTCTTATTAATGTCCTTTGGACATGTGATTATTGCTGGACAAACTTTTTTGTTTCAGAAATACTCTATTTTGAGCTTTGGTAGAGGCACTTATGAATCTAATAAACTTTCTGATGTATTTAGAATTAATGTCTGATGTTTCTAGTTTAAATGATATTGTTGTGTATAGACTTTAGGTAAAATATGACTAGTAAAACTATTGAAAAGTTTTTAAATTAAGCTCAGGTTTTATGGTTGTAGCTTTCATATTTTATTGCATGTCAACATATTATTTATAATTATCATGATTTATATTTATTGTAACAATATTAATATTAATATGTTGTATATTGGACATTTGCGGAGCTTTGGTATGATTTAATTGCGATTATCCATTGGCCTGTGTCAAATTTAATTTAGCTATGTTGCTTAAGGTTATGAGTTCATGTATTTGGCCATTTTCCTCTATTTTGTTATACACCTGTGAGATGTTGCTGAAGTTTCAGCAACATGAAGGGTTTTGGTTGGAAGGAGATACTTTCTTATGAAGATGAGCATGGTTAAGCTGCTCATAGCAATATTTTCTATTGCTTTTCTTTTAAGTTTCTTCTTCTATCTTCATTATCACAGTTGCATGCTAGTTGGTTAGTGGTCACAGTTGGGAAGTGTGGTTTTGACATGGCATTTGGGGCTTTGGCAATGAGCTTTATTGCAGAGCATTGTGTTGAGCATTTTCCATCTATTGTATCTCATGTAGGGGCAATTTCTTACCCTACTCTCTCTCTATTTACAATCGTATTGTCATTTTGATAAGCATGTTTGTAAATGGTTATTAGTTTTATATGATGTGTATTGACACTCAAGAATGGATATATGCAGAGCATGGCACTATGTGCAATGCTTATCCCTGTATATATCCACACTTGAATGTGAAGTATGGAGATATCATTTTGGGTTTTGCTATATATATTTGGGCTTTGCCCCAAATATGAATTTTTCTATGAGTTGAACTCGGTCAGAAACACATGCTTGTGATAGTAAGCATGCATGTGATTGTGCAAAACATATGGGTATTTGGCTTCCTTAGAGTCAAGATCTGAGAGAACCCATATCTCAAAGTTCATGGGTATGCGTGGCTCGGCCACAGTCACAAGCTCGCATTAGATTGCATACTCATGACTGTGATCAAGTGCATAGTCACTTTGTTAAACATTTAACATGGACTGAGGGTTAAGTCATTATATTAAATAGTGCGCTTGAAAACTAAGGCTCGGTCATTATATATTAAAAATAGTTTGAATGGAACTGGGGTTCGGTTATTATACATTAAATAGTTATCATGAACTAGAGCATCGTCATTATATCAAATAGTTTTCTTGAAATCAAGGCATAGATATTGTGTTGAACTCTTAGCAAGATTTTGGGGTTTTGAGTTCAGAATGCACAGCCAACCTTATAATGATTAGAAAGAGACTTAGCTTTGTTTCTTGACAGGTTTTCGATGTGTAAAATCTGAGCTTGTCTTATAAAAAATATATACATATAGCTGTGAAGTTGAGTTGAGCTTATGGTTATAGTTTTGGTATAACAGTCTTAAACAAAGTTTATATGGGTTGGTAGGAAATTAATCAGTGGTTTCACATCGGGTCACTTGTATGAATCTAGATGCAGGAATTATGTCAAACAGTTAGAAGGAAACCTAAAACAAGGTTGGATTTTCATTTTGTCAGCATAGTTCTTACTACGATTATCGACATGGTGGAGGTTACATGTAGAATAGTTGATACCTTGTTGATTGTGCATGATGCTTTGAATTCATATATAACTGCATAAAGTTTTATTCGATATTTGTAACTTTAGTTATGCTATTATCTGGAACTGGGAAGAGGTATTTTGTTAAACAGTTCTTGTAGATGAGTAAACTGGTATTTGGGGTTCTGTGTGTGTTTCTAATTTAAATAGTAAGTGTGTTGATTTTGAATTAGAAATTGTAGTTAAAAATATGGAAATTAGATATGTTGTGAGATTCTAAATAGCTTGTATATTGACTATGGGTAGAACTTAAAATTTGGCAATTTGGGAATAAGTACTGAAACACACGACATCATTGTTAATGTTCTTCTATAAAACATTGACAGAGCTTGAACATTATGGAGTCTATTAGATATGATTTAATTTGTTTGGTTATGTTATGAGGCATTTCGATGGTATTTATATGATAATTTTGAAATGAAGATTTTATGAATTAGAATCTATTATTCTAATGACGTTATTCAGTTCATTATTGAAATGGAAATTGTTTTTAGTGGAAAAGATGGACTAATGATATATGTTTGATGAGAATTGTATACTAAACAAGAATATCATATGCATTTTGATTTGTTATCTTGATCATTTTGAAGTTAAATGTAGTCGATTATGTTAGCAAGAAATTGATTGTATAGTATTAAGATTAAGTATGTACTGTTAAGCTAGGATAATAGTTTAATTGTATTTGCATGATCTTGATATTATAGGTTTTGTTTCTGTTGTTATAATGATCTAAATTTACCTTTGAAATTTGCAGAATAAGATGTCTTACAAATAGATGAAAGGATGTAGTATCATGTTGTATACTGATTTTATATCTGTTGCATGTACATTCTTTTGTAAGTCTATTTGATGTGTATTTTAAGAATAGCTGTGATGAACATATATCGGTGTTGCTGAATTTGGTTTATCCTATTCAGTTAATTAATGTAGTGATAACTTTAAAATGAATTGGGTGGGTTAATTACATATAAAAGATAATTGGCCTTACCTATGACTTAAACCAATAAGGTTAAGTACGGAGAACAAGGCAAACTATTACTTCATTTCACAAGTACAATAGAGAATCCCACTATGTGTTGTCTATGAGCTTACCATACACAGATGTAGTATCTTAGCACCATAGTGATGACACCTCAGTATATATATGATTCATTTACTGGTTATTCTTAGTGCGAGTTTAATTTTGCATTGTTAAGTAGATGTTTACTTCTTGCATATTAATTTTGGAATTGCATTATGTTAAGTGGATTAGATATCTGCATTATGATTATGTATATGTTTATTCTAACATGTATGCAGATGGATTATGCTTTTCAACTCAGTGTGTACTGAGCCCTCCTTGTGTTGTTTTGCATTTCTGTGTGTTTTCAGGTGCTTCAAGTTGATTAACAAGTAGCTAAGGATGACTGTTGAAGTTACATCTAGAAACAAATTTTTTTACTTGTAGGGTCCATATGTTGGACATAGGCATTTAAGAATGATATCGTACTTCATTATTGTATTGAACTCAATATGTATTAGCATTATAATGGAAATTTATTTTGATGATATCTTCTTTTATTCTGAGGCTTACGAATTGAGATTGGCTCAATCATTATTCTTGTACTTGTATTATGTTGAATAATAATAAAAAATTACGTACATTGTACTTGTTCTTTGTTTCAAATTTATTTCTTATGTTTAGTGGTAGCATTACAAAAAGAGGTTTCTTTGCTAGTAGGCTTATCTCAATAGTTTTCTATAATGGTGTGTCTTTGGTGCTCCCTACTACCATCTTTTTCATAAATGTGTTTGTGGATTTATTTAGATTTTTTTTTCTAGTTGTTTCATATTTTAGCAGGGGTTTTCTGTCTATTAGAGTTTCTTTAATCTTAATTTTAGACTGTTTCCTTTAGATTAGGTTTGGATCTACGATCTTTCTAATTTGTATTGTATTGAGTATTTGGATAAAATATTCATGTTGGAAGTCTCACATGGTTCCTAAATTGATTTTCTCTTGTGTAATGATCCTCTTGATCATTGTGGGATTCTTCTATTATGTTGTGCCACTTGGCAATAAAGGATAGGGACATGGGGGTGGTACCAATTTCTCTATAGTTCCTTTATGGGGGTTTTTGGGATGGTTGTCTTGTGTTTTTTACTTATCCCTACTAATTGTTCCTTCTATTCTTAGACTTGTGTAGTCCCATTCTTTTTTTTGATGTACTAATGGTAGTTTCTTTTAGGCTATTTTTATTTTTCTATATTTCTTCTCCCACTTCAATATTATTGATGTGGTGTCTTCTTCTATTGATGTAGGGAACTTTTTATTGTTTCTTGGTTAGAGTAGGTCCTCTTGTTGCCTCTCAAATTCTTCCACATTTTGCATTGTGGTGGGAAGATCATTTATTGAAGTGGAAGTCTTCTTTGTTGAAGAGGTTGGAGTCATTACTTTAAGGGTTTTTGTCCTCCTTGATTCCCTATGGATGGTATGGATTAGATATTTTCTACTCTAAATTCAAATGATTTGTCTCTTTGTTACCATATTGTGGTAGGATCTTTTCCTTTTGAGGTTGATAGTGTTCTTATAGATTTGTCAAAAAAATGGATTCAATTACATTCCATAATCTTATTATAAGGTTACTAATAATTAGATAATAATTATCTTGATCATGCACTTTTTACTTTTGTAGCCGGTGCTTATTTTGTTACTTTTCCTAGTTGTTGTGTCATTGTTGATAGTGAGCTACTAGGTTTGGTCATTCAAGACCATGATTTTATTGTTTCCTTTGTTAAGTATTTATGGATGGCTTTTCTAGAATAGATGGATGCTAGTAATTTTCAAGTGCCCATGTTTGATGATGGGGTTTTCTAGTTAAGGTTGTAAGTTTTGGGACTCTCTTGTCTCTTCTTGCAGTTCATATTTGTGTCCTTTTAAATGTATTGGTGGAATTCCATAGTTTGTATTGATGGTTTTGGGTACCTTGTCAAAACCTTATGTTATTTTTGGGAAGCCTTAATTCCCTTTGGATCTTTACGTACTATAGTTTTTATGTGAGACTTTGGCCTTGGTTGTTTGATCTATATTGCAATAGATACTTAATTTTCTATCATTTCTATGATTGTATTTTCCTTGTACATTTTGGGATAATAAATGGTTTATCATTTCCCTATGGAAGAGATTCATTTAGTTTTAGTTCATTATTACCTTTCAAAACTACTTGTAAGGGGTTTCAGGTCCCCTCAAAACTTTCTTTTAACCTTAATAGAAAACATTAGAAAGAGAGCTTGACAACTAAAAGTCACTACTCTAGAAAGGATCTATCTATTTTAATGCAAAAAATGAAATGGAAAATAGAAACTAGGAAAAAATGATGCTATCAAATAATATGATTTTTATGAAATATTCATTGACAAAGAATGTTGGATCTTCAAACCCTTTAAATTGTAGATAGCTTGGTTTTAAGAAAGTTAAGAGTTTGTAACCCCAAAAATAGGGATTGACAAGTAAAAACTCTCAGTCTTAAAAGGATTCATCTATTTAGAAACAAAAAGTTGACATGGTACATGTACATTAGGAAAACACAATATTAGAGTATAATATACTTTTTATGAAATATTCATTCAAAGAGAAATATTAGATTGTCAACCCTTATTCAAAATTGGTACACTTCTTTTAAGAACATTAGAGTTTGAGGTAGTGAAAATAAACCTTGACAACTAATAACCATACTCTAAATAGGAGTAATGTATTTAGATGAAAAAATGACATGGCACATGGACAATAGGGAAATATGATGTTAAAAAATAATATGGTTTTATGAAACACTCATTCAAAGAGAAATGTTGGATCTTTACACCATACATAAAATGGATACCTTAGGTTTAAGAAAATTTAGAGTTTTAAACCCTAGACCAAACCAAATCATGACTATATTGTTGCCTTTGTTAAGTATTTATGGAAAATTTTGTTACGTTAGATGGATACTGATAATTTTGAAGGGACTTTATTGGATGTAGTTTATTTATAATGAAGTTTTTTGGCAAGTTTTTGGACTCTCTTGCCCCTTGTTGGAGTCTATACTTTTGTCTTGCCAAATATATTGGTGGACTTCCATAGTTTGTATTGGTGGTTTTGGGTACCATGTCAAAACCTTGTATTATGGTTTGGGGAGCATTAATTCCCTATGGATCTCTAGGCATTATACTTCTGATGTAGATATTTAGCCTTGGTTATTGATCCTTTATTTGAACCAGGACTTAGTTTTCTATCATTTTTATGGTCGTAGTTTGCTTGTCCATTTTGGGGTGCTAAACGGTTATGGTTTCCCCATTAAAGAGATTCATTTAGCTTGGGTTTGGCATTCCCTCTCAAAACTAATTATAAGGTATTTCAATCTACCTAAAAACTTACCTTAATATAAAATCCTAGAAATAGAGCTTGATAGCTAAAAATCACTACTCTAAAAAGGATCTATTTATTTTAATGCAAAAATGACATGACACATAGGCACAACAAAAACATGACACTATAAGATAATATATTTTTATGTGACATTCATTCATAAAGAAAGGTTGGATCTTCAAACCATTTAGCAAGTAGATACCTTAGTTTTATGAAACTTAAGAATTTGAAACTCTAGAAATATAGGTTCAGAACTATAAACCCCTACTCTTAAAAGGAGTCATCTATTTTGACACAACAAAATATCATGGCACGTGAACAACAAAAAAATACTAGACTAGAATACAATATTCTTTTTATGAAACCTTCATTCAAAGAGAAATTCTTAGTCATCAAACCCTTTTCAAAATTGATACATTTCTTTTAAGAAACATTGGAGTTTGTTACTGTAGATATAGAGCTTGAATGCCAATAATTGTACTCTTGAAAAGGGTTATGTATTTATATGCAAAAAATAAAATGGTACATGGATAATAGGTAATTGTGATACAAAATAATAAAATACTTTTATGAAACACTAATTAACAAAGAAATGTTGGATCTTTAAACTAGACATAAAATGGATACATAAGTTCTAAGAAACTTTAGACTTTTAAACCCTAGACCAAACTAGATTATGACTAGATATTATTTACATTCTTAATTATTTCTAGAAGATTTTGCTAGGCTAGATGGATGCTAATAATTTTCAAGGGCCCATGTTAGATGCTAGTTATTTCTATTTAAGGTTGTTGGAAAGTTTTGGGACTCTCTTGTTTGTTGTTGGTGTCTCTATTTTTGTCTTGTCAAATATATTAGTGGACATCTATAGTTTGTATTGATAATTTTGGGTACCATGCAAAAACCATATGTTATGGTCTTGGGAGCCTTAATTCCCTATCATTTTCTAGGTATTATAGTTGTGATGTAGAACTTTAGCCTTAGGTGTTGGTTCTTTAGTGCAATTAGGACTTAAATTTTTTTGTCATTTTTGTGGCTATAATTCCTTGTCCATTTTGGGATGCTTGATAGCTTACGGTTTCCCATGGAAGACATTCATCTAGTTTGGATTCTACATTCCCTCCCAAAACTACTTGTAAGGGTTTTTAGGTCCCCTAAAAACTTGCTTATAACCTTCATAAAAAAAATTCTAGAAATAGAGCTTGATGACTAAAAAGCTCTACTCTCAAAAGGATGTGTCTATTTTAATGCAAAAATGACATGGTACATGGACACTAGGAAAACATGAGACTATAAAATAATTTTTTTTTTTATGAAATATTCATTCACAAAGAAATGTTGGATTAAGAAAAGATACTTTCTTGTAAGAAACATAAGAGTTTGAAACCCTAGAAATAGAGACTGACAACTAAAAACCTCTACTCTTGAAAGGAGTCATTTATTTTGACACACAAAAAATGACATGGTACATGGACAAGAGGAAAAAAATAAATCGAAATATAATATGTTTTTTATGAAGCAATAATTCAAAGATAAATATTGGACTGTCAAACCCTTTTCAAAATTGATACCTTTCTTTTAAGAAACATTAGAGTATGAGTCCATAGAATAGATTTTGACAACTAATAATTGTACTCTTAAAAGGAGTTATGTATTTATATTCAAACAAATCACATGGTACATGGACAGTAGCTAAATATGACACCAAAAAATAACATGATTTTGTGAAACACCCATTTATAGAGAAATGTTGGATCTTCAAACTACACATAAAATGGAAACCTTAGTTTTAAGAAACTTTAGAGTTTTGAACCTTAGAAATAGAACTCAAAAACTGAAAAAGCCTAATGAGTCATCTATTCTAAAGCAAAAATATGTTGTCATACATGGATAATGATATGGATAATAGGAAAACATGACACTAGAAAATAACATGTCTTCATTAAATAATTATTCATAGAGAAAATTTGGATCCTCAAACCCTATATATAGAACTAAGAACTTGATTTTAAGATATTTCAAAGTTTGAAACCCTAGAAATAGAGCATGATAAGTAAAAATCCCTACTTTCAAAGATAGCCATTTATTATGATGTAAAAAAAAATGGAATGGAAAATAATATGGACAATTGGAAAATGTGAGACTAGAAAATAAAATTCATTTTTTTTCAAAACATTCATTCAGAGAGAAATGTGTGATCTTCAATCCCTATATAGAACAAAAAAAAAATGGCTATGAGAAACTTCAAAATCTAAAATCATCCAAATAGAGTTTGATGACTAAAAATCCATTCTCTAGGGACTATTTTTAGTCATCCTCTTAATTAATATTTTTAACATTATGATAATCCTATACACATTATTGAGTGCATAAACATTACATGCTTTGATGTGTCATCTATTGGCCACACAATGGTCCACTAAAACTAGTCATCATTGTCTCACCAAGCCCCTTGGAACATAAGAAAGAGGGTGATGCAGTACATAACATTATGGAAAATAATTGGAATCTTTCAACATAGCAGTTTTTATCATCTATAATGAATCATAGAGTTTCCACACTTGGTTTTACAGTTGGTGGTGTTCATTTCCTACAACTCCCTTTGTGTTTTCCCCCAATACATTGTTGCAAATATGTAAAATGGCTAATACAATGTGGCATTTCATTATATTTGAAATGATTTTTAAATTATCTTTCTAGTGCATTCGTCATCATGTGGAATCTCCCTAGTTGCACAGTCTAATCCAATCCATCCAATTTCATTCAACTATGTAATGTCTGACATTAAGTTGTTTGCTTTCATCTTTCTTTATTTTACTCTTTGTAGACAAATACTATTGCATTCACTCGAATTACTTTTCACCAATCATATCAATTTATTTGTTTTGTTTGCAAAATAGTCTTATGTTTTAAATGGCTAATACAATGTGGCATTTCATTATATTTGGAATGATTTTTAAATTATCTTTCTAGTGCATTCGTCATCATGTGGAATCTCCCTAGTTGCACAGTCTACTATCCAATCCATCCAATTTCATTCAACTATGTAATGTTTGAAATTAAGTTGTTTGCTTTCATCTTTCTTTATTGTACTTTTTGTAGACAAATACTATTGCATTCACTCGAATTGCTTTTCACCAATCATATCAATTTATTTGTTTTGTTTGCAAAATAGTCTTATGTTTTATAAGGTTTGTCTTTACTTTTAAAATTTTGATAATAAAAATAATATTTATTTTAAATCTTATTGGTTGATATCAAATTGTCTTATAGGAGGCCTTTCCTTTTGGACATCCTCCATATTCCATATTTTCCACTTTTTTCTAGGAGAAAGTACATAGTTTTTGCTATGATATTAACTTAGCAATAGAATAAAGTAAACAATAATATAAAATAAAGTAGGGATTAATGTAAGGGTAGAATTAGTGACAATTTAATTTATATCCATGAATCTAATAAGTATTTTAATTTTAACAACTAGATACTAATAGCATTAAAATACAAATTTCTTAAATTTTAATTTTAAACATCATATCAAAAAATTTAATATTTTTATTAATAAACACATGTGAAATAAGTTATTCAATTAATAACTCTATCATAATTACTAAGCTAACTATCAACTCAAATTTTAAATATAATTTAAAATACTTTAAAACTCATTAAAAATATTTTATAAAATAATTTTCTAACTATATAATTAATTATTTACCAATTATAACTATAACAAGAAGTATTAGAGAGAGAGAGAGGGAGAGAGAGAAGGAGAGGGAGAGAGAGAGGGAGAGAGAGAGAGAGAGGGGGGGGGGGGGGGTGGGGGGGGGGGGCCGGGGGTGAGATAATATATTTGAAATTTCCAGTCAGATACTTAGTATTATAAAATATACATCTTAAATCTCAAAAGAGGTGGCAAAAGCTATTCAGTCATGAAATTCATTGGTTGGATGCTCATGACATGTCATGTCATGTGATGCCATGTGATATGTCATCGTATTTAATTTTTGTTAGGACTATGCTTGAACTCTGTACTATACTTGAATTTTTTTTTTTTTAATTAAATAATTTTTTTACTAAATATCAATCATATTGAAATAAATAATATTCAATTACATTTATGAATATAATCACTTTTATTTTATTTTTTCAATTTTTCAAATTTATATTTTACATTAATATTTATCTGATCTTTTATTCTATTTGTTGATAATAATAACTATTGATTATTAAATTACTTTAAGGTTATCCATAAAATGAAATTTTAACAATTAATAGATTATTTTAAAATTTTATTTCAACATATGATAAAACATCTCATTCAAATTAAATTTATTATTTATCTTATGTTCTTTATTGTACTTGTCATAAAGGCAATACTATTGCATTCACTTGTGAAGAATTATTATAATAGTTAAATTTTTTTCAACCAATGAACAATATCTATTTTTCTAGAGCTTAGCTATTTATTTATGACAAAAACTATTTTCCTCAAATTTCATTGTTTCATTTCATTTGGTCTTATAGGACAAAAAAAGATTTTCTTTAATAATGCTTAATAAGAACTTAACAAGTAAATAGTTTTCTTCAATTTTGATAACCAATGAGAATATTTTTTAATGGAAAATAATTATTATATAATAATTTACGTTGTAATTTTGTAAAAGATATTTGTAGAATTTCAAATTTGTACAATTAATTTCATATATTATATTAAATAAATTTAAAATGACTATCAAATATTTATATTTTAAGGATTTAAATGTAAGAATAATATTATAAGCTACCATGTCTCTAAAATTGATTAGATAATAATTTATTTATTTATTTTTTTTTTAAATGCGCCTGGTAAACTTTTTAACGTGACCGGTAGCACTGGCGCGACACGCCCATCAGTACCACAAGTAAACGTTTTGACCTGGAGCTATGAACCAGTGAGGCCACAAACAAGGGACTTCATCCCTATGAGATTTGAACCTGGATGACAAGGATAACAACACAACAACTTAACCATCACAACATGCCACTATTGGCAATTAGATAATAATTTTTATTAAAAGAATAAGAAAATAAAATATTGACTCTATATACAAAACAACAATAATATTTAATAAAAAATTATATTATATTATCAAATATTATATTTCAAAAAGACATTAATTTTATTAGATAAATTAGAAAATGCTATTACTTTTATAATCTTCTTTACACATAAGTATTAAACATCTTTAGATAAATTAGAAAATATGACTATCATGATTTCTTTGTAACTCCTCAAGTTTATGAAATACTTATGATGTTTCTATTATAATTTTTATGATGATTCTTTTATATTTTAGATTAAACTCATTCTAACTTTTTTTCCCTCTCAAATAGTGACATTCCACTCTCAATATTGGATGACACTTACTAGTGTAGTTAATTTTTTAATGTACTAATTAATATTTTATAAAGTATATCTATTAATTTAATCACTATTCATGACAAGTATAAAATGACTTTAAAGTAGTCACTTTTACTTTTCTAATAAAAAAATATGAAAACATTTTTAATACTATTATGTTTAATTTTATTATCTAAATTTTACTTTATTGAAACAAAAAATTATATATATATATTCAATGTTTACCTATTAAATATATAAATTCAAATTTTAATATTATTAAAAATCTAATATCTTTGAAATATTTTTATTTTTTTAAGTCACTATATAATAGTCTTAATTGAAAACAAAATCTCACTAAGAAATGCCAATAGTGGCATGTTGTGATGGTTAAGTTGTTGCATTGTTATCCTTGCCATCAAAGTTCAGGTCAAAGCGTTTACCCCTTTTAAAAAAAAAAATCTCACTAAAAAATATTGAAAAAACTAAATATTAAAAATAATTATTAAATTATAAATTCACACACACACACAAAGATGTGTGTGCGTGTGTGTATGTATATATAATGTAGATATATATATATATATATACATATATACATATATATATATATGTATATACATATATATATGTATATACATATATATATATATATGTATATACATATATATATATATATGTATATACATATATATATATATATATGTATATACATATATATATATATATATGTATATACATATATATATATATATATGTATATACATATATATATATAAAGATGTATGTATATATACATACACACACACATATAATTTATTATATAAATTGTTATTGTTAAATTTATTGTTAACTTATATATTATATCGTTATTGTTAAATTTTAATTTCTTAAAAATAAAAAAATCTAAATAAATATTTATTAAATAAATTATTTAGGTTATCATAAAAATTATTTGTGGTATTGACTTGAAATTTTGTTTATAAGAAATATATTTGATTTTGAAAATTAAGATATAATAAAGTTGTATGACACACGCTAATTAAAACAAATTATAAAAAAATTAAAAATATCTTTTGTGGCTGGATAGCTTTTGTCGAGGTTGCGACTGGACCTGCAATTGTCGCCTCTAGTATGCTCACAGTTAATTGACACTATGACGGAGGACCAACTAAATACTGGATACCTTTGAATTTGACATATTTTAATTTGAAAAATATTGTACATCAACGATGACGGTATTTTGGGATCAATCTAAGCTTATCAATGCCAGCGCAAGACTTTTTCATTGCCAGTAATGATCAATTCCCTACCCCAAACCCGCACCACTTGAATTCTTCTCTTCATAAACGTAGGACGAAACCAACAAATGTCGTATAGAGGCCAGTCCAATTTTTAAAAGATGGATTGACACAAACAATCTCAATGTTTTTTTTTTTTTTTCAATGAATAGTCCTCTTCTATTAATAAATCTCAATGTTTGAATGAAGATTTATAATAATTTTGAAAAAGGTTAGATTGATATTTTGATATCTTAAAATCAATTGTATAATAATATTAATGCTTAATAATAATTTTTTTTTTAAATCTAATAATTATAATTAAAAATTAAAAAAAACAATATCTATTTTTCTAGAGCTTAGCTATTTATTTATGACAAAAACTATTTTCCTCAAATTTCATTGTTTCATTTCATTTGGTCTTATAGGACAAAAAAAGATTTTCTTTAATAATGCTTAATAAGAACTTAACAAGTAAATAGTTTTCTTCAATTTTGATAACCAATGAGAATATTTTTTAATGGAAAATAATTATTATATAATAATTTATGTTGTAATTTTGTAAAAGATATTTGCAGAATTTCAAATTTGTACAATTAATTTCATATATTATATTAAATAAATTTAAAATGACTATCAAATATTTATATTTTAAGGATTTAAATGTAAGAATAATATTATAAGCTACCATGTCTCTAAAATTAATTAGATAATAATTTATTTATTTTTTAAATGCGCCTGGTAAACTTTTTAACGTGACCGGTAGCGCTGGCGCGACACGCCCATCAGTACCACAAGTAAACGTTTTGACTTGGAGCTATGAACCAGTGAGGCCACAAACAGGGGACTTCATCCCTATGACATTTGAACCTAGATGGCAAGGATAACAACACAACAACTTAACCATCACAACATGCCACTATTGGCAATTAGATAATAATTTTTATTAAAAGAATAAGAAAATAAAATATTGACTCTATATACAAAACAACAATAATATTTAATAAAAAATTATATTATATTATCAAATATTATATTTCAAAAAGACATTAAATTTTATTAGATAAATTAGAAAATGCTATTACTTTTATAATCTTCTTTACACATAAGTATTAAACATCTTTAGATAAATTAGAAAATATGACTATCATGATTTCTTTGTAACTCCTCAAGTTTATGAAATACTTATGATGTTTCTATTATAATTTTTATGATGATTCTTTTATATTTTAGATTAAACTCATTCTAACTTTTTTTCCCTCTCAAATAGTGACATTCCACTCTCAATATTGGATGACACTTACTAGTGTAGTTAATTTTTTAATGTACTAATTAATATTTTATAAAGTATATCTATTAATTTAATCACTATTCATGACAAGTATAAAATGACTTTAAAGTAGTCACTTTTACTTTTCTAATAAAAAAATATGAAAACATTTTTAATGCTATTATGTTTAATTTTATTATCTAAATTTTACTTTATTGAAACAAAAAAATTTATATATATATATATATATATATATATATATATATATATTTTCAATGTTTACCTATTAAATATATAAATTCAAATTTTAATATTATTAAAAATCTAATATCTTTGAAATATTTTTATTTTTTTAAATCACTATATAATAGTCTTAATTGAAAACAAAATCTCACTAAGAAATGCCAATAGTGGCATGTTGTGATGGTTAAGTTGTTGCATTGTTATCCTTGCCATCAAGATTCAAATCTGATGGAGATGAGGTCCCCTATTTGTGGCCTCACTGGTTCATAGCTCAAGGTCAAAGCATTTACCCCTTTTTTTAAAAAAAAATCTCACTAAGAAATATTGAAAAAACTAAATATTAAAAATAATTATTAAATTATAAATTCACACACACACACACATCTATATATATACATATACATATACATATACATACATACATACATACATGTCTATATGTATATACATATACATACACACACAAACATAGATGTGTGTGTGTGTGTGTGTATATATATATACATATATATATACATGTATATACATATACATGTATATATACGTGTATATACATATGTATACACATGTATATACATATGTATACAAATGTATATACATATATGTATATACATGTGTATACATATGTATATACATATATGTATATACATGTGTATACATATGTATATACACGTATATATATATATATATACATGTATATATAAAGATGTATGTATATATGTATGTATATATACATACACACACACACATATAATTTATTATATAAATTGTTATTGTTAAATTTTAATTTCTTAAAAACAAAAAAATTTAAATAAATATTTATTAAATAAATTATTTAGGTTATCATAAAAATTATTTGTGGTATTGACTTGAAATTTTATTTATAAGAAATACATTTGATTTTGAAAATTAAGATATAATAAAGTTGTATGACACACGCTAATTAAAACAAATTATAAAAAAATTAAAAATATCTTTTGTGGCTGGATAGCTTTTGTCGAGGTTGCGACTGGACCTGCAATTGTCGCCTCTAGTATGCTCACAGTTAATTGACACTATGACGGAGGACCAACTAAATACTGGATACCTTTGAATTTGACATATTTTAATTTGAAAAATATTGTACATCAACGATGACGGTATTTTGGGATCAATCTAAGCTTATCAATGCCAGCGCAAGACTTTTTCATTGCCAGTAATGATCAATTCCCTACCCCAAACCCGCACCACTTGAATTCTTCTCTTCATAAACGTAGGACGAAACCAACAAATGTCGTATAGAGGCCAGTCCAATTTTTAAAAGATGGATTGACACAAACAATCTCAATGTTTTTTTTTTTTTTTCAATGAATAGTCCTCTTCTATTAATAAATCTCAATGTTTGAATGAAGATTTATAATAATTTTGAAAAAGGTTAGATTGATATTTTGATATCTTAAAATCAATTGTATAATAATATTAATGCTTAACAATAATTTTTTTTTTAAATCTAATAATTATAATTAAAAATTTTAAAAAAATGATAAATATTTTTATTTAAATGATTTTTAATATCATGTGATTTTAAATAATATTTAATTCAATTATTAAGAAAGTAATAAATAGAGATATATTTAATACAATAAAAAATGAGATTACAATTATCATATTAATTTTAATTAATTTTAAGATGTCTAATAATAATCAATTTAAAGTTATAAAAATCATCACACAATAAAAATTAAAAGAAACAATATATTAATCATTAAGACAATCATAAATTATATTGAAAAAAAAAAAAAGAAAGAAACTTCAGGAAAATATTACTAATACAATATTACGAGATTAAAATAGCAATATACATTTGCACATGAAAAATTGAAGTTCACTATTTATTTCTTAAAACAAGAGCTGCGTGTAGCCGAGTCCTCTAAGCTAAGGGCATACAAGGAAGTAGAGTACAAAGATAGAAATAGGACAGTAGTGTTATCTCCAACAATCAATTATAATTATGAAATAACGTAATGGTTATAGCCAAAGGAGTAATGAACAATGAAAATACCAATTAATTAGTAATCATACCGATTAATTAGTAACTATTATGAAGGAGCATAGTGAACCATAACGAATCTAGCTATAGTTGTGAACACTATTACAAATACAACTCTTTTCAGTATTAGATTTTTCAATTAGATGCTAGATTATTCTGCCAATACTAAAAGGTATACAATCAAGAGGCTAATACTATATCATATCCAACCACGTATTAAATAAAGATCTAAAGAAAGTCAAAATGATTTAGGAATATCCCAAAGACAAGTCTTATGTGAGCATGAGATGGACAAATAATGGTGCACAAAACAAGGCAATCACATAAATGGAAGATTGGAAAAAGAACCTATTTGCACCTAGAAAACCTTAATTCATGAGTTAATGTGGTGTATTACCTAGACGTCCATTGCATAGAGACATTCTTAATAATAAAACAAAGATTATTACTGAATTCATAGAATGATCAAGATATCATACCTACATAGTCCAAGGCATTATTAGCAACAACGATATGATTTGTATTGTATTATTTTATATATCAGATATACATATTTTCCAATGCATGGCATGGTTAGAGAACAAATATGACACCATTATTTGTCTAAGATTTCAGACTAGGCTAGAGAAGTAGTTATTAAACTTGTAGTTACATCCACAGAATTTGACAAAATTAGAAAAATTAGTACCTTAGAAAAGGTCTCAATTTTTTGACTTAATCATGCTTCCTTAATTACCTTATCAATGTAAGAATGAAAATAATAGTATCCTAAATTAATGCTTTCTTATGCAACAATGGTATACATAGTAACTCTTGTTTGTTTCATTTTTTTAAGTATGTCCAACTTTTGACATTGTTTGAAACCAATTCACATTTGTTCCTGAAATGATTTTGGTTTATTTAATATTTACTATGCTCTAATTATACTAATAGTGATAACTTCCCTCTAATTATATTAATAGTGATGACTTCCCTCAACAAGAGTTGCATGCAACATGAGTCCTTGTCATTTACAATATTTGATTTTTATTATTGTGTTTGAATTGGTAATTTATGTTTTTGTTCATAGCAATAAGAAATATAAATATAAATCGAAATAGAAATAAAAGTAAAGATCTCATGTATTTATATGATTTATTATTAGTTAGAGAAATGCTTTAAATCATAATAACTACACTGCATTTCACAAGGGTGTAAGGAAGATAGTTTGTATGAAAGTTAGAAAAACATAAATAATTTTAGAAAATATATTGGGGAACTAGGCTAAAAGAATGTGAAATACTCTCTCAATATCATCTTGTTGAAGAGAATTTTTAGTTAAGGATAGGAAAGTCAAAGACATGTCAATGTCTAACTAGGAGTCAATCATTTGTTTCAGATCATTTGTATTTGCCCATTAACAAATATTGAAATGAATATTTCTTCAGCTAATTAAGTCTCTTGATCCCTTAATAGAGTCCTACACATATTCATCACCTCGGTGATCCAAGATTTTATTTTTACCTAGTTTCATTTTTAATTTTTTATTTATATGTTTGTTGGGCTTTTGATTTTTCCTTCAGTTAATTTATACAAAAGTCTAATATGTAAGTAAATTGAAATTATGTTGTAAAAGTTAATATTATTAAAATTTAATTTTAAAATTATAGTGAAAGAAAAATAAAATGATATGGATAATCAAATCTATTGTTGGCTATCTAAAATTAATCATCTAACAAGCTATAATACCATCTTGTTTATTCTTTTATTTATCTATTTTTTGTCATGTCAATATTAAAAATAATAATGAAAGCAATAATAAAAAGACTTTCCAACTACTCTATTAGCTAAAATGCTTATAATTTAAATGGATAATTCAAACTAGGTCTATAATATTGGAATTAGTTTATGAGTCATAAGAAAAATAACCAAGTATAAATAAAACGTAACTCATGAATATAAAATCATTCACAAATTAATTAATTTACAAGTCTTGAAATGGTTGACTTTTATATTACTGAAATTTAATGAAAATTTAGTTTTTAATTTATTAGAAATTTCAACTTGTAATAGTTAAATTGAAATGTTCATATTATTTCTCATACTATTTATTAAATTTAAATTTCAACCACACTCAATTTATAATAACTTAAAAAATTATGTTGTATTTTTTCTACTACTTGAAAAACTATAGAAATTGTGAATCTTTACAAAATGCCTTCATTGTAGCTTTCACTATTTCTCTCTCAAACTACTGAATGAGTTGAAACAAAGTCAATAGAGATTAGAGATCACAAGATTCCATGGCTGGTTTGAACTCTTGCAAAAGTAGAAATCCACATATGTTCATAACATGACTACATGTATTCCTATCTAATATCCCTAGCAAATATATCTCCATAGGTTTTTGATTGGTTAAACTATTGTCACCACCTTCAATGAAAGATGTTAGTTCTTGGATGCTCTTCTGCACAAAAAACTATGTGGTTGTCATCCTCCTAATGAAGCATGGCAAACAAAACTTGTAGAAGTTTCAATTCTAGATAAGAGAGTACATTTTGAATCTGGGTCTCTAGCTCAGTACTGTAATGAATTGCTTATAGATATTACATGATGCAATAATTAGTCAAAATTTTAGAAGTAATTAACATAATTACCAGGTAGTCCTCCATGCTAGAGAAATGTATACTCTCACCATCCATGAGTGCAATGCATTTCAAATGATGATCAAAGTTTTGAGGAGTAGTTAGGCATATTACAACTAGTTTATCCAATGAAGATCCCTCGAAAAGCTCCAATTGAAGAAGCTTTGATCTTTTTAGGATTCAAGAATGGAGATGAATTGGGTTTCTTCTATAGTCTTCCTCATTTGAGTCTATCAACTCTACAGAGTAAAGTTGAGCCTCTACTATTTCATAAATAAATACATCATAAGGAAAAGTGAAGATCCTTTATATCTACCTATGTTGAGCAGTAAGGGGGATTGTTTTGTTAATGTTTGAGGAATTAGATAATTTCTAAAAAGTTTCTATTTTCCATCTTAATGCAAACTTGAACAAAATTTGATAGAAGTTCGGCATTGGAATCACATAGCTTAAAATATTGCAACTCTTGTTTTGAAGGAATAGACAAAAGAAAATTGATTGTTCCAAATAAATGAGTTTGCACATTGAGGTTGGGGTTTGTATTAGAACTACCTCTCCAAAATAATAGTTTTTGATCTTTTTTTTGTTCAACTCTACTTGTTTTAAATGTATCTATTGATTTTCTTCTAAAGCTCCTAGAAAAAACTTTTATCTAATAAGAAAAAATCAAGACCTAATCCCAAAAAATATATTATTAATGCTTTCATAGTCACGTGTCTACAATAATTTTCCTCAATTGAATTAAGAATAAGAACTTCTTTGACTATGAAAAACTTGGTAATAGTTGGTTGTTATCA